>OZ014551.1:6086710-8550160 GCA_963966155.1 Clivina fossor | reverse complement strand
ACCCTTTATAGAAAGGACAATAACCTTTAAATTCTAATAAACTTGAGTGCGCAGACAAATCGTTTTTATGATATATGCTTTACATATGTGAAGGTTAATTGGTACATGTAGTAAAAAAAAATATAAGTTAGCTACTTTCTATGTATACTACGGAAATTATGCATCTGCTAACCCAAGTTTATTATTATTTTTTGATTTAATTTTTGATATGTCCTTAAAGTTTTGATCTCTATATTATATAGTTTCAATTTGTCGCAATTATATTTATATTTGAATTGTAAATAAATTTGAAAATATTTAAAAACAAAATGGAATTTGTTGATTTGAAATTTTAAATAAATTTAGTAATATACAATTTTAGTTAATTGTATATTTAATTGAAATATGTTATAATACCTATCTAAATTACAATAATAAGAAAAATAATCAATTACGTGTATCAAACAAATTCGAAATATATGACCTTATAATATTTCATATAAGAATTAGATGATATTATATGATATTCTATTATATAAATGATTTCTTTTTGAAATAATTCTTCTTTCTAAAGATATGAAATTACATATTGGAATCTGTAACAGTTTTTTTTAGACTATCACTGACATTCAATAAGAAAAGCTATAGAAAAATGATATCCACGAAACAGAGCAACCTTTTTTCTTTTTTCACAAAAAAAAGTAAAAAAAAAAGAAAGAAAACTGTATACGTATTTGTATCAATATATGAATTCGCCATTCTTCTTGTGTCTCGTATCCAATTGGTAGCTGAAGGCAGCCGAAAACGTGCGCGACAAACAAAAGAATTTCGCTTATAACTATTTGAGAATTTTCCCATTTTTCAGCCGCCGCGATATCGACGGGCGAAAACTCTTATAACAGGAAAAAGGAAAGCCTTTCTCTGTTACGATATATCTCACCCACACATGAAAAATGTCGACCAAAATTTGACAACTATTATGCAATACGCTTCTAGTTTTACAAAAATCTATCATTGTTTTTTGTAATAGTTTCTTTAAAATATGGCCGATTTTAATTTCAAATAATTTATGTTCGTTTCCAAGTAATATTTTCAGTTTTATTACTCCTTAAAATATAACGTATATGCACTTTTGTAGAGTGAAAAGAAATCTGTGATATTATAGTGTTGAAGTAAAGACATTTTAACTTTTTTCAGCTTCATGGGTAATGTAAAGTACAAAACAATTTTATTGCCTACTGTTAAAGAGAAATCAGTAGCTACAAAGTTGGTGAAATTTTCGTTATGAAGATGTTATAAAATCACCCAAATATTTACAGCCCTAGTTTCAATAACATCACAGAAATTCGTTGTTAAGGCAACAGAAAAAAAACCCGACCAGTAGCTGACCAAATTTTCAAGCTGACCAAACACTAAGCAAAAAAAAAGTTTCATATTACAGTCTGGTTTATGACGGGTAATAAGGAACCTTGTTGGGTGCAATTAGACAAATTTCTCTGTAAACATTTTGCTTGTCTCTTTCAGCACGATGTTGCTTGGTATGCTTGGCACTGTGACATCTAAGTTCTGCTGACAGAATGAGGACGAGGGTTTGAAAACATGACGAATTCAGGGTTACCTAGTTTGCTTCACTTGTTTGGCTTAGTAAACGTTTTCGCTGGGTATCATAAAACCAGGGATGGTTCGTTGCTTTTCTCGGAAAATTGTGTTTTTGTTTTTCTATTTAATATTTGAAATTATTTTATTAAAATATATTTATATGATCTTATGTAGCGTTTTTTCTCTATCGAAAAGTGTTCCACACATTTTTCGGTGAAAAGTTTCGGAGATATTACGTTTTTATAAAATTTTAAAATTTTGTGTATTTTGAGAGGTGTTTTGTGTCGTATTTTTTCGGTTGTAAATTTTTAAGAAATTTAACCTTTGTTATCTTATGTAGCGATTTTTCTCTATCCAAAAGTATTCCACAAATCTTTCACTAAAACATAGTTTCAGAGATATTTCACTTTATTACGCTCTTATGGAACTGATTTTTAAAATTTTGGAATGTGAATAATTTTTATTATAAATATTTACTAGATATGTAAAATTACTATAATATAAAACCTGATAATAATTTGCAATATAAAATATGTGATTGTGCATAAATTTTTTCATCAAAATTTACTGATTATCTGATTCTAATTTTTAAAATTCTTTTCATTTGCATATATTTAAATTTATTTTTTAAATTTGTGATATAATAATATTAATAATATAATGTCTTAATATGATCTTCATCAATTATTGTATAATTAAATATCAATATTTAATATAAAAAATAAAAGTGAAATATAATTAAATGGTTCTACAAATTATAAAAACACATTTTTACATTAAACTTTATTAATTGCAATTACGGATTACACACATACTCGTTAAAAAAATTTAAAACAATTTTACTGCAATTCATACATGACTAATATTGTGCATTTTTCCCTATTAGTTCAATATTGATTTATTCCATGAATTTTTGAGCAAACATTTTAGTGAAATAATCACTACTGAATATTTTACATAGAAGCTAAATGGTGTGCAACAATACAATGAAAAAAAAAATATAAATCATCATAGTAAAAATTATTTTAAAAATCCGGCAAGCGTAACAAACACGAACTGCACTTAACCAAAATTATTTCTACGCCAATGACCATTAATACTGAAAATGGGCGTGCGTCATAGGGTGAAAACGGGGTGATTATTGAACGACTGGGTCAAAACTCAACATGAACTACTACTGCTTTCGAATAGAGACAGAGCATATTGCTCAGTATGTGGTTGAGTCGACAGTCAGCTGTCAATACATCACTCATTTCTCCACGACTAACTTGGATCGTCGCAGACTCACGGTGTGTGTCTGATTTCGAATGTCCAGTAGTCGGTTCTATCCCGCTGTATAAACATTAACCCAATTTCTACAGGCATTTGTTTCTTTCTTCCGTGAATTCACGGACAGTTGACTGTTTGTTCGGAAACAAGTGACAGTCTGTTGCCCAGGATAAATAAGATCGTATATTATTGGAGTCTTTGATGCTTTGACAAATTTTAAGCGATTGAAAAGCTATTTGGGGCCCTTTTGTGTTGCGCGCTGTGTGCTTAGAAAGTGTTTTTCTTTTTGATGTTTTTTCTTGTATAGTTTGAAAAGTAATGATGTTTGAAAGTTGACGATATTTTTATAAAGTTATTTTAGAAGTAATTACTTAAGATTTAGGTTACTTGAATATCTATTATATTTTTTGCTAAATGGATTTACATGCTCAGAATGTTTTCTTTGCTTTCAAGTTTTTGCAGTAATATTATTAAAATGTTTCTTTAAGAATATTTATACAAAATTTTACAAATTTTAGTAGCATATTTTGTATAACTTTGTAAAAAGATTAGCTGCTGAAATGAATATTTATTTTGAAAATATAATCTTTTAGATATATTTGTTATAAATGAAAATATACAATAATATACATTTATATTATTATTATTATTATATTACAGTATATATACAGATAGTACAATAAAAATATAAAAATAAAGAATTAAAAATTTTGTAATAAAAAAAATTACATACCATAACATTTTATTGTTTTAGTTTTGATATTCTTATTAGATTAATGCAAAAAGAAAAGTAAAGATTGCAATTCTCTTATACTTCGTTTATATTGTAATTTAAAAGACATACATCTGGTAATGTATTTCCAAATCTATTAGTAAAACAAATTAATATATTAAAGAAATAGCTATTAAAATCTTCGGTAAGCATGATTTTTTATGTGTTAATGTAATAATTGACATAAAAAAAATTTGTTTCTAAATTATTTAATCATCAATATAAAACTGAATTATAAATTTTGTCGATGTTTAAAAATTAAAAATTTAATATTATAATTAAAATAATACGTTCAGAATATGACAACAATATTATATTATGTAATTTTTTCGTTAAATAATAATATTGTTCTTGCCAAACACTTATATAAATATAAATCACTCAAAGAGCTGGTCGGACTAACCAAATTCTACTATTGTAAAAATTCTAATCCTTTAGGATTAGAACCATACTATAGTATGGTTAATGTTTTATTGCTCTATAAAACTACGAAAAATTTCTAAAATTTCTTCATTTTCTTGTTAACTTAAAATCAAAAGCAAACCGCTATTTATTATTGCAAAATACTGCCAAATAAAATATCGGAAAACCGAAATCCATATATTAAACACAGAGTTTGACATTTTTATTGCAAAAAATGCACAAACGTACCGAAATTTTATGTTTATATTTTAGAATGCACATTTGGACATTTAGAATAAGCAGGTATACGTGGCCGCATATAGCTGAGATATTTTGCACCCCTTACGGGCACGACTTTGTCCGGTATTGTTATGAGCGGTTGAAAACGGGATAGCTGTTCTTGTTTAACCCTCAAGGACCGGGGATTGGTGGGAAGTTGGTGGTTTGGCTACTGGTGAAAGTGGGTGAACAGGTCTACGAGGTAATTTGGTTTTAGAATCGTTTTCACCCCAATAAAACAATAAAATATGGATTGTGGTGTGGGCCATCAGAACGGTTGCCTGGGTACTTTTGGGATACAGTGTTTCGTTAACGTTTTATTCTTGTAGAAGGTAACGGAGCATATTTGGTGGTTTTTCGAATATTTTCGAAATATTTTCCAGCTTTTATTTATTGGGTTATAAAGTTGAATTGTTGCCTTTTGAAATTACGGTGAAGATTTTTAACTCAATGTGGTAGGAATTCTCGGATATGTTATTTATAGTTTATAATAAAACTTTTTATAATTCCGAAATTTTCTGTTAAGTTAGCGTATTAAATTTGCTATATTAGAATAATATATATAGCCAAAAATTTAAATGAAAATGTTCAGTTTAATTATAGGATAATATAATAATATTTTTTATATAAATGAATAATTACTAAATTGAAATTAATTTGTTCTTAAATATTTTTATTACTCAACAGTTTGTGACTAATAACAATACTACATTTGAAATATCTAAGAATAAGTTTTCACTGTTGCTATGATTCAGTGAAGTTTGCATGTATAGTAAGGTGGCTTAATACACGACAGGTTACGCCATAATCGCCATTGTGTCCACCATATTTGATGACGTATGTAATATTATATGCAATAATATATGTAGCCTGGTATCCATAATTATATTTATAATTTCTGCTACACACATTTTTAATACACAAACAGTAAAATAAAGATTTGACGCTTTAGGTTGAAATCTAAAAACAAATTGGAAAAAACTTGCTAATTTCCAGGAAAAAATACAATAGTAATGTCATTTTTGACAGATAAGCTAATAGAATATTACCAACTTAAACAATATTGACAACATAAATGGATAATAATTACGTCATAATTTCCTTCCTCTCCCAGATTAAGTACACACTATAAACTGCGTTGTGCCATATCCTGTCTTGTATTAAGTCACCTTGTGTTATAGTTATTTTAAAATGTCGTTCAAATCTGATAGGAAACTGCAAGTTTTTATTGTATAGTCGTAGAAAAGGTATATTTCTACTTGTGTGTAATAAGTATTGTTTATGCGTATGAATTATTTCATTCTTATGAGAAATAACCATCAATATATGGTCGTTGTATAATATATTATTTTAAATTTATTTTAATTATTTCAAATCTTAAAAAAAAAATTTTTAAATATTTTTTATTAATTTTTATTTTAAATAAGAATAAAAATTATACAAATTAAAATTGCTCTAAATAATAACAAAAAAATCAGGAATTTAATTTATCAATTTTTAAGATAAATTAAGTTACTTATAAAATTTAATAATCTTTTTCTAATTATCTAAGATTTGCATTTAAGTATTTTATAATGCAGACTAACATATTTACGGGTATAATAACGATAGTTAGTTATCTTTATGTAATTTAATCACACCTTGGACTTGACTTACGTTTAGTATGAAGTTTACAATTTATTGCCAAGAATTCATATAAACTAACATCTCAATTATGTAATAACATTTTACAAGCATAGCAAAAATAATTACACAATTTGCATAAATATAATCGTTGATAATAATTATTCAGAATCATTTCTCGCTTCTATTGCAATACATATTATTAAATCATCTTCTAATTCAGTATATCCTAAAATTTTATAACTATTTGGGCATAATGTACCGTTATATATATTTTGGGTATGCTAAAAATAAATCAGTCAAAATATGTATACAAATATACAGATTCGAAGTATTGAATTTTATATTTATTTTGGCTTGCCGATGTCATATAATTTTATTACTTATAGTACAATATTTCTCGGTTTATTTTATTAGTGCCTTTCTTTCTGTGCATATCGTCTTTTTTTTCCTTCACTTAGTCAGCAGTTCTCAAACATTTTATTTCAAAATTTGTTGCATTCATGTGATTCGCAAATACCAGTAACTGTTAAGATTGTATGAATAACTTTAGTTTCTAGTTATCATACGATAAGATATTTCTTATAAATTTAGAGAATTGTTTGTTGAATAATATACTATTAAAAAGTAATGTTATAAAAGCAAAAGTTGACAACATACGATATTTCTTGTAGTAGAATATTGGCTTCAGATATTTGCAATATTAAAGATATAAATACGAAATTTTTGGTGATATTCTACAAAACAATTTATTTTTCTTTATTTCGTAGCTATTAGTGTAAAGATAGATTGTATTGTAACTACATAAGATACGGGCGTAGCAAACTCTGTTCATTGTTGTTCAATTTTAATAGGAAATAAAGTATATTTGCTGTACTGAGTGTGATTAAGAACGTCTCACGATCTAGTTAGTTTTCTTCGTATAATTTGGTGTTAGTAGTAGGTAAGCTCTTTTTCTACAATTTTTTTAATTTCATGACCCAAAAGGCTTTACACAAGTTCTACTATAATGCCATTTTTCAAATATCTACATCAACATTAAATAAAATCATATTGACAATCTCTGCGTTACCTGGCATCCGAGACACTTTCAACATGGTCCTAAAGTAGACGAGCCGACAAAACATCCGTAATAAAATTTACAACGAGCAATTCACTTCACCGTTCTAGTAAAAGGATGGTAGTTCTGACCGCAAAACCGTCTGCGGCTAGTTTCGATTCCGATTTCCGTGCGCGCTTGTATGTGCAACCGAATCCCGGATTCGGTACACAGGCTCTTATTAGATTTTATGATTGCAACCGATGCTTCTAAACTTTAATTCTATCCGCCTCCGTTTAAACGGAGTTTGTCGGCGAAACGCTTTGAAGAAGAGATGCAATAAAATCTGTTTGGGTTTCTCGGTGCGTTCGCCCTACGAGACCGCAGCCGTGGTTTTTGTGTATGAATTTTAAGGGTGGTGATATTTTGGTAAATATGGTTTTTGCACGGTTCTGCAAGAATGTGTTCTAGTGTAATAAAATGTATTTTATTTTAGAAATGCATTCGTCCCTTTTTTCTCAAATGAAATAGGAGAACATTATTATTTAACAGAAATAGAAAAACATATTTTATATTGTTTTTAGTGAACATTATAATTTTTTTTAAAAGAATTTAAAATTTATATTTATATATTTTGTTAATAAATATCCATTTACATAATTTAAAATAAATATTCATATTTATTTTCTCCTAAATGAAGAACTTCACTTCATAATATTTGCTAAATTAATCCGAAAAATTAATAATTATAATTCTTTTCTCAGGAGTTTAACTTCGACTGCGGGTCAGTCTTTTTAACTTAGTTTTTTTATTTCGTGTATTATTTTTGATTGAGAGACTTATTAAAAATTTGGTAAAATCTTGCAACGATACTTTTATTAAAAATAATTAATTGAGGAGTAAACGGGGATGAGTAATTAATAGTATTATTTATCCAGAAACGCTTATATAATAAGTAAGCAAAAAAAATTATTTTAATACGTTTTAATATTTGCTATAAATCACATTTAAACTGTAATTGAGAAAAGATATTGATCAAATGATGTTGAGGAAAAAATCAATGTCACATTTAACAAAATAATTACTTAATTAATTAAATTGCTATAAAACTTTCAATAACTGGTAGTAAAATGTTTAAATAATGACAGAATATCGGTCGAAGCGAGGCCAATTTAAAAATAATCGCAAAAATCTTGTTTTGTAAATTAAAAACATGAAACTCAACTTTTCAATAACAACTCGGTAATTATCCATTTAATTCGCCCCGTATTAAAAACAAAATATTCGTATAAAAAATGGAATAAACGTGTTAGTTGTAATCAAGTCGACTGTAGTTTCTGTTTAATTTTTTTTTTCTGCTTTGCATCTGATGGAGACAAGTGTCTAGTTATTGCTGCATACTTTTAATATATGTAACAGACCGCACGATTTATTCAGAGCAAGTACGTTCATTAAAAACAATTAAAATAATTATATTTAAGCACTGTTAGGTGGTTGTGGGTTTCTTGTGTCTTAGTCTGGGTATATAGGTGTTAATACATATAACTCACTTGTTTTCTAATAATTATTCTAATTATAAGTTGAGTGTTTAACTGTACGATTTGCGTGTGCGCACCATCAGTTGACTTCTTTAGTAAAAAAAAGAGAGAAAAAAAGGATCAATTCTCATTGGTATTCACGCGAAACTGCTGCTGTATATAGTGGACACGTTTCCATGATGTTGTAATATGTTACACTTGAGGGCACCTTTATAATGATATATAGAAAAACTATACTTGTTTAACTATTTTTATTTTTTGCATTAAACACCATTAATTTTATATTTATTTATCTAATTAAAAATATCATTGCTAGATGTAAAATATTTCAACATCGTATTTGCCTGGATAAAATTCATGAGTTTATCATGACCAGTCAAATAAACAAAATGTATTGACATGTCGTAGTGGCCATGCAGCTCAGTTGGTAGAGCATTAGGCGCGAAACCTAAAGGTCCCGGGTTCAAAACCCGGCAGGGCCAATGCATTTTTCTTTAATTTAAAAATTGTCTAATGTTTAATTAGATAAATAAATATAAAATTAATGGTGTTTAATGCAAAAAATAAAAATAGTTAAAACATTTACACCAAAAGAATTTATAAAAAATTATACTTGTTTGTTAGGTGTTTTAGTTTAGAAAAAATAAATAGAAATTTATATATTTATATTATATATTGTAAGTTTGTTAGGGTCAAATTTTGGGGTCGCGGACAATTCACCGTAAACAATTCATCGAAAACAGTTCACCGAAAACAATTCATCGAAAACAAATTCACCGAAGTACCAATTCACCGAAAAACAATTCATCGAAAAACAATTTATCGAATAACCAAATGAAATGAAATGAAATTAAATTAAAATTAAAATTAGAAAGTGGCTATTTATACATACGGTATGTATACGCAATTGGCTATTTATACATACTAAAAAAAAACCTAAACCAACCTACTAACCTAACCTACCCTAAATAGCCAATTGCGTAAAAATACTGTATGTATAAATAGCCAATTGCGTATACATACCGTATGTATAAATAGCCACTTTCTAATTTTAATTTTAATTTAATTTCATTTCATTTCATTTGGTTATTCGATAAATTGTTTTTCAATGAATTGTTTTTTTGTGAATTGGTACTTCGGTGAATTTGTTTTCGATGAATTGTTTTCGGTGAACTGTTTTCGGTGAATTGTCCGAATACCCAAATTTTGTAATCCACTTTTTACTCACTTTTACATATCTGATCGATTTGAAACTTTGCACGTACACATATAATAATTCTGATGAAAATATAATAAGAAGAAACTGATTTTTTTAAATAGTTAATATCTAGTACATAAAAAAATATTTCGACAATTTTACAATATTGCCTTAATGATTGAACTATATAAACAAAAAAAAGTAGTTTTTTTTATCTAATTCGAATTAGATGATTAAATTATGGATTTTATCTATTTAATTAGATAATATTTTCAATAACATTAGCTATATCATCTACATTCAAATTAGTTGAAATCAAGTTGTTATTTCAAATAAAATTTAGATAAATTATCTAAAACTTTAGATAAATAAACAAACAAAAATAAATCAATATACGACAAATTAGACAAAATATCTAATTACATTAGATAAATATATCAAACGTTATCATCTATCCGTGAATTAGATGTTCTATTTAATATAAGTAAAAAATTTAAAAATTATTTATTTTTTTAAGTAAATCAGTATTAATTTATCACAAACTATAAAAAAAAATTTAAATTATAAATTATGCAAATTTAAATTATAAATTATGCAAATTTAATTTTTTCATATTGTACCAACAAATTTATGTGTGCTATTCTCGAAAGACACAAATATTTTGTTATATTATTTCAAAACAGAGAATTTAAAAGTGTTAATTTTTGTATCAAATTTTAACTTTTAAAAATCATTTAAATTACAAAAATAAAATAAAAATATTGAATTCACGCAAATAAAAATGTCATATGTTCTGGAAAACACCGAAAATAAAATTTCTCCGAAAAACTAAACATGAACACATTCGAAATATATATATATCTCGCAAACAATAGCCGTTCAGTACTATCACATTCAAAACCGTACAATTATTTTCCAACCACATTATTCGTAAAACAATTGAAATACATCTATCTTCATTAAAATCAGAATATAATATTGTAGCCGCGTACATATTTGTAAAAAAGGCAGCAAGCAGACCCGTGCTGCTGAACGAGTGCGAACAAAAGAAAAACGGAATAATAAAAAAATCGAATGAATATTTTATTGCGCCCTTGGTCATCATTATGTACGCGATGGCGGATACGACTGCGTCATTGTACACATATAATCTACCCCTCTGATTTCACCACCCTGAAATCCCTTGATTTTTCTGAAATTCCCCACCAAAGGAAAGCTACGCGGTGACAGCGGTCAAAAGATTTTTACGGAAATTAATTTCGTATTGATTTTATAGATTAGATTATTTTTAGAAATGTGTTACGATCGAAAATAATATGTAATAAATAATGGTTTGTAAGTGATGGTTTTTGGTATTTGAAAAAGTACAAAAGAATATTTTTAGATTCAAATATTGTATTTCATTTTTAATGCAATTATCTTGCAAATTAAAATTTTAATAAAGAATATCAATTATTTGATAATAAATGTTCATTCAGATTACTTTACTTATCACGAAATTAGCGTTAAGTTTTTGTGCAGAGCTGTGGTTTGGAACGAAACCAGTTAGTAACTAACGCAAATGCACAATTTTAATTTTAGCAATTATTGTTGATTTTTATTGCATCCAAAAATTTAGAAATTTTAATAAACTAAAACTGCAATATATAGGAAACTGCAAATGAGGCTTAATATATGTTTATTTAAATAAATAAGATGTACAAGACTTTATATACCAGTGTAGTTGTGCGTCAGTTTTCTTGCTAGTTTGTCGACGCGCATTTAATGAAAACAAGATATTATAATCAATCGCAATTGAATGTGTGTTGATTTGCTTGGGTACATTTTAGCTAGTGTATAGGGCCATTAAGTAAAATTAATAAAACTAGTTTTTTTATATTTTTGGGTAATTTATAAAAATTATCTTCTATTTTTATTTAAAAATCTGAAAGATTCATTCATTGTAAATTTGTTTTTGAAAGTAATTTTTGAAACAACTTATTCTGGTTGACAGCATGACACACATAATTCGAATATTTAAATTTCTAAGCCAGAGAATAATAAAAATAACATAATGGCTTAATAATAACTGAACCCTAAAAAAATATAATATAATGTAAACCATGTTAAGCTGTTCGCGTGGCAAACAATGCGTTGAATATTTTTGTTTATTTAGACAAATTTTTCCTTGCAGGTGTGTAATTTTGTGGCAACAGCGTGAAAAGTGCTCTTTTTGCCACGAGTCGCATTAACCTGGATACCACGGGGCCCGTACACAATTTTCGCGATCAAACGGTGAGTGAGTTTTAAAATTTTTTTATTTTTCTTTTTCTCTAAGGTGATTATTTTTGTTAAATGTGTAAAAGATTGCGTTTTCCTGTAATTATTCATAATTATTTAAATTAAGAGAAATTTTATATATTTAAGAGATTTTAATTTATTTCTAGAGAAGAAAATATTATTTTAATGATTTTAATTTTCTATATTCAAACCGACTTAGAGTGATAGTTCTTTACATTTTTCAAATAAAATGATAAAACTACATAGTCGTTATTGTACATTTTGAGAGTAATTTTAAGATGTAAAATACATATTTTGATATTCTTCATGTGCACGGGTATCATATTCTCAATCATAAGTTATTGCTGAATATTCTTACATGCAAGTAAAAACTTTACTTCTGTATGAGAATAGCATAAAATGTTAGAAATTATCAATAAATTTATTTTATATGTCATTTATACTACTAGTTGTATATTTGTTTCTCTACTTTAAGATTTTATGTGATTTATATTTAGAATATAGTTGTTCGTATATGTACCTCTAACATACATGTTAAAATTGTCGCGTGTATTTATATGATATATATCCGTACTTATTTAAAGTTATTGCTTATATTACCTGAATTCAGAGAATTGTAATTATTAATTAATAGATAAGTAATAGTACTGTTTCGATATTTATTGGAATAGACTTGATATCGATTTGTTTAATTTTTCCAAATCACGTTTTATTGTTTCTCGCAAATTCTGTTCTTAGAATCAAATTTTATCTTTATAACTTTATTATATAAACATATATTATTTGTTTTGTTTAAAATTCTGTTGCATTTTAATTCATACTACAGTAAACTAATTTTTACTATTGCATTGAATTCCGAAAAATAACTGAAACTATTTTTTCTATTACTATTGAAAAAGTGCCGTAGCTTGTCATTATTTCACTCTGAAAAATATTGTATGGAGCTCATGCATAAAGTATCTTTTTTTACTCATGGGATTGAGTGTCAAATTGTGAAAAAAATATTGCTTTATTGTTGCATAATTTATTATTTTATGACCAATCACAAAAAGTTTGCTGATATATTAAGAATAAAGAATGTAAGAATTTTTGTACATTTTTAGAGAAATGATTAATATTGCTTATAATTATGTGATAATATATTTTGTTTTTGCTCAGTGTTTAGATATTAGAATATTTAGGGCCGGTTGTAGAAAACTTTGTTATTATGTTAGTCTGATAATATATTTGACAATCTAATTGCACAGTTAAAAATTGTTTAAAATAACAATGTTTCATGACACGTTAATATAAATTGATATAATAATTTATAAACTTTTGTATATTTACTGTTCTAATTTTAAAACAATCATTAATTCTTATTTAAAAAATATGGCAAAAATTAATATTGTTTTTATTTATTTTATTATTGTGTTCTTTTTCAAGTAAAGAAAATTAAGTTAAAACAGATTAAGATTTAAAATCTAAAATAAGTTCTTTGTTCTATTTAGGAATTATAAGAAATAATATCTAAATTTACAACATTATTTCGTAAATAGAATATTTTCACAAGCCTGCGTATTAAAATGATACATTAGTTATTTACAGTTTGCGGGTAGGTCAGTACGCTTTTCCAGTTTCGAGACGTAAAATTTCGAGGTTAATTTAATAGACTGTTATATTGTTTCAGTGTAAATAAATTATTTGTTTCAATTTCGTTATGAATTAAGCGGATTTGGGCTTTATTAGATTATCTACACGCCACTGCACAAAGGGACCTGTCGTTGTTTGTATACACATAACATGTGTGTGTGTGTGCGTATTAATAGCGAAACGAAACTAAAAATAGGTAACCAAGTTACGGCCAAAACGTACGTCGATCCTACACAAATCAACCTGAAACCCAATTCATTCGACACACTTGTAAAACAATTTTCACGAATGAGAATCTGTAACTGCAAATGGCCGCCACGAACCGAGTAGGTTAATGCGATTATTTTGTGAACGATTAAATGAAGATCGGGGAGATCGAATGAGACATGCGCAGTTTTCAGCTGGATTTTCATCCTCCAAGCTCTAGCTTGGTGGTTGTTGCGGTGGAGTTTTTTGTTTTTAGATAAACAGCAGTTAAATTTTAATGAATTATTAAAGTTGCGCCGTTCGTTTACTTGGCGGGCAACGTTGCATGGACGATGCAGATAATGTACGTATAACGCGCGGATTAAGTGAATCAACTCGGTTAGTTTTATAGGTTTTATGGATGATTTTAACGGTTCATTTAGATTTTTTATTAAATACGACAACGAGGTCAAATTAATTAGATAATACTCGTTTGGAGTTGATGGCTGTATATAAGTAGTAACATTAATTTTATATATTATTTTAGCATTATTTATGTTTCTGACGTTGTTAATGAAATGATATAATTAATATTTGTGCTATTTTAATTATTTTGTTATATATTTATATTTATAGTATAATTTCTGTTGCTATTTTCTAATTTCATACAATGAAAATGATAAAATGAAAATAAGTTAATATAAATTTGTGAATTGTAATGATATAATTCGTTTATGGTAACGATTCCAATTTTATGAGAGGAATATTTTCATTGGTTAAAAGAAATACACATCATTTACACTTAAGAGGTTTATACAGCCAGCCGTAGGCCAGTGGTAGCGTGTTAAACTCGGACCCCAAAGGACTCTGGTTTGCGCCACCAGAATTTAAATTCAATATTATTTCTGGTATTAAAACTTTGTACCACTAAACTACACAATATCAGATATTTAAAAAATAATATTGTGACTAGCCAAAATCTGTTTATAAAATTATTAAAGTAGCTTTAAATAAAATAAAAATTATTTGAAATTAAATAAAATGTGTATCATTATAAAATTAAATAAAATTCAGTCTTTATTTATGTAGAGAAAATTACTATAATTTAAAACATAAAAAGTTATTCAAAAACCTGCTACTTAATATACAGTAAAAAATAAAATTATCGTATTTAAAGAAGCATCGTAGAAAAAATAAATTTAAGGACCCTAGCGCTACTGCATTACATGACATGAATAGAGAACTAGGTAAAAAAGAGCCATCCGATGACCACTAGAATATCAACAAAGTGGAGAGAGGACATACAGCATATATGTACGTATGTATACGCACCAACATGTTATTTATGAAGTCCCTATTAGTCAACAAAAGGATGTCTGTATATTTTCATACATGTTCACATACACACACACGGAAAGATGTGATTTTACTAGATACAACCCAACCAACAAATACATGACGGGAAAGATAATTTAGAAAATTTCTTCGTCGACTTTATATGCATTATGTAAATAAAAGTGAATTTAAAATTGTAGTGATGGTATTGTATTACAGTAATTGAAGTGAAATGAATGTAAATATGGTATTTGATAGACTGAAAATAATTGAATGAAAAATGTATGAATTTGTATACAAAATGTATTCAATTTCATCTGGAACCATAGCAATTTCTAAAACTATATATAATAGATGCAATCAAAGTTAAAGCCCTTTGTTTGTCTTGAACTTGTATTTATATTCTTTTTATAAATTTGTATTATTTCATTTAAAGATTTGTCTGTTTTTAATAAAAATATTATTGACACATATCGATACCAGCATTATAAAAAATACAATAATATTAAATGGATTTAGTTGTGCCTATTTACTTGGATATCTCTGATATGCTTTAATAAAGTTGGAATAGTTAAAAAGAAATTTAATCTAAATTAAAAATTTATTTAGATAATAGATGATAATTAAAGGAAAAACATGTACTCAGGCGTTAATCAATAGTCAAATTGAATTTTCCATATATAGGTAAAATTTGTTTAGTTCTGTAATATTATTGTTATTGATATTAATATGCAAGCTGTAATTTTACATAATTTAAGAAGTTATATTAACAATATGTAATTCTATATTAAGTATGTGATGCAATTTGCAGAAAGTAAGTAATTTTACATACTTATTAGGTCATTTTTACTTACTTCATGTAATTTTTATGAATTATGTAAAAAATACAGAATATTTATAGTAAAATAAAATTACAGATTTCGCTATTTTTTTACAGTGTGTAACAAAACCTATTTATATAAGTCTTGTTAGATTAAAGATTATACATATACACCTTAAAATAAAACAAGTATTTTGCTCAACAATAAACTTATTCCTCTCTGAAATGACTTAATAATTTCCAGCATAAATCGATATTTTTTTCCATCGCCCAGTGCTGAAACTTGTTGTTGACTAGTGCAAGACTATATAACGCGATTTTAATTACCATGTGACTTGCGACAAGATTATCGCCGGGGACTTTGCCGCAAGATGGCTTTTTTTTCTCCGTCTTCTTCTACGAACTCTTTTATTTAAAATCATGCGACAGGTCGCGGGGTATTATCGAACGCGAAGGTATATTCAAATTTCTTAATCCGCCACCTTGTGCATAATAATAAACATAGATGGTTTGTGTGTCCGAGCGCTCGGGTTTAACACGATGGAATATAAAGTGACGTTTACAAGACACAATTTATCGTGTGGTTGATATTAAAATTTACTTTGATCTTTCATGTTAGGGCACGCCACGTTTATTATTTATATTATGTAAATAATTTTAATCATTAGAATCGTGGTGTTTATAATTGTTAGTTCAATTTAATTTGTTGAGCAATATATGTTGTTGTTTTTTTAAGTCGAAAAAATTAATTACTCTAAAATATCATTCTAAAGTTGTTTTAACGAACAACATATTACATTAATTTTGTATATTGTTTCTTTATTTATTTATGTAAAAATACAGAAAATACAATCATAAGAACGTTAGTATTATTATATTGCGGAAATAATTTTTATATGCATTTCAAAGTCACACGTTTGTATATTTTGAATGCTCTATATCAAATCAGAGATGGACAATCTTTCAACTATGTGATATAATTTATTCGTATAATTTATAAGCGGCCAAGAATAACTTTTTCTAAATTATTTAATATTAATATTATTTTTTTTATTTATATAGGGATGGATGAGTATAAAAAGACACGCATTTAATTTGTGTAATTTAAATATTATTGTTTATTACAAGTAATCAAAAATATACTAATTGTGGAGATAGATTTTTATTTATTATCCATAATAAAATAGCAATAACTTGCAGCCATTTTGCAATCTTTCTTCAAACAATTTCAAAACAATTTCTCTCAACAATACCACCACGAGCAACGAGGACCGAGCTTTCCCAACCAAACCATAAACCATCATCCCATCTGGTTTTCCAGTTTAGTTCAAAAATTTTCAGATATTGGAGAGGCGCGCGCTAGGCTTGAGAGGTGTCTGCACTCTTTTGTTGCGTTCTCTCGCGTTGTTGTCCTTTTGCGTTATAAATCATAAAAGAACAAGGACGACATCCGATGACGTATTGCCAACGGGACAAGAACTGACGTTACCGGAAAACGTGTATTTTTTCGTCCTACCCCCCCCCCCCCTCCACCTCTTCACTATGTGGCTACACACTGCTCGATTCCGTTCGCATCGAAACCTAATCGCGAGACGCATCAGGCCATCGCGAATAGAATACGAAATACAATCCGGTGGACGTGCGTCGCTGACCATAAATAAAATGGGCATTAAATATGGACGCATGCGCCATGTTATATGCCATGTTGCGATGTCACCTGATCGAGGAGCCTACTTTGATACCATTGTTACTGTTACATATAGCTATAATTTTTTTTTTTAATTTGACAATAAATTACTGTAATATATAGATTATCTTCGATAAGTTATGTAGAATGATACTTGTGATGTTACGATTTAAATTATTATTAATATCGAAAACGTTAAACTGATAATTAGAAATAATTTTTTATATATTTTGTTTTAAAATTATTATAATAATATATTATGCAATAAGATGTAATCTTGGCTATTACTCATGAAGTTGAAGTATTTTTTCTTTTATTATGCAAAATGAAATTGCATTTTTTAAATTGTTAATTATTGAAAGCAGTAAAATATTTTTATTTTTATAATTGGAGAAACTATTGATAACAGAAATGTTTTTTAGATAGAAAATTAATATTGAACACAAAACCTACACAAACTAATCTTATTATCAAACTTAAATTTTATTTCAGTACTCCAGGAACGCAACGTATGTTTTCTTGTAGTTTACTATGTCTAGTCTAAACCAAACCTTTTCTGCGAAGAATGAGTAAAGTGGAAAAGAGGAACACTGAACTCGTTCCTTATAGATGGAAAAGTTTGAAAGCGCTAGCGGTCACAGAATGAGTTTCCAGGCCCCGAGAAACGTTTGGCCAACATTTTGCGCTGCGCGCAAGCAAAGAACATATCATCCAGCAAGCCGTAGCGTAAACCTTCAACAGATGGTTTTATTTTGGATGCGCGTACCAGTTTCCGAGTTATGCCCGTCCGCGTAATAACACTACAAAGACGTAAAACTTCGGTATAAATTATTAAAACTTATCATCAAGAAGGAGAATGAGATATATCTTCCCTCTGGGGCTTCGGAGTTTACCATCTAAAATTCATAACAGTTACTGATGTTGTCTAGCACGTGGATTGGTAAACTAGGGACTTCTTACTCTCCACTGTTTTTGCTACAACATCTCGTGCTTTATAGAAACGGTATAGCATTGCTTTTTATAGTAGAAGTTATTAATGAAAATATTTATTATTACTGGCTTCTAATTAAAGAAATTAAATTTGTAGAGGGGCTTCAGTGTAAATAAGAAAATTTCTAGATTAACCAACTTTTATTAAGTACAATTTGAGTTAGTTTTTTGTTCTTTGAAAAAATTAAATTTTATAATTTTGTGGATATAAAAAAAGACTAATTAAAATTGGATAAATAGAATGGTAAAAATAAATTTTTCTTTAAAATTTTAAAACTATAATAATTTTCCTCCAGGAAACTTGTCAACAATGTGAATAAATAAATCCATATGACTATCTTAGGTATCACCGGAACCTACTTATATTTAGTGTAATTTAGTTGTAATCAAAATTTTAAGAACTTAGCGAACGATTGAGCTATTGTAGTACATATACTAATCCACCTCATAAACAAGGTTCAGATTCATCATCTAAAGGCTATATGAAAGATTACTATATATTTTTATATTTTTTTGAAAATATTACAGGTACCATACCAAACACTATACTAATTTTCTTTACGTAATAGCTTTTACTTTTTTATTCAAATGAAATCAAAAATTAGTTATACATGTAATTGAATTGAACAAATTAAATTAATTTAAATTTAAAAATATTAAAATATATTTTAATATAATTCTAAAGTAAATAATTTAAAATTTTTACCTTAATTTAGTTTCAAATGTAAGTAGAAAGTTTAAATAATTATTAGTTAGTTAAGCAAAATTTTCTAAATAAGAAAGATTTATATGAACTGCGTGTGGCATAATTAAAAATATTGCAAGCGCTAATAGCCTATATAAATATTAATTGGAAGCGACGTTTTAGTATGACTAAAAATAAAATACTTTATTATTGCCTTCGACAAGTAAGAAAAAACTAAATGCAGCTTGCATGACGAAGAAATATTATAATATATGCTAATGAGGTGTAAATGAGTAGAAATTTTAATATTTTCTGCAGAAATTTACAACATAAAATACATTAAAAATTAATATAACTAAATGCAAATGTTGAACTAGAAAATAAAAATTTTCCGTCTAGTTGAAGTTATGTTATTTTTCTGAATTATAATGGTAGATAAATTTTTCAAAAAGAAAAGTACTTTTTAATAAATACAGTTTGTAACTTTTATAAGATAGCTATTACAAATTTTTAAAAGTAATTCAGTATAATAACATATTTACGTGGCAAATTTACACAAGAAATCAAGATATATTATCCAACGAGAATGTTATGATGACTATAACTCATGAAATAATATACTTCTTTTACCACTATGCAGTATAAAAAATTACTTTTTCGGTGCATTGTGAATGACTTGAAAATAATTTCAATTTTGCAATTGCATGATTCTTATTTGATTAATAGCAACAACTGTGTAATTAAAGTTTAAAACAATTGTAATTGGTTAAGAACGGTCAGTTTCAAATTCATAATTTACAATTGTGAGTTATAAACAATATAGTTTAACAGAATACATATTATTGAACAGGAAAGAAAAAGTTTATTATCATTTAATTTACAAAAAAGAATTCTAGTGCATATAGGTAAATAAAGATAACTGTTTAATACACGTAATCAGCAAACTTATGAGGTAGAACAATTGCAAAACTTTACGCATTTTAATGCAATATAGGTTAAAATAAATTATCACAATTCACAAAATAATTCCGACATTACGTCAAAATAATATTGTATTATTTCCTTATCTTTATACTTCCATTGTTTTCTGTAAACGTACCTAACCAAAACATTTTTTCCTATTTATCTTTAAGCACAGTAGCGACAAATACATGAAAATTTGATTGATTACCATGCATAATGATTTAAATGTGCTGCTTACGTGTACATATCTAATTACATGTCAAAATAATTTACGCGAATGCAATAACCGGTAAGAATCACTCCGCTGGAAAATTTGTCCTAGTATTGCGGAAATGTCTTCACGCTTCAAACAGCGGAACAAAAAGAGATACATATAAAAACGAACAAAACAAATAAATTATTTATACTCATATCACACATAATTATACATTTTTACCTTGAATTCTAAAAATATACACACATGGTTAATTGTTATAAATATTTCTAATTTTAACTACGGATTTGAATACGTTAATTACGGGATGTTGCATTCAAAGGTTTTTATCAATAAATTTAATTAGCTAAAACGTTTTGATATAATTTGAAAATTATAAAAGAAATAGATGATATACAGAGATAGCAGAATAACTTATAAATAATGTAAATACTAAAACAATTTATATTAATTTTTATCAAACATTAAATGGTTTGTTTTCCAAGAGTGTGAAGTTTTACGTACAGATATTTTAATAAAATTTTATTTCTAGCGGTACAGTGTAATTAAGAAATTTCAATTCAAGTTTATGCATTTGAAATATACGAATTTGTTGTGTTTTTTCTTATGATTTTTATACTGAATTTGTTATATACATTCATTGTTATAGTTATCAAATTATTAGCAATTATTTAAGATTAAATATGCTATGAATCAGCTATAAATGTTTCGTTTTGTAAATTGCAATTTTGAAATGTAACAAAAATATTTGATAGTACGTAATTAACTGTGATTTCTTGTATAAAATTAAACAAAACTCAAAAAACTAGAATACATAAGAAATCTAGTATGAAAATAGATTTTAAAAAAGTATAATATAATTTAAGATTAATGTTGTGAATTAACAAACTGTATTAGCATCAAGATAGTGGAAAGAATTTGTGCCATATTTTTTTGGATACATGTCGTGATTGTGTATGTATATAAAGTTATAATAAAAATTGATAAATTCATAAAATTAAAAAAAAAGAACAAGTTTTTGTTTGATATACATATATATTCTTTCTAATGCAGAATTTATCTGGGGGTTGAGAAAATATAGTGGCTTTTTGCATTTCGCGCAAGCACATTGCGTACAACACAAAGCATTAAATTCAACGAATACTTCAGAGACAAATTTCCCGTTAACGTAACATAGTTACCTACAAATTTAATAATTCAAGAGGAAAAAGATATAAAACAAAAGACATTAGAGAAGCTGCGAAAGGCCTCTCGTCGGAAAGCGTTCGCGCAAAACATCACAGCTGATTATTCGTTTAAACCTTGTGTGTGTGCATCTAACACTCGGCAAGCTGCGTTGGATCCGAAATACAAAAAAAAAGAGACGCGGAAAAAGAAAGAAAAACGGAAAGACAAGAAATCTACAGTGAGAAAAAAGAAAGAAGACAAAAACGGTCCACGCAACCAAATGGAATGGAATGAAATTTCGCAAAAAATGCTTTCTTTGAAATATCTTTATGGGTAGAAGGATTTGTGTGAAATATGGAATAATTATTAATACAGTAAGAAAAACTTTCTAGAATTCATTATATTAAAATATAAAGGCTTTAAATTAAAATTCTGTGATATTTAAACCTAAAGCCTTTTTTTGTTAATAATTATTAAGTTTACACTAAGTCTTTTTCTGAAAATATATAATTTTTGCAAAATTGTGTTTTTATATTATGCAAGTTGAATTTACTACACTTCGGCAAGTTTCCATAGCAACCGACAAATTTTAGTGCTGTTATAACTTAACAAAAATATATCATATCTTTACTTAGATTTTGCAGATATTATAAAATTTCAGTTGATCCCCCAAGACTTTTCTGTTTCAGAATCATTTTCATACTTTGCAATCCATAGTGTGATTATATAAATAATATTTTTTTAATAAATATTACACAAATTTGTTTTTTCGTTTGTTTTAACTATGAAATTTAACAAAAAATTGCAAAAATGAACTAAATACAAATATAAATACATTTTTAAATTGATCGTGCAATAAACAGTATACATAGTTGTTAAGAATCTCTGAATTAAAAAAACTGAATTTCATTTCGTTTAGAGTAAAAACTCTTAAAAATAAATCCGATATTTATTCAAAAATAAAATGTGTTTTATTGTGAGTACTATTTTGTTGTTTTTAGAAACATATAAAATTATATGTTATAAATTATAAGAACATAATTTTTTAAAAATATAAGTTTTAAACAAATCTTCCTTAACAGGAAATACATTTTATTCACAAGAATTACAATAATAAATAAGATTTTTAATATTTGTCTGTATTTGTGACTTATACCAAACTATGCAACTATATTTGTTAGTTGTTAATTCACTTCGTGCTTGTTCTAGTTATAGAAAACTCCTAATAAAGATAATAAGAAAATGTCAAGTAAAGTGAGAGATGTAAAGTGAATGATGATAATAATAATAATATAGATGACATAATATTATAGACACCGAGCACAAACCTATTAATAGGAAACTAATACGGTACCTAAGTCATGTACATGAAATCTAATCTTCATTTAATTCATATGTGCATATCTAAATCCAACACGTACACGTATAATAGCATAATGAGATTTACACCTAAATCTTCCTATATCTAGGTACAAACTTTACTAATTTCAGTTTAATACACATACACCGTTGTTAGGTTACCAGTAATGATGTAATATGAAAATAACATTATGCGCAGAAACGAGAAATACAAAATTCATCTAAAAATTTTGTATATTAAAAAGAGAAGCATTTAATGATGTTACTATTCATGAGAGATAAAATTGTAAATAATTTTTGAAACTAGTAATCTATATTACATGTATCTATTAGAATTTAGATTTAAATATTTGTAAATTATATTTTTATAGCTTTTACATTTGTCTTATATGTGTTTATTTAGTATATAATTAATCAGAATAATATTAAAGTAATTCAATATATAAGCAAATAATTTAAATTTTAGACAGATAACAATTTCGTGCAAAAAAGGGACTGATTTGTTTTTTATGTAAAAAAAAACCGGGTGCCATTTTATGAAACAATCAATATAAAGAGGGCCCTGGCACCCAGCACTCGAACCCTTGTTGGCGTACAACGTCTATGACTTTTTCTAGGGAGACACTGGGCACCCATCCGCCAGATCTTTTTACCGTTCCAGGAGGTCCCATCTCCAGCAGCTGATGGCTGCATATTTTATACCCTTCGTCGTCGTTCGTGTGCTACGTTCTTGAAGCAGTATTGCCATTACGATATTTGGTTCGCTTTACGTGACGTATGTTTGTAAAAAGGCAAAAGTTCGCCCGTTTGCTATATGCTCGATGTCAAAAAATGAACTCTACACTACCACCGTTACTGAATTGAATGATCCCTTGAGATATTGATTTTCCTGGTCTGTTTCAATAAAAAAAAAAGAGAGAAAGGAAAAAATGAAAATGTCGATGAATGTCTTTGATGGCCTTGCCGATTTCTGATTCGCGACTCATTTACATTCGGCTGGACTTTAATGGTTTGCTTCCATTTCGGAAATTTGTTTTATTAAGCTGTCGACAAACTACTTATTATTTGAATTGGTGATAAAATACATCTTTCATCTCTTATAATCTTAATAAACATATATTTTCTAATTTAATGATTAATATTTTAATTTTCACAGACAGTAGTAGAGTGTTGGACTAGAACTAAAGATTCATTATTCGCGTCTCTCTCATACTACATTTTAAATAAAATACTAAGAACTGTAGCGAAACATTTTAATAAATAAATGTAAAAATAAAACACTACGTTGTTTTATAAAATAAAGATAAATCTTTACTGCACAATTTCAGCTGTTATATGTCATCATCAAAAGATAAAAAATTTATAATTAAAAAAAAAATTAATTAACATTTATAAAAAATATTTTTATTTTTGCATTTATTTATTAATTCTGATATCACTGAACTATTATTGTTTGTTTCTAAATTGTTCGGAATCCATAATCCTCTGATTATCTGTGAATTGATATATAAACAAACATTTTTTTTAGATGCAATTTTTTATTTTTGATAAAGTTAAAATACAAGATATAATTTTAAGTAACAATTATTATAGAAGTTAATATTTAGAAAATAATTTAAATTAGTGTTTACTTCTATGATACTTTTATAAATTCTAGTAATAATATTTCTGACATGTACTTAAACTTACAGAATTTTTAAAATGTTAAAGGAATTATAAAAGAATCCGTTACAACTAATTCTTCAATATAAAATGAATTACATCAACTTGCAAGGTTTCTAATTTGCTAAGAAATTACGACATACTCGCTTTAAAAAAGCAGTTATTTATTATTAAATGGCATTATTTCGAACGTCATTGGCTGATATTTTCTACAAAAAAAAAACAACAAAAAAATTCAGCGTTTAGCTGCTTAACTGCAATAATTCTTCCATAATTTCGATTACTTTAATATTTTATAAAAGTGCATCAATTTTGCGAACGGCAAAACGACAAAAATTCGTGTAAAATTAAAGATTGAATACTTTAGCGAGAACATTATTTCTTGGCAGTGGTACAGAAAATTTTCAATTTTATTAGTAATTTTTGGGATAAGTTGTTGGCTATAATGATGTTTATTACATGATCACTAATAAATGGAGGAAAATTTATGATAGCGTACGACAAAGATGGAGCGAAGAAATAAATTGATTTTTGAAGGAGGAAAAGAGATGCAATTATAGCACGCGTTGACTTTATACGTGATGTTATGATAAATATAATCAAGCCTCAATAATTACAAATAAGGGGGATGCAGAAATAATATTGGCATATTGGAAACATATTTTGCTTCTTTATTAATTTTGATTTCAGACTTTTTAATATGATTTATAAATTTCTAGGAAATACTACTTGGAATGAAAAATAACATAAATATTTGAGTATCAGATTAATAAATTATTATTAAAATCGTTTTTAAAATTGTAAATATTTACTTTTATTGCAAAATTTAATATTCAATACAGTTTAAAATTGGCATACGATTTTTGTTTAATTATTTATAATGATAATGCTGGTAAAATTTATGTAGAAATATAGTAATTTAGAAAAATTTGTAGATTAAATTTTTTTCAATTAATAATCGACTAATTGTGCAGCACTTATTAGTAGAAATATGTTTTTGGAGTCTACGAACATTTTAAGACTAATATTATGTCATGTAATTTTAATTGTAAAGTAATATATTTATGTAGCTAACAACTTAATATAAAATGCAGATTTCTAGTAGCTTACATGTATAAAATATTGTATTTAAAGAATATGAAGACAATTTATTTAAGTGTAAAAATTTGTTTATTAAAATAATCAAATATTGTATTAAGATCGTGACTTTTGGTCTGATTAATAATGAATTCGGAAAAATATTTTGTTATTTAATGGAACAAAATTTTATACTAAATAAATCAACAGATATAAGAACGCTACATTAAGGTATTTTAAAATATTTTGTACTTACAGAAAATAAAATCAAGAAATATGTGTTTATACGAAAGACATATCATACCAATGTGAGATTCATCAGAAAGTTATTTATTGAATATATTCATTTTAATTTTGACTACAGTTACAATTTGACATAGTAGTATTGGTCTATTATGAATTATCAAGTTGCTTTGTCAATTTTCAATAAAGTATTTTTCTTTAATATAGTTATATTGATTACGTTTTTGATATAAAATATAAAACACTAATAACAGAGAGCATATTTATAATCGCAGAATAGAAACATTAGTAAACATTCATTACTATCAATATAGAAGAAAAATAAAAATAAAGTAATATATCCAGAAATTGATTAGATTAAATATAATTATTAATTTTCAGTAATCATTTGTATAATTTAAAATATACATATACATTTGTTTAATTTAAGAAATACAAAATTTTATTTTATTCGTGCATTTAAGTTTTGGTGTCAGTGAGTAAAAAAATTGAGCTATAATAAGCTACAGTAAGTCATTTTAACATACTCATTAGGAACATTATGAATTATAAAAAACCGCTCGAATAATATTTCGAACTTTATATTATAATTTTGTTCACAACTGGAGGCCATTCACATATGAACTCAACCAACATCGAATCAAAATTCCACGTTTGAATTGTTCGAATCCAGTAATTCGGTTAATTTCATTAGTGGAATTTTAATCTAATTTAAATTCTTGCATTAAATAGAATGAAAAATTACCGACGAGTACATTTAAAACGTGTTTATAATGACAGTAAATTACAATGGCAACGATGGCAAAGAAGAAGAAGAAGAAAAAGAGAAAAATAGTTCTTAATTTTTAACACACGAGGAACAATATCTCAATTATGTACATTGTTTACTGTGACTAATGCTTACGGATACAAAAAAAGGCCTAAAATGTTTTCATTAGAGTACGGATGAGGAAATGATCCAACATCATACTTTGACGACTAAATGGTCTAGCGGCAGCTAGAGTGCTATTAGCGTACGTTTTGCGTCCCACTAACCGTAATCGTATTATATTGTTCGAATTTGAATTTAATTGCTCTATGAGAATAACTGTACTCATTGCTAGTTTGTTACATTTATAATTGTTAAAAAAAAATATTATTGTTGCAATTAAATAATATTAGCTGTAGATGGGTACTACATACTTGACTAAGAAATTAAATAATTGTAATTGCAAGGACTATTATAATTACGGAACTGTATCAAATAATGTGTTATAATTGACTGTGGGAAATTTAATAATAATAAGAAATTTAGTTTACGTACGATTATTAAAAAAAAAATCTGGACTTTATTTCACTATTTATTTTGCGTAATATTTTTAAATGTCATTATTTCATTACTGGCACTATTTAAATACATGTACCAAAAGAGTGTCTTAAAACAATTGAATTTGTTTCGTAATCTTGGTGTTAAAAACGTCAAATTTTATATTTGTTCTAATGTTTATGTAAGTCAATTGTAGAAAAAATATTGTATGGAACTTACGCATAATGTGTCTTTTTTACTCATGAAATTGTAACACTCGCTTACGGTTTGTGCTGTCAAACTTCTCATTATTTAGTAAAAATATAAAGCTTTTCATACATAGATTATTTTTATTTTTCATGCGTACAATATTGTATTATATATTTGTTAGATTAAAATTTGAATTTTTTTATTTATCTCGAAACTGAAAATAATGATTAGAATATACAAATACTTTCTACAAAATGAAGTAATTTAAAGAAAATCTTAATATAAATTTAAAGTAAAACATTTTTTATAATGTATAGTATTCTCTATGCTAAATAAATACCAAAAAAAGATTTGCATATATTTTATGTTTGAAATTTAAAACGTATACGTATAAACAAAAAAGTATTAACAAAATGTATAACATATGATAAATATAATTAAATTTAATTTAATATTTCGTACGTAATATTATCTGAGCAAATGTAAAAAAGTCATTTTGATAAACAAAGCAAACAATAGCATGTAAATTAATAATATTAAATATATTCGCTATCTTTAATCAGCTAAAGTGAATTTTTAAATATTGAGGTTGACATCTATTTTAATGTAAAATGACCTACTTCAAAATATAATAATTTGTATTAGAGTTAGGCAACGAAGGGAAGGTAGGAAAAAAAATCAATAGAAAAGACAAACAAAGACCCGTGCACGAAACATCAAAAAAACCTGCATGGTAACTAAAATTTCTATCGTAATTAGGACAGAAAATGAAACACGACAAAAACCTGAAAATTTTTGACATATTAGAATGACGTAAGCATGCAATAGCAGTACGAAAATGACTTAAAACAATATTATAATAATTTATATCGACCGAAAAATATTCTGTAGCATAAATAAACACGGGTAGGATTTACATGGCTGAAAAACTTTATGAAAGACACTTTTAAATAAACTAGCTAATATTAAATTTAAACATGGAAGGTATATTTGCATAAGCCTGACGTATACATTATGAAAGCAAAATAAATCATTGTCTAAGAATATATCTTTTAAATGACAATGCCAGAACACATTTAAGACGGAAAAGACGAGGAAATTTATTCAAAAATATTACATTCATATCAAATTTTAATAATGGATAAATACCAGCTGGGGTTATATCACTTAAAATTCATATTTATTCAACTTTGCATATGCTCCACGTTATATTATTAAATAAACATATATTTTTAGAAAGAATTTTTCTTTATTTTAAATTGTTATTTAATAAGTTTCGGTTATTTTTTTGACAATATGATATTTTACAAAATTATTGTTGCTACTTCAATAATTTAATTTTTCTGTTGTTCTAAAATTAAACATCCTATTTTAACTCTATATTCTTTTTGGAATTTGAAATATATGTTAAATTTCTGGATATTTACTGTAAATTTCTAAAAAATTATCTACAATAAAAAAAATACTAAATTTTTTATTCACATTTAAACATTGTTCATATTTATAATACTTCTAATATATATTCTTTTTTCTTACTAAACACATTAGAACATGCCACTCCATCCACTTACATTTTATATATCATATCATCCACATATATTTATATTAGATATTTGTTCATATACTTACTAGTTCATTTTGTATTTGATCTTTCCTGGTAATATTACATACTTCAAACGAAAAATCTCATTTCAACAGCAAATAATTTCTTTTTATGTTGTTACTTCAAATATACTTTTTACCAGCATTTGAGTATAGACAATTTTGCTAAATATTAAACATATAAAGTATATATTATTTGAATGAATAAAAATATATATCGTAGAGAACGATGTGAACCTGTCTTATTAAGTCTAGGAATCTGTAACATAAATATATTATAAATATGGTTGGATCATTGGTTAAAGAAAAATTTGTAGTCTATAACCAAGTCAGGAATATGTTAGAATCAAATAGAGAAAACTGGTCTACTGTATTCTGTTCGTTTTTCAATGAGTTAAGTTATTCAATTATATATGACAGATCCACATGAATTTTTCATTAGAAACTCGATATTTTATGACTTTCATTAGTTTTGAATTTTTAATAGAAAATTTTTTTAGTCAACTTTGAAGAACTAAAATATATTTAAAAAGTTGCCAGATTCAATAAACATAAGACTTTTTGACATTTGAAATGAATTCAAATAGTTAAATAAGGTCGTTTAAATAAAAAAATCCACTCTTGTTAAATAATATATTCATTTTTTATATGCGTTTTTTAATATTTCAGTAAGTTTTTGAATTATTACTTAACATATTTTCATAATTTGTAATTATTTTTTAATTTTCTTTGACATAGTGGTAGAAAATCTCTCGTATTCTATTGGCGTTTAATAAATATTACATTCTAATTTTATCTATTATGATCACTATTACAATTTTTGAAAATAAAAATAATTGAAACATTGAATTGAAATAATCTGTAAAATGTATTGTTTGTGCACAATAATTATTGCAAAAAAAAAACTATTGCCAGTTTTTCTTTTCTTAAAAGTTATCAAGATTATAATAGTAACAAATAAAATTGGATTCATCCATTATATCAGAAATGGTTTATTTTAAATGAGAAACGCGTATTAAAATACTAAATATATTATTTTTAGGAAATAAATTTATAAAACAACTACAGCACTTTTTACCATAATATAAAATTTAATTTAAAACGTGTTTTATTTTATGGGAATACATAAAACTTGCAAAAATAAAATTGTCTTTAAACCATTAATAAAATATATTACGAGTTTGCTCTTGTAATGACAAAATAAACTTTTCAAATTTACCTAGAAGTAATAGTAATTACAGTAAAAATAGAACGTAAGTGTATTTTTTCTAGTAAGTAATATATGTTGTGCTATAAAATGCCCAATAGCAAAAACTAAGAAATCGTATGAAAAAAAATTCTAAATGTGTATCACTTAGAAATGCATGGAGCGTAGGCTAATATGTCCATATAGGCACTTCTGGCAGTCATCAGCATTGAAATCGATCTTTTACGCGTAACATCAAGTTTGCCACGATAGCGAAACAAAATACAAAAAAAAACAACAACGATAAAATGGTATCACTTTTTGTTTCACTTCAACTGAAATGCTGAACTCAATGAAGCAATTATTTACAAGGCTGTTTAGTTGTTGTCAGTAAATAATTTTTTTTTTGATATCCTGAATTGTTGTCTGCGATTAGTATTTAATTAAAAAGTTTTCAATTATATATGCAGTGTTAAATGATGAATCGATTTCGTTTTTCAATATTATATATCGCGTGTAATTTCTAAATTGGAATGTAGTAGTTAATTTTTTTCTACTCTTACTAACTAATACATTTTTTATACTTATATGAAGTTCTTGGTAAGTATAGCTATTATATATTCAAGCCATTGCGCTTTTGAATTACTTTTTATTGTTTTTGGCCAATTGAAATTGCGTAAATTTATTATTCAACAGTATTAAAAAGAGTGAATTTGAAATGTCTGACAAGTTATTGCTGTTGCTGGAATATGTGACTGAAAAATGCAATTTTCTATAGAAAATATATGATATTTTCTTTACATTCAATGAATTTTGATGCAAAAATGAAATTATTTAAAAAAAATTTTTTTTTAATGTATTATTGATATAAAACTTTCTATGGTATTAAATTTGTTGTTCTGTAATTTTAAAATTAATAATTAGAAAATTATTATCATAGAAGCAAAAAATTCTTTAAAAAATGTCACATATTAAGTGAATACAATATTTAAAGAAACACTGAAAAATGACCTTATTTATACACATAAGTTTGATTGCCGAAAATTACATGTTTAAAAACCGGAAACGAAAAAATCCAAAGAATTTCTTTCCTTTTTATCACAGTACTTGACATAGAAGACGTACAAATAATAAATTTTAATGTATTTTTAAACATACATCGAAAAATAATATCATGTCATTTGTTTGAAAGTGTATGGGTTGAAAAACGCACCAAAAATATAAGCATGCTGTAATAATTTGCACCATAACCAGATATTTTGTACGTAAACAAAACATTACATACTACATTAATATACTATATAATTAATATCACATTAATATACATATATAAATTCCAATAGATATCAAATCAGTATTATTTTTTGATCACAAACAGTTATTTAAACATATATTTTAATATGCATAAAACACTAAAATGTACGTTTTTAATGGCACATAAAATAATTTAAAAAAAGTTTTGTTTTTGTTTATATTAAATAATATATTTGTTATATATGCGTTTCTTAATAAATAAAGTTAGTTATTTCTTAAACCAGTGAGTTTTCGAATCATTACACAATAGTTTTTGACCAATCAAAATTGTTTTAAAAATGTCACTCATGTCAAACCAAATCATTTCATTATATGAACTAAGAAAAGACAAGTATGAAATACTTACATTTAGTCTAGTACGTTGTGCACAACTGTATTGTCTGAAAACGTATGCTTATTCTTCATGCAGACGTGTTACATTAGTCGTTATTTTCTGTAACGTACTTTTTTTTTAATTTGTTTTGAATGGATTAATTGTTCAATATTGTGTTAGAAGAAATTATATCATGAGAGTAAATAATTCATGTAGTGAAATTACAAAATATAAGAAGTAGCCAATATGATACTGTTTCACATTATTCAGATAATTATAATCACTATTGAATGTCAGCACACTATCTATATGTAATATAAACGTTTTGAAGATTGGAATATTTTGCTTACGTGAATTTGACTATATTATTTTAATCGCACGTATAATGATAGTTATTGTTTATTTGAGTATGGATATTTGCCTGTATGGATATTATTACGAACTCTTGCTATAATATACTGTTATTTATTGCAATTGTTTAGTAATAAATTAGAATTACGAAACAAAAAGATAATAAAGAAAATTGAAGCAGTGATACATTTGAAACTAAAAATTGTTTACAGATCAATACCCGTAACATGCAAAATTTTAATTTTCTTAAAAGTAATACAATTTCATTCACTGTTCGATTTAAAACTCTTTGGCTTTATGTAATATAAAAGAAATCAATAAAGTTTGTAAAGACAACGTGTATTCGTACAAAGTTTCAGTTAGTTTTATACTATAAAACATTAGACTATAAATAAATAGATGTAGGAAGAAATGCATAACTTTTTATTTCATTTTTGTAATAAAGGTTGAAGGAAGACAAAATTATCTTCCGGTTATTAAATAAAATTTGGCTTCCTTTAATTAACAATTTATAAATTTAATAATTTAGTTACTAATTTTGTAATCTAGTAACTTTTTTCTATGTTCTGTTTATTTATTATACAGGGTGTAACAGAATAACTATTGTTAATTTTCAGAAATAATAGAGGGCACATAAAGAAGCATTTTTTATTAATAAACTAGTGTCCGGAATTTTTTTTTTTTCGGCAGTCCATTGTAAAAACACAACTTTAATTAACAACGAGAATTAACGGAGATTTATAATATCCGTTAAGACCATTTCATTCTACTCAAAAAAGTGCCTTAAGAATGTGAAAATTATTTTCATCTAATTTAAAAAAACCATCGAGATATCGCCATTTATCAAAATTCGGAAAAAGCGAACTTTTCGCCATAACTCGAAAACAACAGACGATAGCTAATTTTTGTTTTCATAATTGAGTTTTTCTCAAAAAAAGCGATCGAGTATGCGCGGTCTATTTTTCCATATCTCTTATAGTTTCCGAGTTCCCCTATGAAAACGTCCAAATTTGCCCACCCTGTACATCGTTACAACTTGTGTATCGAAAATGGTGGTCGTAACATCGAACAATTTTTATAAAGTTTAATGCACTATTATTTCTAATAAAATGTTCCTTAACTTAACTACTCTTTGACGTTGTAATAATTAAAATTGTTTTTAACGATATCTAGTGTATCTTGACACCGAGAAATTTTCGGACACTAGTTTATTAATAAAACATGTTTCTCTAAGTGCACTCTATCATTTCTGAAAATTAGGAATAGTTATTCTGTTACACCCTGTATACTACTATGTTATTTGTATAATTTTTCCTGATGATGACATACGTATAGTATGTTGAAACTTCGATTTTTAATTAAAATTTATATAGAACTTAATCTTAAAGACTTTTTATTTTAAAATAATTTATATAACAGCATTTGAGCAACGTTGGGTTACTTTAACTCTAGTATAGCTTATAGAATAAAGAAGAAAGCTAGAGGTAATCTAAAATATTTATTATCAAATGTAAAAAAATCGTGTCAGTGCACAATAGCAATATCTGATATGTACCCGAATGTGCATGACTGCAAACAATTTAATCTGCGTTAGGAGAGAGACATGCAACTTTCAAAATCTCGTTAGTTTTTTATTTAAACTGGAATCGGATAGTGCCACTTTATTGTAATATCCCAATAAATTCATATATTTATAAATATAATAATCATCTTTCAACAATTACATATTGACTTGTATCTACTTGCATATATATTATATATTCTTCGATATATTTGCGTGGAAAACTATTTCCACCAATAATGATTTCTGAATATTATAAAATCGAATTATTGACTTACCATTTACTTATGTTTTTATTTTTTTGTTAGTGTATTAAAGAAGAAGAAAAAATTGAACGTTTAGGATAAATTTAAATGAGTTAAAGTGATTTTTTTTTTATAATAATTCAAATTTACAGATATCTATTTCTTTGAATTAATGAGTACTGAAAATAATTTACTTGTCACAGAATCAATACTTATTATGAAATTCAAATTGTTAAATATATTATTTTTGGCTGTGCTGGAATTTTTGTACATTCTGGTTGTTAATCTATTTATTTTTTTAAGTAAATTTTAGTTTCTACTAAGTTTTAACGGTAAGACGTAGGTATATTGAAGGATCCTAACCTTTAATTTTCAAATTTATTACTTATAAACTTAGAAAAAATGAATAGAAATTGCTAATATAGCGCTAAGAATTGATGTACATCGTGTTTTTAAGTTTGAAGTAAAATTATATAATTATATAATTTGAAAAGTTTTTTTTCAGATTTTTTAAATTGATTTATCTCAATAAACATATAATTTTAGAACATAATATTTGAAATATATTATTAGTTTAGATAAAATAATAACATAATACCACGAAACATAAAATATCAATTATGGCGAACAGTCTAATTGTTTCTCGATCTTCTTTCTTAAACAGAACGAAACATGTTCACACAATATTTCCTGGCAAAGTTAAAATATTTAGACTATTAAATCGTGAAAATATTTATGCAATAACTATGAAAACAATTAGAACAATTACAAATTGAGTAATAAACAGAACTAAACAGCAAGAAAGACATTAAAAATATAGCACAATTACCACTAATTGGTGTTTGCAAATTTCATCTGGAAACTCTTTTATTCCAATTGAAGTAAAACTCGTAAAACCTCGTGTTACTGTTTTATACATATATACCGCGGCCGTAAGAGGAAATAGTAGACAAATAACGACACAATACTGCCTTTAGTTACGTCAACAAGTACTAAGTTACTTGGCGTAAGAAAGAGTCGAGATTTTTCTGTGATTCAACAAAGACCGCTTTGGTGTGTGTATGGAATTATACGGTTGGAGTTTGCAGTTTCACTTGGTTCCTTTCAACGCAAAATAGCTAAACAATTAGAAAATTATCGCTAAAGATTAAAACGAAGTTTATGGCCACACTTTATTATATTGTTTTTCAAACGCAACGTATACGATTGAAAGAAAAGTTTTTCAACAGTAGTCTCATATTTTGAAACTATTAATCCGTTAAGAATCACTTGTTGTATTCGTATGAAATATGGGATGCAAAAGTGACTACAGATGATTATTGAATAGATTTCTCAACACCAGAATTTATTACAAGTTCAAAAAATTTAATTTGACTTAAAATCAAAATGTAATTTATCGCTCATTGTATTTTTAGTTCCAAAACGCCTATTTCATATATAAAAATTAAATTTTAAATAATTTTTAAATTCTAAATCTTAATATCAATGTATCAACAATATTTTTTTTGAGAAATATTATCATCAAAATGAAAATTTCTGAATTAAAAAAAAAAATGCAAATCTATTTAGAAGAAATTTAATCCAAATGCGATGGTAACGTATTACGGAACATATTTTAGTTTAGTAATGCGAATTTTTAGTAAATTGCCAGCGAAATACGATATGGTCAGTAAATTACTAGTAAACTACACCATAAAAACAAAGCAGAGGGGTGTAAAACAATACTGTCATCACGGACTCGAATATTGCGTAAAGAGTGTCATACATTAAAAGCTGTTAACTCTGTCATTATTGATCACGTTTTAGTTGGTGATATTCAGCGAACGACAGATAGCGTTTTCGCGCAAATATTAGGTCTGAAGAAACGTCGATGAAGACGTAAGGAAAATAAAGACTAGAACATGTCAAAATATTTAGTTACAAACTATATTGGAAGTAAATTCGATCCCGCATAGGGCGATCTGAAAGCGATGAGAAAAATACATGATTAGCTAATGTGAGACGATTGGCTATTCATTGAGAATAAAAGACATAAAATAGTAACTTCCGTTAAATTTTTGTGACACGTAGCCGTACAAGCGCATTTATGGATATAAAAGGAAACGTGACGCACTTGAATAACGTATATATAAAATGTAATGATAACTAATAACGATATTCAATTGATTGTAGCCGCGTAGTCGAGTTGGAAACAATTTTTATGATTTCTTCTATAAATTTATTGAGCTATAAAACCTGATAGAATCAAATGAAATTTGGTAATAATATATAAGTGAATGCAATCATGCTCCAAATGAGTTTTATGTTATGTTGAACGGTACATTTTTTTTTATGAAAAAATATCTAGATTTTATTTAACATCAAATAAGTAATAAACTATAAGGTTACATATTACAAATTTTTACATAAATAAATTATTAGAATTTTGAAAACAGTCGATTTTTTAAATGTTTATTATATTTAATGAAACAATTTTTGTTTGTTAAATTAATTAAATAATGCATTTACAATTAATTTTTATTATGAAAATTTAAACATTAATGTACGTATGCATAAGCATTTTCGTTAAAAATAATGATTCGTTAAAATGAAAATTCTTAGATTCCCTAAGAAATTTCGTTGCAATATACATAGAAAAATTTCTTACGGAATTCAAGTATTTTCATTTTATCGAACCGTTATTTTTAACGAAAATGTTTATGCATACGGGCATTAAAATATAATGTCTTCCTTGATAAGTATTGTTGTTCGTTAATATTGTTCAATACTTTTGGGTTAATAAAAGTTAATTATTCAACATTTTGTACTCAGTTACAAAATTACATTTGAAATATCTGACAAGTTAGCTCTATTGTTAAGATACAATGCAATTATCATATTTATGAAGATTTTTAACAATAATGATATTGTTAATTTACGATGTTTTTAACAAGGTTTTACACATCTGTAAGAACAGAATTTTTTTAAAAGGTAATACAGGTTTTTTTTTATATTGTAAAAGTAATTTTATAAATTTCTAACAAGCACGAAACCAAAATCTAACAATTATACCAGTAACAGGTTAATAATTCCCTAATAATCCCACACAATTCACAAATAAACTCGACGTTACGCTCAAATTTTTTTTTGAAAATTCAATCTAGTGTGCGATTTTTCTCACTCACGAACCTATACTTTTCCCGGGTTCAATCCACCGCAACGAATCATTCAGGGGTCCGCGCGTTAGGGGTGCACGACCGTGATAAGAGCGCCCCCCGGCGGCTGGGGCACAAAACAAACATGTCTGCAATTAAAACATGATCCGCGTGACCCAATTAGTGGCATGTTTGCCGACCACCGACTCGAGTGAATACCAACAGCCGAGGAGCCGGAGTTGAAGACGACGGAGGCGGGGGATCATTTTCTCATACTCTCTCCCATACGACGATGAGACATTCGGCGCACCAGGGTATAGTATTCTAGCTATCCTGTTTCGCTATCCCCTCTGGGAGTTGGATATCAAACCCTTGGTAACTAAGTCCTCGATAGATGTCTTCTTCGAGGCTAAATTGTACCTACATACATATATATTATACTGCCGGAGAATTCTGCAGCTATATATAGAACCAGGCTGGAATATCCAAATTATTTCCATCTATATGCCGTATATTACATGTATAAATGGTGTATTACGATAATTGTTTATTATTATAGTGATATAATTTATTATTTTAATTATTCCCAATTATAAATAATTAATTTTGATAAACCTTTCTAAATTATGTAAATATTAATTTCTTTTTTAAATACCTACTTTCTAGAGTAGAATTTGATAATATTTGAGATATGATAAATAGAATTAGAATATTATTAAAATTAAAAATTAATGTTTAATATTGGAATAAACAAATATTATAATCAAGTTAATTCTGACAATTGGCGACATCACCTGTGGTCTAATCGGTAAGGTGCTCAACCAAAGTTTGAAAGATGGCGCGTTTGATTTTTTTATTTAGTATTTCGTCTTTAAATATAATTTATATTAATTTAATAATAGTATATTTATTCAACAAATGTTTTTTATGAGGAAAAAGTTTATTTTATCTGATTGACTAATAAAATATTTCTATATGAATATTAGTTAAATCTGATTCAATTTCTTTGACTGGATATTTACTAGTAAATTACAATAATTAAAAGTAATTTTATAGTACTTAAATATCTTCAAGAATAATAAATAAAAAAGTTTGTGGAAAACGTATTAAGAAGCCAATAGGTTAAATATTATTTATCTAAAATTTTTGACGCCCACAAAGATTTTTAATTGACTGTTATCAGAGTTTTCTTAAATTTTACAAAAGCTAATTTTATATAAAGGTTTTTTTTTTAACGTACATAATGCACATTTATACCTTTGCCAAATTCCAAAGTCCTTGACATATAACTAAAAATATCAGTTCAAATTTAGAAATCAAACAATAAAAAATGTACATTATTGTTTTCTTCAACTTAAATTACAAATTAAAATGTTGAAATTTTCACTTAAATAGTTGAGTGTATAAAACGTACGTGTTTGTAATATTACTAGAAAATTATGTAAATATAATATAGTGAAATAATGCATGCACTTTACGTACAAAGTTATCTATAAAAGCGAAAATTTTGTCGTACCGAGTATATCTTAAACAATTTAACCAACAACATTGTAACTTCAAACCACGTTTATGTTTGTTATGACAAACAAAATAGTCGAGAGACTTTCTACGACAACAAAGTGGGTACCGTCGCGTGAACCCGTAAGCTTCCAGTCCACTAATGCAAAATGAAGACAACACTCCCATAATACGTTACCTACTTTTAACCAACATACAAAAAGAGACACGGGACAGGTGCATTTGTTTATTAATAATTTAAGAACCAGTCCATTTGTATGTTATATGCATTGCGCTCGCTAACTAACCATCGTCGCGTAACACAAAAGGACTTCTCTATTTGCATGTTACACAGTTGGAAAGCTCTACTTGTCAGGGTTGTCTCCTGTTGTGCCTCGGTGACTAGGACCCTCGGCTATTTAATATTTTCGCAACGTTTCGTCGGAGGTTTTCTAGAGTAATCAAAATTATCTAAGCATATAGCTGTGTAAAGCTACAGGGACCAGTCATAGAGAGAAATGAGGGTATGATTGTATTTTAAATAGAACAGTAAATTGTAAACTATATCACTAGGTTTACTGAAAAGAGGTCTACAAAATTAAATTTTATTGTTTGATGTTACTGGATTATATTTTCTAGTTTTGAATACATTTGAATTTATATTATGGAAAAGTTATGAATTATGAAATAATTGTAACCAGTAAGCGAACGAAGATATTTACGAAAAATTTATCGCCGTTTAACACGATCAAGTATTTTCTTTAAATAAATTGTGCAATTTAATGAATATTACACTACTCTTGTGGATAAAGAATAAAAAATATAATTCGTTTGAATAATTAATAATTAGTAGTACTTTTTATCCGATTGTACAATAGAAAATTACACTTTTTCGTCTAATATGAATGGCAATTTTAATACAATTATAATATAAAAATTGTATTCATATCAAAAGTGTTAACTCGTCAGATATTTCAAATGCAATTTTGCAATGTCACAAGCTGAGTTAAGTAATGAAGTTAGAAAATTTAGATTAATTAAAAGATATTGAGTATTAATTTAAAAATTATCCGATGTAAGATTTGAATCAAGAAATATATTTAAATGTAAAAATTAAAAAACAAAACTGTCCTTTTACATACATAAAATAAATATAAATAATATATATAAAAATATATGATTTTTACACTTTTTATCATACAAAATAAAAAAAATTAATTCCAAAGTAAATAAATTTCGTAAATTTATTTTTATTTATGTATTCTTGCTCGATGACAATTTGAATTCAATTAATTTATATAGATGAAACAGTTATTTTTATTGGAAATATCTGATTCAATAGACAAATTATCGAAAATTTAACAATCTAATTTAAATAAGATAAAATAACAAATTGTTTTAATATAACTTTTTTCTGCAACAAAAACAATTTTCTACTTTAGTTATATTTAATATAATATTTTAATGCATCGTATTTTATTATAATTACATTTTTTTACTGTTAGTGTTATGGTAAAAAGAAATGTTTAGGTCTTTAAAAGAATATTACACGCGCAGCGATTTTAAAATTGTTATTTTAGTCTAGGGCTGAGGCGTTAAGTTTCATAATTATACTTCAATGGGATTTTAATGACACTCGTGTTTAACATCACGAAATTATGCATTATGTAGATTTTTTAGCTCTACATATTCGCATATTTTAATCATTTTTAAAAACAATTTTTTTTTTCATGGAATTGTCAACGATTTAGGCGGAAAATATTATGATGACTTATCTGCATCCTGTAGACGAATACAATAAATTAAATGCATAATTCTGCAATTCAATTTTTTTACGGTATTCAAACCATTTTTATGAAGTGATAATTAATAAGCAGAAAATATATATTTTAACTTTCATAATTTTTGTGTTAAAGTAATTATTTTTACTGATTTCAGTAGAACAATCTTAAATATGTTTTTCATTAGTTATTTTTTTTACCATAAATTTAACATTATTTAAAATATAATTTTGAAAACAGATATTATTTTTTAATGATATTTGCGTATATTTTTAAGCATATCATTATTTATTTTGACTTTTCGTCAATGGTTTTTTCTTACTAATAAATAATTAAATGAATATCTGCCACTTTTTGAACATGATTGTGAATTTTACTAAGTTATAAGTTCTAAGTTCTAAGCCATTTTTATAATTAACAGTAATTATTCTTTAATTTAATTATTAATAAAATTATAAACAATTCAAGTTTCATTTTTAAAGCTTTCTTGTATTCTACGGGTATTTGAAACTAAGTATTTATATCAAACTATTACTTTATTGATCAAAATATAAAAGTGGTTAAATAATAGGAAAAATATAAACTAGGTTTAACTTATAGCTTTGGCATATAATTACTATTATAGATATTCCTAAATAAATTGTGTCTAGTTTATTTGAAGTAATATTTTTTTTAGTTTTTGAGTACATTTAAAAATTGATTTGTATGCTAAGTTTTTTGCAAATTTAAGATGTAACACTGATAAAACAATGTATCTTTAAAAATATGTACGTTGTTAAAACATTTTTGATGCAATTTGAGTCAGTACAACTAAAAATAAGTTTAAATTTTGTGCTCCAAAGAAAAGGAATATCTGTTGGTTTCGTTCGAAAGTTTTTAGCGTACTTCTTTTTTTTTGCATCTTTTTGCGAAAAATATATACGAGAAAAAGTTTCCCTAATTATTTGTACATGTTCCGGCTTTCAAAGAAGTTTAACAGGGCCTTGGTGTAATGGAGTCTGGGGACAAAATAAACGCTTTAAAACTTTGTAAAAAGTTAAACACGCAAAATTAAAGATGGTAAATATGCAAAGGGTAATATATATTACGGGCGATGAAATTTTTTTCCAGCCATGCATTATCCAATTTTATTCCTAATTTTAATCTCTTAATACACTGCACACAATATTTCAAAACTGTGCCATTGGTTTACTTGATATTTATCTGTTTTTAAGATATTATTTTCAACCTTACACATATTTTTGTAGTCTAATTTTTGACTAAAAAAAGTACTGTTTAAAATTGTGTTCTGTTATAATAATAAAATTAAAAAAACAAATTAAATATCATTAAAATGTAATAAGATACAAATATTTAAAATGGTCAAAATATATGTACGATTTATGTTTCATTTTAGAACGTTTAAATATTCCAGACATAATGGTAATTTTCTACATAAGCAAAACATAAAATTCACCTCGTTGCTGTCTCCATAATTTAATTTTTATCTTCACTAGCGCAAAGGGTCATCGTACATCGTGACGAATTAAAATGACGGGCAGATGCAACAATAACAACAACAACGCATGCGCACATTCCCGCAATGAAACCTAACCTCAACTCTTCAACACTGTAAAACGTATTCGTTTTGCGTCAGTGATTTACTAAAGACAGATCTTTTAGCGCAAAATAAATTCGTAATGTAAAGAAACGTTTAACTGGCCGATGTGCGAGCAAAAACTGTTTTGTTGTAATTTTACACCGTGTTCGTCGGAATCTCTTCACGTGTAAATGCACGCAACAACAGCGCCACACGTGTGAACAATACGTAAAATACGTCTCGCTCTGTCTCTCTTTTGTCGCGGACGTTAAATTTCGCAAAAGCAGTTTTTGAAATTTATGCCCATCATCGGGTTACCTATTCACTATAAATGTATAATATGGTAGAGTAAAATTTTGCGCATATATAAATACAATAAATATATCTATATTGTTATTTACTTGTTTTGTAAAACTGCTCAACTAAAAATAATCGTTTGTTTTTCTAATAGTCTAATAAAAGAATATAACGATACAATTTTACAGTGCTATTATGTACTAAACATAAAACGCATAATTATATTAATTTTCATACTTTTTCAGCGAAAATTCAATTATTATTACGAAAGATCGTTTGTTTGATAATATTTTGAAGTAATAATAATATTTTTCGCAACAAGTGCATAAAGTACTTAGTACTTCTTTTACAAATGGATCAGAAAAGAAACTTTATGCATAAATTCCATAATATATATTATATTTTTTGACTGTTTGCAATTACACAAACATCCAAACACAAATCTAAAATTTGACATTTTTAACGCCAAAATCTTGAGACTTATTCCAGTTGTTTTTTAATGCACTATTTTGCTGCATATATTTATCTAGAGTGAAATAATGCCACTTTTTCACGCTCTTTAGTTTTTTGCACTATCACCATAAACAGATACTTTACGCACGAAAAATAATAAAATAAAGCACAGGTTTTGTAACAGTCGTAGAAAAGAATATTTTATAGAAAATATATTTACTAGTTGTACTTGGAAAATTTTCGATGACTAGAACTTAAGTTTTCTAATGAGAAATATGTTACTGATGATGGGAGCCTAGTTAAAATACGTATATAACTTTAATTTAAATTTAATATTTTTTAATGTGTTACTTTCTACATATGTTATATAAATTCTGAAAAAAAGTCATGTCATGTCATGTCATGCGAATTTAAAGATTAATTTTCGATAAACAGTCAACTATTTGATTATAGAATTGAAAAATAAAACGCTGAAAAAATGCATTAGGTATATTAGCTTTTAATTAACAAGATTAGAAGTATATGGGTAAACCCATATATAGACTACTTTCACATTATCACATAAATGATAAGAAATAGAAATAAAAAAATTTTTCATCGAAAGTTGGCAACATTGTATTTTGCTAATATATAATATTATAGGCGCTAAGGGTATCTTCTGTAAAAATTTCATTAAAATCGGATAAATAATGCGGGCATAACAAATTTTTAGAAAATTATTAATTTTTTTTTCGGAAAATTGGCAACATCGTATCTTAATAAAATTATAATTTATGTGGGCACTCGGAGAAACTTTTCTGAAAATTTTATCAAAATCGGATGAATAATGTAGCCACAATGAATTTTTTTAAATTTTAGTAATTTTTTTCTCGGTAAGATGGCAACACTGTATTTTGTTAAAATTGCATAACTTATGCGGGCACCAGGAGAATCTTTAGTGAAAATTTGATCAAAATCCGTTAAATAAAGTGGTCATAACAAATTTTTAAAAATTTTTGTAATTTTTTTCTCAGAAAATTGGCAACACTGTACTTTGTTGAAATTATCTAATTTATATAGATACTAGAAGAATCTTTTGTGAAAATTTGAACAAAATCGGTTAAACAATATGGCCGTAATAAATTTTTAAAAACTTTAGTATTTTTTTCTCAGAAAGTTGGCAACACTGTATTTTATTAAAATTACGAAATTTATGTGGGCACTAGGGGAATCTTTCCGAAAATTTGATCAAAATCGGATAAATAATGTAGCCACAATGAATTTTTAAAAACTTTAGTAATTTTTTCTCGGAAAGTTGGCATGACTGGAAAAAACCAAAACCACATGACCATCTTGGGCACTAGACAAATTTATCCTGAAAATTTCATTAAAATCGGTTGAACCGTCTAGGAGGAGTTGCGATCACAAAATTTTGTCTGAGGACCGAGCGAGCTGACGACGCACATCCATACACCCACATAAACTAAGTTCAGATTCGTCATCTAGAGGCTATATGAAGGATTTCTATACACAATTTTTTTTTTTTGAAAATGTTACAGACACCGTACCAAACGCTATACTACTTTTTCCTTGCAGTCAAAGTAGTAAAAAATAATCACAAATATATTTTAGTGTATATTTGAGAAACAAATTTTGTAAAATTTATGAAGCAACTGTTTTTGAATATATGTTTATTGCAGTTTTAAAATAACGTGTGTTTTAATATAGATCATATACATAATTAACACTTTCATTTCGCTATATTTATATCAAAATTATGTTTCTGCAAGCATTATATTTTTCACACTACATTATTCCACAACCTGAGTACATAATATATAAGATTGCATTACGTTTGAACAAAAGAATGCAGTAATAAAAATTCAAATTTATTTATCATAAATCGTACTTTTTATATGGTAAATAACATAAAAAAAAAACTTGAACAACAGACACATAATCTTGTTTCTTTTCGCATTGTTTTCCTTGATCTAACAGATAGGTAGCTAGAAAACATAATAAACCTTGATTTTGCTTCGTGAACCGGCATATACCTATAACAAAACGTGTATCCTTCGGTATAAAAGTCTGGCATCACACACGTGATATCCTTCGCCGAAACGGATTGACATTTTCGTTTTCTCGTCACTTTTCCATTCGTGTACGTGATCGTGTCAAACAGATAACCGGAGATTGTTGAGCTGGTAATCGGTTCAAACCAGACGCAGCCGAAGAGAAAACGGTAACTGACGTTTCGCCAATTTCCAACCGGTATGTGCTTTTACCACCAGACTAGAACATGTTATACCTAACCTAACTGAACCTAACCGAATCTATAACCACGACACGGAAAACTATATTTTCCAAGATGTTCTTTTGTTTCAAAAGCATACTTGCTGATCTGATGTGCTCTGCTTCCTTCCCACTGGCTTATTTGATAAGATGTTTTGTGACAAAAGGGCAATTTTTTTCAGTGTCATTGCTGATACCTGATACTCACGTAGAAAATTTTCAATCTTTATTTTAAAATATAATAAAAGTATGTATAGAACTTTGTTTTTAATTTTTTAATCATAAAATATACTGCAGAAATACATAAAGAAATTCTATTCTGGTTTATTATTATTTATGAACAATAATGAAAAAAAAAGAAGATGAAAACAAAGGAGCAATTTTGATAATTTTTCTTTTTTGTTAAATAGAGAAATAAAATGTGAAAATTCTATAATAAAAATTGTTTGAAATTGAAATTGAGACAAGTTTTCCGAATATCGGTCTCATGGTCTTATCTCATCCATAAAAATGTAAAATTTTTCAAATTGAAAAGAAATATTTATATATATATATATTTTTATATATATATATATATATATATAATACATTAATCTGGTTAGTTGATAGATATATCATTTAAATACAGTTAATACTCAAATATAATCATAAAGGAATAATCTGAAAATGAGGCGATATGAATTTTTCATTTTCAGATTATTCCTTTATGATTATATTTGAGTATATATATATATATATATATATATATATATATATATATTTTATATATTTTATATATATATATATATATATATATATATTTTATATATTTTATATATATATATATATATATATATATATATATATATATATAGATTTTTAAATAAAATAAAATTTTTTAATCTTTATTAATTTTACAAATATGAAATTTCTTAACTAATAAAATATATATTTTATAAAAATTTATTTAACTCTAAATTGTTATAAATATTAATTTTTTGTCATTTTGGTCTTGTCACATTTTGATCTTGTCAGAAATTAATTATAATAATTTATTCTAAATCTGCAGGTTATCTTAAATAACAAATAAATACAAATTTCATTAATATTCCGATTAAACTAATCGTCTAACTTAAATGAAATGTAACGTATATAACAATTTAAGCTGAATAACCTTTAAACCGGAAACGGAAAATATAAGCTAGGAAACTAGGAAACAGCAATCCAAAATGACATTTAATACAAGCTGCAACCGGCCACTGTAACCAATTACAAAAGTTTCAACCAATGCGACTAATTCTAGTCAAACATACATATATATATATATATATATATATATATATATATATATATATATATATATATATATATATTATATTCGTATTAGAATAAATGTGTTTATACACAGCGTACGTATGTATGTAGGTACACACACAACGCCAAGTTTATTTGTGTACACTATTAATTTAACCTTTCAAATACAAACTGCACTTTATTGGTATAAGTTACTGCAAATGAACATATTTACTTTATCTCGTACTTTATTGATACGTTTTCAATTTATTTATTTATTGACAGTTTTACTCTTTTTTTTGTTTTATTGTTTTTTTTTAGAAACTATTTGAAAAATTTTGTATATTGTCAAAATCAATATACTATATTTTCGTTAACTGACCCATTGGTCAGTTAAAGACAATTGGTCATTGGTCATTAAAGACAATTGACAATCTAGTTGCCTATAGTTAAACAATTTAGTTAAAAATTATATGAATTGTAAGAAAAAATCAGTTATTGACAAAAAGTAAAAATTGTTAAAAAATAATGTCTCAAACAGATAATTCTATGTTAGGAATTATTATATATTTAGAAAATTTAACATTTACAATATTTTTAGATACTGTAAAGAAATTTAGCAATAGGTATATATATTAAAAACTCTCCAAATTAATATCAAATTTGTGTAATTTTACCTACACTTTTTGATGTCAAAACTCAACTTTTCGGTGTGACTGACTCAGTAATTTTATTTTTGCAATTCAATACTTTTTGTTATTCATATTTGTATATACCTGCATGTACCAAATGTTAAATCTCATTCATACTTTCTTCGTTATCTTGAAATTAATTTCATATTTTAAATCTGTCTTTAATAAAAACCAGCAACAACTGATTACACTAAAATTATGCATTTCTGTTTTTTATTATATTTTTCATAAGTCTTATTTATATTATAGATACAAATCATTAAATATTAATTGAAAACCAGTAATTTTAAATCTCAATTTAAAAACTGTATTTTCAGGTTAGAATCTCGTTAAAAAATCCCAGTAAGTTAACATCTTTAACACAATTTAACGGCTCATCAAGCTAACTGCATTAAGCCAACGAACCAGTCATACCAATCTTGTACAAACAAAACCTCTTCCAGTTTGCTCCCAGTCGCTTCGACTTCTCCCAAAGCCAACTAATTTTTATTCATAGCATTCGACATTTTGTCGTTGGCAGGGCCGGGGCCGGGGCTGTGCTCCACTTCAACATCGTCGTCGACGGGTTGGAAACTTTAAATTATTCCCAGCGAAACTTATCTATAATTCGTGAATGCTCCACGCTGCTACTGGCTGCTGTCGGACAACTGCTAACTTCAGACATAACCGCAATGTAGACACAACACAATTCTAAATTCCAAACTCAAGGAAAACTCGGGCGGCCACACAGATTACATTACCCGCCGACAAACCATGCCATGATCTCACTCTCTCGCTGGGCTGAGTCTCGCTTAAGGACTCTGAGTTCACTATTGCCGAACATAAATACAACCGACATGGAGAAATGTTACCGATAATGGTTATGGTTGTTGCTTAGCAACCGGTAATTCGCCTGTTGTTATTACTTCCATTAGATAATGGTGAAACTTATTAAACAATGGAGCTGCTACTGGACGCAAAATGTTGCAATGTGAAGAAATTCACTGTTCAAATGACAGTGGTAAGATGAGATATTAAAAAAAAAAGAGAAACACCGTTTATTATAAAAATATTATAACCTTAAATATATTTGTCACAATAACAAACCATGTTCAACCGATACCTGGTTCAAATAAAACATTTTTTTACAAATATAACAAAAAATATAGTATTGTTTTTGCTGTAATGGATGCTTAGCCACTGCCAAATAGTTGTAAACAATAATTAATTTAAATAATAAATCGGCCATACAATGGTAATAGAATAAACTTTTAAATAAATTTGTGTTTGCTGTTCTCTTGTAGTCATGAAAATTAAATTTGCTTAGAAGGTTAGTGAAAATGGAGGAATATATAATAGCATGATGGTCAGTATGTCGAACGACAAATGTAGCACGACAAAAATGGGAAAATTCACGACAAAATAGTCAATGCATGTGTTGATTTTTGTACAACTCTGCAGCACAAGTCGAGTAAAAAGCTTTATTCTTGATTTGTTTAGAGAAGTTCTCATACACTCAAAGATTATGTTAAAACTCGTTACAGCATACATAGTAAAGAGGTTAATTTTATATTTGTTTAGAAACAGTCAATACACCTGAATATTGACGGCAATAATAGTCGAATTAGTTTTAAGAATATTTTATTTAATTTTCTCTTGACATCTTTTTAGCATTTGTAAAAAGTTTTTTTTTTTTAAATTCAATCAAATTATATGATAATTTTTTAAAAGACAAATATAGATAAATAATTTTTAATAAATTGTTAGTATATACTCAAGTACGGCTGTCTGATACTAACCTATGGCCCTGTTTAATAAAAAAAACCTCATAAACAAAAAAGGACAAAATTTTTTTTGAGCTGTATATATGCATAGTAGTTAATTAGATGAGTTTGTTATCTGGCATACATATAACATGTATGTCATTAAAACCACGTTTATATATAACTTTCTGTGCATTTATGCAATGTACGTATGATGTTAATACTTTTTTTTTGTTTTCGTTTCTTTTTGCAGTTCAGATGTGTGAGTTTAATCACGGCTTATAAAGTATATTTTTATGATATTTTTTCGTAGTTTGCATAACATTTTCAAAGGTTTTTAATTAGAATATAAACTAGAAAAAACATTCTCTATTTCATGAAAATGTTACTAGAGCTATGTGAATCAAATTTATTTTTTTCTGGAGAAACTATATCACCATTATTTGAAATTAAATGTGTATATGTGTATAAATAATTGCTTGAATATAAAATATTTGTTTTTATCTAATCAAATTAATATTTTAAAATAAAATAATAATAATATTTATATTTTCGTTATAAGAAATAATTTCGAAACTTACGCTGCAGATACTCGGTGAAACATGATAAAAAAATCTTTCAGAACTTATTATATTAAAATAAAACGGCTTTAGGTTGTAGTTCTGTGTTAATATTTGTTAATATTTGTTAATAATCGACATTTCTACGTACTCAACGTATATCTTCATCAGGAAAAATGATACAAATGATAAAACAGAAAATAAAAACAAGTTACTAGATAACAAAATAAGTAATTAGATCATAAAATTTATAAATTTTTAATGAAAGGAAGCTAGAGTTTATTTAAATCGGTGCCTTCACAGTGATTGACATTATCTATTTCTTTATAAATTTTATGATCTAGTTACTTATTTTGTTACCAAGTAACTTATAAAATGTTAGTGCACCGTAGTCTATATTACTGATATCGTACTAATATTATTATCTCATAATTTTTTGATTTATTAAATCTGTTAATTTGAGACAAATTAACGCTTGTTTTAAATTGTTTACAATTTATTTTATTATCATAATAAATTTATTGAAATTGATGTTCTGATAATTGTTTTGACATATGAAATGAGATGTATAATTTATAACTTTGTTTTTACTGATAATTTCTGATATTTAATATATTTCTTAATTAAGATATTTTTTTATTGTATCATGGCATTGTATATAACTTAAAATATTATTTTGTTATTAATGGTAATACACATATGTATATTTATTCTTATATATCTGTAAATATAAATCATTTGTGGATAATAATATTGTTGTACAAAATATAAAAATATTTTTTATATCGCATGATTTACTGAATAATTTATCTGGAAAATTACATTTAGAAATAAATATTTATAGAATGACTTCATAAATACTTAATGTATGCCTAATAATAGAACTTTCAACAATTTTGTATATTATATTAGTTATTTATAACAATTTTTTCTAAAAATGTTTACAAAAGTACTATATTTGATTAATTGGGAATTAGAATTTTATTTTATATACTTGGTATATACCTATTAGATAATTAAAAATATTTTTGTATACTTTTAATATATACGAAAAAGATTAATTAAAAAACCGAAAACTGACATAAATGTTACTTTTTCTAGAAGTAAAAATAATGGTCATGTTTACTTTTTTATTGATGAAGACAAACGTTGAGTTTGTCGAAACGTCGATTATTAATAAATATTAATACGGAATCTAAAGCCATTTTATTTTAGTTATTTGTTTTTAAGTTTTTAAGTAAAATTTTGTAATATTATTTGCAGCAAGGTATTTGATAATGAATAAAAATAGCAAAAAAAAATTGGTAATTGTTCTAATTTTGGTTAAATTATATTATTACTATTTTGTCACCATTAAAGTATATATATATATATATATATATATATATATATATATATATATACATTATGGTAAAAATAATTTTTTTGTGGAAAATTAAAAAACAAAACATTTTTTACAGTAATAATAATACTTTGTTCTTGTGGAAAATAAAATAAAAAACACATTTAAATATTTATTATTATTTTACAGTTACACTGGAAAAAAATTCTATATTGTATTTGAATAAAAAGTTGGAATAGGTTGATTTAAAAACAATAAAACTGTATACATATATGAATAATATTTTATTTTATTTTTGAAAATATGAATAATGGATATCGACTTTTTGTAAAAAGAAATACTTGACCTTATATAAAAAAAGTTCAAAAAGTAATATATGTTAAAACGGTTATATATTAATCTATTTATAAAATTTTAAACTTTTCCGGATAAATTAATTGTTTTATTTGTTTTATATTAACCAAAAAACAACACAAATTTATTTTTTGTTTGTAGTTTATATTTTATAAATTTTTGATTGGAGTGAAATTGAAAGTAAATTACACGGACATAAAATACCAGTGGAACATCAGGCAATAATCCCAGGAAAGTAAATTGAATTGATTAATTATTCAAAAATAATTAGCTGATAACTTTTTTGGTGTTAAATATGAAACAGCTTTTCCACTAACTTGTTTTACTTGTATAACATTATTTATTTTTCAAAACGAAAATTTTTCATTCTCTTATTGACAGTATTAATTAAAATTCTTTTTAGTAATTAGTAAATTTTGTTTCTAAATTTATTATTAGTTTTACAAGGTACAATGTTTGAGAAGTTTAGCGGTTAAATATTTAAAGTGTGTATAAATTTCGGTCTAAATTATCATGTTATAACAATTTGATTTCTTTAATAACGTTAATAATTTAATTAATATGTTTATATTAATTTTTTTTTTGCTTTCAGGTAAGTCAACTTTATTGTTAAAACTTTTGCCAAAATTTGGTAAGTTGAAATTTATATAGTAAATTTTTATTATAAATATTAAAATTATATAATCAGACCGTAAACATTTTCCACTTGAGTCAAACAATTTTTATTAATGTAAAATATATTTTCTGAAGAAGGCAACGAATATGTCGGAAATATAATGAATTTATTTTATATAAAGCATTTTCTGACTCAATTAGAACTAATTTATCCCAATCTATATGTTTTTAATCTTAAATATAACAATTTAAATAATGTGATATGACTTTAATAAAGGTTTTTTTCGGAAAGGGTCAATATATTTCAATAATGTAGCTATTAATATATTTTAATACTATATTCAGTGGGGATATTTCATTTAAAATAAAACTAAATTAAATAATTGAAAAATGTATTAAAACTTATTGTATAATGATTGAAACCAATTTTTGGTTGAACGTTTTGTTTTATTTATAACATAAATATATTTTATTATCATTTAGGAAAATCTGCAATTATTTTTCTGACCATTGTCAATCATGTTGTTTATCAGAATTACAAGTTGACATAATTCTTTCCATACAATATTTTCATACAAATAAAAACAATATATAAGTAAGAATTGGTTCATAAATTCTGTTTTAATGTGTGTAAAATGTATCACGTTATATTTCAATTTATCAAACTGACAGTGTTATGAAATCATAAATAATTGTTTCATATAGAGATAATTTTCAAATATTATTTATATATATATATATATATATATATATATATATATATATATATATATATATATATTAGAATACCAGAAATATATTTTCCTATGTTTTTAGGTTAGTATATTTTTTTTATAAATTTTAAATAAAGGATGATTATATTTGATTAATGATAACTGTATTTAAAAATATTCTCTACTAATATTGTAACAAAGTAAAACTTTTCAAAAGTCATTTTATTTAAAAAATAATACAGAACTTTCTTCTTTAGTTTTTTAATTTAATATATTATTTATTATTTTAAAAAATCTTCAAAATTTTATTTTAAAAATTCGATCGTCTCAATTCCGAACATATCCAAAAAGACAGTTGACACTCGAAGAAGTGCAATTTATCAGAAGCATACCAGTTTTTTTTTTCCTCGGTTCGAAGACTTGCCAATAGTTTCATAGCCGGCATCCGGTCATTAGTCGGCTAATGCTGCAAGTGGCGGGCGTTTCGACGCTCCGCGTCGTTTCTCCAGCGAGTGTCGGGAGCGTCGGCGTCGGTCATTAGTCAAGATGGGGCACTTGGACGCGTCCGCTACGACGGCCTGTCACTTCCTATTTCAGCTCCAAATTGTAGCTGAGTTTTTGCCCGACATTCAGGCCTGTCTGTTTCGTTGGCAACATTCGTCCGGAATTTTTTACTTAGCAACCAGCCATGTCCGGAGGGATATACACGTGTTTTACTAATTAAAAACTTAGATTTTTATTTTGTTTTTAAGCCAAAGGATATGTATTAAGTACATATTTTTTTGATTAAAACATGCCTATGAATTTCTATAACATTGTAGTTCAGAATTTTTTTCTGTATATGGTAATAGAACAAAATTAAAGTATAAAAAATTGTCATTATGTCACTCTGGCGCTACACAAATACATGCACTAAAACAGCCGCATTATAAGAGCCTGTTAAAACATTTGAAATTATTTTGAGGTCTAAGTATTGGAAATGTGCAATTTTACTAGTAGATTTGTATTTTGATGTGCGTGTAAGTTAATTTTAATTGCAGACAGTAGCAGAAAAAAATATTTTATGTTATTTTTTCGCGAAATCAGAACACATACACAATGTTTGTAATAATTGTTATATAATATTGATATATTATTTCGCATAATTATTATTATAAAACAAATTTACAATTGCATTTTTAAAATTCTGTTTAACAACAATATAATGACACCTGCTATTACTAAATATTCTTGTTACAACTTATGAAAGAATATAAATAAAACTATTCCTAGAATTATATAATGCAACCTTCTCATGCATAACAATATATCGTATATAACAAACTACGTAGAATTGAAAACTGAATATTATTCGCTTAATTTATACAACAATGAAATATGTCTATTAGGTAGGTAAATTAAAAATATTAAAAAATATAAAATATATTGTGGGCGTAAATTCATTTCTTAGAACTACATTTACGTTATTTTTATTGAAGGATAAAATAAATATGAATTTTCATTTGGAAAACTTTGATCGTATTAAATAATAAAATATTTATATTTGTTTAAAAAAAAATTATAAAGAATATTCTATGATAATGTTACTAAATGGAATTTCTACATAATAATTATTCTTACTTTGTTTAAAAAGATTATTTAAAATGTCTAATATTTATAAATATTAACGAAGATATTTTATTTATAATATTACAACAACAAATCAAATGGTTATTTAAATATGTATTTAAGAAACAAAATATTTGATGTTTTTTAATACCTATTGATAAAATAAATTTCCAGACAAATTTTCAATTTTTATTATAATTTGTATGTTTTGATAGAAAATCGCACATATTGTAAACATCTTATATTTTTGATTTTATAACAAGCAGAAATATAGTTTTGTTATAATAAAAATAAAAATTTTATTTTACAAAATAAATATAATTGTATTGTTATAATAATATGTTATAATTTATATGTAGGTTTAACTAAATGTAATAATAAACAATGACATTTTGTTTTTTTATGAGAGAGAAAGAATAAATTATAAGTATATTTTTCTGATAAATTATATAGATACGATTTTTAAATTAATAATTGTGTCAACAAATTACTCGCATTATCGCGATTTTAATTTAAATTTTAATATTTAGAATTTGCTTGAAAAAGCACGTACAAATAATTATAAAATCTTTCAGCCAGTTCTGTTTTTCCAGTACAGAAAATAAAAATTCCTTTTAATTTAATATAAAACAGACCGAACGAGAAATTCTTTTATTCAATTCGTTATTTTTAAAATTTCATTACGGAAAACCCTCAGTTAGAGATAATATGCAAAGATGCAGATGAAAATAAATAAAGAAGAAAACAAAAATCTAGTCTAATGCAGAATAAATTGCCGCATACCTCAAGCTATGATATCAAACAAAGATTAAATTCTCGACAGGCGAAATTAAAACAAATCAACAAACAAACACAGAGAGAAAAATATAATTCAAACTTGCCGCTCTTTTGAACCAATGCAATGTGCAGGCGGCAAACGCAAGTGAGACAATTAAATTTTAATTGCTTTAAAGTTAATTGTCGATGCGAGAAGGGGAAAAACTGTTAGTCCATTTCTACGATTACAAAAATCGAAATTAAAAACTAAATTCCTCGTCTATATATATCCCATTCGGATTCGGATTAATTAAAGCTATCTAAATTGGCTTAAAATTTGAATATGGCGGACGGGATGTGAGTAAGTGTGTGCGTGTGTGTGTGTGTAAAGCGGGCGGACCCAGTGTTGATCCCAGCGGTGCCACATATTCTGTTTTATCATCGCGGCCGTAGAGTATGCTAAACATTACTTTGTTTTTGACCGCGAGGCACTTATCGATAAAGGGTTTATCAGTGATTTATTGATACCAAGTTTCATTTGGTTCTTATATACGTTGATATGTTACTATATTGTTTGCTTTTTAAAGTTACAATGCTCAAATACCGAGACCGTAGAAATTTAATTTCGTTAATGCTGCATTTTCGATTCATAATAAATAAATTTCTTTATTAGACAATGCAATTTGATAATTTTATTAGTATTTGTTAGTACAAGTTTTATGATATTTACATAATAGTTAAAATATCATTTATTTGCTTTATTTCCAATTTTATAATAAACACTGTAACTAAAGTCGACAAAAAAGCACCGTTTTATTGATAGCAATAATAAGTATGCCAATATAAAATTATTTGTCTTAAAGTCCACTTCAGTTAATATACAGGGTGTAACAGAATAACTATTCCTAATTTTAACTGGAATATCCTGGGCTCAGAATATGAAGATTTAATGTAAATCACTGAGATAAAATGTGGCTCCTTACTGAGCTACAGGGTGTTTTATATAAAAATTTAAAAACGATTTTTGCCCAGTACTTTAAAACTATTTGACGTATCCTTATCATACTTAACAGGAAATGTAGGTACCGTACACCATATTAAATTATGTTAAATAAAAGTTTCTGGCTACTGCCAGTGGCGTACAACAGGGGCAAGTGAGAGGTTGATCATTCCTAAATTCTACGCCACTGGCGGAATTGTCATTTTAGCACAATTTTTCGATTCTCCAATACTTGCTGTGTAAAAAACATACTCTTCTTTTGTAACGATAAAGTCACTGTTTTTCGAGATATTTAAAGTTAAACATAAGCTGCACCCTTGGGATTTTTTCAAAATTTGCTCAAAAAAATCTGAAAAAATTCAATGAAATAGAGAAAAAAATTAGCTACATAATATCTAAGTAACTTTTTCTCTAACTCATTTTGGTTTGGCTGGAAAAATTATTGAAAATTAATATTTTTTGCATTTTATTTTTTTTATTTTCAATAATTTTTACAGCCAAATCAGAATGAGTTAGAGAAAAAAGTTACTTAATTATTATGTAGCTAATTTTTTTCTCTATTTTACTGAATTTTTTCAGATTTTTTTTAGCAAATTTTGAAAAAATCCCAAGGGTGCAGCTTATGTTTAACTTTACATATCTCGAAAAACAGTGACTTTATCGTTACAAAGGAAGAGTATGTTTTTTACACAGCAAGTATTGGAGAATCGAAAAATTGTGCTAAAATGACAATTCCGCCAGTGGCGTAGAATTTAGAAAGGATCAACCTCTCACTTGCCCCTGTTGTACGCCACTGGCAGTAGCCAGAAACTTTTATTTAACATAATTTAGTATGGTGTACGGTACCTACATTTCCTGCCAAGTATGATAAGGATACGTCAAATAGTTTTAAAGTACTGGGCAAAAATCGTTTTTAAATTTTTATATAAAACACCCTATAGCTCAGTAAGGAGCCACATTTTATCTCAGTGATTTGCATTAAATCTTCATATTCTGAGCCCAGGATACTCCAGTTAAAATTAGGAATAGTTATTCTGTTACACCCTGTATATTTATGAAATCGTCCATTATAATAACATATTATCATCTCAATACATTTTAAATTTAATTTTGCATGTATATTTTAGGCCCAGTATTTCCAAATGTGGAAATAAATTTATCTTTGGAATAATTTTAAAATTAGTCAATTAAATGTCATTTATTCTGAAGATATATTTTCAAATGATTTTTTTACTTATCTTAAGAATAAATAAAGTTAGAAATATCGACTTTTAGTAAAGTTAAACTGTTACTTAACTAGAAATACCAATATACTTGAAATAGCATTGGAGTAAATTTGAAGTTAACATAACAATTTGGAATTATCACAAATTGCATTTTAAATATTGTCGAGTTATGAAAGTATAATAATAAACATACAAATCTATTAAGCAATGTATACATTACTTAATAGATATTATAAACTTTATCTGATAACTAATAACTATTTACATACTTTTTCAATAATATATACTATCACAAAAGTGCATTTGTTAACATATATATGAATGTATATTTCTAATTCTTTCACTGACATTTCTATAAATTTGCCTATAACTCGTGCCATAACTTTTATCCTCATGAGTAATAACCATCATTACATATTCGCTGAATAACATACTCTCACATAACTGCATTAGTTAACAAACATTTTATGTTTTCAATTCTGCCACTGAAATTTCTATCAATTTTGGAAAGAAAGAAAAAGTCATCAAGCAAGAAGAACCAATATCCCAAGCAGCAATCTGAATGGGTCGCTAGCGAATATCCAAGTTGATTGTGAAATGTGTTATATGATGCGAGATGCGGCGTCGCTGTTGTTTTAGAGAGACGGCGTCGTGAGATTTGAACATTGGCGTTGTGCACTAGCCGGAAACGCTTGGCGTTGCTGGTTAATCCCTAGATATCAATAAGGTATCGTTCTAAGGACAACAACTGGGCCATGCTGACGTTCCCTAGACGGCCAAGCCACTCGAAATACCCCCTGTTGACAGTAACACTTTTCTTACTTACTATTTTATTTCGAGAGAAACTGCTGCTTGCTATTTACTAGTCGAGAATATTGGTTGGACAAATAAGAATGTGGAATTGTTCTATTGACCAATACATGATTTTTTTTTTAATTATTCGAAATATTGTGTTTAAGTTAATATTAACTTAAATTATTTAGGCATTTCTATGTGTTCCATTAAGATATTGGATAAATAAAATCACTCTCCGGTTACTGCTAAAACTACAGTCTGAATGTAGCTTAATTATTAAATTTTGCTATTTAGAAAACAATTAACAGTATTATAGCAACGAATTAAAAATTAATAAAACAGTTTGCTCTATACAATGAAAATATTATTTTTATTTGATGACGATGCTGTCACTCATGTTAAAGTTGGTTTTCAGTATTGATAAATATATTCTTGCTCTGACTAACAAGGGTTAATGGTAATATGTCAAATCTAAACACAGACTTTAGTCCGGTTGTGGCAGTAGTCGATTTTAGTTGGAGCATGTGTCCATTCGTACAGAAATTCAATCTAAAACACATTTCACTCTCAGGAACACTAATTGAAAACAAACCTCTCACTAACGTGCTGGAGGGGATACAACCACCACGCTGACACTAACAAACTCACACTCGAACACACATGTTCGCTTACATTTCTCTCTACCATTTGACAACTTTCTACTAGCCCCTATATATTGTATATACATTTTAGTGCTGTTTACTTCGTTTAAATGCACCCTGTAAAAATATTTGAAAATATCTATAGTATTTCATATTTGGCATGATAATTTTTATTGAATCTGTCATCGATCACTCAACTACACAAATATTCATCTTTAATTACAATTAAATGAAGTGAAAAATATGTTAAATTAAATAAATTCGTAGACCAGTCGCCGGAGTTTATATATAATATAGTAGAACCAACATCTATGTGAGGCTAAACCAATACCACATGAACATAAATAAGCGTCACAAAAATAACAAAAGTGACATAACATAAGGACAAGATGAATTCAATTTATTATTAACTTTGTGATTTTAAATTTTGATATATTTTAATATGACATAACATATTTTGGACTATTTTATAGTCGAATAATTTCTGTTTCGTACATTTTCTTTTAAGTCCTGAAATTGGGCTTCTAATTTTATCTCACTTCTGGTACCTTTTGTTACTAAACTGAATGTAGAAGTAGTTGGAAACTATACTAAGCATGCACAGTATGGTAAATTACAAGCTATATTTATATTACGCATGTCTTGAACAGTTTTCAATTATTTTAATATTGATTGTGTTTAACTTGTAATTGATACTATTGATAATGCAAATACAAATTGTTAATGAGATTATATCGGATCAATATCTCAAACACATTTTAGTAATGGAAACTTAATTAATTGGAAATTATAGTAGTAATGTGGTCATCAAAATCACAAATTAAACATTAGATAATATATAATTCAAATTACATCTCCATTCTTTCGTATAGAAATTTTCCGTCCGCCAAGTCGAACCAAACAAATGAAATGCAGAGTATAACAAAGTTCATCCCTTGAACTGTCACTCACTTTTCACATAACATTCACGACAAGCGATCTGGCTATTCTTTTTTTTCCTCCTTGTCTTTCTTTACTCGCCACGTTATCGCTTTTTGTATTTCTTTTTTCGCTTCAGTCACTGTCCGCATATACATCTACATATACCCGAAACATTCTACTCGTATGCTACTACACATGCCTGTATTCCGAGACTTTTTAACTCGGCGTTCGTTATAAATTCAGTTATTAGTTTTTTCCTCTCTCGTCAGTGAAGATTAATACACTCTTATGAATATCCAGTCTTGTTTACTAACTATTTTACATGTCTTCTTTATTTGGGTATGATTTTTGTACACGCATTTTTTTTTCTTTTTTGTATTTCAGATGTGTTAGTTGCTTCTGTATATGTTGATGTTTTGTTGTGATTATAAAACGATTCAGTGAATTGATAAAAATATTTTTATAATGAATGAGTTTATTATAGTAGTTTGGGGAATTAAATTATTATTATTGTATTCTAAAGAACTTGTTATTAATTTTTTTGTAGTGCTGTACAATACGCAATAGAACGTAACTTTTTTCTGATTGTCATTTGAAATAATTTATTATAATTAATTAAAGCTTATAAAAGTGTTGACTGGTTAAAGTAATGTATAACAAAAATTAGAATGTGTTCACATATGTCATTTATTTTTTAAATTTAATTGGACAAATTGGTCAAATATTTTTAATAATGTTTTTGTTTATATTTTTTGAAAAGAAAAAATATATAAGTTCACATTGCTTGTTTCAATGTTTGTTTTGGTGCTAGCGTAAGAAGAAGAATTTACAAAGTTCAAATTATATCATGTTTGAATATTTCTATATTAAATTTTAATTTTCAAAATTTTATATTAAGTTTAAATAAAATATATAAATTATTTTTTATTTAGTACAATCTTAAATTGTTTATAATTTGTTTATAATAATTTTTGTAGTTGTGGTCCGATTGCATGAAACATTGTTAAATAATTCGCACGTTAACGATATCATTCACTTATCTACTGACTAATAAATAATGCTTTTCAATGACAGTTGACAATCTAGTTGCTGAGTTATCACATTGATTGAGTTAACAATGTTTTATGCAATTCAAATATGTTTGTTTGAATAAAATAATGTAATTTTTAAATGATGTACACAATTACACGTATAGTTTTACGTTTTAATGAAACATAAGTCAATCAGATATTAATTTGATGAAACACAAAGTAATATAACGGTCTGAATTATTGTTTTGGATAATAATACGTATAATAACTAATAATGATATTTTGCTCTTATGTTCGTTTTTGTATATAGTAAAAAAAATAATTTTAACATTATTTCTGAGAATATAATCGAATGTGTTGACCTCATCAAATTTTTTACATAGTGTTAATTTCTTTTCAAATTAACATTATACTATTAACTGTAAAGTTAATTTCTCAGAAACATAATTTTGCATAGTTTTCTACACATTCAAAAAAAATATAATATGATCTTTTATTTAATGCAATATTTAAATATTTGACGCACTCAAATGGAGTAAATGCTTATATAAATTTGAAAATTTGTATCCCATAAAATATGCGCAGTCCTAATAAATTATTTGTACGACATTTTAGAGATTATATACGAATATACCTATATCATCTTTATTAATTAAATATATTAAATATTTTTTGGCGTTGAAAATTGTTATTTACGGCTGATTCAATATTTTTCTTTATCTAAAAAATAACTAATGTTTAATTAGGTTTTTTGTAATAAATATACACAGCTTTTAATGCACAAAAATTTACTGTATATATCATCTTTAGTTTATTTGTATTTTTTTTTCTTATAACTTAATATATAGTTAATATTTTTGTTAACAATAAAACGACAGGTTGTCGTTCTGTATTTAATATTTATTAAATGTCATTTGTATAATTTTTTTTGTTGAAGCCGTACGTTGAGTTTGTTGAAACGTTGATTATTAATAAATATTAATACAGAACTACAACCTACAGTTTATTTTAATACGAGTACCATTAATATATATTTTAGTTAAACAAGAGGCAATATTTTATTCCATTATTTGTTGCTTAATACATGTGTACATATGAAATTTAATTAAAATGAATTTAATAGACAGTGAGAAAAATAAAGGTGAATATACTTTATGAGGCATTCGATATTATATTCAATTATTTTTATTTGCATTTATCACTTAAATTCGTGTAAATATAAAACACAAACATTCAAACGTACAATGCACAATTGAATTTACAATACACAATTTAATTTAAAAAAAAAAAATCATATCAAACATAACAATAATTTAATGTGATAAATAAGTTATAAAGATAAAGATTATTTTTTTAAGAGTCCACAATATTGTGCTTTAATCATTTAAAATATAAAATTAAATAAATTTTTCTTCCTGTTCGAGAACGTATTGTTAAATTTAATATGGTACTTAAAGAACTTATGTTAAATCAAATCTTTTGTCCTAGTTAAATTATTTTTGATAGAGAAACTGATTGTAATATTTTTATTCGTAAGTTTATAGCCTAATAAAATTTAATAAAATTAATAAATCAAGTTATAGATTTCGAATTATTATTTTATCATTACCGATAATGTTAAAATGGCTGAAACAAATCTGACTTTGATATCCATTTTTTTTTTACAAATAAAAAAAAACATGTAACATGATGTAACAGTAATATCATAGGTTTTTGTCCGATGTAAAATAAACAGAATATAATGTTAAAATAACAGGACGAATATATAAATGAAACATTTTGACTTCAAAGTTGAAAATGAAGAGAAAATAAAAATAAAAAATTGATAGACGGCTACAACGTAACATACTAATTGAAAATGTAAACATGCTATAGTGACATGCACTACATGAGTCTATGAAGACGAAAGAATCGAACTAGGCTAGTTATTATCTACATATTTTAATCTGCATCAAGTTAGTATATGGTAGGATTAACAAAAACTTAGTTTTAAATATCAATATATTTAAAATAAAACTGCTTTAAGTTATAGTTCTATATTAATGTTTATTAATAATAATCGACTTTTCTACGAACTCAACTTTCGTCTTCATTAGGAAGACAGAATACTGAAAACTAGTTGCATAAAATGTTGTTTACTAAATCAGTGGCGTAGCCAGACACTTGTCATGGGGGGGGGGGGTTACTAATATTAATCAATAAAGATAATACTATAATTTGTATAAAAAATAAAGAGCAATAAAAATTATTTTCATAAAAATGAAAGTAAAATAACATATTTCATATTTCACATACGTATTTTTTTGGTCGTTCAGGTTCTTGGCGGCGGGGGGGGGGGGGGGGTTCAACCCCCACTCCACTGTACTAAATCATTAAGTTAACTGGTGAACTAGATTGTCAACTGTTATTGAAGCACCTTATTGATTGGTCAACTAATAATATAATTGTCTAGTTATTTTATTAATTTAGTTAACAATGTTTTATGCAATTCGGTCTAAGACTTGTACATACAAAATAGTTTTACATCAACAATCAAATTCAAAATATAGTTCAAACTTGATTTATATTTAGACGAAGATGTGAATAAAAAATCTGTTTATATATTTTGTTTTTTCTTTTTATTTTCACATCTGAAATTAATATTCTTAGATATTTTTCAAGAAAAATATTGTACAATCGTGTATAAAAACAATAGAATATTATCTGTTTTTAAAACAATTGTATAAAATTTAAAATTTATTTTAAAAATGAAACAATTATTTGCTCAACTCTGTATTACAATACGAAGCTTCTTTTTTTAGTAACAAAAAATGAAATTAGATTGACAGGAATATATTTCATATTTAACTAGCCGACTACCTCGTAACGAAAATAATCATTTCTTTATTATCATTCAACGAATTTTTTTCTTGCTCTTATTTTAATACTGAGAAATCCTAATTTAAATAAAGATTTATTTCTATCGATTTAACATGAAGAAATATTTTTTAACTTTAAATTATTGAATATATTTATATATAAATTTTTAATAAATTCAAATATTTTTAATATTGCATATTTTAGATTAAAAATAAAAAATATGGTATTTCATTTAAAAAATAAATATATATCGCAATTTGCAAAAATATTATAGGTATTAAAATAAGTTATATAAATTGGCGTGTTACTTTTTATATATCAGATATTAAAAATTACTGTATAAAATTTAAAATTAAAATAAAGTGGCTGGAAACTTAAGACACATTAATAAATTTTGTTTTAAATAAAAAATCGAGGCACGACAAGAACAAGTTGTTTCATAAAACATTAATATTAGTTAACTATATAATTAGATTGTATACAGCTTTTGGAACAACATATTGATTAGTTATTTGACAGTATCATCAAGTTCTTAGTTAATAATATGTTTAACTTTTTATGTAACTGATTCGAGGAATATAGGATTTAAATATAAAAATTTGAATTTTCCGAAAATGTAATTTTCAATATAGAGTAAAGCTCGTAGCCTGTAACGTTTGTAAACATATGTGAATTATTCGTCAATGTCGTGGTTGTTAAATTATAGCCTGTTCAAATAAAGTAGACTGTAGATTGAAATGGCTTTTATTCAAATAGGAAATGCGGCAACATCGCGGCACTACCGCACATATAAGCTGTGTTGCCAGATTGCCTCTGTGCACGATAATGACTGAATTGTTTCGTAACAAAATAAAATACTCAGTTGCCCTGTTATTGTATTGTATAGATGTGTGTATACATAAATATTGTTACTGCTGTATGTATGTAATATAGAGTACATAGCCTACTAGGATATATAATGCTCGCTCGCGAGACACTTTTTTACGCCAGCATTAAAACTCAGTTTTCCTCTCTGTCTTTGCTTTATTTTCTCGGAGGTGATTAATGTTACTAACTTTACTGATAATGCAGATAATTTATTTGTCGAAACGATTACTAACTTGTTATAGTTTTTTTATTGTTTTCTAATCTAATGAAATATTGGAAATGAGCTTATCTTTTAAATTACTCAACCGGCGATCATAAAAATGTCAACTTTTAATGAAAACTAGGATAACAAAAAAACTTTTGGCTTCAGATTAATTAAAATTGCTTTTTATTGTTTTTAAACTTGTTTATGCTCAAATTGATTGAGAATTTTTAGAATTATATACAGTAAAATTTTGAAACAATGGAAAATTATTGACGGGGAAAAAATAAAGTATGCATCTAAACTCGCAACCAAATGTGTCAATTAAAATTGCGATTTATTTAAACAACATTATTAAAATATTATTAAATTATTATTATACTTTTTTGCTATAGTTTTAATTCCATTTAAATTCCACCTAAACAATATGCAGTTTATATACACACAGAAAATAGCTATTTTTTTAATTGGAATTAGGTGATTAAATTTTAGATGATTTATCTACATATCAATTATTTGCAATAAAACTTTTACGTCAAATAAAATTTCAATAAATAATTGAAAACTGTTAAATAAATCAACGAACAAGAACAGATAAACATATAACAAACTTGACAAAATTTCTAATTACATCAGATCTACATATTAAATATTATCATGATCTGATTTATTTAAATTTATTTAAAGATTTTTTTTCAATGAATTGTATTCATATATGCAACATGTGACAACATAATAATCAAATAATTTTTTTGCACAGATAGAATACTTCAGGGATATATAACCAAGTTTAAAATATAATTTTATCTTCTCACAACAGCAGAATCTTGTCATGCATATTTTATTATTATAGATTAGATTTTGAAAAAAATTATAATTTTATTATTGCATTTAAGATACAAAAATATGTTTTTTTAATTACAAAATTCTTTTATTAAATCCATGCACATTTAATAAATCTATATTATTATCCATTAATTGATAGTTTTTTAATAAAATAGTTCAGAGTTTATACATTTAGATTCTAATAATAACTATAAAAACTAAAAAAAAAAATGTCTTTATGAGGTGTGAGTTAATAAATTATATAAATAAATGCGTATTGTATGTGGGCTAATAATAGTAAAACTAAAGTAGGTAAAAAGTAAGGGTGGAATTCCAAAGTGTTGAATACATGTTAAGGCCATTTGAATAGGGGTAAATTTGGAACAGGGCAAGCAAAGCAGCGAGCACTCTACCATAGTGCCGGTAACAGTAGCACGGGTAGAAGTACCGGTAGCCGGCTATTGGTATGAAAATGCCCGGCTTTTGTTTTTACGATTGTCATTTTTCTTCCGTCCGGGAAAAGAAAACAAAATAAATCGCTGGTAATCTTCATTTATCACGGATAAAAATAGATGGGGGCCCTCTGAATAAAATGGACGGAAATATTAGTGCCTCTAGCGCGACGTCAGTGCACTCTTAAAACAGCGTCGCACGTTAACGCGTGGATTAACCGTAATTTATATAGAACGTGCGTCGTAACTTACTATACATTCGGGCGGCCGATGCTCGTTACTCCGGGAGATGCGCATTAAAATTCAGATTGCGAAATGATAAGCAAAAGTGTATGTTGTACGCGGTTTGTTATGGATACTACCCAGAAAGCATTGCGCGGCACCCATCAGGACCACAGCCACACAAATGGGGAAAAGATTTTTTGAGATATCGCACAAAAATATACAGTTGTGTACCGAACCGGTTGCATCACAAAATAGACTTTAAATATCTATTACGCTTAATGTGTGCATTTCTCTGTCTCTGCGATTCTACGCCGACCAAAAATATGTTTGTGCATATTATATTATGCTTTATCTAGATTTAAATAAAAGTTATTTTTTCACAACATCTAGGGAAAATTTTTGTATAACCTATATAAACTACAAATAACATACTTTATAGGCAACTAAAAAATTTGAGTTTATTTAATTAAGACCAGTTTCATAAAAGGTTTTTAGTTTGTTTCTGAAACATTTGATTAATTAGTCAGTTAACAATTTTAACACGTTGTTAATTGATCATGTATTTAACAATGTTCTATGTCATTCGCTGTTGACAATGACGAGACTGTTGAATTATCGATATTAAGTTTTCAATAAATATTTGTGAAATATCGGATATTTCCATTTATCAAATTCTAAGTGTTTCAACTTTTTCAATTTATTTTGACTAACAATTGATTTTTATGATAATGATAATATTCAAGAAGAACACAAGTACAGATTAATAATATATTATTCAACCCATACGGATGATGTTTACGACACAAGCCCCAGCCGAGTACTGTAATTTATTTATATTTTTTAATGAAAATTGCATTTTTTGATTTGAGATATAATATTGCACTGTATTCGAAGCAATGGAACTAACTCGTCAGATATTTGAAATATAATTTTGTGTTTAATTAAAAACTGTGGTAGAGCAAAAGTTGAAAACTTATTGGCGTAGGTAAAAAATAACATACTTATCAAAAAAGATACTTATATAATATACTTATTATTTAATACGTGTAAAAAAGTTATGGAACATATTATTAGAGAATATGAATAAAGCTAGAAAAACAATTACATCTTTAATAAAAAGAAAATGAGAGAAAAGCAAACACATTTAGCACTTAAACCTTAATTGGCGTAAATTAATAAATTTCTTGCCAAAGAACGAAAATGAAATTTCCCGTCGCGCGCTGCGTCAAACATCGCTGAGATGAAGAGCCGTAAATAACCAAGTTATTACGATTATTTGTAATAATATTTCCGATATCTGTGATGAAATCGTCACAATTTCCAGGCCGTCTGGAAGGGAAGGAGTTTTCATTTACCACCATCGTCTTTCGGCATAAAGTCATAATAAACCCGTCGCGTTCACATCCCCGACAAAATGAAAATGACGCCGAACGAAGCCAAGTCTTGGAATTCGTTCTCGTTGTATTTCTCCTCAATATAGTTTAATTTCCTACCGTGTGGCGACGCTGATGACGGCCGTCGTTCAACCCTTTGCTAGCAGCATATTGAAACAAATGTGTTTGCACATGGCTTCAAATATTAATCTCATCGGTTCCTTTGCTAACCCAGTTTGTCTTCAAGGATATTGAAGCTGCCGCTGGTGACATAAGTTGGCGGAAGGAAGGGTTGGGGTGGGGGTAAAGCTGGATTCATTGACTGGACTCAATATATATGATCATGATCTAATTTTGTTTGGTAAAAAAATCTAATATGCTTTGGTAACTTATGCTCTCACGAGATGAACACTTGGAGATTGTGCGGTAATATTTGACATGAAGGAAAATGGATTTTGCAAAATGATGTTGGTAGCTGGTGAGATTTTAAAGGGTTGATTTAAGGATAAAGTGGATTTAAAGTTTTGATAAGGGTTGATGTTTTATCAGAAATTTGTTAATGCAGAAGAGTAAACAATTTTATACATTAATTATTTCATATTTTGACTGTTTCTCTTCATAATAACATTATTTGAAAACACTGAAACTTAGTAAATTGTTTAATATATATTTATCCAGCGCTGTAAATGACTTTAATTAATTGCGGATCATATTTCATGTTTAATATTTGAACATTTAAATTATGAAAAAAAAACGTGCATTTACAATTTTTCTACACAATGAATATATAAAAACTGATATTATATATGAGTCGTATAGATGCAAAACTCACTATTTGCAAATTTTAAGTTCTGAGATATTTGCAAAAAAACTGTTATAGCTAAGTGTAATTGTATTTTGATGATAAAATCTTGTTACTAGATGGCAATACTTATTTAAAATCGTGAATCATTGGTTTTATACATCATTTATTCATACAAAGTAACTGTTTGCTTTCCACCAATAAAATTTTTATTGGTGGAAAGCAAACAGTTACTTTTGCATCTAAACTATCAGCGCAAGTAGTGAGTTTTGCATCCAACACTAAACTTTAAAGAGTGTTTCTCATATTAAATACTGAGTTTTTTTTTCTAACTAACCCATATATCGTATTCCTTGTAAAATTCTACGTCCAAATCGCGCAAAATCTCATTTTTCACTTTTTGTCGAATAGTGAGTTTTGCATCTATACGCCTCATATAGTTTATCACCATGTAAACATTGCAAAACTCATCACTATGGCAACATTACAAAAGTATTTTTTCTATACAATTAATCCTTAAGGGGTTCACATAATATTGTTATCGGAACTACGTATGTGTGCAAAGTTTCAAGTCAATCGGATATACAGAATTAAATCAGAATTTGACTAAATGATTTACATTCATACTATGTACCCGTAAAAGTGTGATATAAACTTAAATTTACTTAAAAATTAGTATTCGCCAAATATTCTTATTTAGACAAGCCATTTTCGCATCATCCACAAGATTTGATCTTAACAAATTCACTAACTGACTAACAAGTAAACTCAATAAATAAATTCTTTACAAAATATATAAAATAAAATTTTTAACATCACAAGTATACTTTGTTTTTTGTGTTAGTAAATTGAACGCAAGAATACAAAACATTATTTTAACTGAAATTTTTATTTGAAATTGAAATATGTTCAAATCAAAAAAAAATAATCATACACAAACTTCTTAACTATCCAATAAAACTTGGCATATATTATAGTATTTGATGATGGTGTAATAAGAACTGTTATTACATTTACGTTAAAATATCAACAGTCACGGCAATTAATTAGTTTGCCATTTAAAACCAAAATTAAAATTATATAAATATTACGTTTATTATTTGTATCAATATATTTCTTAAGTATATTAAAAAAAAAATTTGTTTGTATTATCAAACCCACACATTTAACAATTATAGAAATAATAATCTACCTACACACAAATTAGTTTCAGTAAACTAAATATAGTTTACAATTTATCAAAAGTTATTGAAGAATTATTAGACCGAGTATATAAATTTCTGCAGAATCGCAGCACTTTCTTTAATCGTATTGCGTCATACATGAAACTTCTTTTTTCTTTTCCGCCCACAATTCTTAATATATTTTCTTCTAGTCCTTTTTTTTCTGTAACCGTACTATCATCTATTTCTTGCGCGAAAACGGGCAGAGCGTCTTATGTTTTTGGGTCGTACGATGAAGTTTACTCGGCTGCGGCTATCGTTTATGTGACGTTATGAAACGTTTTCGGTTTAATTATTTGTCCACTTGTGCACTTGGACTGGTCACTGTTGGCCTGTTACATTTGTTGGACAAGAAAAAAAAAAAACAAAAGGATGCGATCAAGAAAAATAAGAGAAATTGTTGTAAAGAATAGTTGTTTGAAAATTGTCGCAAAGTAATAAGTTTATTTTATTTTTCTGATAGATTTTTTTCATTTTTACTTGGTGTAATTAAAGAAGTAGTTTGTGCTGGTTTAAGTGTAGTTACAAAATAATAAAATATACAGAAAATATAATTGTAAATTTAAATAAAATAGGCAATATCCAACAACAATTTAATTACTACATTTTTTGAATTTTTATAAGTCAATTAGTAAATTTGTTCAGAATTCTATTGTAAATTTACCACTAAAAACATGTATCATGTGTAATTTGAAATACGGAACATGTAAGTTTATTATTTATAAAACGTATTAATATTTGATGGTTTTAATTTTAAACTTTTTGCCTCAAATTTATAACGATTAAAAATTACGCAAGTAAAAGTGTTTGCAAAATATTATCTCCGATATTTTGTACATATACCGAAGTTGAAATGGAATAATATACAGTATATACGGTTTTTATTACACGGCAAACATTTTAAAGTCAGCCATATGCAAAACAATGAAATAAAAATTGTAAATAAAAACAAACATTTGCCGCTATTAGTAGCAATTGATTGATCTGATAAAAATTTTAATTCAATGAAAACGTAAAAAAAAAAAAAAACGTTAGCCAAACATCAATATTCATTTAAATTTACTTTCCATGAAGAAGCAATGAATTACTTCATTATTATTCATATTCATATATGCTATATGTATACAGAATGATAGTCATCAAATACAAAACAAATACGTTTCACAAAATATCACATTTAATGTACTGTGTTATTTCTTTTATATGCGGACGAGATACATTGAACGTTTAACCAATAAGTTACAATAATTTAGTCAAACACAATACTAATGACAAAAAATAAAAACACAACGTTTTGGTCTGTAACAATATTCTTTAAATAAAATACATGTAATGAGTATATGAACGTCCTAATATAAGATTTATCTATTGTTTTTTTTGTTCTATTATTCTCCCTAATACTTGTGTTTTTATGTGACATTTAAAAAAAAGAAAACATCTGTTTTTCTGTTTTTAAAAGATGAATTTAATTTATTAATTACTATAAGTTTTAAAGTAGGTTTATTATTTATATGTGAAAAAAACTTATAAAATATACAGCAATTGAAAATACAAATACTATTACATTCATTCGATGTATCAATAAGAGTTATATATTTTCATTCAAGTCGAATTTAATGTACATTCACATTTATGACAATTCTCATACATTCTTTTTTATCCGTACTGCTTAAGACCATTTGCTCTGGCAATATAATAATCTTAATTTATAAAGTAAGGGAAGTTTTTGTTTCTTTATTTTTGGTATTATAATTTACGCAATAAGTATCGTAAATATTGCAATATGAGAAGGAAAAAATTATTAAATGGGACGTCAACCAAATTATAAACTCGTAATATAAAGTTTATTAAAAATTTAAGAGAGCTTAAATACAAAAAGTTAGTGCGTGAAATTCTCACTTGCTGAAAGTGAAACTTCTTATCAATTACTATTTTTTAAATATTCTACATATTCTTTATTAAATAAAAATCTGATGTTATCGTGTACATAATATTAAGGTGACCAATCGTCCTCCTTTAGGGAGGACAGTCCTTCTTTTGTAGGTTCTGTCCTTCCTCGAAAAATGTCCTCCTACCTGTCCTTCTTTTCAATATTTTAAAACTAATCTGTTAATATCTGTATTCTATTCAGGGATGTTGCTTACCGTAAAATTCAGTATGAAGGATATTTCTTGCTCCGAAATTTCCAATATATTGTTAGAAGATAATATATTGACAAAAAATATTCATTCTATGGAAAAATACTCGTTTAATTAAATAATTGAAAGGGTTGTAAGCATAATTAGTGTATTTTTGTTTGAATTAATAAAATGTTTCATTTATTTACGTTGTACGTTGTTGTACGTTGAACGTTGTTTTCTTAAATTTTTTCGTCTTCCTTTTCATTTTGTGTTGGTCACCTGGTATTACAAGCTCAGTTTTGGGGTGTTTTTGTCCTGCTCGTATGACAATTGCATTGCTTTAAAATCGGTACTATTTGAAACCGAGTTTGTATTACCAATCAATATATATATATATATATATATATATATATATATATATATATATATATAAATAACGCTGTACAGTAAAAATAGTTTCATTAAAATAAATATCTTTATTCTCAGCTTTCGTATCAAGTAAAGAAATAGTGTTACCTATGAAACTATTAAAGTAAACACCAACAACACGTACAACTTTTAAATAATTTATAAGCAAAAGAGTGGAACCTGGAGACGCATTAGTTGCAACCTATACTGTCCATACAAACAACCCGTTCGATTTCATAGCACAGGTGATTTTATTTATTCTTCATGCGTTTCGAAACTGGTCTCCGTATATGAAGTCGAACATCCAAGCAAAGACGATTGGGTGGAATAAGAAGGAAATAGAGGTCTCTGGCTCTTGTTTTCTGCCACATCTGAGAAATCATCTGAGTTGGCAAGACGTGTGTCATTTGTCACACAAAATCCAAATGTTTTTTGTTGTGTGCGGTAGATTTTTTATTTTCTTGTTTGTAGAGAAGAAATGAATGAAATAAATGATGAGAAATGCAACCGGGAATTGATATCGATAACTGGCTTTGACCTATTTACTACTGATATTGATTCGGCTTTTCAATTTTTTTCTGATATCTGTTTTATGTGAACGATTGCTGGCAAGCATTTGCAAAAGGTCGGAAATTTTATTAAATATTGTATTTAGAAGTTCTGTCTAAGATTTTAAATAAAATTTGTGTTTAATTTTGCAATTTTTTTATATGATATTTTTCATAGTTTTAACTTTCTCATTTAACCTGGTAAATAAAACATAATTTCTTATTATTTTATTTTATAAAGTAAAACGTATTTTGTTTATCAGTGAAAATCAATTTACATAAAGAATATTAAATAATAAATGCTAGTTTTATTGCCAGAAATTCAATAAGTATTTTCTTGGAACGTTTGTAATAAATTCACAAAGAAGTTAAATATATGTATATATCGTATATTTAGCATATCGGCGTTATCGCCGTATGACTTTGTGCACAAAGTCCTAAAGGTCATAATACAGTTCAGTAGCTGAATCTCGTTGAGTTGGAGTTCTAAAAGGTAAAGCTACGCACGAATCTGGGTGGCGGCCGAAGATCATAGGCACGTTTCGCATTTTGTAAATTATCGACATAACGAATTCTGTGCACATACTCCCGGTACGTAAACAGTATATACACAACACAGGCCGATGTGGCACGGCGCGTAAAGCCTTCCCAACACGTGAATCAGGTCAGATATACACCTCGTGCACAGGAGACCACGGCACGGGTGGCGGTTTCTCTTTCAATCTACGATTATCACCTTCTAATAACAACGGTTGCTGAATGACTAATTGATTTTGTCACCTGTGTGATTTGGATTTATTTGATTTCGATTGCATCATTTGAGTCTCGTAGAAATTGAATGTTGTTTATAACTTGCTGGAAATAATATTTTGATTATGTTACATAATAAACAATAACGAAAAAGTAGGTACATATGAGAGATATCAAAAATGTTGATGAAGCAAAAGTTGCATGTCTGGAGAGATATGTTTGTCGGGAACAAATTTCTGTCAAAATACAAAAAAAAGGTTTGTATTATATTCTCATGGGTACATAGCGTGATTGTGTTTGTGTATGTGATATTTGTAATTGTTGTTTAGTAACTATGACAATAGTAATTATTAAGCTTTTATGGCCGGTATCCATTAAATTTAAAGAATTTTCTTTGTAAAGAATTGTATGGAATTTATAATGCATGGCAAAACGTCTGCGACGAAAATACAAACTCTCTTTGTTTTCCATTATGCAGAAATTAGTTAATGGAAAGAGTTTGTGCCACACTCTTATAGGTACATAGCATGATTGTGATTGTGTATGTAGAAAAAAAATACATATTTACATATACATATTTTCTGCTTTTTAGTCTTGTCGTTTTGTCATATTTTGTAATCGGTTTTAAATGCCACTTTACTTTATATATTATATTATAATATAGGTACCAAAACTAGATATAATTGACTTTTTGCAAAAAGACTGCAGTCTATCTTTGGACCTTACCTTACCTTTTAGAGTGCGATCCGAGAGCACTATGTCAAGTTTTTTTTTTTTTGTTAAAATTAATATTGTGTTGTCTCCTGGAATAAAACTACATGTAAAATTTCAGTGAGATCAGATGATAGGAAGTGGTCCAAAAATTGGTTACAAGATTTGATCGTGACAACAACAGAGTGAGCTAATATAAGCGTGGTAATAAAAAATAAAAATGAAATTTTTGCAGAATTAGTATATAGTTGATGTATTCAATTTTAAATAAAGTATAACACAAAAATATCTCATATACCATATTTTTATAATATATTTCAAAATACTATCAAAAAAATAGAAACTAAATAATAAAAAAAAATAATAACGTGAATCAGTGTGAAGGCACTGATTTAAATAAAATTTGGCTTCCTTTAATTAAAAATTTATAAATTTTATGATCTAGTTACTTATTTTGTTACCCAGTAACTTGTTTCCATGTTCTGTTTATTTTCTATAAATGTTATTTGTATTGTTTTTCTGATGAAGATGTACGTTGAGTTCGTCGAAACGTCTATTATTAATAAATATTAATACAGAACTTAAAGCTGTTTTATTTTAAATAGCAAAATTTTGTTAAATATGTTGTACTATTATACTATTTAATCCAAAAAGTTTTTGAAAATTTGAACAATAAAATAAAAATCTAAATGCATTCTATATGATATTTTTCAAACAAGTATGTTGAAAATGGGAGAAATTTTTACATAATTATAAATATATATTATGCATAAAATATAGAATGTACAAACTGAAAAATGTTTATAGTTTTATTATTGTTTGTTTATAATATGTGTCGTATGCTAAATCCCTTCAAGGTATTAAAATAAATATGAATATTCCGTAATATCTTTTTGCATAATGATACTCGTTTCGAATTGCATCTTTATATTTATTTTATGTTTTGTATTCTAATTACATTGCGAATTGAAAACATGTGAGTAAGATATTATTTTGTATTTTATTTGTTAAATATATTACAGTTGAATATACTCGTACATGTAAGAATATGTTTTTTTTTTTTTTAAACAAGTAAATATCGACTCTTTAAATATTTATTAAATTATGCATGATAAATATTTGTATTTTATATCTGAAAAGTTTATTGTAGCATATATTTAAATAATGTCAGTTAAAATATACTCGTACTATCTATAATTTACAACTTATTGTATAATTAAACAAAAAATTATTTAAATTTTATTTCGAAAGTACAAATCATACACAAAAATGTAAATGAAAGAAAGTGTAACTGAGTAAAAATTATTTTTATAATAAAACCAAAGAAAAGAAAGCAAAAAAAGGTAGTTGGTAGCATGTTAGTTGAGAGTGGAATATGTCATTTCACTTTGACAAGCAACCGGCGAATAAATTCGTATTAAATATTCAAAAAGGAAATATTACGAACGGCTAGCCAACAGCAAAAAGTAAAAAAATCCACTCATTCTGACAGTTTCCCATCTAATTCTTTATCAGTAATTAATTTTTTCACTAAAAGCGCCGAGGAAAATGCTTAAAATTATCTTTCAGTCCCGTGGCTGGAAGTCTGCATTCTGGTACTCGGGGTAGATACGTCTAGGGACGCGTGCGTGTCTAACGGAATTGAATATTTACTCGCACGAAAAGAGTTGCGATGCACGCACGCCACCCGACTCTAAGGGTTGTTTCTAGGGTGTAAGGGGGGGAGGGGGGGGACTATGAAAAAGGAAATGGAGGTGAATTAGAAAATGGAAGGGAGTGTGACATGTGCCGTCAAAAGTGCATGTCAAGCTACTGACAGTCGACGATGATAAAAAAGGGTTTATAATTTCGAGAAAATTGTGTATGTCACTGCGCCGCTATTTACTTGTCTAATGTATTGTTCCGTAATGTTATTACCATTATTTAATGCTTCGTGAAGATTTTGTAGTTGGCTAGATAATTATTTACAACGAAATTAGAAATATGTCAGACTTACATTTGTTTTCTTTGTTTCTCTGTAAATTATTTTTTTTACGATTGTACTTTATTTCATTATTTTTGTGCATAAAATATCTGCTTATGGTAATAGTGAAAAAAGTAAAATAATTAACATAATAAAAAAATCTTTCAGAACTCATTATATTACAATAAAACGACTTTATGTTATAGTTCTGTATTAACATTTATTAATAATCGACGTGTTGGTTATAGCAAAGATATATTGCTGTAAAGTTAATATCAAACAAAATATTTGTAAACATATATTCGAAAACTATTTTTTATCTAAACTATCAAATTTCTTCATAAATTATTTCAAGAAAAAAAATAGTCATAAATAACACGTATTTAAAATTTTGCTAATTGCCATAAAATCAAAAAATTATACACTATAAACTTATTAGAAAGGTGCGCAACAAATCAGCATTTATAGATATCATTTTATTTTCCTTTTTACAATAACCGGTTCTTGTAAAAAATTACAAATTTTAGTTAGAAAAAAAGTCCAACAGCTTAATATAGCGCTAAATTAGCGAACAATTTAATTAATTTCGTATAGCTCGTCCAAAAAGCAATTACCTTTAGCTGATATATTTTATTGCTTTATTACCTCTCAGATTCTAATAGTTATTATTGCCACAAATGAATTAATAGTACTATAAATTAAATATTCAGATTGTGAGGCGCACCTTATGCTCAACGATGTGTTGCTTATTCACTTCTTTATTATTAGTTCTCTTCTTTTTCTCTCTTCTGTTCATCGTCTTTTCTTTTAATTATTCATTACTTCTTAACACTATGGAATGCGCTGAAAAAAATAAGGTGGAGATGTATTTTATGATCAAATAAATATAGTAAAACTCAAGTGATATTACATTTAAATATAATTATATTTATATTTGGAAATTTCAAACATGCCACTGTAACGCAATAATATAAAATAATAATTATACTATCTATTACTAGATTCTATACCAAGGATTAAAAGATATTTTAATAGTTGGAATATAATAAGAATGCGCGGTAGTAATGATCTTCTTAATCATATTTTATATATTATTTTTTTTTCTATTGGTATATTTATTCCTATTATTTAACCAATTTTATATTTTGATAATAAAATAAAAAGTTTGATATTAATGTTCCTCGGAAAATAAGTAGGCTTTGAATATAATTCAAATTCATATTGTTATGAGAAAATTAATATTCTTTGTAGTGTGCAGTGCGCCATTTTTGTTAATATTATACATACATACACAATCCCGCCATGTACCCAAAAGGGTGTGGCACAAACTCTTTCCATCATTCCGAAATCAGTTTCCTCCAAACATCCCTATCCAAACAAACAACTTTAGCTTTATCCACATTCGTAATTTCTAATTAGTGAAGCAATTAATGTTATTAAGTAATAAAATTGTCTTATAAGTGTCAGATGAATTAAATTCCGAATCAAGATCAGATAATGACAAATATTTGTTTTCATTATTCACTAGTAAAAGAGAAAAACCAATATTTTTGAGCTAGGTGAATAAAATTAATTTTTTGGATTAAAATATGATATTTTTATTTTTATATTTTTAAATTTTAACATTTTAATTGTATTTTTTATTTTATTCTGAAGAGAATGTCTTAAATAAACGTTTGAAATATGTAAATTGACTAATTTTGTCATTAATTCCTGATACGAATATGATATTGTAAAACAATTATATAAAATAAGATATGTGTACTATTAATTTGAAATCCCAGCATATCTCTACAATTCCTCATCATAAAATCTGTCCCCCTTGCGTTCTTTTCTAATTCAGCAAGGCGTCGTAATAATGAAGGTAGCCCCCGTTAGTCGTAGAGCCGTGACTGGTAACATCAAAGTTCTCGGTCGTTTAATTATGAGCACGTTTTCATATTATAAAATCCAAGTGCATCGTTAGCGAGAGATTAGGCGCTAGGCGGACGCGGCCCGTAACATGTACCGTGCGTACCCGCGCAGTACCGAGAGCCTGTACCACCACGTGGGACGCTCTTAATTGGTCATTTTTGTGTGGCGAGTAACGTGCCGATTAGCCATCGAGCTGTCCCCAGTCTACGACGACTAAAAGCCAACGCTAATTATCCGCTCCGGAAAATGCCGTCAACTTTATTAGATTTTATTTGATGTGACGCACCAGCGTACACAGACACAATAAGTACATTCATTATTTACTTTTCGGAATGCATATTAATTTTGTTTCAGATTTATTCCTGTTCTAGACAAATACTTTATAATTTATTTTCATGTTTGTTTACTGAATGTAATCTATGTAATGTAATGGTGTACGTTTAGAGCAGGTAGATGAGTTTGTGTACTTGTATAGTTTGTTGTCTAAGGGTGACCATTTTGACCGAGAAAAGAAGAATGGAAAAGAATAGAAATGAGATTTTTTGTTTGGTATGTGGTGTTACTATTAGGAATCTGGTGCGGAATAAATTGATATAAGAAGAGAGGAACACGTATATTGAACGTTTGGTTAAAAGAATATAATGTAAGTAGATGGATTAGGGTTTCAAGTCTTAAGAATAGAAGAGTTTGTGTGAAAAATACAATAAATGTGGTTTGTGAACACTAATTTCTGCTTAAATGTTTGTGCCACGATCTTATGAGTACATGGCGTGATTATGTATATTTCAAAATATGTATTAAAAATTGAAGTTTTACGAATGTAATATAATTGATTTTGAATTATTTATGTTATGAATTATTTATGTTTAAAATGTATATTATTTTCTCAATAACATACAGAGTGTGTCAATAAAGGTGTATATTTATATTTATTAATATTTTCCTAGTTAACTTTTGCATATATTCAGTGTGTACATGAAATATTTTATTAATATATACATATCAGTTATAAATGGATAAATACATAATGTATTTATATTTTAATGTATACATAGAAACAATCGTATATATAAAATACAAAATTTAATAATAAAATAAAATGATGTAAAACAAAGTATTTTTTTAATGAAATATGTAAATTTTTCTATAAGTCTGCCAAATCATAGTATTATAAATTATGAATTCTTTGAAAATATTAAATATGCATAATTTTTGCGATGAGTCGTTAGAATTTGGCAAATGTTAAATATTAAAATTTTTATCTAACGTCTGTTTAAATTATTTATCAGATAATATTACTAGTAATTCAAGGTGTGCGTGTGAATATACAACTATAACGTTTATTTAAATTTAAAAAATGAATATTCCAGCCCACGCAAATATTGAATCATATTGCAAAAGATATGAAAAACAAATACATGATAGTTTTCTTGATAAGAATAACAGTTATGCAAGCTAAAACATTTTAAAATATTACTATTTGTTACTATTGATTGTATTAAAACATATTTATTGTTTTATTCTAATCAATTTCCTGTAGCTGACACATTTAAATTTTTTTCTCCGTACGAATACCTAAGAAAGTTCGTAGACTTGAATTATAGGCCGGTTTATCAAAAAAATGTTTAAGGTTCAACAATTTTATGGACCCAAATACAATCAAAGTTTGTAATAAATTAAATTAGAATTAACAGGAATAGAATTAAAAGAATTTTTTAATTTATGATTTAAGTAATCTAATATTTGTTGTGGATTAATTTTATTTTTTATTTCTTCACCAATATTTAAATGATTTACAGTTAAAGTATTCTTGTTCGTTGATTCTTTAAAAATTTTACACATTGGTATTATCTGCAATGTATTAGTTTTATGTCAAAAACATTAAAGTACTTAATTGTTTATTAACTCTTTATATGAAATAAAAAATTTATCAATTGTATGTAGATGAAACCAACAATATTATAGAAAATGTGTTACCCATTTTACATTTACCCGTTTTACATTTCAATGTAAAAAAATATCAAATATTTAACTATTTTATTAAAAATTAAAATGTAAATCAATAAAAATAGTTATTCAAATGTTTAGATATTAACAGCGATATTTTTTTTAAAATATGCAACAGTTATTGCGATATCTTTATTATGTATTAATGTTTCATATAAAATATTTCAGCGTAGAAACGCAATAAAACAGTCATGTTGTTACCAAATGACACCAAATAGAAACTAGTATTCAAATATTGATACCATCAACTGATAAACGTAAAATAATACAATAGTTATTGCGGTTTTTTCCCATTATTAATGTTTAATAAATAATAAATTAAGTTAGTCGAACAGGAATTTACAAAAGTGTGAATGCTGGTGTGTCGATTCAACTGACACAACTTCCGCCGGAAATAAGCGATGACGTACGATGTTTTGTTTTCCATAAGCGACCAACAGACATTTATGTTTCATCGTACGAATAATATAACTGTCAGATCAAGATTACGGTGTTGTTTGATAAGCTAAAAATAAAGGGTGGATTAGACAGAACTCTTCATTGAGTTTAATTTTCGGCATATTCTCTTTGCAGAGTTGTAGGTGATAAATATAGTTCAGTATTTCAAAAATATTTGGAACTGTTCATGATAATATATTTAAATATTGATTTTACGATGTTTTTTATTAAATTAATTTGTTTAATTAATTTCTTATTTGACGGAGAAAATATTAAAATATGTTTGTCGTTGTTCAAGTCAAGTATTTCTGTTTTATTTAGAAATTTAATTAACTTTACTCTACTCTACTCACAAAATTATGGCTCAGAGTAGTTATGACCTGAATTTTATCAATAAAATAGAATAATTTCTCTTAAACCTTGTGGTTTAAGGAAAATTATTTTATTTTATTAACTTTTTGCCACAGTAAGATTATACCTTAATTTATTAAAAAACTTTATCAGTTGTTATTAGTTTTATTGCAGCCAAAAATTGAGATTTATTCATATTTTTAACAAATATTTCTTCTGTTTTCAGAAACTTGTAGAAAGTTTGAATGAGCCTTCATTTAGTAATTTTCAAATAACATTTTTTTTTGGATTCAAATAATATTAATAAAATTTTCAACAAAGTATAATAAAAAATAAAAACAAGATAAACGAAAAAATACCTAAATTTACATTAAATTCTGCATAAAAACTACATAATAAATAAACCACGTTTTATTTCTTATTTTCAGCAAAATGAATGACAATAACTTATCATTCAGACATCAACAGGTTCTTATTTAAGAAGAAAAAAAAAACAAATAAAAAAAATAATATATAACCTAGGTAAGAACCTGCTAAAAATTTTAAATATTTTTCATCTACAAGTAGCTAACTTAGACCAAAACGTGAGATGGTTATCTTAATCAGACAATCCTGTATATGTTTGGCCACCCACATCAACAGACAGCTAGCAAAATAAAAATCTAGAAGGCATTGGGAAACATTTCAAATAATCCTTAGATTTTTAATGATTAGTCTATCTGTAAAATATTTAAAATAATTATGTTTTTTTTTTATTAGAATGCGTATTTATGGTAAACTTATGTTATATTTTTCTTAATATATGTATAATAATATAATTATTTTTCATCTTATAGGTTTCTTGCTTGACAATGTAAGTCAAAATTGTTAATAAAACTATACGATTTAATATGTCGAGCATATAGCCCCACATTTTATTTCAAAATATCGAGAAATTATTATTATAAATTAACTCATCATGTTTTGGTTTCAATAATAAAAATAATTAATTAACTTAAAATATGAATTAGATTTTGTTAGACTGTGCAACATAATTAAAAAAAAAAAATAGTATAAATAATTTTTTATTTAGTCTGTTCAGTGTAAACAAATATTATTTAGTACCGTGTATTTTTGTGATAACGAATTGAAAATACACAAATCACAAATCAAAACATATCCAAAACAAACCGTATTTTTTCATTCGATAGTAAATATTTGAGCAAACTATATGCATTGACCTATTTTTTTTTTATTAATTAATTAAACAGTAAATAATTGTTATTTTGTTTTCAATGATATGTCGTAAAAGGAGCAAATATTAAAATAATATTAGCTTTTGTTTCATAATAATATTTTTATGTTATACTAGTAGTTTATAATTTTTTTCTATTATTTACATATAATTTATAAACTCAAAACTATTTTTAATATAATTATGTGACCCATTAGACCAAGCGGTATAAGGCGTTTGTTTAATAATATCTTATTCTAAAAAGAAATATTTGTCAGTTGCATAAACTAATATAGAATTTCGTGTTACTATTAAACAAATATTACAATAATATTAATTATATTTTATTTCTATAGAATTTAATAATAATTCTTGGTAATTTTCATTAATGTGTAACACGTAATATTATTCTTAGAATAATAGAATAAGAAATCGAATAAGAAAATATTTATGAATTAATATTGTATATTGAAACAATTAAAATATATTGATCTGATATTTAATTGTTTATTTAAAATATTAACTGTTAGAATATATAATATTGATTATATTTTAATCGAAAAATACTCATTAAAAATGTATTAATTTGTTTATGATAATAAAATGATATTAATATTTGCTAAATCAAAAAATTTACGGACCAGTAGAAAAAAATTTATTTTTCAATTAAGGTGAATCGTTAAAAATTCAACTGAATAACATTTGGAAGAGTAAGATATAAACAACAGAAAACAAGTAAGAAAAACTAAAAATTTAAAAGAAATAGCAGATGTTAGAACGGTGGGTAATTCTATTCTATGCCGTACGTTTTAATGTTTATAGAAAACAGAAGCCAGCACACACATCGCGACTGGCCATGGATCTGTCGATTGTTGAATTATTTAGCTAGGCAAAGCCTACTTTTCTTCGGCAGAAAAAGATGTTTTGTTTCTTTAAAGTTGATATAGTCAGAACGTGCCGTGGTTATATATTTGGTGTTGAATACTTCTTCTGCTTGTCTTTTGCCCAGTGATAAAGCTTGATTTATATTTCAAATACTTGACAACATAATTATAGAATACATTTACATTTTACTTCAGTTACAAAACGGGCTTTTATTCCCGACCGGCCGGCGCGCCGCCGCGCAGACAACACAAAACTTTTTAACATTCGACATTTGAAATTCTCAATTTATTAGAAACTCATTTATTTTTGCGCGTATGAGATTTTTTCGGCGCTTGGTAATTTAGTTTTGACAGTAAATATAAAATATGACTAAACACAGCCTGAAATTTATTGGTTTTTTCTCGCTTCTAACGAAAAATAAATAAATACTGAAAATATGAACGTATCAAATTCACTGTTTCTGTATTTTATATATAAATATTATTTAATTCGTATATTCATATTTACATTTTTACATTTTTTTTGTTCGAAATGTCAAAATAAATACTTGAATTAATGGATCATAAATGTAAATCTGGCAACATATATAAAATTTATGTAATCTGATTTTAATACCATTTTATATTTTTAACATATTATAAAAATTTATTTTGTATCTCATATAATCATATAAAAATTTATAAAATTTTATTATAATCTTTATTTATGATTTTTCGTGTCCATTTGCAAATAAAATAAAATAATTTAAAGTAGATAGCGCTTATCAATAAATAAATATTTTAAACAGCATTTTATTGTAACATTTGTATGAATCTTTTTTTTTGCAAAAATTGCTAATGCTAGTTCGAAATTGACACAATTAAAAATATTTTCAGTTTTTTTTTAACTTTATTGAAAATTATTGACTAATCTGATAATATCGGCACAAGATTTATTGACAGGATAATATTTACCTAATTCATTCATGCTAATAACTTTTTTGAGTTATTAGCACTATTAAGGTAAGAGTGCAATGTAATCAGGATTGTCAACTGTTCCAACTTTGATTTCGGATATTTTTTAAATACAGTTTATAATACGAATAATGATAAAAATTAATAATAAAGCTGACAAAAACCAATACAATATAATCCGTGTAAAATATATACTCTTTCAAATTAAATTAAAAGAAAAATATGTGTTCTTGAGAAATTGGAGTAAATTTGTGATTCTCTGCCATTCGGTAAGGATTTAAAACCCCAGATATAAATACATAAGCTCATAGTATATTTTTATTTTCTAAAGAGTTTTGTTAGACTTAATCAATATCTCTAATTAATAAAATAAATATTCTTTTTTATTTATGTTTATTTAGTTTATTTATTGATCTTTTTCACGCTTATTAAAAAAACAAAGAGACAAATATTGCTTCTCAAAGCATTCCGCAATCAAAACCGTACGCATTATGCATAAATAATGAACAAAATAAATAATTGGTCGCGGTAATTATATCGAAAATAATAATTTATTCAACGTATGTATGTAACAACGAAAGCAAAAACAGAGAGAGAGAGACAATGTGGCAGTACGAGTGCCTGATAGCTACGGAACCTTGCACTAAATAATCAAAGTTGACGAATAAAAGAACAGTAAGTCGGAGTCCAGTAACCAGAAACTGAATGTTGTCACACGCACGACACACGAAACATAACCTCAAACTAAAACGACACACTCATTCCATTTGAACGCCGGAGGCTTCCAAATACTTCGAGATCCACACACACACATACATAAACCCAACAAAAAAAAAACACGCATATAATCATGTTTAATACATAGACGGAGTTTGGATAAAAAGTTTTCGAACTGATTTAAAACTACTGATTAATATAGGTAAGACCAGAAATCCAATGTATGGATGTAAGTATGGTAAGTGCACTATAACAAAATCGAGGAAATGTTTTAAAAAACAAAATAAAAGTTGGCAACCGTTGTATAATATACTGTTTATCACACGATCCTATAATATTTGGATGATTTATTTTTACAAATATCAATGAAAATTTTCTTTAAATCACAATAAATATCGTTGTGAGATGCGATTGCTATGGAAATTTTTTCAATTAAAAAAATAAATAATGCGTAAATAAAATTTGTGTAAGTAATATTAATTTGTCAGAAAATTATTTTTTAAATAATTGTATTATGCAATGAAAAAGAGAAGAGATTTGGATGAGGGACTCTAATTTGCTAATATATGTGAAATTCTAGATATATATATGTATATATATATATATATATATATATATATATATATATATATATATATCCCATTCTCTAAAACTGTCGTTAATGTTAAAAAAATTAGATTTGGAAAGTATCAGAATTTTCTGAGATTCCTAAATGGTGCCGAAAACGTATTTTCTGCAAAAAAAGCATGCTTTTTTGGGTAAAATTTCAATTTTTCGACACCATTTGGGGACCTCAGAAAATTCTGATACTTTTCAAATCTCATTACTACTTTGACTGCAAGGAAAAAGTAGTATAGCGTTTGGTACGGTGTCTGTAACATTTTCAAAAAAAAAAAAAATTGTATAGAAATCCTTCATATAGCCTGTAGATGACGAATCTGAACTTAGTTTATGTGGGTGTATGGATGTGCGTCGTCAGCTCGCTCGCTCACTCGCTCGCTCACTCGCTCGCTCACTCGCTCGCTCACTCGCTCGGTCGTCAGACAAAATTTTGTGATCGCAACTCCTCCTAGACGGTTCAACCGATTATAATGAAATTTTCAGGATAAATTTGCCTAGTGCCCAAGATGGTCATGTGGTTTTGGTTTTTTCCAGTGATGCCAACTTTCCGAGAAAAAAATTACTAAAGTTTTTAAAAATTCATTGTGGCTACATTATTTATCCGATTTTGATCAAATTTTCAGAAAAGATTTCCCTAATGCTCCTATTAATTACATAATTTTATTAATATTCAGTGTTGCCAACTTTCCGAGAAAAAAATTACTAAAGTTTTAAAATTTTTATTATGGCCATGTTATTCAACCGATTTTACTCAAATTTTCACAAAAGATTTTCCTAGTATTCATATAATTTATGTAATTTTATCAAAATACAGTGTTGCCAACTTTCCGAGAAAAAAATTAGTAAAATTTTTAAAAATTTATTATGACCATTTTATTTAACCGATTTTAATCAAATTTTCATAAAAGTTTTTTTTAGTGCCTAAATAAATTATGCAATTTTAACAAAATACAGTGTTGCCAACTTATCGAGAAAAAAAGCACAAAATTTTTTAAAAATTCATTGTGGCTACATTATTTATTCGATTTTGATCAAATTTTCAGAAAAGTATCTCCTAATGCCCACATAAATTATAATATTATTAAAATACAGTGTTGCCAACTTTCCGAGAAATGTCAAAGTAGTCTATATATGGGTTTATCCATATACTTCTAATCTTGTTTTTTTAACATTTACGACAGTTTTAGGGGGTGGGACAAAATATATTTTTTTTAAAACCACCCTAATATATATTTCACTTTGTTTTGTAATATGTGATATAGTCTTAAAACTGTTGAAAATAGTTAATGTAATGTAAAATATAATGGTTTTGTTTATTTTAACTAATATTTTAATTAAACTTACGAATATAAAATTTATCAAATGTGGGAATAAATCGGTGCTCAGTCATTAGCACCCATTCCAAGAACTTTTCAATCACATAATGCGTGTTACATCACATAAATATGCGCTTGTGTGTGTGTGTGTAGCAAACGCCTCTGTCTACCTCTTCTCTTAGCAGCACGGTCGCTCAACCTGTTCTCGGAGAGCTGCTCTCGGCTGCTCCTCAGCCATCGCCCACTGGATCACCAAACGGGGGCCATGGCCGAGAGACAGTTGAACATCGAGACCACGACCATCAACACACCGACAGACATTCACATACACATACACACACACCTACACTAACCCAAACAGCAGAAACAAGTGAACGTCAAACCAATCGGCGGGCAATTAAACGCCAAATACATTTGCAATAGCGATGATGTTACAACTGTTTGGCTGTTGTTTGTGTATTGTTTTCCACAGCCTACTTGTAATTCCAACTCTCTCTCTCTCTCTCTCTCTCTCTCTCTCTCTCTCTGGCTTACTCTTCTATATTAATTACTAATGAATGGCGGTTTGAACCTTTGTCATTCCCTAACTGGATGTGATTTGCAAATCGATACGTCAATATTATTTAACCGGCTTTAGGTCTCGAGTTGGCTGCGACTATCCAATTGTCTACTATTACGTGTAGGCGGATAAAAGTTAATTATTTAATAAATAAATTATTATTTCTGTTCGTTTGTGTTGTAACCGGGAAAAATTCTAATACTGAAAGGTTAAGAGCTTATTATTTTCACATAGAAAAATTTTGATAAAATAAAAGGTTCATTAGCTTGCGCAATTTTTATGACGTTTATAATTTAATATCTATTATTTGTTTCGTATAAAGAATATTTTTCTGTTGCTTTTCAATAATGTATGCGTTCTTGATAAGTAGTGTTATTCACTATTAATGCCAGTAGGTTTATGAATTATAATTCAATAGCTCAACTCATTTGATCACTCATAAGTTTGTAAATTTATTAGTCAACAGTTTACATTTGAAATATCTGATTAGTTATTTCTGTTGCTATGATACAGTGTAATTGATATGGTGCAATTATTTTGAATTTTCTCTTGTATATTTGAAAAAAAAAAAACAAAAAGTGTTCTACTTGCATATATATTCCGAGAGAATTAGATAGATAGAGGAAAACAGAGGCAGAAGAAGCAATATTTAACATTTTTTAAAAATTAATTAAGTATATTATCTAGCACTGATATATATATATATATATATATATATATATATATATATATATATATATATATATATATATATATATCAGTATTAATCTAGATATAATTATAAATTAAAACTTAAATATTAATACACTTCCGTATTTTGAGAATATAGATAACGACATATATTCTATATCATATTAATAAATCTTGAAAACTTTATTAAGAAGCATGAATGCACTTTATAATTATTTTATCAATCTTGATTAGAATCAGTTCGATCGTAGTGAATCGGCAGTTATTGCGTTTGTTTTATTACTGCGTTGGCTCTGCTTGCGTTGCTAACAATTTCCTCATTAGAATTAAATTTTTTTTAAAGAAAAATTGAAATTCCTCTAGTTTATATAGACTGACAAGGAAGACATGATTGAAGCTTCTGGTTATGCTTAGATTGCTTCTATATGCACGCATGGATAGTATAATATGAATTTATTTTTGATACATATTACTGATAATAGTAAATAAATACATTTATACTATATATAATAACAGGATTCTGTAAGTTTGAAAATAAATATAATATTCTTGTGAAGGAAGATAATGCACATTACTAATTTGTTTTGTATGATAGTATATTAATCTAAAATTTTAATGTTGTATAGATATTTCGTAAAAACAATCGAATATTCAGAGGTTTCAAATTTGAGTTTTGCTGATTAATGTAACTATTTTAATTTTAAAAATATTATGTTATTTTACTTATATTATTTGATTTACTTTGTAACTTTACGGACCAGTTACATAAAACAGATGATAAACTGCCATTTGACAGTAGAAAATTTTATATTAAAAATAAAATATCCTGTATTATATTTTTTATAACTAAATTTGATTAGATTCAAATTGATTTACTGAAATATTTTGTGTCTTTTTTTTTAAGGTAATGTATGTACTACCTTTTTTTAAAAAATAAACATAATGAAATAAAATAAAAGTGTTATCTCACTCAAATATATTTTACCCCCCAATTTTTTTGCTCATAATTTTTTCATTATTTACGTCGAAAATTTATTAATTAAAATAATTTATAAAAATATTTTGTTAGACTCACGGAAATGAATAGAAAACTAATTATAATCTTATTCTAAAAATGGCTGTCGAATAAAAGCACTTCCAGATCCGAAACTCAGTTTTATACTCACGATTGACCCTTCTACGAAATCCAAAAAAAAATCGTACTGTACTCAAAATGAAAGTGTCTTATTTTTCTACTTTAGATTGACTGTACTATTGGACTTACGCCTCAATCGCAAATATCTGGGTTTATTTCTGTAACTATACTATTATGAAAGTATCTAAAATTGTCACATCATCAATTTTAATTTAATTACAAATTCCATTTAATGAAACATTTCCACAAATAATTTAATTTACATCTTTGTAAGATTATATATTTATATAGTAACAACATTTCGCAAACACAACACTTTATAGTACAGAACTGTTTATATGGAATCTAATCACATCTTCTGTTATATGAAATATAACAACTAAAAAAAATCTTTTTCTAACTTCATGTTCCACACATGTAAACATTATTCAATGTACACACTTATGACAAACGGCATATATGTGTAAGTGTATATAATTTTGTAGTACTCTGTATTGTGTCGTTATTAAACACGATGATGTCTACCAGTGGACACCACGTCCCAACGGCCGCCATTAGTGTGCGTTTATAATCTGCCGTGAGGGACATCACGCGGTCAAGAACACTGTTTCTATCTTCATCTTTTTCCCGCTAACATCCAGTGACATCCAGCTATCTTTGTCGATGTGAAGTTTTTCTTGCTTTTTTTTATTGCTCTTCTTCTCACCGAAATGTTTTATGTTTTGTTCGTGTTCGTTATATATATATATATATATATATATATATATATATATATATATATATATATATATATATATATATATATATATATATATATATATATAGAGAGATATTTTTTTTTAAGTTGTACTTCAATGCGGAATTTTATGTTTGGGATTGTGTTGGTGAAGAATGTGTATTTGTGTTGTTTGATGTTAATTAAAGGAAATATCTTATGATGGTGATGGTGTAAAAATTGACGTAAATTGTTTCTCGGATTTCTGCGGAAGATTAAATTATTTTTGCATTCATATGAAATTATTTATTTATTAATGTTTAAAATTATTATTATTATTATTATTATTATTGAATTATTAATATGTTCGCTACTAGAGTTTATTTTTTTTACTCTTTGAAAGAAATATTACGTTAAAACCAACGTTTTTACTATTAATTTGAAAGTAAACATAGTTTTGGTATGTAAAATTGAGTTTTTATAATAGAAATAAATATTGTAATAAATATAAACATTGGTAAATTATAGTATAACTTTTTAAAATTTTTGTATGAAATTACTTACGATTGTGTTTGGAAACACAGTGTTTTCTGGAAAAAATTAAAGTAAAACTCAAATTTGAAGAAAAATGATGTTTTATAAAAGATACGATATTTGGACCAAAATAAAAAAGATATATAATTAACAGTCTTATAAATAAGCTTACGTTAATTTCTTAACTGCCAAAACGTAAATGAATATATTATAATGATTGTTAACTAGAAAGATCCAATTAATTCCCCTCGTTTATGATTTATTTGCTATTGGAAGCGGTAAATCACCGACGTTTCCTATAAATCATGGCCCGAAATGGAGAATTCTCATTTAGATAACTTTGTAAAACTGTACAGATTATTTAACTAAGATAAGTTTGTGTGAATATAAGTTCTTATCTTACGGTTTGGCAACACGCCTACTTGATCAATATTTTGCAACTTTGAATTATGAACTTTGAACCGTTGATATATTGCCAAAATGGGGTAAAAGGACTAATCTTCTAGGTGACTTTTTTTATTTCTTCTCTACAAGTTGCAATCTGTGATACTTCACCAAACTCAACAACTATATCGAGAAGTTTCAGTTTACGATAAATATTATTTATTACGGGGCGATTTTTTTAGTGAAAATTCAAATTTTTCATAAATTAATCGGTTTTTGCAGTCGTTATTTTGTTGCTTAGACTAACAATTTTAAAATGATTTGAAAATTTTTTATAAAAATAAATTAGATAGATCTTATAATTTTTTATATGTACAATTTCTAGGAAAAGAATTTAGTATCTTTTGTCAAAGTATGTTAAACGTATTATTTAAAAAAATATTTACTGTATTACGTATAATAGTACTATATCATTCGATAAGCATGTTGTGTTCATGAAGATAAAAATGAGTATTGTAATTTATTCAAATAAGTATATGTTCATTAGGTACATGCTAGTAGAATATCAAGCTTTTTCTATAGCTGTTGGTACAATAGAAAATTACACTTTTGTTTTAATATGAATAAAATAAAAAAATTACATTGTAAAAATTGCAATATTACATATTATTTTGTGAGTGGTCATAAATATTTGACTGATTAAAATGTGTTAAATATTAATTAGCGTGGTTCGAAACCTAGTATAAGCTGTAGGTCTCTTGCTTGTCTATGGGCTAATGACCCGCACCATTGACAATGCAAGTAAAAATTGTTAAGAAACTATATATTCCATGTTCCATGTTCCATGTTCCATCTAAGAATTACGGGAACTGATGATGATGATGAAATATTAATGAAACTCACTGGTGTGAGTAATGAATAACATTACTTATCAAGAAACTAAATATATAATAATGAATACGTTATTTAATCGAAATAAAAAATAGTATATTATTTGATATTATGTTATTAATAGCCAGTTGCACGAACTATATTTAAATTTTTAATATGGCGTAAGTGTTTTATTAAAAATCTCCTGATCGATTCATTTAAATCACGTTTAAATTTTAAGTAATGATAGTGCAAGCCGGCCATAAGAGTAGAAGGAATTGATATATTTCGCGGAAGGCTATGAAATTTTGAAAGATATTTTCGTATATTATATTGACTGCATTTTTTGCTGCATTTCTTTTAGTAAAATAATAATATTAGTATTTTACTAGTAATATAACGTCTTTGTTCTAAGTACAAAAAGCGGTAGCATAGTATGAACATTTGATATGATTAAAGTTATAAAAAATTACTTTATATGATAAAACTCATTTCTTTACGTAATAGATTGTGTTTTTGCTAAGAAAACAATTTTCCCTATATTGATCACTTTATATATTAAAATAGAACTTGAGTACTCTTATGCGAAGTAGGCTAATAAAACATTCATTAAATTTATTGCTTTCCTAGTTTATGCATAGCATTATTTTAACGATGATACATACTTACGTACAATATCTTCAAGAAAAGCTACAACTTACCGACATGCATTCATTTCTAGACAGAATATAGCATTAGAAACATATGTCCATTTCTATTCAATGGTACTATATTATTTGGAATTTAAAAATCAATATGACGTAATAACTTTATTATTGAGTTCTTATATCGTTGTATATCGTGCTACCTATATTTATGTTCACTTTTATATACATTACCAGTAAATATAGAGCCGATATGGATAGAAGTTTTTTTTTCTTGATGAAATAATCTCAATTTATGCGGTAATTGTTATACGTCTTGTATTGTGTATTTTGTTGCGTTTTTGAGTTTGAAAATTGGATTTTTTGGTAATGTTTATTTGATTGTTATTTTATTATAACGAAGAACGGATTCGGATTTGATTATACAAATTTGTTTGGACGAATTTACATATGTCAACACAATTTTTTAGTATTCGCTGTAAACAAAATGACTTTATTTGTTTGTGTTTTTTTTGTCAAGTAAAATTAACCAAATATTTAGGTTATATTTGAGGCAGTATTTCACAATAATCAATAATAAAAACTTTGGCCCAGTTACATAAAATATTATTAAACGCATTGTAAGTTAACTGTATCGTTAACTTGCCATGTGATCGCCGATTTAATAACATTTTAAGTGTGAATAAAGCAGTATAATAATATAACATAATAAAATAAGTCAAATGATATATATATATATATATATATATATATATATATATATATATTGTCTTCATCTTTTTTATATTTTCAGTAATAGAATATGTTATTCAAGAGACATATAATGATTATTATTACTCATGAGTATGATGTTTACGGCAGTCAAAAATCGTAAATCATTATAATACTATATACTATATATAATATGATAATAAATGTACAGCGATAATATATCAGATATTTTGTATGCAATTTTGTAATTAGTTACAAACTTAAATTTTTTTGATTAATCACAGTATATTAAGTAATAATATAAAAATTTACTAGCGTGAGTAATAAATAGTATTACTATCAAGAAATACATATATATATATATATATATATATATATATATATATATATATATATATATATATATATATATATATATATATATAGTACATGTATTATTTAACATACGCAGTACAGTTACGTGTTTTTATCAACATACATTAAAATTTCAAAAAAGTCTACACTATTTAATAATAAAACATATTTATATACAATTAATTGTGTGATTATACTACTAGTGTTGCAAACAAAAAAAAATACCTCACTTATATTAGCATACTTCAATCATTTCCAACACTTTCAAAAAAAAAAAAAGTAACAAACTCTGCCCATAATGATGTCTGTGTGCAATGTGTTAGAGGGAAATGGAAGATAACGCATAGAACGTGGCTAAAGGAGCGAAACGGGTGGACCAGTCAATCTGGATCATTAGTACGCTTGAAGTAGTTGGACGGCCATCCACATATAAGCAACACTAACTGAACTAAAGTGAACTCAAAACGAAAAATGAACTTGCCTTGTACGATAGGCTATACATAGGTGTATGGTAACACCAGCAAAGGTGAGGCTAACATTTTGACGACATTGCTCGGACAAATTTACTATACACTCAACGGCGAACGTAAAGTCAAGACAGCTATGGACATAGTTTATTATCTATTCATATACGAAAACAAATGACAGATAATAGTAGTTGGCGACTTGATTTTTAATTCGTAATTATATTTGGGTTTTTTTGTTGTGACAGTATGAAATTGTAGTTTCATTTTAATACAGTGGAATCTACATAAAAGTTGCATAATTTTTTTTTGCTGCAAATGACTTTCAATTAAAAATAAATGGAACATGAAGAAAAATTAAATTATACAAAATTTCTGTTGTTAGTCATAAGTAATGGTCAATGGATTTTTTTAGCAATCTGCATAAAAAATCTAAATATCTCTTAGAGTATGATCATTTATAAGACATTTTAGTGAAAAGATCCGAGAAATAACGTAGAATTAAGCAATAACGTCAAAACGTAAATGTTAATGGTTTTTAGTGCGACGACATTTGGAGATGTTCTTGCTGAGTTTCGATGCAAATCAGTTGCCTCGCAAAATTTGCATACAAGTTCAAGCGTACGCGCACGCGCCCATGGACACACACACACACACACATTCACACAGAAACAAAACACTGTCGAATGGTAATTTCTCTGCAATGGTGACGCGATGAAATCGAACGCTGTTGGCACCGAGATTTATTGCGTTCAATGTGTTAATAATTAATTGAGTTTTTGCGTTAAATTAGTATTTAAGACGAACAGGTTTCAAAGTTCAGTTGGCTGAATGGTATGTATGCTTCTGTATATTCGTTCGGATTACCATAATTACCATATGTATACTTATTTGTGTGTGGATGAATGCAGACTACTTACTTATGTTTTCAACTTTTAAAAATATGCCGGCGGTAAATAAATTACTGTCATTTTTATTTTTGCTGCTTTTATTCTTTCGTTAATTGCCGTATTTAATTTCAGTCTTATTTATTGCAATGAATTTCATTACTGAAGTTTTTTTTACTTAGACAATATTTTTACGCTAATACTTATTGATTGCTAAGTATTAAATCATGTGCTTATTTATTAAGTACAGTTTCATGTATGTGTCAGTAGGCCTCTTTACAATGAGCTTCTATACAAGTCCTATTGTATTACGTTTTTAGAAAGGATTTTAATATTTCTACTACCAATTAATTTGAGATATTTGAATATCAAAACAAGTTTCAGTATAAAATAAAAATTTAAAATAATGTAATTTTATCTAGTTATTAGTGTTTTACAGAATTACTGTTTAACTACATTACACTCTGATAAAGTAACCATCATTTTTTTTTTACTTTAACCTGGAGATGAAAGACTACAAAAAAGTCTATGGTAGAGTATACAAAAACGTTAAATTCTTTCAATAAGAATGTTGGATGTGAAATATTTAAATATTTAAATGTTTAAATCACAATAAAAATGGAATTACAAAATTTTTCATGAATAATTTATTGTAATTAATATTGTAAACTGATTAAAAAATTTGAGTCTGGAAGCAAATAATTAATAATTAAAAACTCTAAGTGAAAAATGGAAAGGCCATGGTCTTGTTAACATTGAAATAGTTTGATATCATTAGGTTTGAGTAGATTGGAAGCAATTAAAAATTAGTAATAAAACTTGAAAATATTTTACAAACTAAAATTTTTAAATAAAAAAATAGATAATTTCTTTAAACATAAATAAAACACAGTATTTCACTCGATATGAAAATGAGTTTTAAAAATAATACTCTCTAAAAATAATCGAAAAAGAAATGGGAGTATATAACCAAGTAGTTTAAATGACTTATTTTAATATAATCCAGAGAGCATCTGTTTCAAGTCTTCTTAATCTAGTGTAAGCTATGTTTTTCATATAAGCCTTAGCTTTATTTTAGCATCCTCTACTTTGTTACAATTAAACAAAAGGCTAAAGTTTGTTTCACCAGACAAAGCCAACAAATATTTTTGTAATTATTCCAGACGGTGGAACAAAGCAAACTTACTATTCTTGGCATAAAAAAAGAAGCAAGAAATAAATTGAAAAAAAGTAGATTGAACAGTAATGGGTGAATTACGAGATATAATTAAGACAAGAACAAATTTCTTTGGAACAAAAAAAAAACGCCCAATTTATAATAGCGGAGATTAATTAAACCAGTAATTTGTCATAAAGTTAAATTTTATTTGAAAAGTAGTTGGAAAAATTATTTGAAATAGTTTTTCAAAAGAATTATATATCCTAATGAACACAGATTTTTTTTCAATTCTTTTGTAATACATATATTAGTATTAATTGCTTTCGTGTTTAACTGTGAAAAGTTTTGTGGCGTTCTAACATATGGCAATGATCAATTTACGTCTTATTACATTTTATCAAGTTTGTTACGTTAAAAAAATTGCATCTTATTTTAATGTTAAGACTTATATATTTATACACCTATAACAATGTGACACAAACTCTTATTCAACCATAATACATTTTATGTCAAATATTACAATTTTAGCAATTAATTATCATCTACTTTATTTTCATATTTAATAAATATAAATATTTATAAAAATAACTTATTTTCTTTGTTAATCTATATAGTATATAACCAAAATGGTAGAGAATTTTAATCTTATATTGCTATTTTTGAAATCTTGGATATGAAAGATAGTGCACAGAAATCATTACCGTATAACAGGTATACCCCTTAGATTGTATGTAGTATGTATTATAAAAGTCAGATAATGGGCTGCCGCAAATGGAACTAATCCGTATAAGGCCCAGTATTTGCAAATGTTGGAATAAATTTATCTTTGGAACAATTTTAAAATTAACTATTGAAATGGTGTTAGTTATTCTAGGAATTCATTATTAGCTAATTACAAATGATTTTTACTTATACATATTAAGAATAAGTAAAATTGTAAATACTGGAGATACGTAAAAAAAATTTGTCAGTTTTTAGAAACTTTAAATATAAACAGTGCACATTATTTTACTAGTTACTTGTAATCATTCTGTGCAATAGCAATATTTATAAATTATAAATGTTTTATCAAATTAATAAATAAAGTGTTCTAATTATCGCAAAATATTAAATTAATGTAGTAAGTACATTAAAAAAAAAAAGAAGTAATAATAAATATTTTAGATTGCTATAAATAGCATTAAATTTTTCTTTGAAATATTTGAATGAATATTAAAGTGCAACTTCAACATTATAAAGGTATTAAAAATATTGAATTATTAAAAGAATATTTCTCAGCGAGTCGAAAAGTGTTTAGAAACGTTTTCTATCTAAAACGATTCATTTTCTTCTACATCAAGCGAGCTTTGAAACTCTCTTCTTCTTCACCAATGTAATATCCTGACATTTCCAGGTGAAATATTACACGGTGCATACGCATCTCATATTAAGCGAGTACGCTTTTTGCACTTTACTAAATTCCTTCTTGCCTAGTCTCTTAGATTCTTTTAAATTCTTCTAGAATCTTCTAAATTCTTCTCGCGGTATATTTTGATAAGTTACCAAGCCTGGCATAAATTTCTTCAGTCAGCGCACGATGTCTTTATTTTATTTCTATGTCAGAGTTTATTAAGCGTTACCTTCGAAATAATTCGTACAGCCTCAAATTATGAGTTTGCGGACAAGAGAACTCAAACGTAATACGAAGGCTTGGAGAGGTTCTTCTTGTATTTAATTTAAATTAAAGCTAAAATTGTTAATTACGTGTCTTTCATTTTGACAACATTGGACAGCTGTTACTTCTGATTTACATATAGAAGGAAAATATCTGAAATACTTATTTCACGCAGAAACACTCTTTTAACGAGTTATAATGCTGAATAAAATGTTATAAAAGTTAATTAAAAGACATTGCAATTTTTAGTAATTATAATTTTTTTATAATTTTAATATGAAATGGATCTAATTCTGTCCGGAAGAGTATATTTTTTTGCTTTTATTATACAGGGTGTTTGCAATCAAGGTATTTTATTTTTAAGGGGTGATACTACAGGTCAAAACAAGGCGATTAACGCCAAAACACCTTAGTAAAAGTTTTCTAATAAACGAGATATTCATTTTTTTTTAAGTAAAATGGTAGCATATGGTATAATTTTTATTATCCAGCTCACAAAAAAAATTATTCTTCATAATAGTTTTGGATTTGCTTGAAACGAATAAAAATGTAAAAATATTCCAGGTTTTAAATACAGGATGACTCGGATTTGCTGATTTGTGTTTCAACTTTTAGGTAAAATACCCTTATTTAAAAAATTTGAATAATTTTATTTGAATATTATGTTTAGAATTACAATTTAAGTTTACATACAAAAATTTGTGCCGATCGTCGATTGTTAAAACACCTTAGCAAAAGTTTTCAAATAAACGAGATATTAGATACTTTATTTAAATATTTTTATTAATGACACAACAACTTTTACTTTTGTATGTAAGCTTAAATTGTAATTTTAAACATAATATAATCCTATTAATCAAATAAGGGTATTTTACCTAAAAGTTGAAACACAAATCAGCAAATCCGAGTCACCCTGTATTTAAAACCTGGAATATTTTTACATTTTTATTCGTTTCAAGCAAATCCAAAACTATTATGAAGAATAATTTTTTTTGTGAGCTGGATAATAAAAATTATACCATATGCTACCATTTTACTTAAAAAAAAATGAATATCTCGTTTATTAGAAAACTTTTACTAAGGTGTTTTGGCGTTAATCGCCTTGTTTTGACCTGTAGTATCACCCCTTAAAAATAAAATACCTTGATTGCAAACACCCTGTATATACGTTTTTTGAAAAATCGTGTTATTTATTACTTAAAAATTTGTAATAATAATTTTCGTAATATTATTATTATTATTTTGAACTTTATTCATGTCTGACTTAAAACTAAAATTTTGTTTTGTGATGATATTACATTTGGTGGCGGCTGGTGCTTTAAAATTTATAGTTATGAGTAAGAACCTTTTTATATGTTGAAAAATATATGGACTACTAAATTTTTATAAATTCTTGTATATTTGACAATTATGTTTTAAAAATCCAAAAAGTACAACATGCTAAAAACTTAAGTGTATTATTTTTTAAGTTATAAGCTATCAGATAGCCAGACAAATAGAAAAACAAGTTAAACAAGTCGATTATAATATGAAAAAAATATTAAAGTTGGCAACATATATTTTTTTGCAAAAATTGTAAAATGTTACTGAAGAAATATTGAAATATTTTACTATTATTTTGTAAATTTTGTACACATTTATATTTTTATAATCAGGAAAATGGTAATTACAACCAAAATATAACAGTTAATAAATCATTTCGATAAAAACGTTACGTTTACCGTTTAGCTAATACTTGTATGCCTGTCAAAGTAAATAACATTTCATAAATAAACAGTTACTAAAAAATTTGAATCGATTCTGTGAAATAAAATTTTTATTTCGCATTAAAATAAAACAAAAGACGAAACGAATGTGGACAAATAAATGTACATAATAAGTTTTTTATTATTTAATAAGTCATGAGACAACATTGCAAGAGAAATGAAATAAGTTAACATTGTGCAAATTCTTGGGACATGGTAATTTATGACTGAAAAACAATACACGTAAGCATTATATGGCTATAAAGTTTCCGTGAAATATTAAAACAATCATCTCCCATCTTGCAAATTTATCAGTGAAGTCTCTCTCGCGTAGTACTGCGCCTAGGCATCAGACAGTGTAACCCGTACAGATGTATGTACCTACACAAACAGCAAACATGATACAAGCTAAACACGTACGTTTTATATATGATTCTCTTGTATACTGGGTGTCGACTCTGCGAGCATTCATATTTTTATTGGACTTTTATTGTTGGACTGTTTTACTTAGACAGGAAGTTTTGGTGCTATAAAATTAAAGGAAATTGCACCTTGTTTTATGTGGGTTATTGTTTAGAGTAAATGTTTTAGATTCTCCCAGAGAAAGTTTAGGTGATTTTTATCTATTTTATGAATGTGGCTAGTTTTATTTAAGTATTTGAAATGTATTTTATTCCAATAATAAAATTTTGTAAATTTATAGGTTCTATAGAAAAAATAGATTTATATAAAAAATATATTTAATAAATATAAAAAGTTTAAAAACTAATACTTTTTTAATTGATATAATAGAATTTTTATTGAATAGATCTACAAATTAGACAAATTACATTGTTTTATGAAGTATAATGCAGTCCATTATATAATTAATTTATATCATCATTAGTTGCCGTAATTCCTAGGTGAAACAAGGGCTATATCCTCGAGAAGCTGAACATATATGATGCGGGTCATTAATCCACAGCAAAACAAGGGACCTATATCTTATAGTGGGTTCTTAACCACTCAGACTCAGCCGATGTCAGTAATTCCTAGGTGAAACAAGGGCTATATCCTCGAGAAGCTGAACATATATGATGCGGATCATTAATCCACAGCAAAACAAGGGACCTATATCTTATAGTGGGTTCTTAACCACTCAGACTCAGCCGATGTCAGTTCAGTGGTACAAGGTTTTAATACCAGAAATAATATTTAATTTAATACGATTGCAGCTCTGATTTTACTTTGCATTCTTCCAAAATCTAGTTATCTCTGTTCCGTTTAATACTAACACTTTTTTAATTTTTTCGGTTTGGTGCTAATGCTAATTGCAGATTTAAAAAGTTTATTTTTTTATAATTTTACTTTTTTATCGGTAAGAGATTTTTGTACAAGTATTATTGTAGAATGTCAATTAAAATATATTTTTTTTCTTATAAAAATTGATATAAAAAAATGAGACATAAAATGTAGATAGCATTTTCAAATAGATCTTGTACAAAAAATGTAGTTTTATGAACATATTTCTATCGTTTCTGAAAATGATATTTATGATATCAAAATATGAAACATATTTAATAATTAATAATAAAATTTGTCTGCAATTTTGCAAAAGTTGTTAATTTATTAACATTATCAAGCAGTCAAGAAATACATACTAGTCATACAATACTGATTAATCATTTCATTCTTCACTCGTTAATTGAATAAACACCATGTATACAAAAGCGAAATGTAAGCGTTACACCAGCGAAATATTTGCATAAGTCTAACATCGTCCTGTTGTCTCTGCACAAGACCGTTGAATGTATGCATGGTGTAAGTTACTAGGCGGTGACAGGGCATGCCGCAGTGCCGCGTATTGTGATTCCGCGGGCGCACAAGCTTCGGGTTTGTTGTGTCCGGACAGTGTTGTGACTTGTGCGCGCGCATGCGTGCTAGCGTCGTGTTGCATTATATGGTGTGACTACCACCACGGCCAACGTTGATGACAATCGAATTAATGGTCCCCCGTTTTATTGTTTATTATTTATGCACTATGAGCGAGTGTGTTTTGTTTTCGTGGCGAACGAGACAAATTGAATCAGATGGATGCCAAACTGGGTGGAATTTGAATAATTTGCGTGAGTAAGGGGAGGGTGATTGTAGAGGTATTATGTTACAAAAAAATCTTTTTTTTTTTGTTAAAATTATCGCGAAAATTATATATAAGATTATTATTTTAGTCTAGACAGAAATTAAAAAGATATATATTTTTTTGTCATTATTTACAGATTTTTTTTCCATTTTTATACCATTGGTAGTAAGCTGTAGTATAAATGAGGAACTAAAAACTACAGCATTTTAGTTTAAACATAGAAATTTACTAATTTTTTATTTATCATTAAATAAAGAAAATTCAATTAACTGCAATAACTAGGATAACTGCAATAATGAGTAACAAAAATAATTAATTTTCTACATTTTTGACAAATTTTACTATATTTATGTGTGTTCATTTTATCATAATACCAAGAATTTAGAGCTGGTAAAAAAACAGTTGATTGTCACTTAAACTCCATTATTTAAAATTTATTTTTCATGTTAGCTGTAGAATATGTGAATTGGCAACTCTAGCAGCGAATTTGTATATTTTTATTTAAAATTGGTTTTATTTTAAAAAAATACTTTAACTAAATGTATTTTAATTGAAATCAACTAAAGTTTCTATTTAACTTAAATGTGATACCACAAATGAAAGAAAAGCACATAATATTTGTCGATGTAAATCAATCCGGATTACATTGATTTATATCCTGCGAAAAAATTTCACCATATTTTCAGCAAAAAAACAAAACAAAATCGTATGTCAGTGCTGTTACAAAGCAAGTCGACAAGAAATACAACGAAGCATCACCGCACCGCGATCACTCATATAAAATATCACAAAAAACAAATACAAACATATACGTTCACACACAGAGCAGACAGCACCAACAAAGTCAGTTTCTTTTGAAACGAACGCAAAGAGTATTCAATTTCTTCGCTGATGGTAAATCGAAACGCTTGACGAAGAAGACAAGGCAAAGACAAAAACAAAACAAAACAAAAAAAAACACAAAAACCTTTTAAACAAACATCCCCCCCTCCCCCATCGAATGAACAAACACGGATTTCCATCGATTATGAACCTAAAATACAGAATAAATTATGATCAATTGTCTGACGAGTCGGATGTATAAAAGTGTCTGTTCGAGTTTTCTCAACGATGAGAGATTTTTTGACTTTGAATTCGCTACAGTTTAGCACAAAGTGAAAAAATATGTATTCGCTCTTTGATGTTGCTGTGGTATTATTCAGGTTTTACGGTATTTAATATGGAATTAATTAAACTCTATTTACTGTCAGTCTTTTGTTATTTACGTGTATTTAAATTTATATTTTCTTGATATTTTGCAATTAAGACTTTTTTTTCAAAAATAAATTATAATTACAAATTAAAAATTATAATATTTGTCATGTAATATTATTTATAAATAAATAATACAGAATATATTTCGTTAGTGCCCAACTGATGTCAGTAGTTTAAAAGTTTTACGAGTTGCATTATATGAAGAAACAAAAAAATTGTAAAAAATATATTTTAGTTAACTTATTAATTCAGTTAACAAAGTTTTATGCTACTAAACTTAAGTGTACAAAAATTATTTTATTTATTACGCAAAGTTAATAAATAGCATCAAAATTAATCGTTATATTTAACCAAATAAATTTCAACAATTAAATATAGGTTAGGTTTAAACAAATTTAATAATTGTTGAATAATGGCTTGTACAATTGTTTCAATTTTTTTTAAAATTTTTGTACAAAATATAGCGTATTATAAAATCCATGAACTTTCTTTACAGAATAATAAATATAACAAAGAACATTTTAGAAACAAAATCCTATCGCAAATTTACATTTTTTTTGTTACAAACACACAATAGCAATTTACTTATCAAAATACAATACGTGCTTTTACACTGGCATTACAATTCAAACAAAAATACAAACATTTTGCTAATCAAATTTCTTGGAACCTTGCAACTTGCAATCCGAGCAACTACTGCCCGTGAATGTCCAGCTGTCAATTCGTGATCTCTTCTATAATATAATCACGTTACATTCACAGAATCAGCATGGGACATTCATCGAAAAAATGGTTGTGTTCGATGCCCCCGTTTTTGTTTAAACTAATCTAAGTCGCTAACTCACGTTTTGATTTATTAATACTAGCGCTACGTTCACACACCGATTCATATTTCATTCATCTTGAATGTAGAATTGTCGGCGCTAATGAATTCTTTTCTCATGCGGAATAAAATTCTGACATTTTCGGGCACCGTTACAAGGGACAACGACACATTGAAAGTTTGTAGAACACGCTTGTGTTTTGTTTAGCTGTGAATCAAGTTTTGCCGTAAAATTGCCGCTTTTCAAACGTTGTGTTTACTGAGTTGAAAATTTTGTTAACAGTTTATATTACTGCAAATAACTGGAAATCGATGTTTTGTATATAAATAAAATAGTAAGAATTTATAATTTTGAAATATGCAAATTCGTAATAATTTATTTTATATTAAATAATATTATTATTATTAAAGATATGTAATGATTTACTATGTCAGAAATTTATAAACAATATAATAAATTTTTATAAAATTAATTGAATTTGTAATACACACATATAAAATAAAAATAAAAATATAGGAAAACTTACAGTGTAATCAATAAAAATAATAAGTATGTGTAGACATTTCTATTGAGTGTTAAAAAGACAGACATGTACACACACACACACATCTATTTTCTATTGTGTTTACTTTGACATCTTCTTATTGATTTTTTAGCGGAAGTTTAGAAAAAGTAGGTAAAATATATATTATTCATTTGTACATCATTAAAGCAATATAATACAATCAAAAGTTAAAAGAAAATCATATCATTTATCGGCTACAACATAACCTAAATTAAAGTCATTAACAAATAAAAGTTATAAATGCAGGAACAAACTTTTGATAAGCTCCAGTTAGGGGAATTATTTTTTTCAGTTTAAAAAGAATAATTATTAAAACGTTATTTATTCTCAAATATATACCGTGACAGTTATTAATTACTTTTTTAAAAAAAGAAGTAAAAACAAGTTTTTTAAGATATTAAACCGTAATTCATTTTCCAAGAAAATAAAAATGAAAGAAAAATAACTTTTGATGTAATTATCAATTCGTAATAGGCGACTTTGCAAATCTCGCACACACACAAAAAAAATACAATCACTACAAAATGATCTGTTTAAATTAACTTATAGTTTACTGATTACTTTTAACCAATTAGATGGTCATTACCCTGCCGGATTAAAAGTTGAAGAAAAAAATTAATAATAATAAAGTTTTAATTTATCACTATACACGTTCACACTTGACACATTTGAGACCCTTAGTCTGAAAATGGGAAGATGATATATTGTTTATAATAATCTTGCACCTTGTAAAAAATAAATTAAAATGTTTGAGCAAATTTTAATAAATCTATGAAAAATAATCAATCACTTGGACAACGGCTGAGTGTAGGCCTTTTGAACAGCTGTTGGTTACTAGCTGATCTCGAACAATTTGTTGTTTTAATTAACAATTTTTTTGAGAAATTTGTCTTTCCCAAGAATTTTTTATTATATATATGCGTCTATATTTACATCATATACCTATAACGGTGTTGCATAATTTTTTATTCATTTAAATAGAAATTTACGCCAAACACTTGTATTTTCACTGAAGTCAGTTTTATTTTAAACTTCTGCAGCCAAACACGAAAATTAACTATTAAAATGACGTTACTAAATTTGTATGAATTTTTGTTACACATCCACTGATTATATTGGAATTCTACAACAAATAAAACCACACATTAGCTAGTACTAAAAGCTCGGTTTTTGGTGTTTCAGTTCATTTATTTAGTTTTGCTCTTATGACGGCTATGTTATCTTAAAACTAATATTAGTTAAAACCGATTTTAGAACCGAGCTTTTAATACCAGTTACTTAATTTTAAAACAGTATTATGGTTAGCAATTACAAAAGTGGTATTTTAAATTTTTGTTTTGGTAAACTAAATTTATTCCAATAAATTTGTTAGATATATGACATAAAAATAAATACAAAAAAATATTGGGTATAATCTTTTTTTTTATATTAGACATAAATTTATATTAGAGGATACATTTTATTGCAATATATATCAAAAAGGAAACTAGAATATTATTTCTTTATGCGTATTTCAACAGTTCGGCTGGTAGAAAAAATATTCGGAATAAAAATTGGAATAAAATCGATGACTATATGAGCAATATGTAAAAATAAAATTTAATACACGCTGTCAGAAAAATCGCGAATAATTCACTGTATACATTTGAATTTTTGGAAAATTTGATGTGCGTGGGAAGATTTATTAGGTATGAGATTTTTGCCAGATGAAAAATATGAAATATATTTCCCAGATAATATTGCCGGAGATTATCGAAAAAAAAAAAAAATGGCAGATGAAGGTCAAGGCTTGTCATTTCATAAATATGATTTGAATCAAATTTTTTTTTTTTAGCAGGATTTTTTATTTAAATTTTTTACCAATCAATCTTTGAAAAGAAATAAATATGTATTATATTCAATAAATGAACTGATTATTACTTAAAAGCATTTTTTCATTTTTATGATTACATTTAATTACTTATTTTATGCATATAAAAACTACAATAAATTACATTATTTCCTTTCATAAAAATTATATTAAAAAAATTTCCATTGAAAACGTTACAGCAGTTACAAAAATATGCTTAAGTTATAGTAAAATTTATAAAATTTATAACTTTACATATATTTTTTTAAAATGATTTTTATGAAATTTGACAATATATTTTTAACAATATTAACTAAATTTTTTACGGGAAACTGTAACATTAAAAATAAAGTAAATATTTAAATTATATCTAATATTATTAAATTCCCTGTCAGGTTCATTAATGTTTTTTTAAAAATAACGCGTTTCGACTTTTCAATCATCTCCAGATTTGTCTGTGTTTGGACACAAACACGGACCAAACACGGACAAATCTGAAGATGACTGAAAAGTCGAAACGCGTCATTTTTAAAAAATAATAATAAACCTGACAGAAAATTTAATAATATTAGAATTATTCATAACGCAGGTTCAGGACCTAAGAACAAAAGTTTATCTTTTGACATTAATAACTTAAATTATAATAATGTTGCTTAATGTTTAAATATTAAATTAAACTGATATTCATATTTTGAAAATTGCGGCAAATTTTTAATTTATATGCATATTGGTACCGCGAAATCATCCTTTTTAAAAGCGATTCACGAATATCGTTCGCATTAAAGTGCACTTTTACATAATGAATTTTTAAAATTTTAAACAGATGTTTATCGAAAATTACCGTTGTTGCATTTAATCATTTTTACGACGAAAAATATGCTTTAGTTAAAATTTTAAGTTCTCAAATCATCACACGTCAATTTAGGAAAAGGAAAATTACGCAACAACTCGCTGGGAATATATATTGCTTACAAGTAGGAAGGAAAAAAATAATATTTACGTATCTGTCGCAGCTGTCAAACGAAAACGTGTTATGTGTTATATACAAAGATGAATTTTCCAATTTTAACGCAAAAATAAAAGTGACGCCGTTAGCTGTTAGTGAACAGGTGCGTGTATTAATATGGTTCGCTACTTTGCTTTTAAAATCTGACTCTGCTCGGCGAGGCATTTACGCTATTTGCTTATACTGAGTGTTATCAAACAAAAAGAAAATGAAAGTTATCTATACATTTTTATTAGTATTTATTATAAAGTATTAGGTATTTCTTTTCTTTTTTCTTTATGAAAAATATTTTACAAAAAAGCATGTACGTTTTTGAAACAAATTAAATGGTGCAAACAGATTTTCAATTTATTGTTTTTTACTTATTTTAGTGATTTGTAAAAACTGAAAAAAAAAAGATAGTAAAATATTTTTCAGAACTCATTGTATTAAAATAAAAACTGTTTTAGGATTAGATTCTGTTAAATTATTTTATAAAAACGACGTTTCGACGAAAGTGAACGCTTGTTTTTACCAGGTCGACATTTATCAATGACATTAAAATAAATAATAATACGTTGCAACAAGTTACTAGGTAACATATAAGTAACTAGATCATAAGAATTATAGATTTTTAATTAATAGAAGCCAAATTTTATTTCTTTTAAATTCTGAACTAGTTTGAAATTATACGAAGTATGCGCAGTATGGTACATTACATTCTAAATTCACATTACCAGTCTTGAACAGTTTTGAACTGAATTGATGGTAGGCTGGAACAAACCTTATACCTAAACATGAATGTTATAAGTATGTTATTTATATACTTGTAGTATTCAAAAAAATATCACTGAATCATGCATAAGTTCGAAAAAATAAATAAATATTAACAATATTTTTCTAGCATCCTGTATATCTAAATTTTGTAGATGGCAACCTCTTGCAACTCTGTCACGTATATTTAAATTCGTTCTGTGCTCGTTATTCACTTTTTCTCTACACTTTCATTTGTCTCTTTCTTTCTTGTCGTTGTCGCCATGTTGCTTTTTATTTTGCGTTACTCTCTTTCCCTTTTTTTCATTTTCACGTAGATGTTTTATATAATTTAGAAAAGTCTTAGACTTTTATTTAATGGCGTAATTCGAGAATATATTTTGTATGTAGCTACTGGGAGTATGTGCGTGTGAAGAAGAGTGGAATTGTATGTTTCGTCTCTTGATCATGTTTTCTTTTTTCTTTCACTCCGAAATGGAAATTTGATGTAATATATGAAATTTGATTAAATTAAAATATGATTTGCAGAATATACAAAGTTAGTTACAATATACGTATAAATTTTTGTTCAGAAATACAGTATAATTTTCTTTAGTAGTCATTTGAAATATACTATAAAATAAAGATTCATTTTTATAACTATTTTAAAATTATTTATAAAATTATTAAATAATTTTGTTCTTATTATTGTCATTAATAAGTAAATTTTCTACGATAATTATAAAGCTGTACTTGATTTCACTATTTTTATGTGTGAAATATGTGTAATAGTAATAGTTATAAATAGTAATAGAGATAACAGTAAAAAGAGTGAAAAAATTGCCATGACGTTACGCAAATACATTATACACTGAAATAATAACATTAAAAACAATTGCGATTGTTTTGTGATTTTTGTATTAGAAACCTCAATTTTTAGATTTATGTTAAAATCTTATACTATTAAAGATTAGTTTTATAAAATGTGCCAAATGAGTTCGGTAAAAAATTATATTTTATTTAAAATCGAGTTATTGTACATTAAATGTGCATCTTTGTAAGGTAAAATACAAAGCAAATGATAAATAAATGAAACAACAATAAAAAATTAGAATTTATTTATAAGAAATACAGTGCCTTATTTAGTTCGGTGCTTTTACACTAATTTATGTATTCCTTTTTTGTATATTTCAATAGCTTTTCTTATCAATCTTTCATTTATGCTAATGAGTTTACAATGACTTTTCTTTCTTCAAATTTTAAATGAATTTAAATAAAATAAAAATTTTATTTATTTCATGAAAGTATAAGTTCTGCATGTTTTTTTTTTACTTTGTTAATAATAATAAAACGTTGATATTCAAAATGAAATGATATATTTTAATGAGTTTTTTACATTGCATACTTAATTTTAGTCTTTCTATTATTGCAAAAAAGTTTATGTTCTGTAATATAAATGTATTTAATTATATTAATATGTATCATGCAAAAGCGTACAAAAAAAATGAATAATAAGTCAGAATGAATTTTAAAATAAATTAATCTTCATTTGGCTGGAAAAATATACGTAAAAACAACTTAAAAGTCGACACGTATCTTTTGCAAGACTGTAAAACTTTTTTTTCTTTTCTTTTTTTACTTTATCGTGTTATAAAAATGCATCGGTGTGTAATTAATTTTCGTCGTAGAAATGTTTGCATTTTATTTAACGCCCTGCAATCGCAATAGGCTATGGATGAAACAAAAACCTCGAATTTATGTAGATTTATTCATCATGGCCGCCTCACTACGACTTGTTGAGTAAATAATTGATAATTTTTAGTTTCGATCGTCGAATGCAAATGAATGAATGCTTCAAAGCCAACTTTGACTTACGCCCGAAATAAATAAAAAAAAAGGTAGTACCAATAAAAGTTAACAAAGGATTTTAATGTATGTACGTGTTTTCAAAGTTGTTTGACTTACGCTGACTTATTTAATTAGACTTTTTTGCTGTTGTTAACAAAATGAAAGACGAAATTGTCTAAAGCAATTAAAATTTAATTTACGTATATGTTATAGTTAAAAAAAAATATTTTATGCAGATTAATTGTAATTCTTGAAAAAGTACTAATATGAAATAAATTTGAATTTATTTTGTAAAGTAAAATTTTATTTTTGAAAAAAAAAATTTAAAAATAATAAATTAAAAAAATACAATTAAATTAATCGGTTTTAACAAATGTTTAATATCCAATTTATATTTTTAGCAGAAAAATTAATTATTTTAAATAATACTAATTTTTATTATTGTTTAAAAGTATTATTTAATTTCTTTTATATAATTAAGTATATACTAAAAATATTAATTGTATTAATATAAAAATTGTTTCAGGATAAAATTCTGTTAATTATTTATATAAATCAGTTTTTTATATTAAGTATTAATTGTATTATACAATAATAATATACATTGTTTAATAATGTATGTATTTTACTAAAGAATGAATTCTGAAAAGTGTTTTATTTTGTTAATAATTTTAAACATAAAAGTTTTTATCAAAGTAAATAAATATTTAAATGATTTGTTAATTGGCTATTTAAATCTTCTAATATGTTAATGTTATTACACATGTTATATTGATTACTTATTATTATTTAAAATTATATTGAAATTGTAGATAATTAAATTAATAGTCGATTCTTGAATCAATTAACTTTATTGAAATATTCTTTAAATTTTCGGTTGTTTTATATCTAATTTTTGTATTGCAGCTTACCTTTTAATTAATTGCTTATTTTCAATAGTTTAATAAATTTAATTCACTCAAAAATCGATTATTAATTTATTTAACCAAAATCCGTTATATGTTGAATAACTATTAGTGACATTTGTTACAAAATAGGTTGTAGAATAATTTGTAAAAAATTCTAAATTTAAAAAATTTACTTACCAAAATTGATGTCAATTGTTTAACAATCTGAAACATAAAAAAAAATATTATTTAAAAAATAAAAATTAAAAGAATTCGAGGTCAAAATATCTTTAAATATGTTCAATTTTTGAAACTAGTTAAATTTTTTGTCACAACTAGCCAGGAATATGATTTACTAATAAATTATTTATATTTATAATTTTAATAGATTTTAGCAGGTGACAAATACATACAGGATAAAAATGACATCCTTAACAATGATTTTATATGATTTCGAAAAATAAATAAAATATTTTTTATCACAGTTTAATGTTTTATTAATCAATAATGAGAAACGAACGGCGTAGAATTATAAATCGTACACATTACCAATTGTGTTTTTCAATTATTTTATTAGTATTTAATTAACGTAACTTCGTACAAATCAAATCAAAGAATATCATATTATATATACGACAAAAGTAGCGTTAGATCTATTATTTTATAGGATCGTAAAATTACCGTTACTGTAATAATCTCTAATAAGAGACAAACATGAATATAATGTGGAAATTACATCCATAAACATTTACAGATTGAAAGTGGATACGCTTGATACAAATTTTCCGTGAACGATAATAAATTTTATTAATAATGTTTATTATTAACTGCTCGTATTTTATCAACTGTGTTTTTGCTATGGCCATCTGTGCGACACATCAGTTTTTTATTGATAAAATAATGTCCCACATCAGGTTAGTCGTGGTCGGCTATGATTTTGTTTTAATTGCAAAATTGAGTAAAGCTTCATTTACTTTACAAGCACAAGTTCTCTGTTCTAAGTCCCAACATATGTAACCAGTCACAGGAAACTGAATCTTATCTTCACCAATTAAATATTTCAAAAGAGCTAATTAAAATGATTTGGGTCAAAATTACACATTTTTAGATTATTGCATTAAACGCTATCGATATTTTTTCTGTACAAGTACAATTTATTTATTTTTTTACACCTTTTGGTAAGTATTAGAAGAAAATGTAAAACTTTAATGCACGTTTTCTCAAAATCCATTTTCTGAAATTTGCAAATTTAAACTATAATAACTTTTGAAATATTTTAACAAATTTTTTATCAATTTATACAGAATACTTTGCTATTTCTAGTCTTTTTCTTGTGGCAGGTTAAATATATTTTCTATAGATATAGAAATAAAATTGAAAATTACGAGAACACATGAGAACCTCCGAAATTAAACTTACATTGTGAGCAAGTCCTAAACGGTTGAATATGTGTTTCCATCTCTGTTACCAATAAAAAGCAAGCGTGTGATATATAACGTTAAGGGGGTAGAATATGGTGTGCCAGTTTGTTTCTCTCTTTTCATTCTATATATCTATGTCTTTGAGCTCATATATAGAGTCTGGCTCGTATATATAAAGTGTCTGGACGCAACGCAATGATGGTGGAATAGCCGGCAGATATGTGTTAGGATTTTACTTATTAAATGTAATTTCTTATCTGTCACAATATAATTTATTGAAGTAATTTTAGTACGGTTGCACACACGAAGAATTAAACGGTGAATATTGCAAATATTTACTATTTCGCATTTTATTAAAAAAAAAAAAACAATAAAAAATGTGATTTAGTTATTAAAGCTTTTAATTACTTTAATTTTTAAGTTTTTAAATATAAATTAAATTTTTAGATTATATAATACACATCAGTAGATGTTTAGTAAGTATGTATATCTTTTTGTATTTATTGTTTTCTCACATAACTTATTTACTTCATTTGATTTTAAAGCTAATACCATATAAATAAAGCTATGTTTCTTCTTTCATTGTTTGTTAGCATTTGATATTTTGTTTATAGATAGTTTTTAGATAGATACTTTTTAATTCTTACAATATTTTAAATTATGGATGTTCCTGATAATGTACTTTTATTACTATTAATAAATAATATTTTCTACAAGAAATTTGTAATTTTTAGTTAAATTTTACCAGTCAAATGTTATAAATAATAAAAATTGAACTGTTTTATTTTACTTAGTAATGAAAAAAATTTAATATATAATATTTATAACTTCCTGTAACTGAAAGAAATGATTTAGAATTGATTTTCTCGCAAAGTTAGCTCTGATTCAATTTTATTAATATTAATTAAACATTAAATGCAAACATTTGCTTTATAAATTTCTATTTATTGTAGAAATAAATATATGATTGATATTTACTTTATACAGTGTATTTTGTTATATATGCATAACATAAGAACATTAATTGCTAAAACGAGTTATTATTATTGTAATTTCAATTTGTAATTTAAATATAATGTGTGTGTGTGGTTGTCTGTGACGTGATTGTTGATACACTTTGATGAAATTATGTTTCACATCAAATGTAACGCAATTTAATTATGAATGTATTCAAGGCATGAAATAATTATGACTATTGCATTAATATTAGGACTATAACAGCGATGTACCTACAATGCAAACGAGATTGATCAAAAAGTTTTTAGCATCATTAGAATATAATATTACTCAATATTAAAATATAAAGTACAACTATAACTGGCATAATTTGCACTAGTTAAATATGAAAACTATTTATAAAATTGCATAATAAGAACTTTTCATATAAAATAAAAATGAAAATTTTTATTTTTATCTAATATATTAACTTAAACAACAAATATTTTTATTATAATTTTTAAATTTGTTAGTTTATTGTCAAAATACAATTTTTTTTTAAATTTTTACATGATGTCATCTCGGGAAAATTTTTAACAGAAGCAATCTCTTCTCTAAAACAGTGGTACATTCTGTCTAAAAGAATTAAATGTTCTAATAATCTAATACTTGTTATACGATTGTACTTTTGAATATTTACATTTCAGTGACTACACTATTGTATGCTTTAATAAAAGTCTTTTTTTCTCTTTCTATTATTAGCAATTTTAAGTGCATGTTGGTGCAGATAATTACATATATTTTACATGTGTTTGTTCGCTAACAACATTGGTCTAAAACGTATTTCTGACTAATAATTCTAATTTTAAAAACTAAAATAGATTTTTTAATTATATATAAAACACATTTAGAAAATAACAAAATCAATGTAAAATAACATATGATAAAAAATGAAAAATTTGTTATTTAATATTTTGTTCTAATATTGGGTGGACTAATTATGAAATTACTAATGTATAAATTTTGATCAGTTCCAATACTTTTAGACATATAACTACACAAACAAACAAACATAAATATAATAACAGATTGTCTAGTACAATCTGTTTTAATTTAATTATAGATGTGAACATTGTATTGGAAGTAAATTCACACCATTGTTACACAACGCATTTTTTTATCTGTTAAACGAGTTGAAAACTTAACTTTAGATTTACTTAATTAAAGATCTGCTACGGTTTCCTTCATCTGTATATAAATTCTTTTCATTGTTTTCAACAGTAAATGTGTTTTCATTAACACAATTTATATTTTCTCACTTTACATTTTGGATTTTATTTCTCCAGTAATTAATTGCGTTTAAAATAAATGTTGAGGTTAGTTAAATAAATATAATTTGAATTTGTTATTTTTTTTTTCTTTTGTTTCGTTTAGACCTACTTTCAACAGGCTTTAATAAATCTACTAAATTTTCGTCAATAGTTAATTTAAATTTTAACGTAATCACACATTGTTTTTGCAAATGGCCTTGCAATAATTAACAATATTGTTTTCAGTGAACTGGTTAATTAACTTTTTACTTTGTTATTTAAATTAGTCTTTGAGAATATATTGTGTACGTCATATTGTCACCTATTTTCTATTTTATAAATATTTATTATTAATTTATTACGTTTGTTGCAGGTGAGTGCATTTTTGTTCACATGTTCTATATCTCTTTGGTAAGTGACTAATATTTATAATAGTTTTATAATTTGATCTTTATTATAATTAAGAAAATAAGTTATTGTTAGACTGTTATTTCACAGATATTTAATATTTTTAATGATATTTTTATTATAAATTATTATCTCATATTTATTATTGCCATTTATTATATTTTTAAAGAAATTATAGTATATATGTTATATTACTAGAAGTAAAAAAGCTTTATGTTCAATATATTAATTTTTTTCAAGAGTTTTAAACTAAAATTCAAAGATGTAAAATAAATGTTTAACAGTTTTTTTTCAAAACTTAACAATTTTTAGCAAAAATTAATATTTACATTAAACAATCGAAAACTTTCTCAAAAACTGACATATTTGGCCAAAAATTAACAATTTTTCAGAAAATATGAAAACTTATATGTCATAATGGTTGAGTATTGTATTATTAAACAACTTGTCACTAGCAAAAGAATAACAGTATTATTTTATCAGTAATATAATATTTTTGTTGTACCTAACATTTTGATACGGTTGAAAACAAAATTAATTAAATAATATATATATATATATATTTATCCATTACAAGTTAATAAAATGTAATGTAATAATTTGTAATTAAAATTGCATTTAATTAAATCTTGCGGTTTGACAAATACTCAAACAACAAACATATTTCCTCTCTTGAACTTTGTAAAACTTTGAACGACTAAAAGCACAAAGTACTCTCCGCAGGAAACAAAGAACTATCATCAAACAATTTAGATAAAACACCGATAACATTACTGTTTATATTATATTAAAATCTCTTCGGTTTAAATAGAATTTCTTTCTTACAAGAAAACCAGTGTTGCAACTCAACCAGCCAACAAAGTATGAGATGTTTAGCACAAAGTGAATTTCGGTTTGGAAGCGTATTGGTAAAGTTTTTTGTATAGTCGTTTGGTTCGGAAAATGAAGCCAGGAGGGGCAGCCAGCCAGCCACCGGTCTATTGCAAAAACTTAATTTTGTTTGGGCCGTCGTCTAAGTACCGCGAAATCTGTCGAAAAAGCGTGCGCGTGTTGGCTGTAACGGTCGACCATCAACGCAAATCGGTCTCGTAGGGCTGATCGGAGATGTGTTCGAAATTTTTGGGAAGTTAGTCGAGCGAAATTAGTGTGATGGCATCTAATTAAGGAAATGATTGTTTGCTAAGAAAATAAAAATTCTTAATGGTAATGGTTATGTATTATTTACAACTTGACAGAATGCACATATGTTATAAACGTATTATTTAACAGAAGTAGTAGAAAATAGTATATTATTGCAGGAGTATGCAATAATGGTATATACGGCACAAGCCATAGGCTAGTGTTATAATTTATCTAAATCTAAATATTTAAGCGCGAGTAGAAAATTATATAGTAGTCCCTTTATTTACGAGTGTAAATATAATATAAGGATATGTTCCATATTCTCAAATTTGATTGTTAATGCAATAGAAAATTTGTATCTACTTTCTTTTTTAAATATATATCTTAAAAATTTATTGTTATGTATTTAAATCATTCTAGCTAGATTAATCTTTGATGTCGTTCTTAGTTCGAAAAATTCCCGAATATGTGAAATTATAATGTGCATACTAGTATATACATATAATTTGTGTAAAGTTAATTTACTTCAATACGTTTATTTATTCTAGAAAAATCTGGTGTTTAAATAATTATTTAATTTTTTTTAAATCAACCACATTAAAGTGAATGTGGAATCGCGTAAATGGAGGAATTACTGTTCTTGTATTTTACTTTTTAATTTGACATTAATAACAATAATTATATAAAAATTGCACTTTATTATAGCGAAACTTAAATATTTTAAGTGCAATTTCCTGATTAGAACAGTTGTGTAATAAACTTACAAAATTTTGGTTGGGTGTTGAATAATGATTCAAAAAAATCACTTGTGTGAGGAAAGAATAACAATAATACATTGCGTGTCAAATGATATACAAAAAAAAAACTAAGTCAATTAATTTTTCCCTATTATGTCCGTATTTTGACCATCATATATATATATATATATATATATATATATATATATATATATATATATATATATATATATACTGAAAAAAATCTATGCAATATTACATAAACTATCTATATAAAAATTACACACACGATCTATGTAATTTTTACATAAATAATTTCTGTAGTATTTTATCAGTTTTTTCAGTTTATGAATGACGCGGCCATTCCGTATTAAACGCTGATATTCATATATGAATGATATGGTATACAATGTGTTAATTATATTATACTTTCCAATATTTTTTTAAGTCTCGAAGCAAATATGATGAATAAATAGAAACAATAGCTACTCATATTGCGAAACAATATCATTATACCATTAATATCTTCAACATAATACCATTATTTAGTAAATTGTCATCGCATCTCGGCATAAATCCCAATAATATTAGCATCCTAACATCCTCTCAGCACTCGGCGTTTCTAAGTGCCTCCACTGGCGTCTTAGATCGCTGAATCCGTTTTGAACGCAGTAAGAGACGAGAGGCAAGCGCGTGAAGTTTAAGGGCACATGTGTTAAAACTCTCACAATGCACACACCCGTGGACCACTTAGGAGACAACAAGATTTTCATCTCAACAGCAGCTGGTGCATATCTGTCGTTCCCTTTCAGACACTTTACTTTCTCGGTCCAAACTACTACGTAGATGGAGAACGAGGAGTTTGTCTTTTTTTCGGAACGGGGTTTACTCCTTGATCTGCCGTCGCGAGGAATAGTCGTGGATTTTTTTTTTAAGTTTTAGGGATGATTTAGTTTCTTTTGGAGTTCATTGCAGTTTAGATGGGTTAATGGGACTTAATTTGAAAAACGGGTGTCGGTATTTTGAAGTGGTGTATTTTGAAAATAGACAGTTAATGTGATCAGTATTTAGATCCGAAAATAATTATTTATTATAATTAATATCGAAAGGACCGTGGGAGTGAATTATTTAAATAGTTCAGAATTGCTAATTTAATAATATAGAAAACAACATTATGACTGATGCCATTTATATTTTTACTGTTTTCTCACATCAATCATTTAATTTAGTTCCGATTTTTTTTACCATTAAAATAAATTTGTTACTGTTAAAAAAAAAAATTGAAAAAATTATTATTATAATAATTATAATATTATATTGTTTTTGTTATATTCATTGTGTCAAAAACAAATTTCAAATAAGTTTTCTAATTACAAATGAGAAAGATCTAAATCGAAAACGTATATTTACCACGTTTCATGAAACTGGTAAAGCCGTTTTCAAGATAAAATTTACAAAAAAAATAAATATATAAAAATTGCTAGTTTAATAGAATAAAATATAATAATTTTAAATTAACAGAAACTAATGATTGAAAAATAATTATAAAATTAGATTTTGAATATTTGGAATTGTTAAGAAAATATTATAAATATAGTATCTGTTTTAAAATAAAAAAGCTTTAGGATTGAGTTCTGTATAATTTTTAATCAAAAATTAACATTTCGATATACTCTACGTATATCATCATCAGGAAAGTTTAAGCAAATGATATAAATAGTAAACAAACAAAAAATGGAAACAAGTTACTAGGTAACAAAATACAAATAGGTAGAAATGTTTTTACTAGATTATCAGTACATAAGAAGTCAATACGTCTAAATTATCCAGATTGCACAACATGAGTTAGAAAATCTTCATGATGTAAAATTCGAAGATACTAAAATAATTGCAAGATCTAATAATACCAACAGTAAATTGATAAGAGAGGTAATAGAAATTTATAAAGAAAAAGATAACATCAATCACTGTGAAGGCACTAATTTAAATATTATTTAGCATTTTTTAATTAATTATTTATAAATTTTATAATCTAGTAGTCTATAGTAACTTATTTCTATGTTTTGTTTGTTTACTACTTATGTATGTCATTTGTATATTTTTTCTGATTATGTATACATAGCGTATATCCAAATGTCGATTTTTAATTAAAAATTATACAGAACTTAATGCTAAAGCTTTTTTATTTTAATATAAGTTCTGAAAGATTTTTATCACGTTTAGTTTGTTTAGGTATGGTATTATTTAAATAAAGCTGTATATAACCGGATACAACATGTAATTCTTATTTGACTAAGGTTTTATTGTCAAGCGTAATAACTATAATTACATGCTCGTTGAATAATATTCTATTATTAACTTTTGGTATTGTGGTATTCATCAAGAAAAAAAAATTAATATTATTTTAGGGTTTTAATTAAAATTATATGTTTGAATAAAATAATGGAAAATAGAAAATTAGCTTAGAAGACTAGTTTAAATAAAAAAGTATCTTTTTATGTTTTTATACATACTTGATATAAATTTACTAATCATAAATTAAGTTGTGTTTTTCTTTTCTTTTTATTTAAAACTTTAAGTCCCGTAAGTTAATTGCCCAATTTATTACACAAAATTAATCCTAACAAATAGTTTCGTAAAACCACCAGTAAATTCTCCCAAATAATAAATATTTTTAAAGCCGTAATCAAGTAATTTGGTCAGTGATCCGTAAATGTAGTCATTCTTCTTTCCCACTTCTATATAGTGTCTATGCGCGTTCAGATGGGACACATATTCCGCAGCATTCAAACCCGAAAACGAAGTTTAATTCTCGCGGCATTGTTACAACTACCGTCGCTCGCTCTCGGTTTCCGAAACACCAAGCCCCCGAAAATTTACAACTAGCCCGGGCTGATAGTGCTTTAAACGTGCAATAAAGTTGTCACATTAAGCCGTGCCGTAATAAATAAGATACTTTAATTAGTCAATATAGCGTCACATTCAGATGCTTGCCTTCAATTCGGTTTTAGTGTATGTGCTCGACGAGACTGGAACATATATTTCACATATGTGCTCTCATGAGAATGATATAGAAGTGATGGTTAAAATTTAGAGCAGAGAAAATTGATAAATTTTTGTATGTAAATCTATAATACTTGGATTTTTGAGAAGTAAAAAAAATATTCTGATTAATTTATTTTTATGGTAATTAAAATAGTAACAAAAAATTATTTTTCTAATTCTCTGACTGTATTTTATAGGAAAATTGAAATCTTGGTTGTAATTAAAATCGAATAAAAAATATAATAGGCCAATTAATATAGATATTCTTAAGAAGACGATTTTAAATACCAGTATTTGCTATAATGTGGCAATTACTAGGAAGAACCATAATTTCAATTCTAGTAGTTGTCATCAGCATCACACACATTATCTCACTTCTAATTTTAAATCAAAGTTATTATTACAAAATATAGTAATATAAGTATCATAATAATATATAATAATATTAAAAAAAATATAATAGAAAAGTAAAATTAATATTTGTCAAAACTGATAAATATTTTAAAAAGTTGCACTACCAAACTACACTTAACATTTAATATTAACGCTAACAAATGCATTTTGTTTGGCACAGTCGAAACCATTTGGAGTGATAGAATGTATGTAAGAAATAACTAATAACTAATCAAAGTTATTTATTAATTTTTTCCAGTGTTTGAAAAATTTTTCTTAAAAATTCTGATAGATTATAATTATTGGCAGTAAATCTACAAATAGATAAAGATTTTATGAATTTTAAGAGAAATAATAAAATTTCCTAAAGATATTTATAAAATTATTGTATTTTTGTTTTATATCTTTAGCTAAGAATGCTGCGATGCAGCAGTAGCGTCCCCTGAAAATTTTTAATCTTCTTCAATATCCACAAGTAGCCATTAACTAAACAGTCACCGTCAGTATTTTACACCATAAAACTAAACGAAAACAGTTTAGCTTCAACGGCGACAACGACTTACGAAAAAAGTATCGTTTAGCCCGCAACGCATTCTAGACAATGTCGCAGACGTAGACAGTCGTGGTACAACCCCTTGAACGCCCTTCATACTCATAATTCTTCGTCGAGGGGGTAAGTTGACACACGCTAGACGCTAACTTCTTTTATTATTTTAGTCTTGCGGCTGCGACCGAGCCCAGCCCTTGGCATTCGACTTTATGAAGATTCTAACAAAATTACTTACTGCTTGGCTACACAGAAAGTTGTTGCTTCTGTTTTTATTTGTCTGTTTGTTTTTGTTTTTTTTGTTTTTTTGTCTTTGGCGAACTCCAAGTTGGAGAAGAAAACTTGTGTTCCGGAGGCTGGACTCAACTAGTGTATCGATTGTTTGTTGTTTATTGTAGTTTTCTCGAATTAGTTTGATGGATTGAAGTTGAAGATATTTAGAAGAAGCATGAAACAGAGAACTATTAGATTTTATGGGATATTAGTTTAGTTAGTTGGTTAGATTTTATTTCTGCTAATAGTTTTACTTATTTTTCGTGAAAATTTCATTAAATAAATTGACATATACATACAAGATATATATTTTGTTTTTGTGTTTATGTTGATGATTTAATTTTAGTTAATTAATTAATCTTTAGAATAAAATATTATGGAACTATATGTTTCAAATTGTTCGGTATGCTGTTTTATTACTAAAATTAGAAAAATAATATACTATTGTTGCTGTTGATAGGTTATCCTGCAATTATCAAATTATAAATAATTTAAAATGTAATTTATATAAAAAAATCTATTGTATGTGTATATTCGTAAAGAAGTATTGTGTTTTACTCGCCTACGGCTCGTGTTGTAAACCTCATTTTCGTAAGTTATAGCCTTCATAAAATGCTTATAATTTATTTATCAAACTTTGGAATGCGTTTCTTTTCAAGTGTTTACAAACACCACTTCAATTTCCAAATTGTATTGAATTATATATTAATATCTATATGTTGATCTCTGTTACATGTTTTAAAATATAACTTTTAACAAACATAATAAAATGTTGAAATACCTAAAATAATTCCATCAAAAATTTACAACATAACCACATAAAATTTAACTTTTAACTTTAAAAACCAAATAACGATAAACAGAACACTTTATCCACTCAATAAAATTTAAACTAAATCGCTGACGTGAAACCGAAAAACGTAAAATTCTTAATTCAGCGAATTAAAAGTTTGGTTCGAACACACGCAGCGAGCCCGTTTTTCGATTAATTTATTTTTTACGTTTCATTTGGTCGAAATTATGAATATAAATATAGGCAATTACAGTAAAGGGTGTCCTGTGGACTAGAAGGCCTCTTGCCTCAGCCTCTGCAGTCGCGTTTGAATATTTAGTGCGGTTGTTTACCGCAGCGCTGATGTCTCAATTAAGTGCGGCGATGTTGTTTTAACACAATATTATCGAATTTGAATTCGGATGTTTTGACTTGTTTTAAACCGGTTGTTTTACTCAGTAAATGCAGAGATTGTTAAAATGTGTTCAGTTTTCAATTTATTTTAATGAAGTTTATAGAATTTTGTTGAAGACACATTTCATCTTTATTTTGAAATATCTCGATAAACAATATAATATATCCGGAAGAAGTCCTCAAAATTATAAAATGGTTTTTTAAACACAATTAAACACATCAATTTAAAAATTTAAAAAAATGCTAAAAGTTTTTTTATACATTCCAAGTAAATTCGATAACCGGTAAATTTTTCGAATGCAATGCTCTAAATAATCTATGCTGCTATTATTACTGGTAATTGAGTCGAAATTAACCAAAATTAATTTTATATTATTTATAAAATTTAGTCTTGAGTGATTAAATTTTCTTGATATAATATATTATTTTTTTTTCTTATGAAGCAATTATGTTGCTAAGTTTTGAAATAAAATAAAAATTTTGATAGAAAGTAAATTATTTATTAATAATTTTGTTTATCTAATTTTCACTAACTTATTAAAATTTTAATTTGAAATTTAATATTTCAAAAAACAAATCTTTTAATTTTTTTATTATATTTTGTCAAAATTTTATTAAATGAGGTTTAACATGAATTTATAGTCATTGTTAATCATATGCCAAAATTTCATTATTGTTCTTTTAGAGTAGATTGTATTTCAAGCAATTTATTTTGAGCATTTGAGCAACATGAAAATTTAAAATTCATATTAATTAATGAAATATATTAATTAGATTAATATATATTTAAAATCGACGTTTCGGTATACATCCGTAAAAATATAAAGTAATATTTTATTAATGTATGAGTACTGATTTAATTACTTAAATCAATTACTTAATTATTTAAATCAACAGAAGAAACATATAAAATTATGATAAAATATATACAAAATGGTTGATTTCAAGTGGAACAAATATAAATAAAGCAGGATGACATAAAAACTGTAATAAAACATTTAGAATAATTTATTCGTATTTGGTTTTATTGCTTTATAGTAAATATTTTCCTAACAATTTAGAAATGTTGTCGTATATCATAGTAAATGATTATTTTAATATTTTGTATACTTGCAATATTTTATTGCCTATTAAATTAATAAATATTTATTATTATTGTTATCAATTTTTTTGGATGAACTATATACGTATAAAGTAATAATTGGAATTAATAATTTCAATAATGAAAACATAAAATAAATTTCGAAAAAAAAAAAAATATATGCCAGCTTTAAATTCGTGTTTTTGTTGGCAAAATTTTATATTTATTTTTTTTTGTAATTTGTTATTAAATTATTTAAGAACATATGAACTGTTATTTGTAGAATTGAAACTGTAAATCACAATACTTTTATACTTGATTCCACCATATAGCTCTTTGCTTTAAAAGCACACTTTGAGTTCAGCAGATTAAAATTAAACACAAAAATTAGTCTAATAAGTTTTTTTTTAGCTCGAAATTTAGTTGATTTTTTTAAATAACTTGGTAACTAGATTTTTTTAAATTACATTATATCTACTGTCGTATATCACATTTAGTTTTACAGATTTAACAACAAAATTTGTAATTATTTTGATTTGAATGAATTGTATTAAAGCACAATTCACATTGTAGGACCATTGAGCGACATTGCACTAGTATCGGTAAAACCGCAAAACCATCGCAGAGAGCTGTCCCATTATCATATAAATGTTAACATAAGGCAATCATGTAACTAAACGTGTTTAACATGTTCCTGTAGCAATAAAAGACACTATTTACAGCCAACAGCCATAAATATATTTAAATAAATGTCGAATTTTAACGTTGAATCTTTCTTCTCTACCTGGGCTGTGGTAAAAGCGTCCCGCGAAATCGGAATTTTTTTTACGACCTAACTAAAAAAAGAATTTTAGATACTTTTTTTTATGTATTTAAGTATCGGAGAATCATGGCAAGATTTATTACCAAAAAATTTTTATTCAAAGAGTAGCGGTTTTAATGCCGATTTACGTGTTATTAAATTGGCGAATATCTTGCTAACTTTTACTAGCTACGAACCAGTCAATCTGTCATAAAAATCCAATATGGAAGCTAGTTTTTTAAATCAGATTATTTACGACTCAAATTACAACTTGCGTATAAAAATATTGTTTCGGTTTTTTTACGAAAAAAAAATCATAAAACCAATACGAATGATGTATAGCGTTTCCTCTTTTTTATTTTTCGCAAAATATATTGTTGATACAAAATGAAAAATAAATATATATTAAAAATTTTTTAAGTATTATTTCTTTACAAATGTGAACAAGAATGAATAATTTATTACTACACAGCAATTTTTTTCTTTTGGATTTAGTGTTAAAAAATAACACTATCTTTGTGTAAACATTTGTGTAAAAAATGACACCATTTTATATATAAATTACATTTTACAATAGTGTCTAAAAGTGTATTTTTTGACATTTTTTTCTACTTTAATTTTTACACTATGTTGATGCGTCCCAAATATAACACCGGTTAGTGTTTAATATTTTTTACTATATATGCTTATGTTCAACCATATAAGCGCTTTTTAGCAAGTTCTTACTTGGAATATTTTTGATAGCAATAATAACGTGCTTTATTTAAATGGAAAATACCAATAATTTTGAAGGTATGAATTTTAGTAATGAAAACTATTATTATACACATATTTTTTAAAATATTCTCAATGGGTTTCAAGTTATGCAATATACATATAACAAGCAAATGGTGCATTATTTTTTTTAGTTTTATGTAATACTAGCATAATGTGCCAGTGCTTCGATGTAGGATTCACTACTTTAAACCCATTTTAACCTAACTGTCTCAAAGTAGAATACACTAATAATTTAATAATTTAATTCACTAATAATATTTTTCATGGAAACTGATAAAACTAATCAGCTATCATTTTCAAATATAGGTATGCGTATACATATAAAAAAATGCATTGAAAAAATAGTTTGGTACTTATTTATGAATTTATAAGATTATTAGTATATTTTTCATTAATCAAATAAAGTGACATATAAGCATATTGTTAAATTTTATTAATACCCATTAAAAACTGCAAATTTTTCTCTCTTCAACGAAATTTTTGTTTTTTCAATAACTGTATGTATTTGAGAATGACAGCTGATTAGTTTCAGCAACTTTCTATACAATATCTTATATCTGTACAAGTTTTAATTTAATATTATCATGTGTATAATATTTTCAAGAATTTATTAACACAATGCAAACACTAACATTTTTAAAGCAGGTTGGAATTTTTGTTCAAGTCGGAATTATTCAAAGTTATTGTATGATTTAGTATAAAACAGTCAACAATGTGAAATTTCTTAATAAGATGCGTCTTGAAGTCTTTGTAATCCGTTAAATTATGTACTAGTCGGCTTTAAAAGACGAGCGAGGAAAAACGAAGAGACGTTTCACATTTGCCCAGCGTATAGGTAATTATCTTGTTTTATGCATATGTTTGTCGCCATGACAACTCAAGTCAACCGACACGTTAGAGAGATAAAAATCAAGTGACCGAAGGCGATGCGCGATGGTGCTTCAGAAATCTTTAAAAGCGCGTTAATAACATCAAAAAGATTACGCATCTGACAAATAATGCTTCACGGGATTTTCTCTCGGCAACTATGTGTGTTTAAATTATATCTTGTTTATTTCTAATTGACGCCAGAGACTTCTCTGGTGACAATTGCGTAATTTTTAGTGCCCACACTAGATGGACAACTTCATTAAGGTCTGATTAGTGACTAGTAGAAAGTCTTGTTTGTTACGAATTGTCGTTATGACCAATTGCTACAATTAGTTTTGTATTTCTCCGTCAATAACAGACTCTTTCGACGCCTTTAAACATATCTGCTTAATTTAAATGACGTTAGGTTTTTTAATGATTTCACTTTGTTATAACGTTCAACAAGAAAAATACAGTATGTCAGAATTTTTATAGTGCTTGTTTGTTACTCATGTACTAATTTGATTTTAAATGTAATATAATTTTAATTAGAATTATATATAGTATATTCCATAATCTGAATTAGAAATATAATAAAATAAATTAAAATAATATCATTAAATTCTTTGCTGTTACATTTACCCATTATGAAATGTCTGGTGTTAATTTTGCAACTAATTTCGGGTTCTGCTATATTTTTAATAGCTAAAGCGATTAAAAAAATATGTTGTAATAGTATATTGTTCAAAAAGCATGTTATAATAGCTGTAACTCATAAAAATGAAGTTTACAATTCGATTCGCAGATGAGTGACGTGAATAATCGGAGTATACAACAGAAAAGTATTACTTATTATTTTCATATACTTATTATAATAATCTGTAATCTTGGACGCTGGGTACGTTGAGTATTTGTGTAACCTTATATCACTGATTAGGACTTAACTTTATTTTTTACTACTGATGATGAAAGTTTAACTTTCGAAGTACGTATATGGTTTTTTTAAAATTATTCTTTGTGATTTATGGGAAATTATTTTATTTTATTTTATTATAATATTTTAATTTATTATATCATTAGATTTGTTACTTGTTATTCAAGATCTAATAAAATTATAATAATTTTAAATTAAATTTTTCCTGGAATATATGCAGTTAATTTATTTCGTATTGTTTAGTAAAATATGTATGTTAATGTAAAATTAAAACTTGTTTAAATTTAATTAATTAAGTTTTCTATTTACGTGAAACACAATAAAATTATAAATAAAACAGCATATTAATTCTTTTGTTTCAATATGTCTGTCATAGCGTCATTTTAAGCTTTATAGGCCATTTCAGTTAAATAGGTCTAACCTGACCTGCTTTTCAAATATTCTAAGATCTAAGTATCTTAATGCTCCATTTTCTCGTTTATATGAAATACCTAAGACGGATCACAATTTGCACAGGTAGCGCGAGTAAGCAGACGTGCGTTGCTTTGCGTCTTAAAGACAGCGCTAAAACATCGTCACAAGTATATTCGTATATGGGGGCCTTATGCGTCGTTTCGCACATCAAAGTTATAATTAATTTGATGTCGTAGCTTATAAATCACATATGAAGACAATTTAATTTAACAGCGTTGTGCTAGCGCTGCGCCTGCCGCCCTTGTATAACTCCAGTCTCGGCACCACACAAGCGTGTGAACCCGTCGCCTCGTCTCTTTCGCCACGCTCGTGTGTGTTTGTATGTGTGTACGTAGCAAGCTAACGTACGCGTGCTCGCGCCCGAGAGCAAATTTACTGAATTCCAAATTAAGTGGTTCAACGATATTAAACCCAACCTGCTAACAAATATAAAATTAATAACGGTAATTGCTACATTCATACTCTGCGCCACGTTTTCTCAAATTAATTTCGACTAGCTATTAGGAAAAAGTCGAAGGAAAATATTACTCACTCGCTGAAGTATGGAGTAAATTTATAATAATAATGTATTTGTTTCATTTAGATTTTAAAGGATTGTAAACATTTGCCTCAACAGTGAGGTCAGGCCGTTGTGCAACTGAACTCCTCTTTGTGAGGGAGTAATAAATCTTTTTATAAATATAAAAGTCTGCTTGATATTTCAGTAATTATCTTGAATATTTTAAAATAAAATGAGGTATTTAGAGTCTAATGCAAAATTCTACTATTTTGATATCATATATTTTACTTTTTATTTGCTTTATGCAAAATGTTTGAATATATTCTAAAAAAAAAACCAAAAAAATTTGTTAAAAGTCATTAATATCCTAAATTTTTTGCAGCAATAAATCTAATCATAAAATCATGCATTTGTATCGTTTTTGCATAAGTTTGTAAATAGTTTTAGTTCAAAATAACAGATCTGTGATAAAATATAACATTAATTCGAATGAATCTCTACCCTTTAGGATTAATTTAGCTTAAATTTGTTTATAAACAACAATAGTAATATAAATTTGATACATAGTAATTATTCTTTTAAGATTTAAGTTCGGAAAGAAGGGCGTTATCTGGAGATATTTATGACTACCCACACCCACACTACCACACGTTATGTCAGTTACGTCCCTCTGGTCGGGTTTTCCTTGTGTACGCGGACAGAGCATCTAATGTAAAGTGACACCAACGGACACGATTTCCTTCCACCGCTTTGTTTGTTTCCAAGCCGCCAAGTCATCGTATTAGCCCTGCCCAACTCGTAAACAGTTGTCGCAAGCCGCAGCGGCCTCATATACATATATAACACAGAATTATTCCTGGATCTCAGTGTGTGCCTTCGAGAGAAACATTTGCCTCTTCTACGACAATTCATAACATAAATTATATATATATATATATATATATATATATATATATATATATATATATATATATGAATGTTTTGAAATAAATTACGTTATTAACACAAAAAAAAACATTCGTCACTGAATGTTGTTTTATTTCTCGTTTGGAGATAGAGGCAGGTGTTTTTTCATCTCAGATGGCTGTGAAATAAAAAAATAGTAGTAATTTTGTTTTGACAGTTATGTAGTAAAACGTTATTAGCAGTTTTGTGATAAATTTTTTAAGAGACTGAAAAATAAAAAAAAAATAATGTTTGGATTTATTTCTTAATTAAAATAAATTTTCATATGGACTATTAAACTGGCTTATTTTAATAAGATAAATACCAATACTTCACAAACCCAAATAAGGTTTGCTACTAGTTGCGAGCTGAGTTTGCTAGTAGCACTCAAAGTATTAATTTTGATCAATTTTAATACGAAATGAATTACTCAACAGTCTAGTGGTACGTAGATGCAATCTTAAAATCCTTTTTTTTTCTCTCTTTTGTCAAAAAACTAGCCTCCAAAACCCTATTATATTTTAAAATAATTTAAATAAAACCGATTTTCAAATTTCAAGCAATATTGTGTTTCTAATAAATGATATATCACACAAGAGGTAATGCTATTTCATATTTTAAAGTTGAGAATAGTAAAAATGAAGGGATTATATTAATTGAATGTATTTCGATATATTTTATATTTATGAATCTATTTATAATTACAATTATAGTTAAACAAAAACTATATAATATAAGTAATAATACACAGTAATAAAATAAAACTTGATAATAAACAAGATAAAAATGACTGTTTTCAATGAAGATAAGTATGTTTATCTGCACATATACAGGCAAGTCTCCAATCATCTACTTATTAAATTATATACAAGAGGCAACAAATAAAATTAAATTCAAAACGTTGCAATTTGCAGTCCAATTGTCGCTAGTAACAATCGCTATTAAACAGCCACACTTGTCGCTTTTATTGCGTGAAATAAGTTTCCAACTTAATTGAATAAAATCCAAACACTTGCCTAGTTGGATTGCGATTTAAAATTTGTATTAATTAATTCGAATTTATATGTGGTCGTTAATATTTTTCCGAGTGTTTGGAATGAGTAAAAATTGAATTAGAAATTAAGTTATAAAACGCCTTGAGTATCAAAAATAGTGGTCATAATTAAGAAAATTTTTGGCATAAATTAAACATAAAACTTTTTATTAACGCATAAACATAATATTTTATTTGATGACTGTGTTTTGTTCGCTTTGAAACTAGTTTCAGAAGCATTACCACTGTTACAGAGGCCACAGGCGCAAGGAAATATATTGTTATTATACGTTGAGATATTAAAGTTTCATGATATAAATCGATATTGGAGATGCGAGTATAATCAGAAATGCCTGCTACTACGCGATATGGCTGACGTATTTTTCGATATGTTTTGAATTAATTATTATTTACTTCAAATTTTTATGTTGTGTAGTTTGATGTAGTTCTTAGAACAATTTGTTATATACAATATTTATACGTATAAAGTATTCCATATTTGTCAGATGTACAATTATTTGTCGGTTTCATATTAGTTTTACAAAAATATAAATGTGCAAATAAAAAATGAACTCTAGGCATTCTACATAAGAAATTAATTTTCTTTCTGTAAAAATTATATATTTAATAAAAATGTATTTTAAATATAAAATTTTATTGTATAAAACACAAATTTAGCGAAAATCATAAATATGAAAAACCATAAAATATATTTTTTTTACTGTATTATAATAATTTTAAACATAAATATTTATATTTATTACTAAAATAAAACACCCATATTTTGTTTTTATTAAAATATAAAATAAATCAGAAAATTTTATGTTATATAAAATAAACTGTGCGCAAACTTTTCTCAGGTTTGAAAATAAATGAAAAATAATATTTAATGTTTTTCTTGAAAATGAATAATTGAATATTCTTGTTCTGCGATTATATAATAATTTACAGAAAATATACTTAACGGTAATAATAAAACGCGTATATATTTGAAAAGCAAACACAATAAACTGAATTTCAGTATTTTCAATTCAATATTAAAACAACAAAATAACACAGCTAGGCAGCCAGACACACACACACACACACACACACACACACACACACACACACACAGATTCATCATAGAGATCGAGCAAAATTATAATAGCTTTTAATTAAGAAAACAATGACGGGCCAATGCGAGAGACGAAGTAAATCGCTTTTATAAATATAAATTTTCTTTATTTTCGTCGAGTCCCGGTACCATATACAAACCCGAGTGGATAATGAATACATGAGTACTACGGTTATATAACCATGCGCTGGCTGGCTGCTTCTTTCTGCTTATAATGAAAATTCCTGCAAGGATGAATGCTACGCGCGCTTGGACCGGGGATGTCGCTGCCTAGTCCTGAAAGCTGGAGTGCCACGACTGTCTTGTGGTACTTGTTGGACTGTGTTTTGTTGCTGTGGCTGTGTCTGTTTTGGATGGTAGCGTTTGAAATAATATCCTAGGTCGCTAGGTATGAAAGCTGGATGTACAGCGAGTTGCTTTCGGAATTTGCAGGATTATTTATTATGTTTGTGAATAAAAATGGTTGATAATATATACTGACCTACTTATTTTATAATTAAATATTTTATATAGACTTTATTAGTCTTCAGTGTATATAATTAATAAACAAGTATGTTTTATATCATTGTTGAAATTTTAAAAATATTGTTTTATATAATATTATTAATCTTGTAGGTTGATATTAATGATTTTTGAACAATTTAAGGTCTAATAAATACTGAGGCAAAAAGTTATTTTATATTTTTATACGTTGTTGATTGCTTACCAGTATTCTTAACTAACTACAAGCGTGTACGAGGCAGATGATTAGACCTTAAATTGATCGAAAATTAATAAAAATGTTGTTTTCTCGCAATGAAATATGAAAATCTTTTTTGATATCTGAACAAGTCACAAAATGAGTGTTTTTCTTCGAGTGACATATTATTTGATTTTTATCAAGCATTTCACACTATATAAACTATTATTTCTTTAAAAATCAACATTTATATTTTTAGATATTTGGCTAAAAATTTATATTTTTTGACTAAATTGTATTAAGATTAAAAGACCTTATATTAGAATTGTGCATGCATTTTTATTAAGATTTAACTTTTTCATTAATTAAACATATATTTTTATGAAGAAAAATATACAACTTTAATCTGAAATTTTTTAATTTTAACATAATGAGTTTCTAAAGGACTTATACTTTGTTTTATTAAGGATTTATACATTTAATATGTAAGCGTTTCTCTAAATTCATCTGATGGATTCACCGGTTAAACAAAAATCCATCATTTCATCTCAAAATGCATCGACAAATTTTTGTTGCCATCAGAAATAGTAAATATCCAAATACGCTTGAAGAAATTTAATAAAATTAATTTATTTTATTTAGTTGTATAAGAGTATACAAAATCTTTGAAGTATGTATAAGAGAAATATGGTGCACATTTCAAGTGAAACATTGTATAGTTTGTGTTGAGTGAGCGTCAGTACGCTGTATGTAATTTGATGAATGTGTAATACGATGTTAATTCATTTTAATGAGAAATGTGCAATGGCAAGTTTGTCTTTCTTCTCATCCGTCGCGCTTGACTTATTCTAATGAATTTGTTTTGCGTTGTTCTTCTTTGTATTACTCGGCTTCTGTCTTTACCTTGACAATACCGTATACTTTTACCTCGTTGCACTACTTTGTAATTTACAAATTGTTTTATTATTAACGATCATATTTTCTTACTCTAGTTGACTTTGCCAATGTTCTTTTTTTGTTCTTCTGTTCTTGAGCAGACGAGCAGATAAAATAGTTGTTATATGTTCGGAATAATGAGATTGGGTTTTTGACAGATTTTTTTAATATTTAAATCTTTACTTATAGAAATAATTAATATGAACGTAAATTATGTTCACAGTTATAGATATAAAAAGGTAATAAACATTTTGTATTATGTACTTAGTTTTTAGAAAATTAGAATGGCTTGCGGTAAATTTTTTTTTTAAATTTAATTTTTATATTTCATTAATGTCTTCGATTTTATATTTTGTTTAATATTCAAATAATAGATATCTAAAAATAGTGGTCCTCTTCAATATATAAATTACATAAAAGTTTTACTTCATCTACCAATAGTAAAATTAAGTCAGTTATATAATTATACATACACCATAACTATAAATAATTTATTGATTGTGAAGCCCGTGTGATACGATGCATTAAAATGCAGAAAATCAACGCGTTAATGTGCGCATTAAGTAAATTTTCGTAAAAAACTATAGAAAATTTAACTACTGCGCAATTTAACACGTTGATTTTCTGCATTTTAATGCATCGTGTCACACGGTCTTTATGTTACTGTTTTTTTTTTAATGATGCTGAAAAAAATTATTCTAAATATAATGCTAATAAAATAATATTAAAACCCCATTTTTGTTTTTACGTAGATTTATTTTTTGTGTTAGCAGTTTTGAACCAAACTATATAGTTTATGAACACACAACACACATGGATCACTATTGCAACCAAAATTTGTTTTTACAAATTATTGAGCACTGTGCACTGTGCTTATTAATAGTGAATAAGTAATTTATTTAAAACTTAAGCTATATTTTGTGATGTTATTTATTTATTGATTTAGTATTATACTAGTTATTTATGCATGCGTTTTAATTGATCACATATAAATATTTTGAGTCCCGCTAATTAACAAACCGAAAAATCTAAACTTGCAATCTTTAACCTATTCGCATTCATATCGAATAGAAAAATTCAATTAATTCGGTTAGAATTTAGCATAATCTACACATAAAAAACAAAGTACTTTTATCAGTATTAGCGTGTCTATTGATTTGGGTATTGAGCGAACGTCGATATTCATCGAAGCATGTCCGATGAAATTGCATGATAACGTCAGGCGATAATGATCGAATGTTTTGATATGGAAATGCCAGTGTCAAATTGTTTCACTGCTTTTACAGCTTAAGCTATATTAACTTCTCGAACGCAACGCACACCTAGTTTGGAATATTAATAATTATCCAAACTTGAGTTTTATAATCAACATAAGTTCGATTAAGCCAGTAGTTCTTAAACTAATAGCATTGCATATTTTTATTAAAAAAATTATATACATATTTTTACAATAATTTTATAATTTTAAATATTTATGAATAATAATTAAAGTAATAATTAAATAATTGTTAACTTATTTATTGTTAGTAAATTCTAACATTGTAAAAAGCATTCAGAATTTATTGGGTCGCGCGATTAACTTGATACATGCTACGACCCATTATATGTAATAAACTTTACCCTAAAATATTTTAATTTCAGTAAATTTAAGATAACAATTAGAATTGAAATTTCAAACGGTTCCAAATGTTCAAGACTGACTTTTAAAGCCGCTTTTATTAATTTGAGATAAACACATAGGATTCTAATTTCAAGCGGTTTCAAATGTCTAGATAAACGTAGTTATTGTTGCTGTTAAAACGTGAAACTGTAAAACCATCTATGATAAGGAAACGTGTTTATCATTTTCACAAGATATCCTAAGGGATACATGTACTTCTGATAGAGTACCACTGGATTAGTCGAATGGAATGTCTCAAGCTAAATGATGATTCTTGATGACGATAACTAGAGTTTCTTCACGGACTGTGTTTGGAAAATAACACGATATTGACAACACGCGATAAAAGACTGATTAGTGCCTTAAAAATACTATAACAGAGGATTAAATTGTCTAAGAATGAACGGAAATTTAAATGTATTAATAATATGTGTTGTCTGTACGTTTTTCTTTTCTTAATTAAGTTATTTTTTTTATTAATGAGGATTAAGTTGATTATGATATATAAATTGGTGCGTGACTATAAAGCATTTTGAATATATTGTTATAAAAAATATTAATTTGATTTTTGATAGTGTTAGTTAATAGAAGTATCAATTAATACAATTTAATATTTAAATTATATGAAAAACTTAAGACAATATATATTTTATGGTTATTCTGGTAATTTTTAAGAAATCAAAATTTTGTAAATTTTTAAAACATACGTATCTTAAAATATTAAAATAACACATGTAATAACTAATTATAATCGGTTCCAACGTAAAATATTTGTTTATAATAATAGTGAAAAAATGTATAAAGTGTAATAAAATATCGTGCTTGTCTTTATTTATACGCATATGTGTACCGAAACAGTGAAACAGAACAGAGTGAATTGAAAATAATTAAAGTTGCGTTGTGATCTATGTATTAGAAATATCAAATTTTAAGATTTTATTTTGATGTTTGTGTAAGTTAAATGTAAGTGAAGAGTCGTAGAAATAATGTTGCACGGAATTCTTGAATAAAATGTTCCATTTCTGAATTAGTTTTGCATGTTTAATAACTTACATTTTCTTATCTTATTTCTTTGTCTTTATTATAATTAAATATTAAATTTCAAATTTTAAACTCAAAATTTCCCAGAAGTGGACACGGTTCAAACTAATTTTCATGTGACGATATTATCATATTAAAAAAAAAAAACATAAAAATTAAATTCATTATGTAAATTAAAAACTAAAAGTTTATATTTCTCATAATAATAAAATAAATATTGTCAATATTGATGTATGTATCTTTTTTTAATACAAATTCAATCGATTAGAAAAATTAATTATTCCCATGGCTAACTTACTCTCCTTGTTTACCGTGCCATGACTATAATGTAACTAAGACAAAATATTTGGAAAAACTTTCATTGCTCTTGTACCGAACAAAGGCATCAACAAATCTATCGTTTCGGTTGGACATAAGTAGAGAGCATAGTGGAACACCTGAAATATATTATCACCTGACGGTGTTAGAGTTCCTCTAGGCCCACGCGTTTCCTAATAGTCTTCTAATGAAGTCGCCAACACGTTACGGTACATTCCAACGAGCATTGCTATTACATTGTTACGCGGTATCTCTCTCTGTGGCCGGTTGTCTTCCATTCTCTGTCTGGGGCACTTTGGTTACTCTGTCGCTTTGTTGTTGTACAGCTCGCAAATGGTATGTTGATAAATTTTTATGTGATGCGTTGATCATGCATCGGAATTTGCGTGTTGTTCCACAGTCACGAGATGCGGGAAGGACGAGGGGAATATGTGAACAAGTGAATGGATTTGATGCAGAGATTTTTTTAAGTAAAGGAAGCCTTTAAAGGCTTATAAGGGATAATGTGCAAAACCATTTTCTGAACAAGAATTTAATGTACATATGGTACATGCTAAATTTTAGTTGTGCCATTCATGGAACTGTTTTGTTATGGATTCCTTGTTGAATACAGTGTGATATATATATATATATATATATATATATATATATATATATACAGTAAAATGTTTTAACGGGAAGATAGTCAAGGTTAGATGTTAAAACCAAATTCTCATTTAAGATTCAATTGTCAAGCTTTCGGTGTGATTTTACACCTTCTTCAGGACTTGTTCCTGTTAGAAAATGAAGAAACATAAAATTAAACATAAATGGTACAGCAATCATAAAAAAGTAAATTGTACGGAAACATAAACTCAAAAATATAATTTAAACTAAACAAGCCTATGTTTAATAATTATTAAATTGTAATACAAGAAGTTGTAGTCGAATAATAAAATAATAAATAAATAATAAATAATAAAATAAAATTTTGAATTGTTATTTAAACTCTGTATAAAAATATTAAAATTTTTATACAGAAATATAAAGTAATGAAAATATTTAAACAAAATTCTATAAATACAGTCAATTAATTTTCATAAGTAAATAAATATTTCAAAAAGGTAGTATCATAGTATCTATAAAATCAACGTATTTTACTACAAAAAACAAGTCTGCCAAATTATTTTCTTTAGTATCATTTTTGACATTCAGATTTCACTTTTAATTTCAATTCATTTCGGGTTTACAATCTTGTCTACTCGAAAGCCCAGACTAGGCGCGATCCTCATGTGTAACAGAATCATGATACGAGCGTTCGAGTCGCGACAAAAATAATATAATGAGACACGGGGCAGACCGTTCTAGTCCTGGTTTTCTATGTGCTACGGTTTAATGGGATGGATTACATTAACACAATAGCTGTGCCACAAAAAATTCCGATCTTAGATATACATATACCGGCTCTGAGATGGTATTTAGTATGAGTGTATGTGTATTCATTTACTATATGGTTGGGTTCGTTTTCTTAAGCGAGATGAGATGTATTTGTTTGTGTATGTGTGTGTGTGTTTTGATGGGACAGCTTACTGTGCAAGGGGCATTGTTTTTGAACAGGTTAGAAATTGGAAAGTTAGGATACTATTTATATGTTATTATTATTAATATTATTAAAAAGTATGATTGCCAAGAAATTTCGAATATTTTTCTAAGAAATAATTTAAATAATTTTTATTTAAAACATAAATAACTCAAATTTTTTTCCCAACTATTAAAGTAAATTATATTTTTATATATCTCTGATGGCAATATTGTATTTTTGTAGAAATCATAGTATTCATAATATAAGTAATTTTTTGAAAATAAACAATTTATAATAATCTTCAGGCTTTTCCGGCCGATATCCATTGAATTTATAGAATTTTTAGTCAAAATATACAATAATATACATTTCTAAATAAAAAGCTTTAAGATTAAATTCTGTATATATTTTATTTAAAAATCGACGTTTCGATATACGTAGAGTATATTGGAACGTCGATTTTTAAATAATTTATATACAGAACTTAATCCTAAAACTATTTTATTTTCTTTATTTTAATATAATAAGTTCTGAAAGATTTTGAACTAGATTAACATTTTTAAATATCTAATATTTTATTTATCATACAATTGCAAACATATTATTAAATTTGTAATTATAATAAGCATTAACAACACCAGCGTCATCTCAATGACAATTTAGAAGACAGCCAACCCATCATAAGTAATACACACCTTTGTATGCATATGAATAGAGTATTAGATGTGTGATCCAAGTTATGCCCTGATTCTTTCACGACTTTTAATTGATGTTATGTTAACTGGTTAATGATATACATTCAGTAGACGTCAGAAGTTATTGGTATATTGCGTCAGTAGGTAGTTATGATGAACTAGACTCACCTGATTGGTCAGATTAATAACCAGAATTGTCTTCTCGTTAGAGTGATGCGAACATATGTTTTATTGGATACAAGATGACTTCTACTTCTATGATGATATTGTGTGGGATCATTTCTAAGAGAAATGAACACACCTTGATTTTTTAAGAATTGTAAAGTTCATCGGTGTGTATATTGAATTGGAAATTAATTTACATTGCAATGTAGTCTTAAGACTTGTATATTTACAATCTAAATTTCTAGTATTGATTCAAATTTGGTTTGTAAATTATTGATATTACATTATTTATTAATAAATTATTGTAAATTTGTTAAAGTATATTATGATACAAGGTTGGTTAGTGCATTAAAATAAAATCGAGGAAAAGTTTAAAAAGCGAAATAAAATTGTGCTCTTGTAATTTCCGAGCTTCTGTTGTTATGTACTACGTATCATTCACTGTTTTTCGTCTGATCGATTTAGAAATGTAGCCAACATTTTTTTTATAACTAAATTAGTAAACAACTGTTTCGTTTATAAAATGATATAACGAAATAGCAAATTTGTATAATGTTTTTTTAGAAAATTATTTTTTAAATAATTATTTTATGAATTATGGAAAATAATACTGAAATAGAAAAAACTTGGAGTATTGGCTGTAATTCGTTAGTATCTGTGAAAACTAAGTAAAGATATGAAAAAACATTGGTCCGTATTCTTATCTCATTTCTAAAAGTGATTTTTGACAAAAGTGCATTTGACGTTTAATTAAAATTATTTATTAAGCTTTTTAAAATAGTTTATTCAAATTTTACAATATTAAATATAATAAAAAGTGAAAAAGTATCCAAATATGATAAATAACAAAAAAGATAAAATACAAAAATTGAAGTGAGCTAGGTAAAGTTGTGGTAGTTGTAGTAATAAATTCAACTTACATAATCTGTCAATAATGGCTGTAATTTGTAACAATTTTTTATAATAGAAAAAAATAAAGGTTTGGTTAGAGCAATGACAAATCACAAATTTCACATAGTATTGGGAATCAACAGGGATATAAATTAACTCCAAGGGATTTCGATTTTTTAACAATCGTTAATCAAGCATTCGTACAAAAATACAAAATATATATAATCTATATATTCTCTGGATATAATCTTGAAATGTCACTCCACCCAGGGGGTTACAAAACCTGTATATACTTCGTTTCATTTTGACTTATAGGGTGTTTTAGAAATCTCTCAAAACATTTAGAATCTGATTTTTTTTAAAGATGACTTACATCTTTCCAAATGTTTGACAAAGAGATTAATAATAATACGGCATATTTGATTAGATGCTGGTATCTGATAAAGCATTTTTTTCCAATTCAGCATTTTTCCATACTATAATACATAGTTTTCTATCAGTTTCTATGAGAAATATATTTTATGACTAATACAAATTGCACTATTTTTTAATAAAATAAATCGTTTTCTATTGATATTTTTATAATTTTTATTTAAAATATTGTTAAATTATATTAAATTATTAAATATTTAGTATTTACTAATATTATTGCTTAATGTTTGCTAGGAACGTTACTAGGACTAAAAACATTGTTACAGAATTGAAATAATTATCTAGAATTTAGCCATTTAATTCAAATTTAATGCGAAAATGGCTATTGTATTTGTTAATAAACTGGGCAATATAAATTATTATTTTTAAATATGTTTTACAAATCAAATATGACACCAATAAACACATTTTATATTTTTTAAATACAAATTTTCAGTAGAGATAATTACAAACCCTTTAGCAAGAGTTAATAAATAGTATTCCTATATGTTTTTTTTAATCTGAACATATTTCAAATACCATTGTAACATTTGAGCTGCACTATATAGCAGAAACCAAACTATCCTGTGACAATTCCACATGTGGGTCCACCTTCAATATAGGGTCTGGGACTTGTGTGCGACCGTCCGTCGGTCGCTTTGAGGTTGGAAAAAACGAAACCTCGTAACTAAGTTCTCATGGCTTTGCTAGGTGCATACAAAGGGCGCATTCTTTTTTTAAAACCCCCGTTAGTCTAGGCTGGGAGTCGAACCTATATTTGCCCCACTATTCACGAAAAATCAAACCATTGGATTCTATACCTAGCCTTCTACTCTTTATTGTATGAGAGATTGTGATAATTGTGAACCTGCCTGAGTTGTGGGCATAATGGACCAATTCGTTTCTTGTAATTTTTGTATTGGAAATATGTTAGGATTTATGAATATTAGGGTACAAGTAATTTAAAACGGAAAATTGTAAATGGAATTTTGGAAATTATAGATAACATAGGTGTAATTATTGAAATTGATTCCGTAATAAGTTGAACCTAAAATGTTATATAAAAAATTGAGAAGGGATGTTAGAAATGTGTTATTATTTAATTTGTATGCATAATTTTGTAGTTAGGAAGAATAATTTGATGAGATAAAAAATGACAGATTAATACTCTTTTATGATTAAGTATTTATTTGAGTAATTTTAGTTAAAATTTTATATATAATATTATAAATAAATTTGCATAATAGTTTATATTTGTATTGTATAATTTAGTATTTTAAATAAGATACAGTAACAAATTAAGTTACCTGGATATTTGTGTTTGAATTTTAATTTTTAAAAAAAGATAATATTTTATTCATTTATTGCATAAATTAGTATTATATATTATAAAAAATAAATATATTAAAATGCTAATAAATTGTTACATTATAAAATATTTTTAAAAGTAATCAAAAAAAATATGATGAAAATATCCAGAGACAAATGAATCTGTTTGCAAGACTATAAAACGAGGTCATTTTAAGAAGAGAAATGTCAAAATAAATTTGTGTGCAAATGACTACTGTAGTAAGCGTTTCTTTTTTAATCTTTCTTTTAAATTTCTTTTTTAATTTGCAAACTTCTGCTCGGCCTTTTAAACTGAATTAACTTTAATTAAATTTTTATTATCAAGGATGAGGCGTACAGAATGAGATTCCGGTAAGATAACAGAATTGGTCATTCTTGAAATTATTATTATAGGACCGAAAAAAAAAGGTAAAGAGCAGAACGAAATAGATAAAGCTAACTTTTACGCAAACTTAGCTCATTTTGTTCAGACTTTTATAGCATTTGATTCAATTAGGTTTTTAAATTTTGCTACTATAGTCATTTTTTTCACAATTTTTTTTAATTATTAAATCTGGCTTTTTTAAAAATTGAAACAAATTGATAATGATGTTATCCTCTACTATTAAATTAACAATAAACTTTATTTTTAAAACAGCTCAAACGATTTTGATGATTACTTTGAAATTTATTTTTGAAAATAAATACAAAATATTAACATAACAATATGGCAATTTTTTTATGTGTCATTTGAAGAACAAATCGTTATAATTTTTAATTTGTTATTTAAAAAAAAAAATTGAAATAACAGTTATTTAAATGGATTTAAATTCGAAACCAAATAAAGCTAATGATGTATCAAAATACTTAATATAAATATAATACGTTAAGGTTTGGTATTTTGAGAATATTTTTAGCCAATTAAATATGATTTAAAAATTGGAATAACTAGCCCTAATTTAAATTAATATTTTCATGAGTGTTTCTTAACTGTATAAAGGATTCGGTCCCTCTTCAACAGGCAAAACTGAATTTACCTGATATATTAATTTAAAGTAATTCTATAAACTACAGTATTTAAATTAGATTATAGTTGTTGTAAGTTACGTAAATATAAAAAATATTTCAATCTGATGTTAGTATGAAACAACAAAAGGAATAATAAGATTATTACGATGAATCAACTCACCTTTTTTTGTGAGTGAAACATTTGTTTAGTTGTTTCTTTTGAGGTAAATATTTACGGTCAAACAAAAACTGGTCCACTGTATTGTAAACTGAGCCTAAACACTTGTTCTTTTGTGCTGCGACATATATTTTCTTTTCAGGGGTGGACTGTCACATCGAGTGGACAATGAATGAATCATTAATTTAATTTATTAATAGAGGGAACATTCGGCCATGTTTTTGTCTAAAAAAAAAGTTATTTATAATATTGTAAAGTCTCATAATGGTCACTCCTCGACAAGTGTTTTCAGTTGAAATATTATGAATTATTTATGTTGTTACATCTAATTATTAGGAGTTTTGTGTGAAAAAAAATTAATCAAAATATTTATTGTGTGTTGTGGGTAGTTTTTATTATTAATGGTCGCATTCTATTATAAAGTCTAGTCATACTGAAAAGGAAAAGAAGTGAACGAAATAAAGTTTTACATACATACATACACAATCACGCCATGTACCCAAAAGAGTGTAACACAAACTCTTTCCACTATCCCGAAATCAGTTTCCTCCAAACATCCCTATCCAGGCAAGCAACTCTAGCTTCATCCACATTCATAATTTTGAAAATTCTAATGACAAAATCATTTGTTGTTCTAATAAAACAATACTTTTTTGTCTTTTAAAGTTGACTTTAGAATATGTGAAACTTTTTAATTCTTGAGAAATTTAATACCAGGTTAAACAAAAAGTAAGTAGTGCTTACTTTATTCTTTTATATTTTTATAAAATTTGATAAATAAATAACAAGAACCGAAATACCTACTTCATAAATTTAACAAAGACTATACTATTCTAGTAAGTTTAAAATTCTCTGCAGTCCAGCTCTGTCAAAGTATCAAATATTAGTGACCATATAGACGAGAAGTGAAGGGATGCTCGCAGTAGGGGGTGGCCAGTATACCCGACATCCATAACAGTCAGGCGAGAGCCAACAATAGCAACAAGCAACGACGGATGCACAGGTGACTTGATCCTCTCTCGGACTTGCATTCCAGTCGCTTTATCTGATTAACTGTTACAATCTGTACATTAGTATATTAATATTCCTGTAATTATAACTTGGGTTGCAGCTAATGTAGGTATATACGAACGAAGTATACTCGGGGTTGTTTCGAAACACTATTTGTTTTACAAGAATTAATTTGTACATGTTTTCACTTTTTTTTATACGTTTGTTTATTTTTTAAAGTGATGGTGGTAAATATATTTTGTTAGAATGATAGTAAAATATGAATTATTTTTTTTTATATTAGCTGTTCATGATAAAAGTTTTTTGTGCAACTGTTATTATTTTACTTTTTTTGTACCTAAAATACATACTTGTTTATGGTAATATTAAAAAAAGTAAAAGGCGAGTAAAAAATGCTACGGTAATGTCATTATCTTATTCTGGCGATTTGTGTTTTGATGTTTGTTCTAGGAAAATTTTCTCATGTATAAATCATCTACGGGTACGATCAAATTTACTCGTGAAAAAAAGATTATTTAATGTCATTTGCTGCATAATTTACAATCGTTTTTCTATTGGCACTTTTATTCTTATTATTTAACCATTTTTATTTTGATAATAAAGTAAAAAGTTTTTCATAAATATTTTATTTTAAAAACCGTATAGATAAGTATAGATAAAATTTTAAAACTATATTAAGTAACAATTTTGAGAAAATTGGTATGCATTATGTATCGTTCATATTTTTACTAATAATATGATCTTATTATTATTATGTAATAAAAATTCGACCTAGAGCTGTCAGATGAGTGAAATTACGAATCAAATTTAAAAAGTAACACATATCAATTGTTCTTATATTTAGTAGTAGTAAAGAAAACTAATATCGCTAATTAAAAACAAGATGGTATGTTCTAAAGTTGGTAATATAAAATATTATGTTCCTTTTGCAAGTTTTAATATACTGTAAAATTATAAAATTATATGTGAATACGTTTAAATAGCGTTTAAGATAAAATTTTACCTAGTGTAGGTAATAGTGTAAATTTACAATTCGTTATAGGAATATGCAGACCGAGTGCACCGCTGTGTCCGGTCGTGTTGTTATCTAATGTAAAACGTTAACGTAACGTAAGGAAATTATGAAAGTTTGCTTAAAACGTGTGTGCAGGCCGCGCCGCTAATGGTATTGTTTTAATAGGTTGTTGCAAAATTAACCGCATTAATGACCCTAAAACGAATTAGGTCACTGAATATTGCTCACTAAGCAATATTGCAACTTGAAACGCTTATTTTCGTTTATTCTATTTGGATTCTTAATATTCAATGTTTGCATTTTATACTGCAAAATTGCGTTAAAAGTATTTTGCATGTTTGAAATTTGTTTTTTTTGTATTACGGTTAATATACAGTGTGTCTCTGGACAGGTGTTACAAAAGATCAAATAAGCCACAAATTTTATTGAATTAATTAAATTAAAAAGAAAAAAATAGCGTGATATAAAATTATCTATAATGGTAAAAAATGGAAATACAAAAACGAAATTACCTTTGTTATATTCTGCTACAATTCTAGCAATCCTAGTACTTTGAACTTCAATAAAGTCTTTTGGAATATACAAGAGTTTTTAACACTTGCACTTTTTAAAATTCGTGTTTAACACTTTCACCAACAATAGCTTATTTTATAATTCTTTAACGTATCTATAATGTACAAATATTTAATAGATTATACAATATAATTAATTAATTAATAATATTATATTTGTATTTAATATGTATTTTGATTTCTATATAATGCATATAGTGTAGACGTATGTATGACAAATGCGAGTAAACCAGATGTGATACAGAACACAAGACAAGAATGTTATAGTATCGAAAAAATATTGTATACAAAAAGTACATGATAAAAAAATTTATACGGTGGATCCTGATTTTTTATTTTATGCATGTATATAGGTATAAAAGATACCAATATCATATCCGTACATGAATTTTACAAATTCTAGATTCAATGATAGATATAACAGTTATCAATAAAAGCAGCAGAAATCTGCATAAATATTTAAGTAACGCAATGAATGTTTAAGTTTTGATTTTTTCTCCAACACAACAACAGTATAATAACATAATATATACAGCCAAGCAGCATCAATATTTATACGGCCCATCCATCCATATGTATGAAATAAACGTATATGGTTAGCGAGCAATCGACATTTGTTATTCTAACATTGAGAATCACCGGGGCCCACAATCTATTTTGATAAGGCCTCTGAATTCTGGTGTGGTCCGTCGCGCGCTCGCTCGTTCATCGTGTCGTATCATCAACTATATTACTTGTTAACAATATTTCAACAATCAGATACAACAAAACACTTGCAGTTAGTTTTCCCGAATAAGTTATACAACGAGTTAGGAGAAGTAGTAGGTAGCCATTCTCTTGTTGCTTAAATCAACATTAGGAGGAGGAGAGAGAGGGCCGACCAGGTATACCAGTGAGGAGTAAACTATTTGCTTTTATGCGACCGTAACAGTATGTTAATATTTGGTCAGTAGAATTGAATTAATTCAAATGAAAACAGAAGGCTGCAGTGAGGCAGCAGCGCTGATAGAGAGGCTGTGTAATTGTTTATTTAGTGTCGTAGTCGAGGCACTAAACGGGTTTTTACAGTCCGTGTTACATTCGGTTACATTGACTTAACATACGGCAACGATGCTGTACTGTAGCTGGAATGAATATATATATATATATATATATATATATATATATATATATATATATATATATATTCGGACGGTGAATAGTTTATGCTATATGTACTACTTCAATACGGTTATGCTCTGCTAGATGTTTATGTATATATGCATATGATTTAAATTCAGTTACAGAAAAAAAATGAAGGTTGGTATTTTGTTTTAATTGTACATTCTTAAGCTTTGTACAAGTAATGCAAATTTATTTTTTATTCCTATTGAATAATATGTTTATAATATATGTATTCTTCTTATACTGTCCACAACTTACAACCGTGATAACTCACGATTTTTAACTAATCACAACTTTTATAAACTTCGACTCTATAGTTGCAAAATATGCAATCTGTAAATTATTGCCATTACTAGAATATTAATAGAAAACCACGATTATATAATAATTATTTTTAAATATTTTAATTACATCGAAACTTTATTAATTTTTTTTGTTACATAATCACTGGAAAAGTAATTTTCTACTCGCAAGCTATGACTGTGGTCATTAAATTTAGCTTAAATTTTTGAAATTAAAGAACTTTAAGTAAATTTCAATTGTAGTCACTGTTTTAAGTATAAAATCTTTAGTTTAAATTCCTTAAAATTTAAATGGCATGTATGTTCAGAATTTCTGTATTTAAATGTATATAAATCGCTAAGTTCAAGTTTCATTTAAGGTAAATCTAAATCTTATATTAACAGCAGAATAGCAGCATATATCGCGTATCTTAAACTTTCTATAGTAAATTTTATCTTTACTTACTAAAACAATGTAAGTTACAAAAAAATCATTTTATCTAACAATACTTTTAAAAATATTTAGAATTTACAAATCACTTATATAGGATGTTGCATTTAAGCTATAAGACATATAAATTTTCAGAATATCAGACAAAAAAAATCCATTATAATGATGTAGTAAAAAAATCTTTCAGAACTCATTATATTAATATAAAAAAGCTTTAGGATTAAGTTCTGTACAAATTTTATTTAAATATTGGCGTTTCGATATACTCTACGTATATCTTCATCAGGAAAAAATATACAAATAATAATAATAAAATTTTATGTTATAGTTTATATATAATTCCAACTTTTTATTGCGCATATAGCAGTTATAACAATTCATTCTGTATCTTTCCATTTAAATCTGAAATATCTGAAATAATAATATAAAAATATATGTATACGATTATTTTTCTGGAATAATAAAGAATCAATACGCTGATTGATAAAAAAATACGGCGTGGCTTTTATATTTGTGGGTTAGTGAACGCTCTTCTGGTTAATCAATCTCTCTTTGGAAAATAAATAATTTAGTGAGAAACAGTGGAATTCAATTTGATGGTAGCATTAACCTTGTTGAACATGTCCGTTTGAATATTAATAAGCATCACAAAACACTCAAAATTGATTATATTGGTACAATTTAAATGAATTACTCATTTAATTATGCAAAATGACATGCCAGTTGCATGCCAGAATTAGAATTCCCGTATCCCGCATTCAAACTTATAATTAACGATTATACCAATATTTTCCGACTCAAATCAAAACGCTCAAAATAGATTATTTATCCATTTTTAAACATTTATTTTGTAAATGAATATTAAATTAATAGTTTATCTAATATAGGTACAGAAATATACATGAGAAGTTGCTGCAACTAATCAGCTGCCATTTTCAAATGTATATAATTTATTAAAAAAAAAAAAATACATTGAAAGAAAAACGTCTGCAATTTTTAATGAGTATAAATACAAATAAAATTTAATAAATTGTTTGTATATTAGTTTATTTTATTGATGATATGTATATTTATTAAATTATTAGAATATTTTTCATTAATAATATAAAATATATAAATTGCATTAAATACATTATATTAATAAAGTGATTACATTAGATTAATAGTTGGTAAAAAAAATATATCATTTATGTTTTATTTAACTTAATATATAAATAATTTTTAACAAAAAGTAGTTAGAATAACTTGTTATAAACGTGATTGACTCAACTCAGACACACTAAAAAAGTCTGATAAAATTTATTTATATTATATGTTTTTTTGCTTATAATAGAAAAAGTTTTGTGTGCATTTTCTAGTTTCAAATATTTACGATAGATTTTAAATTATACTAAGAAATACAGATTTAAAATATAAATTTTGTAATAATTGACGTTTTCTTTTTTATTACTAGAATTAAAAACAAAAACTCGAACTTTAATAGCAATCTAGAATTATAGAAACCATTTAAAAAAAATTAATAGATTCAAAATAAAAGCAGAATTCCAAATACAGACATATGCAAAAAATTAGGTTAAGAATTAATAAGGAAACAATTTTTACACAAACAATTGCCTAACGATAACATTTCCTTTAATGTCTTTTTATATAAAAATTCAATCGTCAAAAAGTTAACTAGCTAACGGATGTTTTATAACATCCTGCATTTAAAAACTTCGAATAACAAAAAGCGGAAAAAACAAAACACACAAGCATCGATGTATAAAACAGTTGCCTAATAAACAAGTGCATATCGCTGTCACAGTTCCTATACCTACCGGAGCGTTGAAAATAAAATTATAATTATAATAAAAGAGCCTGAATTGATTTAATCCTATTTGATTTTTTTCATTGGTTTTTGTTGATAGTTTTGTTTATATTATGCGTGAACAAGTTTTGAGAGCGCGCGTGCGCGTGTGTGTGTTTGTATGTGACATGTCAATGTCAGACAGTAGCCATCAACTGTCTTCAATCAGAACGCCACCCTGTTATTATCTGATTAAAAGAATATGTCAGAGAATTCTTTCAGACTTCGATACATTGTCTAATTGTTTAGCTACCGCGGGCATACAACTTTGATGCTGCTTGTCGTCAACACAAATTAGTTTATTGGAAAAATATTATAGAAATTCCATTTTTTTTTTGTCATTATATAGTCCAGATTTATTTGGAAACAAAAATAAATTATATACTTGTTATTTTTTGAACATTATTGTAATTTTTTCTTAGAATCTATTGATATATAATTTTGTTCAAATACAAAAATTTAATAAAATTTTATTTTAGTCCAATTGACATTTCGAGTATTTTGTAAATTTAATATATTTTACTTCAATTTAATTAATGTTATTTAAAATTATAGAAAAAGGGTCAGTTGTATAAAAGTTATTAACTTAATCAATAGCAATCAGATTGTCAACTATCTTTCAAGCGCTGCATTTATTGGTCAGTTGACAACGAGAGTGTTAGCAACATGTTAGGCAACTGATTTTGATATATGTATGTAGTATGATTAACCCTCAAATGCTATTGTGGGGTCAAAATAGACCCCAGCGCTAATATTTCGGGTTTTATCGTAAAAACGAAGCGACCAACGATGTTACTGCTATATTTTGTATTTTTTTTTGCAATATATTTTTATTTAAGTACAAAATGGTTCTAATTATTAATAAAAAATAGTGTAAGTAATTCTATTTGTGTTTTGGTATTTTTTATTAATTTTTAAAATTGGGGTCTAAAATGACCCCACGATAGCAGATGCGTAACTTAGAATAACGATAGTAGTTGAGGGTTAAACGTAGCCCACAGTTTTTTGTTTTCGGGAAATTTAAAAGTCTGTACAAATTATTATATTTGATAAAAGAAAATTTGTATTTTTAACACAATGAATATTTTGACACATTGCTGTCATATGGTTACCATGAAATCATTACCAAATTTATTTTTATGACAATATGACTAAATATATTTTTTCAAGTGTCCTTTGTAGTGTATAAAAATAATAGTATTATTTAAATTAAATTTAAATGACATGTGTCTAAATATTCTTTCTATACTATTAACTGATTGAGTTTTTCTTGAACAAGCGAAGCTCGTGTTTTCTGATATTTTTTTAACTATTAGAAGATATGTTACATATCAAAATTAAAACAAATTTTAGTCAAACAAAAACACGCATACATTCCAAAAAAAAATAAACAATAATTTATCCGTTGTTTGATAAATTAATTACCCAGTTATTATCCTAATTGCATATTAAAATCGTATATCTTTCGTCACGAATAATAAAAACGAAACCGAAATCGAAAGATCTCCAGCTCCGAAATGATCAGTCAAAAGTAATATAATGGTATACGTACAAAGACGAAGACGAATAGCTCAGTTGGCCATGAAATTCATGTTGCTCAACTATCATCGACTAACAAAATAACAGTGTTTTATTTTCCAACGCTGCCTGATAATTAGCTCTCTCTCCGAGAGCTTATACAATGCGTATAGAGGAGGTGGAGGAGGCGGTTTGGCTTTGTATTATATGTGTAGCATCGAGAAACTCGAACTTTAATAGTTCAATGATTAATGTCAATTATTTGTACATGCTGGAGATGTGATAGTTTTGAATATATTATGGCATTGGATCAGGCTACTAGATTGAAGAAAGAATAATTTGATTGGGGATCGTGGTTGCTTTCTCTCTCTCTCTCTCTAGATGAGTTATTGGATTTACATATTATTTTAAATTGATTGCTAGTTTGTCATTTTGTGTTTGACGGAAATTAAATTTATATTAAATTAATTTAGAAGAGGGAAACGTATACATATTTTCAGAATACATTTTAACACTATATACATATAACTACAGGCGTTGACTGTCATTTTGACAAATTTTGTTATATTAAAATATTTTTAAAAGCTCATTAAATTAAGGTTGTTAGATTGAAATAAGAAAAAATATATAGTCACTTATTTTATCTTATTAAAAGTTATCATAATTTTATACAAAACATCTATACAGTGTCAATAATTTAAAAGAAAAAAGTGTATAAAAAATTATGATTTTACAAAGTTTGGTAGTTCTAAAATTAATGTTGCAATTCTGTTCGTATTTCGTAAGACTCGTTAGCATTATGAGATATTTTGTCGTTTTTATCAAAAAAAGAATTTCATTTACTAGATAACGACAATGAAATGCGTATCATGATATGTGATGATCAGTATTGTAGCACAAGACAATTAATTTTGAAAATACCATATAGGTAATTTAAATTAATAATTTTTTTAATGAAGGTATTTTTTTTACAAATATACAACATTTTGTATAATAAATTATATACTACTAGTTGATAGTATTAAAACAATTTTATGAGTTTTCATTTTGTAATATTTTGCAAAATATTTCATGAGTTTTTTGAATAATATAAAATCTTAAAGAAGACCATATAAATATCTAACTTTTAATTATTATTTTTATATAAATATTATAATTAGCAAAACTTCAAAAAAATTCACCTTGGAAAAGAATTTTATCTATTTATAACAAATAATAGCATTTCACTAACACTGTTGCAAAATTTTAATTACCTTCATCTCCAATATATTCTTTTGCACATTTTAGTTACTACCAGCAGTTACTTTACCATAGTCACGACCTAATACATCAAACAAACAAATATAATTAATTTGCCAGCGTGTAGGTGGCAGGGTAGTTTGTGGCCAGCCACGGCAAATTTACCACTTTCTCACATAGAAACACACAACTCGATATTAAATTAGTGCTTGTGGTTGTTATTATTAAAACGTGTGCGCGCACATATAGTAAAGCACTTCCGCTCTGAAGACCTAATATCCGGAGAATTTCTGATGCCTGGATTAATTCGTATGTCTGGCTAACAGCTAACGCACAGACCTCGCCAGCCCGTAGCCGAGGAATATTTCTGTGCGAATAATTTTCATGTGTGAATGCATCGTAGCATGCTACATTACAAACAGTGTGGTGTGCTTGGCTCTCTGTTTTGAAATAAATGCGTTGTTGTTGAGATATACGCGTTTCTAATTACGTATATAACTGGGATTTGTTTAATGTACAAGTTACTCATGCCCGAAATACGATTATATTATTGAGATGTGTGTTAATGGAGACGCATTTCGTCTAAAATTATAATTTGCTTAAAGTTAAAATATTGTTGTCATTGCTTTATTATTCCTCATAGAATTATATATATTATATATGTAAACAAAAAGAATTTTAAAATTTACAATATCACAAAAATTATTAAATTAATGACAAAATAAGCATTTACTTGATTTTAAGAATTAAAATAAAAAAATCATTAAAAGTCTAGTAAGCGATCTAAAGTAACACGATGATCAAAGATCACTGAAATATTGTAATTTATTAATTTAATAGTAATTATATACCAAAGTTGAGAAAATATTTTTTATAGCTGAGCTGTATTATTTCTGGAAATTTACGATCTAGTTACTTACTAAAGCCGTTTTAATTTAAACTATGGTATGTTTCAATTCAAAATTTAAAATAATAAGCAAAAGTATGTGATAACAAAAATAATTTTTGTAAGAATTCGTATCTTTTTTTTGTCTGTCATCAATAACTAGCTAATATATTCGACAAGAAACTCATAAGCGTTTTGGGTGTCCAAAAATAGAAATCGATTCTTGGGAGAGATTGAAAATACTTGAAGAGAGCAGTAACAAATGCGTGTTCATTTCTCATTGAGAATTAGGTTGAGAGTTGTCGATTTTTTACTCGCAGTTACCGAACGAAAGAAATTTCAACCGTGTTCGAGGAGACGCAGCAACGCGGCGTACAGGCGATATAGCTGGAACATAGTTCGGAGATGGTGTGCATTTTTACGGATACGGGTTTATAAAGTAGTAACGATATACGGCTATGTGTTTTTATTTCCTAATAAATCACCTTCACTCAACCTAGACAAAACTGTCTGCGAGACCTTAGATTGGTGTAACCGTGCCGGCGGAAGGGGGACGAACTGTTGAATTTTGGAACATTCACAGATTGGTTTCGAGTATAGGTTTCGGTTAGGCGTAGTGTAGTTTTACTCAGATTTTATTGGTTTTTTTGTCTCATAGAATTCAAGTTTCTTTTTTCACACATGGTATTGATGCATTTGTTTAAACTTTGTGTAATCAAATTTGTGAAAAAATTTTTCTTCATGCACTTGTTGCATAATTCACTATTTCATATATATAAAATTTTTAGTGCTTTTATATTATTTTTATAATAGTAATTTAATTTATGGTAGAAAACGTTTTAATTTTTACATATTTTTCAATTCAATTTTGTTAGTACATTATAACTACTGAATAATCAATAATTAAAACCAGTAAAGCTGTTCTAACCTAATAAATACATTCCAATTTAACGGAAGAGGGCAGATCTTTCAGACATGTGGGGGCCCGTTCTAACTTGGGGCGACAACACGCTCAGGTCCACTAACGAGAGACCAAACTAATGACCTATTATTTTTCTTCGAATCGAAGCGATCACCCTGTGTACCATACGGCCGTAGCAATCGGACATTTTTCATTTGTCGTCCGCTCGGAAAGAGAGAGAAAAAAATGTGGGTTAGCATATTTTCTCTGGCTGTTGCTACCAAACGTATATGATCGAAATGTCCAAATGCTCATATGCCCGAATGGTTTGCGTGGTCGGATTTCAAATGGGCGCCGAGAAGTGATATTTGAAACAAATTTACGCTCGTTACTCATCTGTGGTCATTAGGATCGGGTTTTTTTCTTCTGTGGTAGGATTAAATGGAGAGATTTTGGTCTTAGAAGAGATAATTTTTTAAATGCCACGTTAAAAAATTGTGTGGTTAATATGTTATGTTTTTGTTTGGTACTAATTATTTTAAATGCTGAGGTGATATAAATCAATTTTAGAAAATAAATGTAGGATTTTTTGTAATATTTATCTATACCTATTATTTTTAACCCAGAATTAATATTAATATGAAAAAAAAAAAAACAAGAATGATTTCTGATTACACAAAAATAGCAAAACGTTTATTTCGTATGTAGACTGTTATACGTTTTTACAAACTGTGTATTTTATAATACTAAAATGGAATAATTTTAGATTTGTTTTTTATTTATGTTTTTATTTTAAATTGAATGTAGACGTCTAATAACATAATAAATTTAGTTTAAATAAGATATATTATAAATATAAGCAAGCCAAAAATTGCATGTTATAAGAATGTGATATTACAATTTTATTATCAAAATTTATTACCTTATTGTTCAAAACAAAATGATAGTAATGAATGATCATTATTTTAATTTTAAATAGCATTACAACATAAGGTAATTTTTCTTGAAATCTTATTATTGTAACAGATTTTTAGTTAATTATAAATCATATTAAAGCATTTGTGAAAGTAGATCACAATAGATTAAGAATCATCAAAGAATTTAGTTCGTTGGCACTAATAGACAATGAAATATTGTTTCACAATTTTTCATGTACCTCCATCTAATCAATAATAATCATAAATTTTACATATCCGGAGCTAGAGAGCGGGCTGTATCATCATCCGAGTCGTTTCTGATCGTGTGTCGCTCCTCGCGTACCAAATCGTTAACAAGAGCCCGAGCCTAATGACCTATTATTTTTCTCAGAAACCAATCGTTCCGTAACGAAGTGAAGTCGAGGAACGAGACAGCTTTCGGAGGGGCATTCTTCACTGTCACTTTTGTCCGAAATGTGGGTTAACATTATATCACTTGCAGGCGTTTTGGAAATTGCGCGCGGCCTTGAAAATCCGGGTCGCAAATCAGTTTTGTTTGGCAGTTGTATTTCACGTTGCGTTTGCGTTGAATCGTGCGGTGTGCAAACCCTGTGGCGTAACCTTGGCCCTGACCTTCAGATGCTCAACAAATATTGCTTAAGCCTTTTATTTTGGCTTTTGATTGTGAAGGTAGACATTATAGTAATATGTGTGTTACTGTTTTTATTTCACTTTTATATAGTTTAAATTTTAAATGTATTTTGATTTGTTCAGTAAAATAGATTTTATTTCGAGCAGTTTTAATAAAATTTTAAATGTTTTGATTTATATATACACAAATTTTCATTAAAAGGTATTTTAAATGTATTATTTGTGTTTGAATTTGCCATCTGATTATTTTTTTACTGAATTTTTTAATAGTTTAAAAATCATTTTACTAATTAATTTTTAGTAGTTATGTATTTATTAAATTTATATTTAAGTTGATTTAATTACAATGTCATCTGAAGCGAAATGTACTAGTTATCTATATTACAAATAATATGTTATCAACTTCTAAAAAGCATGTTTTCTAATATATAAATATTTTTTAAAGTAATGGAAACTGCAATATTCTCCATGGGATTATTTAAAAAATAAAATTTATGTAAACGTATCAACGTATATTTTTTAAATTTATTTTTAAATGTAAAAATTTTTTTTGTTTGTTTCTAATGTAAAATGGTAAAATACAATATAAATTAGTAAGGATACATTTTCTTGAATGATTTTTGATATAATTATTTTTTATAATGTAGGATTCTTATTTATTTTTGTACGTGGTATATTTATGACATTTTAAAAATTGTAGTTTCTTATATCTTCAGCAAAAAAATTAAATAATATTAACAAATAAAAAAAAATATTTTGCCCTAAAAATTTGTCAATAGAGGAAAAATCCGCGCTGAAACATGCAACAGTTAAAAAAATAAGAAAAATATCTTAGATTTAGTTAGATGTTTTATTTTTTCTACTTTTTAAATCGCATTAGAACTATTACTAACGATAGCAGTATTAACAAAATAAAAGAAACAAATTCTAACCTACTCAGTCTTCTAAGAAAATATCTGTTACACGTCGAACGATGAATGAAAAGTGCATCGAATTACTTGAAAACGCTCAAAGAACCCCCCAAAACGATCCATCTACATATGCAAGCCATCTAATTTTACTTTCAGCCATTGAAACCTATTCAACAGTGCCGTACCTGAACTGGATTCGGTTCCGTGGCGTGACGAACCAGGTCCGTAGCGAAACGAATCGCCGGTCCAGCCCGCATTTGCTTCGCAAAACGGCACACGCATATATACATATTCCCATCAGACGCAACGCGGGGGTTCCGAAACTGATTTTTAAAACTCAGGTGGTCCCCCAATTTTGACACGGACCATGTCAGATGTATGCGTGAATGCTTATTGCGATGTATGTATACGCATTGGGGAGATTTCGAAGGTGATGGGCTGGATACAGTGCGTTAAGGTGGTATAAAAAAGATGCCGGGCTCTTTGACCAAGAAAATATGGTATTGTAATGGGTACAATGGGATAACTGTTTATGAGCAAACGTTTTTGGAGATTTAATGTCAATAGATGTCAATAATGTAATATTTTTTGAAATGGTGCAGAGGAAGTTCTGTTAGTGTTGCCGAAGTTTAACTTATATATATATATATATATATATATATATATATATATATATATATATATATATATATCTATATTGTTTAAAATATTAATTTCAACATTATTATTGAACTAAATCAGTTACATTTTATATACTAATGGCGAGCTACATATATATTGATGGTTAATTTAATCAGTGGGTTAACTAACCAATTAGATTTATTAACTTTCTTTATTGATAAGATAACGAGAGAGTTAACTTACAAATCATTTAACAATATTTCATGCAAACATAGAAAAAATATTTCAATCATTATTATTTATAAAAGAAATTTTTTGGTTAAAACATTAAATATTAAATAATTATAGCAAGTTTTAAATAATAATAAGAATACTTTTTTAAGAAAAAAGAATTTCACAAAAGATTAATTTTTATATTTTGCTTGACTTTAATTAAGAAATTATAGCAACCCCTATTTACAATCTTCTGTCTATATCTATTTTTTCTTTCTAATTCTATACTCACTATTTCATATTTTCCAATGCAATTAGTTTTTAATACTATATTTTTATTACAGATGAGATTTTTTAAATAAAAAAGCTAAATGAAGATCTTCACAATAATAATAAATAATTTAAAACATAAATTGAAAAGTTCCTTTATCTAAAAGAATATCCCGTAGAGGTTTATGGACACTTAAACTGAACTTTTATATTTGCAGGAAATATAAAATATAATATTAAACATAAAAATATTATATCTGATTAAACTAGAAATCTAGTAATATACTACAAATTGCTATCTAATATTAGAACTTATACTAAAACAATTTGAAAATAGTAAATTTTTATTTGGTGAAAAAAATCATGGACAAATTGCAAATCTCTGAAAGTATTCGTACAATTATAAAGCAAATTTACACCTTGCAAAATAAGCAGTCGGTGGTCTTCTATTGTATGAGGCAAAATACTGTGTTCAAGCATTATTTCAATCCAATGTCCGACCTGCCCTGATTTTTGTGTAGCTTTAAAATGACACGTACCGTTCAAAATTCCCAACATTTCCCGAATGAAATATGATTGTTTTCACGATTTTTTCCGGTGCACAGCTTACTTTGTAGAGCCCCCTCTCGTAAATGAATTTTGCGCCAGTTTCGATGCGGATTTTAGCGTTCAAGTTTCATACGTTGGTGCTACTGTCGCATGTTGATAAAAAATTAATTATACACCTGATTAATACAGAACTGTAACTGCTAAACTGGTTCGATAGAAAAATGATTTTTCTTCTAGGTGTAAATAGAGAAGTAAAGCTTTAATAGAAAAATTGACAAGAAAAATTACAAATGTTTTGACCTAATCAACATAGGGATATAAAAAATATTTTTGTTTAATTAATAATGACTAAAACAGTATCTGACTAAATTTCAATATTGATCCTTCAGCTCATAAAATAACAATTATTTTTCGTTTATTTCCCATCAAAAACCCAATCACAAAAATCTTTAAAACAAAATTTCATAATTAAATAACATTATTAAACATCCAATTCAAACAAGATACTTGTACAAAAAAAAAAGAAAAACGTTTGACACACACATACAGTGTACGATTTTTATTGGAGAATTTTAAACGGGACGTGTAAAAGAACATAGCAAAATAAACAAATATTTAAACAGGCGTATGAATTGAGCAAACACAACTAACTCATTTCAAGTGGAAGAAATAACATAAGCGAAAATGCTAACCGGATTAGTATTTTTTTTCCCGTACCGGAGAAGCGAAAACATATATGAATTTGTGCTGCCCACTTACACCGTTAACCTCTATATTTTGTCCATGTTATGTTGTTTGCAAATATGGTATAGGTATTATATTTTTATATCCTTGCCCGTTATTGTTTGTTTATTTATCTTTTAAACACATTTAAATTTATATTTATTTATGAAAAAAAAAAAACATTAAGAATATATTAATGGAAATACATTTATATTTTATTTTTATTTGTACTATTAAATAATATTTTAATTTAAAAATATCAATCGTAACAATAATAAAATAAAATATTAATAAATAATAAAAATGTTTCTAATTTTCTTTATTTAATTTAAACAAAAAATTATACGGATTTAGAAACAGAAATTTGTTAAATTTAAATATTATATTTGAATTAATTGAATTAATTTACAATTATATGTACTCAGTTATTCTCCACCTGGTATTCATAAATAGGTAAAATAGGTAAAGACAAAATATTTTGTAACGCGATAGCAACTTACAGATTGGTTTAGAATTGTGCTAAATTTTTTTAAATAAAAGCGCAAATGTAACAAATTCGTTTTTTCAAATTGACAGTACCAAACAATAAAAACCTAGAAATTTTACCAGAAAACTGGTCCAACAAATCACCATCATTTATATGTACTCGTAGCTCGAACAATATTCGTCAAGATAGGTAAATTCGTTATGAGCAGATGTATCTCGTGCCTCGCCGAAGACATGAACCATATTGAACGGCTTCGAAGCGCAGCTAATCTCGATTTTGCGGAAACACACACTAAGAATAGAAGCCGAGAGAAAAACGGGCGCGCATAACGAACAGATGCTACGTATCCGCCGCCAGAACAGAGTTTTGGAGACGCAATTCGGCATGGCTGCTGATTTTGACTGCGTACCACGCGAAGAATTTTTTTTTATTTTCACGGCCGATATCGGAGAAGGAAAGTTTACAGTGGGTTGCAGCCCCCTCCACCCCACCCCGAGATGTTTTCGTTCAAACCGTATATTAATTTATGTCAGTTTTTTGACAGGAAATATTGTGTTTCTTCTGAATTAGTAGTATTTTTGTTAATATGATCCCTGAACACATTGAAAAAAAAACAGTCAATATTTAACTGAAAAATAAGTTTTTATAAATTTATGAATACTGAGCATATTAAACTTTTTTTTTAATTTGATTTGAAATATTTATAAATAAAACTTTAAAAATTACAACAAATAAATTATTAAAAATTTGATCCATATGTCTCAAATATTATACTCCCACTTACAATTATGTTACATATTGATATTTTTTTTTGTTTTGTTTTAGGTGAGTAACAGAACATTCCACTTTGTAGATTTTTGGTAAGTCTATATTTATAAAATTATATATTTTTCATTTAATATTTTATATTGAAAATTAAAACAGAATCTTCTATTTAAATTATATTTGCAATATATTTATTCAAATAATTATTTAATAAAATAAATACATTGTTTACTTAGGAAAGCGTAAATGTTACAAACAAAACAATTTTATTATTTATTCTTTTTGTAAATATTTTATCCTTGAAACACTCAACATATTTTCAACATTGAAAATTCTCATCTCATATTGACGTATTTTTCGCGCACTTGTGCGTTGTAGGCGTTTCATCTCTCTGATATCCTTCACTCTTACGATCGGTAGAACAAAAAGGGAATTTTGTAGCCGCGGTAACGGATGCGGAAATATTTTAACCAATAACTGCATTACACCACACACACGCCACATTGCTCTGTCCCAATTCAAGGCTGCTTCTTGGTTCTAAACTTGGTTACAGCTCGATCGAGTGTAAATATAAATAAGCTTCTCGAGTATTTCGCACCCAGCTGAAGAACTTTTATTTCGTTTGCTATATTGACTATCAAGCATGGTAGTGTATACGCATACGCAATGCGAAATAATGTAATTCTGTTTTCTCTTTCTTCCAAAGAAATTTTTGCCGATATTGGTTGATGTATGTAGGATATATTATGGTTTTTATGATCGAATAAGATTGCTTTTGCTGGTATATGAATCAACTGTGCTATAAGAATTTTTTTGTGTAAGGAAATATAGTAAAGTTAAATTTTTTAGACTCAACACAGGTTTGTAGTGTAGAGAAATAATTGAGAATTTTGACTATCTAATAAAATGATATTAAATTTAATATAAAAATTTATTGTGTTGTATAATTTAGTATTTTAAATTAAAAAAAAAACCGCAATAAATCAAAAAGAAATAATTTAAATTAATAATTATTATTCCATAAATAAAAATTACCAACCGTAATTTATAATATTCAAGTTAAATTTAGCATGCGATATTTTATTTAATAAAACAATACAAATTGAATTAAATGTAGCCGAGTATTTAATAACAGTTTTACTTCTACATTTTCTTGTTTTAATTATAAATGAATCTAGAACGCAGTGTATATATACACACAAGAACAATAATTACTTTAATTAGTCGAGTTACTAACGTTAATTTATGCTACATTTATTCGAATTATGAAATTAATACTGTATTATTATTTTTTTCTTTAAAACAACCTATGACTGACTGGTTGACTCGAAATAAACCAGGAAGAATTTTATTACAAAAACAACATGGCTTGTTCTTTTTTTTTTGATATCTTCGTGCAACATGCAATCAGATTCTCATAAATTTTATTCATATATGATTTTTGAATTTTAAATTTCTCATCAACCAGGCAAAAATGTAATCTGATGATGCATCATTCTTTTCCTTGCTTTTACAGTATGTTTGATAAGTTAATTATAGTAGTTTCACATTATCAACAGATCACTCATCGCAAGAAATTGTTGAAATAATAACATCAACTGTCAAAATGTTACCTGTTTAAATATCTTATTTTTTAATGAAATCAGAAATAGTTTATAATTTATTGAATTAAAACTCTAGGTTTAAGATATGTATAAAATATTTTATTGAAATTTAAGTTTTGATGACATTTAATGACATAAAATAATTAATTTTTTTAATTTTTTGTTGTTTAATATGTTTATAGTATATATTTATTCTATTAAGTTACATCTATAACTCACGACGATGTGTTATAAAATTATAACTCACGATTTTTGACCAATCACACTTCGAATATACAGTCTTAGTCAATTCGTAAATTCGCGTATTTGCCAAGACACATATTTATTTATTAATATTTATTAAGTAAGTAAATATTAAACGTCACACTAACTATGCATATTATTTAGTTGAGTACGTATCTTAAGTACAAAATAGATATCATAATATTATTAAAACACCAGTAAATAGTTGATCAATTCGATAATTAATTCTAAATACTTTGAAACTGAATGAATCGTATGACGTGAATCATTTATACGAAATATTATATTAATTTTATTTAGCTTTTTATTGTATTTCATTTCAACACAAAAATAAATAATAATATAAATCAAACGTTGATATTTGCGTGATATGAGAAACTACCGGTATATTAAATTTTCGTCATGCTTGACAGACAGTAAATATTTAAGTAGGCTATGGTAAAAAGAAGTATGATTGATTTGTATAAAATGAATAATAACAATATTGATATACTTATGGTGAAAAAAATAATAATAATAAAAAGCGAACCGCAATAACATGAATTTAAAAACCCAGAAAGGAACGACTCGCGCAAGGATAATATCGACAATTTGATATTTGCATGGTACAGTGAGTTTCGTTACAGACAGATTATCGACTCGGTGGATAAGTTAGTCAACCGATTTTATCGGCCCTCGCTATTTACAGATATTACAGTCACGGCAATCAATATTACAAAACAACCGTTTTCTTCAAAGAAACTTGCAAAATGAGTGAAAATCATATTTGTTGTATTTTGAAATACTTTGAATTGCAAAATCATATAATAAATATTTAAAATGTATGATTTATTTTTCCGTTTTATTTTATTTACATTTTTATGAAACAATTCGAATAGAGTATTTTTAAAAGTTATTGTAAGATAAAATATTCATTGACAATTTACGTTTTTATATTTACAAATAAACTAGTTTATGAAATAAATATCATATAACACAAAAGTTACTTTTGAATGTTGTTCTCGTAATGTAAAAACTTTAAAAATCGATTATATAAATTAAAAAGCATTTTTTATTATATAGATAGTATTATATATGTACAAAACCTAATTTAGAACATAATTTAAAATTAAAGTTAAGAAATACAAATGATCTCGTTCGTATAAGTGTTTAAAGTTCTCATATGCGGGAGAAAATATTCAGGATTTTTAATACAAAAATGGGAGCATATAACAAGAACCCAATATGACATGTGATACGTATAGCATGTAGCATGCAAACATTTTTCGTTTTTTTCTTTCACTTTTTGTTATTTTTATTCGTTCGTTGCTTTTTGTTTTTGACCTCGGTCATGCCATGGACTATTTGACTAATCAACTGTTAATAAACTCTTTATGCCACTTCCATTATGCAGATTTTGTGATAATGTTTAAAACATTTTGACGTTTTAACAGCCCGATTTTTTTCTTTAATACAATTCCAACTTCAACACTGTCACAAAATATTATTTTTTATATACGCGAACGTTTATTTTTCACTCAAGAATTAAATTTTATTTTCATAATATTTATTATGAAAATAATATGAACTGCCAGGTTCAGATTTCATTTAAATGTTTACTGTATTTTTATAGATTTATAAAATTTCTTTATTATTTACGCTATAATGAAAATGAAATGAAACTGGAATAAATTGGTGTATAATTTAATGTAAAGTAAGTCAATAGTCAATGGTTTGGCCATTTTGAACGTATGTATAATGAAGCACATTGACCATGTAATTACATCTGCCTACAAAATATTAGGTTTTATTGTTAGAAATACATACTAAAGAATTTAAAAATATTTTTGCGTTGATTGCATTATACTACAGTCTCGTTAGATCTAAACTTGAATATTGTGCACTAATTTGGTCTCCAATTTATGTAAAATATATAAATGATATTGAGAAGATACAGCGGAAATTTCTAAAATTTCTTTATTTCAAACTTAACGGCGTTTATCCGGAACGTGCGGCAGACTTGTCTGCATTTATGAATGAGTTAAATATCGATTCATTAAATACTCGCCACATCAAGTCTTCAATATCATTTTTATATAATATATTGCAGAATAACGTTGACTGTCCAGAAATATTGGATAAAATCAATTTTAATGTACCACGAATATCATCCGCTAACAGAACATAAATTTAAATTGAAAATATTAATGAAACTGACATATCATTATCATTTTATATTGAAAAATGTGAAAATATTAAAAAAACTAAATAAAATTAAATAAAGATAATATTTATTTGTTAAATAAACATGTTTTACATTATTATAGTCAACATAAACAGTGGGAGTATTATTAAAAGAATTATAAAAATTAAATGAGATAAAAAAATCTTTTGAATAGATGCATTTAAAGTAAAAAAGTAGTTAAAGTGGAAGCCAATTTTCGGAGGAGGGTAACAGACAAAAAAATCAAATCAAAAACCTGACACATAAGAAATCTCAAAAGAATAAGAAATTCATTTTTTTTTTGTTGAATTCTTCGTGTTCATTTTTCTGTTTCTTTATTTTTTGTACGTTAGGTTAGGTAAAAAGGAACATACTCGATGTGTTGTTCATCGGGCAAAACGAAAGCGAAATTGAATGAATTGTACGAGCGTTTGTGTGTGGGGAGTTATAGTGATTTTCTGTTTCTATTAGAAGACCACTCTGCGTGACGCAACGGTGTTGTATCGAAAAATGGTTAAAGGAAAAATCCAATTCAATTCTGTTAGGAAAATCTCTAGAAATCTATTTATGATCCCGTACTCGCAATCATATCGTTAAAATCAAATTCTAGTTGAACTTACACTACGATATACTAAAGATGTCAACATTTAATTTAAATATTGAATATTATACTTTTTATAACAACTATAAAAAGAAAATATAAACAATTTCTAAGTTTTAACATTAGTTTCTACAATATTTCAAGTACACCATCACCTTTTTCTTGCTATTAAAAAATCATTAGTTAATCAATTTTAATAGAATATAACTCGCATTACTTAATTGTTTGCTCTTTATCAATTATTTATTCAAATTAATTTTTAATTAATTAGTAATTTATAAATTACAAATTACTTAAATTTGTTTCGACAATGAAATTATACTTAGTAGCTGAATCAATTGCTACCTACAGTTATAATACCTAACGTATTTTCTATGAAATCTCAATATTTTTAAATTTTGTTGGTTAAATGTAATAAATTAAAATAAAGAAAATTTTCCGGACATTTATTAGTATTTACGCGTACAACTTGTCAAAAACATATCTTCTAAAAATAGCAATCTAAAGTGACACATAAAACAAGAAATAAAACAAAAAAAAAAAACCTTCAAATAAAAAGTATAAAATTTTGTATTCTCTTTGAAGGGGGATTCCACCACGGATTTCTCATTTATTGTTTTCGTATTCGTCAACCACGTCTAAAACGAAAAAAACTCACCGAAAACTTTGTATCACCAGGCACTGCTCGACATTACAGTGCAAAACTTCAATAACAATCCGAAGAAAAGCAGAGGAAAACCGAAAGAAAACTTGGTTCCCATGCGATCCCTTCTTGAAATCTGTTTTTAACAATGCGCGCTCCTTTCTAGATATGATATAGAAATATTCCATGATTTGTGCGTTTGTTTAAGTTAACGTGTAAGTTGAATTTAAAGTTTAAATCGTAAATCATTCGGTTGTGGCGTTGCGGACACCGCAGAGGCGGAACTTCCGGTTATCACAAGGCAACGGGTTTGGCTAGCTAGGCCCCGGTAAGGTAGGAAACCTCTTTTCGCGTGCAATACTGCGGCCGTGTGAATTACATTTTAGTACATTTGCACCTCGGTGTGCTGCCCGTTTAGAATTAAAGTTTTTTTCGTAACTGGTGCGACTTGTGCGGCTGTGACGTCAGCTACAACGTTTTATTGCTTTTTCTCTGGTTTTACTGCATTTTTTCCTTCTTTTTTTTTTATAAATGTAATAATGTGAATGTTTTATATTTCCGTGTAGTGAAAACGTGCTTTATTAAAACTGAAATTTAACTTTTAAAATATGTAGATAGGAAAATAAAATAAATTAATTCCTATTTTATTAAAATTCTTCAATATTGACGTATATATTATTATTATTATTTAATGTCTTGAAACATTAAGAATTATTAAATTACGTATATTTATTTTCAGAGTGATAACAGATTTTATACTAGTAAAAACATTGTATCTAGAAATCTAGCATTAAAAAGAAACTAAAAAATTTATTAAAATTTAAAATGCTATAAAATACGGCAATATTATTTAATAAAACAATTCATAATATATTGTTTGGTTTTAGAATATTTTTTTTGTAAATTTTTTTATATTGTAATGACAAATTGTGATAGTCTAATTAAAGAAAGCATTTTTAATTTAAAACACTAACAAATTGATTACTTAATCTATAAATTAGTATATCTGTTACTAATTATTGGTTCTTTAAATTATTTCTAACAGAAAACTAACTATTTATTTTTGTGTCCTGGATGCTGTACAAGTAAAATATTGACAATAAAACAACTACAGTTAGCGTTTACGAAATATTTTATCTTTGTCAAGTAAATAGAATTTTTCTTTTGATAGAAAAAGACAGAGTATATTAAACAAAATTGCAGCATTAGGTTAGAATTCTGCACAAATCTATTGCGTTACAAAATATTCCTTCTTTTTTATTTATCGGTTATACAATTTTATTTATTAGATAAAAACATTTTGTAAAGCAATAGAACTATTCAGAATTCCACTATTAATTATCTTACTCTTACAGTATATCAATGATAGCAATTCTAACCTCTTCTTTACATATGTCTTTTCCACTTATTCATATCACCAGCAACAGCGACGAACCCATCGAAACAATCACACCAGATGGGGTCATGCATCAATATCCCAAATAAGTAGCAACCAATAATACGTTATGATTGCGCATTTGTTTAAGGCACCACAGCTGCCGCGATTTTGTCACAGTTCTTACCCTCTCCCCTCTGGGGCAGTGCATGTGTGTGTCTGTCAATGTGTGTGGTTGGTAATGTGTGCCCCGACACTTCCCATGCCACTTGATCTAATTGGTCACGGTCAGGTGGGTCCCCTGTTCCACTACTGGGAGTTTACTCCATCCAGTTGACCTGGTCGCAGGGTGATTTTAAAGTTGTTGGTTTTAATGTGGGCATATGTGCACAAATGGTTGATTATATAACAGTTGTACTGTGTAGTAGGGGTAATGATAATTTTTGTTTGTTTGTTTAGTGTTTGGTTTTTGAAAGCGGAAGGTTTTTTTTTCTGATAAGTTTGCTTGTTTTTCAATAAATGACTAGATATTTTACAGTTGTATAATAGACGTTAAGAGATATATTACAATGAATTGAATTAAAGTATTAGATTAATAATTAATATTACTATTCATGGAGTTTGAAAAAATAAACAAAGTACAGCAATTTACATTTTAAAAATTTGTAACTAAAAACAAAACTGTCTTGACATAAATATGCCACCCATTTACAGAATTATATATATCATAAAAATATGAAAAATTATAAAAAAAATATTTAGCCGTATCGAAAAATGTTACAAATAAAAGTTGTTAGTTTTACTTGTTTAGCAACATTTGTTTTGCTCTACAGGTGTCCACCAATTGACCGATAGACAATTACCCTAATTACTCTAATTCATGCTTATCTGCAAAAATCTCGATATGTCAAGTTTGGTATGATTACAATACCTCTCTTATCATATGTGATATGACGATCGGTAAAAAGTAAAATATGTTTGGTATATTAATTCATTAATTTTAGGAAATGATAAAAAAAAATCTTAACTATTGCGAATGTTTAAATGTTATGTTATATAAAGTGTTTTTAAGATACGAGTATATTTTATTTCTATCACTTTCTGAAATTAACGTATCGATCTACCAAACATAATGTAGAATATTATGGTTTTTGATATATATTTTTTGCAAACACCCTGTATATTTTATTTTAATATTTCACATTATTATTTCAAAAGTAATACAACTCAAAAATGATTTTTTTTTCTTTACTTTGTTTACCAATGTTGTATCAATATTGTCAGATTGGTCAATAATTTTAATTTGAGTTATAAAATATATGCTATTCTAAGAGTGTTTTTGTGACTTTATAATTGTTTGTTAAAAATTTTGATATAAGTTAAATGTTTTTTCCTTCTCATATCCACAAGTATTTAATAAATAATAATAGTGACATAAAGTTTACCTATAAAATCTTAAATGTTAACAGAATTGAATTAAATTATGTCAGCATGTCTAGAGATGAACAACGTTACATTCTATTCGAAATAAATACAAATATAAAGGCAAAGTGCGGCGTGTCACTCGTACCGTATAACAGCTTAAATTTCATAACGACATAATTCCCGGTTTGGATTTTGCACATACAAAACATTTCGGTGTGTGTGCGTGTGTGTGTGTGCCAGTAAATGTTTAATCGCACGGACAGTCGTTTAATCCCTTTAAAACGACAACCAACGCCATATATTATATTAGTTTCTATCATTTTCGAATGCTCTGAAAAGGTGCTCCTATTCAATTCGCATACAACTTGACTATGAAAGGAGAATATTGTATAATAATGCCTCTGATTTGCTCATGGAAAAGGATGGTTCTATAATATAATCTAATAATTGTTGACAAATACTTATGTATCACACAGAAAATAATAAAATGGCTATTTCATTAAATTTGAATTAGATGACTATTGTAGTTGATTTGTACATTCAGTGATACAATAATTGTTTCATCTACATAAAATTAGTTTTTATTTCAAAAAAACTATAATGAAATACTCGCAAACTATGTTACGAATCAAAGAAAAAGAATAGATAAAATATAAAAAACTATACCAAAATTAATTGTTTACTATGGAATTAGATGTTTCATCTAATAAAATTATAAGAGACAGAAAATCAACTAATTTTAGATAAAACAATTAAAGTATTAAAAAAAAGACTCATCACAAAGCAATGTTTATGAACATACATTCTTCGTAACATCTTCTTAAAAAAAATATGCAGTAAGTATTATTTCGAGAAACATAAAAATAGGTAATATTGTACAGAAAAATACTGATGAATAATTACATGTAATTGCTGAAATTACGATTTCCTGTTAACTAAAAATAATTGAGCTAAAACAGAAAGAAGAATATATAAGGAAGAAATAAAAAGAAAAAATAAATACAGCAAGTAACAACTGTTCTACATAAAATGTGTACCTACTCGTATATGCAACAAAACCTATAACATGGTTTGTTGAAATGCAGGTTGGCATACAACAAAATACAAACGCACCGTGAAATGATTTTTGCAAAATGCCGGAACTCCAATTAAAAGTAACGCAATAAAAGTTTGTTTTAGTATTCCCTCTTGTTTCGGTACAATATACATTTAAAATGTATTATAGAAAAATAGGTATGTGCTTGTTATATGTATGTAAATTACTTTTAAATACATGCACTATAGTTATTTTCAAGTGCAATGTTTAATTGGAAATTAATTACAGGAAAATATGTCACAATGATATTTTATAAATATTTTGCTATAATGAGGAAACAATCAAAATTTGCAGAGTATTTTATCATTATTTTTATTATTTATATACTGGAAGTTCCATGGGAAATTAATGAAACTAATCAACTGTCATTTTCAAATGTGTACAGTTGTTGAAAAAACAAATATTGCGGTGAAACGAAAAAGGCCTGCAATTTTTAATAGTTATAAAAAACATTTAACATAATATTTGTATATCAGTGTATTTTACTGATAAAAAATTCTAATATTTTAGTAATGATATACTTATTAAATAATATTACAAATATATATAAATCAAAAAATTACTATTGGAAATTTTTATTTATTGTAAAATACGAAGAAACGAAGATTAAATGTATTTATTTAATTTTTATATATATATATATATATATATATATATATATATATATATATATATATATATATTAGTTAATAAATGAAAACTTAATAAAACCATAAACTGAATTAATAATAAGTAATAATCAAAACAAACAATACTCCTAAAACAATAATAAACCTTTTTAGAATCTGTACAGATTATCATGTAAACTACCCTAAAACCTCATCTGAAAAACAAAAGAAGGGAAAAGAATCCATTTAGGCCATCATATGTATATAAGTAATTCCATTAGTAAAATCGTTTTAAACAACAGCCTAGCTAGCTTGGCTTGCGTTGCCGATGCGTTGCGTTACGTTGCCCGCACGTTACGTTGGGTTGAAGGCATAACAACAACCCTCAACAATTGTTCTCCAGCATTTAACCCAGTTTACATTCAGTGCAGGAGAAAGGCAGAGAAGAGAACTCTGGGAAAGCACCCTGTCATAATCCCGGTAAACAGTTAAACTTTCTGTCCATCAATCCTATTTTACTGCTCCATACATACACTATATACATATATGTATATACATATGTAAACAGTTTGCTAAAGATAAATTTCACTCTACAGGATTTGCGAGAAAAACTTATTTCATTGAAAAAAAAAAATAGAATAGAGTATTTGATTTTTTAATGGTGAAAAATTTGTTATTATAATTATCTTCTGAGATATTTATTGATGAATGCAATAATAAAATAAATAATTCATCAATTATATGAAGAGTATCAAAAATTTCAAATAAAATAAAGTAAAAAAACAAAATTAATCGTCAAAATATAATTAATACTCTTTTCATAAAATAAAATTAATTCTATAAGAATTTGTAATTTATGCTATATACATTTTATGAAACATTTGGAATCTCAAAATTTGATATTTAATAATTCGTTTTATTTACGAAAAAAATTCTATGAATATGAATAACAGTGAAATAAAACAAAAACACAAAATGATTCGTCAAAATATAAATAATATTCTTTTGTTAAATAAAATTGATTGTAAGAATTTGTATTGCTATGTAACATTTTCCAAATCTGCTACATATCATTCGGCATTTCTGAATTTATCGAAAGTTATTACAGTAAAATGAATTATTAAATAAGTATTTTTCTTTGAAATTTGAAAATTAATTGAAAATATTTTATTATATTGTTATTAACAATATTTTATAATTATAGTATCCGCAAATTTTTTTTGTCAAAATGAAACCTTTATACATTTTAAACAATTTACATAGAATATTAAAATTTTGCTGTATTTCTAATGAAATTATTTTTTAAATGTGAAAATTGGAGAATTAAATAATTTTGTACTTGTATTTTATTGTTAAGATAATCCTTCTAAAGAAAAATCTGTTTATACTGCATATTTTTTTATCTCTATTTTTAAGATATTTGAGATGAAAATAAACACATTTTATAAATTGAATTTACAGAATTTTCTTGGCTGGTATGTCATGGTCGATCTATTCTCATCGCAAATGTTATGGATACCACCCGTGAAAGCCTGAAAATTATTACATCTTATAAATTATCATTATCATAAACAATTATAAACACTAAAATTATTCTTAAATAATTAAAAGCTTTATAATTTAATTATTTCATAATTCATAAATCTCGTAACTTTATTATATTCAACAACAACCAAAATCTAGCCACCGCATCAGAGTTTTGTTGGTGTTTGTCGTACATTGAATCTGGGTTAGTGAGGACGGGCAGGCAAAGGCAGGGGACAGACATAGACAGTGGCGGTCTAAAGCATCGGTTGACTGGACGTAGACACGGCTGTGAGTTACGAGCGAGTGTAACCCGGACCGAAGGTAAACACCGGAATGCGACGCCGAAAATCGATGCGTCCGGATGGATCCGGGTTAGTGCCACCACGGGCGGTTCCGGGTTTCAAGACAACGTTGCCTCACCATATTATTCGGACAATGTTTTTTTTTTCGGTTGAACAATATGTTGAGAAAAAAATAAAACTGTTCTAGTGTGGTTATGATTTTATTTAAAGGAATATTAGTTTTATAGTTTTATGGATAGTTATGTGAAATATAATAAATTAGTTAAGCTACATATTTTTAATATATTAGTAAATATTTTGATATAGTATTTAGTTTAATATATGTTATCATTGTTTTTAAATTAGATATTGATAAAATTTCGGCAAGCTTTTGCAAACAAACATTTGAACAACCTTTAAAACATATTTTTTCTATAATTATAACGAATATACTGTCAAAATAAAATTTATACATCAACAAGGCTAAAATATTTTTTATATTACAGTAATAAGAATATGCAAACTATAAATTTTGTTTATATATTATAAAAATTATTTAAAAATGTACACATATGTGGGAGCAATATTAAAACTATAACTGCAATTGATTATTTTTATACGTAGGACTGTATAAAATTAAAATTTACCGTAAAATATTTTATTTTTAGAAAGTGCATAAAATTATATATTATATTATTTTTGAAAATATAATGCAAATTTTTCATATCGTTGGTCACACATAAAACTTAAATTTTTATTTTTCTAAATTGATAACGTTAATATTATAGAGAAATTTTTATAGTTTATAAATACTGGAAGTTGTATTATAAAATAAGTTTTCTAATAAATTATTTTTTTTTACATTTCTAGACTTTTTCAAGCTTGTCATCAACCATATAAAATATATAATGAATAAGTAACTTTATGTTAAATAAATGAATTTTCTTCGACAAAAACAAAACAAAAATGTTTGTAACGAACATGGCTACCAAGTTTCGGTACAAACAATATCTCTGACATGACACAGGACACATAGACACGACATAGGTTGCGCGGGCGTTTAAGGGTTAGCAGCATTGGCACGCGATGTCTGCCTAGTGCCTACCATATAATGTACATGAGTGCGTGCTACTGGAAGCACATGCGTGTTCGCTTCTCTGTATCGTTATACAGTGTGTTTCACAATAAGTTATATCGCAGGTTAGTAATTCAAATTCAAGCGTAATTAATTTGCAAATTGTTGAATAATAGTAATCTTCAGGCATTCAGGGCCGGTAGCCATTAAATTTATAAAATTTTCTGAGCTGGTATGCCATAGTCGATCTATCTTCGTTGAAGATGCCATCTAGAATGTATGATGTGGATAGATCGACCACGGCAATTCTATAAATTCAATGTTGAATAATAATTCAGGAACTTAGTGGTGTGAGTAATGAATAATATTAATTATATGCATAAATTTTAAATATATTATCTAAAAAGAACTAAAAAATATATTTTTATAAATATTTAAAAAAATACAACTTTATATACATACTTGTTGCATAAATTACCATTGAATTTATTTATTGAATATCTTGTTATGGATACGATTTTTTTCACCTATAAGTTCGTTTCCCAAAGATTCCAGTCTATATTTGATATTTGCTATTTAATACCAGTATTTTTCATTTTATTTATAATATATTTTCTATATTTTTGTGATTTAAATTTATTTATTGCATTTGATTGATACAACCCAAAAATTGAAAGAAAAAAAAAACTGTGATTAAATTTCACACATTTTTAAAAAAATATTTAGTCTATTAGAAAGCGAAAATATTAATTTTGTTATGTATGTATGTTTTAATTTAATTAAAATGCTTTAATTTTTACATATTTTAAAGTACTTCCCGAAAGTGTCTTGAAATTTATCATACAAAATAATTTCCAGAAAAGATAATTCTGAAACTGCCTGTAGGTAATGTATGTGTGTGTGTAGTGTTTATATAGAGTAGTAGAATTAATGCGTGCAGAACTTATTGATCACTTTAGTCATTTCCTTGTCAAGAATGCTTCCACGAATAGCAAAAAGATATCACGCTCGCCTCGACTCGGCTCGCCCGGCTTACTCTCCGTGTACATCACACGAAACGCACGCGATACAATGCTGATAGTGAAACGAGCGAATGAGCGAGTTTTGACGCTACGAGTTTCAATTGCATTTCGAATAAAATTGTGTTTATTGTTAGAGGATCTGTCGGGAAATTTATTGTTATTGGACGGTTTTATTTCCAAGCACGGGAAATCGGTTTGGTTTCTTCTTGATTTTTTCTTCTATTTTATTAGACAAGTTTGTTCTTTCTCTTTGAATATTTGATTAAAGATTTTTAAAGTGTATTTTAAAATAAATTTAAAGTAAATATTTTTTTGATCAAACATAAATTATAATTTTACTTTTTCGTTTAGATTTAAATAATTTTTTTATTATTATAATTTTAAACTATTTTTATCAAAAAAATTGCTTAATACACATTTATCAATTTCTACATTTTCTTATTTCGTATTTTCCTGTAATATTATTAGTACAAGTCGATTACAATAATGTTTAAAAATTTGGTTCCACAATTTATCACATACAACAGGTTATTTAAAAATCGAAGATTACTGAAATTGTTCGGCGCTGTATTTAAAATTTATATTTATTTGTTGAATTCTTATCTCAAATCAACAAAATTTTTAACATTTGTAAACGCTATTAAAATTTATATACTGAAATGAAATATTCTTAAAAAGAAAATATATTTTATGTCTTTTAATATATGAATTTATTTTATTTTTAAAATTATATTTAATTCTAATTTAATTTTTAATTTATATTTAATTTTAGATTTATAATTGTATATCGATTTTGAAATTTATTATTGTTAGTGTATATGTTATAACAATATAACAGAATATTGATTTTTAATTGTGGGAAAACCGAAAAAAAAATACTGCTGATAAATTTGATGTATTACAGCAGGAAAAACCGAAAAAGTAATTTATCTAAAAACAAAAATACCGGACGCTCGTTTATTTCTTTTCCGAATGACCTAGCGTCGTTTATCGATTTGTAGGTTAGGACTGTACATTTAATTAATTAATACGGCAGCAGCATTACTATACGCATGACTTAGGCGTTGACTTTGCCTTCTCGTTTCGACTTGCCAACTATTCGGCGTTTTCCTGCCCCCCCCCCCTCCGCCCCCGAGAGACAAATGAAAGTGAGACGCTGCTACCGCGTCTTGCTTCATTTGTCATCGCGATATCGCCTACTGACATTCACCTCTATAAACAATTGAAGACAAATGACTGCGAAACATTGACCTTTATCACTACAGTTTCAAACCGTCTTAGATTTTAAACCAGTTTAGATGACAGAAATTTTGTTATGTATTATATCAAAATATCGTGTAATAAATTATAGTTTGTTTAATCTGAAAGTTTAGTTCAGAAGGATTTGTAGATATTTCTAAAGCAGTATTTTATTCTAATTCTTTTGTATACGAAATAAAATATAAATAGAATTTTAATATCAAAGAGAATATAATCTTTTAATTTTGAAAATACACACGTTTTAAATTAAAAAATACAAGTATGATTTTGAATTATTAAAAGAAAAATATAAATTAAAAGTTAGTGTATCCTTTTCTTATGTTATAGGGAATATTAAATTCATCAGTGGAAACTACATATTTGTATAGTTAAAATTCTACTTTTTAATGAAACTTAATGATCTTTGACAATAAATAACTAATACAATATTTATATTTATAATAAACTCTGTATTATGCTTTTTAAATTAGCTAATTCTTTTTGTAGCTTTATAGTTATCTATACTGGTATATTAATAATTTAATTTCCGAAAAGACACTTTTATACAAAATTACATAAATATCATATTTGTTTTTCAATAAACGAAAGTTTTTAATATTTAAAAAAGTCCGCATGTTTTCGTTTCAGCAATTTACTTAAAATGATTAATGTATTTCAAACAATAATATTATATTTTCAGATTCAGATAAAGCTAAAATGATTGAATTAATTTTTTATGACGCAATTCAAATAAGAGATATGAAAAATACGATATTAATGGTTATATAATAATAATTTTTATTACAATACATACTTAAAAATCAATAAATCTAATACAATATCACTTTAATGATTAGAATAAAAATATTATTATCAACAATGATACTTATTTTAGATATCTCTTACATTTTTTCATAAGTTTGTATTATATTTTAAGCGTAATGATCGGATAAACGTAACTGATTGAAGGTAATAAATAAAAAAATATTTATTATTGCTTTAAAATTGAGATAATCTACAGTGTGTTTACATATTTTTTTAATGTTGCAAACACTAACAATTTCAATTTTTAGTGACACTTTTTAATACCTAAGACATTATCAAATCATTTGATGACAAAAACGAATTGACAAAATGACAAGATGGCGTGTATGAGACGATTATAATCTATATTATTTCTAGATGGTGTAAATGTCAAAAACTAAAGTGTTATATGTACGTAGTATGTTGGTTCTTATACAGCATCCGGTATAATATAGCCAAGCATTGGTCATAAAATATCATCATTTACAGGAGAGATACATACATATAGTCAGTTCGACCATGTTAGTTTAATACTTGAGACTACATTATAGTAACTACATACCGGAAAAATGAATAAAATTTTAATAGTTATCATAAAGTGAATTACTATCTAATGTAATTTCACTTTACAGATGTTATGATACATCATAAGTTTATTTATTTTTTTTTATCGATTTGGTTGGTAAAGGTTATAAATATAGTTTTAATTGGGTGTAATTTTATTTATAAGTGCAAATTTTATGTTTATTTCATATTTATTAGTTTACTGCTGTGATTACTGATTAGTTATTCAGCAATTAAGATAATTTTCGTTTTACATGAATTCTAATTTATTACATTTTGATGATGAATATTGTATCAATGAATGTTAATTTGATATTTAATGGAGATGGTTTAACTTGTGGTATTTTAATGATTTCAATTTTTAGATCATATATTGAAATACGACATTTGTCATATTCTAAAGCTAACAGTATTTAGTTTGATTATTAAACTGTAATATTTCAATGTGTTTAATGGAGAATATTTTAATAAAAACATTAATTTTATTTTTATTTTACTCAAATGATTTTACGTAAATGTTGATAAAGCATATCCAAGAAATAGAAGAACAAAATACATGTATAGATATTTACTGTGCTAGTATTACAATTGCAAAAATAAATATAATATAGCAAAGCAGTGCTTAAATTCAAGGTGAAAACACATTTTTATTACAAATAAAGTACAGTTTTTAAATTTATACGTTTTACAAGAAAAACTATTTTATAAATTTACTATGTTTGTAATTTTGTTCTTATCCCGATCATGTTTTATTACAAAAAAATATATTATAGCCTAAAATAAATTTAAAACTTACTCACCATATGAGTGTGATATTGTTATCTCATGATCTGAAAAAAGTACAATATTAATTTAATTTATAAATAAAATAATATACCGACTAAAGTTCGAAAAAAATTTTGTTCAATAAACTTGTTTATCTAATAAATATTCTTTAATTTATTTTTAAATGCAATCATATTTAGTATTTTTTTTTTAATATAAAATGGTGAATTATATAAATTACTAAGGATTTAATTTTTAAATAATTTTTGATATAAGCTCAGTACATGGTATATTTAGAAATATATACAGTTATATCCTAGCCATATAAGTTTTAAAAATAACAATTTCTTATTTCTTCGGTAAAAAGAAACTGAAAGATGAATAAAAAAAGTTCTATTCCGCCCAGCAAATTTCTTTACTGAGAAAAAAAATCCACGCTGAAACATATTCTCAAATTCATCCATATTTACAACCAAATTAACTAGGCAGAGCCTCCACCTACACCTCCATTTCCATCCGTGAATACGAACCCGCTCAAATTACTCGCTAGCATAAAAATCGGGTGCGTCCTTGAAGAAAATCCACTCTTAAATTGTCGAAATTAAAATTCTCTTCGGCCATAAAGCGCACATGTTGTCGACGCCTGGCCTGGCAGATGAGCCGAAGCCGCTTTTGTGCCCGCCATTTACCAAGCGTTGCGACGCTGCTACTCCCGGAGACACTGCTTAATTAAAACCTAAATTTTCCCGGGTCAGCGCCTGAAGATGGGTTAAAGCAGTTTGTGACTACGGCGCAGTCGTGTGCTACATTGCTCAGCGGCGGCAGTGTCTTAATTTCATTTTGGGGAAAACGCAATGTGTCCACGAATCTCCAATCTCGGATGTACGTGGTTGACCACTGAGAATTGGGCCAGTGTTATCTAGGTTGTGGTGGCAACGATAATGTTGTTTGAAAATTATAGATGAGGTTAAAGTTTACGGCACAAGCCGCAGACGAACAGATAATAAGCATTAGAAGCGAGGACAATATTATACTTTTTTATACAATATTATATATATATATAAATATATATATATATATATATATATATATATATATATATATATATATATATATATAATAACATTTCAAAATATTAATATGATTATAAGATTTATTTTGACTTGTAAATATGTTTGAGGATTTTTAATTTTTATTTCCAATTATACAAATATCTTAATCTGAAGAGAACGTCAACATATCATTGAAAATTTAATAATTAATAAAATTTTAAATTAGTGACACATTTCGTTTTTAATTATTAAAACAAAATAATTACATGAAAATTGAAGTGTATCATGGCAAGAATGCTAACTCGTTAGATATTTTAAATGCAATTTGGTAGTTAGTCAAGAAATTGATGGTAAAAAAGTGTTGAGTAATAATTTGCTGTCGTGAATAATAAATATTACTATACATTATCAATCTAAAAATTTGATTTATTAAAACAAAAAGACTTATTAAAAGATATAATGCAGAAGAAATTTTTTGCTTGAAAGGAAAATTTATATTAAAAAAAACTAAAAATAAATAATCTTAAGACCAGCTACATAAAACGTTTTTAACTTATTCAATGAGTTAACTAGACAACTAGGTTGGCGCTACATTTATTCATTTACTCAGTTGGTAAATTAACGAGAGATTTAACTTACAAAGCGTTTAACAATGTGTAGTGCAATGGACATTTATTTTTATCGTAGTTTAACATTAAAAGTGTACAGAAACAAAGAAAATAATCAATTACATTTTTTATTCCGTTATTTGTACACTGTAAAAAGAAACACCACTAGATTTATATCATAAAACCTCTTTCGCAAAAACCATTCCATTCAAGTTCTCGATGTAACACGTATTACATGAATGGATTGCAGAGGAATGTAACTGCTATTTACTCTGAAAGCCGAGCGCCTGAGATTTCTTCTTCTACGTCTTCGGTCTTCTTTTGCATATGACGTCATCGGGCGTCGCGCGCGTCTGACATGCAAAACGATTTGCTATCGAATGCAATGGTGTAATGGTACGTGTCGTATTGCTTCTGACATTCTACCCGACCCGTCCCGCTTTTGCACTGGTAGGTGGTACATGAGAGAGCACAGCCATATATACACACGGACTAAAAAGAGAGTAAAATGGTCTAAAAATACGTCTAAAATTCTCGGTGGTTTTAAATAATTTCCGCCTATATATCTAGTAGTCGTCTATATTGCTTTTAGCCTCTTGGTGATTCTTGATTCTCTATTCGGATGCAGAATGGTGAATGCCAAGCGTACCCGTACAGGATATTAAATTTTGTTTTATTTATGTTTGATCTTTTATTTTTTGCGGTAGCATAAAAAAATGTATGATTAAAGTGGGAGTATCGGGTGTGAGTGTATATGTGTGTGTGTATGTGTTTGTGTGTATGTGTTTGTGTGTTTATTTAATATTTATTATGCTTTAGATTTTTTTTTGTTCCATTTCTAGAAATTTAGAAACTGAATTTAGATTAGCTTATATTTAAAATATTAAAATTAATACAATAATTTGTGGTTCTAATAATTAAAAAATAAAAAGTATAAAAACTAGCGTAATGTAAACAAATGGATCTACATATTTATATTATAATAGTATTGTTCAACTAGCATAGAATGGTACTAATTTTTCACGAGTATGAAATATAATAAAGAGAATATAGTATTTTAATACGAAGAAATCCATATGGGAAATGGACATTCTGTGCGAGTTTTATACTATACTTTTTCTACGACTATACAATACAAAATTCTAGTAACAACGCTGACTCATCAAATATTTCAAATACAATATTTGTTTACGTCTTTACATCTATTATATAATAAAAAAAAATTTTCAATTTTTATTTTATTTATTTACAATATTAAATGTAAAATTATTACAATTATTAAATTTCGTTTTTATTGGAAAGTTTTACTATGAGACAATGTAGCGTGTGCCGCAGGCGACCGCTTGTAAACAATAAAAATTGACTAAAACAGCAATTAAGTTAAAATGTGTTTATAGTATTTAAATTTATTATTGACAATATTAATATTTTGAATTATATAATATTAGGAACAGCAATAATTATGAATATTTGGAAAATGTCACAAAATTAAAATTAATTAAATGATAACAGTATATTAAAAAGGTTTTTATTTTGTTAGTAACGTAAAAGTATGCAGTTATTTATTAATTTACTTATGTACCACAAAAATGTCTAATCATTCTGGTGTCATTTGTTTTCCTCCTATACACACGTAAATAACTCATAAATCAATAAATCCGGCAAAAAACTAGGTGAGTAAATAAAATTAAATATAATTTGTAAAATGGATTCCTTTTGAAATGCATTAATTTTTATATAAATATATACAACTTTAAAAATTATGATTTATGATTAGTTTTATATACTGTATATTATATATGCTGGAGTATAAATAAATTGTATATCTATATAGATAGCAGCAGCATTAAACATGTCTAATATTCATTGCCTACTATTTATTGTAATGTTTACCAGGAGACTCATACACGTCAATTCTATAATTAATTTAAATTGAATTTCTAATTGTAGTTTCAATTATTATATATATCTAAAACACTATAAAATTTATAGGTCAGAATTATATATCATTTATAATTGGAAACAATGGAATAGAATGTTTTTAAATTTTAAAACACACTATATCTGTATATTATTAATTAAATTTTATTTGAGATGGTTAATTTGTATAAAATTTTTAATTAAATAAACTGCCTTTTTCTTTTATTACATATTGCCACGTTTTGTGTCACTAGTTATTTTCATCTAGTAAGCTATGAAAATAATTTCTATAATTTTTGTTTATTATCATATTTATGTAGATGGAATATAAATTAATTATTAAATTTATGCAAATATTAAAATATATAACAGATAAAATGCAAATTTCTTTACTGACACAAATTTTATGCATTAATAATATTAACAAGTTTGGTTTCAAATAATGGTTTTTCACGTGTAAATTTCTATATGATTGCAGTTACCTGAAAATTATATAGGTCTGTTATCTGTTTTCCAACTTTTCAAACACATCTAATGGTGTAATTAGATGTAAAATACAGTTTTACTATATAAAGTTCAGACAATTTATAAAAAAAGTTTATATTTTTTAAATACTAACAAAATGCTTAAGTTTCGTAAAAGTATTCACTACTTTGTTTAAACCCATTCAGTTACCAAATAAATTCACTTTTAGCAAACCAATTTCACAATTAATAATTAAATAAACAAATTTAAAAATCAGATTAAATTGAAATTAACTGACAAATATTCAGGAATAACAAAATGCATTAGAATATAAATTGACAGTTTTGCTCTCAGAGGACACTCCTCCGCACACATTATCCCTCTCTCATTTGTTCTCGGTGGTTTTCTCTTCTCATTTTCTCTCTCTCGCTATGTACGTGGAAAACCTGACATATATTTCTCTCTCTATGGGTTTGGTATATTCAGTTGAGCTAGCGTGTTACTAGATACGTGCTACTGCTTATAACAGAATTGGACTAGCCCAAAAATTTATTATTAATTTAGTTTTGGTAATGGATTTTAATGGATATAAAATTTTATTAAATAAATGCATTTTCAGTCTACTGTATTATGCATAATTCAGATAACTTTGTTAGATTTGTATACAATACGAGGAAAATTACTTAAAGAAATTTAAAAAATAAGCAAATGCTTAAAAAAAATTTAAAATTATATTGTCAATATTTTATTATTCATATATTTTTTTTGTAAAAATAAATATATAGAATTGGAAAAACGTTAAAACTATGGTTTTTAATGATTCAAAAAATATTTATTGTATTAATTTTTTTTGCACATATTAGAAACTGTAATTATAACTTTTTTAAATCCGCAGAAAAGTAGAATTTTTAAAATTTATAATTAGAGTCCAGTTTAATATAATTGAAACTTTGTTCTTGTTTCTGTACAAGAATGCATTGCAAATACGGAATATTTTATTTAATAATAATAATAATAATAATAATGTATTTACTTCGATATAAATCGTAAACAGATGATATTGGTATTTGACTCTCACATGTTAGAAATAGAAAATTTAATATATTCAATTATCTTCATTGTTATTACACAGGTACTTAATATTATGCTTAAATTAATGTTTAAATTACAGTTTATTCTTATCTTAATTCAAAGCATCATTATTAAAGGAAATTAGTTTTTTTTTAACAAATATTTATATTTTTTTAAAAAGAACTTGCAAAATCAAATTATTTTATTATAATTTATTTTTGGTATTTTTAACAATATATAGTATAATATAAACATTGATCGAGGCTCGCTTCAAAGAAACCTACAAGCACATATGTAGTAATATATCAATACTATGAATAAACGTGTTTCAACAAAAATAACTCTACGTGTAAAATAGATTACAAAGTGGCATATAACATAAGAGTCACCAGCTTAGTTTACTGTTGGTTTTAAGAGTGTTAAACTTTAATTAATTTTAATCTAACAATCTACTTATTTCTGTTCCGTTTTTTTGCGACTCATTCTATTGCAGGTGCAGTCTCAAACTTTTATTTTTCCATATTTTTTACTACGTTAAATATAAAATTATTTTCAATCCAATTCTGAGCACATCTTTTACACCATACTCCATTATGCATCTACACACATAAACCCACGCGTATCTTTTGCGCCCTTAACTCAGCCATCTATCTCATGATGGGTAGAGGGCGTAGGCATCTATCGCCTACTGACTTGTCGTGCCCCGTATTTGCTGCGTTTCGTCTCGACGAAATCGATTTTCATTAGGTCAGCGGTTTAGCGCGTTGTATTGTTTCATTAGCAATACACACTAACAACGAGACAACTCGAGATTTTCATCCCCACTTTTCCTTACAGCCTAACCACTCTACAGCTATTCTTTTCAGTCATTACTCAAACCCAGCTTTCAGTTCAATTCAGTTTCAGTTTTGCAGGAAGCTACACAGTTGATTGTCTGACGTTTTTACAATTATGCTTAATCACTTGGAGAGGTTTTTGTTTTGTGCAGATATTGTGCTAATGTTTTGACAATTCTTGAAGGTTTACTTTATATTTAGATTTGAAATAAATATTGTTTGATAATATACGAGGAAATTTAAAGAAATTAAAAACTTATATAGTAAATCTACAATGAATAATAAAGAATTAATATTGCAAATATAATATATTACAAAACTTTAAACTCTTTTAATTTAAATTTTTTGTTAGTGTTACTATTTTAGATAACGATATATATGATATTAATAAATTTATTTAAGTTTGTAATTAAAAGCCAAATAATCTAATTTAGTTTTCGGTATAATTTAATTTACATTTAAATTAAATTAAATCAAATATATTAACAGAAAATAGTGTTTTAATTACATATAATTAATAATAATTAATAATTTACAGTTGGCAACATGCATACGAAAACATTACAAATGCAAACATAATTTCATTTTCAGTTATGACAAATATTCAGTTATTAATTTTCACAGCTGTGAGAAAAAAATTCGGTAAATGTTATTCATTTGTTAACGGACAAGTGACGCATTGATGTGTCAAAAATATGACATTGGAGTGTTTGTGAACAAGTCATTAGTACCGTATTTCATCTATACCTGCTTTACATAAAAAATCATGTGACATCTACTGCAGGTATTATAATGATTTCTACTTTGTCGCTAAACTTAGTACAAGCTATTAAAAATTTACAACGCGCACTGTATATAGGACTTTATCAGTTGTTTACAAATTATTACTATTTTATAGTCTCGATACACTCTGACAAATTGTTGACTAATATATTATACATGTGTTATGGTTTTTGTTAGATTTATGTGCAAGGATATGCTTGAGAAACTTGTCGCTTGTTTTAGTAAATTTTAAATGTCTGATAATAGATATAAATTTAGTAGGAAAATAAGTGCATTTATTTTTATAGTAACTGTACTAAAAATGCTTATTTAATTTATGTCCGCTTTCATAAACGATAAATAAATTAATTTCTCCTGCTAAATAATTTTGAAAACAAATACTATTTTAACAATTTACTACAAGATTATTATTATTATTCGTCACTGACAATACAAGTAAAATTGTTAACAAACTATTTATATGATCAGTTTTCGAGTATGTTTCGTTCTGGAATTACTGGAACTAATTATTTGAAGAATTAAGTTTTTATATATAAATTAGTAGAATTTTTACTACATTCTAAAATATATTTTTTTTAATATTAGTTTTTATGATATTTTAAAATATATTTCTTTAAATAAATTCAATTTAGTGCATTAATTCCATTTTATAAATTTAAAAAAATATATTATATTTTTTATATATACGAAATTGTAGTTTATTTGTTTGTTAATTTTAGAAAATTCAATTTAACAAAAATATGTATTATAAATTAAAAATTTTGTATCAAATAACGAAAAACATACTATAGTTAAATTGATTTAAGCAATAATACGTTTTTAAGCATAATGCAAATAAAATATAGTTTAATAAAGAACTTAACAAATGCCCACGCAATATTAACACGACGTCAACATAACTTTAGCGTCCATTAGCATTCGATTGTCAACGTCGAAGTGAGACATTTTACGTCAACATTAAAAAAAAAAAACGTTACGCTAATATTTTAATCAATATCCTTCTTTTACCTCGCTTATTCGTCGCCTCAGAGGGAAAAAAAAACTTTCAAAGTCATTTTTTTTATTATACAACATACATCAAGTGTATTATGTTGGTAGTCCTGTTGCACGACGCGACGGTTTGTAGGTTGGCACACCTGGCCCGATCGACGCGTCACTAATGGCTTCTCTGATTACTAATTCATTATGTCAACAGTTCGGATGTGATATCTCAATTAGTACGCGTTTTCACTCATTTATCTGTAAATTTAGGTATACGGACTGTTATATAATAAGCGGCCCAGCAAACATTTCGATTACCGCACTTCAATAACAGAATCTAGCAATTTGTTTAATTACAACCTGTCTATGAGGATAGTATTAGTGTATTGAACGTAACAGCAAGCCGGCTATTAGTGTTTCGATTCTGCTTTTTACTCATTTTTCTATTTTGTTTTATACTGTATTTGTTTTGATATGGAATGGACAGAGTCTGGCCGAATCAGATAAGTGCAAATTTTAGTTTTCAATCATTACCATTTATATATGATTGGAAGCTAGAAGTGCACTTTAATTTATATTTATTTTTCATATGTCAAAAATTGTTTAAAACAATACACATTTTTATATTACCTACCTATATATTTTAAGTTTATTCATATCGTTACAAACACAGATAAAAGTTTTCCGATTCATTCCGTTCATTGTCAAATATTATGTTCTTTTTATTTATTAAAAGAGTACAAGAAAATTTTTGAAACTAATTTAAGGAAATTAAATATATTGGAATATTAAAATATAAGTTGAAATTAATTTTATATTAAAATTTTCAGCCAGTTGTATTATGTGGGATTCGGATTTTATCAGAATTTAAATAAATTATTATCACTGATATTAAAATCTTGCATCACTGAGTTAATATCAACTGCGTTTGAATGGTTTGAAACCTACTATAAACTGTAGATCCTTACTTGGTTGCCGAGTAACGACTCGCACCACTGACAATATTAGTAAAATAGCACCATGTTCCTCTTACGAATCACGAAACCTTAATATTTAATGTTGTAATTAGAGATGCGCAAATTGTCCCGAACGTACGTTTTAAGAAAGATTCAAGTATACTAGATCGCTCTCCATTCAACTCTACCACACACGTGTCACGGCACAAGGAACACGGCTACTCTTATCATATTTACCCGGGTAATTAGTGCTCCGTGATCTTGAATGGTACAGTTGCACTACTCAAAAAATTGACATTTTGGGTCAATCCACGCACATCTAGTTGTAATGCAACTCTAAACATAATTTGTTCATCGGTTATTTAACCCAATTCATGTAACATGTTACCGGTTAAACACGGTTACCTAGGATACAACCAGTTTGTCTCTTATCATTCCCCTAAGTACGTACTTATGTACAGAATTTACAATGTTACTGTGTTACAATAACATTATATCGACTGGACTGAAATGACCATTTGTACATCAGAGTGGTTATTCTATATGCATCCATGTATATTGTATACGCTCTTATAACCCCAAATATGTCAAGATTGAACAAGAGGACACGATATATACAAACTCTTCAAATGCTCGTTGTTCCAATTACAACATTTTTACTTTTATTGTTACAAGTGTTATCACAATAGTATATATTGTAAAGATTTTGAGCATGAAGTACAATTTAATCCATAAAAATTATATACCAACATTATTATTTACAATATTTATATATTTATTTAATATATTCTACATGAATTAAGCTTTTTCACGTGAATTAAAAACAGACTTAATTCAATTCTTCAAAATAAATAATTGCTAAAAGTCTATTTAATGTTACTTATTTTGTTACCTATTATTTTGTTACCATTTGTATCATTTTTCCTGATAATGACGTACGTTTAGTACGTCGACACGTCGATTAATCAGTTCTGAAATATTTTTTTCTATGTTATTTAATGTTAAATTTAAAATTATAGAGAAATATGCAAATTCAGTTAATGTTAAAGTATAGTAAGAAAATAAAATGTATTAAAAAATGCAATATTTGGATTGAATAATGCATTAAAATCAATATAAAAACTTTACGATATAAATATAAATATATATGAGGTTACTGATCAGATATTTTTTTTAAATATATTCTAATGACTAAATCAATATTTATATAGTATATATCTACTAATTTTTATATTATGTAATATATGTATCTATAATATTTATTCAAATTTACATATTCAGGTCAGAATATAATCAATTTATGTTTGACTTATTCCACTGTGAAATATAAAACTAATATATACACATATATACATATTTAGTTACAATATTACCGTATTTAATTGTAAATATTTTAATTTTGATGTTTCCTCTCAAATTATTTAGTTCAAATTCTAATACTTTTTGAAATCGAAATTAGTTAAACGTTACTGTACTAGTATTTTAAATTAATTTTCGGATTTTACTATATCTGCCAGTATACAATCTGCCAGTATCCAAAAATTAAAATAAATCAGCTAGTTTATTTAATTTAAATTAGATGGTTAAATTTTAGTTTATTTATTTAATTAGATATTATTGTCTACAACATTAGTTGTCATTTTCAGAAATAATTGAAAAAAATTTTTTATTTTAAACAAAATTTATTTATACTTATAAACTTGTCAGAAAAACAACTAGAACTAAATAAAAATAATTTTTTCGATTAGTTCAGTATAATTCACTTCACTTCACGATAAATCTAGACATTTTCAATCGACCAACTAGAAAAAAAACTTGCAAACTCGCATAAACAAAAGAGACTTGCAAAATAAAAACAAATGTAACCAATCAATGAATGCAAGAAATCAAACATATAAAAAATAAATGCAGCATGAAAAAAAATTTTATGCGAGAGAACTATCGCAACAAGAAACCTTTAGTTCCAATATTGTATTGGCAAAGAATGATCATTTATCGTTATCGCTTAGGTCTTTTACGCCATGTACAAGTTTTTTTTTCTTCTTTCTGTAAATTTCTTTGACAATTTTCCACGGATCTGTCAATAAAATTGTTCGTCTCAGCACGAATGAGAATAAAGGCGTCTTTCGACAACTTAAAGATACTGTTTTTAAAAGAAAATTACTCGGGAATGACAGATTTATTTGATGATAATCAGAAATTCTCTTATTCAACATTCTGAATGTTTTTGCGTCTTTTTCAGATATTTCATTCAAGGATTTGTCGGAAATATTTTTGTTCCTGATTTAGACAATATATTGTGTCTGTTTTGTTTAACTTTTAATAATATTTTATAATTAGTTTTTAAAATATTTCACTTCTATTATTTTTAATAACTTTATAATTGTAATTTCATTAGATGTACCTGAGATCTTTTTTATAAATGTTATATAAAAATAGTTTAAAATACAAGTTTGACTGTTATTTTCAACTTTTGTAAAGTAAATATTATTGCTAAAACCAACTTGATCTATTAGTTTATTTAAAAATTATTTATTTAATTTGTAATAAATTGTGAGTAAAGTTTTGAGACAGTTCTCAAAATTAGAGCTATAGATATTAAATGTTTTGCAATTCAAATATGTAATTTTATAAATTTGTTGCAAATGTAATATTTTGAAATGTAGATAATTTGTCTGCGCAAAATTATTTAGCATATGCTTTTAACAGTTTTCATTATTTTAATGGCTGGAAAAATATGGAACACAAATACATATTTTCTTCATATATAATATAAATTATTAATTTATCTAAAAGTGCACACAGAAAGTAGCCAAAATAAAAATATATACTAAAATATGTATAATAATATCAAAAAAAAGCTACAAGTATTATTTTAAAAGTCATGATACATATAGTCATATGAATATTTTAAAGCAAATACAGAACAGAACATATACATATATAAGATGAAAAACAAACCCTTATGTTTTATTTTGCATTTGAAAAATGCAGATTTTTACGTATTCGTCGAGTAATGGTTTATGCAAGGCGAAGTGAAACAGCTTTTTTGACCAAATGGAAAACAGAAAAGCGTATCGGAAGCTTTACGTCTAAATGCCATCGTGAAAATCTGTTTCGACGTTACTTTATCGCTGGGCAAATGTGAATGTTGAACAGACGGCAGACGGTTAGACGGTTAGACGTGGTGTTTCATGAAACTTGACGATTGAGATGCAGATGAAAACAAAGAAATTTCCATGTCAGCGGATGATACTGTTTAGCAATAATCAAAAGCGTTGTGCAGACAAGTGCAATGCGCAGCCATGCTCAGTTATTGGTTTGTTTTTTTTTATTTCTATTTAACATAAAATATTGAAGAATCTAGTGGAAATAAAAAGTATACAATGTTTATTATTGCTACTATATAATATCGGTTACATTAAACAAAATTAACCAAATGGTCAATGATTATTAACTAAATTAATATTTATATTTGGATAAGAAAACTTTTGCCAATTCTGGTTGATTAAAAATAATTTAAAATTAACTTGGACAAATTGTTTCTACAAATATTCTAATATACTAAATATTTTAATTGTTACATATAAACAAAACCAAAAAAAACAACAAAAAGGATAAAAAAGCTAAAATGTACGAGATTGCAAATAAAAATTTAATTAGAGTTTATCTAACAAATTGAGCTTTAATAATATAATTGTAATGCAAACAAGTCTCGCAAAATTTATAAAACGATATAATCAGTGCATGTGTATGTGTGTGTGTGTGTGTAAAAACAATATTTATATTTGGTTAACGTTGAGCCATAGACTTACAGGAACGTAGAGGAGATATGTATAACAAAAATGTACAACATGTACTACGTCATGCTCATAAATTTTCGCGCAGTTTAATTTATGTATGCTGTATTATTTTACGTGTGATGAATATACACATTTTCTGTTTACTTAAAATTAGTTTCATATGTTTTGCATGAACGTATGTTCATATAATTATTATTACCCTTTGCTATCTATGTTAAAGAAGAGGACTATTCGAAAAGTTTAATTTAATATAAACTGGGTATATATTTTTTTTATATATAGTGTATTAAATAAAAAAAGTTATAAAAATACATTAGAATACTATAATTTAAAAATGAAATGAAAAACTACTGATTTTTTCAAAACACACAGTCAAATTTAATGAATATTAAGCTACATTCAGATTGCGGTTTTAGCAGTAGCAATAGAGTGGGGATGCAGTGGTATCTACTACTTACTGCCAAAATTGCAGTGTAAATGAAGTTTAATGATCATAAAATGTTCCCGTATGTTCCATGTATTCAGCATGTAAGTAGGCAAGCTATAGAGACAGATAAACACATATTGCGGCTTGATGTGTCTTGGTTAGGCGCAAGGCTAAAATTCTTATCTCATAAAAATTCTAATTTTAATGTGAACGTCGTAAAAAGTAGGCGTAGACTCTTCAAGGGTTGTTGTAACACAAAACTTCGACACCCATGAGGTATATGAGTAACTGACTATATAAAAAAAAAAGTGATTATAATTTTTTTCTGATAATGATGTACGTAGAGTACATCGAAACATATACAATATATACAATATACAAAACTTAATCCTAAAGCCGTTTTATTTTGGTAAAAAGATGTATAAACACGGTATTTTAATTCTTATTTGAATTATAAGTTATAAGCTACCCAGCTAACATGTAGATCAGTAAACAAACATCTATTACAATTTTTTGCCAGCAACTCAGAACTTATTGCATCAAACAGAAATACATTTCGTTCGCTTAAGAAGCGGGAGAACAAACGAAACAAAAAAAAAAACAAAAATGAAAACCCTGTTTGCGACTAACAGCAGCAACAATTTACAGCAATTTTATGCAAATGAATCATCGAAACGTTCGGGTATTTCGACTGGAAAATTATTTATCACTTCCCTGCTCCCAACAATATCACAAGCAGCACTACTGCGTATGTATGCACTTATATATCTCGCTCGGCCGTTCGAGAGATGAAACCATTGATTGGAATCTAGTAATTTTTAAATTATAACCGAGTGCTGATAAAGAATATTTATGTGGTTGGGACTTTTCAACGTTCAATGGACGGCCGTGGTTCTCTTTTTCCCCCTGTATCGCGTTCTCTCTTCGTTGGTTAATGAATTACTGGCTGTTGATAAGTATCTCATAGTTTTATTCTATCTGTCTCTGTCTTTTTCTCTCTCTTTGCGTCGCATTTGTTTGTGTGTGTGTGTGAACGGTAGTTAGAAATATCTACTGTTTAAACCACAATTACAATGCTAAAATAAATATCTTTCAGTTATTAGCCCATAAAACACAGTACAAGAACAACATAGCCGCTCTTTCTGGCTGTAATAAATTTGTTTTGAGTGTAACAGATATGCGTTACTTATATGTATACACTGTAATAATTTATGACTCATTATATTTATTTATTTTATTTGTTTATTTGATGAATAAGTATATATTGCAGGTTGAGTGATGTATTGACATAAAAATTGGTAAAAAAAATTTAAATTAATTTTTATTAACTAGACTAATCAAACTCTACACAATTTTAATAATAATAATATAACAGCTCTACAAGCTTTATAGGAACATTGCTTGAAAACAAATTCTATTCTAAATTGTCATGTCGGCAGCTTTCTCATTTTATTTATTAATTTTTAATGTTTTTAAATACTTTGTTACGTCAATTTGCTTTTAGACACCCCGAACTCTTTATTTTCTGCACACAATAATCCAGTAAATTGATGTTTTCTTATCTACATATTAAACTAGAGAGACCAGAATTTTTTATTTTTGAGCAAAGCGAAAAAAAAAAAAAATTTATAGTTGCTCTTTACCATACCATGTTGTAACGTCAAATACTAACACGACAGATAAAGTTAGATTTTTTCTGGATTATTTTACGACTAACGATCTAGAAATAGGTTGATATGTAGTAATTAATATATTAGAAAAAAACGGTGGTATGATAGTTTTAAATGTTTCAAATTTATATGATATAATTAGATATGAGAACAGCAATTATATTATTTAATATTCTTAAAATATCAATGAAAAATATTATTTTGTTCCAAAATTATTGAATAACACCACAGAAAATCGAATAAGTTATTTATTTCTGTTCTTCTGCATTTTTGCCATTCCAATATTTCTTAGGAGAACCACCTCTAGCCATTACATTACTGGGATTATACTTCACACTGACATCACATTATAATTGCGATATGAATAAATTTACTTTTTAACTTTAATTTAGTAACTATTGACATCGTATATAAATATTTTAAAAATTATGTAAAATTTTGTTTTATATTACAAAATACTGATTTGAATTTGAATGACACTATTAAAAAGAAAGTTAATATATAATTTTATTACAATTTGATTTTTTTGCTACCACTTTACGGTATATAGTTCTTCATTTGGTAATCAGCGTAAAATACAATATAACTTGCATAGATGCCTCTTTTAAAAAGATTTACCAACACATACGTAAAACTATGCAGACTGTACACAAACACAAATTAGGTTCCCCTAACTGAAATAAGTGTACTTGTGAAGGTACATTACATATTTACTGTTAGCTTTCAAAATATTAATTTGGATTAATTTTAATAGGAAATAAAATATGCTAGCTGTACTGTGTTAGTATCTGTCTGTATAGTATTACGTATGTATTAGTAAAACTATTTAATCTATGCGTCTATGCAAGTTCTATTGTATTTCAAAGCAGATAATTTAAAACGAGTAAATACGTCCAAAACCATATAGAGCCTATGTTGACCTGTTCAACTTTCCGCTTTATTCCTAACTAGATATAGATTATGAATTTATAACTATATTATTGTAGCACATAGTGTTACAATACGATACATTACAGCCAACGAAATATATATAATATGGCCGTAGGTTGAGACTCATTTCGTTCCGTCTAAATGAGTATAGTATTCAAGCTCAATAGAAGCTTAATTCATTTCCTTACCTTTCGGTATACCTTTTACGCGACGTTTACTACGTTTATATTACGAGCGATGGCTTGGTTTTAAGCTTCGAGCTACTCTTATAATGCAGAACGGCTCGCGCTAATGAACTCCAAATGTATATAAAACGATATTAGTTATAAGGTTATTTTAATAAGCTCGTTGTGTTTAATAGATAAAATTACTTTTAATGTCTTAGTTTGTTTAATATTCTAATCATATGGGATGATGCACTGTAACTAATTATGTTTTTCTCACAAAATGTTTGTGATGTGAGAGACGTTCGAGTTATTCTTTTTTTTTTTAAGTTTTTAATTGAAAATATAAGTGGAATTTTATTTTTTAAGTTTTAAGTTTTCTAGTAATTAAAGCTATTTTAATGTGTAACTTATTTATTTTTATTTTGGAATCGTTACTAACTTGAATTTAGAATTTTTAATTGGAAATTTTAATTAGAAATTTATTAATTGATTTTTATATTTACCAATAACCAGAAACATTTTTAATGTGTTATAAATTTTATTTTTAATTAATTTTAGTTTCAATTTTAAGAAATGTCGCTGTAAATAGTTTCCAAATATGTCCGTTTAGAATTTTGCTAGCTTCAGAACTGTTTTATGATTTGTTTAGTCACATTTGCTTTCGTAGGCCGCTGGAAATTTACTATCGGTTTGAGACATAATACACTTTATATATTTATTATTGCTGATTATTTTTATTTCGTTTATTTTTGTGAATTCTCTATTTTTTTATTGCTCCATAAATTTTATGTTTTAAGATAGTTTTAAATAGATCCAACAATGAAATTGTATTGCTACGAAAGCCATTAATTGTTCTTTAAAATTAGTATTTTAATTTATATCATTTTGATGGTATACGTTTGCGTGAACATCCGATGAGTAGTTTAATTTGTATGATTGACAGTGTTTTGCGTGAGCTAAAGTTCCCATGTAGTAGGAATAGAAGAACATGTATGAGACATTTTATGTAAATGGATGGAACTAAATTTGCTTGTCTGGATAATAGAATTTGGGATAACAGAAAGAATTTGTGCCACACCCTTTTGGGTACATTGCGTGATAGTGTATGTATCATTGCATTTTCAATACATTTTTTTTACAAATTTACAAACTTTTTATTTATAAAATAGAATATAATATGTAAAAATTTAGATTTCGTTTTTATTTTAAAAAATCTATATATTTTAATGTCAAATAATTAAAAAAAAACTTAAAGTTTTATAAAAATATAAGGCTATTGTGGTATTAGCAACCATTTGTATATAATTACGTTATTTTTTTTGTGTTAAATGTAATACAATTAGCAGCAGGAATGTTTATTAAAAACTTAGCAAAAGTGTGACTGACTACACTACCTTGATGAAACATATAATTTTTCTGCATTACAGTAACTACTTTTTTACTTATATTTCTGCCAACGTGACTTCTCAACCAATTCAAACCTCACCAAAACTAACACTAATGTTTGAATGAAAAACTCAATTCGTCTTCCAAAGATCCGAGCTCCAAGTATACTATGCAGAATAAAAACGAAACAGAACAAATGAAATTGAGACAAAAGAAAGAAACAAATGAAATTTGCTTTCATCGCAACGTCAGCGCGCGCGAAATGATCGTATAATTTTCAATTACTTTGACTAGATTACGTATAACTCTCAGTGCGTATTTTTATTAGGGATAATAAGCAACAACAGGATATTATAATATGCGATTCGCGACTGTTTTGTTACCAACATTGAAAAACTGGTTGCCACTGCAGTCTATAATTACGACCGAGTGACCGAGTAATTACTCATGCTTATAGCTTTGTTTTTAGGATGTTATACAGTAACCGAATGAAATTTAATCCAATGAAATATTTATTTTTATGAAAATGTAATGATTTTTTGCTAATTAAATTTTTATGTTATTATACTGTATTTTTCGAAAAAGTTAGTTTTACACTGTAAAAACCACCAGAAAAATCACACGAAACTAAAGAAAACGTGACAATATGAAATTCGACAATAACGTATTGACAGTACTGACAGCTTGTTGACAGGTTGTATGTCAACCAATCAGAAGTATATATTTGGCGAAATAATTTTAAATTACAGACTATAGAATTAAATTAATTTTAAAAGATTCTGTTCAAATATTTGAATCAAGATTAAATTTTTTAGGTTTATAATATTATAATTAAATATAAACGAATCTTTGTTGATATTATTTATACAATTATAAATTATAATGTATTAGCACAATAGGTGAATGATTCTTTCATAATGTTAATATAATAACTTTTTAATATATATATATATATATATATATATATATATATATATATATATATATATATATATATAATTATTTCTCTAGAAATAAATTATATTGAAAAAGTGTTACATAAAAAGTAAAACTCGTTTAATATGAATTTTCATTACTTTCATAAATTATTGATATTTATGTTATTATCTTCAAGAACAAAATTAATTTTTCAATGTTGAAAAAATATATTGATTATTATTAACAAAATATATCATTTAGAAACTTATACAGGTATATTATTATATACTAACTTACATTTTATTGTTGTATAAAAACCTGAAATTTATGGAGAATAAATAATTGGTTTTAAATGATATTCATTTTCTGTATAGATTTTAATAATTTAAATAATTAAAATAAATGCATTTATATTAAATGTAGTAGAATAACTTTGAACTGATAAATAAAAATATTAATATACCAATTTACTACAATAATAGTATTTTTAATGTACTTTAGCATTTATTGAAGTACTAATAATTCAAATGATATAAAAGGTTTATTTATTTATTTATTTAGTAGTACTTACGATAAAAATGTTTTAATAAAAAAATACATTAGAATACCAATTTATTTTGAATAAATATTTGATTTCTATGATATTTATTTAAATTATAATAAATATTTTTGTAGAAATTAATAATTTTTTATGATATACACTACGATATCATAATTAAGATAATGTTAATGTTCAGTTAATGATAGCAATTTTTATATCAAATATTTTTGCATACTTCTGGAAATATTTGGGATATTTACTTGGAATAGTTTGTTTGTTACATTTTATAAAAACTGTATACAAACACTAAATTCAATTTTTGAGAAAATTTGTTACACATTTTTAAAATAAAAACTAATATAATTTTACAACTTTGCTCATCACCTGTTCCAGATTCACAGACCTTTATTAAAGTACACGTACTATTATCTCTCGTTTAATATAAAAGTAATTTAAGTAATGACTGACAAAATATATTTGCTGAAAAGTTTAATGCACAAACTGCACCTGCACTTTTACAGAAAAAATGTACTTGATTTTTAAGGCATTTTACTACGAAAACTGGAAGACTAAAACACATACTTGGCAACGTTGACAGAGTAAAATAATAATTATAAACTCATTTAGGGTAAAGTATTTTTTAACTGATGAATGAAATATCGTTTTTTAATAAATATTAATTGCTTTATTTGAGTGAGAAAATGTCTTTAATGCATTTTGGCATGAGAATCAAGCAACCGCTTATTAATTTTGTTTTCTTTTTATTTCAAAGTTTGACAATTATTTTCATATATTTCTTCAGATGTAAGCTACAAGTGTCTTTTGGATAAATTCCAAAGATTTTTGATGTAGAACTTATGTTGTAAATCATATAGTTTTTCTTTTAGTTGAATGTTTTATCGTTTGTGATTAAATTATGAAATAAAATATTTGTTAGAAATATTTAAATTTTATCAATATTTTTATGCTGTTATACAAATTATAAATTCGTAATTTTTGCATTTATTATAATTATTTTTGTAATGTAATATGCAAATTTTAATGAAATAAAAACAATTTGTAATTTAAAAATAATTAATATTTTTGAATAGCATTTATTTTACTATAAATAAAAATGTTTATTTAATTAAAATGTAAATTATTACAATGCATTCATTGTTTTGCGTATGATAATTAAAATTTAATACATTTTTAAATTAAAATTAAATTATAAGTATTAATTTGACCCAGCTCTTTAACTAAAGCTTTATTCTAAGTACGAGTATCTAGTAATTATACTATATGATATAAAAATTTTAAAACTGCATTTATATATAAAAATTCATTACCTCATCTGATCTGATTTTAATTAATATTTCAAAATATATTTTGTCCACTTAAAATTTAAAATTATTACAACTTAAACATACTAACCATTTTAATTGTGTTTAATATAACGATAAAAAATTATTTGTTTTTTTTTTTAAATATATTTTTTTGAATTAAAGAATTTATATACTGATCAATTTCTTCATAACTCCAGAAAATTCTGCGGAATGAAAATTAACCGTCTAATTGAAATAATTTCATAAGAAAATTGTATCATTGAATCATATCATATCAATGAAAATACACTATTGAAACAAGTTTCAAGTTCAGTTAGTTTTAATTGACAGAAAAATAACGCACATATAAAACCTAGTTATAAATTTTAATTATTTGCTGATGCATTTCTTAAGGCCCCTTGTTTTGCGTACATAGAAAAATGCGGTATTTCTAGCCGTGCAGGTATTAATACATATTTTCTACTCACGTTCAGAAATATCAAGTTTGACATGGTTGATAGGATACCTTAGCGCAAGTGTTCTTTCTGATCGCGGCTTTTTTATTCCTATTAATAAAAATATTTCAATTCGTTTTGATCGTGGAATGAACGCGCGCTAGTTGGGTTATAAAAACTTTGTAAAAACGTTTGAGATGCTATAGGTAAACGTTCTAACTGGAGTTTAGTACCCGTATTAGTTGCAGTTATAGAGGAGATTTTAAAAATTCATACGTGCTGAAAATTGCAATTATTATATCAGTTGTAAGGAAAAATTTGCAATAGCATGCATAAATTTCTTTTAATAAGTGATAGGCAAGTGATAGCATATTTTTTTTTATCAAAAGTTGTCAATCATATACGCTAAAATTTAAATGCAAATATTTTTGGTTTAAAATCTAATATAATCCAAGTGTTCTTTTATTATTGACAAGGCAAATTTAATATAGCTTCCCATACTATATTTAATTTTCGTCATTTTCAAAATATGTTCAAAGAAAATTATTTGTAAGTATCGAACTTTAAAAAGTATTTACTATAATTTTGGAATATGTTCAGTCTGTAGAATAATTTGAAGATCGTTTTAATTTAAGTTACAATCTTAGAAGTCATTTATTTTTAGGTAAAAATAAATCAAATAGTAAACAACAAAACATATATATATATATATATATATATATATATATATATATATATATATATATATATATATTATTATTAAAAATGAAATAGAAACTTTTCCATTTCATTGTTTGTTGATAACAAATGTGCATACTAATCTGTTTTTCCTGTTTGCTACAGACTGAAAAAAAATGTATATAAAGACAGCTAAATAAAAAGATAAAATTCTAATGTATTCAAAAAATATCACGAGCATAAAACCACAAAGAAATAAAAGAAAAAAATATAAAGCAATTTCAAAGAGCTAAAAAACCTGGCAGAAAATCGATAAAATATAAATTAAAAAATTCTACATTTTTGCAAAAGAAAAATATATTTGCCGACCGACCTACTTTCTTTAAATAGGTTATTATAAATATTGCTAAACATTCACGGTCAACACAAAGAAAAAATATTTAAAATTCATATGTTTTTATTTTTATATTGTGTAACTATGTTTTTGTAATTTTAAAAGAAAATTTAAGAAAACGTTATAATGAAAGTTTTAAAGAAGTTAGAATTTTTTGATTGCACTATATTTCTTTATGTTTGATAATAAAAGAATAATTAAACAAACGCTTTGATATATTTTTTTATCATGTATTGTAATTAAACTTTTTTATATTTATACTTTCGTATATAATGTAAATAATTTCATATTTCGGATATAGGTATTTATTATAAATTATAATTGCAATAGAACCCAGTTACTGAGGCAAAAATAAAATAATTTTGTAGAAAAATAATAAATAAACTTCTTAAGACTACATATACCAATACCAGTAACATTATCTAATAAAAGAGAAAGACTTGACAGATGATACGGAGCTAATTAGACTCTGACGCGATTGAAATAATACTTTGAGAACTAAACGTGTTCTACTTTTTTGTGATATTTTTACTTCGTAGTTTTTTGGGGAAACCTTATTTATGTTTATATATTTATTGATATCTTTACAACTGGCTTATATATAAATTCTACAGTAGTTTGATCAAAGCTTTAAAAACGTACCAGAAGGGTGGTACCTTAATAAAATAACACCATTCCGTGAAATTACATAGTACTGTAAACTGACCCCTTAATCACATTCGTCTCGTATTATTCAATCAGTTGCAGAGTTAGAGAAGGACACAGAGAGAGAATATGCTTGTAAAAGCGACAGAAAGGAAATCGCTAAAGAGCACAATGTAATAACAAAACCTAAATACAATGTAGTACATATAACAACCACCGCGGCTTTAGCATCTACCGGAAGCTAGGGGGGGGGGGCAAGGCAAACCCAGTGGCGTAGGAGTGAATTATGACGAGGAAGGGGCGTGTAATGCGGCGCCCTTCAGCGGCCCCGAGCAAACGATATTGTATCTGCCTTGAATGTAACCATTAATTTTGCTAATTAATTGCCATCTTAATTATCTACTCCAAGACACAAAAGTTCATTAGTCGGGGAGGCCCCGGTGATGCTCTGTTGTACTGCTCATTACGCGTTATTACCGTCAAACCACTGCGCGCCGCGTTGTCCGGAAGAGTCGACATTCTGCAGCTCTATGCCTTATTAGATAAAATGCAGATTAGCTGGGCGACGGGCGATGCGACCGTTTACAATTTATTACAGGTGCTTTTGTATTTTATCATCAGTGTGGTGTGGTGCGATGCACCGCAAAATGATGTATTAATCTCTCTTTACATTTAATCATTTTATTATATTTTACTAATTGATTTAAAACGCAAAGAAAATTGAAAGAGATTTTTAATGATTTTACTATAATAATCTAACAGTCGTTTAGTTAATTTTTTTACATAAAAATTGCAAATTAATTATTGTATTCTATTATTTATCAATATAAAATTTGATGCTAATTTTTAATCAATATTATACTTATAAAATTTAAAATTCGCACATTTTTAAATAAAATTTATTCAGTGGATTAAAAATTAAAATGTTCTAAATTTTATAATTTATCTATTTCATTTTGTCTATCAACTGAAAATTTATAAAATTCTTTTTAAATTGCAAGTATTTCTACACTATTATAAAGCATATAATAATTTAATTGAAATATTCTACATTTATATAGAATGACCTACAAAAATATTAAATATCCATTTGAATAAAATAAAATAAGGTTTACGTTGTAGTTCTGTTAAATTTATTTAAAATTCAACGTTTCGATATACTGAATGTATATCATCATTAGGAAAATAATTACAAATGACATATATAATAAACAAACACAGAAACAAGTTACTAGGTAAAAAAATACAAGTAAGTAGACTATAAAATTAATAATTTATGAATTAAAGGAAACCAGATTTTATTTAAATCACTGATTAATGTTATTTTTTTCTTTATAAATTTCAATTGCTTCTCTTACCAGTCAACTGTTAATATTGTTGAGTCTTGCAATTATTTTAGTCTTCAAATTTTGATATTTTTTTTGTAAAAATTACGTATTTTTATTTTTCTATGTAAAATTGAAAATTATGCAATAAACAATGATTATATTTTCTTTTGTATAGCATCTTAAATAAGCCATAATATCTGTAAATATCTGTTATATAAAATATTTTAATATAAAACGTTGATTAATTACCATATTATTAATTATAACTCCAAATCTGATAAGTACTTTCCAAATAAATCTTTTTCAATTGAATTTTATTTTACTTAATATTTAATTTCATTGATTTTTAAAGAAACATAATAATATAGATACTTCGAGGCAAGCTTTAAAAGAAAAATCCTTTTAAAGGATAATAAGAAAAGATGAAAATATTAAATAATAAATTAAATATTATTAAGAATTTTTCTATTGTATTCTTACTATAAAAATATTCTTTTTATCAAGTAATTAAAACACAACAGTCATTTTATATCTTAATAAACTTTTTGTTTTGTTTTTTTGTAATGTAAATATGTATATGTAAAATATGAATATCTACAGAAAATATTACATAATTAAATTGAAAGAGGGTGTCATTAAAAAAGTCCAAATAGATAATATCAATATGACAGATAACCTAAAACATATTTATAATAATTTAAATAAATAATGAGACACGCGAAATGTTAAATAGAAACGTATTATATAGAAAGATAGAATCGTGATAATTAGTATATATATATATATTCCGATCTTTTATAACGTATCATTATTAAAACTGATAATTACAACGTATCGATTTCACGTATTAATTAGACCCTTTTCACCACACGTACATATGAGCCAATGATAAATTTTCGGTCTTTCAAACTATGTTATTTTCGGAAATAATCTCTAATAATTAGATGGTAATCAACGAAAACAAATGTGAAGTGTAATTGATAAATTGTTACATATTTGATAAAATATTTTATTTCAATTTAGTCCTGTGAAGTTTTTAATATTTTTAGAAGTAAATTTTTTATTATTTTTTTTAGTATTACGGCATATCAACTCAGAAAATTCTATAAATTCAATTTTACAATATTTTTAATTTATAAAATACAAATTATTTCGAGTATATTATTTAAGTCACAATTTATTTTTGTCAAGAAATTTTGATATGAAAAAGAAATAGTATTGAAAATAAAGTTATATAAAAGTATTTTTTTATTCTTTGTGAAACTTAGTTTCTTTAAAACAATGCATCATTATAATTTTCAAATATTTAATAAAAATTATTGTCTTTTATTATTGTACTATCGTTTTTAAGATTTTTATTAATTACAACTTAAATTATATACTGGTTCAATATTCTGTAATTTTTTTCATAATCTATTATATACCTGAACTATTATTTTTTTAAAAATATCAAAGAAATTTGTATAAGTCAATTCAAAATATTGAAAATATTGTTTTTATAAAATAATACACAGCGATAAGATTGTTCTGGTTCAGTTTTTAGTAAGACAAAATTTTTTTTTATGTAAATAAAAGTGATATCAAATATAACGAACTTTATCCAAATATGTCTGCAGATATTATTTCATATAACAGCACAAAAAGATTTAATATCGAGATATACATATGTATATCCATAGAGAAAAATTAATTTATTTCCATTTCCAAATAGAATAGAGCAGTAGAATAAAAGCATTTACATGTTACGAAATTTTTTCATTGAAGAAAACATTTGCAATCGACAACAACAAATTTTTATTTAAATCACAGCCTTCTAAGATCAGTTCAATCGTCAATAGATTTATCAAAAGCGTTTTCTAGACGTTTCGTCGTACTGATAAAAGAGAAATAAAATATCATGTTTAATATCGCAATATACATACATCATATATAAATCATTTGCTTAAAAGAAACTTTTAAACTCGTACAATTTCAATACGGCACGGCCCACATGAAGATATCGTGTATGAAACCTTATCTCTTCTTATTACGCCCACTTATGTTATATATTTTTATTAAAATATTACAGCGTCTAAGTTCAGTGTAGCATTTGGAAGAAGAAGAAAAATTGAATCATTGTAATGAGATGTGACATAATAATTCATAAGTGAGACACAATGAGATGAAATTTTATCCGCCTACAAAATCAACACTTTGACTTGTAAAAGTTAAGAAGGTATGACCCTATTTTATATGTAATTGAATAGCATTTGTTACCTATTATAATAATAGAAGGTAATTTTGAAAATATTCTAGGCTTTCCTAATTCGACTTACAAGAAACCGAAGTAATATATTATGTATATATTTATAAATAGCTGGTGTGAAAACTTATATGTAGTTAGTTAACTTATGTTGTAGTTAGTTAACTAGTTAGTTAGTTAATTTGTTAAGGTCAAATTTTGTAATTCAATTTTGAATCATATACATTTCCAGTCGACTTGAAACTATGCACACATATATAATTCCAATTACAATATAATGTGGATTGACTGCTGAACTTCTTAAAATTAAGGATTACTCGTTTAATAACATAGAAAGGATATTTTATCAGTTTTGCACTATTGCCATTGATAATTAAGTTTTGCAATATTTTTATGATAATTGAATTATACATATGACAGCAGTTTTATTCACATGCATAGTTTCAATTACAACACAATGTGGATCGACTGAACTTCTTAAAATTAAGGATTACTCGTTTAATAACATAGAAAGGATATTTTAACAGTTTTGCTAAAAGCTAAAATTCTAATCAATGACCCAAGAGTATTTTGAGAAGTTAGGTTATTGATTAAGATTTTAGCTTTTTTAAAAATTTGCTACTGATGCTGGAAACATTTGAAATACACCTCAAATATCGTTTCAAAAGCGATTTGTAGTTCAAATTATTTATTGACCGGTTCCAGATTTTCCTTTTGAAAAATTAACCAAGATATTTCTGTATGTATTTAATTTTATCGTTTTGAATTATATTATGTGTTTTAAAGAATTTATTCAAAATTTAACATGTTTTATACAAATCTTTACATGGTTAGAAACATTCTATAGTTGAGATTTTCAAACAATTTTTTTAGGTATTATAATTACTATATACCTATATTCATCCAAGAATACGTTATTTACAATCTTCTATGATTATATTGTCTATATTATATTGTCTTAAAAAAAGAAGAGAAATGTGAATCTGATTCTTAGCAGGTAACCATTAACGTAGTAGTACATATATACATACATATATATATATATATATATATATATATATATATATATATATATATATATATCGAAAAAAAGGAGATATTGGGATGTCGGTCATAAATGATAGGGCTAAATAATTCAAACCTCTATTTGAATTTTATTCCGAGCTTTCGGCCTTATTTTAGGCCATCATCAGGGAAAAGTTCGAAGAGATCAATTTTAATGGTTAAAGCTCGCGAAAACAAACACATATCTTTGTATAGAATTCATGAAAATTGCATTAGGTGTTAGAGATTAAAATTAGTTTTGATTGTTATAGTTTAAAAATGAAATAAGTTATAAATAATCAAACACCAATCAAGTTTTATACATTAACATATTAAGGTGTTTGATTATTTATAACTTATTTCATTGATTATTTATAACTTATTTCATTTTTAAACTATAACAATCAATACTAATTTTAATCTCTAACACCTAATGCAATTTTCATGAATTCTATACAAAGATGTGTTTGTTTTCGCGAGCTTTAACCATTAAAATTGATCTCTTCGAACTTTTCCCTGATGATGGCCTAAAATAAGCCCGAAAGCTCGGAATAAAATTCAAATAGAGGTTTGAATTATTTAGCCCTATCATTTATGACCGACATCCCAATATCTCCTTTTTTTCGAAATATAATCTAACAATCGTATATTTCTATATATATATATATATATATATATATATATATATATATATATATATATATATATATATATATATATATAACTTTTAGGTAAACTTTGTCGCTCTTTAATTAATCAACAATTTAGCAACACCTATAAAATAAAACACCACGAATATTTAATGAATCTTTGCGTGAAATCCAGTTCACTTTGACAGCAAACTTGTCCGCGGCCAACGACGGCCGGCAACTTTTTTTTTATGGTTCCGAAATCTCATTTCGAATGCACATCATACGTCTGCATAGTAGCAACATTGCCCGACATCGTCGATTATCGGTCATAATGCGACATTTCGATTCTTGGCATTCCCTCACATTTGATTCCAATGCGCGCACGTATTCATCGGACAAAAATTGACCGCTCCGCGATTAAGCTTCGCTCTCTTACTATACATACATATCTGATCAATTTTAATGATATTTGATGGGTTGTATCATACGGGCATAAGCACGCTAAGGTCCTCTCCGTTTTGGATCTAAAGATTTTACTCGCGCAAAAAGGGTAATTATAAAACTTCTGCAATGAAAACAAATTATATAATTAGACCACCCAGGGTCTTTCAAAACTTTTGCAGATATTTTAATGGGATTATGTTTTGATGTTATAGTATTTTTCGACCATTGGTTTATGAATGTATGTATAAGGAAGTTTTTGTTAGGTCTAAGGAAATTATATGGTTCTCAAATTGGTGGTTTGAAAATGGAAACATTTTTGGAAATTTTGTGCTAATGTTTTTTGAGGTTTTCGGCTTGTTGAAGTTAGATTTTTATAAAATAATGTGTTTTTAATTAGAAAATTAAAACATATATTAACGTTTTAATTTAACTTAAGTATTGTAAAGGATGAGACATTGATATTTTTATATTTATCTCTTTTTAAAACTAGACGGGAATCGTATCACTCAAATGTTTTAATTCAAAATTATAAAGACAATTTTTAAGACATATTTTGAAAAAAATATGTACGATCAATGATTATTTAAAGATTAACAAATTGTAACAGATTTTATTATTATTTGAAGTTAAAAAGTTATGTTATGTAAAGTTAATATTTAATAATTAGAAAAGTATGACTACAGAATTTATTTATATATATATATATATATATATATTGAACAAGATTTGATAATATGTTATACCAGATTTTGGATACTGCTTAAAGGTATTTTAATTACAATTTATCGTAATTATATTTAATATAAAAGTTATGTTTTCATAATTAGGATAAAATCTAGAAATTGATCTAAAATATTATTAAAATTATATTATCTAATTATTTGAATTTTTTGTGTCCAAATCATTTATTACAAAAAAATATTTTAATTTCATGTTTTATTTTCAAATTGAAGAATTCTTGTACAGACAAAAACTAAAATTTCTAGAAATGTCCGTATATAAAAAATGAAAATATTAACGAAAATTATAACTTAATAACGTTAAGAAACATTTTTTCTGTAGTTGATATTTTAATTACAGTAATTAATATTTCAAATCAAAGTGTATGCCAGAAGGTTTTCCATAAAACTAACATTAAAATATGAATCCATTTCGGTTTGATAATAAAAAAGAATTCTGTTGATAGTTGAGATACATACGTATACGCAACGAAATATTCTGTCTTTGTTTTGATGGTCTTTTTAATTTAAATTTTAACCACACGCAAACAAAACCAAAGCGAAACGATTTTTTTTTTCATTGAGAGAATAACGTAATACATATGTGAAGGCTTCCTTTCATATAACTACTGGTACTACCTCCGGTTCCAATTATTTATGCTGTTTTTGTTCCAATTAAAGTCACAAAATTGGGTGAAAAAATATCGGTTTATTTAGAACACGTATTTGTTTTCATTTGGGCGACAAAAACAGATCCCAGAGTGGCAGGTAAACTTGTCTAATGTGCTCAGTGGCGTAGATAAGACACTTTTACGGACTATGTTAATTTCGTTTAGCATATCTAGATATTTTTTCTATTAAAATCTAATGATATTATCACTGCTTTAAAGAAACAGAAAAGAAAGAATTAGAAATGAAATTTTATGATGTTTAAAATGACACGAGTTTAAGGACTGATTACATAAGACATTGTTAAACATATAGTAAGGTAACAATATTGTTAATTTTCCAATTGACCAACCTATAAAACGCTTTAAAGACAATTGACAATCTATTTACCTAGTTAGATATTAGACCTAGACCATATTATTAAAAAGTTTTAATTTAAAATTTTTAACAAAAAAAAAACTATTTAAACTAGAATTTCTCTGATTCAGCCAAAACTTTTGTAAAATGTTGATAGAACTAAAATACTTCATAAGTTTAAACGTCAGCAAAATTATTTGTTTGTCTGAAAACTACTTGTGTTATTAGACGAACGCCACTGATCATTGTCCAAAGTTTCTCTATTCCTGCATCGTCGTCGAAAAGTCTTAATGATTGGCGCGACGCAGACTTGTTATAATCCCGACATATTGCGAGAAATATAAGAAACAATTGTTGTCCGTATCATCATGTCTGCTCCGCTAGCAAACTGTCATCGTTGAAGACGAAAAATAATAATACAGACTCTAAAGAAACTTGCACAAGACACAGATTTAATCTGTCCGCCATATTTGCTTCGACTTTAACACTTTGAAAAGTCATTTGTTCGAATGAAAATGTAGAACAAAGACGAATTTGCAAGACGCGGTACGGTGGTGAGTAAGTATTGTACTCGTATTGTAGAAGTATGTAAATATTTGTCTTTCATTTTAGTAGCAATCGATAAATTGCATTGCGTTGAATAAAGTACTTCGGGTGTTGTACTCTCGTATATTAACGATTGACTGAGGTAGGAAGTGTTTTTGTAATGATAAGTATTGTTTGAAATTCAACGAGGTATGAATCATTTACCGCATTGTTTTTGTTTGGTAAAAAGTTTTTAATACAATGATTCAAATGTGTTTAGCAAATGTTTCAAATACAATATAACACTAATGCATGTTACTGTATTGTATACAAGATGTGTTAAAATTCTGCTGATAAGAATTTATAAAAATAAGGAAATATAATATACACAAGTTAAGAAAGAATAGTGAGTAGAATAATTGCCTTAGTAACAATAAAAATAATTTAGTAAAAATATTATAAAAATGTAATAATTTAATTTTTTAATGAATTTTAAAACTCTGCTAACTACTTGTTTTTAGTTATGTGCTCCAGGGATTTTAAATCTAATGGTGTCATTCTGAATAAATTCTGTTTGCCTGAAAAAACCAAACATGTAACATTTAAATTTTGTTAAAAATTCAACTATAAAGATAATAATATATAATTTACTAATAGCTTACTAAATTACTGCAAGATAAAATGTACCTAAAAGTGTGTGGCACAAACTCTTTCCACTATCCCGAAATTAGTTTCCTCCGAACATTCATTAATATTTTGTGTAAACTATGCTGATCTACATAAACATTTGTTAAATGCTACGCAACTTACTAATAATAATAATTACAATAGAAGAAGAATAGAGAGGATTATTTTTCTTTTCCCACACGTTGAACGTACGAAAATCGTAAGACCTGCACAAGGGGTAAAAATAATAAGAGAATAACTATTTATTTTCTGAAGGTTTCAAGAATTAAACCAGCAAGTAAAAAAGTCGGGACTGAAGGTGGAAGAGAGAAATTACGGAAATAGTTTAGAAAGTCTTACAAATCGACCAAACAAAATAAAATGCAAAACAAATTGTAACAAAACCGTTTGGGAGATTAGCCCGCGGCACTGTGTACGCGTAACTTGTGTGTTAGAACTCCTGGCTTGGCTGTGTTTTACTGTATGTATGTAGTTTGTTAAAGTATGTGCAATTTAGCAGTGCGCGGCAGGCAACATTCAGACACTTTACCGGAATAAATTAAATTCATTCGTGTTTATCTTGGATAGTTGCGCGCCGGCGTCACTGTCGCCTTTTGCTTTCTGACGGTCGGTGTCTTCTTCTGCTTCCATTGCACTTATGGAGTAAAATAACTCACAGATGAAACTGCCGCTGGAGTAGTTTTTATGTTTTGAGTGACGTATCTAGAACGACTTGTCTTTTATGAAATCTTACTTTATTTTTTGCTGATTTAAAGTTTTGCGGCTTATATATATTTCAAAAATAGTACCAACTTTAATTTTGTTAGAATAAATTTTATTATGAATAATAAGTCAGTTTGAACACACATATTAGTTCAATTTATATTATTTAATTTTTAAAACACCATATTTAAAAACACAGCACTTTGTTGAATTATATAAGAAAAACTTATTAAATTGATTATATGATATCAAAAATAAAATAAACTTCTATTATTATACATATTATAAGGCTAATTTTACATTTTTTTTTAATATTTCCGAATTTATATAATATGATAAAAATTAATAAAAAAAATTAAACTTAAAAACTATAAAACTTTTTAAATTTCTGTGCTTATTTTAACAAATTTTAACTGATATATTAATGTTATTAATGTAACACATCATATCTGATAAAATACAATTTACTTGGTTTATTCAATTGAAATGATGTAAGTTATATTTACTTCTTTATATAACAACAAGAACACAAGACACTGTCAGCAAAGACTTTCAATTTTGTTTATAAGGAAGTCATATAGGTAAATTATTTTTATTTTTCGGGCAAAGTACAAATAAATTTACTGATATATTAATAAACTTAATAAACAAATACTTAAATACATTATATTTGTAATATTTACAAATTGCACAAAAGCAAAAAAGAAATATTTTTTACCGAGATTAAATTCAAAATGAATACTTGACGATACAGCAAGAAATAAACTAAAAACAATATATTCGTACATTGCGAAATATGCCGTTGCTGGTTAACGTCCAGAAATAGAAACATAGATCTATTTCTTGTGCAATTGCATTAATAACAATATAATAACTAATGCAGTCATCTTGCTCGGTACAATTCCATAAATGACATGATTATTCTTGAGGAACAAAGACAAGTCAAGGCAGATGAAAATGTCAAAGTTGGCGTGACAACATCACGGCCATAATATTTCTTTCGATCATTTTATATTGTCGTAAAGATCGTATTATTTTTTATGATGAAGAAAACAATTTTAATTTAAGGATATTTTTTATTATTAGAGTTTATTTCAAAATTAACTTAATTTTTTTCAATTACAATGTAAAAGCAATTTTCTATTTAGTTATGTTTTACTTAAATATAAAAAAATGGTTTCAATTCATAATTATTTTTAATATTAAAAAATATTAAATTAACAGAAAAAACTGTGTTAGAGTTTAATTGAATCTTTAAAAAAAGAGATGATTTTATACAAAACATCTCACACAATAGCCATACAATTTCAATTTGTTAAATTTATCTAATGTAATTAGATATTTTTTATAATATATTTTATATTTAAGTATATATTTTTGTTCGTTGAATTAGCAATAATTTTGTAACATTTATTTACACTTATATAAAATAACAAATTTTTGTATGTGATAAAAGAGTTAAGGTTATAGAAAATATATAAAGTTTGTAAATGAAAAAACTATATAAGCATAAATATTTCAAATTTTTAAATTAAAAAAATTTGTATTATATTTTTTATTATAATATAAAAGAAAATATTGTTATTGGCGTTATGGGCGATACACTTAAAATTTGTCCCTAATTTTGTATAATTTTTTCTATATATAATTCATAACGTTCCAAATTTTTGTGGTTATATGAGCGACTGTCTGCTTTAAGAATGGCACCAAAATTTACTCTCATCCCCTACCTGCTTATTACGCTAATGAAAAGTGCTCTTTGAGAAAAAAGTTGACAGGCTAGCAAATGACAGTAATTGTTGTTTCAAACCACAATCACCCATTTCATTAACTCTGTTTCCATCTAACCTTTTATATTACCTCACTTTGTTTTGGTCCACTACACATCGAAACACAAAAAAAAGAAATAAGCACCTCTTCATGGCCGCCTTGTTTTAGTGTGCCGCCTTTAAACAAGAACCACTAATGTTTATTTAAGTGCGACTTCTAATAATTTTTCTTTATGTTTCAGATTATCAACGGCAGATGGTATCTCGGTTCGTCAATGAAGAACAACGAATTTGGACGATGGAGTTAAACTGGGATGAATTGACAATATTTTCGTTCTTTAAGTGAGTGAAGTGCGTTTTACTTTGTTTTTTGTGTTACTGGTCAGTGATTCTGAAATTGCGGACTTGAATGATAAGGATCTGGGTTGTTGGGTTGCAAATGGAAATGTTCCCTTTTTTATTCGGTTTTTATGTTAGTTTTTACATTTTACATAATTTCTCACAGTTTTTTTCGTTGTCTTTTTATTTTATAATTTTAACACATTTGTCTGTAATTCTGCGTCATGGTCTGCGAGATAGGTATCTTGATGTAGGTACTGTGTGTTTTGAACTGAATTTTTAAAATTAGTTAAATTATACTTACATTGCTGTTTGTCAATTAGCAACTACAAAACATATGTTGTACACTTAACGAAATTTAATTGATTAGTTTGCAATATTATCTGATTTTAGTGGTATCTGTTACAAACAGAACATAATGGTTGGTGGTATTACAAATCTAGTTTATGGATGTCTTAGTTTATTTGCTTAATTCTAGTTTTATAACAACCCGATATTAAAATGTAATACTAGCCACTAAGTTTTTGAAAATAATTTTAGAAATAAAGTATTGTGTGATAATGTAGGGGGCCACAATTCTATTTTGTTGAAATTTTATTTAAATTACAAAATGCTAAAATTTGTTCATTAAAATTAAAAACAAATTTCAAACTATAATGAAACTTCAAATTCTTATAATGTATCATAAAAAAAAATACATAATTTTTATACTAACATGAAAAATTATAAAATTTTTGATTGTCAGCGATTTGATAATAACAAAAAATAGTTAAAAGTGATTTTTTGTTGTAAATTTAACAATATTAATTTCAATCTTATTGTTAGTTTGATCAGCGAATAATTTAATGATAATGTTTTAGTTGTTCATTTTTATTTATTTTTTTATTTGTAACAATTTTCAAAGAGAATTAAAACTGGATTAATATTTTGTACTTGTTTGTCGTCGTGAAATAAACAACTAATTATTAAAGCAGTTGCAATGCAGCTAAATTAAAAATGCGTAAACGAGAATGAGCTGCAGTAAAAAGATAAATGATTTATATGTCGTCAAATATTTCACAAAAACGTGTGGTTACTTTTGACGTGCGTCAGTTTCATTCTTGACAGTTTAGGGAATGAGATTTGCGAGTGAGTTTTTTTTTCCGATAAATTAGTGCAAAGTATTGACAAATTTGGAAGTTGGAACTGTTATTCATTACTTACGTTTGTTAGTTTTTGCACATTATAATAAAAATTTGTAAATTTATTACTGAACAATTTGTAAAATTGCATTTGAAATATCTGACGAGTTAACGCTGTTATTTGGTTACTATACGATTTTCATATTATTTGTCTCGAAATATCACTCATGTCAGACCGAAATTAGCTATATTTTATTATATAATCGTATAGTATTCTACTCACATGTAATTGTTATTATCTATATATTACTCATTTGGAAGAACATTATTTTCATGGCTAATTCTGAATAATAAACTATTATTAATTACTTTCGGTCAAAGTTATAAAAATAATATATTTGAATTAGTTTTGTTTTGAAATATTAAAGAACAAGAAGACGCAATAAACGGTGACGGAGTACCAGACAGATTTTTCGCGTGAAGGTTTAAGGTCGAAGTTCAGGTAAAATATACGATGTGCCACAATGTGCAGATCGTAATTTGTTTCAGGTAGAAAAGAGAAAAAACGCGCGCGCCCTCTAGCGACATGGCGCCTCAAATAATTACATGATTATTTACAACGACCGCTTTTTTTTTCTTCTTCTTGCGAAGATCTGGGTGAAAATGAACCTAAATTATCCGAGAAAAAACAAACTGTCTCTCGGATATAAACTGAAATTGCCGTTTTCTTTTTCGGAATGAATTATTCGCGAAATACAAGAAAACAACCAGATAGAGTAATACATTTGTTTATCTTTCAAATTAAGATTTTTGTCGGAGAAACTATAGTTGACATTGCGTCTTAGTATTTTGTAAATTTTGAGTAATAATAACATTTAAATTACTGATATTTTTATAAATATAAATAGACACTTGACTGAAAAGGATAATAATGAAAATAATTGAAAACTATTACAATATATTGTGGTGCCAATTTCAACATATAGAAATTAAAACCACATACTTAATTTAAAACAAAGCTAAATACATATATAAGTATAAGCATTAAAAGCATAGTTAGCGATCTGTTACCCAATTGTAAGTTTTCTTGTAAATTATAATTTAGTATATTTTAATAAGATTTTTTTTTATATTCTTAACAAAACTAAATTTGTTTCTTATTTTTAAAAAAAAAGATTGTAAAAGCATATATTTATTAATATGGCAACTTATGTGATATTTGGAACATAGAAGAATAACTAAATTGATTTAGGACATAGTTTGTAACATATAATAATACATAATTCAAAGAATATGTGATAATATATGATGATATAATAAAAAAATTTAATATTTGGTTTAACACAACGATATTTCAAAATATTTATAATACGAAAATTGTAGGTATACTGATTAAACAAAAATTGTTAATTTAATGAAGAGATCTTTCCCAAAAATTTCACAAATTACTCAATTATTGAATCGGCTATTAGCCTTAGGAGCTCGTCAGTATTGTGATTTGATCAATGTCCGAAGACACTGATGCAGCTGTAACCGTTTGGTTGGCTTTTATAATATCACAGATACACTTATGAACTTTTGTTCAATGTTATTATTAAAAATTGGTAAGTTAGCTTAAAAAATTTTTATTAGTAAAAAGGTGTTGAGCAATACAATTCAAAAACTCACTAGTATAACTAATGAATAACATTAAATTATCTGGAATCGTATACAAAATGAATATACTTCCAAGAGGAAATTTTGGTCACTTTCCTAAAATTTTATATATTTAATTTGTCATATTTGAAAAATTAAATTTAAATTTATAATACAGAAATAGCCGATAATAAAACGTGTTTAATTAAATTTTAATGTTGATAAAACGAGCAAAACCAAACAACAAAATTAATCAAAAAAATAATTGTCTCATCGTATTTAAATTTTTGCACAAAAGCAGACACAGTACATTAACAATTTTATTTTAAAAGCATATGTATTTTGAATGAATGTATGTATATTCGAATGCGTTCGTTCAGTTAATTTGAGTATAAATTTCAAATGTTTGAATTGCTTTCATATACCAATTGAGCAAAAATAATACGACAATTTTCAATTCATTGTTGATTAGATATATGCTGTATAGAACCGTTAATTAAAGTGCAAAATAATAATTACAATTGCACATAAAATAACATTGTAATTAAACCCGCATTGTAACAAACATTGAACGACAAAATTTTTATTTCAATTCTGTTCTGTTACCTCTCCGCAAACGTAATTAAAAATGCATGATCAACTGTTCGGAAATTTATGTAAAGATAGAATTAAAATTTTCACAGAGAACCAACTGACCCAAATTGTTGATAATATATAATTAAAGTTTGTTACATGTATATTGGCAATTTTGTTATATGTTGGAAAATAGCAACACTCGTAAATTATTTTGTAAAATTTACTAATTTATTTTGTTTCTGTTTTTAATTGAAAAATAACTCATACAGTTTTTCAAGCTAAATTATTATATATGATAACAAACTACATGTTTTTCAATAGGCTATAGTTCGGTTGCATGAAGCAACTAGAATACTAAATTGTCAAGCGTCTACAAACGGCCTCATTAATTGATCAGTTAGTTATGTTCCTTATGTGTCATTATCAAATCGCTGATTAAATAAATATTAAATACATACGTAAGAAAGAACTTGAAACCAGTAACTTATTATTTTACTTTATAAATATTACATTAAATAAAAAAAAATACTTATATAAATAAGTTTTATGCTGAAATATGGTACTTTAAAATTGTAATTAGAATTTTTTTTAGAAAATATTTTGCATAACAGTATAAAAATTTATTAAATTTACTTACAATTTTATCGCTGTATTCAAATTACAATTGTGTTAAAATTAATAACACATTAAAACAAACAAATTAGACATGCGTTTTACTTTAATGTGACCATATTAAATGTGACCTAAATTTTAGCAGTATTGTTACAGGATAGACAAATAAAAATTATTATTTGTTTAAATTTTTTTTTTGATAATGTAACATTTTCTTGAATTTGTATTATATAGAAATATTATTTAAACAAACTGTCAGTTAGAGTGTTAATCAAAACGCAAAATCTAAAAAAAAAATAACGAAATATATTTTTAAAAAATATTTATTTTTCAAATATAAAGAACAGTTTAGATACACCAGAATTGAAAAATTGTTTATCAAATGTTTAATATTAATTAATGTATTTAAAGTAACAATAATTTTAAAAGTAACTGGTGATATTAAAATTAAATCAAAATTTAAACTATAAATTCGAAAATTTTAAATTTTGGTGCAATATAAGGTGTTCTTTTGCAACTCTTAACATACTATACCAAAATTGATTAATAAAGTTTCATAATATTTGGTGTCTTATATTGTAAAAAAATAATATGTGTCATGTAATATTTATAATATCTTATGGTATACTTTCTTTGTAAAGACAGTTAAATTGTAAAAACGTAATTGTTTTTTTTTGTGTATTCTCAAAAATGTCTTTACAAGGAAAGTACTAATTATTAAATTACAGTGTGTGCGCTTTTTAATTTTGAAAAAATTGTGAGTGTAACAACTCAATTGGAGATTACAGAATTTAAACGTCTTCCTTGGGAGAAATTGAGAATAGTTTTTTGTAAACAGAATGCCTTGTACAAGAAGACTTGTGAACTGCGTGAAATTGTAATACCAAAAAAAAAAAAAATATTTAAAAAAAAAACCACAAAAATTATTGTAAACATGTTATATGTATTCTTGTATAAATTAGTGGGACAATATTTAAAAAGTTGTACATTTGTGTAATATATTGTACATTGTAATAATGCTAAGTATATTTAAGATTAAAAAACAAAGTTATTGGAGATAATGTATTGTGGCTGTCTAATTTTTTTAAAATTTGCTGTAAAAATGTTATAATACATTCACAGTATATATTATATAAAGTATTGCCTAACAAGTTTTGCAAGTATTATTTTTAATTAATTAATTCTTGTTTTAATTATTAATGAAGGTGCTCTGCATGTATTTGTCGGTACATTTATTATATATTATAGTTGTGTAAATATTATCTATATATGTAATAATTATTGAAATAAATAATATAAATTTTTCATACAGTGTAACGCTGACATTTTATTTTTGAATATATCTTCTTTTTTTTTTAATAGAGGAAGTCACAATAAACAAAAATCTACCTTACATTTTCAATATTTTCAATTTTTATTTTATTTTTGGAACAAAGATACCAACAGAAAAATGACATATCATCTATCAGTGAAATTAAAATATTTGTAATGATAAAAGGTAAGTACATTTATTTTTATAATTTTTTAAAATATGCAAATTTATAATTATTTGATTATGTTAGTAATTTTTTTCTAATGTAAAACATGCCTTTAGTAATATCTTATTTCAATTTGTTCCTAAAGGTAGATTGTAAAGATATTAAATTTAAAAAATTAATTTAAAATTAATTTAAAAAAGTGAGAATAATATTTTTTATAAATAGATTTCTGATGGGTTAAAACTATTTGATATATAGGTATGTTCATTAAAATAAAACTACAAATGCATTTTAATTTTTATAGTAGATACAATAAATTTGCTTTCTGGTTTTTGGAAAAAAAAAACTTCTACATCATAGATACCTATTCCCAAATTAAACTAATATTTTTAATTTTTTTTTTACAAAGAAAAAATAATTATTATTTTGTATCCACTTTAATTAATTATAACTAAAAATTAAAAGATCAATTAAAGAAAGATTTTTTAAAACAAAAAGGTAAGTAAATAAAATTTTAATATCGTACACTATTTCATCTAACATAATAAATTATTTAAAGAAAATATTTTATCTAGTTTAATTAAAATCATATTTAATTTTTTTTTTGATAGAATGCTGCTTAAATACCTATAATAGTATCATATAAAAAAATTACAAATGAAATTATTTTGTTATGTATCTTTTTTGTTTGTTATTAATTATTTCACAATCGTAGTTTAACGTGGAATACGTTTATTTAAACATTTTAATATTGTGCATTTTAATTTTCTGTATAATAACATGGTAATAAATATTTCGGAAATTATTATATTAAAATAAAAAAGCTATAGAATTAAATTCTGTATATATTTTATTTTTTGATATACTTCAGCTTCATAAGAAAAAATAATACAAATGACACAAATAATAAACAAGCAAAATATAGAAACAAGTTACTAGGTGACAAACTAACAAGATTTAAAAAAAATATACGAAAAAAAAATGTATTTATACAGAACCTTTAATTAGTCCTAATGTTTTTTTAGTTTTTCTGTGGAATAACTAAAAGACAGTAAATAGTTATTTAATTAATGTGACCAAGAATTTTACTATTGTAATAATACCTATAGCATACCAAAGTTAAAATGATAAACCGCAAAACACACAGAGAGATAGACCGAAGACAAAACATAACTAGAGACATCTGACGTTAGTAAGACAAGCCCGTGTAATTACAAATTCGCTAATCAAAAGCTACTCTTAACTAAACCAATTCCTTGTCGTTGGACAATTGTGGACAATCTATTGTTGTCCTTGTCTATCTCTGCTAACAATGCCAACATACATCAAAAGAGATGCAGAGCATCGGTTCAAAGTTCAAACGTCGCGACGCTACTCAGAGAGAAAGAGATAGATAGAAATATATAAAATGACGTCACGCACATACATACATAATGTCAACTGTGTGAAACTTGTGATTACTCATATATGCATCTGTCACATCATAATTAGTTCTTTGACTAGACACGGGAAAACAGTTGGCGCTGACAGAACAGTTGACAGAGTTTTAGCTTGTATAATGGTATATGTTGCTAATATGTTTGCGCAAATGTAAATTTTTTTTTTCTGAAAAAAGAAATTATTATATATTTATCAATAATATGTTAGCTTGGAGATATTAAAATGTCAAATAATATTTGTCAATTTATGATAATGATTTATTGTATTATTTACATTTTAGTGACGATTATATTTTAATATTTTACTAGCATGTAAAGCAAGTAAAAGTTAGGTTTTTCTTATAAATGGTACTGTTTTTTAAAATATTAAATTTTTTTATTTTATTTAAAATAATTTTATTTTTTGATTGTGTATCTTACTGTAGAACACTGAAAAAATATTTTTATAAAAAACATTTTTTAAATAGTTCCGAAATGTTTCAATATATTTAAAAATATATTGAAAAAAAAAAGTATGTCCAAAAAACATAAACACATATATTTAGAAATCCATGGAACTAGAATACTCGTATTATAGTGTGCACAAAATATTTTAGGTACAAAATCCCTTCAAACATAATAAAGTTCTTTTCAATTACTGTTTATTTATGTGAGTTTATGTTCACTGGACACTCTTTAGTTGCTACTATAGTTTCAACGTAAACATTAGATATTTGTCTTTATTTTTAACATAAATTTGTTAAATACTTTTTCTGTTTAAAAAAAGTGTCTGACCAAATAAACTTGCTAATAGATAAGTTATATTTCACATTATTTATTTTTAATATGTCATATTATCATGTAGGCTATGTAAGGAAACAGTTAAAGTAACTACTAAAATATATTTTTTGCTTCTGGTAAAAGATGTTTTATATATTTGTTGTTTAGTTTTACATATTATCACTATTATATTTAGTAAGGAGTTACATACTCGAATTTTTAAATATAAACTGACAAATATACTTATAACTAAAATTTTTGTACAAAATTGGAAAAATATTAAAATCTTCTACTAACATAATTATATTTTTATTAGTATTACTATTTAAATACGTAGTTAAATTGACACACATACTAAAAATTAAATTGCATATTTCAGAAACAAAGATGAATGAAAAATGGTACATTTTCTAAGTAAAACCATCAAAAATCATCAATTTATGATGGCATATTTACACCATAAACATTAACAAAAAAACACATAATATACCATGAAATAAATCATTTTGCATCACAATTCTTTAATTATCGATCAAAACGTGTGAATTATTTGCAAAACTTAATTGAAATTGTACAATTTCTTTACCGAAAGCAACTTATTAATTGCTTTTACATTTATAAATCAATGTCGCAATATAAAGACTAATTAAAAATTACTGAGATTTTAATTTATTTGATATTAAGGGAATAACATAGTTTACCTTATAAAATTAATCACAAGCAGCAACCATATATTTGATTTATTTCAACTAATGATGAAGTAACAAAAAAAAAATTAAATAAATTTTTGACTGACAGTTTTCAATCAAATTTAAATCAAAGTAACAATAATGGTGAATCAATTATTTGGTTATTGTTTAATTTGAATGTAAAAAATAAATTAAATTTTTGTATATGATTGCTTTGTATTTAAATTGAAATATTATTTTGAATTATCATGCCCACATGAATAAAATATATTTTATATTTTTGTAAATTTAATTTTAATAATAATCGTTTATTTTTTTTAGGACAAAAAGTTATTTGAATTTATTGAAAATCAAAATATTAATCAAATAAATTGTATATTTGATTATCTGATTATATATTTTTAACTTTGGTTTTATTTATTTTTCGCTACATTTTTGCAAAAAACAAATGTTATAATCCACTGTTATAAAATGTACCTACATTTATTACCTTACAACTCAAAAATTAGAAATGTAAAACTATATAATATATGTTTTTAATTAAAATCTTATTTTAACATACATTTTTTAATAATAATTTTATTAATGTGTTAAATATTGTGTTATATATTGTGTTTTTGAAAAAAAAATTTTTTATTATAACTTATGAAAACTTAAATTATATGTACTTAAATGTTAAATAGAAAAATACTAAATAAGTACGTAAAATAATAATTGGTAAAATTTCAGTTTTTTCGATTTACATAAATTTTAGATTACAAATGCGTACTAAATTTACATACATGCACAACCACGCCAAGTACCCAAAGACTGTGGCAAAAACTCTTTTCATTGCGCTGAAAATATTTTCCGCCAAACAATTCTACACTAATTTATCTCACAACCGATCCCCTTTAATTTAATCATTAGTAATTCAAATCAAAATAGTTTCATAGAGTAATCTATTAGTTTTAAATACTAAAGTGTTCTAAAATAAATATGTACTCATAAAAAACAGTTTTTTCTTTCATAAAAAATAAAATAAAGTACAATTAAATTCTAGCAGTATGTAATTAAATGCTATTTTAAAACATTCCCAATGAAAAAATTTTCCGATGATAACGTTAAAATATTTGAAACATGCAATAAATTTTAATCCAATCAGAGAAGTTTTAATATTCCATAAAGAATAAAAAAAAATGTAAAAAAAAGAAATACAAATTTGCCGCTGCACATACCCGTCGTGCAGAAATTAAATTCCAACGAAAATTTCTCGTTTAAAACCGGGAATGTAAATATTTGAAATCAAATTTATTAAGTCAAATATTCAAAACTTTGGCCGAGACAATATATATCCACCAAGGAAAATTTAAACTTAAAGAGTTTCAGAAACGAAGAAAAATTGGTGACGTGATGAAATTTTAAAAACTTAATTCCGAGATAAAAACTCGAATTTATTTCAATGACATGAAAGCAACCGCTACGGAGTTGCATATATTGGACGTCCAAAGGGTGTTAAAATTTAAGAGGGGTACGGTACAGGGTAGAGAGAAGTCTTATTAAATTATAAAAGTACGTACATTTCTAATGGAAACAAGCACGTCATTTGTTCTTTCATTCTCACCCCGAAGAAGAGGAAACTTCTCAAATACTTTAAAACTGTTTATTATAATGCAAAGTAAGTGAATTTTCTTTTCCGCGTCATCGTAGAGCTTTCTTTTTTTTCGTTCTGTCTCTTCTTTTTCTTTTCGCAAAGTGAGTGAGCGAAATGTCGATATCTGCTCGGACGAATGACAATGGAATCTCTTTTGTTTTTGCTCGAGTAATATAATATTATGACAATGTTGATAACAAATTATTGAAGAAGTTCTGTTTTTCTGCTTTAGAATTTGTTTAATTAAATTATATGATAAAAAGTTTGTTTTTTTTACTTGAAATAATTGAAACTTTTTGTTTACTTCTCTAAAGAATTGTTATTTATCTAATTAGGACAAAGTATTTGCAAATTTTTGTTAAAATTTATACGAATATATGATAAATATTGAGAAAATAAATATCTATTGGTTTTGAAAACACAATTATATTGTGTAATGCTTGATTTATAATCAAGCATTATTTTAATGCTTTTTTATTTATTTAAAAATCGAATGCTAAATTTTGTAGCAAGTATAAGGCACTTTTATTCAAAAAATATTTATTTAAAATATGTCAATTGCATCAAAATATTCATATTAAACTACAGAACTTCATAATATGTACAATGAAGATTTATATTATTAGTACAATAAATTAATTTTTATAATGCTATTAATATAATGAATTGACTAGCAACGCAATACCAACCAATATAATGTATAAAACATATCAAACTTTTATAAAAAAGTTTAGTTTTAATAAAAACTGTTAAATAAAAAAAATACCAACCAATATAATGTATGAAACATATCAAACTTTTATAAAAATTCTCAATTTTAAAAAACCTTTTACTCTTGACGAAAATTGTTATATCTTGGTAAAATATTTATTGTGAAACATTTATTTTATATCTTTGAATTTTAACTTACTTAGATAGGTAGAAGAATTATGTCAATCGCTGTAAAATGCTCTTTTTGTGTTTCGCCCAGATTGCATTGCTTCAGCTTATATTTGCAAAATATCTGGACTCAGTAACATAATATAATATTATTTAAATTTTTAGTTTTAAATATGGGTATAATTGAATTTGTTAATCTTTTAAATATTAGTTTGAAACAAATTTCGTAAAATATTCGACTGACGTATTAAATAGATAAAATACTATGCTGCATAGCTTTGCTGATGTTATGTATATGGAAAATATTCAAGTTGAAATCCTTAATAATATAGTTTAGCTGAAAATTCCAAGCATTTTCATATAAAATTCTTCAACTTTAAATACTCGTAATTATAAATTCTCATTGAAATCAGAGTATTATGATGTAAAAACGGGCACAAGTCTTTACAGACTTAACATAATCGGCCATATAAACAGTGCCTGCAAAATATTTAACACATTGAATGATAAAAATTCATCTGGTTGGCTGTATTTTAAATGCAAACTTTATGAATATCTATGAGACTACACACAATATGCTAAATATGATATAACATCAAAAGTTGTTATTTTTTTTCCATTTCTTGAACGTTTTCAAACATTCAAGTTGGTTCACATTTTTTGTCCTTTTTTCTTTACATATGTAACAAGTTTTCAAATTGTTCTTAGAATATTTTTTTTATATCGAATTGAAGTAGAAAAAAAAAAGATTATGTTACTTAAATATTTATATTTTCATTTAGATAATTGCTTAAGTCATAAAATATGTATACTTTAATTCAAGGATTAAACAAAAAAATCACCTTTTTAGTTTTCTTTAAGCTATCATTATTAACAAATGCTACACGCAATGTTTTTAATATATTGTTTAGTTTTATAAATAATATTTTTGTATTGTAAATACAGAGTCACATTTATTATTATTTTTAATTTTTAGACAAAAATTGTGATTATTTCTCACATAGATATAGTTTAATATAGTTTAAATAAATAATAACGAACATTACATGCCAGTACAGTATTATACGTTTTCTACGACTATACAATAGAAAATTGCATTTTTCAATTGGATACAAATGACATTTTGCAATATATGCATACATACATACACAATCGCGCCATGTACCCAAAATGATATGGCACAAACTTTTTCTACTATGCCGAAATTGATTTATCAAAAAGTAAAAAAAAAAATATATATATAATTTAATAGAAGTAGAAATAATTTCTGTTAGTTTTTAAAAAGATTACTCAGAATTTCACCGTAATTAAAGTTCCTGCATAATCTACGTTTTATATCCTTTATAACGGAACTAATCATAACTTTTTAAATTAGCTTTTATGATATTCAATTTTATATAATATATAAAAATTAGTATTGTACAAAGGAAAAAACTATGAAACATACACAGGTAGGAATAAAATATTTGCATGTCACACAATCCTCAGCATATGCCTAGAAAATATATGTGTTCACGTCTAGCACGTGTATTTCCGCACATGCGTACAATATGTCCACCATTGATTTGTTCATTTTATTTTTATTTTACACACCATAACGTCGACGGCAATGTAAACATTGTAAAATATGTCCGCTTGCATACAAAGTATGAATAATGAATCCTTCTCATTTTCATAATAAATGCATTTGACTTTATGAATAAATTAGCAACAAAAATTTAGTAGTAGCCGTGCACTTTGAATCGCGCGAAACCCGCGTACAACACTTTGCCGGAGGGTTACCGAAAAAATTTCGGATTCTTTAAAGGATGATACGCGAGTTAAATATTTTATTACACCGGATAGGTTTAAAGTTTTTTTTTTTTTTGCGGAAGTACCTGTTACCTTTATTAGAACGGGATGTCTTAATGGATTTTATTTTTGGGTTATATTTATTATTTTAGCAATACATATTGTTAAAATACTCTTAAAAATATTAATGCAGAAGAACTATAATACGCATAAATAACATAGTAAACTCTTTAAAAACTCATTCTATTAAAATAAAAAAGATTTAGGATTAAGTTCTGTATATATTTTAATTAAAAATCGACGTTTTGATATATTTTACCTATATCATCAGCAGGAAAAAATATAGAAATAACAAAAATAAGAACTGAACTAAACATAGAAAGAAGTTACTAGGTAACAAAGTATCTAGATTAAAAAATGTATTAATTATTAAATGAAACGTCGATTTTTAAATAAAATATGTATATACAGAACTTAATCTTAAGGTCTTTAGATGATGTTTCTAATGTTATAGTAATTTTATCTAAATTCTGCCTTCTAATAATATTTGAAGAAACATCAAATTCAAAAGTAGATGTTTATATATTGTATATTTCTCCAGTGTAATTAGATATTTTTGTAGTTTGTAGTATATTTTATTCCTGTTTGTTGATTATTTATGTGAACTTTATCTGAATTAACAATTTGAATGATATCATATAATTAAATAGATAAATAATCTAAAATTTAGCTAATTCGAACAGCTATTTTAGTTTTTTCTGTATAACTGACCAATTATTTGTTAGTTAATATGACATCACATTAAATCTTATTGAATAAACAAATTATATTAATAATTAGCTAAATGTAAAAGAAAATTCATGATATTATGACGTTATATTGTATTAAATAACTATTAATTCTAAAATACTGATTACTGAAACAAATTTTTGATTTAATGTAATTTGAAGAGATTTAAATTAAGATACCAAATTAACTGTATTGAATTTGCCAAACAAAAAAAAAACAACAAAATACTTATCATTACCACATAATTCGAAATACTTTTTTTACTTTAAACAAACAAATTTACCATTCAACTGTTATTAATACAAAAAAAAACAATCTTTATTTTATTCTGTAAGTATAAAACAATGCACTAAGCTGGCTGTATACAAGCAATTTGCGTGCAAGTAATTCTCGGCGATGCTTGCCGAAGCAGGATTGCAAAAGCGAAAGGGTTGGTACTTGGCGTAGTTACGGGGGCAAGATTACGAGTGGCGAGCGTCCGCGCACCGTAAATCAGAATTTCCGACCCATGTGCCCGCCCCCTACTCTAATGACGTACGCCACTGAACTAAATACTATCTCGTTGCTATTATCAAAGTGTTGCTGCATTCTATTTCGCACGTTAATATTTTTTTTACTGTTGTTTTTATTTTATGCGGTGCAAACGCTGAAAATGTTTTTTATTTTTCAATTTCCTAACTAAAATTTGTTTTATTTTTATAAGTTAAAATTTTTCTATATTTTAAACAAATTCCGTAAATAATTAGATAAAAGATTCAGGCAGATTGTATTAATTATTTCTGTCAACTTGCACAACAGAGTAAAAAAACTTTCAGAACTTATTATGTTAAAATAAAAATGCTTTACAAAGAAACATATAACATTAATCAATTATTATTATTTTAATAATTTAGAAAAAAAATTATTTATTATTTTTTCACCTAGTAACCCGTTTCTGTATTATTATTTAGTATGATTGAGAGTGTTTTGCGTGAGCGAAAGTTTCCAAGTAGTAGGAATAAAAGAGCATGTATGAAAAGAATTATGAATGTGGATAAAGCGAAAGTTGCTTGTTTGGATAGGAATGTTTGGAGGCGACTGATTTCGGGATGATGAAAAGAGTTTGTGCCACACCCTTTTGGGTACATGGCGTGATTTTCTGATGAAGATATACGTAGAGTATATCGAAATGTCGATATTTCAATAAAATATATACAGAACTAAATCCTAAAGACTTTTTTATTTTGCACAATAAATTTTAAAGCTATAGTGCTGTTCTACTGAAATAATACTTTTATATGTACTTTGAAATTGTGTTTATATATAGTTCTATAAACTATAAGTTAAAGCTACAATCAAATGATTATCCATTAATTAGCGTAATTTAATAAATAAAACATTTTATAACTTATAACATTAACTCGCTAACGTAAATTTATAATTTATGTTAAAATAATGGAATAGAACAAACTCAAATATTTAACTTTTAACTTTTGGGGCCGTTCGAACTTGGTCGGAAAAATATCGTTCGAATCTAGTTTATGTGTTTCTATGGCAACCAGTTATTAGTGTCTTTTGCAAAGTAATTTGTGTACCGGGGGACTAATAAACAACTGCTTTGCGGTTCTTTTTTTCTGTTAGTAAAATAAATAAACGCGCTTTTCTAGCGATAACACTTAAAATGTGGGAAACATTGCAATTTCACGTTTCAAATTATCGTATACCGAATTCGTGATCGTGACCACTCTGTGTTAACTTTCTGAGTTAGACCGAGTAATTGTTGATATTGATTTTTATGAAATTCATGTTTTTAAGGATTTAATTTTATAAATATTTGTTTAGTAATTTTTATTTTGTAATTCCGATTTTTATAGAATATACAATCCTATTTGACAATAGAGTATTTTAATCAATATACATATGTATATATGTAAATGTTTTACCTGTTCAAATTCTTGTTGAATTTTTCTTCCTGCGTATAAACAAACTAACTAAAAATATTAATAAACAGTTTTTTTTAAATTCACTTAAAATTGACATTAAATATCACAAAAGAGAGTCATAGTTCATAAAGTTCACAAACAACTAAAAATATACTAAGTTTTAAACACAATGGCGTATTACGAGCTCTATTTTAAAATTGGATTAATTAAAATCGGTTTTAAGACAACGTAACTATCATAAGAGCTGAAATAAACAAATGAACTAAAACATCCAAAAACAGAACTTGTAATATCAGCGAAAATGTTAATTAAAACAGAGAATCACGCACTTTGTGTCACAGAAAACAGCCATTTTATGTGAAACTAAACAGACAAATATTTCGTTTATTTACCATTATCAAGACGCTCGGACCTGATTGGCTGAATATACTATTGTTTTAAATATTTGTGAATGTCGTTAGATAAATCTTTTAAAACAACTAAAATAAAATATTGATCGTACGCAGACACAAATACGTATAATTAATGTTCTATTTATAGTAACAACAAAACAAACTTTAACAAGATTAATTAGAAATTTAATAAATATATTATAAATATATATTTGAATAATCTTGAAGTTACAAAATAAAATTTATATAGGTAAAACGTGCTATTAACAAATATTACAATTAAATAAAAATAATATTTTTTTTAAAATTAATATTAAAATTTTATATGGCATAACTCAATTACAGTATATCTATGTAAATGAATATATTATTATTTATTTTAAATATTATTTTGACAGTTATGATTTAATTTTTAGTTGTGAGATTAAATATGAGTTATCATCTTCGTATTCATGAAACATTTTATATAAAACGAATCGTTAATTTTAAAAATCTGGGCTTCAGTAAAATGTGCGAGATGTTTTGTGAAGTGTAACGTACCAATTATTTTACAAAGTCCCAAAATATTTGTTTTAAATATTTGTTTTATTGAAATTTTTTATGAATAATAAGTTAGTAAAATAACGATATTGCCGCCCAATGTATTAAAATTTACAAATTGAAAAATATAAACTATAAAGAAACATCAGTAAAAACAATAATTTCTTTTCAATTTATTTAATAGTGCAATTCCATTACCATTGACAGAAAATGAGAAAACAGTCTGGTAAACCAAGCAAGCAATAGTTTCATGTGAATCATGCAGTATTTAGTGAATTTTATAGTACGAACCGAGACAACGCAACACGATGTAGCGAGAGCGTGAACTGTCAGTTACCTGAAATATCATGTTTACCATGTCAGTACTGGTACACTCTAACAATGTAACAGCAATTTTACTAGTGCAATACCATCTTTGTAAAGTTTAATGTCAGTTGATTGACTCAAACACGCTTTAAACGATGTTACTGCATTGTTATTGGTATCGAAAAGGTTTATTTTATATAAAGAATTGTAATTGTTTATAAAATAAACATTAAATATATAATAAATAAGTAATAAAAATCAAAACTGAATAAGTATTTTAGTTCTTTTATATAGCAACTAATTTTAGCCTTTTTTAGGTAAATCTATACAAAATGCAATATTAAAATAAATATTAAAACTTCCGTAAAAATATTATATAGTAGTATTACATTACATACAAAAAAAAAAACAAACTGAAACATGAAATAAAAAATTTATATTGTTAATCTTTATTTATTATGTTTGAATTAAAATGAAATTCTAAATTAATCATAGTAAATATTTTCTTTTTGTATAGGTATAATAAATATAGTGAAACAAATGTGTCAAATTTGCGAACACAAATCAAGATAAATTTTGCTAGGAATCCGGTCCTGATTCATATAGCGTTATAGTCCGATTCACGCGATGCATTAATTTTTCAATGAGAAATCAGTTTGTCGATAATTTTCCTGAAAATGAAACCACAAATTCAACATTTAATGCTATAATTTGATAATCCATTGCATTACGATTGAATGCACGCATATACCATATATTTTCCATTTTGAACTATATTGTAAAAGGAGCAATTATTCTCGTCTTATTCTTATTTCCTTCCGGTTTGATTAAACAAACGAATTATGTCTATACCTTTTTAAAACCACCAGATTTATTGTCTACAATTTGCATGCATTGACATATAATATTTTGCAGTATATGATAATTTACATAGTAAAAATCTTTCAGAACTCATTATATTAAAATAAAACGGTTTTAAGATATAATTCTGTATTTATTTTTATAAATAATCAATGTTTCGACATACTCCACGTATATCATTATCAAAAAAAATTACATAATTTTACTAATGATAATGTACGTGGAGCATGTCGAAACGTCGATTATTAATAAAAATTAATTTAAAACTATATCCTAAAGCTATTTTATTTTTGACAATTTACTGTTCAAGTTATATTTATAAGTTTAATTAAAAAATAATAATAATATGATATAAAATTATCGTTTCTGGTTTATGCCGTGCTCTACGAAGAACTTATAAACAAATATTTTTGATTTTAAGATTTTGTGTTATTAATATTGGGTCCTTACATAATTTTTTCTTGAATAAAAATTAATTAAAATTTTTAAAATATAATTCAAATATCAGTTCTTTAATAACAAAGTTTAAAATATACTGCATGACAATTAAGTTACCTTATTTAATGAAAGCAATTTATTTTAAAAAGCAATAAAAACATATTAATCAAATCACTATTGTAATATGGTAAACTAAATTATTGTTGTTTGAATAATATTCTTAACAGTGTAAATCATTTTTATTCAAAGAATTATTATATAAAGCTATAAAAAATTGATATCGCTGAATTCGGAAAAATAATCTTTTTAGAAATGTATTAAAAAAAAAATGTCATGTCATTTAAAATAAGAAACAATATTCAATATTTTGAGAACATTTAACTGAAAAAAAATTATTACATTACATCATTTTTATTTTAACATAATTTGGAGCATCTTATCTAATTTAACTGACAAATAAAAAAGTAGCAATAGTGACCCGGTTTCCATAAACACGACAAAAAATCTTTATTTATTTTTAATAATTTGCTGCAACTATTATTATTTTTAGTAAACATTTATTTTTTGATATTTCATGTTTGATTTTATATTTTAACAATAATACAAAACATCTGGTAATTATAAAAATCAAAACATGGTAAATGGATTAAACAAAAAGTTAATTAACACAGATTGGTAAAACATAAAAATTCGTTACTAGCTATTCCAATCGTATCAATTTTTCACTAAGCATGAAAAGCTATCGACATTTATTATTCGAAATGTAATCATTTTATTTAATAATTCCTATCGGTAGAGGCCAAACTTTTTTGCTCGGCAAATAAACAAATCGCAGCAACCGTATCAAACGTATTGCCGCATATGATTCAATGCAATTAAAACAAAATCACAAACGCAGCTGTGACGTCACTGTTTACGTATTAATTAATGAGCAATATCGAGGATCCATTCGGAATTGAACAAATAACGACTGCAAACGACACAAAATACAAATTCCTTTATCCGTAGATTTGTAAATGAACTTTGGTTAGCGGATAGCGATCTAATATTCATTTGAGCATCATTTATTTTTCAGACCACCGTCTGATAGTTTTGGTTGTTTTTTTTTGACATTGGATTGGTAATGTACTAGTTAGAGTAGTCGTCAGTGTTGCCATAAATATGAAAAAAAAAAACAGTAATCTATTTTTTAATTAAAATTGTTGAATTCTTAAACATCGTTAAATAATAAAATTTCACATAACTTTTTCTCGAAAAATCAACAAAAATTTAAATCAGTAATAAAATATAAAAAGTATTTAAATAGCGCATTAAAAACCACAGAAATAACTACATTAAAAATGAAATTAACGTTTTCAACAAATACTTTAAGATGTTTTAAAACGATCATAAACATTAACAAGCGCCATATTCCAATCCAGTTCGCATAACCTCAAAAACATTCTAACATTATTAAAACGTGCACAAGATGGCGTTGAATTTTTATATAATGCGGTTTCTTTTTCGAAAAGTTGAAAAGCAGCCTTGACGAAATACGTTTATTCATTCGTATTTTTTTTATCAAAACGTAAAATCGTAATATAAACCGTGGGTGCATATAAAATGTCTTCTTTATTTTTATGCGGAATAATAAAACGCAATTTAGATGATCTTGTCTGTCAGTTATGATAATAAATAAAGTGGTGTGGCCCTCTGCCTTGCTTCTTGGCTTTTCTGAAATTTCAACTTTCAACCTGGTTGTTCTCAGCAGATTTTTAGCTCAGGTGATCTTATCGCGGCTTAAAAGAAACATTCATGGTAATTCTGCTTTGAAAATCAGGTTGCTTTAGCTACTGATTACTGGTTTGATCTTTTTCTTGTTTCATTGCAAAATATTTTATGTTTTACATACATTGTTTTGCTCTTAAACGAGTTTTAATTATCGTGTTGTTGTGTAAATAATATCTAATTAAACTTGTTTTTTGTTTTTCCAAAAATTTATTAATATTTTAAATTGTTTTAAAAAATAATAAGAGTTAATTTATATTAATTATTTCGTTCTGTTCAGTTTCTCCGAATCGAAAACAATAGATCAAATAGTTAAAATAAAAGTATGATTATTTTTTTAAAAAAAAGCTTGTAAATTTTTTAGCAAAGTAATATATCTTAATATACTTCCATTCTACAAAAACAGAGTTGATTAATGCAAAGATAAATAAGTTGAAATTGCACCCAAGCAAATATTTTTACAAAAATTGCTACATTTTAATTTCGTCCAGACGAACAACCTTATTAATTTTTGAAAATCATCAAGATAAATGAGCCACAAGGTGTCCATTCAATTCCGGTACAATTCTCCAGTCGAGTAAAAAAAGAAATTAAAACCCTCAAACAAAAAAAAAACTGAATTACATTTCATTGCATTGTGACAGTAATGAAACAAATGAAAACCAGACACATTGCTATCATACTAGCCTATACATTGCAATTGCGCGGTTTTATTATGTAAACTAAACAACCGCATACTCGCTAGAATTTTAATTGTTCATACATCAGGAGGTACGTAAGCCGAAAAAGAGAACTGGCAAATCTCAAACGGAGATGGGGAAAAGAGTGACGCACACGGAATGAAGGATTAACTATACTTGACCTACTTGAAACTTTAATTAAAATCATCTTATCTTTTTGAAACAAATGTGCGCCAGACTAACTTAAATCACTGCCGAATTTCTTCTAAGCGACTTAAAGAGCGCACGAAGTGCATATTATAACAAATGGAAATTTCTTTTATGAATGTATGTGTGCGCGCGCGTAGAGAATTTGCATTATGTCATACTATTTTAATTAAAAAACTGTATATTTTAATGCGATTTGATATAGTACAATAAAAAAAAATGTGTTGTACTTATATATTTTGATAATTATAAATTATACAATTTCGATTAAGTCTAAAAAAATAAGTTTCGTAAACTAAAACTTTTTATAAATTTGTACAATATAATAAATACTTGTATGGAAGTTTGTAGTTAAAATGTAAAGAAAAAAATTGTAAAAAATAGATCAATTAAAACTGCAGCTGTTATTAACTCTAGGTCTACATATTTTTATAAAATAGATATTAAACTAAACAGGAAAATCTAGACAGCGGAGTGATTTTAAATGAACATCTTCAAAATGCGGTAACGTCAATCTACTTCAAAAAGGATTGCAGATTAGACCTTAATTATACTTACCAAATGTGATAGGGTGTTGATAAGAAGATAAATCTTTTTAAAACGATTCTCTGTATAAGTTCAGCTGTAATGCAGATCGGTATTTTGTACTTCATTCTTGAAGATCGAATGTCGAGTAATATATACGAATTTTATTTTATTTTTAAAATTTATTTCTTTATGTAATTTTTAAATTATTTAAAATGCATAAAATATATAAACATTATCAAACAATAAAATATTGTTTTTCAAATGAAAAGAAAAAAAAAATATGAAAAGAAAAACTAGCAAACACTCTTTTTAATCTTACCATCATCTAAGTTTAGAATAATTGCAATCCAAGCACGCAATGCTGTACTAACTAAACAAAGTACAAATACCATAACTTACGTGGTCCATCCACAGACCCACGCATGAGCTGGGTGTAGGAGTTGACAGCCATGTCATACGTGGTGCGGCGTATCTTATCAGCGCCTGAATCATATCTTATATAGTGTTAGGTAAAAGTCAAGTAAACGTAATGTTAAAGTTTAAACTAAACGTAAAATAGGGTGAAAATAGGCGTGCCGACCGGCAGTCTTTCTTTGTTTTTGCGCTGTATTTTTGCGTTAGTTAGACATTGCATGCCTTAATGTAAGTGAAATAATAAATAATGGTTTTGTTTTGCGCATATATTGTTTAAGACTGTTGTAAGTTAAAAAAAAGTAATGTTAGTATTATTTTTAAAAAATATTGTTTTATAAGAAATTATACTAAACTTTAATTGTATTGATAAACGAAAAATTTGGACCTAATTTTGTAGTACAGTATAATGATTATTTGTAAAAAAAGAAGACTTAAAAATATGTAAAATATGCTAGACCAACTATCTAAAAAAAGACAACTTTAAAACGAGTATGTATGTCTGAAAAACCTATACTTCTGTAATAATAAATAGTTTGAGAATTACTAGTTTGAGAATAAATTTGAGTTAAGTTACTCGATCAATATCAACAGAATAAATAGGGTTAATCTTAGAATAACTAATCGAAAAATAATATATGCAATATGTTTCAGCAGAACTTTTTGAACATTATTTGTGAAAATGTTTATTATCATAAACAAGTTTTTATATTAATTTTTTAATTAATAATTAGGTAAGTTTGTAGATTAGAAAGATATATTTTAACTTATAATTTATGTATATGAACTTTTTTCTCTAGTAATCTTAGTTCTACATTTTTTTCCAGTTTTAATCAAACAAGGAATCTTTGAGTCAAAATTAAAATTAATACACAGTAAATTGTTATTTAAAAAAACGTTGTGTTTTTCTATATGTATGTACAATAAATTAAAATTTAATGTGTTTAATTGAAAAGATCTCGTAATGTTATTGCTCTTTAATATGATATACACATATAATGTAAAAAAAAGCACTAAAATAAAAGAATTAGTTGAAACATTTTTTTTGTATTTTATTTTTGATGTTTATATGAAAGCTATTTTTAGTAATTAAATTTTAAAAATACAAAAAAAATTATGGAACTGTAGAATATTAACCTACATATTTGTTCAAAATTTCCAGTTATTCTAAAAAAAAAATACTTTAATACTTACGTTAATAATATTACAATCCATAATTTGTGCGTACACACAAAAAAGTTTCGATTCTAACCTAAGCTAGTAGGAACAAGAGCATTCAAGACGTCACACATACTAAATAAACAACACAGGAATTTGCGCTAAAGCACTAGATCATCGCTTCTAATTTATAGGACACATTCCAGAAATATTCGCCGGTGACGGTGGCGTTACTGTTCGCATTCTCATTCGGGAAAGTAGACAATCGACTGTATTGCTTGGATACCGAGTGTTTCACTGTTTCAAGCTTATACCTTAACCAGGAAAACCTATATGCGGTAGTGGCGAGTGAAAGAAAAAAAATTGCATCGGCCGATGTATGAATGTGTGTGTGTGTGTGTGTGTGTGTGTGTGTGTGTGTGTGTGTGTGTAGCGTAAAATAGACAACATAACGGTGGCTGGCGAATAGAATTATATTTCATTATCATTGCCAATTATCAGCGGAACGAAGCGAAACGCGTGTATTTGCATTTCGCTTGTATTAAGAACAAACCTGATGCAGTATGTTTGGCTTTTTTTCTCCGTGGTTGTATCGGTGCAGAGGCGTGCTGTAAGGGACTGTTATAAGTCCTTATTTTTTTCTTTTTTCTTTGATGCAAATCTAAACTCAATAATAAACCGTTTATATTGAAAAATAAATATTTAATTATATATATTATATTACTGGTATATAAAATCTACATTAAATATACTTCAATTTACATGAATTAACAAAATACTTGATAGATGCATAGATATTATTTTAGAACCTAAGATTTTTAATTTTTGGTAGCAATTATACAGATATTCACATTTTTTGAATGAAAAAACTTTTTAAAATACAATAATCCAGGATGAACAGAAATTATGCTTTGTTGAAATTGTTAGGACTTCAAATACATGATGATCTAATTAAAAGTTAGTTATAATAACAGATAATAATTTTTATTCGAAAGGCATTTATAAAGTAACCGTTTATTTATAATAATTGTTTATTGTTAATAATAATTAAAGGTCTATATCGTCATCGTTTAAAAGTACATAATAAGTTTCACGTCAATTAATTATAAAATTATAGTCAAATTTTCAAAATTACATTATATCGTCTTAATTTTTTCTAATTACAAATAAAATAATTTTTAGAATAAAATATGTTTCATCAAATAAGTTTAAATTATATTATAAAAATAAATGACATATATTTTCGTAGAACTAATTTTCAACTAATTTTCAAAATTACATTATATCGTCTTAATTTTTTCTGATTATAAATAAAATAATTTTTAGAATAAAATATGTTTCATCAAATAAGTTTAAATTATATTATAAAAATAAATGACATATGTTTTTGTAGAACTAATTTTTAGTTTAATTCAATAAAATAATATTTTTAATTTGGTTTTTTTGTGAAAATACTATAAACATTATACATTTTACAAATAAAAAAATCTGAAATCGCCGTCTATGTGAAGCATTGCAGCATAATACCGCATACAACTCGATTCACGACCAGAATAATGGTTTTAATATCTCTACACTGAGAAAGAATTATTTTTCGCTGTTCTTTACACATCAGTGAAAACAAAGTAAAACATGCCAGTTTTTTTCACTCTTTCTTCTCTCTTTTTTCAACATTTTATATGCCACAGTCACGACTTTTTCAGATATTTTTTCAACAGCTTTTTAGACACATATTTTATGCAGTTTTATTATTATTTTTATGGGATTTTCTGCAACAAAAATGTTGTACAATATTTAGATTTGTATAAAGGAAAATCATTTGGTATTACGTTTTTCATGTTAGTTTGATCAAACTAATATTATTTAATCGGTGATTTTGTATGTTAGTTTGTTTATACTTGTAATTTTTAAAATAAAATTTTCCATAACTTTGTTATTACAATATAAAATCATTTTTAATACGTTAGATAACAGTACAAGATTACAAATACGCATTTATAAAATATGTAGCAGTCACATTGGTCGTGATAATTTAGATTTATTAGAAAAGGAAACGTTGTTTTCTTGTTCGCTTTTTCCTCTACTACCGCTTAACATAACCTCTCTACATGCAGTTAAAGCTTTAATTGTGGTGCAAATCACTCTAGGCAAGGAAAAACTAGAAGGTATTGAAAGTCACTAACCGTATACTATTCGATAGAGTAACCACTTCGTTATACCCGATTCAAATACAAGAAGTTAAACAACGTTTAAATTATATTGATTTGCCTTTTGAATTTAAATTTTAATTTACTACATGAATTATTTATTTCTAATTTATGTATATTGTAGCGAGTATTATGTTGTAAGTAGATGTTGCTACTTTATTTTACATGTTTTTGTTCTATTACATATACATAATTAATATAAAAAAGTAATGAGTATATGTTTTAATATATTATGTTTTATACGGAATATGAATTTGTAATAATAATATTGAACAAAAATATGGATTTTTTTATTTTACTAAATGTTCTAGAACGGCGGTTCTCAAAATGTGGGTCGCAATTCTAATATTAAAATATAATAATAGTTTTCATGTTTATCAAGATAAATATAAAATTCATCTGTTTAATACATTTTTATATTAAGCACTTATAAGAATTAAAAGTAGTAAAGTCTAACTGGTTACCGCTGTAGCTATAATAGAATATATTCATATTATAATTATTTTGAAATATCAAAAATGTATTATAAATATTAATGCCCATATGTACAAACATTTTCTTAACAAAATAATGCTTCCTTAAAATGAAAATTTTTGGATTCCGTAAGAAATCTTTCTATGTATATACAGGGTGTTTGCAATCAAGGTATTTTATTTTTAAGGGGTGATACTACAGGTCAAAACAAGGCGATTAACGCCAAAACACCTTAGTAAAAGTTTTCTAATAAACGAGATATTCATTTTTTTTTAAGTAAAATGGTAGCATATGGTATAATTTTTATTATCCAGCTCACAAAAAAAATTATTCTTCATAATAGTTTTGGATTTGCTTGAAACGAATAAAAATGTAAAAATATTCCAGGTTTTAAATACAGGGTGACTCGGATTTGCTGATTTGTGTTTCAACTTTTAGGTAAAATACCCTTATTTGATTAATAGGATTATATTATGTTTAAAATTACAATTTAAGCTTACATACAAAAGTAAAAGTTGTAAAGCTTACATACAAAAATTTGTGCCGATTGTCGATTGTTAAAACACCCTAGTAAAAGTTGTCTAATTAAGGAGATATTACTTTATTTGAATTTATGATTGAGGGGGCGAAAACTTTCATTTGTTCTTATTGTTTATCTGTCAAACATATTTCATTATTGTTTAACTGTGCATTATCTATTGCTGGTTGGTTACTAATTCTTGTGAAAAAATTGAACGATGAACTATTCTAATGTTGAATTGGTTGATATGATGCTAATTTATGGAGAAGCGCATCAAAATTCGGCTGCTGCAAGTCGTCTATACGCTGAGCGATTTCCAAATAGGCGACATCCTATAGCTCAGCAATTCTCTAGATTAATAATACGTGCTAGAGATACTGGTAATCTGCGAGGCCATCAACAGCGTGCTGGAGGAGCAGGTCGTCACCGACGAATTGTAGACGCCGAGGAACAAATTTTGAACCTCGTTGACGAAAACCCTTCAACCAGTACACGGCAAATTGCTCGGCAAGTTGGTTTGTCAAATCAAATTGTATGGCGAACATTACGCGAGCATCAACTGCATCCTTTTCATGTGCAACGAGTACAAGCGTTACAACCTCGAGATCATCCGCAACGCGTAGAGTTCTGTAGATGGTTTTTGCGCAAACATGATGAAATACTTAATTTTTCATCGATTGTACTGGCTACTGACGAAGCTACATTTACGCGCAACGGTATGAACAACTGCCACAATACACACTTTTGGAGTTTCGAAAATCCGCATGTTGTTCATCGTCACAATTTTCAGCACAGATTTTCTGTGAACGTATGGGCCGGATTGGTAAACTCACAGTTGATTGGTCCCTTTGTGTTGCCAGATCGATTAGATGCAAATAATTATTTATATTTTTTGCAAAATAATTTGCCGGAACTTTTAGAAGAAGTTCCCTTAAATGTTCGTCAGCAAATGTGGTTCCTTCATGAAGGTGCACCGGCGCATTTTAGCCATATCGTTCGGCAACACTTAAACGATGTGTTTGAAAATAAGTGGATTGGTCGGGGCAGTCATATCCCTTGGCCTCCCCGGTCGCCGGATTTGACCCCGTTGGATTTTTATTTGTGGGGACTTATGAAAACCATGGTATACACCACCGAAATTATGGATCTCGATGATCTCCGTAATCGGGTAGAAGTAGCAGCGGCGGAAATTCGGCAACAAGGCATGGGTCTCGCTGCGTATGCGAATTCATGGGTACGCCGCGCAAGACTTTGCATACAACAGCAGGGTGATAATTTCGAGCAACTGGTGTCATAGTGCTATCACCCATTAAAAATAAAATACTTATCTTGATTTGTGTCATTAATAAAAATATTTAAATAAAGTATCTAATATCTCGTTTATTTGAAAACTTTTGCTAAGGTGTTTTAACAATCGACGATCGGCACAAATTTTTGTATGTAAACTTAAATTGTAATTCTAAACATAATATTCAAATAAAATTATTCAAATTTTTTAAATAAGGGTATTTTACCTAAAAGTTGAAACACAAATCAGCAAATCCGAGTCACCCTGTATTTAAAACCTGGAATATTTTTACATTTTTATTCGTTTCAAGCAAATCCAAAACTATTATGAAGAATAATTTTTTTTGTGAGCTGGATAATAAAAATTATACCATATGCTACCATTTTACTTAAAAAAAAATGAATATCTCGTTTATTAGAAAACTTTTACTAAGGTGTTTTGGCGTTAATCGCCTTGTTTTGACCTGTAGTATCACCCCTTAAAAATAAAATACCTTGATTGCAAACACCCTGTATACATAGAAAGATTTCTTACGGAATCCAAGAATTTTCATTTTAACGAACCATTATTTTTAACGAAAACGCTTACACATACGGGCATGAGTAATAATCACTATTACATCTTATATACTATTACAAGATTCTTCATTTTTAATTCAAAGATACAAATTACAATGAAAGTTTATAGTTAAATCTGGCATTGAATAAATATTAAAATAAATTTTAATTGTAAATGCCTACAAATATTATTGTATTTTTATGAATAATATTAATATTATTACAAAATCATTGCATTCAAATTGAAACACGAACATCAAAATTACACCTTCAAAGTTGACACAAATAAGACAATCTATACATCATCATATTCTGCGTGTTTCACCAAACGGAACTGCCAAATAACTGATTACGATCAAAGACAATAAGTTTCGCGCCTATTGAATATGTATCTCGCGCACTATGTAATCCCTTATTGATAACACAGTCAGGCTTAGAAAGGCAAAGCAAAGCATGGGGGTGGCGGAGGTTTTCCCAGCCTCGTTTCCAACCGCCAAACTCTACTGCTGTTAGCAGCAACTATACAACGACAATATTATAGCGTACAGAGTTAGTAAGTTGGCTCTTCGTGTTGATTTCGGCAACGGGGCCCCGTGTTACCAGAGGAGAGTAACGTGTGTAAATTTCAAATATGAACCAGCCACTTCGTGTAATTTATGTTGTCGAGTTATATTGTCGCTCTGAAGTTTGAGTGTTTGCCGACAACTTCCGGACTTTACGTATGTAGGGTAACACAGTACGTGGGTAGATTATTGTGTTGTGTCTATATGGAATTTTGTCGGAAAATTATATAAAATTTAATATTTATTTAAAAAAATTACGTTTGTGATTAATTAGTGTTCTTAATTTATAGGGCTAAACAAGAATCCGGGAGTAGGATAATTTAAAAGGCCATTTATTTGTATTGAATTTTGTAATTAAAGAAAAGAAAACAACCTAAATTAATATCGTAATAATTATAATTAATTATTAAGTTTACTGAGCAGAATTTAACAGCAGAATACCAACTTCAAATAAAATCAGAAAATTTTTAACTGAAAACTGTTCAAATTCTCAAAAGTGACTGATAAGAATTTTATAATACTTGGTCTATGGTTAGTGTTAAATATTCTCCAGCTAAATTTTAGTAAATTTTGCTCAATAATATTTAATCATAAAATCAAAAAATATCTCAAGATAGGTGTTCAAATTATTCTAATTAATGCTTAAAAGTGACTAAGCAAAACCTGATCAAATTTTATTTGCAATTTAGTTTCAGGTATGTACTAATTCCAGCAATTTTTGTTCAGCCATATTTATACACAAAATTGAAAAATTTGCAGCTTAAAATTTGAGATGTCAAATTCTTTTATGTTCGGAAATAACTGAGTAGAATTTGTTAATGTTTTGTCTTTGTCTGTTTTGGTAAATTTTGCTCAGAAAAAATCGGACAAATTTATAATTCAAAATTAGTTTCCAAACTTTCGATGTTTTGCTTAAATATAATTTTTTTAAAATGACTTTATTTAAAAATAACAAATTGATAATTTTTGTAATAATTACTATAATAACTTTTATGACAAATACATTTATATATTTTTATCTTTAAAATTTGTTTGAAAGTTAAAATAAAAAATAAAATAAAGAAACATTTAAAATAAATAAGCGAATATTTATTATAAGACTTTGGGGGTAAATATTTTAAAACGCCGCTTTTAGTCGGAGTGCTTAAGAACAGCGTCGGATATTATGATAATTAAACACTGTTTCTTTAATTCGCTGGAAAATGACTGGCGAGGAAACAACAGAAGAATAATTTCTTCGAGGTAAAAATATTTAAAATGTCTTCGCGTAGCTTTGTCACACAACTTTACCATGCGCATTTAAAAAAAAAAAACAAGTGACAAATATTCCGTTCTTGTTTCACTTGTCAACGAGATTCCTTGAAACAAGTGAACATTTTTATCAAATGTAGCTGAGTTGTCTGTTTGCTACTAGATCAAAGTTACCATGTTCTAAAGCTTACTGTAGACAAAGAATGTTTACTGGATATACGGGTTTCAGTTAAATAATGTTGCTTTTATATATATTTTTTTTATTAAAAGAAAGATATTATGTAAATTTGTCATACAAAAATATACTTTGTCTTTACTATACATGGTCTACAAAATAATTTTATTTACAAAAAAAAACTTTTACAAGAAAATAAGTTGGTTACTACATTACAGTTTATTAAATATATTTATAAATATTTTATAAGTAAATACGAGGGTCAAATTTTAAAAATATTTGCAACATTTGACTATTAATTTAGCCGTAAATATCTATGTAACGTAATTTGAATATTAAAAAAACATTTTGGAAATATTTATGTTGCGTAAGAAAAGAAAATATGTTGGTATTTTTAATCAAATTTTATTATTTCCAGTGCTAATTTTGACTTTGTATTGCTGAACAAGTATTTTTACAATAAAAAATATTCCAGTTTCAATATATATTTTTCACCCACATATTTAATTGGAGAATGTGGGGAGACTGTAGAGCAAAATCTATTTTTTATATGCAAAAATTATTTTCCGCCAGATATTTCTGTCCAAACAAACAATTGTTGTTTCATCTATATTTATGATATCTCTCATACATGCTACCAAATATACTGTAATCCCTCAAAATTTCAAATCACGAAAATGTTTTTTTGCAGTAAAACAAATGTACATACTTTATATGCAGAAATTATGTAGAATATGCTGATAACATAAATTGTATATTGCTTTTTATTAAAACGTTTTCAATTTTTCTTTATAGACAAGAATAAAAATTATTATTTTTATAATATAGTTTATCATAATATAAATAAAGTTTTTTTATATATTCACATCCAAAACTAACACTAAAAAAGCTAGTCTATCATCGGCTGTATTCGTCTACGTCTCAAAAGTCCTTCACATGTCTCCGCGAAGATTGATACGAACGCAGTGTTGTCCCAGGCAAACCCCATGTCCACCGTGGCATACTTGACCACGCGGCTTACAACTCGGCCCGGTCTCTCTGTTTTTCAACACTTGACCTTGTGACCTTACGGATATGACAGTAACAGCGCGATGTGCTTACTGCTTTAAACTCTTGGACGTCTAGGACTTACATAGATACCTGGCCTGGGTTGTGGCTACTGCTGGGCTATAAGGCAAATTCTGTCTAGTTGTGATGGTACTAGATTGTGATGTGGTTGTGATAAGATGGAGAATTAAAATTTGTTTGAAATTTTTTTATGACGATGAATTTAGGTTTTATAGTAGAGTTTTATTTTTGAAAATGTTCTTCTATTAATATGTAAAATAGCTTTAAACTGTTTGATGAAATAAAAGACACATTAAGAAAAAATTATTAGCATTTAAAAATTATTTATTATAGTAAGTTTAAAGAAAAATAAAATTTTATTTCAACAAAGGAAATTACATATAAATATTTTTATTTAGTTTAGTTATGCCTCAATTAAGTTATATAATATAAATATATATTTTATTATTTAATTATAAATAAGTTCTTTTTACAAAAAAAAAAATATTTTTACATTGACTGTTTTTTTATTTAAATATTTTTCTCCAAATAACTTTTAAAAAAATCAAAATTATTTTTTCAATAATTGGTATTTTATTTTCTACACGGTATATATTAAATACGTTTTTAATATTTAAGTAAATAATAATTTCTCGTTAATATTCTGTGAACAAACAGTGACCACACGAAAGAACAAATCAAATGCATATAATTAAGTAAAATTTAAGTCCTCATTAAAATTTGTTTGGAAGAATCAACACTAATAGAATAGTTTTTATCAAGCATTAATGAAACGAGATAGAGATCTTGTAGACCACTCTTATAATCGTGGTACCTAATTTAGAAAAACAGCATGTTGACAGAACAAATAAAACTAAACAAATATCAAAAATAATTTAAACGAAAGAAGAAAAAAATCAAATTGTAACGCTAACATGAGACTAACTATTTTAATCGGTTCGGATCTCCGAAACTAACTATTACAAATATTAGTTAAATTAGAAAAAATGCGTAAGTAATTGGAAGCTTAATGACCCATAATTCCATGAAACATGATGGTTTGTTAAAGCTTAACAGACTCACAGAAAACCTGTGGGGTAAACTTGTTTCATTTTAACAGAAGGAAATAATAAAAATATAATTTTCTTGTATTTTTAAAAAATTAATAGAGTTTCAGAAAACTAAATTACTATTTTATTATATTAAAACATAGTTTATATATCACATTAATGTGAGGAAAGTCTTGTTTTTCAAGTAAATTAGTTTTATTAGAAATAATAAACGAAAATATTGTTTGATCAACTTTAGTAAGTAATTTTTTATTTCACAAGTTCGTTAGTTAGAATCAAATTTTGAAGTTCAATTTTGATTCATTACGACATATTCGATTGTACATATATGTAGTTCCGATGACAATATAATATGAACAGAGTGAACTCTTCAAATAGATAAAAATTCTTTGTTTAATAAATGTAGTGTAAAAAAGATATTTTGACAGTTTTGCAATATTATCACGGTAATAAATTAGGCAACGTTTCTATATTGATTGAACTGTATGAGAGCAGTTTTCCAATATTTATTATGTCAAAAACGATTTTCATAATATTTTTATTAAATAAATTTGTATTAAAAAATATAATTTAAAATAATTTTTAAGAAATATGACAATATTAAAAAATAGAAATACATTTAAAAAGAATCACATATAATATATAAAAAATATATAAATTTCAGTAATAACACTTTTTAGGCACGATTTTATAAACGATAGTTAAATTTACTTTATATTTTCGTATTAAAAAAAAGTATTTAAAGTTAGTCTAATAATATTTAAAAATAGTTATTATTATTAAAAATAATAATCTGGTGGCAAATTGTTAAATTAAAATTCATTTTTAAGGTTAAAAAAGAATAAAATTTACTTAATGGAACTGATATTAAAAAACTATTTTTTTTTTTCATTTAAAACAAATTGCCATTGAGACTCAATCAACATGCTATATTGAAGCAGTATTGAAAAACAAAACAGCATCAAATATCCGTTTCTTCTATACGCAAAGAGACCATCAACGGTTTTTATTAAAAGCGGGCGGAGTAAATAAAACAACGGACCCAGACAAAACCTAGGGACCAATTAGACGTGAATTACGTTACTGACCACTACTTTTTGGCACACTAGAAGACTTATAGACTCATATACGGTATACGTACGGGTAAAATAAACACAAAAACAAACACTGTTCCAGACTTTGTTTTACGATGATCAAACCCAGTTAATTTGAACAGTTCTATGTGTATGTGTATTTGGCGTAATTTATCGTGTATAGCTTTAAATACAAACGAAGGTATATAAATTAATTTAAATAACACTAATTAACTACAATAAATGGTTTTTCTTGTCATGACTTACTATATTTCTGTTAATAAATTGAAATATGCTTTTACTCTGGCGATAAGTTTTGTTTAGTAAATATTGAAATTTTATCTGAATTACTACAAACTAACTTGTGATATATATATATATATATATATATATATTAAGATTGATTGACCGGCAAGTCATAATGATAATAAATTAAAATATGATCTTACTCTGGTGAAAATTTAATAAAATAAAATAATTTCTTTTAGTTACTTCTTAAGAATACAAATATTTATTTTTGAAAATACCTTCTTTTTTAAAACATTGGCATTTTTAGTATTTAACATTTCTAGAAAATACAAATAACCGTGAAATTGCAAAAGAAAAAAATTATCGCATTATCCAGGAATACTAATCACCATTTATTTGTACTGTTATATTTTCTTTTGTAAAATCAATACCATTTAACTACATCTATTCAGCAAAAACCCTAAGTAAATATCTACAAAAAAATTAACCCCCAATACTTAAAAAACCGACAGAAGAATTCACTTATCTAATAATCAGCTTTATTTACAAAATAGCTATCTTTGAAACAACTAGCTTTTCGCTAGAATTCCGATACCTGGGAACAATATGCAAAATCTGAGAAAAAAAAACAAGTTAAACGTTCTCAAACCACTCTACTCTATTTTAACCCTAAACACGGCAGTGCTTTCAAAGAATTTCACGGCCGACAGAGTTAAACCCTGTCGTCGTCGGGTTGCAGCTTCGGGAAACTGGGCAGAGTGAGTATTAGCGACAAATATAAACTCGGGATGTGGTACAATTGTTGTTAGAAGCAAAACGATCAGAGAAGCGACTACAACGTAATCCGCCTTCACACAACTTATCCATTATTACCAACTAAGGCTAAACAAGTTGTGGTTCGCGCGATGTGTGGCGCGGCAAAGGACGAGGAAGACGAACGTCTTATCCTGACGAAGTTTGAATAGGAGCTTATATGATTGAGAAGGATTGTTTTGTTGTTGGTATGGTTACTGGACTTTGATGGCAAAATTAAGGGGCGGTTGATTTAATTGATTTTTGTATTGTTTTGCTTAGGAACATATTTAAAAAATTTTTTTTTTACGATTGTTAAAAAAACTGTATTTTATTTTATTATATTTTGTGAACAAAATATCTTTTTATGGTAGTAATACAAAAAAAAGCGCAAAAAGTGCCATAAAGTATCATTATTATACTCTGGAATTATATAAATAAATGCATTAAAATTGTATTTATTTTACTATTTTTTGTGTGTAAAATATCTGTTTATGGTAATAGAACAAAAAAATTAATAGGGCAAAAAGGTAATTATTTCACTCTGGTATTAACTACATGCATCAAAAAAGTACATTAAAAATTGGTACAATTCTTGCGTTCTTAGTAATAGAAATATTAAATTTTAGATTTGTGTTTAATGTTAATTACATACATAATTATAAAAAATATTGTATGGAACACATACAAAAATTGTCTTTTTCTCATTTTGTGGAATTGTTGCATCTAATTCGTGTGGTCCGACTTTCCATACGTGAAAAAAATACTTGTTTATGTATGCACTTGTTGCATAAATTACAATTGTTATAAAGTTTAACTTTTTGCATAATATACAATTAAATAACATATAAATCCAAACTGCAACAAATGTTACATAAAATTAAAAATACAAAAACAGTTAAAAATAATTTAATTTATATTTCTAAAATAAATATTTTACAACTTTATAAAGTTTTAACTATTAAGGATCTTAGAAATAAATTTAACAAAAATATACTAAAATGTAAATTTTTTGTTCAAGATAGAAAATTCTTAATAAATTACTATATATTTAACAATTTTTATGATCTATCATTTAAAATAACATTTAAAAAAAATTAAAAAATATTAATTTAAAAATTAGTAATATCAAAAAATCAAGTATTTACTATACTTATAGTGGAATTTAAATAGTAAATGCAATATAAATTTAAAATATTTTACTTTACATTAATTATATTGCAGTAATTACAATTACATGTAGAATTATAATTTTATATAAATATACTAGAATATCAAATAGTTATTTTGTTTACTTAAAATATATTTTATAGTTATTTATTGGTTTATGCTACACGAAAAATGTTTTTTTAATAGAATAAAAGAACTAATACTGAGAAATTTGAACCGACTTTTCTGATTTAAAAGTTTGCATTTTTCTATGTTATTTTGCCGTTTAAAATATGTGAAATATGCTAAATACGCACACCGTCTTCTTATTTTGTTTTGAAAGATTTGTCCGATAGATTATGGGATTTAAAAATTTTATACCTCGCAAAGGAAAATAAATATTTCGAAAAAGTGATTTTTATCTTTCAGAAAAATTTTAAAAGCCATTTATCAACGTATTATAAATTCAGCTGTGGGCTGCTTATAACTTTATCATATACACATAAACATATATCACATAAATTTTATAATTCCTTGTACCATTAAAAATACGAATAATTTAATATTGATAAATTTAAAAACGACCATATATATATCTTATAATGAAAAATATATTAGGAATAAGATAAAAGTTATAAAAGTATAATAAGTTTAATATTCGAAAACTGTCACAAGATGAGTTCAGCTAGCATATATTTGCATATTACAATGTTAAATTTTAAGAAATCTTATTCATTTAAATTTTGTTCACAAGTTATAAGATGTAAAATTAATATTCATAACAGACTTGTGGTAATAAAATGAAATAATAAAAGTCAAAATAATCTTATTAAATATACTAAAATGTTATCAAATTTTACGGACTTTATTTTTTAATTTCTGCTGCTAAATGGTATAAACAAATATAAAAAAAATCATAAAACACAAGTTTTGCCTTATACGGTAGAAATATAATATTATGATAATAAAATTATTTTTGAAAAATTTGACATAATATTGTAGTAAAAATAAAGATATAAGCCATAAATTTGATTTTTATTTAAATTTTACAATAAAAAAATAATTGGTTATTAACTAAAATAGATAAATGTTAGAAAATTTATCACTCTCTATTTAATTTGGTATATATTTTATAATTTCCAAAATGCAATATAAATTATTAGTTGTATAAAATTTCTCTGATTGGTTACCGCACATTAAAAAACTAACTCAAAAAGTTTTTCTACGAATCGTAGTATCTTTATTGTAACTTGAATATATGTAAATGTCAGTATTTATATTAATCAGACAGAATACATGCGGTTTATCTACTATTTACTATTTACATATTTAATAAAAATGGTACAGTAGTAACTATTTCAACTATTACTATTTCATAACACTGTCTCATTATTTCTATGTTTTTAAGCCTGGGTTACATTAGTAGAGTTAGTAGCAGAGTAGGGTGTAGACTTCGTACTATATCCTTATTAACATATACACATTTTTAAATAGTGAAAAACGAATCTTTAGATTTGTCTTTTCTAAAATGTTTACATTATACTAATAATAGGACAGTACTTACTCTACTACTAACCTAAGTTTTAAAGTATTTATTTAAACAAATACTATAAATACGTTCTGTCCTTCAATTATTAGTTAGGTACTGATTATTTATCAACCTTAAAACTTATTCACATAAAATGGTTAAAATTTTATGTTGCCTAGCTCTTAAAGAGTTAAAAATTCTTTTGTAAATAGAACTCTATAAACTACCTGTTAATATATTATTATTACTCTATGGACCACTTGCATAAAACTTTGTTAACTTTAACAATGATTAACTACAAAATTTGATTGACAACTCTTTTTTTAAAGATCTCATTGATTGCTCAGTTAAGAGGTTAACAAAATCATTAAATTACATAGTATTTAATTATGTTTTATGCAACTAGCCCTATGATTATTAGTTTTGAAGATACAAGTATTTGAAATATGGCATGTTTTTGTTGTATCTCCAGCACGGGAAAAGATGTAATTTTACATCAAAATTGAATATTTTACAGTTATTTTTTTAAATAAATTAAAATTACAATATTATTGTCTTGACATTAAACATACCAGTTGAAAACATAAATAAACATTCTCGAACACAACAATTTAATCAAACAGCCATTTTATCACCTCAACCACCACTCATTTAACCCCAATTTAAATTGTAAATGCCGAATGGTGTTATATTAAAATAAATTGTATTCAAATGTAATGGCGTAACTGGTCTTAGTGTCTACTCAAAGGTTGTTAGTTTGCCCGTTCGCTCATTACCGATAGCTCTGCGCCTTGCGTTAACACTAACACTAACCATTACATTACCGATGCCCTGTTACTTACCATAACCGCACGTAAACCGCGTTACTAGAGACACACACACTATACCGACCCGGGGACTGCATTTACATACTGGTAATCGTATAAATCAGTCTTACATGAAGTGGCTATGTTTCTACGTATGTGTGCGAAACTATAGTGAATGCGCGCTTGGCTATTATTATTTATACTTGGTTGCTGATGCCAGTTTAGTGTGGCACTATGAATACCGGGTTGGATACTAACGGAATATTATGATGTCATATACCTACGAATGCTAAATTGTTTGATTGCTTTATTAGTGTAGAAAATTATGAGTGCTAGAGCGAAATTATTGTTAATTTTTAAGCAATTTGATGTCTTTGAGATTTACAATTAAATATAATTTTATCTATAAATTAACAAATTATAAATATATTTTAGTACTTATTTATGTTACAATTTTCATTTATTAGAAAATTTGTTAAGCTTTTTTCTGATAAAACAAAATTTAGCAACAAGATGAATTTGATGCTTTGAAGCAGTAGCGATAGCGATATATTTTTATATAATGTTAAAAATCATCGAAACACCGCATTGTTATTAATTTCAGCCAAAGCATGATTGTAACAAAAACGGCGAAAAGAATCTAAGTGGAATCAAAGAGAAAAGCTTCCTTAATAGAAAACGTAAAATCGTATGTTCAGTTGACTGCACTCTGTCGCGAAGAAAATAAAAATCTTATTATTAGAGGCGAATTTTTCGCAGAAGCACAAAACGAACGACCAGACAGAGAAAATACGATTTTGCTCTGGCGTGTAGCGCAAGAAGAAGAAATACATCTAAAAGCGATTATACTTATTTCGTTTAGTGTGTTCACTTCTGTTGCTGTTTTATACCGCTACGGGGGCGGCTGTTTCGGAAAAATCGTGCAACGAATACGATACAAAGATCACGTCGGTTGCTTAACGATCGAATCAGCCTAAGACGACTTCGATACACGCGCGCCCTCCGTCGCCGTCGCCGTCGCCGTCTGTCTCTTTGTCTGAACTTTACAAATTGTGTTTTCTTGTTTCGCTTCCACACATCGCGCGCATCGTGTGCACGTATCAAAAAATTGGAAAATTGTTTATCTCTATCTTTTGGTTGCTTTTTTTTCGATATATGGAACGATGTAACGTATCGTAACCTATTTTGGAAAATGTGCTAGAAACACGCTCGTATTTTGTTTACATTTTCATTCTTCCATGTTGTTTTACAATGATAATCTAAAGTAAAAATCTTTAAGAAAACACAATCATATTTTGTAGTTTTAGTAAAATGCTGTTTTACTATGATAATATATACCGACATCATTTTTTTGCTTGTATTAAAAAATATATTAGCAATAATAGAACAGACATAAACAATTAAAACTTTCTGAAAAACTATATTAAACGTGCCACAAAAAAATAGATTTGTTACGTAATATTTAAATACTGATATGTATCAAATGAAAATTTAATACACAAGAAATATTGAAATGTATCCAATGATACGATTTTGGTAGAACTTAATGCAGGGTAGGTTAGATAAAAAGGTTAGTTTATAATTTTGTAACCAAAAAAAAAAAACAGAAAGTTCTTCAAAAATACTAGTAATTTTTCAAAAGTATGGATAATTTAATATATTGCGTCAAAAATTTCAATATCACATTTTACAGTTATCTGTGTTAAGTAAGTGTGTGTCAAATTAGATTTTATTACATTTTAGATATTTTTTAGATTACATATTACGTGTGATATATTAGATTATACATGTGTGTCATTTAATTACATACTCTCTGAATATGATTTGAAATTTCACTCATATGATAGCTTTAAGCCATCTTTTAGTATTTAATAACATTCATTACTGTATAAAAAATTATTCGTTAGCAAAGTCATTTGTTAGGCGACGCATGAGTGTATTTGTATAAAAAGATAGTCTGCATGAAAGTAAACTGCAAAGTATTATAAAATCTAAACAAACTAAAAATATGAATCATAATCAAACTTTTTAACTCTCTAACGTTGAACTTGTTACAACGTGTAATCGGCAGTGAATCTCTGCATCACCTGCCAACCGTTTTACATGCAGTCACGTATGAATAATTAGTTTCACTTATCGTGTGAGCTTATCGTTAATATACCGTCGTGGTAGAAGACGATGGAGAGAGAGAGAGAGAAGTGCGGGCAAACGGACCGAGTGAATGTGTCGTGGCATTTAAATATTTTAAAATGTAATTAATTGTGGCAGAGCGCTGCCGAGATAATATTGGCATCTCGAGACAAAGGTGTCCCGCGGTGACGAATTAAAACGGTAGCGTCAAGATGGCGCTGATTTGTTGATAATAGTTCTCGAATGGGATTCTGGTTGTAGCTAACAGAAACTAGACTAAACTAAAATGCTTTTTGTATAGAATAGATGAGATCAATTTAATTATTTAGTTTTTTAAGATTTTTATAATTATACAATATAAATATAAAGTATTCGACACTAAATTAATGTAAAAATTACTCTAGAAGAAAATGACAAAATTTTAGGTTATTTTTTGACTTATTTTCATGTAATTTATCAAAAATTAACATCAACAATTTTAACACTATTGTATTATGTACCTAATTTATACATAAGGCATTAGACGACATTAGGGGCGCTCCAAAGTATACAAAGCTTTTTCTAGATTCTTGTATGGGCTTGTATTATACAACTTAAAAACAAATACACTGAAAATGAAATACGCATATAATTATAATTTTGACTTAGTACTTATGTAATGTATACAATGTAAATTATTATAAATAATGGTGTAAACAATATAGCAGGTTGTATAATTAAAAATTAAAATTTGATTTAATTTTTTTATATTCTATATTATATATTTTGTATTAATTTCGATATCAAAATAGTTCTTTATGGTAATTTTAATCAGAAAACAAATTACAAAATTTATTTAAATAATGAAAGATAAATAAATAATTAAGATATTAGTCAACTATTTATTGCCTACTTTAAACGGTCATAATTGTGAACAATTGTGCTTAAAATATATATGAAATATTTATGTCTAAGGCCGTCTTGCACATTTTTTAACAAATTTTTGAACAAATATTTGTTAATGTTTACTATTCTTCATTATATACGAGTTAAAGAGATATGGTTACCAAAGATTTGACACAACTTGTAATAAGAATTATTCACAAATCATGATTGTGTAAAATGGACATAAGATTTGATAAATATTCAAAAATTACTAATTTGATATATTTTGCATTTACATATTTGCTTACAAATCTAAAATATAATATCTGTTTCTTTTATAAAAATATAATTAAATCTTTATTTGCTATTATCTACATTACGACACTATAACAATAAAAGTTAATAAGTAGGTATGTTCGGAATAACATCCTAATCAATACCAATAAAATACTATTTCATAAAATAACTCTCATAATTCTCTATCATTCGATCAAATATCGTCATCTAACATAAGTTGATAACATCTAGAAAACCAACAAGAACTAATCAGGTACCCAGTCGTAAAACCTTCCCTCATCTTTTGTCTTTCAATAAAAACACATCACAAACAACATTCATCCCATATAAACCGTGTGCCAGCTAATTAATTTATTATCCCATTTAACATGAAACATCTTCTTTGACCTCTATCTACTCTCTCGCCCCCCCTCCCAGTTTTTTCACGATGTGTTTTTTGCTCTGTTTTGCACGCTCGAGTTAAATTTATTGGGTTGAGTACGTGAGGTATGAGACTAACCCAAGAAGGTTGAGTTGTGTGAGTAATTTAATTTTGTAGTCTGCGAATGAATTATTGGAAAGTTTGTGGAAATATTTTTCAAGTGTGGGTAGTTTCGGTGATAATGAAAATAAATTTTTGATAGTGAGTTAACTGTGGGAACAACGAGTTTTAATTATTAGAAGTAATTATGTTTAATAAAAATTTATCGAGAAAAGTTTCATTGCATTTTTTAATTTAATGAAACCGCTTTTACTTATAAGTTATATATACATGATAAAAGAATGAAACTATTTAAAAATTATTAAGTAATTAATTTTTAATTTTACAGCAACTGTAACAGAAATGTAAAAATTTTAATTTCATTTTATGTAATTAAATATTAGTATTTTTTATTGAATCAATCATAAGAAATAATTAAATTATTTAGTAAAATAAATAAATGTAACAAATTATATCGTTTTAAATGCTATTTTTAAATTATATTTTTATGTACAATTTTCAAATTTTTCAAATTACTTGAAAATTGTCGATAAATTTTAAAATTGATTTGCACAATTTATTTTATCTTAAAAAGTTCACAAACAAAAACCTACATGCTATTTTCATATCAATAATAATAAAAATCTGCTATGGCCATCACACAACCAACAGTCATCGTATTAAATAAATTTATGGAATAGAAAAATTTGTACAACAACATAAAAACTAAATTGTCTTGTTTATAGTTTATAGTTTATAGCCACCTATTTACAGAATTATATATCATAAAAATAACTTATAACTGATAATGCTATAATTAGTTGATTCGTGATCAGGTAATACGTGTTTTTTTAAAATTGTAAAATGTCAAATTTGGTATAATTACAATACCTCTTTTATCATATGTGATATGACGGTCGGTAAAATGCATTCCATAAAAAACCAAGAAAAATTAATCATCTTGTACATTTGTGTGAAAGTCTGATGTAAATAAGTGGATTAAAATGATTGAAAGTGTTCTATTTTGCATAAATGTTTCAAATTAGTAAAAGTAAAAAAGCATACATGAAAAGTATAATAAATATGTGCTGTTCGATTATTTACATAAATATTAAAAATTTGATAATAATATTTGCGATTCTTTTTTCATATTTATAAATGTAACAGAACTCCCAACTACAAAAATATTCAAATAATAAAACACATACAATGTGACATTTTTTATATACACAATAGCAATAAAAATATTTATATATTCAAATATCAAATACTACAGTAAATTTATATCTCAAATATCTGCCTATCAACGCTGAAACTACAATATTTACAGTATAATGTGCGTTACATTGAAACAATAAAAAACAATTTCGCATCAATATCAAAATATTAATATAAACTGAATAATTTATATTTTATTTAAACTAATAAACATGATGGAGAGGAACACGTGTACATACACCCAGCTATTCAATTTCATGTAAATTTTAATCAAAATATCAAGTTGATATCAAAACAAAATAACGCTTTTTGAATATATATATATATATATATATATATATATATATATATATATATATATATATATATTGGTATTTTGTTTCATAGCGTCCATTAACAATTATGAGACTATAGACTTTCAACTGTTTTATTTCATTTGTTTTAAATTTTATTTTTTATTATCATTAACAGAGAAAAAAAGTAAAACTATTTCAATGATATTAGACACTTGGTAATTAAGTCTGAGGGCGGAGTAAATTTTCAAAACAAAAATGACATTATTTTTAGATTATTCAAAACAGAACATATGTAACTGAATATTAACGTACATATTAGGGCCATCTGCACTTACCCAGACACTGCACGAGTATTGGGTTAATTTTCTTAAGTGGTTTTTGTTCTTTCTGATGTCATTGCACAACAGTAAGTGGTCTATTTTTTAATATATTATATTGATAGTGATTACGTGAACTCATTCTCACAAGCTAGTGTGGTATTAAAAATTATGATTTATGATTGTTTTAACAATTTTTGCAATTTGATAACATTTGCTCCACATTTTTTGATTTAGATAATTGTAGGATAGAATTTAAATGAATTAACTACAATATCTTGATTTTAATTCTAAAAAATATTTTTATTTTATTTTGTAGCTCAGATATCTTGCATTGTGTCTTTAATAATAATAATATAAAAATTACTATCGATAACATATTATTTCCAGCTTAATGATAAAAAATCACTCAATTTATATCAAAAATTATCATTAAACTTGGATTAAACTTTTTCGTTAGAATCACAAAATAAATTTTGGTGAAAAATTGTTTTAATTTCTATAAATTAATATGTATTTTAAAAAAATATTTTATCTATATAGTTTATTAAACATTTTATATTTGTATCAAACTTACTCAAAATTAATCCCTCAAATTCATTTAACATATTAAAAAAAAAAAAAAACGATAATGACAATATCAAACTGAAAAAAATATCTTTTACTAAGAATTAATATTTGCTAGTATTTCAAAGAAAAACTTTCAATCTAATTATACGATAATAATTAAAATCAAGTGTAAAAAAATCTTTGCAAAAAATAAATAAAATCATCACGTGTATGGAAAAAAAGCAAAACGAAATATGTATTGGAACGCTTTCACAAATACGTCTCGTGGTTAAGAACACCGAGTTCTGGTCGCCGGATTCCGCGTACGAGACGAAAAAAATATATAAGTAAACTCATTTTCGTTATTCAAATTTTTGTAAGAGGCATTTCGTGTCCATAGCGACCGCAACTTCTTTTACCCTCGCACACGGCCGTGTAGCGTGCATACTAAGTACCGTATATTGGGCTTTTTTATGTGTTACTTGACGATAATGTTACAGGGACGGACTTGCTTTGTTTTACTCTACGCTAGCTTAACTTGATGCAGATAATTATTCAACGAGCATGTTTTCATGATTGTTTTTCATGCGGATGAAATTTACCATATAAACCTCTGACGACTGTATAGTAAGTCATCCGAATGAGTAATAATCATTACATGCGAGCAGAATACTACAGCTTTTCTGCAGCTATTTAATAAAAAATCCAATTTTCAGTCTGACATTAATGATGCTTCAAATTAATTATATTATAAAAATGTCACATTGCGTAATAATTTAAAAACTCATTGGTATAAATAAAAGGAAGGTAAAGCCATGGGATAATTGTAAAATATACTTTTAATATTTTTACAATTTTAATAACAAAAAGAATCGTATACATAAATTGACTTATAGGTAACAGTCAAAAACATAATCAAAATGAACATATTATGTTACTCGAACTACAAACCTGTCGGTTTGCATCGCCAATTACTTCATTTTTAACATGAATGGAGTATAGTTCAATACAGCTTTTCGAAATCTATTTTTAAGAACTACTATTTGTTACTTATAATTAAAACAATGAACAAAAAATATTTAACTTTTGTTTTATTTCAATTTTAAACAATAGTTTGTTAATAAAAATATATATGAAAACAAAAACAAATTATTAATTCGTATAAAATTAATACGAGTAGTATGTGATTGGAGAAGTTAGTTGACTCCTGATTGAATGTCATTTATAAAGTACGAGTTCTAGTATTAAGCGCGTAAAGTGAGTTTAGGTTTGGAAAAAAAGCTTCGATCTATTTTCGAAAAACTTTGACCATATAACATTGTGTTATCTCTCCCCGAGGTCTATTACACGTTACATGGATTCATTGACCCTCTCCAAAGTAATTCGGCTCTATAAAAAACCATCAGTCGGAACACTTGTATAATCAGCTAACTCGCTCAATGATACATTGAAATTTTGTTCTCACTTGAACTATTTTTAGTTTGTACTCGCTTTAAAAAAATGTTTTTTTTTTGTTTTTTATAACTTTGTTGTTAGTACATTACTACGGAATGTCCCATGGAAAGTTGCTGAAACTAACTAGCTGTCATTTTTTCACATATATGCAGTTACTACAAAAATAAAATCAGATTGTCAATTGACTACATATAAGGTAGATTAACACTGAGTAAATTATTTAAATGTGTGACAGGTGACAAATTTAAAATGTTTAAAAAGTATTTTTCGGTGTATTTAAATTTTCAAGCAACTAAAATGTTCAAAAACAATGTCAATATTATAATAATATAAAAAAAATCTAGTTCACTATACTCGTAATATTTTTGCAAGACTTTAACAATGAAGTATCTATAACTAATTATTTGTTTAACCTGATAATAAATATTGCAATTGAAAAATGTTTATCTAGCTATCCTGTACAATTACGATAAATAAAATAAAATGTATCAAATTAAAAATATAAATACATTTGTAATTAATTTGAACTATAATGTGTATCAATAAACAAAAATAAATGCATGTGTAATATCATTTGACAATTTTTGCTAAACGATATTTCATTACATATATCTCACAAAAATGATTAATATAATTTTATATGTATAGTATTTTGTGAATTATACATATTTAATCATAGCGTCATTATTCATATCGAATACATGTTTATGTCATGTCTATTGCGACAGATATTTTCGATAAATTGATATCTGTAATTTGGAATTGTATGGAATAAAATAATACTAATGATAAATCTATTTTTGGAATGTTATTATTATACTAATAATAAATAATAGAGTGCTAATTAAACTTGTATTTAGTTAATCTGTTGATATTTATACTTTGATATTTAGTTACTAAATTTAATTAAATTTATTAATTATAATGGGAAAAGTTTGTATATTGTAATTAATGAAACTAAATCTATCAAATTAGTATGTATTTTAGTTTGAGGTATGTATGTAAATTTATATTTACTTTTATAATTGCATTAAAAAAATATGATTAAAATTGATAAACTCTTCCAATACTATTAATAATAATAATGACACATAATATTGATACATACAAACTCTAATAAATAAAATTTCTTTAAAAAGTATTTTAAAAATGAGATTTTAAATTTAATATTAAAAATTTGAAATTATAATTAAATTTAATCAAAGTATTAAAATTAAAGTCATACCATTGTTTTTAGAATTTAGAAAATTTTAAATTTTTATAGGATAAGTTTTGAAAGGTTTTTTTATTATGTTAAAACTTACTTAATTAAATCTAATATACATAATTTAATTCAATAGTAATAATTATATTTATTATATTAATAATTTTTGTAACACACCTCTTTAATACATTCACAGCAAAAAAAATTAACATTGTAGATTTAAATCAAAAAACAAATTGGCGATAATTCGCTAACTTATAGCAAACAAATACAACAGTAACTTCCAAATTAAATAGTATTGACAACGTAAATGAATAATGTTGACGTTATCAACTTTTTCTTTTCTCTAGACTAGGCACATTCGATAAACTGCGTTGTGACTCAACTTGTTTTGGTCACTTTAAATATAAATAATTATTCATAAGAGAATGGATAACAGATTATTGTTATTATTATATAAACAAAAATTATTACCATATAATTGTTATAAAAACCTTATCATAAATGTCGAACCTTGTGGAGAATATAATTTTTCAAGATTTTTCAGTAAATATAAAAATTTATTTTCAACTGAAAACAAAGAGAAATCGTAGAAATATTGATTTAAATCGGTAGGTTTTCAATACCGAAACACAACAGCGATAAAAACAAAAGTATGGTTGCACTAGGTGCTGGGCATATCAGCGATGACATCCACACCCCATGGAGTGAGCACAAGCGCATCTCCATCGGGTTCATTCAGTACCACGACCTTGAATGTCTGCACATATCCTGGCCGTGCACAGCTTCTGGTACCCAATGGCATAGAACATCTCGCTCGCGCGCGGTCACCAGATCTACAATACGCGATTATAATATGGCATTGTTCTTGAACATACTTTATAGCGTTTAGAGGTGTGTGTTTTGGATGCAATTCTTAAAATCTTTGAAATTGTACTTAGTGTTTTTAAAATATTTTTTTTTGCTTTGATAATTATGATTTTTGAACTATGGAAATTAGAACCTCTATCTCTTTTGAAATATTTAGTACATTACAAATCAGTCAATTATTTTTTAAGCAAGAATAATTTTTCAAGTTTTCATAACTTTTTTTAGTGCGATTAGTACATTTGATTATAAGTATATACAGATAACATAAAATTATTTGTTAGTTTGAAAAAAATATAATTTTATATCATTTTATATGGAGTTTATTGTATAGAAACTATAGTTTTATTGACAATAATAATTAAAAATACATACATACATATTTTCGTCGGATACTCAAAAAGAACTCACATTTATAATACTCTCATCTATGCTACTTTATTCTTACTATTTACATATTTAAAAATAAAAACTAAAAATGTATTAATAAAACTTTAAAGTTAAAGAGTTAGTCATGCAACCTTAATTTCAATTTTCACTTTCGATTTTGTGTTAGGTAATAAAATACAATCATTCACAACAATATAAATTTTATTTTATATGTACTTTGATATTTTAATTCGAAATTGATTAGTTTAAAACCTTGCAATTTTAATTTGAGTTGCAAGCACAAAAAATTCAACTTTATCTGTTTGCAATTAATATATGGACAGAAAACAAATTTTGGAAATATTTTCTATGAAAAATTTTGAACGTTTTGAATGAAGTAAAAAAAATTTGAATTAAAATTGAAAATTTAAAATTACAAAATTATAGACAAAATATAGGTAGGTACTCATGTTGTTTCTATTATGGTGGTAAAATAATATTGTAAATTTTATTTAAAAAATATAATGTAGCACAATTTTTATATTGCCAATATTAAAAAATATTACATATTTTATCTAATAAACAGAGTACGAGTAGAATTACTACTTTTACAATGATGTTTCTGAAACAAAGTTAATATCTAAAAAAGATTGTATTACCATCACTTTTTGTTTGCAGAATCGAACACCATTTGCATCATCACCAACACAACATTTCTTCTGGTTTTGTTCAGAGAAAGATGAGCCGCTCTGGTACCCAGTTGCGTGTTCTTATGCATGTATGTTTATATGTCTATGTCCTACCTATGTATAAATGTCTGATAGTGAAAAGCCAATGTATTGTTTCTTGCTAATGCATAATTTAGTGGCGAGCTGAACAAGAATACATAGAATACACGTCTGAACGCTATACACATATTACCTATGCATCAATTCTATTGTATATTATATATTATGTAGAAATATATGGCTATTTAGTAGTACATCAGCATTTTGTAGCAGCTCATATTCAATAATAATATATAAACATAAATTGTTTCTAACAATTTAATGTTTTATGTAGATTACGTTCTATTGAAATTGCAATTTTTATTAACGGTAAATTTAATTATAGGTTGTAATTTATATGTGTTTGTTCTTATTAATATACTGGTCTGTAATAGACTAATATTTAATTTCATAATTTATTATTTTTGGTTCTAAATTTTAAAATCTCAAATGATAAATTGTCCAAAGATCAAAAATTTTAATATTCATTATTTTATATTATTTTTTATATTTATTTATTATATAATAAATTTTTACAAGACATATTTAATATACGTTTTTTAAGAAAGTATTTTGTAATAATTACTTTTGTTAAAATATATAATAAAGTTATGTTAATTTAGTAAAATTTTAGTGAATATTTTATGCAAATTAGATGAACAATAATAAAAATACTTATTTAGAAATAAAACAAATTCTTTTCGAGTGTATCAGATAACAAAATTCATTCACACAAACATTTTTCTAGAAAATATTTAAGTACAAATACAACTCTATTAAGACACGAGAAACTAGTTTACTATTAAGTATATCTTACTATTAACAAATAATTTTGTTGCAAGACATTTTAGTAGCGCTGTCAAAAAAACAACAATATAAAATGTAGACCTATTAAAACTTTAGATATTTTTATTTGACTTTCCAAAATGAATATTCAAAAATTATAAACAAATCTTAAATCCGAAAGTGGTAATTTGATCACGTAAAATGTTACTATTTTTGGTAAAATTAAAATAAAAACATATATTGCATGAAATGTGATCACATATGAAATATATTTTTAAGTTTTCTTTCGTAACTTATATATATATATATATATATATATATATATATATATATAAAAGTATTATATGCGTATTGTACCTATCAAGTTTCTTTCTTCAACTATAAACTACAAACGGAATATTTAAAGTACCATTTTATGGCGGACACATTTTACAAAACGGTTCTCAAAGTCATCTCGGGGCTAGCTGTTAAATACAGCACTAAAATATGTGTCATATAACTATACGTGGATAATATATAAAACACGATTTGAAGCACGTAGAAGCTAAAAGTGTTACAAGTTAAGTATTTGGTCATCCCTATCTATCCTTTTGAATCATAGATGAGAACAATAACATATCTAGATGATAACATTCGATAATAAATGTAATAAAATTCTAAATCCTAAATTCAAATTGTATCATAAAGATTAAATACATTAGAACTTATATGGAAGTTCGTTTTAAAGAGACCTACACAAATGAAATTTTCTTATACTGACTTTACACTAATAATTTTTTATATACAAAATTATATATAGAAAATATACAAAATTAATACGTTTTACACTACATATAATAAAATGAATAATGAATATCCAAACAAGATCTGTTACAATCATCAAAAATTATATTTTAATTTTTGTCATTTTCATTTAAGTAAAGTAATCTTTTATTTGTTTTACGTAACAGAAACAATTACATATAATGTACCATCTAGTTTGAATAAGTTGTCTATGAATTAGACAGTAGAACTTGGAAATTTTAATGTTCCCGTTAGTTTTAAGTGTTTGTGTGCACTTATATAATATTAAAGTGTTGGAGGATGGAATGTTATGATTCGATATTGTTTTATGTTCCGTGGCTAACGTGATTCGTTTGCTAGTCTGTGTGAATCTTTTCTTTCTTCATGTAATTGATTTAATGATTCAGCGTTTTGTGTTAACCGGAAGTTATTCATTTTAAAGATTGTAAAGTGTTTTGTTTTTTGTATTTCTCTAGTTTGTCTCTAATGAAGTATTCATAATTGTATTCTAATTTTGTAATTATTAAATATTTTAATAATTAATCAATTGTTCATGCATTTAAAAATCTTTTGACAGCAGTTGTTATTTTTTTTAAATTAAAAATCAAAATTGATAAAAAAATTTTTCAAGGTATTTAACAATTTATATATACAGGGTGTAACAGAATAACTATTCCTAATTTTAACTGGAGTATCCTGGGCTCAGAATATGAAGATTTAATGCAAATCACTGAGATAAAATGTGGCTCCTTACTGAGCCACAGGGTATTTTATATAAAAATTTAAAAACGATTTTTGCCCAGTACTTTAAAACTATTTGACGTATCCTTATCATACTTGGCAGGAAATGTAGGTACCGTACACCATACTAAATTATGTTAAATAAAAGTTTCTGGCTACTGCCAGTGGCGTACAACAGGGGCAAGTGAGAGGTTGATCCTTCCTAAATTGTACGCCACTGGCGGAATTGTCATTTTAGCACAATTTTCCGATTTTCCAATACTTGCTGTGTAAAAAACATACTCTTCCTTTGTAACAATAAAATCACTGTTTTTCGAGATAATTAAAGTTAAACATAAGCTGCACCCTTGGGATTTTTTCAAAATTTGCTCAAAAAAATCTGAAAAAATTTAGTAAAATAGAGAAAAAAATTAGCTACATAATAACTAAGTAACTATTTTTTCTAACTCATTCTTATTTAGCTGTAAAAATTATTGAAAATAAAAAAATAAAATGCAAAAAATATTAATTTTCAATAAATTTTCTAGCCAAACCAGAATGAGTTGGAGAAAAAGTTACTTAGATATTATGTAGCTAATTTTTTTCTCTATTTTACTGAATTTTTTCAAATTTTTTTGAGCAAATTTTGAAAAAATCCCAAGGGTGCAGCTTATGTTTAACTTTAAATATCTCGAAAAACAGTGACTTTATCATTACAAAGGAAGAGTATGTTTTTTACACAGCAAGTATTGGAGAATCGAAAAATTGTGCTAAAATGACAATTCCGCCAGTGGCGTAGAATTAAAAAAAGATCAACCTCTTACTTGCCCCTGTTGTACGCCACTGGCAGTAGCCAGAAACTTTTATTTGACATAATTTAGTATGGTGTACGGTACCTACATTTCCTGCCAAGTATGATAAGGATACGTCAAATAGTTTTAAAGTACTGGGCAAAAATCTTTTTTAAATTTTTATATAAAACACCCTGTAGCTCAGTAAGGAGCCACATTTTATTTTAGTGATTTGCATTAAATCTTCATATTCTGAGCCCAGGATACTCCAGTTAAAATTAGGAATAGTTATTCTGTTACACCCTGCAGGGCCGTTCCTGGAATGATAGCCGCCCAGGTGCAAAAAAGAAATAGCCGCCCTTAAAAATTAACATGATTTATTCTACTATTAATTTTATTTCTTTTATTGAATTCTGGATCTTTTTGAAATGTTTTACTATTTATGGAAGTTTTGGATTTATTAGGAGAATTTAAGGCCGAGTTTTATTTAAGATATATTCATTTCAATCATAATTTTTAGGATAAAGAAACGAAAGACTACATAAACATTCAGAAAAAAAGTGTAAATTCGTAAATATGTATAAACATAGTTTCTAAGAATAAGTCACAAATTTATTCTTCTTGCTTTTTTAGAACCAAATTCATCAATTATCACGGATAAACCTAATTTCTCGCAGATATCTCTCTCTATTGACAATAACGCTAGATTCGTTAGCCTTTCCTGTGACATGGATGATCTCAGGTAATTTTTGATTAATTTCAATTAGGAAAAACTCCTTTCCCCCGATGCTACAGTTACCGGAAGAGTTAAAAAAATTCGCAATGCCACAGAAAAATTAGGGAAAGAAGATAGTAATTCGTTGTCTATTATGTACTCTAACATAGTTAATGGCTTTGTTGTTATAAGAAATATTTCTTTAAAACTTGATATTTCATGGAACAATTCAATTCCATTTATACCATTTGTCACGTCACATCTACATTTAATTGTAAAAACATTTCAAGATTTATGCAACATTTCTTTAAAACATTAGCATCTGCATCATGAAATGAATACAAAAAAATGGAAAAAAACCCAAACCCTAAAAGAGAACCAATATGTACCAAAACTCCATTTCCGCAATATTCTTGAGTAGATTATAAATTAACTTACCTCAAGTAATAATATGATATACTTTATTTATTTATTTATTTTATTTATTTATTTATTATTAAGTAAATCAACGGCCTAAGCCAATTAAATTAATTTATCATTAAAATCACAATCACAAATTCACGATTTTATACAAATGTCGATGATTATTAACTCACTTTTATTTTGTCTAATCAGTAAAATTACGATTTTTTTTATAAATTCGATGTTTCTTAAATCAGAATTAATTTGCTGAGAAAAGTCTCAATTTTTTTAACGACCACGTCGTAAGCTGAATAGAAAACGTTTAAATTGTGCGACTGTATTTAGTATAGGGCGCAAGTGTGAACCGGTGCGCTCTGGTCACAAACTCAGCAAACCACTCTGCTGGCGCTGTATGAAAAATTATATACATCGTAACCTCAGAAAGCACGTATGCTGATTAAACAATTTTAAACACAAAAGCGATTATTTACAAGCAAAATCCAAAAGCGGCTACTTGAGGCTAAAAGTGGACCACGGCCGCTCTTTCGGCTGGCCGCCCTAGTGCGGATGCACCTTTTGCACCCCCGCCAGGAACGGCCCTGATACCCTGTATATATATATATATATATATATATATATATATATATATATATATATACGTTTTTATAATCGGTAGTGTATGTTTTAAAATACTGCATTCTTATACTTGTAGATTTAATGTAATTGTTAGATTTGCCACATTTTAAATTTTAAAAAAACTGTATATAGTTTATATTATTTTATTTTATTTTGCTATTGTACAAATATTATAGTAAACAAATTTATTATTAAAAAAAATAGTGTATTCTTAAATTTAAAATAAGTGTTCATAAAATGTTTTAAAATGATAAATAACTTATAGTTTCTTTCGTACTTGTACTATACAAAAATATAATTTGCTTATGTAATATGACGTTAAATGTATCAGTACAAAAAAGTTAAAACTTTTTTTAAACAGTTGAATGTTAAATATTTTAATACAAAATATTTCAAATTTTTATTTACAATTTTAAAGAAATAAAATAAAGTATTTATTTCTTTAGAGCTTTAGACACACCTATCTTATATACAAAATCGTAAAAATCTAATGAAAAAAGCAATCCGGGAATAAAATTTTAATTTTCAATAGGCCCTAAATTTTATTACCATTTAATACTAACTTTACAAGTATTAATGAGAATAGTACTAACTAGTATTCAACTCACTACCTGAACGTGTTAAAACATCCATAAAAAACTAGTAAAATGATGCTAGACGATTTCAGGAATATACATATTATTGCTTTATTACATTTTATTTTCCAGAACAAAATACAAGAAAAAATTTTCAACTTTTATTCACATGTTTTAAATTATATTTATGTTTAATCAGTTACCGATTAATATCCCATAAATATTAAATATTTTTTTATAACAAACATAAAAAATACTTAGAACAATATGCAATGCTGTAGATCTCTTGTAAGCGGATATAATATCTGTGAAACTAACATCCTGTCATGCGTATTGACTTAAACTCATAAATAAAAATTGAAGATAGGAAACAACTGACAGACACGTGTCAACTTTACAGATTTATTACTGCTGGAATTTCTATTGTTTTATTTTAATATGTAACCAGTAGATTTTATAATCATTTTTCCGCTAAAGATGTGACAATAAAATTAATTATTATTTTGGTTACATTTTATTTTAAAAAATCATATCTTTTTCGAGGCAAAAACACAATTTTATTTTATTGAAATCATATGTACAAGTACAATTTTTCATTAAAATATAAATAGATTGAAATAGTTATTTACTTAACATAGTAAAAAATCTTTGAAAACTCATTATATTAAAATAATAAGGTTTTAGGAATTAGTTCTATATAAATTTTAATTAAAACTCGACGATTTGACATACTCTATGTACATCATCAGGAAAAATTATACAAATGACATATACAATAAAATAGTTATTTACTTTCTAAATTTTAATTAAAAAAATATTTTGTACTATAAAATAAGCAAAAATTATATATTTATTTATTTGTGTATTTATTTGCAAATTTTATCTTGGTGCACTTATGTTTCTGGGTTCAAACAAATCAATTTACTCGTAGCTAGGTCTTAACTTTGAGAAAAGTCATTTACAGTATAAAAACTTGTTTTGAAATTCGTGTGTTATTTGAAAAAGTCGAGCGATAATTTTTAGTTTAAGTGTTAAATTTTTTAAATCAAAAGAATAAAATGAGAAAACACTGAACATTAATTGCTCATAAAATCATTTGTATATTATTAATTAACAATTTTTTACTACTCAAAGAATCCAGTCACTATTGAACGAGCGTAGTTCGGCCTTTTAAATAATAAATTTTTTGTAAAGATATGATTATTTTAATTTATAATTTTAAATATAAGTCAGTCATTTTATATAAAAGTATTTTTGAAAAAGTAATACAATAAAAATTCAAAATTATTCTCAAAAATTTACTATATGAAAGTAAGTAAATAACAGAAAATTGTAACTATATTAATGCAATAAAAATCACATAAAAAAATGAAAAAGAAAATCTTCTTGTAAATTATGTCCCTTTTCAGTAACGTACACCCCATTATTGTACTTATTTTATGTGACATTTTTAAAATACAAGTATTAATATAGGTAATATTCCAACACAAAATGCTTCAGAATTTACGATTCTGCACCCCTAAAATATATTTTTTAATATTCAGTGCAATTTCGTATACTCAGCACAAGGGTAACACTACTTCTCTGAAACATAGTCTACCAATCAAAGTTTCTTCCAGCAGGCACAACTAAAGAATGCTGTGAGTTTAGCATGGGCGATTGTGCAAAATGATGGCGGTAGGGATTCCTATCGGGAAAAACTTTAGACAAACGCATTTCGTATCTATTCGAAAGTGTCAAAATGATACCGAACCATCTTTCAAGAAGTTTCACTCGCATCTGCATAAATAATAAAAAAGAAGAAGGTATTTAATTTAATGCTAAAGCGTGTTTTGAATTTTTACTGGCCGATTGCTAAAATGATGGTTTTTGGAATTTTCTTTCATTTTTTTTTCGAAGAGATTCTTTTGTTCTTGGTACGTGCGAGAAAGTCGTGGCTAATGCTATTATTATTATTATTATTATTATTATTTATACTTATTTTTATTGCATTTCTTATATTGATCGTTTGAAGATAATATCAGAGAACTCAAACATTTTACAAGAAGTAAAACTAAAATAAAGTTTAAAAAATTTTCATGTTAAGTTTATATATCGAGATATTAAATTGTCTTAAAAGAATTATTTTCTATATTTAAATATGTTTAAAATAAATTATTTTTCTGTAGTTTGTTTTTGTTTAAATTGTCATATTTAAATTTCTAGAACTACAAACGTTAAAACAAGCCAGTTTATATTTAAAATTAATTTAATGGTTTGAAATTTATCAAAATATTATATATATATATATATATATATATATATATATATATATATATATTAGTATCGATGTGTATTTATTCAACTATTTCAATTCTATATTATATATATATATATATATATATATATTAACTTAATTACATATTTGATTTGATTATAATTTATAATTTATATATTATAATTTATCTAAATGAAAATTAATACCAAAAACTTATATTATACAAATATTGAGAACTTCTGAACAGATATAATAAATTGCAGATAACAGAACAAAACATTCTTTTTCATATTTTCTATTCGTTAAATTAAGTTGATCAAATCATGTACAAGCGCATTGCAATACTCAATTCACAATTCTTGAGATATCGCCCGCTAATTGCAATAAGAAATATCGCCGATTTTTGATCATAAAATATCGCGCCGCGTTCGTAAAAGGTCGTGTTTTCAACTTTCACCTTTACCGGGCAGGAATCAAATTACAATTCGAAACAATCATTATATCAGACGTGACAAATTTTTCGAGCAAGTCACAACTTAACCTTTTTAACTGTATCATCTTGATGCTTTTTTAGGTTAGGTAAAACTTTCACTTTGTTGTTTCGGGGCATAGCACAACGCAACGCAGCGCACCAGGTGAATGGATTGTCTTAATAATATGTTACGTCTTAATCGAAATTCAAATACCACACGAATTATATGCGCGCTTGCGCATTCTTGATTCCGGAAGTTTAAAATGTTAACACTACATATTACTTAAGTAAATTGTATTCAGATATTTTATCTTTTTAATGTTGTTGCATGTACAATTATTTGAAAGTATAATATATGTGTATTTGTTTGTGTGCAATGTAATTTTCAGTTTTTGACTTTCTTTTAAATTACGATAAATTTTACAGTATGTAATTTGTGTCAATAGACAAAGTAAAATGTTCTAAGAATATCTCATAACAATTGCTTTATCGAAAGACATAAATATAGTGATGACATATTATTACTTATTTTTGCTTTTTGTTGATAAAAATCATAGTTTTAAAATATTATAATAATTCGTAATAATAAAACATCTAAAAATGCTGTTCAAGTAAATATAACAACGATTCTTTTATATGCAAAAATATATCAGAACATGAAGAACATTTAAGATTAAAAAAAAGAAATATAGGAAGTTATTCACGAATATTCATACATGCTCAAAACAATATCCATATACACAATGAGAAATGCCAAACAAATTGAAAACTAAAGTTTAATGTAGCATAAGATGTTCCAACTTTTAAAATATACCGTAGTTGTATGTACCATTCACATTTACTCTGTCATAAAGTAAAATAGTTTTTTCTTTTTTTTTTTTTCATTATTCCAGTATGCGAGAGAGACATTTGTTTCTGGTTCTTAATACTTTGTTACTTCCGTATGTAAGCTAGGATGGAAAGAGATTAAACTGCTTATTTTGTTTCAAGATTTGACTTTGTAATTTTCCTTCAGGGCCTAGATAACTTTTTTAAGACTGGTGTGTTTTAATTTGAAATGAATAAAACCTACATTTTATGCTAAGAATAACAAGTTTGCAAATGACATTCAGGCACTCCAAAGATTTAAACTAAAAAAATGTTTTACTTTTTATATAATTTAAAGTTAAAAATTCAAAAATGTTCATTAACGCTTTTAATATATTGTATTTAGAATATATATATATATATATATATATATATATATATATATATATATATATATATTATTTTTAATTATGCTTTAATTTAATAAAATTAATTAACTGCAGAGATAACTATCGCTTAGTAAAAGAAAGAAGGTATTTAATATCAGTCTCTTTAATATTAAATAGAAATAATGCAATTAGCATAACAATCATTTTACTATAATTTAATAGTATTACATTGTAAATTTCAATTTAATAATAATATTAGCAAACAATTATATGCAAAATAAATCGGTAATAATATCTTGTTCGCGATCAATTACTTGATCGTTTTACATTTTAATATACCATCTTCGGCCTTCGCAAGCAGAAATCACCTGTTCTACGGCGAATATTTGAATAATAAAGACAATTGATTTGAATACGATTATGTTGACGTCAGCCGATCAACATGATTCCCTCCCCGATTGAAGACGATTAATATTTGATTTATATACAAACCTGACAACATGTCACACAGCATTTGACAAACTTTGATACATTAATCTTTCGTCGTAGATCGACAATCGGACACTTAGTCAGCTGGGTATAGCGAAAGATCTGTCATTTTCCGCGGAATAATTTCACGAGTTTATATTTTGTATTCAAACTTTTATCAGAAGTTGATCTCTTTTAGGTTCACAGTTTAGAAGGCAAGAAATTATTTTGTATGATTAAGTGATTTAAATTGCAAAGTTTATTTGATGTTGTTTATTTGGAAATAATTTTATATAATTTTCACACATTTTTATTTTAAAACTCGTTTCAAGAGCGATAATATTTTTCTGTTTATTAAAAAATTAAGTAAATAAGAAAAGTTTTAGAAAATTTTAGTTTTAATTAGAAAATGTCGTACTTAATAAAAGTAAGAATAAACAATGTTTTATTGTAACCAGCTGATATTTAAACTTAAAAACACATAAATACGTAAAATTATATCAATAATACTCAAATACAAATATATGTCTTCCGAGAGACACAACTGTGCTTATTTAAGATTGACTGCAATATCAATATAAAATAAGAGCGGGGCGAACTTAATTTACTCTTAACTGGTGTTAATTTTATTCATTATTTTTTAATTTGAAAAGACAAAAAATAAGTAATGTAGATATTTAATAACATTTACAAAAATGCACATATTTTAAATTAATATTTAGTGTAACATGGAAAAAGTTTTGTTCAATAACAACAATAAAACGCCTGTTGACAAAACTTTGATTTATAAACATAATAAGGTGTCCAGCTCCTCATACAATATCATATCAAATCAAAAAAAAACTCTCTGTTACTTTGTCTTCTTTTTCTGGTCTAGTCGTGGTCTGGTCACGCATCTAGTTCATATCACGCGTGTCTAGCCACGCGTCCTCGTGTCTCACGCACACCGAAAACAGAAAAAAAAAACTCCAAACCACCCGACGCGGCCGGCCTCTGTTTACGGAAGGGCGAAAGAAAAAAAAAAGATTATTGTCACGCGTAAAAATAGTGGAACGTTTGTTCTTTGATCGGTCAGCAATTCTTGGAATAAAGCTGATAAAATCGGTGGACCGCTGTATTTGGGTTACTGTTTTCCTATAATTGGTTCATTATTTGAAATGGATCGGATGTCACCTTGTGAAAGACTGGAAATTACTGTAATTAGAGGGGTTGTTACATGGCTCAGATTTTTCTTTATTGAAATTAATTTTTTTTTCTGAACGCACTGTAAAAGTGCTAGAACTTTTTCTTTGTGTTATAAGAGAAGTAAATTAAATGTAAATGTATTTTATAAAAAGAAAAATTTGCAATTTAAAGTAGTAATTAAATAATAATATATTATTTTACACTTTCAGTTTCATGTTATTGAAATTAAACATAAATATATTTTTATCTATTTTTTGTGAAGAATATGGGTATTATACCTGTCAGGAACAAGAATTTTTTAATTCAATTTTTCAAATTTATTACTAAATCTTTTTTTTTTGAATCATTACTAAAAAAATTTTGTGTAGTGTTAACGCTTATTAATATTGTATTTAAACATTTCATTCAGAAGAGATTCACAAATATTATATTGGCGAATACTAAACTCTAGATAAGTGTACCACCTAACAAATAATTAAATAGATTTCACTGCGGAAATGCTCTGTGAGAGGTATTTTCAACATTTTCATGTCAGTTTGACATTTTTAAGAATTTGAAATAATTAATCTGCGAAAAAAGCATTATTAATTTTTTTCAAAGCTATCTATATCTATAGTAATCTTCAGGCCAGTATCTATTGATATTATAGAATTTTCTGTGCTAGTATGCCGTGATCGATCTATCATCGACAAACGTTTTGTCATTGTAGCATCTTCGGTGCTAGGTATCTATATCTGTTGTTATATTTTTTAATGCAATTTTTTTACTACTACTTGTTAAAAGTTATTTATATTGAAAAATTTTTATTTTATTTTGTAATCGTAAAATATTTGATTATTATTCATTCTGATAAACTATGATACTCATCTGCAGCTCGTATCATAAACTTCACCTTTATCATTAATAACCATTTATTAATAATTAAAAAGTTTATATGTATATAAAATTAAATTGCTAATATATTTGTTATACAAAATATTAATTTACGGAATTTAAATTAAATTTATTTATATAACGCTGTAAATTTATATATTATAATTTTGCAGCTTGTAGTATCTTAAACAAATTTCATATTAATTCAGTACACATCTTGGCATGAAATATGCGAAAACGAAACGATTTAAAAATAAAGATTAATTCGCAACAACTCCAATTTTAAATGCCGCCCACAAAATAATTTGCCAACAACATCTCTCAGTAATCATTAAAACTCCGTTTCGATACAAAATCGCACCACTTAACATACTTTCGAAATACCACATTCGTAATAACAACAACAACCGTACAAACATTGCAAAATTAATTCTAACGAGATCGTATTTGTCAGTGGCAACAAATTCTCTCTGCTACCCAAAGTTGATCATATTTTATTCGCTGAATAAAATGGCGATTCTGGTCCGGTCCATCTCTACCATTTCATAAATACCGAAAGATGGACATATATTTATATGGAAGAGAGGTGTACCTAGATGGTGGATGGCAGGATGGCTTCGTGCACGCATCGAGCGCGCGTATATGAGTTGGTTCGTTCCGCGGACTGAAATAACTCACATCGGATAACAGATCGCTCGAGTCGAATTATTTATTACATGTAAACGGGCGACAACTTCGTTACAAATTTATCGTTCGTATGTTTGTAATTTATACCGTTGACTATTGCCTATGTTTGTTGTACTTAGCCTTATTATATTATACAGTCTGATTGATACAAATGTACCTATATGAATATTTACCGTGTATAGTGTAGAGTAATGCAAAAGTCGACATATAATTTAACATAGTAAAGAATCTTTCAGAACTTTTTATATTAAAATAAAAAAGATTCATTATTTTTAATCTAATTTTGATATCAAAATAATTAAATAATACAAAGTTGCTGAAAATAATTAATCAGTTGTCATTTTTAAATGTTTACAGTCATTACTATACAGTCGGATTTAAAATCGGTTTTAACTAATACCGGTTTTAAGACAATGTAACAGTTATAAAAGCAGGACTAAATAAATATAAATAAACTAAATCAGTCACGATATTTACTCACAATAACGTGGCACAAACTTTTTCCATTTAAGCAGAAATTATGTTGTGCAAAATTTATTAATAATATTAACTTAACAAATAGAAATACTTTATTGATAAATTTTGAAGCCGCTGCCAGTATGATTATTTTATTAAATATTAGCATGGGATCAAATTTTTTCGAGTCATGCTATCAGTAGGTATTAGAGTATTCATTATAGTACAACGTACAGAAAAGATAGTTTTTTATTGTTGTCTTGGTTACTATAAAATCAATATTATAAAACGATAAAAAAAAAAATATTTATTCATAATATAACTTTTATATAAATGTTTTCCAAATTTTAAATAATATAAAAATACCTTCTGCCAGAACTTATAATAAAAATAATCAATTATAATTAATTTCTAAATTATTTTTAAAATAAAAAAATATTTAAACAGTAAGTGCATTTGATTGTTAATTATTAATGCAGAAAATTGAAAGTAAATAAGAGAAAGTTCTATTTTCTTTAATCGTTCTGTATATATCGAGTATGCATAATATTGCAAACTTCTTCAGTACCTATAATATATTTTTAATTTCTTGTTTTTCTGTTCGTTGTTTTGTGTCGGTAAAATTTGTCTAAAATAAAAATGCGGTGTTGATTCTTAAAAAGAAAACAGATTCTGATTCACATCGTTGTAAAGCAGTGAATTTAACCGATCGTTTATTACGATTTTTTATGCGACTGCTGCATCTACAATGTATTTTCATATTTACAAGGTCACCAATCTTCTTAATTTACTATCATGTATATATTTATTTATTAATTTGATATATGCGCGTATAATATTCCGTTGTATGCTTATTTAAACATGCTATATTTAATTACCTATATTATAAGTAAATACTTTTTAAATTATTATTTTTTTTTTAATTATTGCATACTGCAATTAATCTACATTATTAATAATCTTACATTTCTTAATGATAAGTTTGAATATGAAAATACTTGTGTACAGAAAATAAATATTAATATAACGTTTTATAATATTGTTTTTTTTTTAAATATAAAAATAAAAATATAAAAACATTAATTTACATTAATAGTGTAACAGATAAATTATCATTTAACATTTAAAAAATATGTAAAATTGTTTGAAATATAATTTATGCTAAACATTTCCATTCAGCAGCCATGCAATTTTGCTTGATGTACATTTATAATATGTTTTATATATGCTCCTTTTTCTTATCACTTGAAAACAATTGCTTCACCTATTGACAACTCTTTCTTTATTTTTACAATTAAAGTATTGTACTTCTTTGATACTAGTGGTAAGTAAAGAAGTCTGTTTACAACTTTTCTTTCTATAATTTCAATACTAGATTTCCATACAAGTTTTAGTATATATATATATATATATATATATATATATATATATATATATATGTATATGTATAAATTTGATAGATTTAGAAAAATTACCATTAAAAATAGCCTCAAATTTACAATAATTCAATATAATATGCAAGATGACCCAGTTGTAAAAAGCCGACCATTAGCAATGGCACACTATTTATTCCGCATAGAATCTGTTTCAGCTCGTCTACATAGATGGCAGACAGTAGTGCTATGTTAGCTGGGGCTGTGCGTGCACGAAACGAATTGAATACGTCAAACCGATCTTCCTTTCAATTTCCTTAAGGCTGGGAAGACCGAACAAAACGGATAGCGAGCGCATTTCCAATACATTAAACAATTGCACCAGATGGAAAGATAGATTCTATGTGTGAGAGTGTATTTATGTCCCGCCGCTATATATTTGGGCCGCAGCGAAATGGTACCCGGAAAATGGGTCTTCTTTTTTCCGACGATTGAAAGCTTTTATTGCGATCATATTTTTGCGTCAACACTATACTATTTAAGTTGTAAATTTTATGCATTTAAAAAGATTATTTTAAATAATAACGTATGTTACATTATAGACATGGTATTCGAGAATATTAACAAACTTATTACTTACATATATTTTAAATACGGTAATGAAACAGTGGTACTTATTTCACAACATTTTGTTCGTGTTTTACAACAAACAAGGATGTCAAAAAAGTTATGTATTTGTTGAGTAAACTTTAATCTATTTCAATAATTTATTTTAAAATTTATAAGAAAATTGCGTTATTATACTCACGTCAGCAAAAGTAATAACGTCTTTATTCTGTTTACATTTGACTACTGTTGCGACGTGATATAATATGGAATGTGTAATATTATTTTTCTTTAATAAACAGTCATATTGATTACTTTCTTGATATAAAAACTTAAGTTAATTAACAAATAAAGCAATATTAGTACAACTCCGTCAGAATAATTATTATATATGAATAAACACAGGTTATTAATATTAGCTAAAAATTATTGCAATCAAGAGGAGAAATATAATTATGAAAATCTGTGTCAAAAAATTAGTTGATAAATTTTAGTAATCATTTATATAATTTAAGATAATAAATATATATTTATATATATATATATATATATATATATATATATATATATATATATATATATATTTATTTATTTAATTCCTGCATATAAGTTTTGGTGTCAGTGAGTGTTTAAAAATCTCATTTGGTATAAAAAAAATAATAATGGTGTCATTTGATAGTCTTGGTTTACAACTTGAGCTATAACTTGACGATACTCAAGTTCAGAAACAACACTTAAACTCAAAACAAGTCTAATTGTTTTGTAATTGAATGTATCATGTTTGCAAATTTAGAATAGTTAATTTTATAAAACATTGGACAAATTGTTTTATGACAAAATATATATGTATATATGTGCTAAATTGTAATAGCGAAACTTATGAAAATACAAACTATTAAGAAATCAAATTCACTCACAGTGGTTCGCGCAAGTAGGTCCCTATACACGTACAGAAGAATAAAATATCATGATTCAAAAATTTCTGTTTAGGAAAGGTCATTTTGGCGGAAATAAATTTTTGTTTAAATAAAAATAGTTTGTACCAAACCTTCATGTGTACATTGTATGATTGTCTGATTTACACATTGGACACATATTCAAATCTATCTTTCATTTATTTTATTTATTTAAATCATTTAGAAAATCATGCCTATTAATTCCAAAAAAAAAAGCTTAACCTAATTGTAAATAAGTAGATTTTCCAGCAAAGACTTAAAGTATATCCAATCCAGCAAATGACTCCCTTGAAACGCCTACTGTTTATTTAGTCGTATTTCCGATGTTGGGACGTGCAATGCGTTTATAATTTTCCCAATTGAAATAGAAACGCAAATCTTCCAGGAGTTGGCCATGACAAACAGATGTAGACCATGTGCCCCTCTCGGTGAACGGGCAACCCGTTCTACACTCACTGCCAACTTTGATCCTCGCCGATGAGATGATTAAAATTCCTCGCGGGTGTTTATTATATGGAGAACTCCGACAGATTGCTCTTCGTTTCTGACTCTCTCTCTCTCTCTCTCTCTCTCTCCTCGCAAGCGAGCGTTTGATCTGTTTTTGTTTATTACTGTTTGTTTTATGTCTCAACTTACCATGCGGCCGTGTTTTAGTTTTCATTATGTAGAGACTTGGAAATTTATACATGTAATTGTTATGTGAATAGATTAATGATAGTTGAGTTAATCAAACGTTTATTACTGAAGGTTCGGTAATTTTTTCTGAGGAGAATAATGAGTAATGTAATAAATATGGCTTATTTTTGTTTTGACTATACTATAATTACAATTTTAATTGTTTGTAAATATATAAATTGAAGTAAGATAATGTTTTACTAAAACAAAAATATAACTATTTATAATTATTGTACACCTGTTTTCATATAAACAAATAACTTTTTTTTTTTAATTTTGCGACAAGTTTAATATTATAATAACTGTAAATGTTGAAATACTTTATTCGGAAAAGATGTTTGTAAATATTTTCTAAGTTTATATTCATATTACGATAGCGGTTAACAATTGTTTTACAAAATACAACTCTTTTCTAGTGATATTATATTAAAAAAATATATACTAGTGGTAATTACAAACATGTTTCATATACATATATATGGTTGAAAAATATTTGTAATTATTAAATAACTCGAACAAAATTATGAGTAATCTGTTGAAATCTTCCACCTAGTTTACGTAGGTTAAATGTTAAATATTGATATTAATTAAACTTAATTTTATTAGTTTGCAAAAGTCACATAGAATATTACTAAAATGTTTAAAAATTATCAATTTTCTTATTTGATTTCCAACTTATTACTATGTAAATTGACGTTAAATATGAACATCTTTAATCTAGGAAAAAAATGTTTATATTTGAGCTAAAAATAATATAATTTTAAAGTACAAGTTACTTAGTAAAATTGCAAAAAATTTTAGATACAAAAATGTGTATATTCAATAATAAAAGCAGACATTTATGCTACTATTCTGTATCATTCTATACTCTATATATTACTATAAAATCTTTTGTTTTTTTTTAATGAATTGAAAATTTAATATGTTAAAAGTGTGTTAATAGTAATAATTAATATGTAATAGTAATAGTTAATATGTTAATAGTACTACAAAATTATAGAATAATACAAAATACTAGCATTCGTTTTTATTTAAATTTTTTAAATTATTTTTATAAAACTATATTTGGTTTTATATAAGAGAGGAAAATGTAAACAATATTTATATTAAATTTGTTGTAAAATAGTTTAGTAGTCCCAATATTTATCCATGTAATGGTAGCTAAATTTATCATTTAACAAAAAAAGAAACCAGTTATTTCCAATCACCCAGCAAACATCTTTTATAGCTAATTTCACAGATCATCAGCGTATTCCGTACGGGGTTCATTTGGGTGATTTATAATTCGGACGGTTGTGTGAGTATCGAGTCTAACCTTGCCTTGCTTCACCCAGCAAACTAATAATCGCAATCTGAAACGGGCCTCCCGGCCTCTTGTGACCCGGGTTATGAGAGAGGGTAGCCAAAGAAAAAAAAAGACGAATATGTCTTGTAGGACGTGTGTAGCCACATGTGAAATGGACTGGTGTAGGAAACTAAGAATGGATGTGTGTGTGTGTGTGTGTGTGTGTGTGTGTGTGTGTGTGTGTGTGTGTGTGTGCAGAATGAGTTTGTTTGCACTTTCGAAGTCGTTTATCAAAAGAATGAGGTATGAAGAGGTTGGACTTGCTTTTGGACGTTGATAAGATGCAGCTGTAATGGAAAATTGGATATTTCAATATTTTAAAAATGTATATATTATTAAAATAATTGAAAAATACGTAATATTGTAATATTTATTTTTTCAGAAGAATAAGTGGTAAAACAACTATATAGATTTGTATGTTCCAATTAATTTTTCTATTAATTTTTCCCCTCTTAAAAACTTTAAATTCAGCTAAGCTAAACTATTTGTGATAGCATAAATATTTAATAAATTTACAATCTTATTTATATTCTTCGCAAACACTTTAAAATAATTTGCTAGGGGTTCTGTGAGTTAACACCCGTTTGCGAAAACGTATTCCTTCCAATAAACGCGTGTATGGGAAACAAACTTGAGTGGTGTAGATACCGATTCTAAAATAAAATAAAAACAAATGACGGTCATATATTTTTTGCCAGCTCGTGAGAGAATAAGCGGGACTAATTTAATCCCGGACCATTATCTCGGCCGAGGCACAGACCATTTGGTTTTATTTCCGTTTGCAAGAGAGTTTTCTGTTCCGATTGCAGTTTCTAAGACGTTTGCCCGCTTTTCTTCCGATTCCGCTCGACGGTTTTTTAGAGATCGTTCCGTTTTTAGCTCCCAATTGCTGCTCATTCGGAATATTGGTGTTTTGGCTGTGTAAAACTGACTGATGACTGATCTTTTTGTTTTACATAGAATTACATACAAAATTCTACTTCTGTCAAGTAATACAATAATTATATACGCATTTCTTAATAGTTAATGTTATTCATCACTTCGACGAGTATGTTATTGACTTATTAATTAGTACTTTTTGATTAATCACAATTTTCTAGTTTGTGTCTGAAACAAAAAACTGCATTATAATTATATTAAAATATTAAACCTAAATGTGCAATTTTATATTGTGTATTTATAAAAGAGTGTAGAATTCTACTCGCATGTAATAATTATATTCATTCCGATAAATTATAGAATAAGCTATTATGGAATAATATACTATTTTCTCCGAATAATAAATTGTCTATTTTTTTAGTACGTTTGTTCTATTTATTTTCAATTACTTTTTGTGTTAGATAAACAAATTTTATTATATTTTTATTTACTAACGATTGGCTCAAAGAAATATATTTTGCTTTTATTTACAAAACTTTTCGAATTTTTTCATATTAACACGATAAAATAAAATTATGTTAAAATGCTGAAATAATTTGATAAAATTTCAATGTGCCCAATAAATATAAATTATTATTTGCATTGAAAATTATATGTGTCAAATACATTATATTTGTATATGTTATGTTTTTTTTTACTATTATTTATTTATCTTACACTGTCCGACAAGTAATCCAACCAAAGTGGATGGGAAAAAATAGTTATGGAATTATATGTACTTAAATATACCTAGTTAAAATATTATTAGAAATTAATCTTAATCAAATAAAAAATTTACTTGGTTTATACGGCATACATTAACATCAGAAAACTTATGTTAGTAAATATAGCAAATACGAGTACTTTTATTTCAGTTTGAAATTTAATAGAATAGAACTAAAAAAATTATCTAATCTTATATTTTAGCTTTAAATTAACAACTAGTTATAACAACTTGTTTTAATTTTACGATATAAATAAAAAATTAATTTTCCATAAACTATAAATAAAAATGATAAATAATTTTCACATTCAAAACAATGTTTCAGTATCCGTACTTTACAAATAACCGTTAAAATAATGAATCGAAAAAGTGATTCTATTTCATTGTTCAGGGGGGGGGGGCTATAAAAACATTTTACAGATTGGCTGAAATAGCACGAAAATCTAAATGGCAGATTAACAATTTCGTGGACGCCAATTCATTCAACGGCCCAGTTCGGGTTGTCGCTTCGTTTTTGCAGTGAAAAGCAATCTGTGCGAGCGCGTAGAAATCTGATAATCTCTTCTGTAAATGCTGCTCTTCCGCATAAATTAATCGATGCGAGTTTTTTTTTTACGAGCGAATGAAACAAATTTTTAAGATTCTATACAATAGTAAATGAACATTACTAGCTATTGTGATACACTGCAAGAGAAGGTTTTGTTTTATAAAACAGACATGTGTATTTCGTTCGGTTATCATAGTTGATTAAATGTGAAATTTAATAATAGAGATTTAAAGCAACCAATTTGAATTATTTTAATTTTTAAAAATTACATTTGATGATTTTCTGTTAATTTTAAAATTACTGTAAAAAATACAAATTGGTAGAACTTAATTTATACTGATTTTTTTTCTAGAAGAAAGTTTATTAGTATCATGACATTTATATCTTACTGGCATATTAATTTTATTAGTACATGCCGAATATTATTAAGTGTGATATTGCAAGAATTTTTCTAATTTTGTAAATATTTGTGATCATAATTAAAATTGACATATTTATTATCAAATTGTAAATCAATTTAATTCGATTTTGTTTCTGTGAAATAAGTTTTTAATAATCTAAGTAATATTGTTTAAATAATAATAATAAATAATAATAAAAATTAAGCAAAATTAATTAAAATATGGAATATTTAAAATTGTAAGCTTTATAGACCATTACGATTCATTCAAAAGTTTTTAATATTTTATTACTACGTATAATAGTTATTATATATAAAGTATTACAGTGAATTCTGTACCAAGACTAAAAAGAGGGAGCATGTATAGCAACGTGGTGTTTTAATAGCAATCTCCCTGAAGACATAATGTGTAAAGAAGCTCTTCTTCCACGAATCGGTTAGTATTAAATTAAAATTACTTTTATGGACTTTTTATTTTCACAGATTTTTTTGTTCTGTTTGTGCACCCATTTCACATTGTTTCATTAATTTTTATGATCGTTCAGCAGATTGCTTTTATTGGAAAAAATACAGGATATACTATTTGAAATTGCTGTTAAAATTTAATAGCTTTTGGATAAATATATCTTTTTAAAATTTATTAACATGTTGTGTTTTACTTTTTTAAGTAGAATATTTCTATTTATTAGATTAAAATTATTGCTATAATTAACATTGAAAATTCATAGGAATTCATAGAGGATCACACGTTAAATAACAATAAACATGTACATTAAAAATTACTATTTTATTGAAGTTTATTTCTACAACTAGTTCGAGCAAAATTTATTCACAATTTAATATGAATTCCAACTACATTTATAACACAAAAATCTGTATTAAATTTTCATTTTTTCTCAAATAAAAATGTCATATTTAAATACCCAATAATGCTAAAGTTTATTATTATAAAAACTTACATTTTTTACATTATACATATAGGAAAAAATATTATATAATTAAAAAATTTAGATAAACTAAAGTTGTTTCCTAAAACAATACTTAAAGAATTTCTGATTCCGCTCTATTTAATAATCATATAATTGCAAAATTTAATTATTTGTTTTTTTAAATATTTTTGTTAGTTTGTTATTTTACATAAACTCTTTTATCTTTATTTAATATGATCATTAGACATACACAGTTTTGTACAAAGATAATTGCAATAACAATTACTGCCAATTGATTTCCTTAACACAAAATGCTAAACAAAGCCCGTCAATCTCTTTAAGTATAGACAAACAACAAATAGAACAAGAACCGCCGCCATAAAGACGAATAAAGTCGCTGGCAATCTAATTGTAGCAATGATTCGTAGAATGTGGAGCATTTGAAATAATTCGAATTCCGTTGAAGATCCGCGCGCTGGTGTACAACGCACAGCCGATTTCCCAGTGACTAAATGTACATACAAATTATTTATGTTATTCGAGAGCGTATATGTATGCTACGGTAGAATGAAACGTATGGCATTACGTCCGCCTCGCCCGCGCCCCTACCATTCTGATTTGATGTTTTTAATGAGCGATAGATTTCTACCTTTTGCACGATGGCATGTACGTATTTATAATTATAGTTAAACGAAGCAAACGAACGTCAATAATGAAAAAGGAGAGTTAATTTGATTGAAGACTCAAGCACGAACTGAATGCTTTATTGAATATTTTAAATCAAGTTTATTTTTAACGAGCTAACCTGTACAATATATTATATTTTTACAGCATTTAACAGACTATTTTGTTTGTTTCTTTTAAATAAATTGTAAGTACATATTTGAGTTTGTTTCTAAAAGATTTATAAATTAATGAAATTAAAATTTAAAGAGAAATAATTTAATAAAGAAATAAATAATAAAATTACTCTTTCTATTTTTATTAAATAGGTAATATACAAAAAATTAATTCACTAATAATGAAAGTCATATTTCATTTAATTCAGTGCCTTCACTGATTTATGTTTTTTTCTTTTTGTTGATTTCTATTTCTTTAACATTTTTAATTAATATGTAATACAACTTATATTCAAAGTCATCCTTAATAAAAAAAAAAAGTTCTGAAAAGTTTTTTACTTTGTTAAACTTTTTTATTACTTGCATGTTGCATTTGTTTAAAAAATAATTAAGTTCTTTGATATGAGCTGAAATACTGGTAAATTTCATAAATTTGAATTTATTATGCACATGTCCAAGTAATTTAGCAACATTTAAATTTAAAATATCTTTACAAAACATTAGTCTAATATTAATTAATATATAAAATGTAATTCGAAAATTTTTAATAAAAACCGAAACATAAAATTTTGTCTAGACATAGTGTAAAAAATTCGGGCAATGTAATATTCAATATAGTGTCATAAATTTCGATATTTTTCATATATGTAAAATATTATAAAGTGTAGTCGGCATGTATATTACTCGTATATGATGGTAGAAACAGGAGTTCACAGCTTTACATCTAACCATGTAATACGTAGTATGAATAGTGAATATTGCTGACTAGAGATAGTGCAATCTTGCAAAACCAACTACGTACGTACAATTTCTTAGACGCGATTTATATTATATATTATATGTGGTCAGAGCTATACTACGTTATAACTATCTTTACTGCATAAAGTTGTCTTCCTCGGATATTTTATTAGTATAAAAATTTCAAGAGTTTGTGATTACAAAAAAAAAGAAGAAAAATGGATTGTAATTTTCTTTTCTTTGTGATGTTCGAAGCCCGGGTGCAAAAAACTTTAGGAGGTGCTTTATTTATATTGAAATTATACACTATAGTATATTACGATACAGGGTTGGTAAATGCATTATAACAGAATCGGAAACATATTTTTGAGATTATATTATTTATCAATTTAGAAATGCAATAATAGTCGTGTATTGCAAGATCCAACAATATTAATAGTAGATTGATAAGAGAAGCAAGAGAAATTTATAAAGAGAAAGATAACTTATAATCTCGTTACTTATTTTGTTACCTAGTAACTTGTTTCCATGTTGTGTTTATTTATTATATATATAGGTATATCTCATTTGTATAATTTTTCCTAATGATGATATACGTAAAGTATTTTGAAACGTCGATTATTAATTAAAAACTTAATCTTAAAGCCTTTTATTTTAAAAATGCGGTTGCTATGGAAATGTATTTATTCGCAATTAGATTAATAAATTAACAACTGCCTCGTTTATAACATATTTTTTAAATATACTTTTGATAATATACTATATGTTGTTTTCATAATAAAAATTATTAAAATTGATAAAAAAACTTTAAATGCCAGGAATAAAATTGAAAAAATAACTATTTAAATATTACCATGAAAAACAAAGTAGCATTTCGAATTTGTCAGATTACTCAAATGTAAAATGCAAATTTTATGTAAACAAAAATCCAAGTTGTTTTATAATAAATATTTATACAAGAAATCTTCGCGAATTTTAATCATGTAAATAAGAAATATGTATGCATATACATATTCAGAAACAAATAAAACTTATATCTTTACATACATGTATCTGTGTTTTTCTATAATCAAATGCAAAATATTCTAGGAACACATATTGAAGACACATTTGTCCGGTTGTGTATAATCCTGAAAAAATTTAACTTTGCACGGGCAATAAATCACAGTTAGGCAAAATTAATGGGATTGTCACAAGTTTAAAATTGCATAAATACCTTATTAACGATACCATAATTTATATCGTTACAGAAGCATTTTTCCAACGCTATCTAGATCCGAGATCTTAGTGATGGTTAGTCGATGATATCTTAGCGGAATCTTAAAAAGAATCTGCGTGTGCTTTGGGCGATTTTTGTTCGTTTCCGACGTTTTAAATAACATCTGAACAACGTTTTTTGATAGGTAAACATTTTAAACAACAAAAGGCCCGAACCATATCAAATAGATTCCAAAATAACACAAAGTTTACATCTTTTTATTTTTTTCAATGTGTTTTAAAAATTTTATGTATTAAAAAAAAAACTTGTTTTAAGTTTGACGGTACAAACAAAAGTCAGTAGCGGAATTTTATAAATTTTTAATTGCTGTTTGTGTCGTAAATTTTTTTATCTTACTCATGTACTTAAATATTGCCGTGTATGTCTGTATTTTCTTGGAATACTAATTATGTAAAACATAAAGCTTTGCAATTTCTACTAGCATATTTTCAGTGAAAACATTTTTTCACAAACAGCAAAAAAATGTATTTGATATTTACAGAAAAATTAATAACAAACAAAAAATAAATAGTTTATATAAATTAATGAAAACGTTTAAAATTTGCTAATTAAAAGTATTAAAAAAATAAATATGAGGCTACTAAATAAATTTTTTTAAAATAGTATTCAATACACAATTTTTTATGGAATCTTAAAAATAGTATTTTATTAGCAAGTAATGATTATTATTTAGTCCGATGAATTATAACACTTAAACGATGCGGCACAAACTCTTTCCAGTATATATTCGTAATTGCAGATAGATTAAAATTCTAAAAAAGGATATAAATAAAGGATCAAAATTTTTTTAAAAATAAAATAAATATTAGTTTTAATATTAAAATCTTTTACAAATGAACTGATCGATTTTGTCTGAGTGGTTTGAAAGCCACTAAAAAATTGTATGTTTCTTGCTTGGAGGTGAGCTAACGAAATGTACCATTGACAATGCAAGTAAAAATTATACTATATATTTCCACTTAGGAATTATGAGAATTAATTAATAATATTTTAAATATAATATATGAGATATTAAATAAATAATTGGAAATTTATATAGAAAATAGATATTAAAATTATACCGATATGTTTAAAATGTTAAACTAAGAAAATTATAAAATTTGTTTTATAATTATTTACATAAATTTAATAACTTGTTCTTTTTGCCTGTTACGAAAAAGAACCTTACAAGATGTGAATAAACCCAAATATTTCAAAATGTTTTCTTTTAAATTTGATTATAAAAAATAATTATTATATAACATAATATAATTTTAAAATTTCCAAATTACATAAATAGTTGGTAAAAAAAACTACAAGCAAGTAAATGAATCTTTAAATCGTCATAATAACAAATAACTTTCATTTTTCAATTAAGCAAACCAATTCAATGAAACGTTTTGTATAAAAATTAAGCGATGTTTACACGTAGTTAAACCGCATATAAGCCATTAAACCGTTACAAATACAACTGACTAGTAGCCACCATCTTGAAACAATTCGTCGTCGAAGATTCATCTTCCAGTGCCACCAAACACAGACAATTACAACGTTCGCGGGATGCGGGCAACACAGTTGTCGGCACACAAGCGTTAAACCTGTCATCACAATATATTGGAACACATGTCGACTGACAGTTTTAACATAATATTCTCGGCAGAGGGCGTTGACGGATTAAAAATAAACACATACTAAAATAAATAAGCTTTAAAGTTATAAAATCGCTAAAAAATCATAATAAACTTTTGTGTTTCAACACTTGATTTGAATTAAAGCTGGGTACGAGAGGCAGTAATTGGTTTTTCGGAAAGTTTTTTTTTTGGGCGGCCCCAAGGGGAGTGTATTTAGAGTTATTTTTGGACGAAAAGGAAGCGGCAATCGGTTTTTGTAAGTAACGATGTTTGGTTGAGCAGAATTTATTGGTCTCGCGGGAGCCAATTGAATGATAAAGGTTTATTGCTCGCGAACGGAATGATGCATTTTTATATTTTGCTTCTTATTAATTTCTTAAAATAAATTGATGATGCTAGTCTGTTTCAAAGATTAAGAAATATGTTTATATCAACATTCTATTTATAAATAAATGTACTTATAAATTTTAAGTAATATTTATAAATTTTGAAATACTGCATTATATAAACACATAACTATAATGTTTCTTGCAGTTTGTATTTTAAGAAACTTTAGCTTTGAAATTGGGTAATACTATACGAAAATAATTTGATAGTAGCATTAATATTTTAGTAATCTGTTCAGGCCCGGTTGCACAAAACATTGTTAACTTAATTAATAACTTAATCAACTGACTTCAAACATCCTCATTGATTGGTTGGCAAGTTAACGAGTCAGTTAACTTACAAAATGTTAAACAAATTTTTGTGCAGTCGGACCTCAGGTGACGTTAGTTTGGTGTTTGGAAAATTTGTATTTTAAGGGCCGATATTTTGTGTTCTGGTTAAGCTCATGAATAACTAATCGAGCTTTCAAATTAAGCACATTTAAATTCATAGTTAAATTTGGTAGATAGAAAATATAGATTTAACTAATTGTTAATGTAACCAGTACACAAAATACAGAAACTGTACCATTTTAATCAACTATTTAATTTAACCAACTATCGAATAATTTTAACCGAAATTTAAAATACCGGTCTTAAGGGCACTACTAATAAATAATTTTTACAAGCAGCCGTAGGCCAGAGATAGCATGTTGTAATATCAGCTGCATTAGATTGGTTCTGAACCTAATATAAGCTGTAGAATCCTTGCCAAACTGTGAGTTTACGACCCGCACCACTGACGATGCAAGTAAAAAATATCAATGTAACTATATGATCAACTTCTCGAAAATATTGTCTCTATGTTACACTTGGGAATTACAGAAACTGATAATAAAAAACTTTTTAGAATTTTTTTAGAAATTATGCAAAATTAACATTTCTTTTTTTTATATCAACAATAAAAAAAAAACTAAATTAGTTCAATCTGAAATCTTTCATAACAATATCCACATCAAATTAAATCTACGCTGTGTTGCATCCAAAACTATGCAGAGCGTCCAACAATCTTGCCATAGCTTTGTCCAAAGATGAAGCGTCCATTGAGAAATAACTGTGGCCATCATAGAGGGATGTTGGCGCTGACCATAACAGCAACAACAAGACGAAGACGTGGTTGTACCTCCCGCGCACCGAGGCCGCATTCTTAGATGGTTCGCGAGTGTTTTTCCCAAAGAATGTTGCTTGGAATCTCTCTAGTTTGCTGTATCAAAACTAACTTAGTGCAGACCGGAAAATAGATTACGCTGTTGACCGCCAGGCCAGCCAGCTCAGAAGATGGAATGTTTGCGTTTTAATTTTGGGATCAGATTTATTATTAAATTGATTTAGGGTGAAAGATTTATAGGGTGGGTTGATGGAAATTCTTCTATATATTGAAAATGAAAATAAAAAAAATAATAACTAATAGCTTCAAACAAAAATAAATTTTAGTTAAATTTTGATTATAAGTTGGATTACATATTATTTTACTTTGAAAATTTCTTGATATACGAGAAGTGCGTCAATAACATGAACTATATGTAAAATGATTTATTATCCAATTACTATTTACATTTTATTTAATGTATACTTGGGTTGAAAGAATGTATTTGGGTGATATTGAATGTGTACATCTGCGTGGAAGTCTGATAATTAAATGGATAAGTATGACTGAGAGTGTTTTGCGTGATCAACAAATGTGGAAAAAGCGAAAGTTGAAGGTCTGGATACAATTGTTTGGCGAACACTAATATCTGCTTAAATGGAAAATTTTTTTGCTACATTGTTAAAGTTACAAAACGTAATTATGTATGTATTGCTACCAAAAAAATCTAAATTGTATTACTTAATTTTAATTAAAAATTTAAACAATTTGTATCAAATTATATTTTAGTAACCGAGCAGCAGTTTTCAAATTTTTTTATTATTATAATGTTTAAACATATAAAAAATGTTTTTAAATTTATAATTATTCAGTTTACAATTTTATTTTTTAAATAACAAATTAATCTACTTGGTTTTACTTTTATCTATTATCTTGTTTAGTCATTTATGCATATCTTTTTCAATTTTTTCTCAATTTGCAGTTTTTTTTTTTTATAAAAAAAATTGATAATTTTGTACTTTGTGTCCGTATTTTGTTTGAAATGGGATATATAACGGAAAATCAATAAATAACAAATTATTAAATAGAAAAAAAAACAAAACTGTAAAATCTTAAATTTTTTTTATATAAAATTTTGTCACAAAGACTTCCATTAAAAATTTATAAATTTCATCGCGGATAATCTAAAACAAAATCCATTTTTACATTGAACCAAATCTGTCGTTGATAAAAACAACTTTACGCTAAAGTAGAGAAAAAAAAGAGACGTAGCCTTTTTCCTTTTCATTTTTTTTTAAACATCACCGAAAAAAATTCAATTCCCGATTAACTTATCTTGATGGTGCGGTTTAAAAAAGCATTTTTCATCTCTAGCTACCCTATTCATCCCCCGAAGGCAAGACAACATTTATAATAAGATGGATTATATTTGCTACACCCTTTATTGTTTGATCAATGACAAGCAAAAGGGTGCATCAACCACCAAACCTTGTTATAATCTCTTCTCGGATGCATGAAGAATCTAGTTAAATTATGTAAATCAACTTTTGACCGTTAGTTACTGTTTATCAACATATATTTCTTTAATATATATATATATATATATATATATATATATATATATATATATATATTATTATTAATAAACGTTTGGTTGAAAAGATATAGTGAGTTAAAATTCTGTTTAATGAATCGAAACGTCAAAATCTAATTAAAATAAAACAGAATTTTTACTAAAACCATTTGTTTATTTAAAAATAATTTTAATTTAATTTTAATAAAAATAAAAAAAATATTATAGGTCAATGATTCTAATATGCATTTAACACTTGGTATACAAACAATAAAAATACACTAGCAAATAATAAATATAGCCAAGTAATTAAATGTTTATGATATAAGTTACAAAAGAAATATCGCAATCAATAAAAGCTACTTTAATTCTATCTATTAACTTGATTGTGTTTTATCCGAAATCACATTTTGTATAATGTTTATTAAATTTATAACTTGAGTTTCTTACTACCCAACACATACATCTAGCGTTTCAACTGCCTTCATTTTGTACTGAACTATTTACATTTTAGAGCACGGCAAGCAGGTTTTTTCTACAGCATGAACTTGTAACGTAGTTGTTACTGTTAATTACCTTAAACATATTAGGAAGATAAATGAACTAAACTACCTAAACAAAGACGGCTGAGATAGAAGAAAAAAAAAACACATCAGAATTACAATGAATCAGCGTTTTCTCTAGAAGCCTATTAATATTTTAGTTGTTTTTGCCTTCTCAGATAAAAACAACTGAAATATTGAGAGTATACCGTCTGAAATAAAGTTCTGGTCCTTTCAGTTGATAATTTTTATGATACTTCATGTAAAATTCTAAAATGTATATAAAAATTAAAATTATGATTACATAAATTAGTATATATATATATATATATATATATATATATATATATTATATACATATATATATATATATATATATATATATATATATATATATATATAATAATAATAATAATAATAAAATAACAAGATTGAAAAAATTATAGTAAAAATGTTGGTGTATAGCATATATCAACATATTATAAAATGACTAATTATTTTATAAAATACCAGTTTACGGTTATCAGTAATTTGAAATAATATCGATTTTTAGTTGCTAATAACATATATAGAAAAATAATTAATGTCAGGTGTTGATACAGTAGTCAGATTTAATAATTTATTAAAAGAAATATATCCAAAATACTTTATTACATATACAGTATTTGTATCAATAAAAAACTAACAACGTATAGTTGGTTCCAGGCAATTGAAATACAACCAATATCACTTTAGCGATAGAAGCCTAAACTAGTAGAAATTAATTTGAATACTCATGAAATGCTACCAATATATAATGAGTAGTGATCTTTAATTTAGTAGAATCCACTTGGCAGGCTGTTGCCAAACAACGCAATTATTATAATCTAAATATATCTCAACTATATACTGCATACAGAAATTTTTAGATAGATTATTAGTTTATATTATATAATACAAAATTTTAATTTTAAGTAATAAATTTAATACTAATATTTATTCTAGAAAAAACTTTTAAAAATTTCAAAAAAAATTTAAAGAATTTTATCTTAAGTTTTATATTGCTAGTAATAATTTTTATTTCACTAGGACCATCAAAATAATAAACCAAAAAGTGAACCAAACTAAATTTAGTGGTACCTTATATTTCATTGAAAACAAATAATGTAAAAACTTATTTAGATTTTGTGTCTGCGGGAGACGACAAATTATTGTTCGATAAAAAATTTATGTCTTGAAAACGCATTTGTTTTTATTTAGCCGAAATAAAATTTATGTGCGGCCAACATTTTCTTAATTGCTTTAACGGTCATATACATTTTCAAAGTCTTTCGGGACACCGTTTTCAACCGTGTGTGTGTGTGTTGTTATTGCACCAACACACATGTGTTTCTGTTTTAGATGGCTCTTCCGCTTTTTTCTCCGAGCCGTTCATAAAAACCTATATTTAGAAAGATAGACATGAGAACATTACGCGGTTGGAACGATACTCTGTTTGTTTCGAATGGCTACAAGGGTTAGACAGTATTTTAATTGCTTTTCGTGCCTTTATGACTTTGATCTGTTACCAAATGTCTATTTACGACAACAAACCCCCTCCTTGTACCGTGCTGGATTGGGTTGGATTGGAAAACAGATACAGAAACCGAGAAGGAAATAGCGTAAAATTAAATGTAAATGAAATGTTCAAAGTTGGAACAGAACGTCAAACTAAACTTTATATGGCAAAGCTGTTTCTTTATATTACATTGCACTATACAGATAATGTTCTGATTTTAACTTTTTTATTGCATTAGTTTTATGTTAAACTATTAACAGAAATACTCGCTCATTAAATAAAGTTACATTAAATTTATTACCTATTTATCTATTAACTATGTTCATTATAGATTTATTTGGTTTTGTTTATTATTATTTCAAGAATAAACTAAAAAATATTTAATGATTTTTTATATTAATTTTCAATAGTACTATGTCATATCACTAGCGATAAGTCGAAAAATATTTGTAATTTTTCACAAATCGTTGTATAACAAACTTAAAAATTTTAATTGGTCAAAAGACGTTGATTATAATTAAAAATAATCCATAAGTGAGAGAAATAAACAACATTATAAATGAAAAATCCATTATTTAATATAGATGTAGACTAAATACATTTAATATACTAAAAAAAAATTCCAAAACTCATTGGCCCAAAGCCATATTTTATATAGATTTATATTTTTTCTTTTTGTTGATTTCAATTGCTTTTTTAATTAATCTACTATATACATTAAAATGTTTTCATGACATAAAATTTAAAGAAATTAAGATTATCGCAAGAATTCTATTAATAAATACTTCTTACTTGCTTGTTTCTAAGTTGAGTTTATTTAGTTGCTTTAGTTGTTCAATTTTTTGAATAAAATTTATGCGTACTAAACCAAACCATTAGATATTTATATAAGAGACCTGAAATTCAATGCTTTTTTCAATAATTTAATACATTTTTAGTAAACAAACATATTACAGTTAATAATAAACAAAAATTATATAGCCAATGTGTAAAATAAAAATTAATTTAATAAAATTTCTTAAATAAAAGTTAATCCTAAATAAGATTATATTCAAATTTTGTTTTGGATAAATACTAACAAAAAAAAATTAGGTAAAATGATATTCGACAATATTAAATTAATGCATACTGCTATCAAATCACGTTTAATGAAACCACTTTTTTCGTCAGAAAATGAATCACGTAGAAAAATAATAAAATTAATTATACATCATGTCTACCTCTACGAAATCTCTATATATAATTGAACAATTAAATTGTACTTCAAAAATAAGCAAGTTTAAATACATTGGCAATTCGCCATTATTTACCAACTGTTTTTTAAATAAGTTTCAAGTCTTCCTCTCTCTGTTTAAACAATTTAAGCGTTTTCCGTTTGAGTTGGATTGGGTTCGGTTCGGTAGAGAATCAAGTTTGTTCCAAACTGGCTACAAAAGATGACTTTTGCATACATTATGCAGATGGCGTAGATGGCGTGGCGTGTATTACTTCTTATTTTATTACAGAAATGAATGAATAATTCATATTTTATGCATTACATCTATTTGCACTACTTGTCTCTTTAATGACTCTTGAAAATTGAAACAAGACGTACTCTGTTAACGAAATTAAATCTCCTATTATTATCGTTGTATCATCAAATTTTTATTAAAATTATAATGATGTATTACAAATTTTAAATACACTATATGTATATGTACAGATGCTTCTATCTGATATTTGTTTAACATATGAATTTTATTACTGGCATACATATTAATTATTTATGTATTTATGTATTTTAATAATTTATAAAAACAAATAAAAATTGTAAATAAAATTAAATAATAGGGCTAAACTTTACTTTACGATTATCAAATGTATTTACTTCAAACTTTACATTGTTAATTTTTCACATTTTATGAATATAAATCGCAAAATTTTAGTGCGGAAATGATATTTACAATGTTAAAACCTATTTTGAAAACTAGTTTTTAACATAGGTTATACGTAAGATTGTTTATTTATCTGTAAAGTGGTTACTTTATAATTTACTTTGATGTTCATGAAACCGGGCCTTAGACTATTATAATAAATCAAAATAAAATTATAGAGGTATTATTGTTTCTAAAAAATATTGAAATGAATAATTTGCAATAATGTAGCATATGTTGTGAGTATATTTAAATATATTATAGTATTGTCAAATTTAAATTAAATAGTCAAAAATGATGCCTAAATACACTGTAACAAAGTCACGTAGTGTAGTTCCAAAACAATATATCTTAATTTCAATGTAGTACGAACCAAGCCCAGCGTATCTCAGTGACATCAAGTCTAAAGAATACACAAGATACTCATAATAAAAGAGGTAGGCAGATATCTAGGGTGCTGTGAACACTGGTACACTTTCCTTCATCGTGCACACAATCAAGAAATTTCTCTTATATGTGCACACACACACACATTCACAAACAAAGCTAGTCCGTGTGGAGTCAGACAAGTTTTAATGATCTGCAAATTGAGATATACAATAGTCGTAACAATCTAGAATGTTGTGTGCCCCGCGCACGTCACGAAACATGTGAGTAATGTAGCTTTGTTATTAAGCACGTGATACACTCGTCGCGAGTGCTCCAGTTTCTGGAGAAAAAGAGAGAGAGAGAGATTCAGGCAACAGTTTCAGGTACGGTAATTGAAGTTGCTGAAGTTTTAGACGGAATATAGATTTCAAGCGAGAATTGATTGCACAACGAACATGTCATAAGAAAAGAATGTTTTTTATTTACCCACTATGGTATCCGGACAATTCACCGAAAACAGTTCACCGAAAACAATTCACCGAAAACAAATTCACCGAAGTAACAATTCACCGAAGTACCAATTCACCGAAAAACAATTTATCGAATAACCAAATGAAATAGAATTAAATTAAATTAAAATTAATATTATGGATATTAGGAATGTCTTTTAAAAAAGCGTATTTATTTTTTTATTTTTTTTTTTAACATTTTACGGAGGGGTGGTGGGTAGGTTTTCTACTTTTATTTCAAAGTTTTTTTATTATCAGTAATATAGTACATCAGTTAGAATCACTAAAAATTCAACTTTTACGAAATAATTATATCATTTGTGTGAAATTACGGTGAATTGTTTTTCGGTGAACTGTTTTTCGGTGAATTGGTACTTCGGTGAATTGTTACTTCGGTGAATTTGTTTTCGGTGAATTGTTTTCGGTGAACTGTTTTCGGTGAATTGTTTTCGGTGAATAGTCCGCGACCCATTTACTATAACTGAAGAAGAATTGCTAGATAACTCAGCGAAGAATTGTAGCTAGAGAATTATTTCTTATTTAAATTGCTTGTTAAATTTTTATGCAAAAATATATATTTTTTAATGTAATGATAAATATAGTTATTAATTCTGATATACTTAAAATAAAACAAAAATATATAATTATACATTTCTGTTGATGTATGTTTGGGTAAATTACACAAAATATTTGTTGTTTTTTTTTAATTCTGCGTAAATATCTATTACTAAAATTTTGTATATAAAAATTTTAACTTTTATATAAATAAAATAAATTAGATAATTTTTTTTTAGATATACTTAACACAAATTTTATTATAATTGTATAAGATTTGTAACAACATATTTTAAATCTGTTTAAAAAAATATATTTTTAATTTATGATTTCGTGGCAAATACTCTTGTAAAAATATTTTATATTTTATTTATATTTTTATATTTTAATATAAAAAACTTTAGATTTAAATTCTGTATAAATTTTAATTAAAATTCGACGTTCCGTTATACAGTGTGAAGCCACTGATTTAAATAAAATTTAACTTCCTTTAATTATTAATTTATAAATTTTGTAATTAGTTATTTGTATTTTGTTACCTAATAACTTAATTCTGTATTTTGTTTGTACAATATTAATGTCATTTTTTTATTTTTTTCCTATCGAATTTTAATTAAAATTTATACAGAACTTAAACCTAAAGCTTCATTATTATAATATAATGAGTTTTGAAAGATTTTTTTATTGTTAATATTTATATTGTCACAGCAACTTATTGATTATTTTACGTAGACATATGTAAGAAAAACTATATTGATATCTTGTTAATAAATATATATTAGTAACATTTTAACTAAAGACAACTTCAAGCCGACAAAAAAGCATTGTTTTATTGGCAAAAACAAAAAATTGTATCATTAGATGTTGACAAAGAAGAACATGTATTGATAGTAATGATAATAATAATTATGCGAGTAGAATTTAAAATTGTTGCTATTTTGTTGGCTTAAAATTAGCTTTAATTAAAGTATTGATTATGAAACCAACCATTAATAATTTAGAAAAAAAAAACATTGAAATTTGTTCTAATGTTTTTAATTAAATTAAAGATATAGATATTTATTTTAAAATTTATTATTTGTTTATTAAAAGGAATTTGAAAACTTCATTAACGTAACAATTTTTACTAACATCACTTAAAACTTTAAAATTTTTAAAAATAAAACAAAGATAAAAGAAATCCACTTCTAATTTATTTATATTTCATTGATTACAACTAAAGCAGGAAGAATCAGAAAAAAATAATCAAAGAAAAAAAGGAGAACAAAACCAAAAGTAACTAGTTCATTACATATTAAGTATCAGTCTAATGGATTCTTTTATTCAACATTAGTTCACTTTAAACTGATAAAATTTACAGTTACTTATCGAAATAAAAGGGTAATGTGATCGTAAATTGTTCATTGTAATTAAGACATTTTCGATCAACGTTTCTAAATTTTTTTCTTTATTTTCTGCTAATCACTAACCTGAAGCATAAAATAGATATAAAATTTCAGTGTGTAGGTATATCAATTTTTGTATTTTGTGAGTGAAAGATATCTAAAGTTTGTTTCTCCAGATTTCTCTTTACGTAAATAAAATGCTTTTTAACCTGGCTATGCATATATGCAATTAGCATAAACTTTTTGTCGAATTAAGATATGTTTTTGTGAAACAAAAACATAGTTAAAAATAAATGTTATATTTCAGTTTATTACCGGAAAATTAGTAGTAGCCAGACAGCCAGATACTTTTCCACATACACACGCTACTGTTCTGCTTTTTAGCGGTAGGTACAGATTTTAATTTCAGACTGGAACAAATCTTGTTAACAGCATTCATAATAAATCGATTTAAAATAGATAACGGCAATTTAAGTTGAAGCAATAAAATTTATTAATACGTCCCTGCAAAAATGGAAGCCCGTAGTTCATGGTAACTTGACACGGCGCACCAAACCGGATGTGCGACCATTAACCATCCGACTTTGTGATTGGTTTATACGTCATCAGCATGTGTAGTAAGAAGTGCAATTTTTGTTTTGTCTTTTTTTTCCTCTGCCTGTCTTCTTCTATTTTTGTCAATTAATGATGTTATACATTACGCGGCAATGTGCCGAGACACTCTTTTCTAACTCGAGTATGTTTTTTTTTTAAGTTTGCAAAGTGCAAGACAAGTTCTTGTTCTTTTTCCAAGTTCTGAAGAAATTACAGATATTTTGCACACATTTGTTGTTGTTATATGTTATGATGATGAAGTTAAATGCAATATCAGTTTGTTGTTTCTTTTAGTTTAGTTTGAATGCATTTTGTCGTTTGTGATGTATTGCAAAGAAGTCATTAGTGTAGCTAGATTCAATTATGATAATTGGACAAGAAAAATGTATAATATTATGAATTATTTATTATAATTTTTATATACAACTACGTTATTATTATTATAAATTATGTGCATTTAAATTTTTATTTTTTTATTATTTTAAATTCATATTTGCTTGTTATTACAATATAAAATCTTTTACATATATATTTTTAAATTATCTTTTATACATAACGTTTGACAAAACAAAATAAAAACTTCTGTATAATTGATTTGCGTATTTAAAATATCTATTTATAAAATTTAAAATATACTTCATAAAAATTTGGTTAAAATTCGGTAAAGATTTTGGTTCATTTTTCTTCTTGTAATAGTTATTAGAAACACACCAAAATAAATTATTATTAAAGCACAAAAATAGTTTTAAATTAATATAGTTGTCAAAAGATAATTTACATTTCTCAGTTCATTCAAATATTGGAAAAAAATTTCATTCTTATTTTGAAATATCGGGCCGTGGGGGGGGGGGTAACAAAGCGATCAATAGAAGCGGTTGATTGGAACCACGTTAACGCTGCTGTGTACAAACTACGCCACGCCGCCGCCGCTACATCGCAATACCGTGTGCAAAAACGAGCAAAACTTTAATGGCAAACATTTAGTAATTGAAGCAGAACGTAAATTAATTAAAGGTGCAATACATATACACACACACACAACCGATTAACAAATTCGCCATCGTTGCTCATTTACAACAACTATAGCAAAAGCAAAGATACTAACCATCTCAAGTATTTATGCGCTACGTTCCAACTGTTTTGAAGATGATTTAGTTTGACCGATTATTCGATGTAAAAACATTATTAAAACCAATTTTTTAGTATTTTTAATTGACCTTATTTGGAAAATAATGCATTAAAATATGTGCAATGAGTAATTTGAGAAATTTTATGCAATTAAATTAGCACTTTTTCTATATTTATTCATGTATTTGTGTATAAATTTTAATCTTAAAAGCGGCTCTTAACAATTTTGAAAAAATTTGGAAAATCTACGTTTTTGATTGCGAGAAAACAAATTAGCTATGTTTCGATTTTGAAAACATTTATTTAGAATAATAAAACTAGTTTTAACTTTTGTTTTTGTCACAATAAATATATTGACAAATGATACTAAATTAATTTTTATGACAATATGGCAAAATTTAGTGTACGAAATTTTGGTGAACGCAATTTTATTTTAATTATTTGAATAACAATTTCTAAATTATTTATGTGAATTTAAATATAAACTAAATCAAACGACTGATGTAAACAGCAAATATAAATTACATGAATCAAAATATTACTTTTATCTAAAAAATACAGCCTTAAACAAATAAACTTTAATCTTTCTAATATTAAAATATAATTAGTTATTGTAATTTCTAAGTGGAAATATTTTTGTTATTGTAACACGATAAGCGGTTTGCGTATATTTATTAACTTTACAGGAGCGTGCGTAAAGTAGTGATCAACAATTATTTAATTTAATCTTTTATTAAATAATAACACAAAACCAAATTACAGAAATATACAAAGAAAACACAGAGCGAAATATATAAAGTATAAATATAAACTTTAAGCGAACTAATAACTAATAAACTAATAACTAAAGCGATCTAGAGGCCTCTGGCACTCTATACGTGACTTAACTAAAAGCGAACTTAACTTAAGCGGGGGCGAACGTGAACTGCCTGATTGCAACCGAGAGAAAAACATTCTTTTCTCAAAAAAACTAAAATTTTAACTTTTCAAATAAGAACAAAAATCTAAAATACTTCAAAATATTTCAAAGAAATATCTTGAAGTGGCCAAGTGGCTTGCCGTGAACCCTAATACATAAATCTGTCACTAGGGCAAAATCTAATAGATACAAAATTACCTAGTCTTTAGAAATACAGATCACGATAACCACATGGCCCAGAACTGTCTTGTTACATCGCCCTCCATTTAAATATAATTATATCAAATAAATAGATATAATTATAACCAAATTTTACTTAAATTAGCATGCACTTATCTAACGCGAACTATGATTTTCTTATATCTATGCGAACTAAATTTTATTTATCTGATGACACTTGCGAGCACACCACTGAACTAAATCATCAATCACCAAACTATGCACTTATTTCTGATTTCATAGCTGGGTGTCAGCAACGGTGGGCGAATCCAATGTTTTTTTCTTAAAATCTAACTAATTGCGTAAACGCACATGTAGGCACCGTAAATATTTTACTCGAACGTAGCGAAACTTTTTCTTTTTGAATAATTTACGTTTATTCTCGTTGAATTTGCCGGTGAAAATGTCAGCATTATTTACACAAATAGCTATAATTTCTAACATTTTTGCTAAACTTCCAACAATATAACTTACGTTGCGAAAAATCTCTGCGATAATCATGAAAATTTTGAAAAACAAACACAAATCTACAAATTGTATACTAACAGCGACGGTATCGGTGTGTTTGCTGGCGGTAGCGCGTCTGTTGGCGATACCGCTGGGTACGGTGGCGAATTCGGTGTCTTTGCTGGCGGTGCCGCGGGACACGATGGCGGGTTCAGCATCTCGGCTGACGATGTCGTTGAATACGACGGCGGTTTCAGCGAGTTCGCTGGCGGTAGCGTTGGATACGGCGGCGGGTTCGATATCTCTGCTGGCGATGTCGTTGGATTCGACGGCGGTTTTCGCGTTTTCGTTTGCGGTACTGCAGAGTACGATAGCGGTTTTAGCGTTTTCGCTGGCGGTATCGTTGGATACGACGGCGGTTTTAGCGTTTTCGCTGGCGGTTTTAGCGTTTTCGCTGACGATGAGGCTGGACATTACGGCAGTTTCTTCATACACAGATACGGAATTGAGATACGTAGTCTCAGCGTCTAATAAAGCCGTAAAGTTTATATTTGTCGCTGTAGCCGGTTTATATGCGGTATTTGCGTACCACGGTAATACCGAAATCGACACATTCTCATTTGTGTATATGGATGACCCACGAACACTATCGGCGGTAGCACCATATATTGTCGCGTAATACATTTCACTATATTGTCGCGTAATACACTTCACTCGCGTTTTTTTTTTTTTTTCGAAATTTGCGTTTATGGTTGATCACTACTAACCCAAATAATTATTTAATCGACTGCGCCATTGTAACACGATAAGCGATTAGCGTATATTTATTAACTTTACAGGAGCGTGCGTAAAGTAGTGATCACAATTATTTAATTTAATCTTTTATTAAATAATAACACAAAACCAAATTACAGAAATATACAAAGAAAACACAGAGCGAAATATATAAAGTATAAATATAAACTTTAAGCGAACTAATAACTAATAAACTAATAACTAAAGCGATCTAGAGGCCTCTGGCACTCTATACGTGACTTAACTAAAAGCGAACTTAACTTAAGCGGGGGCGAACGTGAACTGCCTGATTGCAACCGAGAGAAAAACATTCTTTTCTCAAAAAAACTAAAATTTTAACTTTTCAAATAAGAACAAAAATCTAAAATACTTCAAAATATTTCAAAGAAATATCTTGAAGTGGCCAAGTGGCTTGCCGTGAACCCTAATACATAAATCTGTCACTAGGGCAAAATCTAATAGATACAAAATTACCTAGTCTTTAGAAATACAGATCACGATAACCACATGGCCCAGAACTGTCTTGTTACATTATTTTACTATTTTCATCTACTATCTATTACATATTTGTCATTATATTTTTAATAATTTAAAATTATAATTAAAAAATAATTAATAAAACAATTATATTAAAATTTACTAGAGCCAATTGCATAAAATGTTGTTGACTAACCATGTTTTCATCTATTTAATTATTATTTAATTGGTAACTATAAAATTTCATTGTACAATTAACTGGCAATATGTTTAACTGTGTTTAATGCAACTAACCTTAGGTACTTTTAAAGTAAACTCAAATATTTGAATTGTTAATGTGAAAATAATTTATTATAACCAATCTATCTTCAATTTCCATTTTTAAAAATTACTTTTATTTTATTCCACGTTAATATTAATAAACTACTTTTTAAAATTAAACTCTAATGAATAAATTTATTGTAAAATTTTACAAATATACGTATATCATATATTCTACAGTGAAAGCTACATCAAAATAACAAATCTTTTTTTTTCTACTAACAGCTAAAGATAGGTAAATATTAGTTTAGAAAATATTTAAATTAGTTTCTAAAAATACCATACTTCCTTTCCGATATTGCAAAAACGTTCGAAAAATCTCGTTTATCTTTGTAACTCACACTTTGAAAACGACGTTGTAGTAGTTGTCAATGAAAAGTAACTTATTTTTGGTCTAACAAAGTTGTGTTAACTGTACTAAATAATGACAATAGCATTCATTATGTTCGCTTAGAATCCAAAAATATCACAAACATTTGTCTAACTTAAGCGTAAAATAAAAAAAGTTTTGTTTTTCGAAATAAAACATAAATAATATTATAATTTTTTAAAAGTATTTTGCTTAAAATAATTAAAATATGTTTCGTGTAAACACATAATAAATAAAACAAACATATTAGGTATTAGAAATATAAATTCTGAAAATTTTATTAAAACTAAAAAAATATTGATAAAAAATTAATATTATACATTTCTTGAATCACTGTGTATGGTAAAACATTTCTTTGCGCTATTTATTGTTTTTTTACTATTATCTTAAAATATATATTTCATGCACAAAAAACTAATAAATAAAGTATATTTTTTTCTAATTGTTGTAAAAAAATATATTAAAATTAAAAAATATTTAAATATGACCTATATTTTAAATTCTCTGTATCAAGCAGAATTTTATTAATTGCATGATAAACTGAGATTTAATATCAGACTCAACAAAAAAATTAATAATTCATAACAGTACTTTCAACATGTTGAGTTATTTTTCGAAGATTTACAATTTAATTATATATTTCCCGAACACGAATATTTTTAAAATACAATTTCCGGTAAAACAGGTAGTTTTAAGCGTGCAGTTCCATTATCTATTAATTAAAATTTACTACATTGATTATTAAATATATCATTAATTTTTTATCCAATTTTTCATAAATGTTTTAATTTATTTCCAACATAATATATAGTTTTCAGAATTAAATGCACGTATAATAGTAAATCACAAGCAATGTTGATAAAAACATTAGGATGGGAATTTCATAGGTTATTATTTTTTGAACTAATGAAACAATTATAAACAATTACCGTCAGAAAAACAGCTGCCGGTCTGATTACCTGAAGTCACTATGATTTAAAGGAAGTTTGCAAAAAACAAGAGCATGCATAGGTAGGAAAACATCAAAGTAACCGTAGATGTATCTTAAGAACCACAATATTAAATCTAGAAGACTTGTTTTCAAGAGCAATTCTATTAGATATATGATTAACTAACTCCACGTATTATTATCTAAATGTACAACAAAACAATTTAAACAATGCATTAAAGTTCATTGATCTCTGACATTTGTTATTAAATGACAATTTATAAATTAGTTCTGGGTTGGTTGCACATTTTAGTTATTTCTATTAAATGGGAAATTATAGAGAAACCAGAAGTGAATTTAGTAAATGTAAAAAAAAAATCTGAAGCAATTTCACCTAATGCATTTATGATGTTTGTTACGAGTAGGTTCAATAAATCACAAAATGAAAAATTTGAATTCATTTGCATTTAATTTACTCAATAAATGATAATGTTTACTCTTAAATGGATGCAGTTATCGAGTGATTAGTAAATAAAGATGAGATTTTCATGTTATTAATTTGAATCAATAACTTGATTTTTTAACATTTACACAAAATTTTATTTGTTTGTGTATACAAAAATTATTGCTTTTTTTTAATTAATCGATTTTTTTAACGCATTACACAGTAAAAAATCTGTTAGATTTAGTATTAAGTAATAAAATTTTGTGTATAAATTACAATTTACAATAGTGACAAAAATGTTGGTGTTAATTTAATTTAATGTATAGTTGATAATACAACAAGTGTACTTTTTGACATTTTTGTTTTTTTCGACTTGCTACAGAAAAAAACTAATATTATAAAATCAAAATCATTAATATTACCTTCTAAAAATATACTCCTATTAAATTTTATTACTAAATCCAATAAATATTTTTAACAAAATTTATTTTAGTTTTAATATTTATATGTGAATATACGAGTATTTTAACAATTTATTAACTATAGTTATAGAGTATTATCTAGCACGAGTACACTACGTGTACCTTTCTAAGCGACATAGAACAGTTAACTTCGGTGTGATAGTCTTTGCCAATATTTCATTAGTTTTCTTTTAGACAACATCTTACAATCAACACATGTACTACTTCTCTTCCAATAAAACTTGATAAACAAATTATAATATACTTCAAGAGTCAATTAAGTACGACTCAGTCGATTACACCAGCCGCTAATTTGGTAGTCGAAGACTTTATGTCAGCTATTTTCAAAGTTATGCCACCGCATGCGGAAATTGGCCGTTGTCGTCTATAAATTGAGTCTGATTAAAAACGCATCCTTTATTAAACACACACGCTTTTAGACTCTTCCACACTGATGATATGTGTGCTGGGGCTTGTAAAGTGTGAACAGTGTTTAAATTTAATTAGTTCATTTCCTGGCCGCGCTAATTTATTTTTACGATTAGGTGAGTTAGATTTGTTGCAAGTGGGCTTTTGATATTAATTACGGAAATTAAAGGCTATTTTTATTTTATTCTGATTGTGTTTTTATTCATGAACAGAGTCAGAAAATATATTGTTGTGTTTCAGTTATAAATTTAAATAAAAATAAATTACCTGTATATTGATAATGTTTTTTTTTTGTTGTATTGTGCCGAGTTATAAAAATAATTTGAATTTCAATGTATCGGTTGAATAATCTTTAGTCGCAATCTTCATAGAATAAATGAATAAAATTAATAAGATGAGTTTGTGTATTTGAGTAGTTTATTGTTTAAGCATGGCCGTTTTGACAAAGAGATTTAAAAGAAGAGTAAATGTTGGTTACAAGGTTTTGGGTGCTTTGGAAGCTTTTGAGCAAACGTCTAATAAACGTTTGGTTAAAAGAATATACAGTCGAACTTCCGTAACTCGAATCTCCATAGTTCACGAAAAAAAATTCGAGTTATAGAAAATTCGAGTTATAGAAATAAAAAAAAATTATTTTTTTTATTGTTATTATATATTTATCTGTTTTGGAAATAATTAACGTGGTACAAAATAAAAACATATATTTTTCAAATGAATTTATTCAGGCTATATTGCACATAACATATTAATCTAACAAAGAAAAAACTACAAAACATATACATATGTACATTTGTATTTATATCTATAGTTATTATACATTTTACATTTATTTTATAAAAAAGTCCGTAATTTTTTTTTGCTTTACAGCAAGATAATAATCGTTGTCAATGTAATTTTCTAATGTTTGTAATGCACGATACACTTGCTCGGGAACAGTTTCTTTTGCACACAAATAGTCACTGCACTTACTAATAATTTGGCGCATTTCTTTATTTGTTGGTGGAGTTGGATCATCTATTGGCGTATTGTCGGTATCAGTGTCGGATGGTACATCATTGCATTCGTCTTGGTTTTTTTGAAATTTTTCTAAAATGTCTATGTCTGTTGGGTATTCTGCTGTAATTGCATCGTCATCTACAGATAAATATTCATCTACCGTTATCGCGTTGCCTTGTGTTTTTATCTGGTAATCATCAAATAGGGTCTTTAACTCCGATAGTGGTAGATCGTCCTCTTCCTCCCATTCCATATTATTTTGTATTAGAAAACCAGCTTTTCTAAAACAATTTTTGATTGTTACATGTGTAACATCGAGATTCCATGCCTTCGATAAATTTGTAATGGAATCCCAGAGAGTAATTTGACTGTCAGATTTATCTTCTAATGCAAGTAACGTTTTTTGTAAAATTCGCCTTCTATAATGCTGTTTTACATTTTTAATAATACCCTGGTCCATAGGCTGCAACTTCGAAGTTAAATTTGGCGGAAAAAAAGCAACTCGAATTGATTTTAATTGTTTTGTTATTTTCGGATGCGATGGACAATTGTCGACGAATAATAAAATTTTTCGTTTTTCGGCAGTAATTTTTTTATCTAAATTTGAAAGCCATTCTTCGTATAGTTCACTTGTCATCCAAGCTTTTTTGTTATTTCTGTAGATTATTGGTAAAAAATGTTTCCCTTTGAAACAACGCGGATTTTTTGATTTACCAATAACCAGAGGCTTCAATTTTTCTGTACCACACATATTGGCTCCTAGCATAATGGTAATTCTTTCCTTACTGTGTTTTCCACCTGTACACTTTTCATTTTTAAAAGTTAGTGTTTTATTTGGTAAACATTTGAAGAACAAGCTTGTCTCGTCTGCGTTGAAAATGTCTTTTTCGTCATATTGCTCTAAAAGTACCGGTAAAATATCGGTTTGCCACTTATCACATTCACTTATATCAATATCTGCACTTTCTCCACATATAGATTTTTGAACAATATTATGTCTTTTTTTAAATTTATCTAGCCAACCCACACTTGCTACAAAGTCTGTATGGTCCAAAGATTTGGCAAAATATAGAGCTTTTTCTCTAATAAGAGGACCAGAAATCGGAATATTTTGTTCACGTATGATTTTAAACCACTCAAACATAGCTTCATCGACATCTTTATAAACACAAGATTTAAATCGCTTCCGGTCAGCTATGACACCATTTTCGGCTTCTTTTAAAATATTTTCTTTATTTTTAAAAATCGTAGACAGTGTACTTGGAGGAATTCCAAAGTCCACGGCAATTTCCTTCTTCTTCTTCACACCTTTATCGATTTCACTGATTAATTTAACTTTGTCTGACAATGATAGCGTTTTTTGTTTTCTTTTTCGGTCACCCATGTTCACAACTGCGTTAAAGAAGAAAGACTAATTTTACAAATAAACATTTCTGATATTTATAGTTTTCTTTACTTATTTTTAACTTAAAAGCTTGTTGAGAAAGTATTGTCTCTTAATTTTACTAAGAAAGAGATTATCAGTATTATGACGGGCTATTGCCAAGAATTTACCTACGCTGTATACAGTATACTGGGATTATCGCCGGTAATAAAGGTATAGTTATTACCTGCGATAATCCCTTAATATGCTTTTAATATGCTCGTTAAATGGAAAGGCCACAAATGACCACAAATTACGTTATTATAAGAAAAATAAATTGTAAATTTCTTCGATTTATGGAAGTTGGGAACATAAAATTCGACTTAAAGAAATTCGAGATAGAGAAGTAATTTTGTATATGTAATATACTCCTAACGCATAGTTTTTTTTATAAATTCGAGATATAGAAAACTTCGACTTACAGAAGTTCGAGTTACGGAAGTTCGACTGTATGTCACTGATTTTGAAAGTATATGTCTGGGTAGACGTCTTGTAAATATATGGGGAAGTAGGTTTGAAAATATTTTGCATGAGTGAATGTTTCTAAATGGTAATAATAAAAGAGTACTACATGAAAGGCATTATAAATGTGAAAAAATTTATCCCACACTCTTATGAGTACATGGTGTGATTGTATACGAATGTATATAATTAATATTGTTACTTAAAAACGTAAAAAACTTTAACACAACAAAATTAAAATATTTTTTTGTGTCTTTATCTGTTAAAGTAAAATTATAAATATTAAAATTTTTGAATTTTATAATGTTTAAATTAAAATAAAACACAAAAAATTGTTTTATTTTTAAAACTTAAAAATATTGTGAATATTTAAAAATTCATTTTTATTTCTAAGTTCTAAATTTTCTTTATGACTTTTTTAAAATTATTAAGAATCGTTTCTTGTACATTTGCAATTATCAAAAATAGTTTCAACTTTTGTTCTGTTTATTGAAAACAAATTTTTATCACTTGACTATAACTATTCATAACTAAAATTACAAATTAATAATAAAAAAAGTTTACAAAAGCGAACTTCGAAAAATAATTACAATTAAATTGTATTTTGATATCTTAATATCCACAATAAAAACCGTATAAATAATCATTATTTTCAAATTACAACGTCTTTCTGTCCATTCAAAAACACAGCAGAATAAAATTAACACTCCGCAATTATACTCAACTCATTACACAGTTGCCCGCTAATCAAATCACAAACTAATTGAAATTAAATTGAGAGTCGGTGTTCATAGAGAGAGCTAGAAACTTCAGTTAAACTAACCTTACTTGACCGATAAACATTTTCTATTTGACAATAATGATATTAGCGGTAACAGCATAATCATATATTAGCGGAGTTTTGAAAGTAGGCACTGGAATCAACCGATCGTCAGCCATTGAATTCACTGTAGCGTGTCATTGCTGTTTCTTATTACAAGATGTTCAAGAGCATTTTCTGAATACACACCGTTAGGTATTTTTATATTTGTATTGTAATTAGTTAGGCTAATAAGTTTGCGGACTAATTCAAATAAAAGTATAGTTTTTGTCATATATAACAAGTTTATTTTATTTAATAATACGAAGTAAATTATACATTAATAAACATATGACAACATAAAACTTGCAAATTAAAAAAAAAATGTTTTTGCTAAATTTTTAACTTTGAGAGAAAAATACAACAAAGCTAAAATAAATATTTGATAATAATATATTATTCAACAATCATATAATGATAGTTGTTATACATGAAGATTAAGTTTAAAGCATCAGTACGTTTCGGTCTGATATAATAATTATATCAGACCGAAACGTACTAATTATTGATATTTCAAAATAATATAAAAATTAAATTAAATAACATTTACTTGCAGTAAAGCCTTTAAATATTAGCATAATTTGAATCAGTCCAAAATCTTTTTGAATGTACATTGTACGTATACGCATATAGATATTTGAATAACCAATTCGAAAAAAATGGCCACATAATTATAGACTCTTAAATGTCTACGAGTCGTAAAGATTGAACGATTTTTGCTTTGATTACCTATTCAGATAATTTGTATGTTCGTATGCTAAACCAAATTGATTTTTTATGTTCGCCATACTGTTGAATTAATTAAGAATTATTATGTTTACGAAATTAGTTCGGAGTTTTACTATTGTAACTGTATCAAAGCAATGGTGTAACGGCTTTTCAATCTAAATGTGCACATATCTATTTTTACATGTGTCTTTTTAAATTCGACAATAGTCCAATGATTAAGAATACGGAAACGTATTCATCAAACTAATTACGATTAAATTTTAAAGATCGCCTAATGACTATAATATGTGAATAGTAAATTGGATGAAGGCAATTCTATTTTTGAACAAATGAGAAAAGAATTTTGTTTTGATGAGTTATAATAAAAGTTTATCGATAGTACCAGATAACTGTATGTACTTTTTTAAGTGAATAGAACTAGTGACCCAAAAATGTTAATAATAATACTAATAATTCTAATTAAAACTTTACTTACAGACATATTTAAATTTGTAATATATAACATAATAATTATACGGGGCGTTTATTTGCAATAATTCTACCATAAATATTTAAACAGATATAAAAAACCTTTATTAATAAATTAGTTTTGATAAAGTATCTAATTATTTTTTTTTTGCTTCAATAATTTTGAAATTTTAAATGACATCACTCTTTCTACAATAGTGCCCATAGAAATTTAAAATTCATGCATTTTAACAAATATTTAAAAAGATTTTTGTTCTAAAAAATTTATAAATATTTCGATTAAATTGAATTTTTTGTTTAATAATACATTTTTTTTTGAATTTACTGCATATAATTATGCATTCTAAAACAAAAGAATGAAATACAATGACTGGTATTACGAGGTATATTTTTGAGTGTTTTAGTTAATTTATGTAGTCCTGCTCTTATAGCAGTTAAACAGATTTTAAAACCGACCTTGTAGTACTAACCATTGTGTAAACAAAAACATGTAACAAAGCAGCGCTATAGCTTTTATTATTTGTTAAATTACAATTTTTTTAAAACAAATGAAGCATTAGTAGCAAGAGTTTTAAAGTTTTAACTAGCAGACAAAAATTCAAAATTTTTATAAAATAAAACACATGAAATAACTATTTAAAAATAGTTGATTATGCAAATAGAACTATAATTGAATCAGAAAATAAACTGTATTATATTAAAGGTTTTGTATGTTGATGAGACATGATAAGTGTTAAATAAAACAATAGTTCATTTCACTTTTGAAATACATGCATTTTCGTTTGACCTTTTCGATTGGCCGCACAAACACTTTCATCAATTTAATTACAAATTGACCTTTTAAACTTTAACGGCACGCATCAAATACGATATATCTTCTGCATTCAAACACCTATTACAATCTTTAGCAATGTCTATCGGTCCCATATAAAACAAAATCAGCCAACCCCGGGTGGAAAAACAAAGCATTGCCGTCGTACAAGTCGTAAAGTTATCGAAGCAATTCGAATCGCGACCCATTATCAGAGGCGGCTGATCTGAATGGCGGCGCGCGGCTGCTGGGCGAATGTAAAGAAACAGGAACGAAAAAGGTAGCAAAAAAAGAAGGATGAAGAAGGAGATACACGGAGCCTCTTAAGCCGATCAACGTGTGCTTTTACGATTTGCTCGTACAAAAACAGTAAACAGTTTGAACCGTCGCATCGTCGTCTTTCGATAGTATCGCGAGGATTAAGAGACGCCGGGGATTAAATGACTTGCTATTGCAACAAGACGATTGTGTTCTGTTTCTTATTTACTCTGTATTTTAGCTAAGTAGGCGGCTGCCGCTACTGCCTTTGGTCATGACCTTTTTTCACTGATAATGTACTTTAGTTTTCTTTTAATCGCTTTATCATATTTTCAAAAGGTTTTACTTTACAATAAGAGAATTTATCTGACAAGAATACTTTGTTGCAATTATTTTGAAAAATATTATATTTCTTATAGAAAGTTTTAAATTTTTATCTATATTAATAGAATAAGAAAAAATAATTTAAATTACTAGTAACTTTTATTTAGGGCACTTGATTAAAACATGAATGATTTGAACAATGACTTGACTAGATAATTAAATTTTTAACTGTTCTTGAAATGATTTATGTATTGGTCAATTTACAAAGTTAATGAAATGTACAGAAAAAAAAACGATTTTATTTAATTTGAATTAGGTCCAGTAATTCCAAATTTTGAAATAAATTTGTCACTAATATAAAGAAAATATAATATTGTCTTATATAATTCGAGTCTTTGTAAATTTTCAAATATAAAAATAAAAATCAATATTTAAAAGAGATTTGCATAAAAAAAAGAGATTTTTAAAATATGACAACAAATTCTTGTTAAAATTTATCAAAAGTTTACTGTAAACTTTCATTAAATTTAATCTAACATATTTAAATTTAAAATTAATTCAAATTTTTTTATTAACTATAACAGACAAGAAAAAACGCTAACCACTAAATTTAAAAATAATTCCAACATTTAACCAAACGCACAACAATGACTCGATAAAAACTCATTGCAATTAACTAATTTATTGAACATATTTCTTCTTTTGCATTTTATTTGGAAGCGGAACAGAGCAAACAGATAATTTTAATGTTTGTTGTACGTAGTAACATTGACAGGTTATAATTTTTCATCCATTAAATTAAATTGGGTGACATTCTAATGGGACGCCGAGGCTGGGATGCATAACATGAGAGAGCAGAGAATTTAAGTATGTCGGTCGGTCGGTATACGCGCAGCGCCAACACACAACAAACGAAATGTTGGATCCAGCTATTTGTTTTGTTTTATTTTTAATGAAAAAGATAATCAAAATATATTGCATTGTCATGCGAGCATCATAAAATATAAAAGATATAATACATGAGCCAACATAGTGGGCTACGCTAGGCTTTAGCTACGTGCCCTTATTTTAACCGCAACAAAATATACTGGCAAGCCAGTAATCGCTGCATTTGTTTTCATTTTTAAAAATAACGTTTTAAATTTACGCTAATTAGGGGTAGTTTTACGAAAATATTAAAATATGTACTGTAAATTTAAGTTATAATAAATATATAATATAATATCTATTTTAATTAAACAAATTTTTAAGTTAATTTAGTAACAACCAATAAGAAAAAAGAGAAAAAGAAAGTTTTAATATCAGTTTTAACTTATACCGGTTTCACAATACAATTGTCATATGAGCAGGAATAGACAAATGAACTAAAACACTCAAAAATCGAGCTTACTGACTTCATGTTTCGGTTTTTATTTTGATAAAATTATTAATATTGAAAAAGAAATTTTGATATTAATACTTTATTATAACAATTTATGTTTCTATATTTAAATAAAAAATATAATACATTCTTTGTTTATATTGAATGATAGTATGTATATTGTATGTATTGTATATTCATATATTGTATTTAGAGAGTCATGCATTTTATGTTTTTTTACATACTTTTTGGCCTAACAAGAATAAAATTTCTAAATAATTATAATATGGAAATTAGACTATAAATCTTAGCAACATCACTTATAAAATACTTTAAATATAATATTTTAATTGGCCACAAACTACGAATTATTTTGTTGATAAGCTTATTTCAAAGACAATGTTGTGAATGACCAAAAACGATGCGTTATCATAGAAACTTTTTATTTTGCACGGATAACTATACATATTTGAAGTTCATTTATTAGTGAGCGTGTAAAATGTACTTCATTTACTAACCAATATAAAGTTAATAAGTAACACATTTCATTACAATCGTAGAAAAACCTATTTATTTCATGTTATTTAAATTATTAGCTTCAGTAATAGTTTGCTATTCTTGTATAATAGATTATTTATCTAAATAACAAACACTGAATAATAGAAAACAATAAAAATACTTACTAACATTATTAGACATTCTTCAAGTCATCTTTAATAGAAGCAATAACTAGTTGCCAATGGCAGGTAATTCATTGTAGCAATATTAATATTAATCGCAAGGGAGTATGGAGCGATGTAATATAATGTAAATAATAGTTAAAAAATGGCATTTATATCCAATATGTTCGTAGAAGGGGGGAACGTCTTTCTGCATATGGTTAGGTTGTATATTGTTCGCAAGTAATTCTCTGTAATGTTGGTGTAGTTAAGTTGAAGATGTGTGTGTGTATGTGTGTGCTGGTAAGAGAAGTTGATTCTTGTAATTTATAAGATATATGTCCTTAAGTGTAGTTAATATACATGATGTCGTATGATTGATTGATAAAAAGAAGAGTGGCCGCAATGACTTGCCGATTGGTTAATGTGCGGCGCTACGTTCATTGTCAAGTTGAATGCAGAGCCGTAATTAACAACAAAAAAATCTTACTCCTATATTTTTATAAATTATAAACTTTCTGTATTTATTAAATGATATGTGTTCATATTTCTTTTAAATATACAGTTACTTCGTGTTTAGAACGGAAGTTTTGTTTAAATTTGTAAATATTTAATCTATTCTTTTTTCCTGAGAAGGAAAGTTGATTTTGGTATAATGCTGCAAAATATACGTATTTATTTTAAATATATTTATTTCGTATTTATAACGGAGATTTTGATATGAGATTTTTTTTTTAATTTCTTTAAAAATCTATCTTTATTTATATATTAGACGCAAATATGAATGAGTAACCTACTTTGATGCTAAAAAGTTAGTAACGAATTGTTAATATTATTTTATAATTCTGATTTTTAATAGGACAAAAATTTGCATACTTACTTTTATAATATATGTATATACTAATAAAGTGACACATACTTTTTTAATTGCACAAAAATTAATTCACTTTGGAAACATTTACTGTAAATAAACCAAGATTTGTCCATAACTAAGTAAAAGATTAGAAAATGATCTACTGTGGCGAAATTTAAATAAAAATAATATTATAAAATTAATATTATAAAAAATCCCAAAACCACACTTAAATTAAAATAAAGCTAAATACGTATTTCGGAAGCTAAGCTTCCATCTTCAGTAGCAAATAAATTTACAAAAATCTTACCTGTGATCCTAGTACATGAACACTTAGGCACTTGTCAAAGGTCACTGGTGAGTCGAAAAAATGAAAATAAAATAAGTAAAACTCTGTTGGGGGTGGGGGGTGTTGGTTAAAAGTCAGTGGTCAATTTTGATTGGGTAGTATGTCGAAAAGAATAGATCGTGGGATTGGTCCGTCATCTGCGTTTATAAGATTGCCTTTATTTTTGAAAATATAAAGACTTTCTAAAATATCTAATTGATTAAAATTTGTAACTTGTTTGATTAATTTTAAATTTTTAATATCTAAACCGTGGCAAGTATCATAAATATGTTGGGCTACACTAGATTTGCTAATTCTATTATTTTTGAAGTGGGCTATATGTTCTTTAAATCTGGTAATGATGGATCTTTTTGTTTGACCAATATATTTCAAACCGCATTGACATTGAATTTCGTAAATGCCTGCTTTATTATTCACATCTACTTTGTCTTTCGGATTGCCTAACAAGTTACTAATAGTGTTTGGAGAAGTATAGCAAATTTTTAAATTCGTACTATTTAATTTAGGTTGAAGTTTTCTGGACAACGATTTATTGAAAGGAATTTTAACGTAATATTTTTTAGTGTCAATATCTGGTGGACTTAAAGTAGTTTTTGTTTTCAATTTTAATTTAAATTTACGTTTTCGAATTAAGTTGGTGATAATTTCTTCTGAAAATCCATTATTTTGAGCTATTTCTTTAATTAGATTTAATTCTTTTTGGTATCTAGATTTAGTAAGTGGAACTGTGAGTAGTCTGTTTACTAGAAAATTGAATGAAGCTAACTTATGTTGTAAGCAATGATTAGAATCAAATGAAATGTATTTGTTAGTATTTGTTGGTTTTCTGTAAATGTCAAACTCTAATAAATTATTGTTTCTGATAACTAAAATATCTAAAAATGGGATTGAGTTATTTTCTTCTATTTCATACGTAAATTTAATTGTAGGGTATTTAGAATTTAATTTTTGAACAAAGTTATCTAAATTATCTTTTGAAGTATCAAATATGGCAAAAATATCGTCAACATACCGGAGCCAAATTCTAGGAAAGTAGGGTAGTTCTGCTTTTAAGTCTATTTCGAATTTACTCATAAATAAATCAGCTATGAAAGGTGAAAGACTGTTTCCCATACTTGTCCCCTGAACTTGTTTAAAGAATTTATTCTTTAAACAAGTTCAGGGGACAAGTATGGGAAACAGTCTTTCACCTTTCATAGCTGATTTATTTATGAGTAAATTCGAAATAGACTTAAAAGCAGAACTACCCTACTTTCCTAGAATTTGGCTCCGGTATGTTGACGATATTTTTGCCATATTTGATACTTCAAAAGATAATTTAGATAACTTTGTTCAAAAATTAAATTCTAAATACCCTACAATTAAATTTACGTATGAAATAGAAGAAAATAACTCAATCCCATTTTTAGATATTTTAGTTATCAGAAACAATAATTTATTAGAGTTTGACATTTACAGAAAACCAACAAATACTAACAAATACATTTCATTTGATTCTAATCATTGCTTACAACATAAGTTAGCTTCATTCAATTTTCTAGTAAACAGACTACTCACAGTTCCACTTACTAAATCTAGATACCAAAAAGAATTAAATCTAATTAAAGAAATAGCTCAAAATAATGGATTTTCAGAAGAAATTATCACCAACTTAATTCGAAAACGTAAATTTAAATTAAAATTGAAAACAAAAACTACTTTAAGTCCACCAGATATTGACACTAAAAAATATTACGTTAAAATTCCTTTCAATAAATCGTTGTCCAGAAAACTTCAACCTAAATTAAATAGTACGAATTTAAAAATTTGCTATACTTCTCCAAACACTATTAGTAACTTGTTAGGCAATCCGAAAGACAAAGTAGATGTGAATAATAAAGCAGGCATTTACGAAATTCAATGTCAATGCGGTTTGAAATATATTGGTCAAACAAAAAGATCCATCATTACCAGATTTAAAGAACATATAGCCCACTTCAAAAATAATAGAATTAGCAAATCTAGTGTAGCCCAACATATTTATGATACTTGCCACGGTTTAGATATTAAAATTTAAAATTAATCAAACAAGTTACAAATTTTAATCAATTAGATATTTTAGAAAGTCTTTATATTTTCAAAAATAAAGGCAATCTTATAAACGCAGATGACGGACCAATCCCACGATCTATTCTTTTCGACATACTACCCAATCAAAATTGACCACTGACTTTTAACCAACACCCCCCACCCCCAACAGAGTTTTACTTATTTTATTTTCATTTTTTCGACTCACCAGTGACCTTTGACAAGTGCCTAAGTGTTCATGTACTAGGATCACAGGTAAGATTTTTGTAAATTTATTTGCTACTGAAGATGGAAGCTTAGCTTCCGAAATACGTATTTAGCTTTATTTTAATTTAAGTGTGGTTTTGGGATTTTTTATAATATTAATTTTATAATATTATTTTTACATAACTAAGTAGTCTCACTATAAACAGATGTTTAGTATCATTTTTAAAAAAGAATTATGCAAATTTTGACTATACTATTTTGTATTGTTATTTAGTGGTTATTGGTTTAGTGGTTATTTAGTGTGAGTTAAAATATAATTATCTGACATCTATTTCCTGCTTATTAGAAAATTTAAATATTTTGTTTTGATTTTGAATTTTATTGAAAATTATGCTACTATAGTTATGTTTTAAAAACCTAATTTTTAGAGTAATGTTTTAAAAAGCTACTTTTTCACAAATTATGTACGTTTATAGATTTATAAAATTTATAAAATGTTTTTTTTATATTATTTTTCGAATTGTTGCTGGTCAGAAAGATAAAATACCGTAAACATTTCTATGACTACATTATGCAAACTATTAATTATGTATCTACCTTAATCCCAGCCTGTTCGCTTGTCAAATCGACCGATCGCGGCATTGTACAGATAGCATCATGGCTGATTGTGTGCGCGTCCCGCGTATTGCGTCCCGCCGGTATCATAGGTCGGGCTGGTAAGAAAGATGAGCCCCGTTCGGTGTGGTAATCATTGAACGACTGCTTAAATCTATACACGCAATTAACATTTTTATCTGACAATTGTTGAAGTCATGCTGATTGTGTGTGCTGTAGTGTGTACGTTAGGCTGCATTTCTCTGGTTCTCAGACTATGATGAGATACCAGGGTGATTGGATTTATTTCATGGGGTTTATTTTTGACACGTGTTATTCATATTTAATGCTGGTATTAATTGTGCTTAGATTTGCAGTGTGTATCTTTAAATAGATTTGTTTCAAATTGAATTAAATGTCTATTTATTGAAATAATAAAAAAAATGTAGGTTATTCCAAATGAATTCTTTTACATGTAAATAAATCATGTCCAGGAAATTGAGGAACAAAATTGAAATAAATATTTCTACCAAACAAAATATACATAAAGTGTCTAACTACAACGCAAAAAAAGTGTTTTTTTATTACGAATAAAGTGTAGTTTTTTAATTTAAATATTTTACAACAAATAAGAAATAAAACTGTTTTATAAATTTATTATGTTTTGTAATTTTGTCTCTCTACTTACTGGGCATGTTATACGTTTATTATTACAGTTTATAATTCTAATCTTTATTTAAAAAATTAAACAAAATTAATCAACTATAGCAACGGTGAACAACCTCCAGCCCGCGGGCCAATTTCGGCCATGGAATAATTATTATCCGCCTCGCAAAGACTGAAACTAAATACATGTGATGTTTTTTTATTCATCTAGAATCTAGACCTAGTACAATAGAAAAAAATTCATTGACATTAAATAACTTCCTAATTTAATTCTTGGCTTGTTTATAAAATATAAGATTAAATAAAATAGTATTAAATTGAATAACTTTTTTTATAATAAATGCTTATTTATAATAAATTGTTTTATTATGAATAATTTTTGATCGATTTTCATATCACTAATCTACAAATATAATTTAATATTTTCTATTTTCCATTCTTATCATCTATGTTTTTTTACACAATATTTTAATCTTAGAAAAACTTAGTAAATAAAATTTTTGTTGTAATTAGCATTTTATGTAAACTACAGATTCAATTAAAAATATAAATATTTTTATTTAAAATTAATGTAATTGATCAGACTTTTGTTTTATTAATATTCAAAATTTCTAAAACTAGAAGTATTCCAAACACTTGAAGAAGTTTCCCCACAAACAAAAATCTCGGCCATTTCAAGTTGTATGCAACCCTTTTCGGTGACAATTATCCCGACTCCAAACTGGGCTAATTACCGCGTCATAAAGGCAGGGGGGGGGGTGCAGTGCGGTGTGGCAAGAGAGCGGTTGAGGCTATTTCACGCAATTGCGGTGTAATTGTGCGTTGATGCGGGCCGCAGGCTGTCGCCTCGCCTAGTCTTCCTCGAAATGACCACGGGGCCAACTTTAATGTAGTCGTTGCGACCGCAAATACTACGGATGCATATACGGGCGAACAGCAGGACGGTTTCTAAGTCGTTGCCTGCACTTGGTGGTTGCTAGACTTAGACATAGTACAGAAGTACTCAAACGGTTTGAATGGTTTTCAAGAAATTGGCAGAGGTAATGCTTTTTGGTAATATTAGGTAATTGAAATTGAAAAATAAAGTACATTATTTAATAAAATGTACATGTAACATTATACTTTTTTTACTGTTAAAAAGACTTGACATGAATAATATTTCAAAATAAATATAATTTTTAGTGCTGTTTGTTTTTATATACAAGTACAAGCAGTACTCTGAAACGCAGTATATATATATATATTTGTATTTTTTCTTTTTACTTAAATTATTTTGTTAGCAACTTCTTTATTAATAATTTTTTTTTTAATATGTGCTTTTGCATAACAATATCATCTTGGTACGAACCACATAACAATAAACATGATTCAAATTTAGTAACTTTTAATTGTTTTTTTTTAAAATATTACATTTCAAAAAATGTCATCATAACAAAAATAGGGATGTAATATAAATTGATGTTTAATGATAATGCAGATTTTATTTCGAGCAGAGGTGCTCAACTTTTGATAAAAAAAACACTCTGAAAAAATTAGTGACCGTGTAGATGAACTTACGTATTAGTATGTAATGACAACATAGATCTTTTTTGTAATTTAGTTTTCTAATTCTTTTTGAATATTTTTTCACTTCAATCGGAACTGACAGTTGTAAATTGCAATCGAAGTATTAAGCACCTCTGATTTGGAGAGTCAAATTATTCGTTTAAATAAATACATAATTTAAGAAAACAGTAGTCTGCCAATTGCTTTATTAAATTTAGAAAAATAAATAAACAGGATGATTAACAATCAGATAAAATAAATAAATTCTTAGGTTATTATTATCTATCTCTATTTTATGCTAAAGTATAAATAAAAATAAAAATATGATCTTACTGCGGCGAAAAATTAATAAAATAAGATTTAAGGAAAATTATTTTATTTTATTATGCTAAAGTATAACAAATTCTATTTGAGAACATTTGTAGAACGTCTGCATGCTAAAACATTCAGTTAGTTGTTGCAACATGCAGTTGTTTCTCCATCTAGCCGCAAGCTTTGAAATAGCACAAACAGCACAAGCAGAGCTTTGTAGAAATACTAAGTCTACTATACATACATACATACATAATACTTGTAAAAGCAATTACTACTAATGCAAAAGATGTACACATCTAAAGTACTAAAAATGGTCACGCAGACTCGTTTACTTACAATAAATTAGCTATAGTTATTAAAATACAAACTTAGTGTGCATTTGTAGCCGTCTAAACCCAACCTGACGACGAGCATAAGGTAGGTAGTTATTTTGTTTAGTTCTACTTTTAGCTTTTACTTTTAAAATCGGTTTTAAATAAATATAAATTGGTTTGTTATGCAGAAAAATAGATGTCTCTTTCTTTTTATCATTGCTATACGTTTTGTTTAAAATATTTCATTAGCTACACCGACCGTAGATAATCTTTTTACTAATTTAGAAAATTAATTATATGTGAAATTGACTTGCATGCGTATACAAAAACTAAATTACTTTTACTTAAATATATATGTTATTGCAGCAAGTAGGTAATAAGTACTCATATGATTATCGTTCATAACTTTTGCAAATTATTTCTTTAAAGTTTAAAAACGATACTTTTTTGTACAAAATTAATTTAAAATATAAAATATAGGTCACAGATAAAAACAAAACACTTTTAAGTTTGTATGAAATTATGTTAAGTAAAATGTTAAATACATATTATCACAAATTCATTTATCTAATCAGAGTATTTAACAATAATTAGCATTTTTCTGCAATTCGACTGGTATACATTTTCGCAACTGTAGAACACATTGCTCTCTAAAATTTAAACCTAAAAAAGAGCTAAGTTTTTCATTATTTTTACAATTATAGAACTTTTGCTAGTAAATTAACAATTTTTGTTTTCTACAAAAATACTGGAAATATCAAGAAAAATAATATACCTTTAAATGTGCCCTCCAAAATATACACAATTTGTAACAATGGCATTTTTTTAAAGTAGTACTTTTGAGTTATATTATTTTTAATAAAGCTCAAAATTAAAACGAGATATTCAACTTTTGCTAAAAGCAGAAAATAGATGTGTCAAATAACTATATTTTGATTCATTCTAAACATCACTGCATTTCACTATATAAGCAGTATAAAACAGTAAAAATTAAATAAATTTGATTATTGTCAATATTTTGCACAATTCTCTAAAAATATTCCTAAACACAACAATTTGAATTGGGATCACTTAGTAGCGGGATAAGTTTTCCATATATTCTTTATTTATTACAATATGCAAAACTGTTTTTGTTTAAGTCATCTTGGTTTATTGCCTATTCTTTCTGACGCCCGTTCCAAATTGCAGTTTTGCGATTAAAAGTTACGCTACTGACTGAGAAAGCAATAAATTACCACTTATATAATAAACATATTATTCAACAGAAGTAAAAATAAATATATTTATTAAATACATCAGTAATTTTTTTTTATACATTTTAAAATAACTAGCAATAGGCGATATTAATTTCTAAATTTAAATCTCAAATAAATAAAAAAAGAACTACTAATTTAGCTAGTATTCAAGTAAATAACTTTAACAAACCCTACCCGGAGAATACAATTTATTATCCTAGCGACTGACTGTAAGAATCCAATCTTCTCATCTTACAAGCAAGCGAATTACTCAAATTTTTCAAACGAAAGTAACTTTGCACTCTCGATGTCTGGTTCATGTTCATTTTGTGCGGTGGTTGGATGCATGTTTGCGTTGAACAAATGTACAAGCATGCAAGAGGGTGGTACAACATACAGGGGTGACATATAGTGCAAAGGGAAAACGGTTTTCTTATTGTGTTAACCGAAGTGCCAACGGTGATAAACATCTTTGGTTTGTAACTAACATGGAACTGTGTATGGGGGTGTGTTTGTGTGTGATGATAATTGATATAGTAGTAGTTTTGTTAGTTACGTTCTGGGAATTCCAAGAATCTAATAGAATGCAATGATGAAGATTCCAAGCGTTGATAAAGTTACTTTCTTGATGTTTGTAATATATTTTATTAGACAAATTATTGTCACATAGTCTGCATTTGTCTTATATTTAAAATTTTTTCTATATTTCTGCACAGAAAGATATCAAATGGTAAAGCTATACAATAATTTGTTTATTTATTTTTTATAACAAATACTGGTATCTTACGGGAAGTTACTACAACTGATTAACTGTCATTTTTAATATATATGTATAGTTATTGAGTAAATAAAAATAGCGTTAAAAAGAGAAAAATTTGCAGTTTTTAATAGATGTACATGAAATTTAACAAAATGATTATGATCAGTTTATTTTATTAATGAAAAATATGTTTATTATCTAATAAATATACATATTATTAACTTACTACATTATTATTAAATTTTATATAAATAAAATAAACTGATATACAAACATTTTGTTAAATTTTATTTATACTCTTGAAAAACTACAAACTTTCCTTTTTGCAATTTTTGTTTTTTCAATAATTGAATACTTTTAAAAATCACAGGTAATTAGTTTCAACAACTACTCATAGGATATTTTGTATAAATAAAATTAAGTATTTGAAATCTCAGAATAAATCAACAAACAAGAATTATATAAATACGGAACAAACTAAAAAAAAATATGTTTAATTTTATTAGTTCTATATAAAGCACTCGTAATTGTTTACTTTGCATTAATGCAAAAATGTGAAAATTATGTTCTTTTTTTATTTAAGAAAAATTACTTGATATTTGTTTTTGTTATTTCTAATGTTATTTCAAATAACAATAATAAAATTAATTTAAATTAAATATTTTTGTATTTTTTTGTCATTTATAATAAAATAATATAGAACAAAAATCTTATAGAAAATTTAGTTAATAAGTATATAATATTTTTCAGTTCATAATATATCTTCTAATAAAAATAACAAATAGAATGAAACAGTTCACCCCCCAATGACAACACCTAATACCATTACAACAAGATATCGCATTTCAATAATGCAATAATATTATTTAATCTTCGACCGAAGCAGTTACATGATCAATTCTTAAGAAGCAACCAAATGCCGATCCGACCAACCTTAATTTAATTAACATCAATGGCGTTAAGCTGTCACTACCCGATGATACAAACAACTCAATTAGAAGCGATAAATCCTCCCCTAGTGTATAGTATCAAATCATCCCCCTTCCCGATATTTTTCTTTCGCGAAATACCCCGCGCTATTCCCCGCTCCCTGAAGAAATGGTCCGTTTGCATGAAGATGTGTACATGAATATACAGAGAGGGATGATAGATTCGTTGTGGATTATCGCGTTTACTTGTTTGCTTACCACTGCCTTGAGCTACCGCACACCCGGTAAATAAGGGTTGCATATGACAATAGGGTTTGTGTTTTGATGCAGAATGGATGCATTCATATTGCAATAATCTTAAGTGTTTACTCAAATGATTTGCGATATTGATTTTCTTTTAATATTTGGAGAAAACAATGTTATTTTATTAACGTATATTTTTAGGATGATATTGTTATTTTGTTTTTAATTAAAAATTAAAAAAAAAAGTAAAATTAAATTAGAATATGGAAAGAAATAAAAGAAAAGGAAACCGAAAAATATAACAAAAAAATGTTGTTAATGAATTGCTTTTGTATCTTTAGAAATTCTACGTTTTTGTTTGTTAAAATTGCAATTTATTTTTACTGAAATTAATAAAAAATTTCTTTTTTATATTTCGTAAATTTTTAAAGTGTTTTTTGTAGCAATAAATTAGATTTATAATAAAAATAAAAATTTAGGTTTAAGTTTTTTTATATTAAAAATTCGACATTTCGACACACTAGATGTGAATCATCATCAAAAAAATAAATACAAATTAAAATTAAGAAAGTAAGGACAAGTAAGAGTAAGTATTGTTTTTCTTATCAACCAACTATTAACATTATTATGTTCTGCAATTATTTTTGTATCTTCAAATTTTATGTTATAAAAATATTCTTAATATGTTAAAATTTATAAATTTTAATAAATATTTTAACTTGACTATTATTTTAAATTATTTTTTGTACATGCATTATCAATAACATGAGTTTTAATTTATGTTTTAAACCAATTAAATACAATAACTTAAAAAAATAAAATAATTTTACAGTAAGTTTTAAAAACTTAGTAATTATGTCATGCAAATATAGTTGAAAAGAATAAAAAGTTTAATTTTCTTCAGAAAATTTCATCAAGCACTATTTGTTCTTTTTATGATTTCAATTCTATAATTCTTGTTCGTTCGATTGAAAAATTGTTTTTTTTTTGTAAAAACAAAAGCCTTTTCATTTCTTATGACAGAACGATTAAAATTTAATTTCAATTCTGATTACTTTAGCTGTGTAACTTTGTTTAAAAAAATGTTATTTTTTGCGTCACTAGCATCGTTATAAATTTTTTGTATATGCTACCGGTATTCGCAACATGTCAGAAATAATATCGAATTTATTTTTAAAATACTTGTAAAAATTGAAATTGATATTTATATTTTATTTCATATAAAACACTCTTACGATGTTTACTTTGATCTCGAAAATCTAATTTAAACGCAGTTGTACATTTTATGATTTTGTTTTTTTTCTATTTAAATTTACAATCTCAAACACAGGTGATTAAAATTCAGTGAATGTATTTTTATTAAAGTTATTTAAAATTATATAAAATAATGTAATAATGAAATATTGAAAAGTACTAATACAAATGAATAACTGATATAGTAATGCTGTGTTACATATTTTGATTTTTTTATTAAAAAAAAGCACTTGATACATGTATATATTTCTCAAAAAAGTTTGAAGAAGCTTATTCAATAAAATAAACAACTTAAGGTTTAAGTTCTTCTTATAAAGTTGTTATAATTAAAAATTGGATGTTTTGACGCACTAGTTAACAAAAACAAGTATCTAAATTACAAAACAATATTAATTTTATAAATTAATATAATTTTTTTAATGAGATTTTGTGATAATTTACATAATTAGTTAAAAATACTAAGGCTGAGTTGCATTAAACAATATTAACATAATTAATTGATTAACTACGCAAATAGTTTTCGAAACACTTCATTGATTGGTCAGTTTATATCTATATCATGTTGTTAAATTCATGTCAGTTTAATAAAATAATTTAATTGTCCAGTGGTGAATCAAAAAACTATGGCCCGTATTCTGACCTCAATTTTTCGTGAAAAAGTGCTTTTATCATTAATTTTAAAATAACTTTTTGCTTCTGTTTGTCATCAAATATAAATAATTTTTCTATATTTGATCATTTTTATTATATTTGGTATTATAAAATTTAAATAAACTATTTTAAAATGCATAATAAATGGTTTAAATGAACGTCAAAAGCACTTTTTTGAAAAAGTACTTTTTCATATGAGGTGAGAATACGGGCTTATGTATTTCGAAAATAATTGATAATCCAAATGATTAAAACTAAATCATCGATTAAATTAGCAACGTTTTATGCAACTGTCGCTTAGTGTCACAAAAAACTTTGGGCATCTTTTACATTTTAAAATAATTTATTTTACTGCAGTATTAAAAAAAGAAAACATTCTTAACCTAAAAAGTAAAAACTTTTGTTGCATAACCTCGAAAACAAAACAACTTCTACAATTACAATACTCAAACTATAATTATGTCTAAATTTAAGTCCTAAATCTAAAATCCGTTTAAATATCTTCAACCACAAGCTGTTAATCGTTGGACAAACATTAAGCTCTTCACTTAAACATATGTATACACTTCAGTTCCATTCGGATTGATTCTACAATTCTAAATTCTTAGTTCCATCCATCATTCTGCTTCTGTTACTACTGGGCTATAGATTTGGAGTATTATTTACACAAAACCAGGATGCTTTATTCTTTAAATTTACTCGGGATGAAGATCTGGGTCGCAATAAATTACATGTACCTTCTTATTGTTGGAATTTGTGTATAGTGAGTTTATTTACTGATCATAGTTGGCCTGTGTGGTATGTTATTGTACACAGGGATGCTACCCCGATGTGTTATACAATACTGTTGTCGTTGAAGTCCCGCGGAGCAGCTTCGACCACCCGATGATTTTTAGTTATATTTTGGAAGAAGTTTGGCATCTGAGGTTTATAGTTTATTGAGTATAGATAGATTATGTCTCGTTATTAAAATATATTTAATTTTGAATAGAAAATAATAATAATATTTTGGTTATAATTTAGATATTAAAATAAGTACAATAAAACGGTTGGAATAATTTCAAAATTATGGTAAATATAGCTTTTTGTATTCATTAAAAAAAAATATATATATATATATTCGGTAATTATTGGTTACTATAAAGGTTTTCGCACCCCTTCCTGGTTCAGTCAATTGAGTATGTTTACATTTGTAATGTAATATAAATAAATCACATTAGCAAGGAAAAGGAAAAACATGTAATTAAACAAAAAAAGTAATATGCATGTAAACATACTAAGGGGTGGAGATTTCAGTTGTATTACATTTGTTTCACTTGAAAAAGCAATACAGAACTATCTAGAACTAATGCATAAGTTTAAAAAGTAATAAATTTAATTTTATAAAAATTGTTAAAAATATATTTAAGAGTATAATCGGCATAAGTTACCAACTTAATAATTTATTAAAGTAATTTATAAAGAAAAAATTCTAAATAAATAATATTTTGCTTAGTCTAATAATATTTTATTATATCTACCACGTGTAAAATAAAATATAAAATTTAAGACAAACACTCGAAATATATTGAAGAGCATTTAATAAAATATGCAAGCAACTGCATTTCGAAATTTTTCGATAAATTTTTAAATCACAATTTATGTATACGTCTAGACATAAAAATAAATATCGAAAAACTTGTAGAATTCAAAGTGTAGAAACATGTTATCTTGTTTCTATCTGTTTCTGTTTTTTTTTTTATTATTTCGTTTTGTGCCTTTTTGTCTGAATGCTAAGGGTGACTTGTGTTTTGCTGGCTATACGTACATTTTACTCAGAAAAGCAGATGCATTGACAAAGTCATATACGATGGAAACGAACACAACGACATCGGGCAAGCAACATCGATGTCTATTTTGTTGGTTGGTTGTTGCGCGCCACGATAGTAAAGTTACGTGATACCCAGCTGAAAAGTCTCGATTTCACCTCGAAGAAGGAAAATCTATGAGTCGCTTCGTCGTTTAGTTCTTTTCCGATCTGCGCTTGCAGTTGTATCGTTATGTTGCACGAAAATGCAACGATGTTTTAAATTTTCCTTTGTTTCGACGTGTGCTACACTAGACTAAAGTGTTAGAACGTCTTGTATCTTTGAAAATCGACGAAGTAAATAATATATTTCGTATTTTAATTTATGTAAAAAGCATTTAATTTTGCCCATTAAACGGAATAAAATATTTAAAACTAAACTTTATTTATATAATTAGATTGTCAATAGTTTATAAAATATGAATAAGTGCACAGTAAATTTAAAAAATCTAAAACTGTGTATTATATTTATATTTAAAAAAATTGATTTGATAATATTTCAAATAAAACTTAAATATGTAATCGAAAACTTTAGATAAATCAACTGCCAAGAATAGATAAATATACGACAAATTAAAAAACAATATCTAAATATGTCAAATAAATACATCAAAAATTATCATCTACTGTTGAATTAGATGTTTTATCTAATATGACTAAATGGCTAAAAATTATCTATTTTTTTTTAGATTGACAACTAGAAAATTTTCTTTGTATTATCATTTTAAAAAGCTTACAGGAATATACAATCAATTAGAATGGTTATTATATTTATACAGCAAATTATATTATTATATATCTTACATAAAATTTGTTAATATTATGACTTTAAATGTATGTTTATATTTTGTTAAAAGTCATAACTTAACTATGACACAAGGTTATTATTGTACAGTATCCCAAATACGTTGAAGAATTGAATTTCTAAAGCATTTTGAAAAATATCCTTACCGAATTCATTCAAGATGGCACACGTAACTAGAAAATTACAGAACGAATTATGTAAATGACGATGCTCATCTTTTTTTCCTCCTTGTATGTATGTTATTGCAAATTCTATTCGCACGCATTCACATCCATTGGGCCATGCGTCACGCCTACTTGATCCCATTGAATCCCTATTTTCTTTTTGTCATTGTCTGCCCTATTCAGGGGACACATACAACTTTAAATTTATCGTACGGTTTTTTTGAAAAAACATACAACGTATATACCGATGACATTTATTTCACGACAATGGACCGCCACAGTTTGGTGGCTAAAAATATTTTTACCTTACCAGCAGATAACTATGGTTATATGGTTAACCACTATTATGCAATCTTTTATAGCTACCTGAATTCTTACGAAGCAACTTGGAAAATGTCGTTTTGTGTTTGTCAGTTTGGTTAAAAGGCAAAAGACAATTTTTTTATTCGTATGTTTAAAAGGAATATAATATTTTTATATTCAACAAATGATCGCTGATCTGTTTTAAACATAGGGGACAATGGTAATTTTATATTTTTTATTATTTGTTTGGAAAAAATTGTTTACGTTTTGTCTCCAAAATCGAATGAAATTAAATATGCGATAAGTTTGAATACGTATTTACAGATATTATTTTACATTGGTTTATTGTTAATTTTACTTATTGTTAGAATAAATTTAATAATTTTTTTTAATACACATAATAAGCTAAGAAATTTTTGAAAACCAAATTTTTTTATTTCTATTAAAGGAATATGTTCTGATAGTTAATATTATTCATTACTCATTCTAGTGACTTTTGAATTATCATTAAGCATCTTTATTCGTATCAGTCAAAATTTTATAAGTTTATTACTCAATAGTAACTAACCTCAAAACTTAAAATATTTGATGTGATTGTTGTTGCTGTGATACAGTCCATAATTAATGTAGTAATTATTTTAAAATGTTATTTATGTCAGATCTAAAATTACAATTTCTAATCGCATGTAATATTTATTATTCATTCAAATAAATTACATGTTTGTTGAATAATATACTATATATTAAATATAGTAGTACGTAATATTTTTTGTTTGTAATAGATTCGTATGATAGATAGTAACATCAAAAAATAACATATTTCTAAAAATAGCAACAATTATCTTCTTACATCTGTTAACTTAGCTAAATAAACAATGAAAAAATGTTCGGCATTAAAATAATATTTGTTTAAATGACGATTTCTTATAGACTGGTTACGCAATTCTTCTTGAAGTAGGTTGACAATTTCATCCAGGTGCAAAACGTAGGTAATTCTTTCTTCACTCAATATTCTTCACTAAGTTCTAGATTCTTACAGGTTTAATTTCTCATCCAATGCGGTTAGATTTTTTACCATCTAATCCTTGCGACATTATTTCATTCCAGGTGAGGCTATTGAATCCTTTTATTTGTCAACAAAAGCGATTATAGAGTTTTTATTTTTCTTTGCCTTCTCGGTACGGATTGCTGGATGTTACGTTATTGGCCTATTGTATTTTTCACTATATGTGGATTACATGACAATCAGCTGGTAAAGGGTAAAATCCTTAGATTTAAGGAAGATAGTTTTGATTTTCTTTTAGTCTACTTATTATTTTCTGTATAAGTATAGAGATAGACTTTTCTTTAATTGTTATTTTAGAAGAAATATTTTTTATGCTGGTTTTAGATGATTGTGTTGTTTCACTGCTTCAACATAGTAATAATAAAAATGTGTAAATTAACAACCTTAAGTTTTTTCTTGGAGAACATTTCTAATTTGCATATAAGTCCTGTCCCGGTTAAAGTGAAACAAAAGAAGAAAAAAAAACATGTAAAAAAGCGGAAAGAGACAACAACCAGGACACGCAAATGTTAAGACAAGAATGCTATTATCTAAATATGCAGAGAAACAAGCTACAAGAATTATGCATATTTATAGTTGTTACAAGCAAGACTTGTTTATTTTTTTTATTTGTAAACATAAAAGTTTTTGAAAACCGTAAATAATTTTGCTGTAAAATTAATAGTAAATATGGAATTGTTTAGTGTTTAGTTTAAACACAGAAAATTATGCATAAATTTAATATTTTTAGAAAAACTTATTTTGCAAATTAAATATGTAAATATTGTTTAATTAACACTGAAACACAGTAAAATTTATGTATGTAAATTAGTAAACAATTTGACATTCTTGTTAAATGCAAATAATTTTTGATTACTAAAAATTATATATAATTACAAAATTTACTTATTTCTAATTTGAAAAAAAAAAATGTAAGTAAGGTTTGATTAAAAATACTTAAAAAAAAAACAATCAATTAGTAATTGTATAAATTGACGTAAAAAAATTTTTTAAAAAATAAAAACAAGTAAAGTTTTATTTAAATTTTAATAGTATTTGTGTTTAATATCAATTTTTCACTGCGCAAATACAATTACTGCAAAATATTTATCGAATATTAGGTTTCAAAAGGAAAACAAAACAAAAATATAACATAATATTGCGTATATATAGAAACGCTATTTGATAAATTTAAAATATTTTGTCTGGTTAATAAATGTGTGTCGGAATACATGAAAATGTCTATGTTATATTAGAATGCTTTCCTCAAAACATAAACCGAAAACTCAAAGGGTCATTGGCTGAGCGTAGCGCAACGGGTTAATTTATGCGTATTTCCACCAATCGTAGCCGAGATGATAATTACTAACATCGCAGGTGGGAAGACATTGCCGTTAATGACTCATTTAACATTGGAATATATTACATGGTTTTTGAATACGAAGCCAAAACGGACATGTTTATTTAAAACACATTAGTTGAAGCTAATTCGGTCTACCGCCATGAGAAAAAAACTATTGTTTCGTCTCTTCGTTTCTTTCTTGTTTTTTTTTACTCCATGGCTTGCTGCAATCCAAACGCAGGGCCTGTCACTTCTTGGAAAAAGGTACAATGTTTCTAATACAAGTGTTTCTGATAAAGTTTTCTCTTTTTCTTTTAACATTTTAATGATATCTTTTGAATTTCAAATTGTTTTTAGATCTAGTTACTAGAAAATTGACGGTATTTATTATTTACATAAAATACAGACGATGAATTAACATTTTTTTAGTCTAAGCTGATAAAGTAATTAAAATCTACTCAAATAGAAACAAAAATTGTTATTTTCAGTAGCTATGTGTGAATATAATAGTGTTTTTTATGTCTAGATAATCATATTTATTAAAATGAGTTATTATTTACGCTAAAAATTAATTATATATTATTATTTTTATAATAATTTTATTACTTTATTATATTAAATAATTTGCAAACATATAATTTTAAATAATAAAAAATTTAGTTTTTAAAATTATATATTAATAAATTAAATAACTAAAATTACATTTCTTATAAACAAAACTAAAAAACTTTGACTTAAAATAATTTTTCTCTGTTATTGCATTTAATTAGAACTTAACTTAAAATAAAATAATACAGAAATTTGTGTTAGTTCTTATTGGAATTACTTGTTTCAAAAAATAATAAACTGTAAGTTGCAAATATTATATAAACGTATGATACAAGAATATGAATACATAAGCAAATATCAGAAATATACAATAAACATTGCAATTTGCAGGATTTTTTGTTGGTTTAAAATAACTTGTATTTTTTACATTGGTTTTATTTAAATTCTGTCTAATTTAAAGAAAATATTATGCAGTACATAATTAAGATATTTAATAGAGATTTTTATTTAAGTTAAATTTATTTTTATATTTGTTTTTTTTTTTGCTTCTAAAACATGTAATTTTGCTAAAAAAAAAGTTTATAAGCATTAGTCTTCATAATAACTTGCTTATAACGTAACTTTTTTTATTTTATTTTATAATATACAACCACTTACATACTTTAATAAATCTGCAACAAAAAGGTATTTTCATAATAAATTAAATTGCAAAATATTCCATCAAAGCATCCACATTAATAAGCAAAATAAAAGAAAAATTTGCGCAGGAGGCTTAGTTATATTTATATACACAGTGTAACTGCAATAAAGTAAGTTTTGCTTTCTTTGTGATTATAGTGGATTACGGCCGTTATTATTATTATAACGGAATTAACAAACAGTTATAATTTCAAGACATGATGTTTCGCCACTTGAGGCTAAGAATTTGCATCTTTTCCTATGACAAAGAAACTAGTTTATGTAATTTGTGATTACTTCGTTTCCAGCTATTAGTTACGAACAATTAAAAATATACGTTAAACGTTAGAAAATATTGTTTTAAACTTCATTCTTATCTATTTCTTATCTTAGATAAGTTTTTTCTTTTTAATGAACCGGAACAATTTTGATTATATGTTAAACTAAGAGAATGGAATAAATGAAATATGGTGTTACAATAAAATTATTATGTAAATAAATATTGTTATATTCTTTAACCTTTAAATGGAGCACAAAACTATAAATTTTAGTGTTCAAATTATAACCTTTGTTTGCAATATTAGTGACACAGTGTGTCCAGAAAATATTAACATACCAATTTAAAATTCAATAGAACGTTGATTATGCAAAAATGTTTTTAAATATTATAGTGTATACTTACACATTTTTTTAGAAATTCAAACATGATACAGTTCTTTTTGTTATAATGAGTTTATGTGAGTATATTTCTTTGGATACAATTATTACTGCGAACAAAAATGAATGAAATAATTTTAATTGTTTTGCAACTAGCTGTATGATTTGTGCAACATTTTTATCATAAATATTATGATTAAATATTTATGATACGACATACCATTTAGAAATTAAATGTTGGGCACAATCTAGTATTATTTGTATATATATTTTTAAAATTAATTCCAAAAAGTAATGACAATTTATTGTTTTTACGATTTTAAATTTAATATAGTATTTAATTCGCCGATTACACCATAAAATTCAACGCATTAAAGTATATATATATTTCGACTAAAATTATGCATTTGGTGAGTTTTTGTTGTTTCTGTAAAAAAAATCATTCAACTAGGAGACTATGAATTTTTCGATTTTTGGCAAAATTTTTAATAACGATTATTTTTGCTGAAACTTATAGTGTTCAATTCGCCGATTACATAATCGAATTAAGTGAGTCAAAATTTATGTAATTTACTAAAAATTATGCATTTAGCGAGTTGTTGGTTTTTATAAATTGGGGACTATAAATTTTTTACAAAACTTTCCAAAACAATTTTTTTGTTGAAACTTATAGTAAGCAATATAACACAAGGATGAAACAAAATTAAATATAATCTCTCAATTCTGAATCAATTTTAATGAAAATTGTATTGATATTGTTAGTGTACCATCCATATATTCTAGTTTACTTCGTTCCGTTTAATGTCGGTTATTTCTTTTTTCTTACCATTTGATGTTAGTAATAGTCTGTTTAAGTGTTTTTTTATCATAGTTTTTCTCACAATTCAAAGCGTGTTTCTAGGTACTACTACATTATAAACTATTATAAACTTTCAAATATATTAATCTACAAAAAACAATGCAATCCTGCTTGCAATTTAGATAGCATTGCAGTTTATTTATGGCAAATGTTTTTCTACATGTATGGGCGTTAATGCAGCATAGAACTGCAACACACTGTATCAATCAATCATATTAATTACAGTACCTTTCATTATCTGTCATCATTAACTTTTATAATTGCCGTAGTTTCAAACGCAGAGCACCATCCGCGTCCCAGCGTCAATACGACCGGAATCCTGTACACAAACGTTGTCCGCGCAAAACATGAACATGAACACACATATGCGAATTAGATTTTCATATTCGTTTTTGCCTTTGTACATACAATATTATCTGTGTTGTACGGTGCAATTTGCAATTAATTATGAGGTCTTTTTTTAATGAGTTGTTTAGAACAAAACCTGCGCCCAGCGTCGCAAATGTTATTGTTTATTCTGTATATAATTGACTTGTACTAATATTTGTTCAAGTAATTTGTGTTTAATTTTATATCAACTAACTGTACACAAAAACACAAGTAATTTTATAAATTAACTTTAAAGGTATTATTAATTGTATAATAATAACATTTTTTCTACTACTTGTAAATAATAAAAACAATTAATATCGTTAAATTTTTGAACTTGATTCAATATTTTACCCAGCTGACTGTTCTACACATTTTTTGAGTGCCGTGTTCTCAAAGTGCGTTATATTATTTCTCGTAAAATTAATCATTTAAAATTAAAAAAATATTTTCAAAAATAACAGTTTCGGAACTTACCTATTTATAGTTAAATAATATTAATAGATTTGCTACTTTTATAAATTTTTCATTTTTATTTTTGCATCAGGGAAAATAATATTTTATCAAAATAGATCTTCTTAAATTTAATATATTATTACTATTTTTTTCTTATCAGATAATTGGTTAGTTTTAAACTATATTATTATAAAATAAAATATTAAATAAATTTTACTTACCAATAAGATTCCAGTAAACAAACAATTGTTTTTTTCTTGTTCCCACATTAATCTGAAATAAAATTAGCAACAATAAATAAAACGAAACAATAAAGTTAAAAATATTTTTATATCAACATTTTTAATGTAGTTGCATATTATAAAATTCCATTCCCAGAAATTAAACATTAAATATAACAAACCACTTATTTTGTTGTAAATACAACTAACAGTACAACGGGAACATAATGCATTCCGACTTTTAACCTTTATTATTTAAATATATCATAATTCATAAATCATATTTCTCACAACTATAGTACAGTATATATATATATATATATATATAAAATATACCTGTTTCGGGAGCATAATGTACCACCATACAAAATTGATTGACGTATCAATACGGAAAAAAATATGTATCAAATTTCAACGATATTAAAAATGAAATAAAAATAAACAAATAGATACATCTAGATACGTACATTTTTGAATACTGTTAGAATCTTGATAACGGAGCTATTGTAGTAAAGAAATGTTAAAATAAAATTAGTTGTAGTATATCTACAGGAAGTTTCAGAATATATGTTATGAGAGAAGTAAAAAGAAAATATTTTTTATTTTACTGGTAATATTAGGAAAATCGAGCTTCGCTCATTCAAAAAGGATTAAATCCTTTAATTAGTCAAAAATTGCTTATTTAATTTTAAAGAAAAAATATTTTGACCTATGCTATTTATATTTATTGTTTAAACTCATTTTTTGGAATTATATTATTATATTTGTGACAAATTATTTTTAATATAAAATTGTATAAAATTAACGTAAGTTATTTAGTTTAATTTTATTTTTGTTAAATAATACATTTAAAATGTTTGTGTATTTTGTTAAATTATACTATCTATAACTCACAACCGTGAGTTATAAAATTATAACTCTTTTGCATTTTTAAAACTTAGCTACATAGTCGTTAAATAAATAATTTATAACCTTTTTTATGATATTGTGTTTTTAATAGTATATCATTGATTTTACACCAAAAAGTGTTCTGTTTTACTATATATCTGTAGAAAAAGTATACCGTTTATTATGGCTATAACATACTCAAATGATTTACGTTACTCGCCTTTGACTCGTGTCGTAAACCTTATCTTTGTGAGTTATAGCCATTGTAACATGGTAGTTGAACAATATATTATAAATTAAATATAATTAACATATATTACTTAAAAAAAAGTAACTTGAATCACGCTGTATATATATAACAGAATATTCACAGTAATCAAATCTAGACATGATTTCCATTATAGTAAAAAAATATTAAAATTAACTGATGTTATATATTGTCACGTTCTGGTCAGCAACAAGCGAACAACATTAAAAAAAGTAATATCGAAAAATCAGATAAAATTATTCACGGTTTTTACAAGTGTAATACATCCCATGAAAGGGTTTAAATATTTGAAATAACTGCGCGCTGAATACGTCAAGCCTTCTACATACATATATATACATCGAGTCAAACATTGGACGCGCGTGACGCCTGACGTAACATCACGCTCACAGAATAGGGACCTCGTACACGTGATATTATCCATGACGTGACACCACGCCGTTCCCTGATCGAGCCAACAAAAAGCCGTACGAGAGAGTTCAAAAATCAAGGCAGCCATGAAAAGCATGGCTGTTAAATTGTTATGTGTATATGAATATGTTATATAGAAGGTAGAAATGTAAGATTTCTGTTTTTGTATACGCGCTTGTAAGGCAGGACAGGTTAACTTTTAAGTTTAATATTAAACGTTAAGTTCCCGAGTTGAGATTGTTTGAAACATTTATTCGAATGTCTGTTTCTTTTTTTGGTTTGTTTTTTGTTTGAAATGGTGGATTGAATGCAAGACGTTAGAAATTTAGCTTTAAAATGTTGTTCTGTGAATGTTATCTTTTGAGGTTGATGGATACAGCAGGAATGTAAAATGTTTAATAGTTAATTTTATGGTGTTTAACATATTTGTGATTTAACTTTTTGTATGATATTTATATAAATAAAAAAATTGGGTATTATAAAATTGGTTTCAATTAATATTGGTTTTAAAACAATGCAACTATTGTTAAAATGTACTAGACATTTTAATTAACTACTATAGATTTGATTTTAATTAACTATTGATTTAAGAAAATAAATCTAGAGTAAAAATAAGATTAAAAAAATTATGACAAATTTATGTAATATTATCTAATAATAAGATGTATAATTAATTCAGTAGAAGAAAAATATACTTTTTATTAGTGGATTTAAAACAATGTTAAATTTATCAAAAGTTTTATAAAATAGTTGTTCAATTATTGTAATTTTGGCCTCATAATTACACTTTTTTGTGCGTGAAAATTATTAATAATTATTATTAATGTGAGGCATAGAAAACAACATGCGTACTATAAATTAAAACGTAAGATAATTTTTAAAAATTATTATTAAAATAAAATAAGAAAATAAATGGCCCATTTGTCCAAAATTTGTAAGTTTTTATAAAAAAAATTACCACTGATTAGCATTTGTTTAAAAATTATACTAAAATAATATAATAATTGAATTACAAGATTTAAAATAATTTTTCAAACTTGTTTTGTTTGTACATATCGTATATATACAAACATACTCTCAAAATCTATTAAATGAAACAGAAAAATACCAACAATTTTTCAGAGTCATACTCGTGTTTTTCACACACACATGAATATGATGCTATCAACAATACATGTACTTGATCTAAGAAACCCATGTCGCAACGTTCTTAAAAATGCTGCAATGTAATGAACTTTATCGTCATAAAGGTACAGAGAAGATTCCAATAGTATTATCAACCGTATTTGTAGCCCATTCACAATGATGTCAAAGATATGCCGTTGTCAAAAGCATACAAACATTCAAAACGACAATTGCATCAAACTATTCACACACACACATACACACACCACAACGACAAACATATGTACGATGGGCCAAGAAGAAGACGAAGAAAACGAAGAAGAGTTGCACCATCAGTCAAGCAGACTCCCATAATGCCTCCGAATCACAATGGCGGAGTTTATTACAATTGACACATGTAATAAATGACGCGCTGAATCTGATAAGAGGGTTACGCGGGCTGGCCCGGCCGCACTCCGGCTGCGATGCCCGCATTTTCTATAACGTAACTTTTAACTTTAGTTAAAGCTTGGTTAAGTTATAACAATGATTAACTTATTTTTTGATTTTGGAAAACTTATCGGTACATGACATCTCATGTTTGTTGGGATCAAAGTGATGAAGAGTTGGGCAAATAATTGGGGGTTGATTTTTATAATTTAAAAAAAATGTTAACTAAACAGTTTTTTTTAAATAGTAAAATATTGTTTGCACGAGAACGTTTATCAGAAGAGGAGTTTGTAAAACAAACAAATTATATTTTTTCTCTTAACTTACATTTAAAAATAGTTTAATTTTATTTATTGTAATAATTACTACTAATAATATTACAATTCGTCAGGTTTTCAAATTTGATCAAAACTGCTTCAGTTTTATTTTGGTTTTAGTACATTATACCACATCGGTGTCTAAAACTACATTTTACGTATTGCATGAAACTAATATTTTACACACGGCAGTAGAAAAACTATTTTTAAATATAAAGTTTTGAAATAATTTGGCAAATTTTCTATAACAAAATAAACGCAATTAAGTTGTTATCTGATCAATAAAATCAGATGTTTCAAAAACAGTTGCTAGTCCCGTAGTTGACCATATGATTTGCTAACAATTTTTATGCAACTGGCTCTAAAAGTAATAGATGCAGAATTATTTTTTTTTATAGCATTTACATTTTCTTAATACTGGTTTTATAACCAAGTTTGTATTTTCAGTCTATAATTTAATAGTTATTTACTTTTTACAAAATTTAATTTTAAGAAAATTTAATTTAATTTAATTTTAAGAGGAAAATAAAGACAATTTTTGCCTAACTGCGCACCACCAGTATCTCATTTGAAACACAATGTTCTTAGTGATATAATCTGTCTCTTTTCCACACCCATTTCTGATTGTCATTGTGATTTTTTGATAGTATCGTACAAACATGGTGGCCCACTGTAATTCCCGTTGAATAAAAGTGAAATTATGTAATTTGTATAAGTATACGAAATCTGTATGTAATATCTATATTATTAAACTTTAATGTATTTTTATCTCGCCCGAGACATTGAGTAATTGTGTCATTTATGAAATTCCTTCAATTTAATTTTGATTTGATAAAAAAGCGTATTTAATATTTTCAATTATTGAATGCGGCTTTCTAATACGAGTGAGCTATTGTATCTATCTCTCTATGTTATGAATAGAAATTTCAATTTTCGTAATCAGATTATTGTAAATTTACAATAAAAGCGCGGCTATTGTTTCAAAATGTAAAAATTAATATGATTAAAATCTATTTATATGTCAGGTACATGAAGTGAATTTCATTACAAATTTTTATTGGGCCCGTATTCGGTGTTTGTAATAATAAAACATGTATGATACGTATCGTTTATTCGATTATGAAACTATTCCATTATTCTCTTAATTTATTCTAGTGAAATAGGCGAGTTTAAATAATCCAGTTAACAAAATATTAATTATTTACAGTTGATTAAAATATAAAATGTTTTACGTTTCCCAAAAGAGATACAATGCAATACAAATTTTACTAATATATGAGCATTTTACATGTGCACGTTTTGCGATATCGCGCTTAAATTATTCATTAGTACTAAACAATTATTATTCATTTAATTTGAAATTGTTTCGTTTACAAATTATTATTATTACTATTGTTTAATTTTTTATATAATTTTATTAAAATATCTACTATATACAGTGTTCGTCAAAAGTCTGCATCATATGGTAAAAATTTTATTATACGAGTATGTTTTCTGAAAATTATTATTACGCAACTATTTAGTGCTTGGCGAAAACATAAATATACACTAGTTGAAAGTATTGATACAACTTCCAGCAGAGGTTAAATTAAATAATTATAAAAAAAATCTGATTATCTTACTTTATTGAGCTACATCTATACGGGTACATGGCGTGATTGTGTATTTATTAAATACATACAAATAATTTTAACATGGCGACAACAAAGCAGGAAAATTTGTGCTATTATAATATATAACAATAATTATTAGTACTTGTTTTACTATGTCAAAAAATTTATTAATAAAACAACTTAAAGAATAAAACAAATATTTTATTGTGAACCGCGTTTATTTTCATAATAAATTTCCAATGATTCATAGCGTAACGTATTCCGTATTCCCCATGCTCATAATAAATGTGTGCATGTCATTTAAAATAATAGCGCACACACGAGCATTGATTATATCGAAACGAGGCGACAGAGGTAAAAGCAAAATGGCTGGAGCAACAAACGGTTTGTTTTGGCGAAAATCGGCAGCTATATTTATCTGAGTTTTGCGTGCCGCACAATTGCCACCCATAAAGGAAGTCACTTTTCATATTTTGACGGACTGTTTTCACAATTCAACGACAAGCCATTTATGAGATTGTTACCACCATTTCTTTATTTCTCTATCAAAATTTATTTGTCCAGTTTGCTTAATTCTTATACAAATTTATTTTTTTGTGCTATTATTAGACAGCTATGCTGATATTAAATGAGTTTGTATTATATTTATATATGTTTCCAAGTTTTCTACGATAAATTAATTATAAGTCGTTTATTTGTAACATAACAAAAATGAGTAATTTATTTAATATACCCACAAAAGAATATCATAAAAATTTTCAATTAAAGCATAAATAATTTTTGTTCACTTATTTGCATTAGCATACAATGTCACTTACATTATTATTTTAATCAAAAGTTTATTAGATATTAGCTAAAGATGGCCAAATTATTTTAACTGATTTACATTGACTTTTACAACAATATTTTTACCAATTTTACACAATTTTTATGTTTCTGTAGCCAGACTCAATACGTATTACCATACATCAACACAAACTCATATATACAATGTTGTGATTTGCTCAAAACTTTTGCATAATAATTTTACACAATTTTGATCGATTAAAAATTGTTGAGTATAAATTTGCTATTCGATGGCGTAAAAAATAAATAATATTATTTATTAAAATACGCATATATAATGAATATATTATTTGACAGAAGTAAAAAAAGTGTATGTATTTACATCCAAATTTTGTTGGTTACATTATAACACTCGATAGTACTACAAAATATTCGTAAACAGACGTAATATTCGAAACTATCAGCGAAATATTTTGGGCGACAATAAAGGTGCATGACCGGCGGCTATTGAACAAATGATATTGATTAGTTTGACAGTTGTATATGTAGATGATTTATCGAACTAGTGGTTGTGCCAGCTAATAATGCTTGCTACGTAGAGATGATACAACACACAAGACATGATGTTCTGGCCAAGATCATATAAGATATCAGTAATGCCCGTGTCCCACTGTAAAAATTTTTATAAAAATTTTATAAAAATTTTTATAAAAAGAATTTTTACAGTGTGACAGCCCGTAGTTTTATAAAAATGACGTCACGGTAAAATATTTTTATGGTGTCTGTATTTTAATGACGTCACGTAAAATGTTTTTATAAAAACTTCTGAGATAGAACCGTTTCTATAATTTTTACGAAAATAAGCATTTGATTGGATGTTAGAACAGTTTCTATAATTTTGACGAAAATAAGCATTTGATTGGATGTTGCACGGCAGTCAAACTTCTAGGGATTTGAATTGCCGCGCGAAACTTCTAACCAAAACATATCCAATTAAACCTATGATAACCGCACTCACTAGTAAATGCTGGTTTGTATTTAAACTTTCCATGATAAAAAATAATAAAATAGCACACTTTTTCAAAAGTTTTTCAAGTTTTAAGCACCAATCTTATAAAAACCAATCTCACAACATCAACCTCACTTTTCAGTATTTCATCAAACAGCTGATCAGATTTTTATAAAAATTTTTACCAAAAAATTTACAGTGGGACATACCTTAAAATAATTTTTATGGTGGGTGACGTCATACCGTTTTTATAAAATTTTTATAAAAAAGTTTTTATAAAAATTTTACAGTGGGACACGGGCATAACATGCTTTATGCGTTTTATTCTGCTTCAAAAGACTTACTATAGTTTGTTTCATTTTCTAATAATAAAAAAATAGTGTTAACGTCCGATTTTGTAATAAATACTTTAACTACCATAAAGCCGATTTCAAGCCGACTTTTATAGACAACAATAAATAATTTTACATTAGATATTTGAAAATTAACAAAAACGCATTGTGTTACTGGCAAAAATACCAACAAAATTTAAAAAAATCGATTTTAGTTAAAGCGACTTCAAGATATTTTTATGAAAATTTACAACAATATCGTAACAAAACAGAAAGTTGTTATTTATTTATAATATTAAAGTTATTAATATCAACTGCTTAATATTTTTTTTAATGTAAAGTACACAAAAAAAGATTTGTAAATAATATAACAAGATAATTTATTTTAAATGTTACAACAATATTGAAATAATGACTAAATATAAAGTTAATTCCGAAATAAGTAGGAAAGTGTAAATAAGAATATTATGCCGGGTTGCATGAAACTATTATTGGATTGATAGCAACTAACGGTTCGTTAGTTTTGCATAAATTAAAAACCTAATGAAATATTGATTGCTAACGAACCAATAATATTTGCATGCAACACAGTAATAATATTATAAATTACAAGATAAAGCTTGAACAGAAATGTTTTATAAATACATGACAAGAGTTTGTGCCATACCTGTACGAGCATAAATATATATGTATGCAAATTAAATATTTTTAGAAATGATTTTGCAACGTAGAAAATGACAAACAACTTGAAGCAACAACGTTAAGCAACTAATATTGACAACAAAACTAAATTTTCTAATTAATTCTGTTAGTGTTTTAATATTATTTATTTTTATAAATCTGAATAGAATGTAAATAGTAATAAATAAAAATTAATAAAGATAAACTTCTACCGAAAGTATATAAATAAATTTAATAACATTTTGCATGTTGACTTCAAAAAATTAACAGTTAATTATACCCAAATCTTATCCGTTTACAAAAAATATGTTTTGGTTTAACGAATTCTATTCAAATGAAGTAACACTATTGCAATATTTTGACATGTCAGCTGTCATTCAAATTTAAATAGCTGTCATTTGTAATTTGGTAGTAAAATGAGGTACGACAATAGAACATCGAATTGTATTCATAAAATATTAACCAAGAAAAAAAAACTGTATTATTCAAATACGTTTCCGAATTCGTAATTATTTATATTGTTAAATATTCAATAATAGTTTTTTTGTTCGCTTTTGTATATAAATTATCATAAAAAAAACTCTGGAATTAAAATAATGCTTTTGAAATCAGTTTGTAATATCCACGATAGACAATATTTCATACGCAATCAATTCCAAAGTTAACTAGATCACACAGTAAATTTTTCCGTTTGACAGGTGTCTGGATTATCTAGTATTTTTTGTTTTTGTTTTATTTTAGTCAGACCAATCAATGATTAGTGTAGATTGAAAAAACAAAACAACGACGACCAAGATCATCCGAATGACGTTGCATATGTTTTAAAAATGTTATATAGATGGCGCAGTGTCTAGTCTCATTCTTAACAATGCAATGAAATTATAATTTATAATGTCATTATCTAGCTGTACATTAAGTTCATAAATTTTAAGTGTACGATTGTAGAGATTGAAATAAGAAAAAGTAAAGTAGAAAATAAAAGCGCCATTTAGAGTTTCAAATAAGATTATTTATTATTAAAATTTAATTTAGATTGAACAATGTTAATTAAATATTTAAAAAAATTGAAATAAAAAAATTACTGTAAATTGGAACGTGACTTAATACAAGACAGATTGCGTCATAATGCAGTTTGTAGAGAATACATAATCTGAGAGAGGAGAGAAATTGATGACGTCTACTTTGTCCATGCATGTTGTCAATATGGTTTAAGTTAGTAATAATTATTTTATTTAATCAAAAATGGCATTACTATTAAATTTTTGAAAGTGACTATTTATACATAAGGTAAGACGCAATTGGATATTTATACATACAGTATGTTTACGCAATTAGCTATTTAGGTTAGGTTAGGTTAAGTTTGGTTACATAAATAGCCAATTGCGTATACACACCATATGTATAAATAGCCTCATCCTAAATTTTTTGCTATAATTTGACCAACTTATTACATTACTGTTAATTAATGAAACACCAATATATTTCACTATTTGTACTTAAGAATATATACATTACTAATATGCATATAAACACAAAAATATTCTTCGTATTTTAAACACGGTTATTTTTAACCGTTAAGTATTATTCTCTGAATATTAAGAATTAAGTACATGATTCATTATGTTTATATTTTTGCATTTTAAATTCCGTCTTGACAAATAATAATATCTCTCGGTTAACTAATCTGGCACGAAGTAAACGACATCAACGTGTCCTTGAACCTGGTCGCGAGCGATTAGTGTAATAAATGACAACTTAAATAGCCGCGTCTTTAATATAAAGATTTAAAAAATTAGTCTGTAAAACTATAAAAGATCTTATTTACATATACGCTACACTCGTATTCATCGCATAAATTCAGCTTTGAGTTAAACAAATGTCCAGCTGTAACCTCTGACGTTTGCGCCTAGCATTTTAATTCTTCAAACATTGAAAACTATTTCTTGTATGACACGTATTTATAATATTACTATAGTAATAGTTTCATTTAAATGATTAAAAAATTAAATTGAATAAGTTTATTACTGCAATTATCAAATGTTGTTATTATGTATAAAATAATATATTTTTAATTCTTCAATTATTAAAATTATATTTTGTAGAAAAATATAATAATATATTACAGGTAAAAATTTTGTTTAAATTGATAAAGAATTAAAATTTTGAAATTTTGATTTTAATTATAATGTTAATATGTATAATAGAAAAATAGAAGAATCAAATTTCCAAGTTAGTGAAGAATTAATATTTGGAGGCGTCTATGCTAAGGCGGGTCATTGAGGTTTTAAATATGGTCAGCCCTGCCCACTTCTCACAAATGAATATTAATTACTTTTGCTTGGCAATACATTCATTAGTGGCGTCTGAAAATATATACATCACAATTAAAAACATTTTTGCATTAAAGCGTTTTTATAATGTTTGTTTTTAGATTCTTCTATATATTTTTTGTAATTTATTTTAATTTATGTTCCCCGAATCTATATGTTTATATTAAATTAAGAAAAAATAATATGTTATATTTGAAATGATTGCAATTTAGTTCACACTTGCGTATTTTATAGGCAAACAAACAAAATTTGTGTCAAAATACGCAAGTATCCGTATACGAATATTTTGTATTTTTGCGGAGTAGCAAATACTATTTCATGTCGAGTATAGATAAATAGGACACATCAAAATACGTAAATTCCAAATATGTTGCTCAAATATCGTGTATTTCATTTGTTCGTAAATATTTATGACAAATAACGCATTGTGAACTAGGTTTTAGATAAAATTTTGACAATGTTTTTTATGTTCTGACTTGATTCCATAAGTTTGACATTCATTCTTTTAAGGTAATTGTAAAGTATGAATAAAAATAAAACACTTATAGGCGTATTTATAGTAATATGTTACTGGCTTAAATTTGGTTTATCTTATAGAAATATATAGGATAAACCCAGGTTTAAACCAGCACGTAATTACTATGAATACAGCTGTTAATTACTTCTTTACTATAAAAATTCCAAGTTATCTTAAAATTTATCAACAAATATCTAGAAAAACTGTTTGATAAAGTAACAAAAAAAAATTAAATATACAGAAATTAACAACTTGATTACATTATATTTATATATGAAAGAAAAAGTGTAATACAAGTTCCAGAGCATATGTTGCAATGTCGTCTAGCTTTACAAATGAGTGGCGTGAGTATTTTGCAAGGCGTTCATCTGTCCATCTCTCGCGTCGTGTTCTGGCATCGGACGAGTAGAACTGAGCCAAGCGGGCAACAGCCCAGAGAGATGATGCTGCAGCCAGCCGGCTCTCATTACTCATAATGAACGCAAGTAGTGGGTGGCAAGAGTCGGGCAGAGCACAACGCCGCGATCCGGAAACGCGCACATAAATTATTCGCTCGCTTCTTCCATCTACAGCTTGCTTCAGACTCATTTTATATCACATTTTAGAGATATTTTGTTGATGTTTATGTCAGTTATAAGATATACAAAAATATTTCAATTAGTTTTGCACTTATATGAAAAATTTCTAAATATATATTTTTTTCATTATGTAATTGTATTATAAATTTAAAAAGTTTCAGTAAAGAGACGTATCATAAATGTGAATAAAAACTGCTTAGCATTAATTAAACACAGCAAAATTGTGTGAACATGTATACTTAAAAATATTTTTTAAGAACAATATTATATTTTATATTAATATTCTAAAATTGAGACTTTATCTCAAAAATTTCACAAGTTACTCAGTCATTGAATTAGCTTACAAAGCTATGCATCAACGACTGGTCAGTTTAGTTATAGACACGTGTTTCGATCTTAAGGATCTCGTCGATGTGGTGATTTAATCACTGTCCGAAGACAATGATGCAGATGTAAAGTTTTGGCTGACTATTTAAACACTCCCAGTGCCCAAGTAACACTCATGAACAATTTTTATTCGATGTTATATTTTATATTATTTAAAAAAAAATATATCTCTTAATCGATTTTCAGTCAGCTGCATTGCTCACTAAGCCACAAGTATTACGGTCACTCAATAAAATTAATTTTATTAAATTTTGTGTATATGTGCATAAAAATATGTATAAATAAAATTTAAAAAAAATACCGTATCAGATCGCATTTAATAAAACACAACACTTCGTAAATTGGAAAGTAAGGTTCTGTTAACAGTTTCTCGAAAATTTTAAATGAAACGAAAAATCTTAGTTAGTGTTTTAAAACAACACAGATTTAGATATACTCACAAATTACACAATTGTCAAAATTTTTTTAAATATTTGAAAATGTATTACATTGTTTATAAATTTTGCCACAGTAATATATATATATATATAAATATTATACAATCTTTTTGTTAATGTTTGAACAACTTACAGAAATTAATATAATGTTTTATATTAGTCTACAACAAGCTCAACATCCTGTGACATGAACCAGGATAATTTCTCAAATTGTGCGTACAAGATATAACAGTAAATATATTTTCTGGGCTTGTACGTAAAATGACAAGTGTAGAAAAAACAGGCTTATTTTAATATGCTTACATTTCTAAATAACAGTTTTATTTATTTTATTACATAAATAACATTTTGCTTAGATTAGATTCTAAATTTAATATTCTATTTTAACTTGACATCAAAATATCAAAATAAACACAATAATAGTTCATAAAACATTATTCAATATATATTATTTTTATTTATTTAAAAAAAATGCATAATTATTTATAAAATAAGTTTAAATTATTGAACAAAATTAAACAAAGTAAAACTTATTTTGACACAATGCATGTTGTAAAACTGCTCTCACATATAATGTTAGAAATAATTTAAAATTACATAAAATACCTTGTAATTTACTGATATTTTGGATTTTTAAAGCTAATGTAAAAATATATTTTACTTAAATTTCTTTTTAAATTTCATTTATTTTATCGATAATGTTAGATGCAATAATTAAATTAAGTAATTTTTAATTTAAAACTTAAATTATGTAAAATATGTGGCTACAAATCTTATTAATTTTTAGCAGTGTAGTTAATTAGTTTATTAAAACAACATTCCAAGATAGTCAAAATATTCTTTCACTATTAAACTAGTAATTCTGAACTATTTTCGGTGTTTACGGTCATTAATTTTAACTTAAATCTTTAAATTTAAAGAACTTTATGTAAATTTCATTTCTGGACACTACTTTCAGTGTGAAATCTTTAACTTAAATTTCTTTAAATTTTATAGGGCATGTTCAGAATTGCTCTATTTTAATTTATTTAAGTCGCCAAGTTAAAGTTTTATTTAAGCTAAAAATCTATAAAAAATCTATAAATAACAGCAACATTAGTCTTACAATTCCATATATTGTACTGTCACCTAAACTATGTAAGTATATGTGCAAAATTTTAAGTCAATCTGATATGTGGACGTGAATTCAAATTATATTACAATTTTTTTTTACAGAGTTGTTAGATTAAAAAACCTTGTAAAAAATAAATTGTTTTAAAATTTGATCATAATTAATTACAAATTTTACAATTTTTTTAGATTTGATCTTTTGTTTGTGTATAGTAAATTATTTAAAAAATAGTACATTTTGCAAAATCAGAAAAAAATATTCATTCAATATCAGATACATAAATAAAGAAATGTAATCTTTTGTATTTTATAAAATTACACAAATATAGTAATTTAAAATTGTAATAACTAATCTATAATTTAACAAGAACATTGTATCTTCTCTTGTAACTTAATATTGCCGTAACATGACAAATACGTTGCAACTAGCATCAAATGCAGAATGCACTAATTGGATTTAATAAAGCATCTTACTAGCATTAAACTATATTGTATTACATATAGTTTGATAGTATTTAGCCCATACATGGTGCTATTAGTTTATGCACAGTGTTGCTCATTGCAGAGATCTTTCGCTGCAAAGCAACATTGTTGTGCTTGTGAACATTTACCCACACAATTTAATGGTAATACAACTCTGTATTTGTAATGATAAACTCTAGAAGATAATCAATAATTGTAACAAGAGTTAAGTACTTATTTCCAATATGTTTATTTATTATCTCTAGTTTGCTAAAATATAATATTAATAAAAATTTTGTTTTATTTATAAAAACTAAAAATTTTGTGTGTAAAATAATAATTTAATAATGTAATTTGAATTTTATAAGACAATATACTTCTAAGTAATTTTAATTTAAATTTACAAACATATCAATATTTTTCGTCACATCTGAAAGTTTTAGTTGAAACAAAATTTTTTTTACGTTTTAAAAAATCTAGTATTTTACTTTTTTTTGCAAAACAAATAAAAGGTTAATTTAATATTTGAATAATATAATTTTTGATTAAATTGATCAATAATTTTTAAAATTCTCATGCATTTCAGATGCATCAATGCACCGATATGATATGTTTGTCACATGTATATAAACCAGTAATTTTTTTTGCATTAAAATATTTCATATAAAAATTATGTGACATGATAAATAAAGCGAATAATATTAATAAAACTAAATTTATATACCAAATAGTGACACTTATAAAGATACAGTCAGTAGGTAAATACCCTTTTGTGACAGCATAAAAAATCGAATAACGTCTATCTGCATAAATACAAAGAATCATAACATCGGCAAAGAGATCAATGCTCTTTCCCACGTTACCCCCGAAGACAAGACAGGTCATCGAGAAGTCCACTGACTGCCATCCACGTCCTTCACCCTTCCATCAACAGCAAACACATTTGCACATACAAGACATATGTGCGCCGTACATACGAAATTCCCCCTAGAGCAAAATACATGTTTGCCAATATACATACATCAGAATCCATCAGATTGTCAGCTGAGCAAAAAATCACTCGCGGGCCTCGCGATGTTGACATTACCCAAGATTACGGATATGGAAATTAGGACCGAATGGAAAAAACGGGAAATTTTCGACAGACCCGTCCGGCTTTATTTTTATTTTACTTGTTAATTAAACTATACGAACAATATTCGAGTTGTGATATAATCTTGATGCAAAAGTTTTTACGGTTTATGAAAGTTAATAAAGGGAACGGTACTGATTCTGTGATCGGTTTGATACGGAGGTTCCGTTCTTTTTGCCAAAAAATTAACCGGATTTTATATAATACATGTTAAGATATGCCTCTCATGCAATCACTCTGTGTATCAACGATTTTTTGTTTTGTTTTGGGATGGATAAAACGATTATAAAAACTGGTGGTTTTGTTATAAAAATTATTGTTTTTTTATTATTGTAAAAACGTATATAATTAGTTGGATCACGTTATAGTGCTGATAAAAATTATCGCATGCTGAATTTATAATTTACAACTTATTCGGAAATTATTTTCGGCAATCGATTCTGTTTTTATGATGCTTTCGTGCTATATAATTAAGAAAAATATTCAAAATTATTATAGGAAGTGCTAAAACATTGTAAATAGGAGCAAAATATTTATTTGAGTCAAAACACAATTTGCATAATGTAATAAAATTATAGATACTAAATAAAATAAGTCTTTACATTTTTACGATAATTTTATATACAGTATTTAGTAAAAGTGTGATATTTGTTAAAATATTTATCAAAAAGTATTTATTATATTTACAGATACAGAGAGTATTATTAATTTAAGATTTTATTTTTATTGTTATCGGCAAGTATTTGTTTCAAATTTGAGAAACATCTTATAACTTAGTTAGTATAAAATAAAAATAAAAAAATATCATCTTAATATATTACACTAAAATTTAAAATATGCTTATTAAAATAATATATTATACAAAGGAAAACTTAAAAATTGAATTATAAATTATAAAATTATTTAGTTCAAATTTATAATTCATTTATAAAATGCTTATATTAGAAAAATAATAATATATTGTTACTAAATTAAAATAAACCTAATAAGCTGAGTGCCTTTGATAGGATTTCTAATTTAATATAGCAAAATTAATTAAAATTGAATGGTAATTAATTTTAGACAGAGATTTAGTAGAAGCAATTAAAAGTATCTTATGATTAGTCTGTCTAAGATTTATTAACAATTATTGTAAAAAATAAATAATTTTAAAATACATATTCAATTATATTTTTCATTTAAAACAAAAAGAAATTACAATTTATTCGTATTCTTCAAAAAAAATTTTTTAATTTGGAAAACAAAATATATTATTTTCCAATTTAAATAATGCATATTTATTCGTATTAGAAATTCTACAACGTATTTTTTATATTAAATTTAATATACAATATGCAAGAATACAGAATAATAAAAAAATAATATTAATCTGTATTGTTATATATTTATTCATTTCAAAAACAAATGAATACAATAACATATAAAAACGCAGAACATAGCATACTCGAATAAGAATCAAACCCAAATACGATATGACGTTGTTTCATAAAGCACAATATGAAATTTATTGATGTAGAGTGCTAGCAACTCGGTAAAAAAATATATAAAAGAATAAAACGAAAAAATGAGAATGAGTGAATGAGTTGGTCTTGCTAATCAAAATCGCGTGGCCTGCAGGGAGACGCTACATGGCAAATGAGAAAAACAAAGTATTAAATAGCTTCTGCGTCGAGGCTATAGCCGCACACCAAATAAACATATACGAAAAACATCATGTAAAATGTAGTAAAAAAAACAAAATGATCCACGGCTTCCCCGACAAGCATTTCATATCTAACGTATTACAAAGCGGACACTTGTGTGTTAAAAATAACTACATGTTTTATTTGGACCGTTGTTTGCAGAGGAAATTGGATGAATATGTAAAAAGATAATTTTGGATTTTGAAGAATTATATGCATGTAAATTTATTTTGTAAGTATTGAAATTTTGCAAATAGCGTTTGAGTTTTTCGGTTAAAAATTTAAAATTATCAAACATATAACATGCCATATAAATTTTAGAAACTGTTAGACAAAAAATATTTTCCATTACATGAAAAATCTGTAAATGATTTGATTTGAGTTTTTTCTTGAAGTATAAAGCTAAGTTTAGATAAAATTATATATTTATATATTACGGGAAACTTATTTTTATTTTACTTTATTTATGCAAACAGTCCAAAGATTTTTAATTTGTCACGATTATTATTATTATTATATATTACTAAATAAATATACTTTTTTTATGTTATAGTATAAATAGATATAAAAATGTATAATTTTTATAAATTATAATTTGTTTAGTAAATAAATTTTAAAATACTGAGGGGCATTAATTGCTGCCCAGTCAGCCTCCTTTTTAATCTGCTACTGAACAAATATTATCAATATTAAACAATATTTCATTTCAAATTTTATAAATTCATCAAGGAAATGAATAAAATTTCATAGCGAATATTTTAACGATATGCCATCGTATCGTTATTTACCATTACCATCTCTCGATTGTGATTACATCGATCAGTTGTGTTTACGTGTGTGACGAATTTGTTTAGTGTGTCTTCCGCAAACGCAACCTCTATCGTAGTACACATACATATACTTCTCGGTTAGCGATTATATCTCTGAGGCTAGTACCCATGCCTGCGTCTTAAAAGTATGTTTTTCTTTTGGTGAATATTTGGTATCTCTGAGGCATCTTTACCGCGAATCGTTTCGGGTAATGTTGCAAAGAACGTGATACCGCTACAAAAAAGAATCGTATAGAAGATATTTTTTACGTATATAGATTGTTTGGGTATCTGGTTACTTTGGCAAATGATACAATAAAATTTCGATACTTACAGAAATTAGATTTTGAGAATACTTATCGAATTGAAATGATAATAAAAAAATAGTATATTATTCAACTCATGATTGTAAAGTTAACGGTATAAATAGCAGTTGAATGTCGCTATTAATTCAAGTAAGTAATAATCATTATATGTTGATAGAACACTATACTTTTTCTACGACTGCATAATAAAAAATTGCACATTTTAATCTGTTGCAGTTGAATATTTCAAAATATTTATAATATGAAAATTGCACCACATTACAGCAACAACAATAATCGTAAGTTTTATTGAATTGTAATTTAAAAACTCACTGGTCTAACAAAATATATTAATTATCAAACAATACACATATAATGCATAATATCTCTTAGGAGTAGAAAAATAATATACACACTACGTATTATTGTGAATAGTTCAAAAATAATAATAATAAAAAAAAACAAAGAATAAATTTTAATATTTGATAGAGCATCGGTATTTGAAAGAAATTTCCATTTTAAAGTTGTATGTATCTAAAGAAAGCTTTTTTAAAAATTATACCGGAGATAATATACGCAATAACTTTACTTTCCGAAACGGCGCACCTGGTGTGCAGGAATTGAAAAACCTTTTTAAAAATAAAAACCATAAAATATAACAACGTATAGCATCTAAATTTTGTTTTCAAATTTGAGAAAATGTCTTGAAATACATATACGTACGGAGAAACAGAGAAAGAGAGCTTTTATCGAAAAAAGATAAATATTCCAAGTTCGTTTTCCTAAGGACACATATACAATAAAAAGAAAAAAAAAGTATATATATATATATATATATATATATATAAGTATGGCCTATTCGTGAATTGCACAGAACGTCTTTGAAGAGGCAAATTTGCGATAAAGAACACAACAAATCGAACAACAGAGATGAAAAATAAAAGAAAAAATGAAACTTTTCACGAAATCAATGATAATGTACTCAAAGAGTTATTTACTGCATGCTCATTTTTTTAAAGAACGACATACATAGAATAATTTTTTAATTTCTTTGTTTACTTTAATACAAGAAATGCACGAAAATATCTGAACTTATACTCATAATTTGCGTAGTTATATGTCTAAAGATTTACAACGTACTCTATCCTTGGTTATTTTATAAATTTTTATAATTTGACTGCGTCAGTGTTTCTTACAATTATTGTATAATTACTAAATTATTTAAATTTTAGAGTAGTTTTTCAAAATATTTACCTGACTACGGATAATTTTTATTACTAAATGTGATATAGTTATTCACCAACTTAGAGTAGATAGTAAATAAGTTTTTGTTAGGTGTTATTATTTGTCTTGAGTTGATAAACAAATATTGTAATATATTTTTACTTAATTATTTCGTTATATTAAAAAAAAAAAAAAGAAAACGGAATATATAAGAGTGAGATTTTAATTTTTAGTTCAATTAAAATAATTTTACTATTATTTAAATGTCTAAAAAATGCAATAAAATATTTTTTGCAATTAAACTTTATTATCAATATTAAATAAATTAGATTTTAATATTAGGTAATTAATTTCGGGATAATATACCCTTTTGGGTATATGGCGTGATTGTACATACATACACATTCTGAAAAACAACTATTATAGAATATTTTGTTTTTAACAAATACGCTATAAATCGTACTTTTACCATAAAATGCTTTAAAAAAAATCTGTAATATACATTGACGCAAAATTTGCCATTCATATTTCACCAAAGAATACGTCTAATAAACATATCACCTCAAAATTATTTGTACTATTTTACAGGAACTCTCAATATGAAAGCATATCTCAAAAACAAATCTTACAAAATCCATATTTATCCTAAAAATACAATACATAAACATAGTCTCACCTTCTTGTAATACATTCTCATTCTAACCTTAAAAAAAAATAAAAATCTCGATATGCCTGTCAATTATAATATATGCGATTTCAAAAAAGAAAAAAAGAGAAAAAAAAACATTCATGCCATAGCCAACTCTCTGACCAACAGATCACACTCGAAGGACACAATAGCTGTACCATTAACCGTATCAATGATCTCGGTTTTTGGACCGCGGTACAATGCTGCACACCATCGCGATAAAATCCAGGCAAGATCGAAGATTCAATGGTTCAAGATCCATGTGCGAGATGGTATTGGAATCTAGCTGGCCCAGGTAAAAACGTAGCATGTAAAACGAAAAGTAAAAAGCAATATTTTTCGTGTAATATGTTGCTGTTATAGTGTGACACCTGGTGGTTCTAAGAAATGTGATTTGGCGAACTGTTTGCTAATACTTGAAGCTGTGTTTATTTTAGTTCAAGTGGGGTTTATTTTGAAGGAGTTTTCTAATGATTATAATCTGAAGTGAAATATTATGAATGTACGTTGAAGCGTAATATATGTTTTTATGCTGGAAAGTAATTCACACAGAGGATATGGATTTTAAATTTGGAGATATGCTTGTCTCAAGTGGTTCTTTTCTAAATGCTTTGTAATCGTGTGAAAAATAACAAATCAGATTGAAATTTATTGAATTTAAATTCAAAATGTAAGAATATAAGAATAGTTAATTTTTTATGTAATTATTACACCTAATAGTCAACTAAAATTATCATTTCATTTATTTACAGATTGAACAAAAAGTGCACAAAATACAAATACAATTTTGAATAATTTATAGATACATATTAAAATATAAATATATATATATATATATATATATATATATATATATATATATATATATATATATATATATATATATATATATATAAAGTTATATATAATTATATTTTACGTACAATTAAACATATGAATTAAATTATTGATATTATAAAAAAAAATATATTTAACAAGTATTTTTTAAATATTAAATGTGATATTTGAATATGGTGCATGTATATTTATATCACTTATTAAAACATTATATAAAAAACTTAAAGTTATTTTATATTTCCAGAATGTAAATAAAAATAAAACTATTCACTTTTTATGGATTAGATAATGATTTTTCTGAAATGTAGAAAAATAATTGTGATTAGAAAAAAAAGAGAACTTAAATCATGTCGACTTATCTGGAGACACCGAAAAACAATTACAAAAATTCAGCCGCTTTGAAAATTTATGACCAAAACGAAAAAATACTATTATAAAGCTCATTAAATTCTTTATTTGGTAACATTTACCGGATATTGTCACTGAAAACATTGATGGATAGAGTCCGCCTACCTTCAAACTACATTAACGATGAATCTAGCCTAATCTAATGTATTTTTCTAATCATTAATGTGTCTAGTTTGTAAAATTTCCTATATATTTCTATAGCAAACGTTTATCACATTATTATTTTTTTCTTGTTTCAATATTTTAGTTTCTGAAACATAATTTTTACTACATTATTATAAACTGTACGCAAATTTTTACAAAAAAAATTAATAAAAATACATATACACAAACATAAGTATTTCAAAGTTTATTTGTTATAGTTAACTGAAAAAAATTATTATCATGCAATTAAGAAAATTATTTGTATTTGATATAAACATTATCAATAATAAATGGGTTGGTTTGACAAAATATATATATTTTTTTATCAATATTACAATTATCAATATTTACATATTAATAATAAAACTTCAAAGAATAATTTAACCAATTAGGTAAAAACGAAATGTATGTAAACAATTTTTGAAAAATATAATATTGACAAAATTATTTTTTTTTCAAGTATGCATAAACTTTTTGGAAATTGTACGTTTGAATAATATTACATACTTCTTAAATATTTGAAAATTTTTTGCTTATATATTGTTGACAGTCAATAACATATTTGCGGTTAGTAATATTTACATGAATTTGTTCAAGTAGAAAATTGAATTTAGCTACCAATTATGTATTTAAATAAAATACTTATATGTAATATTATTTGAATTGAATTGACTAAACAGTTTGAAAGAAATATATAAAATTAGGTTTTTACTACTAGCCTTAGAAAGTACCATTATTCATCTTGTTTTTAATCTCAGGGATTAATTTGGTCACCTGCGTCATTAACAATTTTCTTTCTCCTAATAGTAAATAATAAAAACAATTAATATGTGTCACTATTTAAATTTGATCTAGAATTTCACGCATACGACAGCTCTAGGCTTTAATAACATTAAAAGTATTTTTTCCATAAAACATTTTCTCAACTTTGGTATATAATGATTATTTATAAATATCAAAATATAAACCATAAAAATTAAATAATATTAGTTAATATATACAAAATAAGAATATAAATATGTAATATATTATATTGTATTTTAACTAAATGTGCTTCTAAAAGGAGCTGTAATTACAATTACAATATTTGTATAAACTTTCACATAAATATAATTATATCATACTCATCACTTTCATCTAATTAGCTATACTTACTAAAATTATTATCCGTATAATATTATTAAATAAATTAAATAAATACTATAATATTTAAAACAAATAATGCTTATTGTTTATGTCCTTCGAATAACCATATTATAAACCGTAAAATAATGAAAACAAACTAGAAACTAATTTGAATAAAAGCGAGTTACGCTTAATATATTATGTGGAACGTTAATTATTCTCATAATAAATGCTAAACAAACCAGATTTTAGTCAGTGAATATGATACGTTTACAAATGATAACTCCTCCATACATATAACGTAATGAATACTAAGGCCTTTTTGTGTATGCTTGTTTCAAATTCAGCTGATATTAATGATAAGAAAAGGATTGTGTGGCTGGACCGCGCGCAACCTACATGGGCCCCCTGTTTTACATGTTCATAAATATTTTATTTCCAAATGGATAATGAACTTTTGAATAATTGTTAATCAGAGAAACTATGCTATTCGTTTTAGTTAGGCTGGTTATTGATGATCAGATTTAAATGAGAATACAAAAAATATTTATTACGTGGAACAGTAGCTTGTTAGTCGTAATGACAAAAATCTGATGTGTAGCTACTAGGTCATTTTTTATTTTATTCTACTGTCAGATCTACACACAAATTATGTATAACATTTTTCTTAACTAGTTTACAGACCCATTCTGTTCTCCACACACACACACACACACACACAAATATATATATATATATATATATATATATATATATATATATATATATAATTAATATTTTTGGTTGCTTTATTCAAAAATAAATTTGATTTGCATTTTTTTAATTATATTAGATAAAATAATATAAAATGTGAAATTTATATTGATATTAATTTAATATCATTCATTAGACATATATTTTAGTTTTTTGTGCATTGTTTATAATTTGTATAATAATGTAATATAAATATAAAACATAAATAACATAATATAATGTATATTATATATAATATAAATATATAATAATTAAACAGATTCTAATCCTAAAACAGTTTTCATTTAATAAATATATAAAGTTTATTTAAAATAACAAATTGATTATAATTTAATAATTAATTTCTATGTAGATGAAAGAATTATATAATAATAATCAGTTTCCGTATTTTCTATGCAGAATAACAATTAATATCAGTTCACTGGTACAACTTTTTTTATATGATGGCATTTAAATTATAGAAATTTTATCTAATTAAATAAATTAAAATTTTGGAATTTTTATTAAAATAAATAGTTACTTTGTTTTACGTATATGATATATTCTAATTAATAATCACGCAAGTATTGAAAAGTAAATTTAAAGAAATAATATTTATTTGTTATTTTAAGAAAACACATATAGTTGTTTTTAATGCAAATATCAATATACGCAAATTGATAATATTCTTACATACATATATACACAATCATGCCATGTACCTAAAGGACTATGGCACAAACTATTTTCACTATTCCAAAATTAGTTTTCTCCAAACATTCCTATCTATACAAGCAACTTCAGCTTTATCCGTATTCATAATATCTCTCATACATGCTCTTCTATTTTTCCTACTTGTAAACATTCGCTCATGCAAAAACACTCTCAATTATACCACTCAGACGTCCAGACGTCCACATACGAGTACTTATATTCTTTTAACCAAACATTTATTAGACATTCGCTCAAAATGACCGTACCATCTTATTTATTGTATACATTACATTGCTTATGAAAATAAATTATATTTTAAACTAATATCGTATAAACATAATTATTATATAATTATCAAATAATAACGTATTTTAAAATATAACATAATTAGGTTATATACTACATTTAAAATGATATATTGTAAATAAATTTTTAAGAAAAAAAAATGTCAAACTAACAATTTATTTACATGTAAAACATGCATTTATAATAAAAAACCGATAACTAAACCCGCATAATGCAAAAATTTAGATGGACACTAATAGCATATCTAAGTCCGTGTAATTATAACAAAATGCTGGCAGTAAACAAAAAACCGAACTAACCAAAGTACTATAAAAAACTAGTAGCTGTTAAAAGTAGAAAATAATGAAACACTTATACAGGGTTTAACAACAATTACGCCATTCTAAAAGTTACGAAATAAAATTACTAGCGACAACGTTGAATAACTTTAGTAGGTAGTTTACTACTTTGCCAACAGCAAAGAGCACTCACTTATTTTAATTATTTATTTTTTTCCTTGTTTTTATTTAGTTACGATACTTGAGCCGAAATGAAAAGATCATGTTGACGAGGCCATCATATTTAGCGTAAATAATTGCGTTTAATTTGGCTTTTAAAATATTTAAATTCGAGTAAAATTATACTTACAGAGAAATGCTATTAGCGAATTTCATTCGTAAAAAATGTCATAATAGTAAAAATTTATATGTATTTTTAATTATTTACTTGGCTAATTAGAGCATACTTTAATTTTTTATTAGTTTCAATTTTAATGATTTATATTTTTATACTTTTAAAATGTAATTATATATAATGGTTCGCTAGAAATAAAATTAATTTTAATTATATACTTTTATATGATACAAGCATTTCTTATTTGGTACTATAATATTTTTTTTTATATTATTAAACTTAGATATACCGATTGTTTTATTTAATGAAGTATAAATAAGAATTTTAAAAATTAAAAAAAAATATTATTTTCATTAAATTGAACAAAAATATTCTCATACTTTTAACAATTAAAACTTAAAAAATAGAATAATTTTATTTTTATTTATATTTTTTAAAATATTTTATTGATAGTTGTTTTTAAAACAATTTATTTCAAAAGTATATCCATTTAGAATTACATTTTATTAACAGTTAAAAATCTTTCAGAACTCATTATATTAAATAAAAACTGCTTTAAGTTATAGTTCTGTATTAATATTTATTTATAATCGACGTTTATCGAGCGGCGTTGCCGTATGTTATGTTTACATTTTGAAATTTAAATTAAGATAAACATTATGATTGTGAAATATTGTTTTATACGAATTTCTATTATATATTATACTTATGCGTTGCGAAGACGAACATAAATTTTCAAATGAAACACGCGGTTTTGATTTGGAAATAACAGATATAGACAACACTGGTTTGTTTTTACCGCAAGAGGTGCTGAATACTTGCTGATACACTAATATGTCGTGACGAGCAAATTCAAATTTGTCATTCAATTTGAAATTTATTTCTTATTTATTATAAATAATTTTACTTTAAAACATATTTTTAAGTAGTTAGTGTAATGCATATGCTTGATTAAAGAATTTTTTTAAAATGTTTAAGGACTTCATTATTCAAATTAAATTAAACAGTTATTTTATGTTTTTCTATGTATCAAGAAAAAATAGACAAATAATTTTATTTAACTAAAAGCTTATAAATACATACATAAATAAGTGTATTATTACTATGTGTGAACGCTTTTCTAAAATTTCTACTTTCTTAGTTTTACTTTTAGATTGTAACCTTACAACCAAAAAACTAAACATTTAATTTATATTAATGCACATGTATAATTATCAACCAAATAAAGGAAGCTTATTAAAAAACAATTCATAAAACTTTTTCACACCTACCGTCTCCAAAATTACAGTCTACACAAAATCGAAAACAAAAACTGTCAACTACTTCCTTCCTTTTAACTAAAACTAAAGCGTCTTGCATCCCTTCCAAAACGCCTATGTCCACGTAACACGCGTGCATCACGCACACGCTCTCTCAATGCACGCACACGCACGCACGTTTCATTCGCAGCTGCATTTACCCGTATTTTACCCTGAAAAACCACAACATATTTCTTCTTGTATTTAATTGCTCGCCTGGCAAACAGTTGCTGACATATGTCCGCCGGGTCTCATATGGCATTTGTCTTTTTGGTGATATTAGTTGATACGTATCTGAAGATTTAGCTATTTTTTCCTTTGTTTACGAATTTGTATAATACAGTATTTCTTATTTAATAAAATAACCAAAAAAACAATGTTTTAAAATAAATTTTACGTCGAGTACACAATTTTTGCAATAACAAAAAAAAAACAAATATTAAAATAACACAATTAAACTAACATTACATTTGTCTTTTATTAGGATAGGTTAGGTTAGGTAGTTTTAAGTTAGAATTACTAAAATCTACAGAAATATGAGAGTTACAATAAGAATCAAATTAGACATTTTAGTATTAATTTATAAGTTGAAATATTTTCCTACTCTTTTTTCTATATGAATGACAAATATTCTCGTTTTTAAGAAATAAATACAATTTTTTGTGTTATGTATACAAGTATACTCGTTATAACTAAAAAACAATTAATTTTGTTCATGATGAGTATACTTGTCATACACAGCTATCTATTTAATAATAATAAAAATAATATTCTCGCAAAGCGAGAATGGAGTTAGTCGAATGTGGTTTGATTTTATAAGCTAGTTTTTCGAAATGATAAGAAATAGGAATAAAAAAATTTTTCACCGAAAGTTGGAAACATTGTATTTTGCTAATATGTATATAATATTATAGGCGCTAAGGGTATCTTATGTAAAAATTTCATTAAAATCAGATAAATAATGTGGGCATAACAAATTTTTAGAAAATTATTAATTTCTTTTTTTTTCGGAAAGTTGGCAACATCGTATTTTAATAAAATTATAATTTATGTGGGCACTAGGAGAAACTTTTCTGAAAATTTGATCAAAATCTGATTAATAATGTAGCGACAATGAATTTTTTTAAATTTTAGTAATTTTTTTTCGATAAATTGGCAACACTGTATTTTGTTAAAATTGCATAATTTATGCGGGCACCAGGAGAATCTTTAGTGAAAATTTAATTAAAATTGGTTAAATAACTTGGTCATAATAAATTTTTAAAAATTTTAGTAATTTTTTTCTCAGAAAGTTGGCAACACTGTACTTTGTTGAAATTATCTAATTTATATGGATACCAGAAGAATCTTTTGTGAAAATTTGAACAAAATCGGTTAAACAACATGGCCGTAATAAATTTTTAAAAGTTTATTATTTTTAAAGGTTTATTACTAAATTTTGTAGATTTTTTTACAGTTTCAAAATCAAAACATTTATAATACCCTATTATTTTCTTATTAAAGTTAATGAGTATAAAACGTGATATTTTAATCCTCTCAAATTAATTAATTAACATAATACGCCAATTCTCATAAAATTTCCACTGGGACAGGAAACCCGTATGGGCACCCCCATGGAGCAATGATCATATTTTTCGACCATCAACTACTTTTAATTTACACATCACGCAACTCTCTATATGCAGACATAATTTCTAATCGAGTTAGCTACGAGAAAAATAAAAAGAACGAAACAAAACCAAAAACTTTGTTACAAAACAAATGATGATGAATAAAATGTAAGTAGAGACAAATCGGATATAATAAAAATAATCTGTAGTAGAATTGTCAGGCCTGACGTTATTTGTTTGTTTGTTTTTGATAGTATCTTAAGATGGCTTATACAGGGCGCACCCTTAAAACGGCTTACGGGTGGCCCGCTAACAATGATTTTCTGATATGCCCCCCCGTAGGTCGACACGTGGTGGCCTAAGACAAATGCTGGGTCCGAGACATTAACAATAAGGGAGCCGTAGATTATCAACGGAAATTTGTGTATCTACCTCAGATATTGTTATGTAGCATTAGATTCTTTTTAAATATTAGTACCAAAAATTTTTGCGGAATTTAATATAAATAATACGAAAATTGAAACGTTGATTTAATTACAATATTAATTTTTAATTTACAAATATATTTCAATAATACGGAAAATAAGTTAAACAGCTGATGTTTAATTATTTTATTACAATACAAAAAATGCAGTAAATTAATAACTATAATTTTTATGATGTGGGTTTATATATATATATATATATATATATATATATAATATATAATATATATATATATATATATATATATATATATATATATATATATACAGGATGTTCAATTTAAGTGCATCACCATCCATATTGTTAGATATTACAATAAACAAAACAAAAATTTCTTTCAAATAATTGTTTTTAAAATATGGAATAAAACTCTTTTATTTTAAATAGAAGTAATACTCGTAGCTTTGCAACATATACCGTCATTTTCTAGTATATGAAAATTTCTAGTACAGCAATAAATCTGAATATTTCGTAGCGCTACGATATCTGCACAGAATTACAGCATAAATCTAAAAAATATTACACTATTATACTATAAATATTGTATTGAAATATTTTGATAAAAATCATGTAAGTATTTTGTTACTTAAAATTAACAGAATTCGGTGAAATTAGTTTAAAACTGGAAGCCTGGATATAAAATATTAATATCTAAAAGCTTCTGCTAAAATCCAAAGTTAATTCTGAATTATGTGTAAATTAAAAGTTTTATATCTTTGTATTGCATATAATCTGTAAATATATATTTTTGTGATTATTTATTACATAAATATTTATTTGAATATGTAATTTTTTGTTACAAAATTTGTCTTGCTTTTAACGTCGTATACATCTGATGAAACACATTACTATATTTTTACTGCTATTTAAAGTGAGGCTCATTAAAACTTTAAACAACATGTACATATTTGAAGATTCAAATTAGAAACAGAATCATATTTATGTTTCATCCTCATTTGGTATAAAACATATGTTGTTTATGTGAGATGTAATTGTAGGGAACAAAAAAAAAAAAACAGAAACGAGTATTAATTTTATTGCCAGTAGTAAAAAAATAATTTATAATAAAACATTAATAATCAGCCCACGCTAAAAACGTTTGCCTTAATCATTACAGCACCATCACTTACATGCTAAAACGTAGGCGATAAAAGAATCATAAAAAACATAAAAACTCTAAACTTTTTTATATGAATTAATTTGAATATATTCGAATTCGTAAAATGACTTAGATAACTAAGATATGCCAAATTGACATTCAGTTGCTTTAGTTTAAAATATTAAATTTAAACGTGGCTGTTTATTAAAATTTTTCATGTCTAATATTTTATTTGAAAATAAGTAGCATGTCATACCAGATTATCTGCTTCTAATTAATGAATTATAAATTATGTTCTAGCCTCTAATCTGACATGTTTAGTGTCTCCTGTTTTAATGTGCAAAAATTTTGTTTAGTTTTAAAACTAGTAATAGTTGAGTTTAATGCCTTCTCACTAACAAATTGTACAAGTTTATTTAATTTTTTTTACAAACCGTATAATTTAAATTATTTCTTAAATATAAACATGTCAGATATTAACGGTTGACAAGCAGTTAAAAGAATATTAAAATCTTGTAATTTTTTTTTTAAGGAAACAAATATAAAATTACATATATAATTTCTAATATAAATATTTCACTGCGAAATTGTATACAGACATATTTAATTATAATATTCATACTAAGTATTAACAAAGAAATCTGCTGTGGTCACAACAGAACCGACCATCTTGGCAATATATTAACATAATAATATTATGAAAAAAGTGAATTACATAAAAGTATCGTATTATGTTGACAGTTTTATAATATTATTTATAATTTACCGTAATTATAGAAGTGTAACTACATATATGTCAAAATACGTACTTGGAAAAATATTGCAAAAATTATTCAAATTTGTTTCAAATAAAAATTGCTTGTTATAACTAGCATAATAACTTTTGTTATTTATTTTTTCAAAATAGTTTGAAATATTCATAAAATATGTAAGATTAATATCAGTAAATTACCATTTTTGGTAAATGGATTTGTACCAAAAATTAATTGAATTGAGATATTTATATTCAAAGCTTAAATATAAAATTTCTTACAAATTTGATTAGCCGAGATTGTTCTACATGTGTTCACAGACAAACTGACAGATTGGCATCACGCTAAAAACAATTGATTCATTTTAAAAGAAGCATAATTCAGTCAAAATTGACAATTACAATCCCTTCCTTATTATATGTGACGGTCTGTAAAAACTATTTGAAATGAGATTGAAATATAATTAAATCTATTTTTAATTTTATTTTTGTTATTATTAATATATTCAGAAATATGCAAATTTGTTTTCTTTAAATTGCAAATATATTAATGATTATCAAATGTTTAATTTTTTTTCTGTCATTTTTTTTGACCCATTTCATAATTACTCTCAATTTTGAACATATATATATATATATATATATATATATATATATATATATATAGTTTTGTAAATATAAAGTTAAAGAACGATTGCATATATTTTTCTAGACAGATAAATAAATATCTGCAGTAATATAATAAACATAAATTGAAAATTGGTATACAAAATAATAGTTAAAAATAATCGGATTTAGTTATTTTGAATTATTTAGAAAATCACAAATATTTATATTTATAAACTTATATATTTTAAACTTCTATTTTTAGCTATAACTAAATAATTTTTCCAAAAATACTCGACCACACATACCACTTACAAACAATAAAAAGAAAGAGAAAAAAAAAAACGCCAAACAACTTATTTTCAGCATCGTGCGCATAAAATTATTAACACTTTTTCTTTTGCCATCGTACTTATAACATATAGCCGTTTATCCTTAGCAGCGGGCCATGACGACATGACAGAGATCCAGTGTGCTTTTGCTCTGAAGAAACAAAAATAAAGAATAGCACACTGATTCATTTTTCATATAAGAAATGCATGGTTTCCCCATCTATCAATCAGTCGCCTAGAATTCTGTCGACAGTGTTAACGGGCGAGAACGGTGAATGAGGTGGTCAACTAAACCATATGTGCGATGCATTTTTACTAAGTTGGCATAATTGAAAAGATCGTTTTGATTCATTTTTACGTTTATTTTTATTTTATTTTATTTATTTTTATAATAATACAAGTTACAGTTGAATTGGCAGTTATTTTGTTTTAATTTCTAGTTTGTCACAAATTTTAAAACTGATTGGATAAAGAATTGTCAGTTAACGATATTGTCAACTTGACTGTTGACCAATCAATGTGTCACTTTGAAGATACGGTAACAGTCTATTCTCTTAGTTAACTGTTAATTAAGGCAACTGGTTTTTTTTGGTAAACAAAATATTTAATGTATGTTTTTACAGTGAAGACATAACCAAATTTTGATAAATTTTAAAACCAGTTACATAAAACATAGTAAACTTAATCAATGAATTAACTTGACAACTAGATTGTCAACTGTTTCTTAAGCGTTTCACTAATTGGTTAGTTGAAAACAATAATGTCAACTTTAATGTATTTAACAAAATTTTATTCAACTACAAGCACGTAAACAATATAAAATGTTTATTTTAATAAAAAAATATGTAGTATAAAGAATATAATAATCTAGATCTATTAAAAGTTGAAATAAAATATAGCTTTTGCATTTCATCAAGTGTTGAATTTCTGTCAGTTTTCATATAATTTTTGTTTGGTATGCTCGGAAAAAGATCGGTAAAACTGTAGTGATGTTTCGGTTAGGCGAAAAGTTTTGCATTTGGCGCTATTTCGTCGTCGTGTATCAGCATAATAACCCGTTCGTTCATTTTTCAAAGCGGGTTAAAAAAACATTAATCAGCCGTGACACAAAATTATTATAAAGCCATTTACGTTTTATAAAGTGGACGGTTAACATGGCGGAACACAAACGTGACGATGACGACTATGCCGATGTTCTGCTGTTTTTCAGGCAACTAGATTTTTAGTGAGAAGTTATTTTAAGCAAAATGGAATGTGATATTTCTAGTTAGATGTATATAATTACAAGTTCTCTTAATTTAGTAGTGATAATTATACTAAATAAATTAAAATATAGAAATAATTCAAAAATGTTTTGTTTTAGTGATCCTAAATTGTATAAAGAATAAAAAAAGGCATTAGATAAAACAAAAATAACTAAACTAGAAATTGTAAGAAGTACAACCATTACAGTAAAGGTTTTTTATTTTCTATTGAAATTAATCAAATTGGTTTATAAGTTTGTAGACCTTTTTGCAATAGGCTTTGATGTAATTTCTTCTCCAATTTCTTTTTTTAATCAATAAAAACAATAGTCTACACATATAATATACATTACAACTACAAATCTACCAATGTTTACATCAAATTAAGTAAATTAAAAATATTTTTAATTAAAATAATGTACGCGTAATAAACTAAGTAAACAATCTAAACCTAACACTTTTAAATTTTATATAAAATTTCGAATTTAATTTAATAAAATTTTAATTTTGTAATTTATTATAATTAATACATTAAAACATTCAAATACAAAAACAGAACTTTATCATGTATGTTTAAGAAAAGATTCATCTCAAAGGACAAGCCAGTACATCGATTCTTTCGAATCTACAAAAAATAGATTAGATCAAGTGAGCGTCGAGCCATGGTTGACTACTATATAAGACTACATGTATGTAGCTAGTGTAGTCTCTACTCTGCGTTTGTTTGACATTATAATGCCGAACAAGAGCCAGACCAGTAATGTGGACGAGACTTTTTTTTGCACTTACATTATTTAATCTAAATTAAAAAGCCATTACAAATATCAACACACACAAACATCAGCACAATATATGCTATTTTTTATTTATCTGAAAAAAGTTATGGAGTCTGGAGCAAGGATATTTGATACTTAAAGTTTTTTTTAAAGTATTTTAGTTAAGATTTAAAAACACATGTGTAAAAATATGAATTTTGTTGACACTATATATGCAACAAAGAACAGCCATGTATAACACGTATCATAAATGTGGAAGAAAAAAAGTTACTTTTCTGGATAGAAATGTTTGACAAAAAATAATTTCGGCATAGTAAAAAAAGTTTTTGCCATACCCTTCTGGGTATATGGCGTGATTGTGTATGTATGTATGTATATACCGGAAATGAAGAGACATTTATATAGATAGAGAAGAATAAGAATGTGATATTATAAAAGTTTTTTTTTTAGCCGTGGTATATCAAATTATTTATATTATTTAACTATTTTTCATAAAAAGGTATTATTGTCCTACGTAAAAAATTAATTTCTTAGATTAGTATAATAAAAATTTTAAAAAATCGAATTTATTATGATAATTGAATAGTCTGTGAAAAAGTTAAGATTATAATATAATAATTTTTATTATTTTAGTACTATTTTTCTAAATTTATTTACTACAGAAAAATCGTTAACGTCTAATTGAACTATCATATTTTTATAAAATTTACGAGACAAACAAACAAATAACGAAAAACAATAACATAATAAGAAAAAATTTATTGCACCCCGCCACCTTGATTTCATTTCATTTCGGATAGAATAGTTCCACCTGTGCCCGCAGATAGCAGCAGCACATATTCAGATATTTTCAGTCGACAAACGCAGCAGCGAATAGAAGACAATATTTGAAAACTGTCTACTTCTCACAAACACTTTATTTACAGTCAAGCATTGCCGCAGTAAAAGATTGCATTATTAAATTTGAAAAGTTCGCAAGAGTGTGCGACGATGTTGCCAAAGCGGTCCCGGGAACACATGTGGCAACATGCGAATTTTCGCAGTCAGGAAAATTTTACGGCTGCGACTGCTGACGTCGCTTATTATTATATATTTGTGTGTCGGCCCGTTGCGTCGTCGTTTCTAAGTATATTGAAACGACATTTTGTTGCCTTTTTAAAAACTCAACTTGCAAACTAGTTCCGTTTGTATAGGATAACTATATCAAGGTTTTTTTTCACGCTTCTTTTGACTGCTTGGGACAAATTTTCATTTGTTATTGTGTTTTCTTAAAGTTTGTGAATGCGTTATATAGAAAATTTTTGACAGTTCCACGATAATAAAATTGGAAAAATATACAAAATCATTTTCTCGATGCGCACAAAACGATGTAGAAGTTTGTTTTTTATTTAAAATGTCGGTTATCTTTATGGTCGATAAATTTATTTTATAACTTTCTATGTCAAGAAATTCTAGAATATTTGAAACAATTCTTATATAAATTTTAATTTAGGTGAGTTAATAAAATATTTAATAAATAGAAGAAATTTTATTTAAGGTTATATTTTCACATCACTAAAATTTATTAAAAGTTTTAGGAATGTCCAAAGTATTATCTTTAAAAATAATAATAAAACGATAAGCAATAAATTGTCATATTTCTATAGCAAGTATTATTACTATTAATTTTAAATTTTCTGAAATATATTTTGTATTTAGTTGGTATGTTTTTATTTTAAGGAATTACAAAATTGCAAAAATTAAAAAACATTTGTTGTCTTTAGTGTTGTGCTTGTTTATAATCGATAAAACAAATATGAAAAAAATTCAGTTTATTTTCATTTGTTCTTCAAATATGAAATATCTCTAGTAACGTACTAACATTAAATTAAATTAAAAATATAAATAAAATTTATTTATTATTATTATCTGTTTACAATGACACAAAAATAAAATATAATTACATTATATGAATTAAAGAAATATAATATTTAAAAATATGTTTCAAATGTAAAGCTTTCAAATAAATAAATAAATTTTGCTCATCAAATATTACAGCAATTTATATATCTAAACTATATCTATAATTGGATATTATCTGCTGAATCTTTCATTAAGATATATATATATATATATATATATATATATATATATATATATATATATATATATATATATAAAGAAGACTGCTTCAGTCTGATAAAATATGTAGCACTAATATTTATAACCAATCTGTTTATTGACCGATCAATTCATAAATAAAACCAAACTTACCACACGTAGTTAGAGAAGCGAACTGAAGATTACGCCACCAGAAGTTATTTATAGGTTATAAGTATATAGTTTTCGAAAAAAATTTAATAATTTTATATAAAATAAACACACTACTCGTATGACTATAAAATAAAGTATATTTTTTATTATTGTTTAAAAAATATTTCAAGGTCCAGAAAAATTAATAATTCAAGTAAGTTTCAAAATATTCAAATTAAGCTAATAATTAAGTTAACTCTAGACTGCGATTATAGCAGTAGCAGTATCGCAACTACTGCAGTCCACTGTATTGCTACTGCTAAAACCGATTTATAATTAAAATTAATACAGACTTAAATCCTAAAGCTTTTTAATTTTAATATAATGAGTTTTGAACGATTTTTATAAAATTTTCTTTAAGTAAACAAAGAATATTAGATATGGTGTATAATTTCATAAAGACTGACTGTTAATAATTTACTATAAACAAATTAGCACTTGTAGGTAATTTGAATTTATTTGAAGGACTATATTAAGTTATATAACATCCAAAAAAGCGAAAATTAACTAAAGAAAGTGCTATATACATTCATTTGAGCGCCAACAGCTGTTTAATTTTAATAAGCACCTGGTAATGAATCGAAATTTGTTTTACTAGATGTTGAACATCAAAAGTACAAGAGGCAAAGTTAAGTTCCTTTGACTTTTACGCGTTGACAGCAAGACGGTGGAAGTGGAGACGTGCTTAGTCGGTAGAATCGAGACTTTACTAATTGGAAGTCGCCCCGTATTGATTTGTTTAAATTAATTTATATCGTCGGTCGGTCTTAAGTCAAAGGAAATTTGGTGAAGCTGATGCTGTAGCCTTGCTAGTTGTTTGTGTTGATCTAAGTACATACTTGAAGATCATTTCGGTCGTGGTTCAATGATCGGGCCTCAGAGATGGTTTCAGTAGAAAGTAAATTATTATAAAAATACATTATTTATTTCAACTATATTTAAATTATTATTTTTTGGAAACAATAGTATTTTATTCAACAAACATATTATTATACCTGAGAAATAAGCACGAGTCCCAAGCAAGTTTTGTATTTCATCGGTAATTCAAAGTAATTATGTATACTCATAATATATATGACAAATTTTCTTATACTAGCAACAACGATAACTTGTCTAAAATTTCAAATGCAGTTTTCTGATTAGTCACGTTAGAAATAAACACAAAATTTTGATTAGTCAAAAGGTGTTGAGTAATCATTCAAAAACTCACTGTAGCACATGTATTGTTTAAGAGGAGTAGAAAAAAAATTAATACCGAACACGTTATTAATAAAATTTAATGTAAATATTTTAATTAAAATGAAAAAACCATAGCAACGGTCCTGGTTATAAAATCCTGCCAAACTAGCTCGTCAAGGCAAGCAGATCCGTCTCGGAGCCAAAAAGAGCCATATCTCATTAGAGCGAACGCATATTCATACCTAATTAAACGGCAGCAGCCGATAACTTTTTGCACTGTGTGTTTATCCAACGCTGGGTCGGGCCGACCGCGCACACTTTCCAACTCCAATGCCACTCGACCGCTTTTCGGATTTTCCTCGTTCGAGAGCGCGTAAAAATAATTAATTGGCCGTACTTCTCATTCGTTCGCCCTCCCCTTCTTCTCTTTCAAATTCTGCCACTTTTATCTTTAATGCCCGTTGGATAACGTGCGTCTGAATTAATTCGTTAATGCCTCGGTCGTGTGATACACGATTCGATGCTGATTTAATTAATTTTTAAAGTATTATGATTGGAGAATTTTGCATGGAATTGATAAGAGATATCAATGGTTGATTTTACGTTCGACATATAATTTTTATCATTTAATTTTGAAGGTTGTGAATCGGATATTTGCATAATATATTTTTTTAATTATTTCATTTTAACAAATCGGCTTAAAAGTTTGTTTAACAGTGTTTAATTGATAGAAATGATCGAATACGCAAACTGTTTATTTTGCGCTTATTTTTTTAAAAAATATATTTTATTTTAAAATGTTAAAAAAATTTCAAAATTCATAATGATTAAAAACAACTTTTGGACTAACTTCTATTTTAATTTAAAAAAGCCAATGTTTCAACATTACTACTAATCAGGGCAAAAGATGATACATAATAAATATAAAACAAGTAATTATACGGTAACTATAAAAATAAATAATAAATAACTATAATAAATTGTTTCCGGTAAAATTTCTATAAATATGTTCAATATTAAATCAATATTTCGAATATATATGTCTCATTTAAGTTGATTTACAAAGAACAGTCCTAAGAACAGTAAGAGATACAATTTACATTTGTACTTACTTTTCTTACATTGGCGTCAAAAATCCATTGATTGAAATCCAATATCCAGAATTGTAGTAATCTAAAGTGAGCACTCATTTTATTCGCACACAATAAATGTTATAAAAAAGACGAATTATTTAAAATTACTGAACTTTATTAGATATAACAAAATTACTAATCACTTAAACTTCATTTAAACTTCCAAAAGACACATATTATCGATACAGTACACAATCAAACATAAAATCAATAAATATCACAAAAATGTTGCAAAAGGCTTAGAACACAATAATGCGTTGGTTCATGATGAAACCAAGTCAAATACTGAATTTTATGAACAAAAATAATTTAACAAACTTGTTCAAACCAACAAATTAGAAAACATTTATTTAATTATTTCGTTCATAATGGTATAATACAACTTAACATACTATATATATATATATATATATATATATATATATATATATATATATATATATTGTGACATTTAGAAGAAGAAAAATATTAGATGTTAAATTTTAAATTTTATCAAAGTGTTCAAAATTTGAAATATTTTATTCATCTCATTTTTATCCTACCTGTCACCCATAATGGGCACGGCGTCAGTTGTTTGGAGGAGAGCTAGGTCGTAGGTGGGGTTGGTAGGAACTTTATTTTGTGATGTTGGTAAATTAGGTGGGCGCCAGTCAAAGCGGAATGTTGACGCAAAATTGAGAAGCTTTGACAAATCTCAAAAAGGAACTTAACGGGATAGGGATTTATTTCACTTTTCGAGAATTTGTTTCGGAAATGCGATAAATAATTAAATAAAAAAATTACTTACAATTTTGTAATACGAGATGTTATATTGCATGATATTCCAAATACAGAGTACGTACGTCGTTTGTTTGATGTCTGCTGGTTAGCGGGTGGTCTAGCTAAAGAAGCTCTTCTTCTGCGTTTTCGTCAGCGCCGAGGAGATGACAGAATGCACAGCGCAACAAAGCGGCGTGATCATGGAAGGAGACATCATGAAAATGATCGCCCTCGAAATCGGAATACGCCCCGCGGGCTTTAGTACGTCATAAAAAATCATCCAGTCAATAATTCCTGCTCGATTTAGAGTATGGTCGATATCTTTCATTTGTTGATCCAAATTCGGTTTCCACAATTAACTGGTGCTGCTATACATCTGAATCTCGCTCGGACACCGTTGAAAACGACAGCCTGTTCATCTAAACATGAGGGGGCACAGCAGATTTATCCAGAATAATAAACATGATAAAATCAAACAAATCGAACTTGAAATAAAAGTCGATACAATCGAAATCACAAGATAGGCAATAGTTTCATACAATATCATCAATATAATAAATTAAAGCAGAATCAAAATAATTTACCAGCTACAATTTAAATTACACAAATCATAAATCAACTCAAGCAATGTTAATAAATTTAGCAATCAAAAGAAATATCATAGTACAAAATTTAAGCAATAATAACATGATTCAATTAGCAAATAAAATAGATATCATAGTACAGAATTTAAGCGATAATTACATAGTTCACTTAGCAAACAAAATAGATAACAACAGGATAATCGCACGTTACAAAAGCTAAGTGAAAATAGCATAGTTCAAAAAATGATACAAGCAAAATTAAAATATTTAACTAGAAACAAAAATACGTAACTCAAAGAAAATTTAGCAATACTAAAACAAAATTACTGAACAACATTTTCTAGCTAAATAAGTCAAAATTACTCGCTCACGACAAAATCTTCAATACAAAAATAATACAAATAAAGTGATGATTTGCTACTTACGATTTTCTACACGTCATTCATACAACAAAGAAAAGGGATCGCGAAGAGGGAACATAGAACATGGAACAGAGGGGGGGGTCGCGTGCGCAGGAGAGACAAAACACGAAAGTACTTTAGCCGATCTAGACCGAATGTCTTTCCCGTGATTTGTAAATCCGGAAGCCAATGAACGCATTCTGATCTTATAGGCGTGGCCCACGAAAACATAGGGTATTTCACCGAGAATTACGACGTGGCCACAAAAAATATACTACAACAAAATATCATCACAGCCGATACAGCTTCTTCAGCCTAAAATTTAAGTGCTGTGATAATAGCAAAAATATACGATACGATAAATCAAAAAATCATCGCAATACGAACAATGGCGCGTGGCCTCAAAATAACTCGTACTGCAACGATCCCGAACTCTACAAAAGTTCGAACATTAAAACGTCGGTCGTTTTAATACGCGAATAAAATTATCAAATCCGTGCTCGCAGCACGGCACAAAAAATCTGAAGATCATAACGCGCTCTAGCGAGGGCTCGAAATTTACAAATACAGACAATGATACGCACTAAAGAACTTTCACAAACGGAAAGCGGGAAGGAAAATCTACTAGTATTTACAAAGAAAGAAATGAGGATTGGAACGGGAATCTGTGCTGCTTCAAGGTTAATTTGTCAAATTAAAATTACTAATCATCAAATAAACTATAACGATACAAACTCTAATAAATTGAACTCTAGAAATTATCATTCAAAACAAAATAACTTACAAAATTATTCAAGAAAGAAATTGGCTTTACAAAAAAATACAAAACGAAATCAAATGTAAGTTGACCATCATTGTATTCACGAGAGCGAAAATTTACGATACTAAAATAATCCAAACATCAAAAAATCTCATGAATAACAATTCAAACATAATACAAAATAAATAAATTGTCAACTTACACCATTTCAAATCCAAACGAAACAATCCCATCTTGAATACAAATTCTTATCAGACCGCATGTTGAAAATTAACCTTAAAATATCACCGATATAACGAAGACAAAACCAGTAGGAGTTTGCTCAGAGCAAGACTGCTCACGGGAGAGAGAGCGGTGCTCACACCAGAGCTGCTCACTGGAGAGAGAGCGGTGCTCACACCAGAGCTGCTCACTGGAGAGAGAGATATTTCACCGGTACAAGCGGTATTTATGTGCCTGCTAATTTCACAATTTAAGTCAATATTGCCAATTTACTAAAAATTAAATACTCTATAAAAATATCATTTTTTATACAAAATTTGACTCGTGACAAAAAGTGTTTTTGTCACAATATAATATAGTGAAAGACATATTTATAAATTACTACTAGATATAAACAAAAGTTTTTTATAAAATTTTTTATAGCAAAGTATAAAAATAGTAAGTATTTAACTATCAGTGTATAAGATAGATTCTATTAAAATTTTAATTAAGTCTATGTTCACAATGCCGTGTGTTTTTTTTTCTAAAAAGCAAACGAACAAATTCCAGAAACGTTCAACTGCCACAATTGCCAGCGGTCAAAGATTTACTTTTATTTTCTCTTAGAGATGAGAAAATGTATTCAGTTGAGCAAAACAAGATAGAACAACAATTTTGTAATACTATCCGCATACTTTTCGTTCATATGCAAATGTTGTTCATCTGTGCATCTGTATACGCACAAGCCTAACGGCATGCAAATTGTACAATTCGTTTTTGGAATTATAGAATCTAATGCCGAGGTTAAATTGTTCAGTTAAGCCAATAAATTGTGGCTACCATAGAATTGAAATTACTTAAAACTAAAGATTAAAGCTTTTATAATGGAAAATTAAACGTGACACTAAAGCAGAAGATCAAAAATCAAATAAAAAAATGTTTGAAACATAAAATAGCCAATGAGAAACTAAAATATATAAAACTATTAATTATTATTTAAAAAATTTGTTAGAGATGCAGATAATATTTTTAAATAAAATCAGTAAAATTCAAATAAAAGTTAAAGTAAACAATTTGACACAAAATGAAAGTAAAATACAAAATAATAATATTGAAGATTTTGAAATAAATTAATTGCAAAAAAAAAAAAATATATGCAAATTTGTGTTAAAACAACTTAAGAAACTAATTTAATAAACAAAATTAATTACTTTATTGCTAACGAAATAAAATAATTGATGTGTAATTAACGTTTAGATAAAAGATATATACGAGAGATATTGAAGGAATACGATATAATTGAGATAAAAGAGCATATATGAGAAACATCATGAATGTGCATGTTGTTTGGATAAGAATGTTTGACCGAAACTAATTTTTATTTAATGGGAACATGGCGTGATTATATATGTATTTCTAAAGGAAGCAATACAATAATATTAAATAATATAAATCAAATTGAAATTAAATAATAATTTTTAGAGTTTTTAATCACAAAATATCTGATAGATATTAAATTAATCAAACGTAATAAAATACTTTTGAATCTTTTTGAAGTGACGTTAAACGTAATAAAGTAAGAAATACTCGAAAAGCAATTTTGATAAAGTTTTCCACCTTATCGTATTCGACGACAAAATGTAGTCTTTATGAGTGAATAATGACTCCAATATAGTACGCGCACACGTATGCTGTAAATGTACTGGATGACAGCAAAAGAAAGCACATAAAAGACGATGTAGGAGTAAAGCATCAACGCAAAAAGGAATGACGAATGTATACGCAGACGACAGGACGTAGTGAATATGTTGATGCTGAAGACGGAAAGATTTGCAGATAGCGTGTGTAACTACATCATAGTAGACTCTACAGATTATCAAAGACTTGCTGCTTATACACGGACGAGTAGAAGTTGCTTTTATTTATTACTAGAACTTGTAGTTTGCTTGGTGTAGAGCAAAAAGTTGGACAAACTACCTGTATAAATTATTTTCAATACAAGTAAATTTACTCTATTGTTTAATAAAGAAACAATTAAAATAAATAACTATTGAAAAATTTACCGATTAAATATAACTTTCAACATATCCAATAATATTATTAAAAAATAAACCAAAAGCAATAATTTAATTGTAAAGTTTTTACAAATATATTTTTATGTAAAAAAAATGTTTATTCTTAGCAACAAAGTCCATCAAAAAATCAAAGAGGAAAATGATATAAAACAAACAAAGCAAAAAAAAAAGAAGAACGGAAAGAAATCACTTAGCAATCCAACACATTACAACCCTGGGACAGATGTCCAGTCCAATACTAGTCCACTCATCGAGGAAGCAGCGTCTAACCCGCGTGGGATCTCAAAGAAAACATAGAAACCCGTACGCGCGATTCGAACTTGTATTGGCACAAAGCACACGCTCTCTGAACAAGTCTTTTCCACTCGTTGCGAAGAACCCCGAGATATAAACGAGATGGTTTATCAGCGAGCAGTGGTCGCCGATTGCGACCGCAGATAACGTCGCGGCATGTCATTGGGGCTGCAGGAAGAACTGAAGCGCCCAGAATGGTCCCGGGCTTGGCCGATTTGATGCGACGATAAGATACCGGGCTTCCAGCCGTATGTACGCGCCTTTATACGGACGAAGTATTCACTAATCTTTTGTGCAGAGACTGGTAACCACACGGTATATTTTGTGTTTGCGTGCGCGCAGAGGATGCTGGGAGCGTGCAGCTTTTCGGTTTGGTTAGTCGATGGTACATTAGGAACCATCCGGTAGTGTGATACTATCGGGAGTTGAGGTTTTAATTTGATGGATGTATCGAAATCTTTTTGCTTTGGTTTTCGAGTTTCGTTCAGATGTTACTCTTGCTTGATTTAATTTTTTTTTGTACAGAAAAGGAGTTGAATATGGTTATATGGTTGTCGAGATAAAGTTTTATAATATTCTCTTTGATCTCAGATGCTGCTAAAGTTTAAATTTTAAAATAGTTTAGTATGTGTACAAAAAATTTTGTTTAAATATGCTGTTGTTAATAAAACTTTGCTATATAAAATTTTTCAAATATAGTACTACATTTAATTTTATAATAAATATTATAGTGTTATTAAAATTATTTTTTAATTATTTGTCTACACATACTAGAATATATTAATATGTATAAAAATAGTAAATATTAAAAAAAATATTAAATAAATTTTACTATAAAGCAAAACTTTACTTAAAAAAAAAATTTATTTATTTAGTTAATATTAATAAATTGCTTAAAAATTATTAAAATATTAAACATTTTAATATTTAAAAAAATGTTTAATTAAAAGATATAAAGAATTTTTTATATCAGTTCTATGATAAAAATAATATTACACTATTACAAAATGTATTCATTATGTTCATTTCTTTTCTAGTTTAAATCCAATAATAGTTGAAATAAAAATGGAAACGTAGAAACGTAATGACAATATGAAATAAATGATCCTTTGTGCCAGTAATAACGGGAAATTGGTATAAAAGTTATGACTATCTGTCCAGTTCAATAACAAAGTGGAAAGCAGAAAAACTCATCGATATTTCCATCGCATTTTCCATTCGAAATGGTTATTAAATTTCTGTGAAAAATCGGATTAAATTCGGTGACAATTATTCAGTTTCCAAAGACAGAAAGGCAAAATTATTCAAACTCCGAATGTCTTTGATGTGTTAGAATTAAAAGCGTTTTGAAAATACATTCATTTTTTTTTTGTTTTAAGCAACGTCATCTTTATCTGTCTAGATGTAGGAAGGTAATGAGTTTTGAAAGAACCTTTGTAAAACGAAATTAGCAGTAGCGCGATGTGATATTAACTAGGGTGTAATGAGAGTTCTAGTAGTGTACGCAAAATAGATGTAAAAAAAACTGCGTTTCATTTAAAACTCTTGTATGTTTTAATCCAATTCAATTAAAAAACGATGACAATAACAGCGGGTGTCGCTTTTCACCTACTTGAGCTGTCGGGAAACTAATAATAATTCTAGTTTTCTTTAGTTATACTAGAAAGTATTTGAATTATTAATTAACAGTTCGTAAAAATCAGAAAATAGTTTTTAAAATATCTGATGAGTTAGAACTGTTGCTAAAATACAGTGTTAATTTCGTTTTATTATTATGAAATATATTTACAATATAGTATATTATACTCGTATAACAATATTTTATAACAATCATTTTATCTTTATCTTCATGAGTAACAACCAACATTATATTCTCAATGAATAATACTCTATAGAAACTGAAATATAAAATTATGTAAGTATATTAAAATTATGTATATATTTACTTCCAAACATAAAAAAATGATTTTTATTAAAAATGTTAGTAAGAGTGTGAAATAGTAATTTTTTTTTTGTATTTATTGAAGTAAGTACTAATATTTTTTTATTTTAACAATAAATATTAGAGAGTTATATGGTATTTTATATAATAAATAATCGTATTTTAATAAACAAATAATTTTAATGCAAATTTGAGAATATTAGTAGTATTATTAGAAAACATACGAATTAACAAATTTTACAGCAAAATGAAAATATGAAACTTTTAAAATCGATAATTTCACTTAAAAACCTACAAAACATCCTGTCTCACCCACAACATATACGAAAAATCAAAGAAATATTACTTTAAATGTGAGGATATAAAAATAACATTTTCGTTCATAATGGAAAAAGAGAAAAAAAGTTTTGTATTTAACCCAAAGGTCTATTGTCAAACTATATTCCTCAGTGACAACTAAAATGGGCCGAATTTCTAAAAACAAGATACAATAGGGATCCTAGGCAGCTGTGTGGTGCGTTTAAATGCACCAATACACTTATGGGACACCATTAACACTTGTTTGGGCTGCTTGTTGTCAAAACAACGAGAACATTACACCGGGTACACTGTTAATTATATTTTTTAAAATTTCTTTTAGTTTACCCTTTTTATTTTAGAGTGTTTTTAACTGACTGGTTATTTTTTATAATACTGTATTTTAAGAGAAAAATTGATATTTAATTTGTACTTCGTATATCAATATGTAGAACTGTTTTTAATAACAAATTTCCCTTGTTTTTTTCTGACATTTTTTATATGTCTTGTATTTTACAAATACTTTGTTCTATAATATAAATTGATTTTGTACATCGTATTTAATTGGAAGACAATTATTTCTTCCAGCCATGTTTTTCATACAGCGTTTGAATTTTCTGCGTTTAATTAAAATTAAAATAAAAATGTTCTAAAATTAGTACTTATTATCAATTTTATCAAAGATAATTGTCAAAAATAATTATTAGGTACCAATAAAGTAACCAAATTATAATATGAGAAATGTTTATCAATGGTCTATTTTAGACGATCGCAATTTGTTAACAACCATTTATTAATGTTACGTTTATAAAGTATTATTACGTAAAAAACAAAATTTGTTTTTGGTGTAAGCAATATTTTTTTATTTAGTGAAAATAGAGATATTCCAAAGAACGTACAATACGACGAAGAAAGATATTGTTTTTTCTTTAAATATTATAATCGTTTAACACGGACTTTAAATTTTTATTAGAATTGTCTGATGTTTCATTCATACTAAATATTTTAACTAAATATTTAAGTGGCGTATTCTTATCTTTCTTTTTTGTATGCTATTTTCTGGTATTTATGAAATATAAATAATTTTAATTGTTATTATTTACGTAACACTCTGTTAAATTACATTCTAATTCCCTGTTTCTTAAATACGAGTTGGGATCAAACTTGAATTAATAAAACAAAGTAGATATATCATTTTAGTCCAAGCTTAAATTTTAAATATCTCTGTAAACAAGTTTTACTTTTCATTATACATAGATATTTAAATTTAACCTGAAGTTAATCACATTAACTCGAGTTAAATTTTAATTCGCGCTTACGAAACCGAGGATCAGTAATTTTGAATCATCAATCAATCAAAAATGATTTTCAAGTCAGGTAAAAATTAGTGATTAAATTTTTCAATATATAAATTTAAATTATCAATATATGTAAATTTAGACAGTAATCGCTTACAGCAATTTAGACAAAAATCTTATTCTTTTTTTTTTCAAAATATAGAAAAAATTTCAATGTTGGCAATAACGTATATTGGCCAATTCCCGACTACATTAAAAGAAAGAACTATTTTATATATCTGGTTCTGTGCAAATTGAAAAGATAATTTACGACAGACGAGTCAGCATTTGGTCGCAGTAGGTCTTGGAGCCTGTGGTGGTGTGCTGCCTGCTATTCCTATTGCTGTAACGCTATCTTTCTTTTAGGATTTACGGTCGCAGATAACGCGTAATTTCATTTATTACATCTCTAAAGTATTCGCCTTAAATTAATATTAATAATCCAGATGCCGATAACCGGCGAACGGGCACGATCGTAACGGCAAGTCTGCCAGTTCTGCCAACATTGTAATTTCGTTTCGATGCGTTTGTAATTGAATTGTAATTTTAGTTAGCATATTTTAAAATTTATTGCTCTGGAGACAGGAATATTAAATATATTGTACACAGCTAACCGAGTTAATCTACGCCACTTTGCGACTTTATAATATTTTTATTATTTGTCGTGCAATTGAATCAAATATAATGGATGGTTGAATTATAAAAAGTGATTGATGAAAGTGTCACCAACAAAAGAAATATAATGTATTAATATTAAATTTAAAATAAATTGAGATTCTTTACATCTTAAAATATTTTAATTTATAATTATGTATTTGATATTAAAATGAATTTATTATATTACATGTTTGTAGAAAAAAATCGATCAAGATTTTTTTTAATAAATTCTTTTTATGTGCATGCAATTTAATTTATTTTTTAAATTATATATTTATAATATTTTTTGGAAATATGAAAGAAAGTAATAATAATTGAAAATGAATTTTTTTTTACTAAAAGTATTACATACATTCTTTAGAAATATGTACTATCATGATTCATCAATAACAAATTTCTTTTAAATATATTGATAAATTTTACTACACTATCTATCAAACTAAATCCTTGTGTCAAAATTTAAATAGAAATACTATTTTTGCTATTTTAACTATATTGTTAAATTAATGTAGACTGCGTTTGAATGACTTTTAGTTTCTTAGTCTAAGTGAAAATTGGTGTTTTTTTTTTTGAGAGAATTAAAAGTCTCATATTATTGATTAAAATTTTTTCACAAGAAAATAAAAAGAAATTATTAACTTTAGTACAGAATTTAGTCTATTTTTCTTGTCTAAATAATATAGTTTTAGAATTAAAAGAATTTTACAAGCAAAAACTAATTTTTACTTGAATAAAGAAGGTTTGTGCCACACTTTTATGGGTACATCATCTTTATATGTCTATACATTCTATTAATAGTAATATTCTCTATTCCATAAGCGCTGTAGTATTATAAAAGCTTTTATTTTAATTTAATAAGTAGAAAATTTTGTATTTTAAAAAAAAAAAAAAATTTTTTTATAATACTATTGAGTTTATAGAATAATACAGAATATTAACATTAGTAAAAAAATAATATCAACAAAAAAAAATTAACAAATAGTAAATTTTGTTAAATTTTCCAGCAACTTATATAATAAAATTTACGTTTTTTTTAGTCAAAAAATTAAACTTTTAAATAAACTAATTAATTTAAGTACTCAAAATGTACTTAGTTTGTTCAGAAACAATCTTTTTAATTTATTGATATATAATTTAAAATAAATTTATAATTAAATATATGAAGCTTAAAAGCTTTGAATACCATAATTAGTTTTAACTAAAATGCTTATATAAATATTAAAATAATCTCATAAAGTTTGTATACGCTTGAAATTGCTTCATATAATATTAATTCGTGGAAAATAAGATCATATAAATAAATAATAAACACAAGAGAAATCGTGCCGCATAAAATATCTAAATATAAGACAACAAGATAATTCTTATAATAGTTTCTATATTGATTCAACAATTTTTCCAAGATGGCGTCCGCAGTGTGCGCTATCTACAAAGCCATAGTCTTTCTTATATACGCGAACAACAAACTTGTGAATACTTTCTTCTACTTTCACGCTAACTTTATCAATTATCTTTACCCTTTTCATTTCCTTTTCCTGTCATTAGCCTATTATCGTTGGAATGGCAATGTGGTCTACCCGAAAATCTTAAGCTTGCGATCTCCGCCTACTCCTTATTTTCGTGCGTCTTTGGATTTTCTTTCTTTGGCAAAATTCAAAAAGCAGGAAAGAGTGTTTTTATTAGAATTGTTGCTTAATGTTAAAAGTGAAATCTTTGTCTTAATTTTTAATTTTTTAAATAGGTTAATTTTGTAAAATTATCTCTTTAACAATTTATTTATCAAATTGCTTTTGTCTCTAACGCATAATTTGTAAATAAACGAATATATTCAATTTTTTTATAAAAATTTCAATAAATTCTAAAAAAAAAATAATAAATTTATATTAATATTTTAATGCTAGTACTTTTAAACTAAACACCTTATATAATTGATAGTAATTTTAGTTTGTAAATTATGAAGTATCTGAACAGAAATACACAACAAACTCACCAGTATAATTAAGCCACTTCTATTTGTTTGTTATTTGGTTATTTCATTGTGTTCAAATATGGGTTTGCTTAAAATGAAGACAATGAAACGACAAAAAACTAGAATGAATGAATACAAACAAGTTTTAAAAAAAATTATAATTAAGTAAATTTAGGGCTATGCACCGTTACATCCAATACTCTATAAGTAGCATATATTATACATATGAGAAGTTTATAATTAGCATGTGTTTATATAGAAAACCGCAACCCCTTATATTTTCATGTGACTGCTTTCGATAATATATGTTTTTTGTATAACTGCTCATATCAAATAAAAAAAAACTTCTTTTACTTGCGTGATAATAACAATTTTGTCTTCAGCGTTACTGACAATGTAATTGTATATTTGTGTCTATTAACCTGACTTAGATTGCAAAATTATTGTTGTTTTCTTGATTTAGTTTAGAATAAATTATTTCGGTTAGTAGGTAAATTATTTAAGTATTGTGTCAGTGTCTCAACTAATATATAATTAACAATTAATATTTGTCATATTCATTAACTTGATAATATAGTTTTAATATTGTTTTATTTTCAGCACACTAATTTCATAATTTTGTTGTAATTTTATACATTTATTTAAAATTACAGTAAAATATAATAAAATTACTATGATTAACAATGTAAATTTACAAATTATGCCATGAATGTTTGTGGTATTAGTGGCGTAAGTTGAAAAAGCGTAAGTCGGGGTAAAACTCGCCATATAATCTATACATAGCTACTCATTTAAGGTAATCGGTTTTGTGTCAGTAAATTTATTTTTTTATAAAATCCTGTTCAAATTACAAAAATTAATAGTTAGAATATTATTTTAGTTAAGGTGGAGTGGGGTAAGTGCGTAAACGGGGCAAGTGCATTAATTGGCTATATTTATTATAATATGAGATAAATTTTTCTAGCTAGTATGTAGTAATGTACTACAAGTTAATATGTACCATATCTCACAGATAACGCGCAAGAATGAACGTGATTTCCTTAATTATATCAATCAGTGTAAACATTCACGTTTGAACTACCAAGCAAGATTGACGGCTCCGTAAACGAACAATAGTTTCTTAGGATAATTTTATATTTTTTGTTGTTATTTTAGGTAAATATAAATAATATCGATGTAAATTTACATTAAATAAACAGTTTCATTTGTTTCTTGTTTTAATTTATTGAAAAAACACTAATCTGCTCTTGCCCCGTAAATATTATAACTTGGGGCATGTGCAGACCAACACGGTGGGGTATACGGCTTAATACGGTGTGATACGCTACGCCGTATTTAATGTGTTAAAATTGGATAACTATAGAACTAAACAATATATTTTAATGCAGTAAAAAGCATTTTATAGCAGGTTTCTTAATAATTCTGCTCCAGTCTCATTGCACATGAAACAAGGTTTCAAAGCATTTTTAACCCCCACTTACGCTCTTGCCCCGTTTTAGGGGCAAGTGCAGAGTAGCTGACATTTTAAACAATTTTCTATCACAATAAAAATTTACAAGGAAAATTAGGGTTCTAGTTAATATTAATTAAATAGTAATGATTGTGTAAAGCGTCCGATATCGACAGTGTTAAGTATTTACATATCAGATTAAAAATACATAGGTTTAAAGTCCAACTATGCAAAAACTACTCTGCACTTACCCCACTCCACCTTACATTTTTATTTTTATTTTATTTAGGCCCAGTATTTCCAAATTTTAGTATAAATTTATTCTTCGAATAATTTTAAAATTAGTCATTGAAATATTTTCATTTATTTTGAGGATATATTTTTAGCCAGTTACTTATGAGTCTTAACTTATCTTGAAAATAAATAAAATAGGAATACTGACACTTAAATCAAATAAATTCATAAATAATTTGATTGCATTTGACTAATCTGACTATATTTATATATATTTATCTAACAGTAAGATTAAAAGAATTACATACTTGAATAAAAATCTACCATCAACATTTCTCTCAACAGACGAAACAAACCGAATTTATCCAAGGATTACATAGCGTGCACTCTAGTGTTGTCCATTGTAGACTTCTCTATTGAAACGCAGTGGTCCGCGTATTCCGCTTCCTTGCTTTTGTGTACAAATGAAATAAGTGCATAAATCCATATCGCATTATTAAAGTTACAAACTAGTGAGCAAAACAGCTTTGTACACAACTTATATATGTGCAGAGCTGGGTAGAATAATGAAGACGTAGAGAGAGAGATGAAGGGAAGTAAATAACTAACTGACTTTCTAGAACGGTACCCTTTCTTAATTAAACTCTATGGACTTCTTAACGAGTTTATTTTGGGATGCGTTATAATAGTTGGTCTATTTCAATATTAGTGGTGTATGTTTAATCTTGCAGATAATATGTTTGGAATTTGCTTATTGATGTTTGCGATAAGAAATACATAACATCTTGGGTAATTTAACAGAATTATTGCTTTATATCTTAGTATTTATTTATTTCTGTGTAAAATTTATCTTGAAAACGGTCTTAACAATTTTGATAAAATGTGATTAATCTAACGTTTTAGATACGGGAAAGTAATTTTGCTAAGTCTCAACTTATTTTAAAAATCTATTATGATATAATAAATAAATTGGTTTATTACTGTGCAATGGTTCAATCATCATGATAACATTGATAATATTGAAAAACTGTGAAAATATTCTTTCTATACTTTTAAACAATTAATTCTTAATATTTGAAAGTTTCAAGTCTATTTTAAAAGTTTCTACATATCGACGATTCTACTCGTTTTAGCATCCATATTTCATATAAATTCATACTCGAGACAAATAAGCACGATTGTCACTCATGTGTAAGGAAATTATGAAATAGTATAAAGTTAAATCAACGATACAAATATGTGGCCATTTGATGTTGTCTTGTGTGTAGGTAGTGTGAAAAGCAAAATTCGATCTTTCTGATATTATTATTTATCTATACATTTCAAAAGAATATTTATATTAAATGTTCATTTTTATATTTTGTTGCTGAATATTTTTTCTACTTTATAATACATAATATATTCTAAAAGAGTTTAGAAACAGTAAGATTATTTTTTAGTAATAACCGATTGTCTACTTTTTGAGAAAATAAAAAATAAAAATTATTAGAAATATAATTTAATATTAAAATAAATGTATTTTTCTAAAATTGCAAGTAGCTGATAATATTTTGTAAACAGAATCGGACTGGGAACAATTTTTGGCACGGAAAATTTTTACTAAATTAGGTTAGATTAGGTGTGATATCGGACGGCCCTAGTTGAGCAACGGCCAATCCACCACTGTTTTTATAAGACTATACATTTTGCAAGAAAGTGATATTTGCACAATATTAAATGTACGTTTTCTTACGACATACGTTACCTGTCTCAGCTTCTTTTTAACACTCATCTGATAAACTCATACATAATGTAAAGAATGTCTCAGTTTTCTACGGAAAATATTTTTGCAGTTCATTTATAGTACAAAAGTACTATGATTATGTCATCATTATTATTATCATCATTATCATTATGTCTGTGTTTTCAAAAGGTTTTAATAATTAATATTATAGTTAAGTATGACATCATCACCTTTCTTCTAGCTAAATAAGCTAATATATATAACATTTTAATTTGCGGGACAGTGTCATATAAATGTACAATTGTTGCGCAATGCCATATTCTCGTAGCGTAGACTATATATAAAAAACTTTGCAATGTTCCTGCGACAGAAACATTGGTATCAACTAAATTAAAATCTAAAGGTCTAGAAACAAGAAATAAATATTATAAATAACGTAAGTAGCCAGGAATAAATAATCATTGTTATTCACATTGCAGAGAAAGTCTCTGAAAATGATATTGTATCGTTTCGCCTGGCCGCAACGACTAAAAGTCGAGGCTTCGATATGAAAAAGAATGCCTGTAAGGCGGGAGAGTGAAGGTGTTAAACACAAGCGTCGTCCAAACGGGGCCCCGTCGCTTACAATACGACTGACAGCCGCTTTGTTTCTAGTCATTGCGAGCTGTCAGTCTGCCAGTCCGAGTGATATGATCTTGGCGCGCGGGGCTGTTAAGAGCTTCATATCCAGACGCGTTCGTACTCCGCCTCCTTGCGTCTTGTGAATGCCCGGGCTAGGCTATAGTCACTTTGGATTCCCGTTGTAGGTCCACTGTTGTTACACTGGACACACTTTTCAAAAGAAATCATTTCCAACCAACCGGTTTGCTTTTTAAATGTTCACCGAGAAGAAAAAAGAAACGAATCATGTCTGTTTCTATTCATAACTTAATTGTACGAATTATTTTTTTATTTTAAATTCAAGCTGAATGACAGTTCTTCATTTACTTTGATAATACTGTTGAATATTTAATTTTTATCAAGAAATTATTTTTACTTTTAATGACATTTCGAATATTTTTAAATATATTTCAACTAGATATATAATTTACTTCAAATTTAAAATTAAATTTTATTTTTTTGAAGTATATTTCACATAACAGTTCAGTTTCATTTACAGTTTTTTAATTACATAGTTAGTGGCGCTGGTTATAATTTTATAGCTTTATTTATTTTACCAATTTTTTACTTAATTTTACTTAACTCTTTACATGTATTGATTCGTATTTATAACTTCTTTTAAAAGCAATATTTGATATATGTTTTAAATTATTTAATACTATTTTTAAAAGTTCATAAAGTATTTGTAGATTTAGAAATATGAAATACAAAAATATTAAATAAATTAAAAAAAAAATACTACTTAATAACAGTAAACATAATATCAAATAGTGCTTTTAACTAAACGTATTTTTAAGAGAGGCTACTTCAACGAAAATGTACTTTCAGCAGTAATAGTTTATAGCTGCTATTTAATTTAACTCTAACATATACACTACGTACTACTGAAAAGTAAATAAATATGATTTATAATTTTTTAAGCACAATTAAGTTAACCTGAATTTATGTTTTTAGTTTTTGACTTAAAATGAACTTTCTTAGAGTGTTTTAAAACAGAATAGAAATTCGTGCAAAAGCAGTATTAGTTCAGGAATACAAAAAATATTTAAATTTTGTAAAATGTCAATGTAAGCATATTTGCAACACGATAGAATATAAACACACGCTCATCTTTAAGATATTGACGTAACAATGGTAAGGAAAGTAGGCGAACAAAGAGCCATAATCTTTTGCAAAATGGCATATGGTTACGCCGGCACCAAGCACCTATATCGTCGCCTCGTATAGCATAATGCCAAAGTAAGATCGAGCAAGACCGGGCACACGATATGTAAATATGATAGCAGTCACGTTTTGCGCGAGACTTCAGGAAAAAAAATGCCATCATCCACATCGTTCATTACCCGAGACTGTAAAACGGAAAAGGTCAGACGATTTCTTTTTTGAGAATTGGGGTAAAATATGCAAAATTTCAATTCGAAATTCTTAAAAGTTATTTTTTATTTTCATATCTCTTCTACCAACAATTTGGTTATTAATATAGTTTTTGGTTTTAAAAATAATTAAAAAAGAATTTTTTAAATTTCTCTATAATGTATATGATCAGTAGTCAAGTATATTTTTTTTAATAAGTTAAACTGATAAAAATTTAATTTGTATATGGTTGGATATTCAACATTATTATCTTTTAATGTTTTATGTATTATAATTTACAATCTCTATTTAATACCTAACTTCAAATCAAGGGAATTTAAAAAATATAAAAAACATAACAGACACACACAAACACACTTTGACATATTTAAATAAATTTTAAAGTTATATTATATTCTGTTCTTAACTCTTAAAAATAGGAAACTGGTTAAAAAAAAATATTTTGTAGAATTTAATCGAAAGTTATTATTTACTCTTTTATCTACATACTTACATATATTTTTTAATTAGTACAAAACTATTCCAATTTGTAAATAAATGTGTTTTAAAATCTACTTTTTGTACAGCAGTTTGAAATAATAATTTATTTCAATACAGTTTTAGAGAAATAAGTCTTAGTCAGACTAGTTTAATTTTGAAATTTTATTATTAGCTTTATTTACTAAGAAATCCTAGAAAAATATTGTTCTAAAACTTTGAATATTTTTCCTACTCAAATTATCTAAATCTAATGCAGTAAAATTAGAACAGCTTATAAGAAGAATAACACAGTTTGGTCGTATAGAAACCCGTTAGAGCCGTTTTGTTCGGATTAAGAGCCATTAGTCAGAATTCTTTTGTCAATTCGACATCATCAGATGGTCGACGTAGATATTTTTAATAATGATTCCATATGGATTTTGTCACACACACACACACAGACATTCACAGAAATTGTAAATCCCTAAATCTGATCGTTAGACTATGATCAAAGTAAAAGATTTTGTATTCAGTTTGCAAATTAAATCATTTCAATTAATATTACGGCAAAATCTTTGCGAATTAAATTTTCGTTCTCTTTCAGTTAAAATTCGAATATTTTGTAGTTATATTTTAATTAATTTTACTTTGTTAACTATTACCCGAGACAAATCTCAAAATGTATAGATGCAACAAAATTTAAAAAAAGAACTGTATGCAAAGATTAAAAAAATAACTTTAAATAAGAGGACAAATAATATTATTCAAAACGTCACTCTTTTTAATCAGAAAGATGAATTTTTTTTGGACGTGCTCACAACAGGAGTCCATTTGAAATAAGTAGTTCAAATTATATACTGGTAAATGCCACCGTCTTTCACAGATAAATCTAACAAATTATAATCCACGCTTGACCAGAGTCATTCTTATTGTTTTCTTTTTTATTTATTGAAACAGTTTGAACTTAAGATTATAAACATTAAACAAAGTCTGTTCTTAAGTTATATTACTACTGTGCGTTGTGCAGTCTATTTCTTTACGTACAGTTATTTCTGTTGGAAGATGATTATTTGTGTTTGTGTAATATTGGCAGTGAATTATTTATGTACTAAAAAATATGTATTAAAAAATATTTTCAAAAAATATTTAATTTTGAATTGAGGGATGTATAATCATAAAAAAATAGTAGTATGTATCTTCTACAAATTTTTACAAAATAATAAAAAAATTATAAATATTTTATTATAAATTGTATGTTAAAAAAAATTATATATTTTTTTTTAAATATATATTTTGATAGCACGTACTATATAATAAATGCTAAACAATTTTAAATAATAGTGGAATTACATTTTATTATTACAAAACTAATTTTAATATAATTATTGTAAACTATATGTTAAATAAAATTTATTTTCAATTAATTTTAAAATAAACTATTTCATTTATTATAATTGACTCCAGCAAAAAATTTAACAGATTTAGTTTGTCACCTGTACGTTACTGCCAAACAAACTTCTTCTGAACACTCGTCTAGTAGTATAAAGCGTTCCCATTGTCTTTTCTTTAATCCCTGTCTTCTGTCAAACTAAGAATAAACATTCTTTACGTATTAAAAGGACACAAGGACACCGGGGGTGCGTTTGTTAAACGTTCCAGGAAAGTAGATTTGTTCAACATAATCCTCTGAACATTCCGTTCCCTTCAGTACTTTGACATATTAAATTGCCACAGAAAAATTACCTTGGTGGTCGGCAAGGTTGTGTTTTTATATTTATGTAGTTAGAGATTTAAAGTTAAAGGAAAGTAAATATTAGGCAACTTAGGATGTTTTTGTTTATATAGAAAGTATGTAAATTATTTAATTATATCAGTAAAAATAGATTCTGAAAAATAAATATATTTTACATACACTGTAAAATTTTTTTATGTAATTTTACCTACAAAGTATGAGACACTATGATGCCCAGCATTTGTAGGTATTATTACCGAACAGCTGTAATTTTACATAATTGTTTAAAAATACATAATGTCGGTACTTTTACAAACGTTGTGTAATATGATATTACCAACGGTATGTAAAAATACATATGTATGTAATATTACAGTTTTTTAGTAAAATCTCTTTTAGTAAATTTACAGAACTTCAGTAAATTTGCTGTCGGGAATTTTCCATAAATAGGTAATATTTATTTAGTTCTGTAATATTATTGTTGGTAAAATTACATACATTTGTAAATTTACATAAAGGATGTATTTTCAAATGAAGCAGGAATTAATAAACATTGAATAATAATAATATATATAGTTTATTAGCAAAAAAAAAAATGCTATATACAAAAAACAAAAAATATACGTATAGTTTACAAAATTTGTATAGTATTATATGTGTTATATAATATGAATTATTTATCGTAACATTATAAAAAAAAATATATAAAATGAATTAAAAAAAAAAAAAACATTCAGTCATTTAAATCTCTGAACAAAAATATTGTTATTCTTACGAATAATTATTCAGCTTTCTAATTAAGGTTAGTACCCTATTCAAGACAGACATCGTTTTCATTCCTGACGAAGATTTCGATCCTTCTTCTGGATAAAGTTATCTACAAATAAAAAACGCTACGTTAATTATTTTAATATAAATAAACTGTTATGTATCTTTCTAAAAATATTTAATTATTAAATTATAAACAATTTACTTACATTTTCTTGGTAAATGTTACAGACGCCTGGAATTTGCAATAACCTACACAAAAACACAAATATATTATTAGTATTCATAAGTAAAAATCATAAACCTTATATAAATATAAATATTATACGTACTTTATGTGAACTGATATATTAATTATACCGGTGATTTCAACTATAATATGCATGCGTACATCTACACTTCTTCACTGCTACAAATAAACTAACATTAAACTAAAGTAATGCACATTCTGGGTGGGCTAAACAGACAGGATTCAACTAGTAGCTTATCACTGTTCCGATTGGCTAGCGTCATATTAAAGGAATGTTTTTACCAAATTATTCTGTAAAATTTCGGAACCCCTTTAAAAAGTTGCATGTAAATTTAAAATTGCGTTTTTAAACTGCCTGTTTTATATTGTAATACAGAAAAATTATAAACTTTTATATTTAAAATTTTATATTTTATAAAAACCTTATAGGTACGTTTATATGCAATATAAATTATAATACAAAATATGCATAATGTTTATATTGTAAAAAAATATTCTATAGAATAATTGATAATCGATAATTAAAATAATAACTTCAATATTGCACCCATACAATGGAGATTAATCTCAGAAGAATTAATAAGAACATTAATAATTACACTTAAAATATTTTATTAGCATTATTACATAAAATATGTACTAACAATAAGTCTCATTATACTGATGTATTATTACAGATATTAATATGCAAACTGTAATTTTACATAATATAGGAAGTTTTACCAACAATATGTAATTCTACATTAAGTATGTGATGCAATTTGCAGAAAGTAAGTAATTTTACATACATATTAAGTCATTTTTACTTACTTTATGTAATTATTATGAATTTTTTAAATATTACAGAATTTTGAGGTAGAAATACAGAATAATGTAAGAATTACAGAATTTTGAGGTGAAAATACGGAATAATTATAGTAAAATGAAATTACCGAATTTTTCTAGTAAAATTTTACTAGTATTTTTCTGTAATTTTACTTTTTTTTTTTACAGTGTAGAGATACTATAATAATAAATTTAAGCATTTAAATACTGTAGGGCCTACTTTCATATATACCAAAGTAAATTATAAAGTACTAGTTTACAAGTAAAAAAGATTATTTTTTTCTGAATTCAATAATATTAATTCTGTAATAAGTATTCAATTCAAGAAATATACCTATGTTTCTAAAATCTCCATAAAAATATTCTTTCAATAATTCACCACCAAAGAAGACACCACATAAATCTCGGCCAGCTCAAATAAACTATCGTACGTCCCGTTTTAAAGACGTATTAATCAAGACAAGGAAAGATTATGTCGAAAGCCGCAAACGAAACGAACGAAATGGGCAAAGATTTGGGTCAATATGACTTTGAAACGACAACGAACATAGGTCAATAGACGCTGGGCTGTATGCGTCAAAGAAGCAATAGCTAAAAGGTTGCGCGCGGTGGTAAAAGCCGGTGAATGTAAGGTTAGGTTTTTTATGTAAATCCCTAACTCGCACGAGTGCACGTGGATGAATTTAAAGTCAAATATTGAGTTGTTAAGTAATGGAAAACTGGTAAAAAAAATCTGTAGTGGTTTTTTGGGGTATTTAGATCTAAAAATTAAAAAAAATAAATTATTTGATAATAGTATTAAAAACTTATGAAAAGCTCTATTATAAAGTTAAACTTAAAAAAAATAAGTTATTAAAGAAACATTGTTATAAAATAATATTACAATTATTTTTTATAAATATTTCCTTTCGGTTTATTACGTTTATTTGAATACATGATTCTTTCTTATATAACTTTTAATGTTTACATTAACTTACTGTTAATATTTAGTAAACTAGGCAACTAGATTTTTCACTTATTTTCAAACAGCCGATATTAATTGGCCAGTTGGCAAGTTATCGAATTAGTTAACTTAAAAAGCGTTTAAAAGGAATGCATATTTTTGCGTATTTTTCTCTACGAGTAAAATAATATAAATTTAAAACACACACTTAATTAAAAATACATTTAAGTCACACATTTTCTAAATATTTTTTATTTATTTTGTAACTTTAAAACAAATATAGTGTTTTGATATATTATAGTTTTTTGTTTTTAAATAAAAACATATTTTAGTAAGTAACAGCCATTGGAAGAAATTTAAATAGATATGTTAATGCATACTCGTATTTTGAGTAAAATTAATCACAGAATTATATTACACAAGTAAATTATTTAAATTTGAAAACAAATTAATAACTTGAAATTTTCGATTTAAATCTCTAGCAAACCTAAATTTTGTCCTTCGCAAACAACAAATAAATTAACCCTTTTCAGAAACAGTCTCATGTGTTCCAATCTGCATCAACAACAACACAAAATATTCCTGGAATATTCCCATCAGATGAGAACAAGATTTCATTCGACTTGGTCGTCGTGCGTCAATTTTCGAATCGTTGGTGGTCGCATGAAGAAGCATTTGCTGGGGCTCTGTCCATCGTTTTGACGGACAACCGTTTCAGACGGGCGAATTAAAGAAAAACGGAGAGAAACAAGACGATAAAGTGAAGTTAACCGAAGGATGAAGCAGAAGAATGAAAACGTGGTATCCGTATGTGGACAGGTTGTATTTCGCTGTAGAAGGCAATGTTAGACGTGTGAAGTGAGTGAAGATGCTGTTGTAATTATTTCCGTGTCTAACTAAGATATCGTTCCTGATGGCGACTCATTTACATCTATATAGATTCAGTTAAACAAAAAAAAACTTTGTGTTTTAAATAATGTTTTATTGGCAAATTTATGTACAGAATGTTTTAATAAATAATATTAACTTTGTATAAGTGATTATATTATATTGTGTAATGGGTTACACTGTTAGACAAATTTCGGTTTACACCAATTTCAGAATCATTCTAAAGTGGCGTAAACCATTTAACAGAAATGGAAAAAAATATTTTATTACTTCATTTTTAATATAACAGTATTTTGAATATTTTTCAACATTGCATCTTTTTAGGTTAAAAAAATTGCAATGGTTATTTTGTAAAGGTGAACATTCTGTACTGCCAGTTGGGCCAAAAATAAACCAATATTGCAAAGAATTTATTTTTCTGTACAATATATGTTGTTTTCGATAAAATAAAGCCAATTTATTTATAAATGTAAATAATGCAACATAGTTTGGAAATCAAATAGTTATTTTACATTTTGCGGGCATAAAAATAAAATATTAATAAAAATCCGAAACTTTTTCGAAACTACAAGTACAATTTGCAACATTTTCACATCAATGGAACAAGTAATTACGTTTATTTCGTAACTTTTGAGTTAATTTTGCAACTAATAATAACTTCATTTAATATTCTAGATATGAGCATACAAACTTCATTATAAATGTAAACGTATCAAGTTCTATATATATGCAAAGACTCATACTGTGCAGTTTTAAATTTACGGCCTTTTATTTGTATACATTTGTGTATGCATATACAAGTATCGACCGTAAAAAGAAGATAAAAAAAAGGAACGGCAAACTATACATATAGGGAATCGAACAAAGACGGGTAGATTTAAAATTCACTGAACTCATTTATGGGCACGGAATTTTAATTAGATATACTACCTAACCTTATACCTTACCTAAGTTAAAATCATAATCTGCTTCAGGTAGATGAATCTTCACATAAATATTTCATAGTAATTTTGATTTTAACCTTCACAAAGTTACTGCATTTTGACAGTTCAAAAGATTAAACTGTCTAGTTTTTTCATAAATATTGACTGCTGTAGCGTTTTAAATATTTCTCGAATATATTAATTTTGTTCTGTAAATAATGTTAAAATGTATTGAATATAATTTGGTAATAAGACATATTTTAAAGAATTCAAAACAAATTACAAAAAAACGTGTTTAAGTAATTATTAGCTAACAGTATAATTATAATTAAGATATTTATTAATTAATAATAGTTGAATTGAATAATTTTAAATAATACATTTACAATATATGTGTAACTACGTATTTTGTTAAGTTATAGTGTCATCAGTTCCCGTAATTGGAATATGTTGTTAACAATTTTTATTTGCATTGTCAATGGTGCGAGTCGTTAGCCCACAGCCAAGCAAACTAACTACAGCTTATAGTAGGTTCAGAACTACTCAAATCCAGTTGATATCAGTTCAGTGGTACAAGGTGTGAGCGCGGCGCGAATCAGAAAACTTTGGGTTCCGAGTCCAATACGCTGTCACTAGTCTACGACTGTCTGTGCATAACGCAAAACCGTAAGATATGAAATCAAAATTTACAATTTTTACTAATTACAATTTTTAAAAATATACAGTTATAAAATAAATATCCCATAAATTAGCGCCGATGTTAAAATACCGTATTGTTTATTATTAAATTATAATTATTTTAAAATGTTATTTACGTCACCCTAAAATACATTATATAGTCATTGAAAATTTATAGTATTCTACTGTTTTTTATACTTGCCTACGATTTCTGTAATTATTTTTTATTCTTGTTACATAATTAATCGAAAGACTTAAAAATTATATATATATATATATATATATATATATATATATATATATATATATGTGTAACTGGCACATTTAATTTATTCTATATAAAAAAGATTTTGTATGATGTACATATTTGCGTTTAATTATTTTTTTCTGAATATTTTGCATACGGAGATGAAATAAATTTAAAATTAATTTTAGTTTACAAAAATCTTTTTTCTGTAAATATCCAACATTAATATTCTTTCATTTTAATTACAGAAATTGCGCATTTTTTTTTTCAAGTTTTATTAAAAGTAGTTTCGTAAACTACGTAACTTAAAAGTTGCAGAAACGCAAACAGAGCGTACAGAAGCTACAGTGACAATAAAGCTTTTCAAAAATGTACATGTGAATGTTGCAGACTGAAATACACTTAATGAAAAATTCAAAAGTTTTTAAGTATACCTTGCCCACCGTTTGCTGTTATAAACTTTCATGCAAACTTTGAACGAATCAATTCTACTAAAATATAAATCGCAGATTATGACTGGACAAGCGTAAACTTTTAAGAATTTCTTAGGCTAATTCAGATCTAACATTACACATTATGCCACCACAGCTATGTAACATTATATTTTCATTATAATAAAAAAAAATATACACTTTGAAACTTTCTTGTTTACACTCTACACTGTAACCCAGTTAATATGACTTGTATTATACTAGCTTCAACTGTTGAATTTATTATGGTTTTAGAATATATTCAATACTTTTAAATTGTTATTTATATTTTAAAAATTTGTAGTTATTAAATTATATTACAAATTTTATTTAGTGACATATGAAACTGAAAATTGTCAATATTTTTTATTTTCTTTATTTTTCTAAAATAAAATTTCATACATACTGTTGCAACGATAGAAACAGTTTATCAACTTCATTAGAAATTTGAAATAAAGCAGAAATATTTTCTAAATAGCTTTTAATATCAGATCAGTAATGAGAAAATTATCCATATTGTTCTATTAAAATCAATCACATTGTGTATAAAATTAATTTAATAATATTTCATTAGAAAATCTAGAAGCTATTCAACGAAATTAAAACAACAAACTAAACCATTAAAGTTTGAAAAAACAATTTACTATCAACGGACAATCATATATAAGTTGAACAACAAATTAAAATTTTAATTAGCATCCAAATCATTAAGTTTCTTGTTTAAAACTTTTTTTCGAAAAAAATCTTAACGCAAAACACCCAGTAGCCAGAGTATATAAAACGGGCAGACTCCGTTAAATTAGCAGAAAATTAAAATAATTAATGCACTATCGAAACGAGTTATATTTTCCAATCTGTTTAGCTTTTAACATTTACCAATTGTAATACGAACAACTTTGCGTAATTGCTGCTTCGTTTTTCCCGTATTATATTTATAACAAAACTGTGCAGCCGCGTACTCGGAATGCCACGATAAATAAACGAAAGCTCGATTTTTTTTTCAAATTTGAAATTCCACCATTTTAAATGTATAAGCAAAACGCGCCCTGGTCGTGTTTGTATTTGCCTCTCGGACACGTGACATGCCACGTGACAGCTTGACGTCATGTCTGTTGCGCTGTTTTAAACGCTATAGCATCTAACATACATGTATAAACATGGATATGTTTGGAATATATACACGCATGTCAGATCTGATACTTCCGGGTTGAAATGCCGGTTTAACACCGACAACCGAGATTCCATTTCATATTTTATTTAATTCCACTTTAAATAATAACTACTTTGTTTTATACTGTTCATTGTAAATAAATAAGTTTTACTGTATTTAATTATTTATAGTTTTATTTTAAAATAAATATAAATCCATTTTTGGGATTGTTAGGATTTTAAATTAAAATTTAATTTAGCTGTTAAAAAATGTAAAATAAATTTTTTATTTCAAATATAAGATTAGAAGGTAATAAAATGGTAATGATGAAGGTGTAAATTAATTTTTTATTGATTTCTCGCCATTATTTTTAGATATTTTTACCGTCTTTAGGCCAATTACAAATTATTATTTTTTTTTAAATAATTTATAAAAATACAAATATACAAGAAAAAAAAAATTACGATAAAATTATAAGTAAAACACCGTCATGTAGTATCTTTTTTAGGTTATAATTTGAAGATATAGAGAATTAAAATTATATTTCGTATTAAAAGAAAACTATTTGTAGATTAATATTTTGACTAGATTTTGTGTTCATAATAAACAAAATATTGAGGTTGGTTGCATATTTATATTGTAAAAATCTTTGTAATAAAAATATAGATTCTTTAACCATTTATTCTACCTTTAAATGTACAGAGAAAAAGTGAGATTAATTTTGTAGAAATAAATCTCTTAAAACTGTATTGGCATGAAGTAAAACATATTTAATTAAATTGTTGGTTGATACAAATAAACTAGAGTACTTTATTTTATACAAAAATTAGCTGAATTTGTGTAATATCTGTACGTATTTTACGTATGTGTTGGTAGGCTTTTTTACAAAGGGCTTTTATAAAAGTTTTGCCGTAGTTTTATTTAAATATATATATATATATATATATATATATATATATATATATATATATATATATATATATAAAATTAGTTTTTAAAAAGTTAAAAATTTCAACTTTATAAGAATTTCTAAAAAATTAAATTTAATTACTACATTAAGTTATACATATAAATTACTGAGTTACTCGCGAATATACACTCTAAAAAATATATTTGCTGTTGTAACAAAAATTTAGTTATGGTAACTCAAAATTTTTAGTGGAAATTCTCACAGCAAAAATATTTGCAAAGAAGGCAAATTTTTTTTAGCTAGTTTTTTTTTTTTGCTATGACAACAAAATAATATTTGTTACACGTAAAGTTCCTTAGCAAATATAAATTTGTTATGACAACAAAAAAATATTAGCTACTTTAACAAACTTAAATTTGCTGTGGACGAAGTAAGATTATTTGTTGCAGAATTTATAGGTTAGAATTGACATAAAATTAATAGGCCACTAAAAGTCTTATCAAAAGCAATTACAACCATAACTAAAAATATCAATTCTATACCTTGTATATTTAGTTATGATCACAATGCATCAAGATGTGACTTATCACGTATATCACCCATTAATTTCATATCAATGTGAAATTAATGAAAATAATGAAAATAAAGTTTTTATTTTACAAAAAATAATTATACATCTATGTACAAACTGAATAAGTTTTACAAAATGTAGGAAAGATATCGTATAATTCTTTAAATTCTTTATAAATAAATTTAATAGTTTTTAGTACCTCATAGGCGTTTATATGACTATAAAGCTCTACTGTTTTTAAAACCGTAAAAATAAAAGAACATTTATTATTATTATTTACAAGTATATAATTTATAACACCATAAATAGGTAATAAATCATCCATACCAATTAACAGTACCAAATTTGGTTCATATTTGACATTAATTATTTTAATCCATTTGGTTACGAACATATGCTAAATTCTTCAGGTATTTTATATTAGTATATACCATCATTTTTTGACGTACTGGAGAATGAATCACCTTCGATATATGAAATTGGAAAACTAGGACATATTTCCGTATCATCGGAACACATCTAAAAAATTACTCAGTTTAAATTAAAATAAATTCAACTTTTCTTTATATTTCAATGTAATTACTTACCGATGTAGAAGATGACATCTCTGGTTGTAATTTGAAATTTGCAAATTTGTTTAAAAATTTCATTCTGGGCCCAATTTTAGGAATCAATTCTTTGATCACGTCATCAGTTAATAATGGAAATGATGTTTCGTCGATGTCATTGTCTGAGTATAATAATATTATATTAATATAGAACAAAAAAGTACACGCCACTAAACATAACCTATAATGTTAAAAATAAGACATTGAACTTACCATCGAAAATATCGATGTACTCCTCAAACCCCCCGTTTCGTAACATATTTTTAATATATTCACACATTACTGAATAAATGAAAAACAACACAAAACACCATAAATATGCGAATTCAGATTGCATCAGATAGAACCGATTGCACAAGACGAACAAAGAACAAATCTACGCGTGGCAGCGTGCCGTGTAACTAATTGAATGTAGCAGAATATACAAATATATTTGTTAAGGGTAATAAAATTGTGGTAATTATAACATATATAAGTTAGTTATTATTACACAAATAATTTAGCCTTTTACAGCAAATAACATATTGTTCATTAATACTAAAATTTTTGTAACTTTAACAAAAATATTTGTTAACAGAGCACATACAAATCAACGAAAACAATTTGTTTTTTACAGCAAATACATATTTGCTTTTATTATCGATTATAATTTTACATTTGTTGTTAGAACTTATATATTAGTTTTAGTTACAAAAAAAATCTTTAACAAATTTTTTTTAGTTCTTGGAACTAAAACATTTTTTAGAGTGTATCTGGATTTACATATAACAACCCATTTTTTTTTAAAATTTACGAGTATAAGATTGGTACTACAAATTTGGTTATAATTGTCATAAGATCTAGACTAAACAATCAAATATTAAACTTGTAGAACAAATTTAAAATACTAACTTGTATATATATAGATATATAAAGAGTTATCACTGGAAAAATACTACTCTTTTTAATATAAAAGAGGTTAATAAAAAACTTGCACACATGTCGATTGCTACTTTTGTGGTACACTCAAGAAAATTAAAATACAGTTCGCGTGCACGATCATATACAAAAGTTTTCCTTCATTTTAATTCATCACAAATATATCCCCATCGTCGGCGGTTTTTGAACCTTTGCTCTGCGCTTTTCAAATACGGTCTGGTTTTCAAAATATTGCACTGAATAGAAATTCATACAAGTTCATATACGAATTCTTCAAAACGTAAAATATTTTTTTCATTGTTATTGCAGTTAATTTATTTGTTTAAACCTAAAGTTTTTATTACAATATTAAATAATTTACCAAAATTTAAACTTATTTTTATTAAATAACAAAAATAAAATTAGTGTACTAATACCATTGGTTCTTTCACACAAATTATTTTCAAATCCATATATTTTTTTCACATTTTTTCAAAACATAAATTCAAAAATAATGTAATTTTAATTTTTTGAATCAGTTGAACTAATATTTTATTATATTGCTGTGAAGAGAAAAATACAATTATATTTTTTTCCTATCTTAACCAATAGTTTAAAGAATTGGGATCCTTACGAGTGTTCGTAATGGTATTTTCGTTTTGTAATGCCAAACTATTCCAGTAACACGAGCACAGCGGGTTTGCCTACATATGCGACATCTTGTTCGTGTATGTATGTGTTAGTCGTCGAACGAAAGAGCGCGCTCGATAGGAAAGCAAAACGCGAAAGAGTTTTGTACGACATAGACGAATCTTTCTTCAAACGATCGTATTTCTATTGAACATGCTCATGTGTGCACAAAATTACGTACTAGGTATGTATCCAAGAGCCATAAGTAGCTGAATTGAATTGTACTGACGATGAATCGAAATACGAATTAAAGATCAGAGTTATATCAAAAGTTTTATTCGAGCGTTACATTTTAGAGCTGAGAAAGTTTGAAAAAAGTTTTTTAATTAACGGTAATAAAATTTAAACTGATGTGTATGTGTTGCTAAAAGGTGTAATAAATAAAAGACAAACATTTGAAAAATTAAGAATAAATGAAAATTGTTTATTTTATATAGAATATTTGATACTTAAGTAATTTATATTATTATTTATATAAATACAAATTAAACTAGTAAATGCAAAATTTTTAGAAAAAAAATTTGAGATATGTTATATCATATAAGTAAATGGTAACAGTGGTATTATTTTTGTTATACTGAAACAAAATATTGTTATGTAAAATCCATATTTTTATAGAATTAACTTTTTAAATTTATTTATTGAGTTGATGTAAAATATTATAATATCCTAGTCGCAGAAGTTTGCATACGTAGATGGTATCTTCAGTGCTTGGTCACTAAGCACTGAGAATGCCATTTACGATGTATGGTGAAACGTCTAAGACGAAAATAGCTCGACTACGACATACCAGCACAGAAAATTCTATAAATTCAACTTTTTTTTTCCAAAATTTTAACATATTGTTAGTTATCAAGTCTTTTAATGTGCGAAAAGTTTGCTAAACTTAATACAACACGGACTTTTAAAGCTCATTTAAGTTACTAATTATCTTAAAATTAATTATATATTTTAATTGTAATGCCATTATTGGTTATGATTGGCTTATGAAGACAATAAAAATTTATTAAAGACATTATATATTTAAAATTAAGTATAAATATAATAAAACAAAAAGTATAGTTTATAATTTAATATAATTAATTCAATTTAAATTACACTATATTTTCACATAAACAAAAATTTTCAATATATATTAAATTTCTTTCTAACTTAGTTTACTGACATACATAGTTATAAATAAAATGCAAAAGATATGTTATATATCAACAAAAATTTTCAACAAAAAAATTCACTTTACATTTTTTTTTTTGTTGCTATTGAAGGAAAAAATTCTCCGAAAATTTTTTAAGCCGGAGAGGAAAAAATTTCTCAAGTCACAAACTACAATTGAGAAAGTTTGAAAATCACGGGCACGTCATCTACAAAGAATATTACATAAAGGACCAAGTGAGTGAATTCCCATGTTTCGATTGTTGCCGGCAAGGGCCGCTAGAGGGTTGGCGCGCGACTCTGTCGTATTGTTGTTATGTCGCGTGCGCAAAACACGCATCGAAACCTTGGGGTGTCTACCTCCCTCTCTGCACTCTTGCGGGCACCTCGCGCAGAGAACGTCATCAAAATTCTAAATTATGATTGATGGATTCAGCGTGTTCGGCTTGTTATGAGTGTTTATATCAGCGTGCGCGCATCAAGTTAGTTGCGACGCGAAAGGGTTCATTCACATTAAAGGCGTTTTTAGAGTGCTTATTTCAGTTTCTCGTAACTATAGTTTAGTAACTAGCAAGACTACTTTTTATAATATCATGGCTGAAATCTAACTTAGGAAATTTATTTTCTTCAAATTGGTAATATATTGGAAACGTCCTGGTATTAATGACTGTTAATATTTAAATAAAATAATTCATTGCTATAAATACATACAGTTATAATAAATTTTGTAAATTATATATATAGCACAAATTCAGAATTAAATTCAAATGTCTAAGACATTTCTAGAGGGGTTTGCAATCATATTTAGTTGCTAACTATACGGTTGCTAGAAACTGGAATATGCACCTAAATATCGAAACATCATAATAAAAATATTAATACAATTAAAAAAAAAAGGTTTTGGTAATTATAAAATGAATATAATTTCATTAGAATCTTCATCAAGCATACTTTTCCAAATATACATTTTCAAAATTAGTCTGCAATAATTCCTGTTTCATTTTTATTTTTAAATATACATTAACATTTACAATACTACCAAGTGTCTCAATTTTCTTTAAAAGTCAATAATATAAAATATATTAATTGCAAATTGTGTCTGTTTAAAACAAATACCTTCATTCTGATATAATTGGCAAATATTTCTACATTCCGTTGGAATATTTGTTCTAGAGAGAATTTACTACACTTTTTCAGTAATTAAAAATTTTGCACTTATATATTTTTTTCACGGTAACGTCTAAATGTGAATGAAGCTTAAAATATTTTTTCTCGGCAATGTTGCGGTTATCACACATATACTCGCACAAATAAGTTTTAAGGTACTTAATTGTTGTGGTTTTTTGGTTGAAAAGATTTTTCAAGTCGATAGTAAAGGTTTTAATTTTTGTTTTTCGTTTGTAATTAGAGTTGATATAAGTGATTATTTTTGGTTAGGTAGCTTTTGAAAGCCAGTCTGGACCCTCGTCAAACTTTCTATTAAAGTGTGTAAATTATTGTGGTGTCACGTTGTTTGTATTGGCATATTAAATTATTAAATCTGTTCATATAATAAGTTGCCAATAAATTATTAACATATAATTTATGAACATAATACAAATTTTTTCTGAATATATTAATATTTCGTATTTCAAAATAAGCTAATAGTAATAATTGTACACAGAATTTGAGAAAATATTTTTTATTAACAAGCCATATTATTTTAGAGATTCTTAGCTAATATATTATTTTATTGCTACTAATGCTAATAATGAAAAAAATAAAATGTTAAACATAAAATTATATTTGAATATAAAATAAGGAAAAATAAAATGTATATTTTATGTTATTATTACATATCTTTGTTCATTAATAAAATTTATTAAAATCACGTTAGTTTCATAGTTAAGAATAAATATAAAACCTTACAAAGTTTCATTAATTTAAATTTAATCGCATTCAAGTATAGTAGTCTAGTTCTCAGAAACGTTTTCACAGCTACAAGAATATTTATATTTCAAAGATTTAATTCAGCGGAAAATATGAACAATTTCTTTAGCTCAACATGGGGCCAAAGTACACACCAAGACTTAGTCAAATAAAAACTCAGTACCGCTGGGTAGAAGCACATTGCAATTTTAATATGCACCGCGGTATATGTGTGCGCGCGCGCGGCAAAAACCGAGTGTGTTCCTCATTTTCAATCGTAAAACATAGCGTGTTCATAAATTGGCCGGTGTACTGTTTATTTTCATGGCAAGCGGTTACAGCACAAAATGACAGAGATATTTCTGCAATAAGTTTCGCCGAATGGCTTTTGCTATAAACTAGAAAAATAAAATTTTACATGTTTTTTTTTTTATTTTATTTCGTTTTGCAGATAATAAAAATTAACGCAAGCTGGAAAATTGGCAGTGAAAACAATTTTTGAGTGAAATAAAAAAATATATTGAATTTTTTGTCTGCAATATGAAATATTTTGATTCCACTAGTTTGTGAGGAAAAATACGATATATTATAAAAAGTAACCAATTATATAATTATTTAAACAATTATTAATGTTATTTATAATTATGTGAAATATTTTCCATCATGTTTACAGTAATTTTTAAATTAATATTTATTTATAGTTCTTATAAATCAATCTTTTAAAAATACATTATATTTTTAGCTTACTTAAATAAAAGGAATATAATTTTGAAAAGAGCTTATGAGAAACGTGTGTTGTGTTTTAATAAATTTATAACATGTTGTTAATTAATTTATTATAAACTTTATAACAGTACGTTTCGATTTTACGGAATTAAAATCATCTTCAGCTAATAAATAATAATAATAACATTACAATTATTTCACCATAAATCAGTACAACGAGGTTACATACCTTATAATTTAATATCACAAAAAAATCGATCAATTTTATATAAATAATTACAATGGATTAACTTAAACTAAATTAAAATAATATTTGTAATCTATGTATGATAAATCATTTGCTAAATAAATGCAAATATTCTCTATTATAACTTGTACTATATTGTACTATAAGTTCTTTAACGCTATGGAATTTTTAAAAACAAAAATTCTATAGTATAGAGCTTATACCAAAATACAGAATACTAGCAACAACCTAGACAAAAAGTTTTATACTCATAACATATGCATTATTTAAAATTAATTCTTTACAAATACTACAGTAACTTATAAATAAATAATTATTTCATATTACTGAAATACACTTTCCACGAAACAAACGGTAATAAAACAAAAAAAAATCTTTGAAAGAAAGCAAGAAAAAAGTGACTTTCCATTCAGTACGCTCCAACTGGTATTAAAGAATACAAAAACAGTACTTTATAAACAGCAAGTCAGTGTATATGAATATTCAAATCATCTTTCATTTTCTTTGGGGCCGGTCGGTGTACACGGGAAATAAGTAAAATAAATTCGATTCAAAAGTTGGCTGGTGTTTGAGTTTTCTAAGAGCTTTTTAATGTGTTTCGCTATACAGTCAGAGCAGTGCTGCTGCATCTGTGTATGTTGTGGAGCTTCTTCTTTTTGATTTTTGTCCTTTAGTTCTAACAGTAAAGACGGGAATGCTTTTAAAGATTATGCCGCAATTAACTTCATTACCGATTAAAAGTTTGTATCTTCCGTTATTTTCCTATTGTCTCATTAGAAATTTTAGTCACTTCAGTTTGCCATGAGAGCATTTATTTATAGTTTATCTAAAGCTTATAAACTCATTGTATTGTATTATGTTTCAAAAAAGTTTGCACCTAAATATTTTCTAATATATATTATTTGAAAACATTTTTGCATAACTGTATGATCTGGGAACACACCATATAACATTATATTTTTGTTATAAATTAATTAAATTTTTATATAATATAATAATAATAATAATTATATACCAAAATTAAGAAAATATTTTGTATAACTGAACTGTATTATTTTCAGAAATGCGTAACATCCGAATAAAATAAAAGTGCAAGGCTATAATACTCTTCTCAATTATGCGATATATATTTATTTCTCTTTTTACTACTAGCATATTTATTTCTATTATTTAACCATTTTTATATTTATAACAAAGTAAGAAGTTTGATATAAATGTTTGGTTCGAAATGTCCGCGAAAAACTACTTCTGAAAATAAAAGAATACCTTAATTTAAATGAGAATATTATTAATAATAGTATTAGTATATAATTAAAAATTAAAAAAAATATAGACAATAGTAAAGTTGGTAATCCTAAAAATTAGGAAAAAAGTAATAAAATAACATATAAAATTATTGTTAAATAATCAAAATTGCTTAAAGCTGTCAGATGAGTGAATTTCCGAATCAAGTTTAAAAAGTAAAATGACATATATCAATTGTTTGCATTATTTACTTAAATATAAAAAATAAAAAAAAATAAAAAAAAAAAATTATAAAATATAATACAAAATTGTACAGAACGTTATCTTCCGTTTATATTCGTTATATTTCTATTAAATACAAATTCTCACATTGAAATTAAAGACTAAAAACTCATTAAAAGAGAACACACCCAATTCTTCTGCAAAAATTTTGCGTGTTTAAATGTCGATTGTCAGGCAGAGAACAAGCAAAGCCAACGAGCAAAGTCCTAGCTTATAAACAGACAAACACATCGCCACGGTGCGATAAAAGGCGTGTAGTGGCCGCGCAAGTTTGTGTCTCCCAGCTGCAAAGTACGGCCAAAAGGAACGACGGCGACACGCATGTCACTTGTCGAAGTCGTGGGTTTATTAGTTTACTATAATCTTGGTTGGCCGTGGTCGCATGGTCAGCGAACGATCGCATGTTTGCTGATCATAACTAACTCTTGCGGGCAACCCAGGCCGTACTGGCTGCCGATCTACACAACGACGTGCGACACTGCAACCGTGGTCATTCAGACCCAAGCACCGTTAACAGTGATTGGAAAACTTTTTCAAAATTTTGTCCTAATTTGTTATAATTTTTATGGTAAAATAAGAATATCCAAGATTAGTAAGATGAACGACTAGCGAAATTCCATATTGTTGGTACATATACATATACAAAATCACTCAAGAGTGTAGTTTCCGTTAAAAATTCTTATCTAGACAAGCAATTTTCATAACATCCACATTCATTATATTTTTCGTAGATGCTCATTTATTTTTACCTCTTGGAAACATTTGCTTATTTAATATATTTTCAATCATCCATCCTCTCATCAAACGTTCACGTATTCTCTTAACCAAACGTTTATTAGATATTTGCTTAAAATGACAAAACTATCTCAACTATGCTCATTCAAAACACTCTCAATCATACCACTCTGTCTACTCATTGGACGTTCACGCAAAGGTAAATTATGTATAAAACAAATATTTGCTAAAATTTCATAATAGCAAATTATTTAATCCAAAAAAAAAAAAATTTGAACTTCATTATTTTTGATTACACTTCGATATTATACTCAAGTTTGCTGGTCACTGATATAATAAAATAACAAACTCAACGCCGAATCGACGTCGCGTCGTCCTGTTTAGCCTGTTTATATTTAAAACAATCTTTATCGTTTATTTTTTTTGTAAAATAACCTCAGCGCACTGTAAAACGTTGCCACTCACGATTTGCTAATCTTAACGAGAAAAAAATAATAAAAAAAAACGTGCAAATTACTCTTGACTTGTTCGCCAAAAGTCAAACACACAATGCTCTACTACTGCGGCAAACTTTCAATTGTTTCCTATACGAATGAAAGAATCTTTTATTCAACCATTTCCTTGTTTCCAAACTTTTTCTCTTGTTTTTCATACAAGTTTTTCTAGAAAGAAATTGCAAAAGGTTAAGTGTTATGATATTTAATACACTAATATTAAATTATTATTTTCTATCTAAAAAATGAATATCTAAAAATATTTTTAACAAATAGAAAAAGATAAAAATTTATATAACGTTTTATTTACAAATATAAAGTTAAAGTTTCTATATATAAGATACTAGCTGTATAATTAATAAAGATAATTCATAAAAAATAATTATTACTCCTATTATTTTTTATAGATTTATGAATTTTATAGAAGTAACAAATTTTTGTTCGAAACATTTATAATAAAAAAAGCACTTGAAACTCAATCTGCATATTTCAAAAAATATAAAATATTTTTTTACACTTTATTTTTAACCCCGTCCCCCTTAATTGGCTTTGGTAATAGACTATTAGGTCACCATAAAATTTTTAATTATTGTTTATTTATTTTATTATAAACAAATATTATTACCTTGTATTCTTTATACTTAGTTATAATAGAATAACTTTTAAAAAGTATATATAATTTTTTTGTTTTAAAATTGTAATTTTATTGTAATTAGGCATCCAAGTATTTAAATCCATACACTTAGTATACACAAATATTTAAGTGTTACAAAAGTACTTAAGCGATTTCAGTATGTATGTGGTACACAATAAATTAGATACATTTCTCATGCCAATTATTAACATGCTAAAAAATTAGTAGTAGGGATCTGTGTGATGATCATTTACACGGTTCCTTCCGATGTCACATAACAATAACTATTCGTAAATTAATATTAAAAAAGTACAACATAGATTGTACTTTTTTTGAGCAAACAGTCCTTTTCTATTCAAATAGTTTCTTTTTCTGCGCTGTGTTTTACCTTATCGGCACAAGATATGTTTCGTATTTTACAAGTATTCAAATGTTACTTACATATTTTTAAATCTAGATGCATTTTATATATTTCCTGTAACAGATACAAAAGTGAATACCATTTCTTATTCATAGTACATAAATATCCATTAAATTTTGTAGTAAATAATTAAAATTTTTAATTCACTTTTATCTTAATTACAAATACTTCCTTCGGGGCAAGGTAAAACTTAAAAATTCTTGAATAAAATTAAAATAAACGCGACGAAAGCTTTATTACACAACTTTAAAATTTACACATTTAACAGCTCGTGGCCAGGCAGGTAATACAACAAAACAGTTCTCAATTGCTCGCCAACCCGAAGCATTTCTCCAAGGAAATAAATTTTCGGTTATCGTCCTGGTTCTGTTGTTGGTAATAGTTGCCGGGCCGCGAACGTATAGTCTTGGGTGCGTGTGAGTCTGTGGTGTAAAACTGTTTGATAAAAAGAGCGAGACAGAAACCGAAACTAAAATTCAATTTAGCATATTTAATACGACATAAAGTTAAAACGTCGCGTGCTGAGTGTGTGTGCTTGGAGACTTTATATTTATTTCCACTATTTCTTCATCCATTTTAATGAGGATAAAATCGGTTTTTGCTACGTCATTGCTACTGCATTTTAGACTATTCTTTGTTTTATTCTGGTTTCGAATTTTATGTTTAAAAATAACGACCCGTATGTTCACCTCTAATGTACATTTTTAATTTGTTTATTATTGTAAAGAGTGAAATTATGTTTTAAAATAATGATGCTCTTTAAAAAATGAATTTAAAATTTAAATTGCATTGAAAGAATTTAGTAGGAATGTTATTATTTATTATATTTTTTTAGAAAAGAAAAAAAAAAGAAGCTAAATATTTTCCAATTAACCGTCAAACATCTTGTATAACGAATAAATTAATATGAATATTATATTCATGAAAATAATATCTGGTTTAATAATATATTTTGCTGTACGTATTTGCAAACAATATATCAAAAGTATTTATTAATACTGTATTTGTATCATATTATTGTAGTTAGGTGGTATAAACACTAATTAATTTTAACATGTGATTAATGTGAACATTGCATTGGTTCCCTTACACTTGCACCGAACAACCAATTCTGTATGATGACGAATTATGCAATATATGGGCTACATATATTTGAATTCCTGAATTACAATTATAACAAAATGCAATTAAATTACCTACACCTAGTTTCTATATTTCATTGTCTAAATTATATTTCTGAGAATACACAGAATTTAATTCTAAAATCTTCAAAATTACTTAAATATTTTTGTATAAAGAGTGACAGGAATATTTTATAATGATGATTTTTTATATATGTATAATGTACTCGTATATTTCTTTATCAAATCCAGGATTTTTAAACTAATTCATATTTTACTTTTTTAAGACGTAAATCAATTGTCATCATTTTATGAAACCTTAAAGCATTAAACAGAAAGATTTGATTTTGCTATTGCTTAAAAAATTTGATTTGTGTATATTTTCTGTTAATCTGTACAGAAAAATCTGTATATTTTTAGATATTTTTAAAATTATAATTTGGGGTTTAAAGTATAAATATTATTAACTTAGTTTTAATATGAATAATTTTATTAAATATTTTGATATTTATTTTTTATTTTTATTATAAAATATAGCCAAAGTAACATTAAAATATATGTATCTGTAAAATCTGATCATTAGTTGGTAACTTCATTATTATACAACTTAAAAAAAAATAACAGCATGAAAAAAGATTTAAAGAGCAACCTATACATTTTCTTAAAAGTTTTAATGATACAATACATAGAAAGATCTCAAAATCATTATTGTCTAACGATTCTAATATCGAAAATAAAACCTAGAACAAAAATGATTAAACTTTTCTGGAATATTTATAAAAATAATTGCAATAGGAAAAGTTTATTTTTTATCTCACATAGTGCTAACAAAAACAGTTTATAATTTTTATGCTAGTGTAAATTAAAAATAAAGCTTTTTTTATTGATATAACTAGTAAATTTGTACTGATTGTGTTTTTAAACGATTTTAACTTATAAGAAATCAAGAATACTTGTTACAGTAATTTGAAAGCAAATGATATATTTTCAAAAAAAATAAAATAAGTACGCGTTAAATTTTCTTGTAAAATAAATTAATGTCAGCGTAGCATAAAATTAATGACTACGATAACTACAACTCGACTATAAAATTTGCATACTGATATAAGTTTCACGCAAACAATGCAGTTAAAAAGATATTAATTGATTTTATTGACTTACATTCAATGACCAATAAATTATTTCTTAATTTTGGTGAGAATTTATTGCATTCAGAAATTTAATAACACTATTGTTTGTCTTGCAGGCCACTTAAAATGCATAATTATCGTAATTTGACTCTTTACATTATCAGTAAGATATATAGTTATAGGGTAAAATTTATTAGAGCATTAAAAAATCTTTTCACACAAAAATATTTTTAATACTTTAATAATTAAATTTTGTAATCTCATTAGTTTTTCAGTGATGAAAACACTATTATATAGCATTGTAACGTTAGCCTATTATAAATAAAATAGAACCAAAAATTGTTTTGTTATAATTGTTATGAGTTTTGAAAGATTTTTAATATTTTAAATAAATTTTAATTTTTAAATTATGAAAAGAAAGATTGGTATTTTTATATTAAATAAAACTTGATTTTCGCGTGGATTACATGAAACTACTATGAAAAAATCAAGTGCGATACAATACTACGTATAAAATAAGTGTAAAACTATTTCCAAGTGGTGGAAATAACAAAACATGGGTGAAAAATATCATGAATGTGATCGAAACAAAAGTTACATCCCGGGAAAGTAATTATAAGCATTAATTTATTTTTGTTTGATTAAAAAAAAAAAAAAAATATGCCATATCCCTATGGATATGGCATATTGAGTGAATATTGAAAAATGTAGAACAAAATGGAATAATTTAAGACAAAAAAAATATAATGTACGAACAATATTTTAAATAATAACAAAATATATATTATAACAGTAAAAAATGTTAGTAAACGACAAAATATTCGTTCTACCAACAAAAGTGTAAAATATTTATTCAAACGGCAAACAATGTAAGTGCACGACAAAATAATTTGTTTGACGTTAATAAGTTGAATAAAATAATTGAATGAAAAAATTCAGATGTTTAACTGTCTCAAAACAAATTAAAAAAGTATTAATACATTTAATTTATATATAACTTCTATATACTAATCTTGTCGTGTCATATTTGTCGTTTAATATACCAATTTTGTCGTGCAATTATATATTACTCGTATAAAAAATTTGGTTTTTCTTCTTTTTTTTTAATTCTTTTATTCAAGTAACATTAACTACTTTAATTTTCCTCTACCAGGTGTCACTACACATACATACATACATACATATATATATATATATATATATATATATATATATATATATATATATATATATATATATATATATACGTGGACCGCTTGGTTTCTCCGCCAACGTTTCGTCGAGGAAAATCGCGTGACCAGCAGCAATAAGGGCTAGGTTGTACAGTGGCAGGCATCGGCAGGAAGATTTATTCAGCGGACGGTCGCATAAGTCTTGTTTTATCACTGTTTGTTCTCCTCGCGACCGGTGCGGCGACCGTTCCGAACCAGTCCCCGAGTCCGTGGTGGCTCTGTTTCTGTCTCCCCGACCGAAACGGAAATGGCACAAAAACACCACATAAATTCATCGTCCTGCACTTGGAGACACTTGCCACGCTATGCATACTCACACACACGTACATATATTTCAAACCGATGCGATGCACGATGTGTGTTTCCTTGTGTCTATATGAATATGAGTGATTTATATTTATTTGTATGTGTGGAATTGTGATCAAGATGTTTTCTGTCACCAGAATTGGATTGGATAGGTCTGGTTTGTATTAGATGATATGTTGTTCAGTATTTTAACCAATAACCGGTTATAATATTTTCTTGTATACACATGATCAAGTGCCGTCTTTGAAATTGGTTTTTTTAAGTACGTGTGAAAAACAAAAATTTAGCAAAATTTTACATAAACTAAATTGAAACATTTACGAACTTTATTACTATTTAAAAAACAAAAATTAAAAAATAAAATCAGATTTAAAAATGTTCTAGTGCTGGAATTACTACAAGTTTTGTAAATGAAGCACTTTGACAGACAGTTCATGGCTAAAAGATTAGAAAATGATCTACTGTGGCGAAATTTAAATAAAAGTGTAGTTTTGGGATTTTTTATAATATTATTTTTAGTTCATGGCTAGTTAAAAGTTATAATAAATAAATAAATATTAATAAAAATATTTTAAGTTAACTAACGTAAGATTTTAAAATGCATCAAAACACTTTTTGAACAGTAATTTTTATATTGGTATAATTAGTGTTTATTGTTGAGTATATGAAGAAAAGATTTATTCTAAATTTTTAATTGGTATAATTAGTTTACTAAAATTTAAAATTAAATGAATTTTTATAAGGCGAAATTGAAAACATAATTTTATTTTATCTGACAATTTTCAAATCTTTCAACACATTTTACAATTCAACGACCTTTACCAGCAAACTCGTATAACTTAATATCACTAAAAACTATTTGCTTTAAAGTCATTTACAGTATCTTTCGCGCAAGCAGCACAAATGACATACACAAAACAGACACACACACACATTCTTCAGACAATAAACAAGTTTCATCAAACCATCTGGCTCTGCAATAAGGAAACATTAAAGTCATATATACACAAAATAAAATACACCCCCTCTTCTTAGATATTACCTTTTTCGTTCTTCTATCTCACCCCCCCCCCTGAACAATTTTTGCTTTCTAGACAAAGTATTCCACCCCTTATTGTTGCAATGCAAGTCCAACAGACCAGATACACTTAAGATAGAGCAATTCGCATTAAATAAAGTGTAAGTAATCTAATTTACATTCAAATTTTTAAAGAAACTTTTCTTTTCTTTTTTCTGGATTCCCAATAGGGTTGTTTTTGTTTTGTCTTATGTAACGCTGCCTGCAATTTTCAATGACAACAGTTAGTTATTTTAGTAGCGTTTATTGCTTTGCTAAAAGATGATAATGTCCAAACTTTTGTTTTTATCTATACTTAAATTTAATATAATTAATGATATTCATTTTAAATGTCTACATTAAAATAAAGGGTTATTTGCAATCAAGATAGTGTAACAAATGACATAAAAACATTAAAAAAAAATGGTGGTACTTTTATGAATATTATTAATATTATTACCATTGCTATTTGAATAAAACTTTATGCTATTATATTTAACAATAGAAGTGATATCATTATTATTAAAGTACATTGGCGGAACGTGAAATGTCCATATAAATATATGTTCACTTACAAATTAAATTTATATTGTCGTTTGTTACGTCTAGACGTCGCTATAATTTACAGTGTTTTCTAATAAAAATACTGGTATTTCGTATGTAATAATATATCAATTTATGTTAATATACATGAATACACATTTCAATGAATTACTAACATATGCTGTAATTATTATGCAGATATGTAATTTATTTACATATGTTTAGAAATGATTAACTGTTGTATAAAATTTCATAAATTATGTTTATTATTATTACATATTAATAAACACATTATTTATTTTCACTATTTACAAAAAGATATTTAAATTTGTTATATTATTTATATATAAAAAAAACATTTAAATTTTTTAAAAATATCAAAAATTACTGTTAATATTTTCTAATATTTTCTGGAATCGGTAGGATTTCGGTATATGGTAACTGGAAAATTAAGTTATTATCTATCATCAGAAAAACCAAGAAATATTTGCGTTTAAAATATATTCTGGTAAACTGATAAACCAAACTGATTTTTTTTACCATAATTTAACGGTTTTGGAATATACGCTTAATTTCAAAAAAAATTTTTTTTAGAGCACTGTAACAGTTTTACATAAATAGTACAATTTTCAATTTGATCATAAAAACAAAATTTATTATTTCCAATTTATTTACAAATTTTTTAAAATATCTAAAATACGTAAAGTGCCAAAGTTTTTCGTACAATATTTCTCTAATCCGTTGAACACTAGTTCCTTAAACACCCCATTAAAATTGGGGTAATAACACAAATTTACGATCAGCATTCAATATTATATATCACGTAGCACGCGGCCCTTAATTAATAAAATCGTTTGGAAACTTCGCTATGCCTATTTCCCACCGGATTAACTCTTGACGATCGTTTTCGCGGAAAAGTTCCGAGTTAACAATTTCATTTGTGCGTTTCCAGTCGGAGGTTAAATTATTAATCGACGGTATTATGGGGCAATAGTCAAGACGCCAAAACACCCCTCATTCATTTATCTGTCATCATTTACTAGGTGGCTCTCGTATGGCGAAGACGGCGAAGGGTAGGGGTAGTGGGTCGGTGAAAGGAAATATATACACCTAATAAACAGTTCAGCGACCCGCCTTCCGGATCAAGGCGGCTTACTAACGCAAACAACACATGGCTCAAGTGTTAATGACGTCATAATTCAAAATTAATAATTATTACGTTGAACTGAAATAGGGGTGGACATTCCACACCGCAACGCGGCGCTCTGCTCATTTGAATGCCTCGGGGGGTGAAATGCACGCGGTAAAACTTTTTACGAGGTGATAATTTTCCAACAAGAAAATATTGAAAAATATTTTTATATTTGTTTAGATTTTCGTTCCAACTTGTATTTGAAATATTATTGTACAAATAATTTATAAATATACAAAAATATACATATCTGTGTATTTCTTGCATGTTGATATTGTATAGTAAATATTTTAAAACAAAACATTTGATTAACTTTGAAAGTTAATCAAGTGTTTGATTTTAATATAAAATTTTACAAAATACAACAATTTGTTGATGTTATAGTTAACAGAGTTTGATTTCATAAATGCTCTTTCGTTATTTTTCTTATAATTCAATGTAATAAATATCAAAATATTTACAGAATTAAATAATAAATTATGTGTATGATGTAAAAAAATCAAGTAAAAGATAAGTTTTTAGTGTAGATTAGTGCCGATATGTTGAACTCTAATAAGAACTAAATTAAAATTTGTTTTTGAAGTAATTTATTGATTAGTGAACTCATAAGTTAACTAGTTTGTAAAGAAATTATTTCTTTCTCTATTTGAAAGCTAAGAGCAATTAGCTATAGAAAAACTAAAAAACAATTGCTTAAAATATTGATAACTTAATCAGCAGTTAACTCGCAAATATATTGTTAATTGTTTTTGAAATACTTGATTAGTCAGTTAAAAAATTAATTGTGTTGTTGGCTAACAGATATTTAACATAATTATATGAAATCAACCGTAATTCTGTTATTGAAATTTTGACTAGTTAATTACATATTTATAAAATACAATATTTTAAAATATGCATGCATATCTACTCAAAAAATCTTTTGGAACACTCATTTTAATTTTAATCCTACCCTAAAAACCTTAAGTAAAACAAACTAATAATCCGAAAATTATTAGTTATACTTTAACAAAAAAAAAGTAGGTAAACAAATAACAAACATTAAGGGGTGAGTTAATGGAACTATTCGTTGGTATTTGTGTCAGCCAGCATGACTCGGCATTTGTTGCTTCTATCGTCATGCGGAAACTGTGTTGTAGAAGTGTGTCGTTAGGGGGCTAAGGAATTTTTCGTGTTATGTTAAAAAAAAAAATGGAAAAAGAAAATCATGTACCTTATATTTGGTTCACCCTCTTAAGAGTGTTCAACTAACGTGTACTACTGAAGGCAAAATTGTGTTGGAATTTTTGCTATTTTTTGCCTACATCACAAAATACTCAAAATACATTTTTTTTTGGTAAGTAAAAATTGAAATGCTAAAATACATTGTTATGAAAATATACGTTTTATATTAATAGCAAATTTATTTATGTAATATTTAACTCAGTTTAAACTAAATAAAATTAAAATATAAAATTAGATTACTTTAAAAAATATGATTAAGCAAGAAGAATATATAAATATCATAGTATCATAACAACAGTACTGATTAATAAAATATTTTAAGCACATAGTTTCGATTGGCTCCAACTACTGATTGGCATGTTAATGATTTGTTTGTTTTAAATTCATTATCGGTATTGGTTACAAACTATATTTTTTTATAGTAAATTTTTATTTCACGCTGATAAACCCCACTGCAATATGAGTACGTATATTGTAGTTTAAATTTTCAGTGGGCATACAAAATGTATTTTTTTTATTAACTCATAAGTGACACATTTCATTATAGTCGAAAAAAAAAAATAATAATATGGTAAATTAAAAAAATAATGTTTTATTCGAAAAAGCTAGAATTCAGTAGAAATAAACGAAATATCCACTTAAAATAATTTTATATGAATGTTATCTTATCAGAGAATATTCCATTCGTAAATTAAATTCCAAACAGTGGCTTGTAATATGGATTATTTATGTCATAGCAAATGCCACGTATCGTTCATCATATCGCATGCAACTCCCTTCTGTAAGCTCACACTCCTAATACACTGAAATTTAAATAAAATAACAGCAAAAATCCGCTACTACTATCAGTCACACCACTAGTTACACATATATTCCATTTTTACTATCCACATGCATCCGTTTTAAACACACAGTTTTACTAAATAAATTGTGACGTAAAATTTTATCGTCAACGGTTAAAAATAAAGTTATCAGCCCCTATTTTACTGCGGAAAATCGCTACGCGCTGGTTAATTTCATATGTATGAGTGACAAAATATACTAGAATACTCGAGAACAATTCACAGTGAAAAAAAAACATTTAGCCGTGACGGCACACGATAGTTTGAAAAATCTGATTTGTGTTTATCAAATCAGTGTGTACGATTGGGGGATCAAAAATTGACGTGGGTACGTACGGGTTTAGTCGGTTCCAACCCCTTATTGATAGGGGTGTTGCTCCGTATATTGCTATAATACGGTTTTGGTTTTTATATGTCAGTTTTGGCCGTAGCAAATTAATTCCCAGTGGGAGAGTACAGTCACTGATAAAAATAATTACATCTTTTATAAGTTTGTTCTATTGTTATTTGATCACATGTAGTTATTTCGACAGACTCAAGCAATCAGTTGATATTAGATTTTTATTACATTACTAAAATAGAAATGACATTTTTTGTAAAGATAGGATTTATATGTAAAATCATGCCTTTATATTTTTATGCTTCTCTAATTATTTTAGCAATATTTGAGATTATGTTGTAAAACTAATTAGTTGTTTTGGTCTTAGACCTAGTTTCAAAAGTTTCAAAAATTGAAAATTTTTAAAATCTCTGTCTTATGACGTGAAACAAGGATTTATACCTTTAAAACACGAGAAAATTTATTGATCTATATTCAGATTGCAGTTAAGTCGGGATGCAGTAGTAGCTAAATTTACTCAGAAGAAAATATGTCGTCTTAAGTTGCTCAAAGATAGCAAATTGTTACATATCGTGTCAAAGATATAAGATAGTAACCAGTATAATGCATTTTAAAGTTTTCAATTTTTAAAACTACTACTAGAACTAGGACTAAGACAACGTTACATAAATCCGGTCTAAATATTTCTACAAATATTTTGATTTATAATAAAACATTACTTACAAAGTTAATTTTGAACGAAGCATATGCTTTTTAATTAAGATTCAGTACAAAACATAATAATGATAATAATAAATACAAAAAGTAATTGCGGTAGATTACCCAAAATAATATTCCCAGTAAATTATCTTAGAAAATCTCTGAAAATTATGCCTTTAGTACGAACCTGACAAAGGTACAAGATTGGTAAACACACAAACGTACCATCAATTAATAACATTGCTATTCTTGCCCGATATCCTCTTCGGTACGATACGTATCTACTGTTATCTAATATTGTGACACCGAATGGTTCGGTACCAGTGTAGGGGGTGTGGGAGGGGAATGCAAGCGCGTAAATTAGGGGCGGTTTGCATTAGATTCCAAGTCGTTAGCGCGCGGGGTTGATAATTGTGATTTATTGGCACCATTGGTATACTCCTACCAGAAATTAATTCGCTATGGATATATAGAAACTACCCTTTGCTGTATGGCGATGTTACTACCCCTATCGATAAAGCTAACAATGGTGGGTCGATAAATGGTTTCGATACACACACACACACACACACGATTGGGGCTTTGATGAATAGCGATCTGATTTTTCACGACGCGCGTTCGACTATAGTGTTTACTGATTGCACATATTTTCTCATTTTAAAATTGGTTGTGAGTAAATTTGTGTATGTGTTTTGTATGATGGGATGTATATTACCGCCATCTGTCTTCGTTTGGACGCTTTTTAATTTATATTGACTGGTGTTGAATTATATATTTTATTGTGCGGTTGCCCCTACTCTATTATTGAAGTAAATGTTTGCTCTAAATTTATTTCTTTTTAATTTAATTTGGTAAATAATCGTAAATCGTAAAAAAAAGCATGGAAACTTTTTTAAAATTTAAAGTACAATAATTTGTATGTACTATCAGAACTAATTTTAAATATTTTATTAGAAAATAAAATAAAACTGATTAAAATCAAATAGTATTATTTTAAACCAAATAATAACAAAAAGTTATTTTTAAACTACTACTGTTAATTGCTTGTTTGTTTAATTTATATTCTAACATATTTACTCTTATCTGGAAAAAATAAATGTAAAGCTGTTTTAATTGAAAAAGTTGAAAAAAAAAGCTTTAATGTATTTTTAATAAGTGAAAGACAAGAGTCAATAACGTGTTATATTTATTATAGTCTAAGCTAAGCGGTAGTTAAATGCGTTTTAATATAGAATATTTAAATAACAAAAAGAGAGCATCTGTTTAGTTTAAAGGCACTTTTGTTTGAATAATGAATAAAGTACCGAAGGGGTTGAGAACGTCAGAACATTTCAATAATTTATGAGTGTGCAACTTCTGGTTTTCTTTCTTAATTGACCAAAACGTAAATCAAACGATTTTAATTTCTTTTCAAGTACAATTTATGCTTGTGCATTGTTCTGTAATTAACAAAATCCATTAATCACATTCTATGATCATAAAGTTTACGTACATTTTTTTATTTTATTTACTTTTCTAGTTGTCTCCATTTCCCGGTATTTATCTACATAAGTTGAATATTATAGTAGCAGCTAAGAAATGATATGTATATGCATTATAAATGCAAAAATTTTTCAAATTATTAATATAATATTGAAAATTATAAAACATCTGCATATTTTTTAATATAGTATATCTAGGTAATATAAACTCACTTAAATTTATTTAATATAATTTTTCAAATCTTTTTAAATGTTGTAATGTATACAAAATATATTAGATACACGTTTCCCTTCAGACACTTTGAACATACTTTACTATCAGAAGTTATTACTTTACTATCAGAGTTATAGCATGCATCATTTCAAAGTAAATATTAAAAAAACTATAAACGCTATTAATGTGAATTAAAAATATTAGCAAATATTTATTTCCAATTTTTAATTTCAAAGAATATATTTTTATATTAATAGCATATTTAGTATTTTCTTTTCGACACTATGCAATTAACTATTTCTATAACAGTTATAACAAAACATGTAGTACGCATTTAGCAAAAAAGATACATTCCATTGAAAATCTTGGCATACAAATTCAACATAAGCGCAGATCTTTATATGCATGTCAATTAGTGTATACAGTGACAATATTTCATAGAAACCCCATGTAAAACAAGACAACTGAAGACAACAAACGCTCAAAGCCATATCTCCGTTGACAATAACAATATATGCCTTGGCAAGCTTTAAGACTCCTAGCTTCCTAGCCTGCAAAACTTCACCGCTCGCTTTGCCTTCCTTCATTTGTTTCCTAGGCGACTTGGCTCATATTATATTAATGGTGTGTACACTTGTTCTGTGCAAAAGGTTCGCGAACGAACGACGCACGTCCGTCTAAAAGCGTATCCCTGTTGTTCTTAGCCTGCTAATTATTAATCTATAGAGGAATGGCTGTCTTCTCGCTGGATCATCTCGGTCTAAAGCCTAGCTTGCTGTTGTCTTGACAACGACGGATTAGACATAAGGTGCGTGCAGGTATAACGAGCGTTTCCTTCAATTAATTTTGCGTAGGAGGTATTTATGATCACTGTATGTAATTAATACGCACAAAAAGCCCCAGTATTGGTTTGTTTAGAATGACTGGAGCTCATATTTTGGTTAAGTTTATTAATTTCATCAACGTTTATTTTAAATATCATGTCATGCTATTATTTGGAAAATTATATTGGATATGAATTTAAAAAAAAATGTTTTTTAATTGCTAAATGAAATTACATATTTTTATTGAAAAAATATACTAATATTAATTCATCTTTTTAGCAGTAAAGAATTTTAAGTATTAAAATAAAACAGCTTTAGGTTGTAATTCTGTATTAACATTGATTAATAATCGACGTTTTGACGAACTTAACATACTTCTTTATCAGGAAAAAAGACACAAATAATATTTAAATAATATTTAAATAAATAAACAAAACAAGTTATTATATAACAAATTAAGTAACTAGATCATAAAATTTATAAATATTTAATTAAAGAAAGCAAAATTTTATTTAATCAGTACCTGTTGATGTTTAAAGAGTAAAAACTGAATTAGTTTTTTCTAATGTTTTATAGAACCGAACAAGTTATTTTGTACTGATACAAGTTCTCCATTTCTTGAATGACTATCCAACAAAAGCCAGCTATAAAACGGCAAAGAAACGTCATTTTATTTCATCGTTTATAAAACGCAAGGTGGGAAATATTATGATCTTCGAATCTATGTGTGCAAAAGTATTGCCGAATTGACCATAAATCAATTAAAACTAATGACGCGGAAAGCCAATTCTCGAAGGAGATCTTTGCTCTGTCACCCTGCACACAATGCTTTCTGCACTGTATACCCATTGCTGCCGCGATATACCCAATTGAGACCTCCGGTTCGGTTCACTTCTCGACTGAATCGGTAAGAAAACGATGTGCATTCCCGATTCCAATTTCGTGCTATTATAAAGCGAGAAATTTTCCATGTAATTCAGAATAAATGTGCGATCGTCTTTTAAGACTGTCTGAACGATTTTTCATCGCCTAGTGTTATGCTATTTCTACTTTGGCATATATGACAAATATACAGATTATAAAATAGAACGGCTTTAGAATTTAATTCTGCATTAATTTTTATTAATAATCGATATTTTGACGTATTCTCCGTACATCATCATCAGGAAAAAATGATTCAAATGGTATATACAGTAAATAAAGAGAAAATAGAAACAAGACTCATCAATATTAACAGTGGATTAATAAGAGAAGCAATATGAATTTATAAAGAAAAAGATAACATCAATTTGACTACCTTTAATTAATAATTTATAAATTTTATAATCTAGTTACTTATTATATTAGCTAGTAACTTGTTTCTATGTTTTGTTTTTTTACTGTATATATCATTTGTATAATTTTTTTCTAATGTTTATGTAGGTAGTGTACGTCAATACCTGGATTATTAATAAAAATGAATAAAGAATTAAATCCTAAAATCGTTTTTATTTAATATAATCAGATCTGAAAATTTGTTTATTATGCTGATACAGATTATAGTTAAATTGAACTTACATAATTCTGTAATTTTTATAAATACTTAATATTAATAAAATTGAGTATACAATAATTTTTTTAAAGCAAGTTTAATATAATTTATTATTACGTTATTAGAATATTGAGAAGAAACTTCTCAGCTAGTACTTTTGGTATATTCCAAATTCGTTGAGATAAATTTTGTTTTCAAAATATTGATTTTAAACACTTTAGAATATAATTAAATTTTACATAAAATTTGAAATACAATAATATGCTATAAATAATCTTTTAAATTTGTAGCAAAGTAACTAAAAAAATTTAATAATATAATAATAAAAATTAAATTGTACTTTAAAACTATATTAAAATTTCTATGTAAATAAATCTGAAAACTATAATTCTAAACATATATAATAATTATTAATAATATATAATATACTTAAAAACATTTAAAAGTTTTTTCTTTTTAATTTTTTACAATATTTTTAATACTGTAAAGAATATTTGTTTTTATTCTGTCTATACAATTCTGAAATATGTAAGAGAAAATTGAAAACAATTTTATGTAAAATACAAAACGATTTCCTTTACTTTGAATGTTAAAATATAATCTAACACCTTCTACAAATAAAGTAAAAACATGAAACTGCAGCAAGAATACCAGAATTTCTTTAGATATGCAGCACAAAAGTGTAATTTAATAACAATAATTAAGTATTTAAATAGTTTATTCCTGAGAATGCAGCTTATTAAAGATCTGAACGAAAGCAATTACAGACAGGTGAGAATTACACATGAAAGAGGTCTAAGAACGCTAAATGAATGTTTTTCTTTGCTGATCACTGACTTCCTGTTAACACCTCATACGTTTTGCCCTTTTGATAAAATCATCCATAAAAAAAATTGTGTTTTTTAAATATAAATAAATACGGAAACTTTTATTTTATTTTTTTAATTAAAATAGTATTAGAATTATAAATGCAAAATAAATGAAAGAATATTGTCAATCTACTATATTGTCTGGAAAATCATACACGATATGGAAAAAAAAAATTTATTGTTTTTTTCGTAGTAAAGAGTTTTAAACATAATTTTTTGTAAATATTACCAAAATCTGTAAGTGATAATTTTCTTCGAAATAAAGAGTTAAATCAATAATGACAAAATTATCAGTAAATAAAAATATTTGTAATAATATGTTTTTTTTTTCTAATTCTAAGGTGTCATAATACACGTACAATTTAATTTTATTTATTAAATAATTTATGGAATAGAAAAATTTGAATAACAATTACAGTATGTACGGTAATTAAAAACAAGCTGTCTTAACATAAATATGCAACCTATTTACAGAATTATATATGTCAAAAAAATATACAAAATTATAAAAAATTATTTATCCGTATCGAAAAATGTTTCAAATAAAAGTTGTTAAATATAACTTCTTTAGCAACATTTGGTAAATATATTTTTTCGAAATATATCCCTGTTGCTTAAAACACATAAAAGTGACATCAGTAAATTACCAGTTCCAGTTGACAGATTTTTGCCAAAGCTGAACAAATTGAGATATTTGTTCTACACGTGCCCATAGATCGACAAACAGAGCGACCGACAGACGGACATCATGCTAAAAACAGTTGATTCGTATTACTATAAACCTAATTCGTGCTTATCTGCAAAAATCTCGATACATATCCAATTCGGTATGATTACAATACCTTCCTTATCATATGTGATATAACGGTCGGTAAAATAATTTGAAAAGCATATATAAGAAATAGTAATAATGTTCACAAATATTATTGTTTTTAATTAATATATCTAATAAATTATTCTATATTATAGTAATAGATTCTTTCATAATATTTTCTATACATTTATGTTATATGTTCAGAAATTTAAAATAAATCTAATTTTATTATAATATTGGTATAGTTTTTTTTTAATTAATGTATTTTTTTATAGTTTTAAGTTCTACATATATTGTAAGACGTGGGATAAATATTGCTGTATAAATAAAAAATACATCTAAAAAATTTGACTTGTTCTGTTTGTAGCAGAATAGTAAATCAATAACAATATTTGTCTAAATCGCCAAAAAAAAACTGTTTCCTTGTTTATACTTCAATCACGTAAGATATATTTTCTTTTCCGTTCGTTTCTAATTATGCAGGACATTGCGTAGCAAAAGCAACAAGGCTGAGCTCAAGTATTCTGCCGTGAATAATTTATGTAATTAATGCTCTTTCATCTTTCATAATTAAACAGATCTTTGAAGCGAATTATTTCTAGAAGCAAAAAAGAAACTGTAGAAAGAATGAGAGAAAAGAAGGCAAAACTGTTTTACCGGTTATTTAATAAAGCACTTATTACACATTCATATTCTTTTCAGGAAATGGACTTGTAAACAGTGTCTTTCTCATTTTATCGTACTGCCCAGGTGTGCGAATAAGGAATCGCTATAATTCTATTTATTGGTTACTATTATTTATTTAATTAGGACTTTAAAGCATAATTGGCGTTCTACAGTAAAGTAAAATTTATATCAGTATTAAGCATTTCTTTTAACACTATAATAAAGATTAAAATACCGACTAAATATAACAATAGCAATAAAAATAGTAAATTAAAATATCATCTTACTGTGGTTAATAAATTAAAATAATTTTCCTTAAACCACAAACAATAATTTAAAAAACTATATACGTATTTCTAAAACTACACATTTATTATTAGTAATAAAAGATAAAGTTCTAATTAGTGATTTAAAGTTATACAAATATTTTACGTACCCAGTGGCCAAAGATCACTGATCACTTGGTATATTGAAAACTTTATCTTTTGCTACTGATAATGAATGCTAAGTTTTCAAAATACGTATATAGCCTTTTTAAATTATTGATTGTGGTTTAAGGGAAATTATTTTATTTTATTAATAGCAATAAAATACAATAATGTGCTGGTACTACAAGATCGATTTTAAATTCGGTTTGTACCAACTATATGATTTGGATATTTACATAAATAAAATATGTAGTATAAATAAAAAAAATATTTTTGTTGTTCATTTCTTAGCGCTTTTAACTTTTTCTGTAATCTTTAATCTAACCAATTCTTTCGTCTTTTGTGTGCTCTAGACTAAAGTAACTGATTTGTCAACATTTTCTTTTCAATTCGCTGCTTCGCATTGTTTTCAACAAATATAAAACACGATACGACAGAATTTTGTTCGGGGCTCGTCCAAATTTTTGTACGCTGAATACTTGTATAATTCCCGGGCGCTAGCCTGATTGCTATCGGAAAGTTTTAAAAGGGTGCTTTGTGCACTTAACGACGGTAATTAAAAGCTATCTTGAATAATAACCCCTGGCTTCTGGACGGTTCACGTGACACTTTTGTAATTTGGGCCATAAGATGGAAAAACGAGTTGAGCGGGCTGGGAGAGATGTTTCTAGCTGTTTGATAGTCTAGTCATGAAATGCCTTTTTTATCCTTTAGATAATTTTGTAGAATGTTTGTTTGTTATGACAATGGTATTATACAGATTTTCATATAGATATTGTATGTATTTTTTAAAAATACTGGTTTTTTTATGTATTGGAAAATTAATCATATTTATATTTGTTTAATAACATTCTAACGGAAATTTTATTTCCAATACAAATTTGACTTTTTATTATTATTTTTTTTAATTAATAGCTTGTAAGTTTTTGAAATAATATGGATAGTAAAAATTAATTTTCAATTGTTTGCAGCTCTATAATTTGATGAAAATAAAAAAAGTTTAGATATTTTCACGAAAACATTAAAAAAGTTTGTTATACAGTTACAAAGCATGTACAATTAATTTGATTTATTGATTTATAATGAAGAATGTTATGTTCTGAAACTTATATTTTACCTTTTTTATTTAAAATAATTTAAAAAAAAGCAAAAAATTTTAATAGCATAATTTTATATGTTAAAGTAATATTCGAGAGTCAAATTTACCATTCTGTATATTTTAGAGCTAAATCAAATGCAACAAAAAATTTTGTTTAGTAAATGGTATACAGGGTGTGTGTGTGTATGTATATTATACCATTAAAAACGTTATATAATAGTAAGCAATGACAAAAACAATCAAAAATATTTTATTGTATCCAAATTGAATCTCAAAGATATAGACCATTAATTTTTGAATCTAACTTACTAATGTTGAAATAGTGAACAAAATTATAGCGTTATAGAATGTTTTGTCTTTCTTTAGTATATAGAATTTTTTATTCGATAGAAAGAGATAAAATATTGTGCAACACTACAGCTCTGTTCGGGATTTTACCGTACATCTACATATAGACAGATAAAAAACACTTTATTTTTATTATAGTACGGATAATCTATAAGAAGCCAAAATCAGTGTTAAAAAATTAAGTTAATTTTTTCATTGACGCAATATTCAAATAACAACAAAAAGAAAACATTGCATTCTACAGTCTTTTTCAACGTCCGTGTGAAAAACACTTAACCTCTAAAAATTAAACCTTAAACCCTTATAATGTAACTATCAGATAACAAAAGCCGGGATCAAATTATCGATCACAGGTGTTTTTCCTCTCTTCACCCGTTTCGCTCGTCTGCTTTTGTTTCAAAACAAAAGATTATCATTGCAAGTTGCGAAGAATTTACGTGGCTTCACTTTCGCTAGCGATGGCGCAAACTTTACATCAGTACGTTTAGTACTTCGGGTGTATTAATGAAAACGAATGAACGTAGTTTGAGGTGGGCGCGCTGTATCCTCAACGCTCGATGCGTCGCAATGCTAATGAACTATTGGTCCCCAAAGAATGTCGGAGCCCAAAAACGCCGTGCGACCACAAATTATAATTAAATCTCTGTTTACGCGCCCAGTTCGGTTGCTTCAAATATATTATGGCTAGGCTGTTTTGTTTCTTCAGGCGGAAAAATGACTGTGGTTGGATACGTTATTGATATTCTGTTATGTTGAAAATCTAACTCATTTTTTTTTACAAAATATATAATCTTTTGCAAGTGTTTAAAAACTGTACTTTATGTCACTATTTTTCGTGCATAAAATAACTGCTTACGGTAAAAATGCAAAAAAGTAAAAAGGTGAAAAAAAAATTGCATAACCTGCCATTATTTTATACTGACGTTATATAAATATATGCATCAAAAGAGTGCATTAAAAAAATAATTGAAACAAGTTTTACAATGTGCTTGCAATTCTGACGTTAAAAATGTTAAATTTTAGATTTATGTTTTGATGTTTGCATAAAAAGATATTGTACGGAAATGCATAAAGTGTCATTTTTACTTATAGAATTGTCGCATTTGTTTTTGACTTGAAAAATTAAAATTAATTGAAAATAAAATCAAAGAAGAGCCATTCTTATTGTATTTGTTTATTATATTACACTATAAATAAAAAAATTTATTGAAATATTTAGTATTATTATTTTGCTTGTCTGGATAGAAATGTTTGGAGAAAACTAATTTCAGGATAGTGGAAAGAGGCTGTGACCCACCCCTTTGAGTATATTGCGTGATTGTATATATATATATATATATATATATATATATATATATATATATATATTATGTATGTAACTAAAATTTAAATCTTATATTCACATATCCTAAAAGTAGTATAAAGTTTTTTATCTTTCAGTTCTACCAATCAAGAATTTTATTTAGTACTTTATCAAAAAAAAATTAAATATATTCAAGAATTTCTATAATTAATTGCAGTTATATAATCCAAATTTATATCCTACTAAGTAATAATATCAATTAAATTAATAAGCATCAAATATATTCGCTATTAAACTCCAATAACCGTATAGAGAAGAATAAATTGTCCCTACATGATTAAAACCGTGTGTGCGTGCATTGTGAGACAGAAACGCAGTCACGCGTGTCTCACACATACAATCGGCACTGGTGGCTACAGTGCGGTGGTTGCAGTTAGAATTGCACGGCTATCGAAGGATCGGATCGGATCGGATCGTCAGCTGACCGGAAGTGACGAACACTGTACTGGCCGAGGATCGATACTAAACCGTGCACACCTGCGATTCATTAAATGCATCCGAGAGATCGGGGAACTAGTTAGTTGGATCCGATCAAGCACACACACACACACACATAGAAGATACGAAATACGATTTCGTTGCATTGCGATATTGGTTAGATAGAGAAGATGCCCTTTTTTTTGTTTTTGCTAGGGGAAGTTGATGACGGGTGTGATAGTATGTGAAGAAATTTTATCGCTGTTTTGTACAAAATTGAAATACTATCAGAACTAAAATTATTGGAACAGTCATTTGGCTAGTATTTGTAAAATTTAAGAAAACAAAGGCTTAGAAATTGAAATTATTTTTAAGTAATATAATAAAAAATATTACTTTATTTTCTCTTTGAAATTCTTTCTGATAAAAGTATTTTTTTTTACATTTTATTTAAATTAAATTTTTGCTGTTTTCCAATATCAAAAATCAAATGCAATAAAACGAGACTCAGTTCTATAAACCCTTTTTAAATTAACTTTAGAAGTAAATGTAGATGTACGTATTAAAAAGAAAAAAATAATCTATTGTTATTAAAAGAAATATCATTTGTATTCAAGGTTATTTAGTAGGAGAATAAAATTTACTTTATGAAGGACATTAAACATATATTTTTTTTATATTACCTTTTATAATTATTTCATTCTAAAAAAGATGACAGTATATGGATAAAAGTTTATCATAAAATAAAAAAAATTCTCATATTCATTATCATTTTCCTTGATATTTTATTTGTCGCTTTTGAAACTAAGCCCAAAACAATGCATTTAAAAAATGCGTTACTAATTTCTAACTAATCTAGTATGGAACTATAACAGTCAATTTATTTGGCCATATTTATTTTCTATGTAGAATTGTATGTTAAAGAACCTTACATTCGTTTTTAATTTTACTGCAAATTTGTTTTTTAACAACAACAACACAAACTTAAAATGTTTATTCAAAAAGAATATAATTAATTTTTTATAAACCAATTATAAATATTTTATATTTCATAAAATAATATCTACAATTACATATACAATTCTTAGCAAAATATAAATTGTGTAATAATTTGCAAAATCTATCCACAAATTCCATTTATAAACTAGTAAAATTTTAAAGCACGCACATATTTATTTAAAAATTCTCATTTAGTTAAAATGAATCGAATTAGCAGAGCATAAAAATAAATGAGTCAGGTTACATATCCAAAAGTTGGCGGTTCGTTACGGTCAATAATAATATCTAATTCACGCGTCACGCCATATGACACGCTTTTCGCCCAACAAGCAGCACTGTAGTACAGTGATCGTGAGTCCTGCCAATAGCGTGACAGGACGAACGTTTATTTCCATTTTCCTGCTTATACACTAAAATTAAATACTAAACTCTTCGCTTAGGGTAAATGTATTTAACTATTTATAATGAGGAAAAAATATGAAATTTGTTTTAGGTGCTTGTTAGGCATTTGTTTTCAAACAAAAATTTATACAATTAGTTTTTTATATAATTTTTGTTATATATAAAATAAATAATTGTCAAAGTGATTTTAGTATCATAAAAGTATTTGTCAATGTATTTAGTGCTTATATTTAAAAATAAAATTATATTTTTGAATATCAGTCTTATTTTGTTTAAAAAAGTAACTAAAATAGTCACAAACGAACTTCTAAAAAAAGTTAAAACACATTTTTGATGTAGAATTATTATATACGAGTAAAACAAAAATAACTTTTGACAATAGAGTTAAAATTAAGAAACTATTTATTAACAGAACGAGTTATTAGTTATTATTTTTTAATTAATTAGTTTGTAATTTTAATTTCATTTAGTTAAACTAATTAAACTATTAAACTATTAAACTATTTTTAGAAAAATAAAATAAATTATTTGTTAGAAATAAATCCAAAAAATTAACTAAAATTCTCATATTTTTTGTTGAAAGACATAAGTAATTTACTTATTATCAAAAATATTTCAATAAAAATTTAAATTTTTTTACAAGATATAAAAAAAATTAATATATTTAATTGAGGTTACAAGCTTAAAATCCAGTTTACAAATAAAAACTAAATTTTAATTACTCCATAAAGCAAACACACACAAATCATGAAAGATATCTGAACCATTTCGTTTCACAGATACGTCATACCGGAGAAATTATTAATAAAGACCAATTTTACGCATGACTCTTCAAGATTCGTATGCAGTAATTGATTGCATTACATGCAAGCAAACATACAAACGTAATCTACAACTGGTCGAAGACAGTCAGATAAATTTAATATCGCGTTTTGAAAATTAAACTTCATAACTCTTTCCAGGTGAGCTCCTTCTACCTCACACATCAGTTGATGCGGCTGATACTGCCACTGACATTATATCACATTTGATTCATTAAAATTATTTACGTAAAAAGTTATCGTATGTTTGCATGTGTGTTAAAATGAAATTTAATATCTGGTAATAAATGCCGAACGGAATAAGATTTATTGGAAAAAAAATAATGTTTTTGCAATATATTTTTGAGTGTCTTTTAATTTCATTAAATATTTAGTTACATATAATGATACTTTTCTTATAATAACATTTTTATTATTATTATTATTCAATTAATTAATTGCATTTAATATCTGTGACGAGTAATCAATGTTGTTATGGATACAATGCAAATATTATATAATTATTTTAAAATGTTATGTCTAAAACTGCAATTTTATATTGTATAATTGTAGAAAAAGTATAATATTTTACTCGCATGTAATGATTAATACTTTATCATCATGAATAATAAGAACTATTATATTTCTAAAATAATATAATTATTTATTTTTTTTGTTTTTATTTTACGTGAGCGAATGTTTCCAAGTAGGATAAAATAAAAGTTACTTGCTTGGCGGAACATAATTTCGGCATAGTGGAAAAAGTTTGTATCTCACTCTTTTGACTACATGACGTGATTGTGCATATATGTATATTTTTTGTTAAAACAATAGTAATATACTTCTTGTTTTAACTCTAAAGTACTCGAGTGAAATTCACAAACAAAATTACTTGCATGGCATTTTTAAGATTGCCATTGATAATTAAGGTTCATTGTCAGATTTTGATGTGCTAAAATCTGAAAATATATGTAAAATGCAATTACAAAATAAATAAAATAAAAATTTAAAAAATTAGGTAGGAGCTGAATAAAATATTTCAAATGTTTATATATTTTCTTTTTTTTAATAAGCATAAAAGTTAACAATTTTTTGTTTGTAAATAAAAAATAAAATATATTTTAATTGAAATATATTTTCTTGTATTGTAATTAATTGTATTGCATAAATTTATTGACATGCCATGTATGATCATTTGATTAAGTATACATTATTTTTCGTTAAAAAAAATAGTTGAAAGCGAGTTAAAATATATTTAAATTTATTGCGTGTTCTATTATAAAATACTGTAACATTTATATTGTGTATAAATACCAATAAAACATGAATCATTAATATTTCAAATAATAGAAATTTATAAATCCATAAATCAATGTAAATATGGTATTTTACTACTATTCTGGGAATAAGAAATAACGGATTAGTATTATTTATTTATAATAAAAGCTATTTATTCACATTAATAAACTGATACCTGTATTTCTAGTTTAAAATTATATTTATAAACTTGCTACCATGTTACTATTGTAAAGTTATTCTAATTTCACAAATATTTAAACATAAATTTTTCAAAAACATTACTAAAATAATGTAACTGAAATTCTAGTTATATATATTTTTGTTGCAAAAGTGATAAAACTTCTATTTTCGATTTGTAATTTAGTAGAAAATTCGATTGACGGCTTGTCAAAAATAACGCAAAAAAATTGTATCGCTTTTGTGAATCACAAAATTGTTTTTGAACCAATAGATTTTTTTTATATAAGAAAACAATTTTCGACAAATAACCGTGTGAATGTGCTGAAAGTAATGTGTAAAATGCCGCAAAATATTCAAGATAAAAGAATTTTTGCGTGTCAACGTTCACTGTTGTTTTACGTTTACAGGGAGGGATTTTGTAATTTTTGTACTGTTATTATAAATACTCCTATATTTTACTGGTTATGAAGTTAATTATTTATAATTACAGTTTTTTAAGTCAATTTCATTAAAGTATTATCAAACTTAATTTTTAATTTTGCAAATTATAATAGTTATAGGCTGATGGTAGCGTATTGTTCTCGGAATCCAAAGATTCTTGGTTTGCGCCGCGCTTACATCAGAATTTAATATCAAATATTATTTCTGATATTAAAAACCTTGTACTATTAAATTGATAATGGCCGAGCCTGAGTGGTTTGAACCGATAATAAGATGTAGGTTATTTACATGCTTGTTGGTTAGCGATCCGCACGATTGACAATGCAAGTAAAATTGTTAAGAAACTATAAGATTCTCTTCTGGAATATAATATAGCTTCTCAGGGCTACAGGACTTAAGTATTACGGGAACTAATTATTTTATATACTTACATATATTTTTTTTTAATTTCAAAATTTTAACACTTAATAACTGTGTATCAATTATAAGTAAAAGAATTGTTTAATAAAAAATGTAAAAAAAATGTTTGTTAGCGTGTAACATTGCTTTTATTTATGCTAAGTGTTTTTTATAAATATTTTACATATTTGTTGGTAGGATTTTTTAAAATGAGATTTGATAAAGTTTTGCTGTATATTTAAATTATTAAAATGATTTTTAGATAAATATTATTATACTATATGAATCTTCTAATAATACACACATTAAAACAAAATTAAAGTTGTAAATTTTATGTACATTTTTAGATTAAATCTTGAACAAACTTATCAAAATTTTACCACCAATTTTCTGCATAAAACCGCACAAAAAACGGCAAAATTAACCTCGTAAAAATATGAAGATAGTGAAAAACTTTATGTACTATCATAAAACTTCCATTCATGACCTTCGAAATTCCAACGTTACAATCCTGAGAAGAAAATGTGCCTTTTGCACCTTTATCGGCGTTAGTAACTTTTGACCAAATGCATTGAACCTTTCAAGATAGAAAGGGACAGACAGCATATATAAGAAAAGGACAAAAACACTGTCAATCGTTTCAGAAAACAGCTCTTTTATCATAAATCGATTCGTTTCGACTTTATCTTCTTAGCGAATGCGTTATTCTTTTGTTGCTCCGGTACAGACGATGGTGTTATGTTTTTGATGTTTGCAACCAGTAAGAGACCATCCAGCCATCATACGTGGATAAAGGAAGAAGAAAAATGGGTGAGGCAAACTAAAATGTTTTCATTTTATTTTACTTTTTTACATTGCATTTTAAATCTATTTTATTTTATTTTTTATTGTAACATCTTTGCTACAACTCTTTTGACCTGCCTTTCGTAGACTCAAAGATTTCAAAGTGCTTGTAAGATGCGTTACAGTCTAATTGAATTGGCTACCATATTTATAAAAATACAAATTTTCTCTTGGAGAAAATTATTAATGCATCTAGAAGAAACAAGATTATATTAATTTTAAAAACCAAATAAAATTTACACATTACCTTAACAATTTTATAATTTCTAAAATTATATAAAATGTCAAAAAAAAAAAATTATTGCTACAGATACTTACATTTCAATAAAAACAATTTATTTAATTACGTTCATAAATTGTTTCCAACAATTATTACTTCTATATTATCTTTTAAATAATAATTTCTCTGTTAGGAAATATTTTATTTAAATACATTGTGGTGACAGTCAGTTTTTTGACGGTGATATCCGATTTTTTATTATATCTTGCATCAATTCGAATAATAAGTAATTGTCATAATGTTTAATATTGATAAGAAGTTGGTTAATAGTGCAAACGGTTATAAGTTTTATTATATTTGGTCAAATAAAAATGTAATAAAAATTTTATTTACAAATTTAAACGTAAAAGAATATATGCTGAAATTATTTTATATTGAAATATTTTTGTTTCAAATTACTATCGCGCGCTAACCACAACCAAAAGCTTTTTAATATGATATTTGTTTTATCATTAAATGAAAAGTATTTTTTCTAATCTAACCTATATTCACAGCGGACCTTTTTGCGTGCAAAGTTATCAGTTTATTTATATAATTATATACTGTTTTTAGTAGGTACATTTGTGTATTTAGGATACATTTACTTTTGTGTATATCTAAATATATCTGAAAAATTTGCTTTTAGCATATATTCACTAAAATAAAATGGACTATATGTATACTTCATAAAAATTATTTATGATTTGCAAACAAATACTTCCTGTCGGTTCTAATTGAAATCGGATTTTAAAACTTAGTTGCCAGTTTTGTAATCTTTAGTTTTTAAGCACGTTTATTTTTTAAATTTTGAAAATAAAAAAAAATATACAATAATATAAAGTTATATAATATTTATTTAGTCAGTATTTTTAAACATTTTGTAAATAATAGTAAATACATATTTTTTGCATTATTTTTAATTAATATTTTAAACTATCTATAGTTATTTTAGACAGAGATTTTCACTATGACTTTAAACAATTTGTACACCTAATACATACATACATTTTACTTTACATGTAAAATGACATTTTTAACTTTTAAAATCACTATAATTTTCTGCCATATACCATTAAATCTCATAACATCAAATAATCAATTCTTAAATCATGCATGCATCTCTCTGCCCTCTAGATAGAATTTATGGGTGGGGGGGGGTCAATCTAACTGCGCATGCGCCAATCAAAGTGGGTGCTTATGTACTTTGCCGTTATGGGCACAGGTGCCAATGATGGAACTGGCCAGTTCACAAATCATCTCTTGCGCTAACAAAGACGGGGAAATTGGGCGCAAAATGTAGTTGAAGCGAGACGAGTAGAGTCGGCCAGCTTGAGGTTAACTTGTGGTTTATGTTAGTGGTTTCCCAGCTTGAAACCATTTAGATCAAGTACGCTTTTTTTTATATTTTTTTTTACTCTGATGTTTAAATATTTTCCTGATGCTTGATGTCACTGTAATGGAATTGGTTTAAGTTCTATAATAAATTTTGCAGTATTTTAATATATTTTAGTTTAGTTGAAGGAATTTAGTTTATGGAATTAATTTTTAATTAATAAAACATAAAAAAATTTTATTAGAAATTTATAAATTAAATAAATCAAATTGTGTCAAAGAAAATTATACTTTTATTTATAAATTTGCGAAAAATTTGTAAAGTGTTCAGAATTGGCTTATAAAATCTGTAAACAACTATTTGAGAAAAAATAATTTAATGCATAGTTATTTGCACGTAATATTACACGATTGTAAATCAAAATGATTATGTATGTAAATTTTCGCTATTAATGCAATTAACTTTGTTACGATGCAATTTATGTTATATTTATCCGTGAGGTGTTAATTAGATACGCCCACAGAATAACTTGAATTTGCTTGATGACCACAGCAAATTCAAAGAAAATTTTATTTTTAAGGATTATTAATTTTGTATTTGTTTTACTTGTATGATATTAATTTATTTTCATAACAGCACGAACCGTAATATTAATTTCAATTTTTCTTATCTGTGTTCATATCTTGTAGTTTTAATTACCTACGTATATATATTATGGAATTACTGGTTATAAAAGTTGCGATGTAATATTATTTAAATTATAAGATATTTTTCTTAAATTTATAATAAATATTAGCATAATAATATTAATTACATTTTAAAGATTTTATTAAAAATAATATTTATGAATAAAAAATTCGACATTATTAATTTTATGAAAACATTTAAAACATTTTCATTTTCATTTAAATGTTCCGCATTGGTTATAAATTATTTTAATTAAAACAATAATGAAAAAATTATTATTAATTTTTTCTTGCAATCAGTTTTGTTCAGTTATATAAAAAAATATTAAACATATATAAAGTATGAATTTATAAATTAATTACGCAATTAAGAACAGTTTTCATTAAATGTATAAGAACATTTTTTAACGTTTTATACATTTGTTTTAGATATTCTTAATTTCAATTAACTTATATATTTATTTTCTAGTAAAAACTTAATTATATTAAATATATTTTAAATGAGTTAAAAAATCCAAATGAATTTTCAGATTAATGATGCATAAAACCCTTGCAAAGATTAAAGCTAACGACAAATAATTTATATTTACAAAAGAAGCTAAAATTAAACTCTTATCTCTCAATGTAATTGCACAAAAGCGATAGAATAAATCTTCGTCATTTTAAATTACACTACATCCGTTTTACAATGTGCATCCTCTTGTAATCGCGTTTTGCAAATAACTAAAAATAATAACAAAACCGTACTAACAATGTCTAAAAACATTTAGCTCAAGTGTACATATTAGATAATTATATAGTAGTGATGGCTGTGTTACATGTTGCCAATATAAGTTTGTAATATTATTGCAAAATAAAATGATCTATAACGGTAGGCAATATAAATAAAAAAATGATAATGCGCCATTTTTTTTGTTCGTTCCATACAATGATATAATTTTATGCTACTTATATGTATATTATAAATTATGATTTTACTGATATCGCAATTAACATTAAAACAAGAAGGCTTTAGAACTAAATTCTGTATACATTTTAATTAGAAATCGATGTTTCGACATACTCTACGTATATCATAATCAGGAAAAATTATGCAAATGACATATATAACTAGTAAACTCGTGACCCTTAAAGGGTCACGTTTAAAGTCGAAAATAGTAATTAAGATAGAAAGATTTAAACATAATTTGTAGTGTGTACATTGTTGAGTACATTTATTTCTAAGACACATTGTATATTCATGAAGGGCGATGCGCGCGCCCAATAGAACAATAGGTAAATGTAAAATTTGTAGATAAAATTTTGAGACACATTGCATATTAACTGAATACACTGTTTTAATATACTGGGTGTCCCATTTTAATCCGCCACCTGCAATAACTTTAAAATCGTGCATCGGACAAAAAAATGTTTTGAATAAAAAGTAAATGGTTTCGAGGGGGACATCTGATGCAGAGACCCTTGCCCCCTCCGGACCCCCTGGGGGGCGGGAAAGGGGGGCAACTTTGAAATCTTAAATGGAACACCCTATTTTTTATTGTAGATTCTGATAGGCCATTAAAAAGTATGTAAATTTTATTTCAAGACTTTTTGTTTATCTTTGATAGATGGCGCTGCAAACAGCATTTTTTTTCTCAGTTTATCAGTTTTCAATTTGAAAAAAAAGGTGTAACTAAGTACGATATTCAAGTTCTTTTCAGTTCTTTGGGAAGAGGGGGGGGCAAGGGTCACCTCGAAGCCATTAACTTAAAGTTATACCCCTCTAAACCATTAACTTAAAGTTAATGGTTTCGAGGAAGATATTTGATGCAATGACCCTTGCCCCCTTTCTTCCCAAAGAACTGAAAAAATCTTGAATATCATACTTAGTTACACTTTTTTTTCAAATTGAAGATTGATAAACTGAGAAAAAAAATGCTGTTTGCGGCGCCATCTATCAAAGATAAAAAAAAGTCTTGAAATAAAATTTACATACTTTTTAATGGCCTATTAGAATCTACAATAAAAAATAGGGTGTTCCATTTAAGATTTCAAAGTTGCCCCCCTTTCCCGCCCCTCAGGGGGTCCAGAGGGGGCAAGGGTCTCTGCATTAGATGTCCCCCTCGAAACCATTTACTTTTTATCCGAAACATTTTTTTGTCCGATGCACGATTTTAAAGTTATTGCAGGTGGCGGATTAAAATGGGACACCCAGTATATACATATATAAATAAACTTAGGTAGCTATGAAAAAATAAATAAACAGCTGTGATTTTTGACATTTGCATTATAAACATAATTTTTAAAATTTTTGAAAACCAAAATGAAATCGTAGAAAGATGAAACTTGCCTATTCTCAAATAGGGAATGAACCAATTAAAATGACACCACTTCCATCATCGGTTTAGGGGTTTAGGAGGAGATGCTGGAGACACATACATACATACAAACATTTGTCAATTAGAGAGATTAATAAATTAATAGAACATAGAAACAAGTTACTACATATAAAAAAATAAGTAATTAGATTATAAAATTTATAAATAATTAATTAAAGGAAGCATATAGATAAATAGAGAAAACAAAATATGCATTACTTGTACTTTCACTTATGTGTAAAATACTTTTCGATATACATATTTGTCTATATGGTGGACCATATATTATTGACAGGAAAAATTATTCAAATGGCACATATAATAAATAAACAAAATATAGAAACATACTAGGTAACAAAATAAGTAAACTAAATAATAAAATTTATAAATTATTAGTTATAATTTTTCCTAATGATGATATACGTATATCGTAACGTCAATAATACATTGCCCATCATTTAGATTGAGTTCTAAAAGAATTTTTACTTTATATTACCAAATATTTTTAAATTTATGATATAATAAATAAACGTACATCTAATAACAAATTTTCATTTCTACAACAATATTACAAAATACTTTCAGCCAGTTTTTAGATGGTCATAATTCGTAGACAAATATTTTTAATACTATCTTTACTGTGCGTCCTTACCTACAAAAAAAGTATTTGTCTCACTATTGAAAACATTAAAATTCTTTTCATTCCTCTTTTTTGGAGCCATTAAGCAATGTTGTCATCAACTAACATACGTTATACATAATGACAAAAATTGAAAAACAACTATACCCACATCGATAGTTAATTATAATCTTTGTAGCCGTGGATATCAGATTCCTATCTAAATTTGATGCGCGTCGTTTACGTACCGGAGCGGAGCGGAACGGAACGGAGCGAGCAGCCCGGATAATCAGTAGACAAACTGGCAGTGGCATTGGTACCGGAGATAGGTTATATATAGGTACGGGGTGATGTAGTTATGGAGGTTAGTCAATGATAAACGGACGGTAAATGCGACACTAACCGCAAGTTGGCCATTATAGAAATGCAAATCGAGCATTTTCAAGCTATATCCGTAATCACAATGATTATGCTACATTATTCTAGCACGTTTCACTTCAAACAGTATAACTATAGATATGCCTGCTTTCCTTGTTTGTCTAGCTAAGAATATTTATACTGTTTTTACTTTGCTTCGTTTTCAGTTTATAGAAAATTTTAATAAATTTATATAATAATTTAATAAAATAACTAGTAACATTTGTTTTATTTTTAAATTGATATTTGGATAATAATAAAAATTAAAAAAATATAATTTTATGCAATAAATGTCTATAGTTTTTTACGAACGGGAAATTTGACAGCAATTGCATGAGTTAAAAAAAATATTTATGCATGAGTTCAATACGTTGTATTTTGCGTGTGCTAAAGTTTCTAAATAGTAGAAACAGAAGAGCATGTGTGAGAGGAATTATGAATACAGATGAAACTAAAATTGCATGTCTGGATAAGGATGTTTGGAGAAAGCTGATTTCGGGATAATGGAAAGAGTTTGTGCCACATCTTTTTGAGGACATGGCGTGATTATATATATATATATATATATATATATATATATATGTACTTTCTTGTAAATAAATAAATACACATACAAATAACGGCAGGTACCCAATAACATATTTATTTTACTGACTATAAAAAACCGCTCCAAACCCTTGTTGTTTTCCAATAAATTAACCAGAAAACTGTCAATTGCGATTCTCTTCCGAAAATCAAATCCAGGCCAAACAAGACAAAACAAGTTAGCTTTAAGCAAGCGGATGAGATTGGTTCGGTCCACATAATTTATTCACGAGCAACAACTACCTCGTCTGACTCTCAACAAAAAGGAATCCAATTCGATTTGACTTAATTTAGGTGAGAGAGAGATACACAACACCGTCGTGCGCACAACTAAAGCATCCGAAATACAAGCCCGAAAACCTGTGCCGTACAAATGTTACTCGAAAAGTCTTGTTTCAAAAACGGATCACAAGTCACCGAGACGAGACTGTAATTGATTGTTTATCGATCTATGGAACGTCATTAGAAACGTAATCGAGAAACCAGTTGTAAGCTATTTCCTTTAGTATTTGGACATATATATGGTAGCTATAGTTTCGATAGTAATTTGGATAAATTGTGATGATGAAATTGAAACTTGTTTGGTTTTTTGGTTAACTGACTGAATATCTCACATAATTTAAAATTAAGTAAATTGTAAAGATTCTTACAAAAAATATAAAAAAAATTATTAATTATCTAAATACCACAAATTATACAAAACAAAATTATAAATAATTTAAACAAAAAATGTATTTATAAAAATAAAAATAAAATATTTCAAATAAAATAATAAATTTAAAATAAATTGCTTTAATTTAAACTAATTGTCTAAATATGTATCTCAAAAGTCAAATTTCCGGCGTCAGCAACAATTCCAAACTCTAATTTGCTACTAATAATAGTAGATAAGTTTCTGAATATATGTTAGTTTATTTTTAAATTTTCATAGTTAAAATAATATTTTAGATTTATAAATTGTTAATTGTTTAGAAACTATATGTTCAGCTTCTCGGGCATATGTTCCACCTAACAATTATGGGAACTTATAAAAATGATACCGAAACGTAATTGTATATTGTTGCAATATATGTTTCATCTGACATGATTAAAAATTTTAAGAAAATATGTGTTAGTTTAGATAAACCAAATAAAATATTAAAATTATTCATTATCTTGTTTAGTATAAGTAATAATAAAATAATTTTACTATACTCGTAAATGTACATATATCTACATTAAATATTTGCGCATCTAGTGGAAGTTCAAAGTCTAGGTTATTTATAAAATTAAATCTAATTGCATTAAATAACAGCAAATGCCTTTTAATTTATTAGTTTTCCAATTTGTCTTAATTCAATTCCAGCATTAACCGATCCAAAACATCTTATTTCCAGATCCGTACAACAAAATAATTACTCCTCGTCACCGAGTGCCGTAACCGATTCCATCCCTGTGCCACGTCTGGGTCATCTGCCGGACCCTCATCGCTTCTTGTGACAGGTGTCCGCATTCCCTAGGCGTTAACGAGAGTAATTTTCACTTCGACGGCTCTCGCCAACTACACGTCGGTTCGTCATTGGACGCGGTCCGGTTTGTCCCTCATACACGGACTTCAGACCAAAACGGACCACGTAGCTCATTTTCCACATTCCAAGGTCACATATTCCGGTGGCTATTAATAAATCGATACTGTGATTATCCCGTGTCGGTTAATTACTTCGATCGGCACCAGCTGATCTGGCAACTGTAAGTAAGAGTTCTGATTGGAATTGTCATGTTTTGGAAATTTAAAGTGCGGGTTTGTATAAAAGATATGAGTAATTAAGTAATACATACATACATACATACACAATCACGCCATGTACCCAAAAGGTGTGGCACAAACTCTTTTCATCATCCCGAAATCAGTTGCCTCCAAACATTCTTATCCAAACAAGCAACTTTAAGTAATAATGTTTTTAATTAAGTAAATAAATAAAGTTTGTAGTAATTTTGCAATTAAACCTTATATCAAACTCAATTTCTTGTGTTTCTTTTATTTAATTTCAAATATACAACTTATTGGTACTTGTATGTCACGTTATTTATTAGAAAAAAATAGCTATATCTGTCACATAATTTTCTAATAGATAAATAATTATTTAAAAAAATTAAATATGGATCCACATTATGTTGATAATATGTTGATACTTATTTATAATTTACCGGCTTATGAAAACGTATCTACAATTGTTAAAATAGTTATTTAGAAAAAACTTTCTTAAGTCATATAAAAAAAATGTTTCATATAAAAATTGTTAGTTATAATTTGTGTGGCAACTTTTCGTAATTTTTTTTTAAATACTCTATTTGTAATATTCATAAACACATAAAAATGATCAAACTGAGATGTTATTCACGTCTATAAACTTCTATAGCAATTTACATATTTGTAATAAAATAAAAAAAATATTCTATAAACGAAAATTTACATATTAAATTTTTTGTACTTTTAGTATTGTTATCAGAAAGATCTGAAAATGTATTTACTGTTTAATTGTAAAATAAAGTAGCTCCATTATTTTATATTTCTATTATTATCTACCCTATCTGAATTATTTTGGTAAATTCTAGCAAAAAATTTCATTGTTCTTTTTTTCTTGTTTCACCATCTATATTAAAACTAAAACTTTTGATCTAAACGCCAAAAACTGTTTATACATTTTAAAACCCTCGTACGTATTCAATCAGATAAGACTTTGAGCTGAACCAAAAACCCTCGAAAATCTATTGTGTCGAATAAAATTTTCCTTTCAACTGTAAATTTTACGTTTCGCCGAGGTCACGCTCTCCTCGATACCAAGCTAGTGTAAAACAGTTGAAAAACAGTCAAACAATATCCGATCGGCGACCATCAAACAAGGAGTCTCGTACGAATGACTCACACAATGTTATCGCTGATTAGTAAAATAGTCTAAGTTGGGTGTGTTTGGAATACCAAACAGTCCTACGAATGAAATAAAAAGGGTTTGCAACCCGACTCAATTTGTTCTGTCTTGAACTGGCTTACACTAGGGGAGGTTGAATTCGAATTAAATATTTTTGGCGCAGTAAGATCTATGGCCATTTAAATGGCTGGGTTAAATTTGGAGTTAGTAAGTCGGTGAAATAGGCAGGGGTAAGTTTATTGTAGTGTGATTTTTTTATTAAGGTTTGTTAGATATTAAGGGATGGTGCATCTGTTTGAAAAGATGTAATAAATGAATACTTTAAGAATATTAATATTCTTTGTTCGGTTTGTATTTGATTTTATTTTAACTATATTTGAATTAATTAAATTTAACAATATGATAAAAAGTTAAAAGATACAAATTTTACAAATTATAATAATTTTATTCGAATTAATAATAAAAAGTTTTTATCAAAATCCCAATATATCTGCAAAGTTATTTAAATTTCTTTTTAATTATTAACTAATTTATTTAAATTACCATAAAATAAAATATTTGTAAACTAATAATTGTTAAAAAAAACAATTAATTTAAAATGTTATTCAAAAACAAATTTATCAACTTTTTACTTAATAGAACATATTGAAAATTTATAATCTAAAACTTTTATCAGATAAACCAAATAAAAAATTATAACCCAAATTCTTAGACACATTTTAAAGTAACGAACTCCTACATTATCTTAATCCTTCCTTTATATGACAAGGGGGTAATATGAGATGGCTTTTAGTAATGGTCTCCAAAACTAAATATAACCATTAGCCGTATTACTACGATTCTTTAGTCATTCCCGTGTAATTTCGTATTCAGAAATTATCTCTAGCGGAGCTGATAGGAAATAAATTAGTTATCGCGTGATTATACTGTCATTTAATTAAGCTTTAATGATTGTCGTACTCTGTCGCACAGCTTCCATTGTGGAGAAATTCAAAATATGGCTGTGGCTACGGTTTGAAGTCATATCTGTTTGAATACATGAGAAAGGACTTTGGTAGTTCAGTTTTAGTTGGTTCGATAAGAATTTGAGTGATTATGATACGATGACTGCCAGGTAAAGTCATATTAAAAGATTTTTTTTAAGATGATGCAGGTGTAAGAAAAGATTGACGTTTTTTTCTGGGTATTTTTGGATTTTGATGAGTTTGGAATCACCTGCTTAGATGATAATTTTTTTCTCATGATGAAAATGTGTAGAAGATTATAAAGTAGAGTTAACTGTAATGTAAAGTGTGATATTACAATAAATTTGTCATTAATTTTACACTTTATAACGGTTTAAACATGTATGGACATAATAAAGAAGAGTATTTTAAATAGTTTGTTAAACCTACATTAATATAATGAAATCAAATAAATAATAATTTATGCAACAAGTGCATAAAATAATACTTTATGCGTAAGTTTCATAAAAAATATTACGCCTGTCTATAATTAGAATTAAATAAAAAATACAAATTTAATAATGTCATTTCTAAGCCATCTTTGCAAAAATTTTATTAGTTGTTTTTTATGCAATTTGGTTTATGTATTTAAATAACACCAAGGTAAAAAAAATGATATGTTGCAACACTTTTTTGCATTAATTACTATAAAAAGATATCTTATGCACGAAAAATAAGAAAATACAATATGTGAAGTTTCATATTAATTTATGCAAGTGCGTCAAATAGTACTGTTTTTTTACGAATGAGAAGTTTGGCATATGAATAAAAACACTTTATGCATGAGTTCCATACAATATTTTTTCCGCAACTGTCTTCAATTAAAAGTAAGTCTTATAATTCGGCTATACCATAGTAAAATAATAATACGTTACTGCAATTGTCTTATGTTTTTGCTTTTTTTTTCATTATTACCATAAGCACAAAAATAGTTTTTCTTTTCAGTTGCATAAATTTTATTTCACAAAAATATTAGATACAGTAGAATTTGTGTAAAGATTCGTTTTCGAGGTAATTCTTTTTTTTAGAAACATGTTTATTGAAATTGTACCTATTGTAAAAGAACAAAAAAAGTTGGCATTAGACACAGTGTCAAGTCTATAATTTATGTTAAATTCCAAACAACAATAAATATTGTAAATAATATTATTTAATATTTAATTTATAAAATAGTTACCACAAAATTACAACTGTCGTAATTTACAATTCTATATGCCTATATGCGTCTAAAAATAAAAATTAACTATCTAAATTTAACATATTTCCTTTAAAACCCTGTACAATTACGCAATGATTTAAGCAGTTCAGCTGCAGGACCAACAATAGTTAAACCTTATTAGAAAGAGGGGAATCATATTGTCTCGGTTCTTTTTTATGAACGCTAGTTAAATATTTGAACCTTATTGTGTATTTGATTATGATTTACATGCGAAAATTTAAACTTTAATTTCATTTGACCGAAACATATCCGGGGTGTATATACATATATATCGTCTATACTAAAACGTTCTTGGGGTTAGTCTATCCAGTTACGCCAACGGGGTTCAAATGATTTTATACCGCCCTAAGGGTGTCACAGTAGATTGGATCTAATAGCCACAGGATTTAATATAGTTGAAAATAATTTGCATTTGGTTTTACTAGCATTGGGATGCCGCGATGTAACAATAGATAAGACGTAAAATATTGGTGGTTTCTGTAATAAAATATTTGGTATTATAAATACTAAATAAGAGAAGTAGATTTACTGTGGTGTTTTCTGGAAGAATATTGTTTAAGTAAATAGTTAAAATTTTAACTGGAATAAAATAAAAAATTGAATAAATTTCAGAATAATGTATTCAGAGTGATGACAGTGCCTCTCAAGCATAAGACTTTCAAATGCAAATTTTTATAATACTTTTGTAATGTCATGTTTCCCATATTATTTTGTGCAAAACGTAATCAAATATAAGTTTTAGAGCATAAAATTTTGCATTTAAATCAATAAACTAAATTAATTTTACATGTTTCAGTAGAAATTAGGTATAAAAATAGCAAAAATTGGCTCAAAAATAATCAAAATAAACTAATGTTTGTTTACGAAATTAAAAATAATGAGTAAATGAAAATATTTTATCAATTTTTACAAAATCTATTTCAATTTTAATACATCATATGTACATAATATATATGCTTGAAAAAATAATTCACATTTACTCTGAAATAGTTCACATTTAATATATGTTTTAAAAATATTATATTTTGCATGTAATGGATTATATAATAATAACAAAAACAAAATAAAAATTGTAGTGCCCTAAAAAATAAAAATGTTAAATATTTTTTGCTTTTATATGTAAAAGTTTTAGTAAAAAATAATATATTAAATTATTTCATATTAAAAATTCAACGAAAAAACATATTTGAAAACATTTTTTTTTCAAACTTTATTAAGTTTTAATTTTCAGGATTTTAGCGAAAAAAATATTGAGTAATTAATAATATTGAAGTAAGTTTTGCAGTAAACTTATTATTCATTACGGTTATTCATATTTGAAAGATAATTTTGTGCAAAATGAATCACGGCAATGTACATCGTTCATTGCTCGCCCAGTCGCATTTAAAAGTTAGTTTTCCCATTTTATAAGTTTAACGAGTTTGTACTGCCATCTGTACGTTTTGCATGAAACTAGTCGGTGGGTTTGCTTTGCTCAATGTAAAGATGTAACATTAGGTATATATGTTTATGCAACCGCATTGCTTACGGGCTAACATGCAGTTTTCCGTTTTATAAAATAAAACTTTTCGCTCTTTGTTTGCTTATTTTCTTAGGTGAACTGAATTAGCTAACGTGCTATTGTTTTATATAAATAATTACAGTTTTCTAGAAAAATTTAAACTTCAAAGTTTGCATTCTTAGCATGTTAAATGCTGTCTTGGTTTTAATCTTTTATTAAAAAATAACAAGAAATTCTGATTCTGCTCAGAACATATTCATATTTCTATTTTAAAATTATTTGTTTCCAACGAAATAAACAAGAAAAGACTTTGTATAGGATTTTACAAACTAAAAATACATTGTTTTATAAATCTTGATAAAATTTTTTACCTATTTTATATCAAACATATAAAAATCATGTATTTTACAATAAGTCAAAATAAAATCATCAACGTTTTAGTTCCAGAACTACAAAATAAATATTTTGCTAATTTTTTTTAACTCGATATAATAATTTAATTATAACAAAAAAATCACAGGCTCAGAAAATATCTAATGATTTTAAATTTAACTTTTTTGAAACAATATTAAAATTAATTTACATGTCAGTAAGTAAATATAGGAAATACAGTCGATTCCGTTTAATTGGGACACCGCTTAATTGGGACAGCCGCTTATTTGGGCCAAATTTCAAAGAACAGAAACCAAACCAAGGAACCAACAGTAAATTTACATGTTTAATTGGGACAACATTCCGCTTAATTGGGACAGTAAATTTAAGATCACAGTATATATTATGTTACAAATACATATTCACAAGAAAAAATATTTACAAAAAAATTAATATGATACGCTTCATATCTTTTTGATTCGCAACATGGAAAATTATATTTAAAAAACTAGCAAATATGTATCAATTAATTACATTAGTATCGCGCGCTGTGAACTTTTTTCCCAACACATTCATTCACGTATGAAGTACGGACCCACGCGCGCTCAAAGGTTAATGTTTACCCTCGCGTCGGCGTGGCGCGGCACCGGTCATTAAAGCTGTGAGAGTCTACCCTGCTGTATCAATCGTTACGTATTCAGTTATGATTCAGTTACCACTACACCTCGCGCGTGGAAGGTTCGTTAAAATATATGGCCTTCTTACAGCGTTATTTTATGCAGGAAGGAAATGAAGGGAGCCCTACAGCTGCACTGAATACTTGTGCTGATTTTGTAGAAGTGAAATGTTTCAAAAACAAAAGACAGACTACATTTGACACATTTTTGAATTGAATAAAAAATATATGTATTTATTTATTATTTTATTTTGGAATTTATTATTATTTTTTCTTAAAAGTTTATATTTTTTTGGTTATATGTAGTTTATAGTTTTTTCCAAGAATTTATAAAATAAAATTATTGAAAGAAAAATAGGGATTGCTTAATTTTATGTAAAATTCGGTTAATTGGGACAGCCGCTTAATTGGGCCAAAATGCCCTAGTCCCGATGTGTCCCAATTAAGCGGAATCGACTGTATTTAAATAAATTTTAATACTTTTAACAAAATTATACATGAAATATATAAAAGCATTATAATGGTATAATAACTATAATCTGTTTTATTACATTACAATTTTTAAATAAAATATTTTATATGAAATACAAAATTTAAAAATTAACCAAATATTTTATTAAAATATTACATTTAAAATCAAACAAACAGCTGCTAGTTTTATGAAAACAATATAAAAATTATATTTCTATATTTTTATTAGTAAATATTTAATTACCTAAATAGGTTAAAATAATAAAGATAACAAAAAATTTTTTATAATATTTTCGGTCGACAATAATGATAGTAGCGTATTTTTTTTGTGGAAGTCATTGAATACTGAATCACGAAATGCTGGTCTATTTTTGTTTTAGCGTTCGGTTTTTTATTTTGTGTAACAAAACGTATAAAGCGAGCTTAAATTAAGATGTAAAGTAGATAGAAGCTGAAAGGCAAAATATGTTTTAGCTTTAATTAAAAAAGAATGCTAAGGGCAATGTGACCTTAATTTTATATTGTTATCTGATAATTGTATTTATTTTTAGAATATTTAATTGTTTAGATATACAAAAGTTGGAGGGAAGTTAATATTGGAACATTAGCGTGTATTGTGTCATTTATTTGTCAAATGAAAAAATATTTGTTATTTGATATTAAATTTTGTAATATCTCAAATCTTCTACAAACATATATTTAGAGAATTTCTTTTTTCTCTTCAAATATTAATTTTTGTTATATAATTTGGAAACATTTCATATAAAATTAATGCACATACAATAACAATAACACAAGTATAACTATTTTTATTTAGCAATTTATAATTTATATTTTTATTAATTTTGCACCGTAAAATTTAATGAAATTTAACGCAAATTTTCTGCTACAACGCTTCCAAACTGCAACGCAACGCCGTTCGATTTTTACCCCATTTACTTATAACCTTCGTTTTTATATATAAATTTTCTAGATTAACACAAAATATAACGATCCATCATTAAAAGTCTTTAGTTCAACAAATAGTACAAAAAAAAAATTGCCCCTCGCTTCTAACTTTTCATATCATTGCGCGCGTTGGGCATTTTTTTTTTCTTTCTTCCAACAATGTATTTAATTCTATCTCACTCACAATCTAAATGAGTTCCATATTTAGGTCACTTGAACTCTACAACACTACAAAATCGATGGCTACTTATCACTTGACAGCCAGCTAACACTAGTGGCCAGTCAATAAGGCTGTGTCCACCCTAAAAGTATATCTTAAGATTGGTTGCTATTTGATTACAATTTATTTGATATGGAGTCGATATACTGAAATTGTATTCAAAATTTTATAAAAGTATTTGAAACAAAAATTACGAATAATTAAGATTTTTGATAAGGCATGTAACTTTAAATGAAATGCATCATATTGTGTCAAAATTTTGCAATGTGATACGAAGTACTATCAAATATTAGCAATAATTTTATTAAATTAGGCTGGTTGAACGTATCATACAAATATTACTAAATTTATTTTTATGGTACTTTGATAAATTATCGGTTTTAAAAAGTGTCATAAAAATCATAAAAATAGGAAAGATCCCAGTAGCCCTGCGGCCCAGTGGCCTATTATACTGTCTCTTGGATTTATCTTATGAAAAAAGTCCTATTTTTTTTTATGAAGTTCAGCAATTTGGTCTACAGAAATTTTTCATCTAGTTCAAACTTTTATCTTTTTTGAGATAGAGTGTCACAGTCACAGTTTAAGTATTAGTTTTCTTAAATTCTTTGAACAACAATAACACAGTTATTTAAATTTAACACCAAATCTGACGAATGGTGTGAGAAAACAATAAACGTAACTAACATGAGTTATAATATTTTCTATTCTAGTAAATGAGCAGGTTTTAACTGTTTAAGAAATCTAGTCCCTCTTTGCAGCTTGGACTTCCATAATCCATATATTATAATTTAAATATGCAAAGAATTCAAATACATTACAGATTATCATTAAAGATTCATTCAAACTAAATAAAACTGTAATATACAGTACAAATTCAAAAAATTGATAAACAAATCATGATAATAGAAGTTTCTAGTGTGAATGCTTCCTGAATCCGCCAGGTTCGCGTCCATTTCGAGCAAACCACTAAAGCGGATAGTTCCGTTCCGTTCCGGAGAGGGGCAGCACGTGATCGTGTGACGTCACACGGCCGGTAGGGTTATCGCGCGACTTACGGCACTTTATCATACGGTACGGTTGTACATAATACACACCCTGTTAAGTAAAACCATTGGTTTCAATTTACACCACACGTGATCTTGATTTTCGAATTACTTGACGGTGGTGTGCTGGCTCCGTGCCGCTTACTGCTATAAGCAAACTAACCTCCACCCCCCCTCCCAACCCCGTACTCCTTTACCCACTGCTATATTCAATTTTCATAACTGTTATTTACGCTGAAATTTTCACCTTGTTTTCATTATGTATTTATTATTCGCGCTCAAGTGGAAATTATGGAAATTTACTTTGGTCATTTTACTTAATAAATATGTTTCCATTTTTTTTTTCGGTTTCAGCATTAAAAAAATTAAGATATAACCGATTTTTAATTCTTCCCATTAAACTTAATATTTCATGTTTATATAGGTTCAAATTACATCAAAATTAATTTAGAAATGTGTTATTTTAATATCTACCAATCCTGTAGTAATAATTAATTGCCAATGTATTTAATAAAATTATTTGTAAATAGTAGAATTCATTTATTTTTCTATATAATTTTAATAAAAATATTAATACAAATCAGTTACTAATGTAAACTAAAAAAATATTTAATTTTTGTGTTACTTTTATCAAAAATAAGCTGGATTTGCCATTACTGTACTGTAAACACATTTTAAAAACTTGTACAAGACATTTATAGGATTCATTTGGGTGAGTACAAAAAATTAATTATTAAATAGTTTCTATATATATAGTTATATATATATATATATATATATATATATATAGTTTATATATATATATATATATATATATATATAATATTCTAGAAATATGAAATTGGAATAATTATTTCAGATTATTTCTTGTTTTAACTTACTGCAAAATTTATTGGAGAAAAGTGATTATAAAGTGAGTATAAATAGATTTGTGATATTTACATATATGTGTACATACATAATCACACCATGTACCCAGAAAAATGTAGCACAAATTCTTTTTACTCAAGTAGAAAACACACAATCAACCCTCACTTTATTCATATTTATGATAACTTTCATATATGATTTTTTTATTCTTTCTATTTGGAAACATTCGTTCTTGTAAAACACTTACAATTATGTTACATTATGAGTTTTGTGTGATATATATTTTTTGTTATAGATTAAAGCCCTTTTGCACAAAGCATTGTTAAATTAACCAATGATTTAATTGAACAACTATAATTTTCAACAATCTTGAAACTGTCTCATTTATTAGTCTGTTACTTAACGAGATAGTTAACTTAGTAAGTGTATAACAATATTTTATGCAACCATGCTTAAGTTCATAAGTTTAAATTTATTAAATTAATTACTACAAAAAAATACAACAGCTACGTTTACATTTCAGTAAAGTGAAATATTTTTTTATATAATATTTTGTGACTTAATTATGAAAATATCTCAAAACCCCCAAAAAAAAGCCATAACTTACTTTAGCTTGTTGACAAAACAACATAATTAAAAGGGTGTTATAAATACCGTCTAATATGCTACTACCGAAATCGTATTTCATATCCGCAGCTAAATGTTTAATAAACACTAAACGCCGTAAGCGCTTATGCGTTCAAGCATATTTCACATTGTAATCGCACGGGGATCTCACGGGGGCTGGGTCGGTAAATTGACAGTGATTCGACGCTCTGGTGTGTAAGTACGCATGCGCAATTCGAACTATAGTACGAGAACATGGTATAGGTGGTCACGACATGGTCACCGCAAAGATTTATGGGAAATGCACGCGTGATGTGCCGCTATAAACACCTCAGAGGTAAATGGAGGTAAATGCCTATATGGGGGGTAATTGTCCGACATGCTATATACACCTGCTGATGGCTATTTGGGGGTGATTTTTTTTGAGTGATCGTTTAGACGCATAGCGCCATAAAGAAGAGAAGCTAACAAGCTATATAGACAGTTTTATATTTATTAGAATATTGAAAAAATCTATCAAAACTCAAAATAAATAATTAAAACAACTGCTTAACGTTGTATTTAAACTTTATTTAGCTAACGTTTTGACATTATACACTATATTATCATTGAATAACTAATAAGATTATATATTCAATGATATTATAGAAGACAAGATTAAATTTTTTTTATGAAAACAAAAATCGAAATAAAATATAAACTTACATCATTTGAATTCAATAAAATCGTTCGTGTATTATTAAACTTAGAGGAGCGACAACTAAATTAAACTAGTTACATAGACATTTCCGTGCAATATATTAACAAAGATTATTACATTCGCACCTCATAACATTTCAAACATCTCATCTTGTCGTCGTCACGTCAGTTCTACACGCCACCAAAACGCACACCATTTCCGATATTAAATACAACGTGACACTAGCAGAGATACTATTAATTAATCAGTATTTCCTAAAACGGAGAGACGACGCGTTAAGACTTATTCCGCTAGCGTTTTGGGCGATGTTTAGTCTTGTTACAGTAGCAGTTCAGCGCCATTGTTTGTTCATTCCCGTTGCGCGCGATGTTATTTTGTTTCGTTTGTCTATTGTTTCGATTGTCTTTGACGCTGGGTTCGAAGATGGCTAACAGAAAGCTGCTGTATAGACACGACAAGACATGGCTTTGTCTAGGTTTGATCTGCACTAAGAGGGTGCTTGACGTTTGATGTGTAACTGCAAGCAAAGTTTTTATTTGATGCTATTAGCTGAATGCTTTACTCCGAGAAGTAATTTCGGAGGAAGAAGCAATTTTTGTTCTAATGCATTCCGGTAATTTTGTTCGAATGGTATTGACTTTTTACTATCTTCTAAGTTTCTCGACATTTTTATAACTATTTGAATATATTTTCTACAGAAATTGTAATTCAATATTAAAAACAAAACAAAAATACATATAAGTAATTTGCAAACTATCAAAAGTACATTTTAATATATTTTGTCAGATTAATCGTTTGATCTACAATTTAATTCTGTTTAAATAAAAAATAAAATAATATTTGAAGCACACATTACAAGAAATTACTTGATATATTTCGCACATACATAACAATGCAATATTGATATATATTATTATAATTATCATAGCTACAATGGCAAAATTTTATGCTACAAAAATATTAAACTATTTTTTGCTATTATTGAGTATTTATGAAAAATTCATCTCTCATCACAAAAAATACTAACTAATTTACCTAGCACTGTAAAAAATGAATGTAAATTTACATTGATAATCATAGTAATTTTCCTACATTTTTTAATTGTAATTTTATATTTTTTTGGCAAATTTACTATAATTTATAAAAGTTACAACAACAAATACATAAAACAATCGTACATTTATTTTATTAAAAATATATACCTGAAAACAAGTTTTGATAAATGACTTAGAACTCTGAATAATAATCAACTTTTAATTCAAATTCTTCTCGTCACAAAATCCGATACAGTTACATTAATAATAACCATTTCGAATTGTAGCCAGTGTATTATTTAAGGTACAAAACACTTTTTAATGACAAAGCCATCGCCCCGGTAAGCATTTAAAGTCGTATTCGGTAGAAACACTTCTCATAATTATAATAATAAATTTATTTTTAATTTCCTACCAAATTTCCATCTAATTAGAAATGACATTAATAAAGACGTACGAGCGCATTTATATTACTTTTCAACAAACGTAGAAATAAACCGTGAATTATTGTGACCGCGTTTGTTTTGATAACGCGAGCAAAACACTCGTACAAAATCGTTATTTAGTATACTACGAAAATGTCCAAATGTAAATAATAATCATAATAATCTGTCTATATTTGAAATTATGTTTTAAAATGAGTTTCGCTGTATTTAAGTCAATAGTGTTGAATATGTTAATATAAAATTAATTGTATTAGATATAACAATTATATTTTTTAATAATTTATTTTTAAAAAAATATATTTGTAAATTTTTTCATAATGTAATAATACCTTGAAAAAGGTTTCTGGATATTTATCTTCTACGAAGATTTAAAAAAAAAATGTAATTTTAATATAAATAATATTGTAAACTTTTTGAAAATTTGTTTAAATTATTTTTTATCAATTCAACAGTTAAAAAAAATTAATTGTAAAATACATCAATTTTATTTGAAATATTTTATCATGTAAAAAAATGTGCAAAATTTATATTTGCCATTAATAATAAATTATTTTTTATATAATTCCATTTACATTAACTATGCTGCAACTCTCCATATTTTAAAAAAAATTCAATTAGCACAAACTCTTTCATTATTTCAAAATCAGTTTCCTCCAAACATCCCTATCTAGACAAGCATTTTTAGCTTTATCCACATTTATAATTCATAATTATTAATTATATAAAATATTAAATCAAATATCCTTATTTCTCTAGTAACAAACAAAAATAAAAAAATATATTATTAACTGATGGTATGATTAAAATTATGTCTAAATTAAAAATTTTCTAATTTTGTGTGTCATTAAAATTTTAATTTAATTATTTTTTAAAGGCCTTAATTTTATTTATAAAATATGCGGAAGAAACTTTTTTGTACTCTTAAAATTTAATCTGAATTGAAAAAAATATTTTTTGAATTATATTTTTAAAGATACTATTCAAATATGCTTTATTTTCAATTAATAAATAATTTTTATAAATAATTCTAAAAGTTGAATAAAAAATCATTTTGATAAATATTTAGATTTGTTACAAAAGACGGTGTAATTATAATTAATTCATAATCAATCTAAATTACATTAGTTCCAATTTAATCACTATATCCTCTAATCAATATTCAATAAATTCCTCCGATAAAATTCCTAACAAATAACTCTAAAACGGTCGTAACTTTTCACTCAGCCACGAAAAATCATAATTTCCACAAAGTCAGTTAGTGTGACCTATAACACAGATACGGATCACATAGTACTTTGAATAACCGCCTCACGATCAACTTGCTCGCTCGTTCGCTTGCTTTTTTTTTAAATATAAAGACGTTTTCTTTCTCGAACCGTTTGCGCATTATAAACAGAACCCACCCTTTTCCCTGTTCCTGCACCACCTGCAGGACTTGCTCGCGTAATGACAGCCGGGCTTGATTGATGACGCTAAATAAAGTCATTACAAAAATAATGTCACAGCGTCGTGTCATTAGGTCAGCACGCGAAAGTTTTGCTAGAATGGGGCGGAGAAGAGGGTGGAAAAGCACATGCAATTGTTAGATTGAGATTGTTATTGGTAGAAAGTTAGATTATATTAGGTTAGGTTAGAGTTTGTTAATTTGACGTTGTCAGAAGAGTAGTTTTTCATTACTAGCTTTAAAGCGTACTATTGTTTACCTTGTTTTAATATGAGAAATAAATTTTCTTCACAATAATACTTTTTTTTTGTTACTGGTAAAAATTTGAAAAAATGATATCAACCATATTTTGAAGTTGATAAAATAAAAAATAATAAAATAATAATAATATAAATAAGACAGTTAATTTATTAAATTAGTAAGATAATTAACAAAATAATTAAAAATAATATTTTTCCAAAATAAAAATATTAGTTTCAAAATATGTTAACTGTTAAAGATAAAGATAAAATTGAATTTTGCTATTTTTAAAGCATCATGTACATTATTAAATATAGGTGGAGCGCACTTCAGACTGTAACAGTATGCAATACCAACAATAAAGGCGTATCGTCTAGACGAAATGCAGCTTTTAATTCATTTTTAATGAACGAATCATTGCGACGCTTGTAGTGCTACCCGACGCGAATTATTAAGACTTCAATTACGACGCGGTGAGGCTGCCCGTCCGTCGTGCATTGCATGTAATACCCGTTTAGCTTATGACGGAAGTACACTGTAAATTTGTTACTAGTTGCCTGGCTGTTGCACTACAAAGATGGTGTTAAATAGTTTTTAGGCGTTAGAAATTGTCGTGAAAACATACTGTAAAAATATTTGATGTTATTTACTATGCAATATTGTAAAATGTGTTATTTTTATGAGCAAATATTACTTCTCCAGTTAGCGAATTGAAAAATTTATAAAAATAATATTCTTAACTTTAGAAATATCTCTTATTTTGTTAGTGTAAATATAAATTAACTATAATATTCATTAAAAATAAAATAACTAAAAATCGTAAGTAAAAAAAATATAATAATTAAACTACTACAGCTTAATAATATATTATTAAATAAATATGTAACGGTGTTTTATTATTTGTGAGAAAAATGTTTTATCCAAATGAGTAATAATTATTATATGCAAGTAGAATACATAATCTAATTGTCATATAATTTTTAGAAGTTCAAATGAGTATTCAATACAGTATTAAAAGTAATAAACTAATATTATTGCTTAAAAGTTTGTTCCAAATAATTCTGAACTAATTTGGAATAGTACCAAGCGTATGCAATATGATAAGACACGCTAAATCCACATTGCGGATTTGATTGTAGGTTGGAACAAATTTTATTATAAGTACACTTCTTCAATATAACCATTTTTCTCAACGCAAAAATATAAACAAGACAATCTACAACGAAACCAAACAAATTATTAACTACCTAATCCATAAATTTATTCTAAAGATAACTTACATATACAAACATACATACACACACTCACACATATATACAATACAGTCAATATACACTCCGAGTATTATCTCTCTGTCGTAGGTGGGTAAAGAGTAAAGATAGGTAGTCATGTATAGCAATTAATTAACCCTAACGTTGTCCCAGTGTACACATGGCTATCGACTCTATCCTTCGCCCCCTCCTTGCACCTCCACACCCCTCTTTATAGTGCCCTTCTAGCCATTGTCCACACGTCCACAATTAATTCGTTGTACAGCGACCATTAGTTACTTTAATCTGTTGATATTTTCAGTGGTTGGCCGGCAGCGAAAATATAGTTGCTGATATCCAGTAGGCCGCGCCGCGCGCGCGAGCAAACCGATAACGCCTAGCTGGAATGGTCAAGCGGATAGAGCAAAATGTGTGGTTGCAGGAACGTAATAAATTTTATTTTTGATTAAGTCTAACGCTCCGCGCGCAAAATATCGACACGGTCGCCTAAGTTCAAAAGGAATTTTATCGCCGTCTTCTTACAGTGTTTGTGTGACCCCCATAGGTTGTAACGGTTTTGATAAAATGATTTAAAGCTGTGCTAGTTTTGGTTCGTAAATAATTACAAGCACACGAAGATATTATTATTATTTTTTAAGAAATAAGAAGATATCAAAGTTAATCCTAATACTTTTATATATATATATATATATATATATATATATATATATTATAAAATTTCGATTCTAATATTTTGCTTTTTTTTCCTGTTTGATTTTAATTTCCAAATATTGTTTGCCGGCAAGTTATTTGGCAAACTAATAAAATTAATAATTAATTAATAAAATTATAATTTTAACAATTTTTTTTAAAATTGATTAAATCACACTACTGAATGTGCAAAAACTGAAAAGAGCATGTGACTTAAGTAACAGCCTATAACAATATATAAATTAAATAGTAAAATATTTTATTTAAAACATAGTTGCATTTTGAAGATAAAATGTAAAATATGATTTCCTCATTGTATTTTTATGCGAACTGAACATAGTTCGTTTTTATTATAGAATATCACGCATAAACACAATTTCATTTCATTTCAACATGCAGTTTCTAACTAACGACGAATAACTTCAATATTATTAAACGGACTGACTTTTTTCTCGGACGCCACAATTGCATTATGGTAATTTTGAAATAGTTTAAATATTTTACGTTTTTCAAATGCGACTAGCTACGCAGTTTGCGTGTCTTGATCTATATATATATATATATATATATATATATATATATATATATATATATATATATATATATATATATATACTTACTCTGTTTATTTATACGGAGTGTTTGCAATGAAACGCACCATAAAGATTGGTCTGATTAAACGCACCACATACACATATACACTTACAACTCATTTCATAATTCATTAAGATTATTAATTATTAATGCAAAATGAAACAACCAGATAACGCCGTATTTAAATGGGATTAATTAATTTAATGAATTCGTTTTTTTTATCTCATTTGTATATATTCGATGTTATTTTTCATTTCTAAATAATTTTATCTAAATTTGTATTTTAATGTTGTAATTACTACTTCAAAATTAACTCCAATTTATTTTGTATTTAAAAAAATAATATGCCAAAGAAAATAAAATTATTACATATACGAGTATGAAATATAAAATCTAAATCGTAATACTCGTACGTACATACTGATATCTACCAAATGAAATTCATGTCCAGACGAGTTTACTGATATGTACTAATAGTGCACATACTGAATTACTAATAGGTGAAATAAAAATACTGAAATGTCCCTACAAAAAAAAGTTTACATGAAAATAAAATTTATATCAAATATAAATCTTATGGTAATGGAATTTAAATATTTTTAAAGAAAATTTTGTATGTGTATTAATAATTGTCATAAAATATTTTACTATTGTACATTTTTCATATTAGTCCATGTTTTAGTTTTCTCGCATATTAATAATTGTCATAAAATATTTTACTATTGTACATTTTTCATATTAGTCCATGTTTTAGTTTTCTCGCAAAATAAATAAATATTATTATTATATTATATAATTTATAATCTGGAAAAGAATGTTTAGCGGAAACTAATTTCTGCGTAAATGACAATAGTTTGTGCCACATTCTTATAGGTCGTGATTGTGTGTATTAATGCATTTATATAAACTATATTCAATTACAAAATCCCTATTGAAAATACGACAAAAAAAAAGACAATATATTTCTATAAAAATTTCATGTACAAAAACTGTTTTTGTAAGCAGAGAAAAATAATTAAAAACGTAAATATTCTGTCAAAATTCATTACCAATCATCAGATTTTCTTAACGACATTCATTCTTAATGCCAAACAATTAACCTCAAATAGCGACCGCCGCGTATTTGAAAAGCCTTCACGCGCAGCTGTTTTAATTATTTATTGAATCGGTTTCGAAGTTTATTTAAATCGCATTAAACGTATCTCGCTCATGAATTTGATTAAAATCCCGGTATTCTTTCCCGCTGTTTCCCAAGCGCCGGATCCTTGCAGAAACGCCATACCTATATGTTGTGGGCGTCCTCTGTAAACACGACGTCAACAACCAATTCGCCATCGCGTGTAACACAGTAACAACACAGAATAGAAAGCATTTTGCCTTCGTTTACGGAAATATAATTCTACGAGAATTCAATTATTTTTTGGCAGGCTATCGACTTATCATGCAAATAAAAGTTTTGCTGACTAAATAAATGTATACAACCCCGATGCATGAGTTCACGAATGTAGTAACTTGATATACTTTGACCTAACCTATACGAGAATTTTTTTTTCACATTTTTTCTCCACTTTCTTTGTTTGAAATGAATAATTTAGGTGGCTTTTTCCATATTAAAATCGGTTGGAAAACAAAACTATTTTATTTTTCTATACGTAAGAGTTTTATTCTAATGAGTTACATTATTTGTCTGAATCGGTTTTTCTGAATATAGTTTTAATAATTAAGTATGGTAAACATTATTGATTTCAATATTATAATAATTTTTTGTTTTATTTGTTTTTATTTCGTTTGAATACATTACATTTTTATTGTGTCTGAAGAATTTATTAGAACTTTTACTATTTTCCAGAATTGTAATGTAAAATCTATTTTTAAAATAAATTGTAATAAACAAATTATTATCATAATTTTTATTGTTACTTTAAAATTGTTATATTGATATTATTTATTTACGTTGACGTCCGATGAGTAGATGGGTAGTTATGATTAAAATTGTTTTGCTTGAGCAAAAGTTGCTTGTCTGGATAGGAATGTTTGGCGTAAACTAATATCTACTTAAATAGAAAAAGTGCATAAGTACATAAATTGATTGTATATGTTTATATATAAATTTACAAAATAATATTTTAAATTAAATACTAACTGTCAATGTTTAAAAAACAAATTCAGTAAAATTAAATTCAGTAATCACATATCACCTATTAATAGTTTTTAATTTTGAATTTAGTTGTTTTAATTTATTTATATTTTTATTTGAACTTAATTCTCTGGAAAAAAACAATAATAAATGACAGAAATTTAATACTTAATATAAAATATCTATTTAACTAATTTTTTGAAAATTAAAAATAAGAATCCACCAAAGAAACAATTTGTAACTTTTAAATGCTGTTGCGTTTAAAAAAAAACAGTTAAAATTTAAGACTTTAAACATATTGAATTACAATATTTAGTAAAATTACTCTATTTTACTCCATTTAACAATAAAACAGAAACACAATAACCGAAAGCTTTCTTATTATTCTTCCTTTTTTTGTATTTTTAACTTATTATTTTGAATTCATTTTCATATTATATAAGTAATAATAAAATAGATTTTCTTTTTTTTAATTTTTAAAATTCAAGGACTAGTTGTATATAAAATAGTTAATTATACAATTAGATTATCGACTTTTTTGTAGAACTAAATTTATTCTTCAGATGTATAAAATATTTTTACCTAATAACATAATCAATTTTTTAATTTAGCAATGAATCAGACGTTTTGGAAACAATTGAAGAATTAATCTTATAGTTAATGTTTTATAGAACCGATTTAAAGTGTTATATTTAGTACAATAATAATTACAGTTTAAATGAAATAACAGATACAAATACTCATAATTATTTTTAAATATAGCTTTGTGATAGTCAACTATAATCAACGTTGCGTCATGTCCTAAGTTTCAAACCACATTTCCAACGTGACAGATAAACGTACGAAACTGACAGAATTATTATTGCTTTTGTCTACAAAATTCGTGATATTCTTGTCATCCATTTAGAAAAAAATTAGGCAATTATCGCTTGCTTTCACAGTTTCAGTTACAGCGGCGCACTCATATTACAAACATTTACCATGCCGGGGCGCTCTCTTTCTATAGCTGTCTGTCTGTCTCTATTTTACTTTAATACCTTTCCGTAAAATTTTCATTTGTCAAACTGTCACATTGTCTGACGAGATGACTATAAAATGATGTCTATGTTTACCGTAAAAATTACAGAAAAAAAAAGAGAAATGTATAACACAACATCTGCGTTTAACGCTGTCATTCTGTCGGTATAAATAATAAAAATATTTTAAATGATATTGTACAATTTAAATTTTTGTATTTGTTTGAAATGTAACATTTATGTAGATAAAGTAAATTGGTTTATATTTTCATAATATATACAATGCGAGAAATTAATTTGATTCCTTTAGAAATCTTTCTATGTATATTAACGAAATTCAAATATGGAATCTAATTCATAATTAAAAATAATAAGAATATCATTGTAAATTTACCTCGATTTTTTGCAGTGTATATAAACATTGTTTTCAAGATAATAATTTATTTATACTCTTTATAACGTTAGTAGTTTTTTTTTATTTTGTATTATGAAACGAAAATATTTTTTAGAACTTAAAATAAAATTGAAACAATTTTAGTAAACATATATTGTAATCAAAAACTGCAATTTTTTCTCTTGCCTAATATTATTTTTATAGAAATATTGCATTGAAATATAAACATATAACTATGCAATTTCTAAAAAAATTCCGTCAGTACACAAACATAAAATTTGTATATTTAGGTTTCGTTATTTGTACTCTACACCGTTGTAAACAAACAAAATAATAGCCGCAGAGCAAAAATGAATCAAATTCCGATACAGCATTAATTATAAATGCATTATTGTTAGTTCACATGCATATATCGGTGAAAAAAGTTTTGAGTTTTTAGCAAAAACAAAAGCTTAGTTTAAAAATAACCAACTGTGCATCCGAGTATTTAGATACAAATAATAACTAATTTTGAATCATTTTAATTAATTTCCTTAGGCGCATATGTCAAAAATATATTTTTTTAACATTAGTTTAAAAATTACTAGTTAGTGAAGATATTAAGCGAAATTAAATTAGTGGGTTAGATTATAAATGCTGAGAATAGCAAATGCAGAATAAATTATGCATTAGAATCATGTATTATATATCCATAAAATAGATTTGAATTAGCGTTTGTAGTTGAAACTGAGTGTATTATAAAATATAATTAACATAGAAAATTAATAATTTATGCATTATAATAAACTAGAGCTGTATATATGTTTACTATCTGGTCAGTGCCAAAGGCTGTATTAAAATAATTTAGTTTCAGTGATGTGTTGTTAAAATGCAGTATAATTAACCTAGAGTTGCATTATCGAAAAATATTAATAATATAGTTCAATTTTTTATAAAAAGTAATAACTGATATTTTCTTAAACTATTTTGATAACTTATAATAATTCTGATAAAAATAATTAAAAAAATTGTAGTTGATATTATAGTTTATTCCTGAAATTACAAATAACAAAATTATAGATATTCAAAAATAGTTTCTGTTTTTCTTTAAAATTGATAAATCATTTCTATTTCTATTTTTATTTTTATTAAAACAATTTTTTAATACACTGTTTTTACATCTAGTGATAACAATATGAGTTTCTAATAAAAATAATTAAAATTGAGTATTAATAATGTATATTCATCCAAATTATTTAAATAAATTTTTGAATAAAATTGAATAAATTCACTTTCTTACAAAATGCTTTTAAAAAAATTAATATTTTATATATATATATATATATATATATATATATATATAAAAATCAATGTATTATAAGATAATTCATGATAAAAAGAAACAATAAATTTCGAAAATATATTCTTATATCTAAATTATAATGTTATTTTAAAAAACAGTATAAATTATTATATAAAACGAAAAAGTATCAGAGTTTATTAGTTTCGTTTTTATACATAAATAGTTACTACAGTAAAAAATATCCAATATATTTGAGATATTCATAAATTTCCTAACCAATTTAAAACTTAATCTCAGTAAAATTCCTCTTTTCAGCCATAAAACTAGTGACATCTTCTTTTTGATAACAACATCAATATAATCTCGGGTATGGTTAATTCGTTCCAAAAAATATATAAAATAAAATTTAATATCCGGGGTTCCGGATACGGTATAAAATCGACCCTTCTATCAAATTTGCAATGGCGCCGTTTATGAGCATTGAATGGTTGGCTAACAACTTCGGGACGCAAATAATAGTAAAATTCTGCATGACTGAACGCATATGCGTGTTAATATGTACGGAACCGTATATATATATATATATATATATATATATATATATATATATATATATATATATATATATACGCATGTAGATAAAATAAATAATATGGCGAGTTTACGTTGGTCAAGTGTTAGTGAACTTGTTAATTAGTCTGTTTCATATTTTATTGGATTTTCTATTTAATGTTTGTTTAGTTTGTTTTTTTATTACATATATTGAAGTTTTCAGAAATTGCAATAAATAGCTTGAAAATTATTTTTATTAGTTTTAGTTAAAATATATTATAAATAACAAGATAATTAAATATTAAAATATCTATTAGGTTGTTAATAAAAAATTGAAAACAATACATATTTTAAAACAAAATAACTTTGTTATTTTTATTAAAAGATTTAGGAAAAACTAACACACATTTAAAAACAATTTAACATCTAGTTGCCTAGTTAACTTATTGATTAAGTTAACAACTTTTTATGCAACTGTCCTAAAAAATAAATAGACATCTTGATTATTTTGTAGTTAGAAAAGAATTTCTATTAGATAAATATTACGCCAAAAATGCAAAAGGGTGTGGCACAAACTTTTTTTAATCATCCAGTAATGCTAATTTTGCTTTATTCACATTTATAATGTATTTTAAACATGCATTTTTTTTAAATTTATAAAATTTTCTGGGCTGGTATGCCGTAGTCGATCTATTCTCATTGCAGACGTTTTGCCATACATTGTAGATGGCATCTTCAGTACTTTGTGACTGCGACAAGAATAGATCGACCACGGTATACAAGCCCAGAAAATTTTATATACTCGATGAATACCGGTCGTGAAAGCCTGAAAATTGCTATGCTTTTTTATTTTTACTAATTTTTAATAAACTTACTCAAAGCAACTAAAAATTTGCAGCAAACTAGTGCCTATATATTTTAAATTTTTTAATATATAAAACCATTATTAAACAACCAACTACACACATACACCATTCTACCATTACAAATTTTAAATATCCTCTACTATCTTAAAAAGCGCCCAAAATATTTTGATAATAAAATGGAGAAAAACTGATTGGTCTAATTCTCGATTTTGAGATAACTCATATAAATGAGTATAAAAATTTATTTTGATATTAATTTTTAAAATCTTTTTGAACTAATACCGATAATACTAATACCTGGACTAAATTAAACACCCAAAAACCGAGTTTGTAGTTTCAGCAAATAATATATTGACAAATTGGTATGTATATCGCCATAGAAAAACTGTAAAACTCAAAATATTCTTTCTATAATATTAAAGCAGCAATTTTTTAGTATTAAGGTCCATTTAAACATTTAACATTCAACCTAATTAATCTAATTTTTTGTTTAGACATATAATATGCCCCACTTTGTACATCATTAACAATACAACTACCACAGCCTAAACAACTAAACACATAGTTGCGCTTATGAAACCAAACTCACCCCGCCCCCTTCGATAAATGATTGTATTCCGATAGTGGGCCGTTAATGTGCCGGATTTATTGCATGGTTATTGATAACTGATGATGGGTTATTGGCAAGCGGTGTCCGTCAACGCGCAGCACGGCACTGTTTTATGGAAATTGTGGAGGACGACGTAATAGCCACTAGGTTTGTTGACTGTGTATACTGTTGTGATTGAGCGAAATTTGCAACTATCATCGCAGGCAAATGGTATGACTCCGAACAGTTGTATAACGCTTGCAACTGACATGAATGAATTGCAATCGACGTTTTATCTCTGTTAATGCGCGCACTGATGTTTGAAATAAATGTTTAATATGCAGAATCACTTATTATTTGGGCATATTATGTTTATGGATTTTGTTTAATATTGATAGGACAGTGATGTAATTGGAGAATATTACTTGTATGTTTAAACGAATTAGTTGTAAATAATTATTATAAACAAAATGTTATGTGGTTTGGAATTTACTATAATTTACTAATATATTTCTTGCGCTCATATATATATATATATATATATATATATATATATATATATATATATATATATATATATATATGATAAGCAAAAAAAAACTATTTTTACCACGCTTATATTAACTCACTCTGTTGTCGCAGTCAAATTTTGTAACCAATTTTTAGACCAGTTCCTATCATTTGATCTCACTGAAATTTTGCATGTAGTTTCATTCCAGGAGACAACACAATATTATATAAAAAAAAAAACTGATTACAAGAAATGACACGCTTATATTTATTTTTTTAATACAACTAATGACATCTGTCACATGAACTATTTTTTTGTTCAATTAACAATTGAATAATGTAAATGACAGATAAAAATTTTTCCTCTTTTTAGTGCATTTAAATATAAGCGTGGTTTTTAAAAAGTTTTTTTATATTATACTTATTCATATTTTCACTTCAATTTTATTGGGGCTAGAAAATTATAATAAATTTTCTAAGTTTCTTGTACTTATAATTATTTTCTGACATAATACGAGATATATATATATATATATATATATATATATATATATATATATATATATGTACATCATCCTCAGGAAATAATGATGTATGTAATATACGTCAAAACGTCGAAACGCCGATTTTTGATTAAAATTAATACAGGATTAAATCCTGAAACCTTTTTATTTATTTTATTTTAACATATAAGTTATAAATACTTAAGAATAAATATTAAAACTACGATATACTAAATGTATATTTTATTTAAAACATAATCGCATCGCGCGCACCACACCTCCTAGTCTCGCCTCGGTTCGGTTCAGTTCAGCAAACATATGCATGCATATTATATATACATGATACGAGCAGCGAATTTCACGCGTTCACGTTTCACTAGAAAACAAAACAACAACGTGGACCGTGTGTGTGTGTGTGCCCCGGCCACAAAAGCAAAACAAAAGACGTGTTGATGTAGGAGAAGTGATTTTATCATCCCACTGTGACGGTGTGACGGACGCACGACCATTGTATGCAGAGGAACACCAAATATACATATTTATACCGAGAGGAGAACGTTCCATAACTGGACGCCCTAGCGTGAGTACGGCTCGGTTGCGCGCCTGCATCGCCATGTAAGAGACTAGTATCACATTGCAAACGAAAAATTAATATTTCATGTGTGCACAGAGCTCGGTTACCTTACGCCCGCACGCTTAGGTGAGGATCCGCGCTGCGTTTCGGCCCCGTATCAGATAAGTGACGTAAAAAGACGCCATGGAACAATAATAAAAAAAATAAAAGTAAAAAGGTTTGTCTCCATTGCCCACAAAGTTTATGATAATAGGGATCACATAGGGAACAATAACTGCTTTTTGAATGCTCTAATCATATGTTTTAAGTTTGTGACTTAAATTGTTTTGTTATGATTTAAAATGGAGCTTATTAGAATTATGAATTGTTCTGTTTAAAATTTAAATTTTACTTGAGTTATACATGGATGTACATACATTGTTCAAAATTTAGATGTAGCTTTACAATTTAGAATAAATGACAGTGTTTTGTTACAAATAAGTTTATTAACGTCTCATATAACTAGATTAGAGGTGGTTTAGTTTATAAGATTCTAGCAACTAATAAGAGCGTTTTATAAAAATATGTGCTAAGTATATCTCAAACATACTAATTTATGACACAGATCAAGTTTCGCTCGGTAAAAAAAAACCGAATATTTTAAATGGTTAATAACAGCTCGTTTATTTGTATGAAAAAAATATTAACATAAGAGCAGATTTTCCATAATTTTTGTGCCAAAAACGAAACTCCAAAATATTTTTTTATGTCGTAAATGAGTTTTGCCAAAATCGAAACTTATTGTTAGTTTAATCGTATTCCCGCCCTTAATGATGTTAGATTCATCTCATTTCATTGCTCAGTACATTTTATTTATTTATTTTGTATTCACTTCTTTATTTGATTTTGTCTTAAATTTAAACCCATGGTCATAAATAACTTATTAAAAAAAAATTAAAAAAATTAACATACATTTAAAATTATTGCCTGATCTGTTTTACAAATAATACTTTAAAAAAAATTATATTATATATTTTTATTATTATTAAGAAAATAAATTTAGCAATTGTTAAAATTTGTTAAAATATTTATTGTGTCAAAAAATAAATTCAAAATAAATTTGGTTTTTTATTGTAAATTAGTTTTTCCAAAGTTAAAATCTTGCTAATCGCTTTCTCGCTTTCGAAAACGTAGATTTATTACATTTCATCAAAATCGTTAGATAAAATGTACCTACACACAAATATGTAAATAAATAAACAATTTTTACTCGTTTAAATAAATAAATAAAAACATAATTTTGTAAGCTACTTCAAATTTACAAATTTATACATTTACTATAAAATTGTTTTTAAAACCGTCTAAATTCTTCGAAATAAATAAAAAAACACACCAACAAGAACAAATGAGTTTAAAAAGGAATGTTACGTAATTAGTATCCAGGGATAAGAACAGGAAATCGTAGCCTAGCTATTTGTTCTTATTTTGATTTTTTTCTGGACACGAGTTGAAATTCTTTGTATACGTTATATATGTTGGCACTGTCATAAGTATATATCACTCGAAAGTGGGCTAATTAATCTAGTGCCCGTCGGCTAAAAATATCTCGAATACTTCTTTTCACGGACTCATAAAAATCTTGTTGATTTTTTTAAACTAAATTTTACCGCGACCGGATATGATGTTCCAGCGAATTTGTTATAAGTTAGTTTATATTCAATTAAAACTGACAACTTTGTCACTGCTTGTTATAAATAAGAAAAATTACTTTTTCATTTTAATATTTATATTTTTGTATACAACACAAAATGCAAACAATGTTGTTTTTAAAAAAAATTTATAATATGTAAAATTTAATAATTATTTAATTAAATTAAAATACATATAAAATAATTTTTAAAATAAAATTAGTTCATCTATGTAGATTGGAATAAATATATTTTAGAACAAAGAAAAATAAATTCTTTGATGTTCTCATAAAATAAAATCTTTATATTTTTAAATTACACATTGCAAAATTAAATTACAGTAATTTGTACATAAAAAGATGTAAAGCAAATATTATTAGTTTTTATAAATTAAGTTTTTAGCTTGATTATATATTAAAATAACAATGTTTAACAAAGCTTTGTGAAATAACCTATAATTTTATTATTTTTTGTATTTTATTTATTATAGTAATGCTAGTTATATTTTTAAATATTTATTCACATTTTCTGAGTAATTAAAATATAAACTAAAATTTTAAAAAATGTGTTAATACAACAAATATAATTTTATGATTGCAAAGTAGGAATATTTGTTAATAAAATTTGTTTTGTTATTATTTTGTTGATATATTTTTTATAGTATGTGCGGAATGAATTCATATAGTATAAATTATATTATGTATTTTCTAAAATGGTAAAAATGTTAGCATCACATTTTAAAAAAATCTTAAATTTTTTGTTGAGTTATCTAAATACAAAATTTTAAAAATAAATGATAAAGCAATAATTTTGCTATGATCTGTACATAATATAAAAAATAAAATAAAGCTTAAAAAATATGTAAAATGTAGAAGGGAAAAACGTGTAATGTATGGAATTCAGTTTGAGACTAAACAAATCAAACAAACGATGCGAGAAAATAATAAATACAAAAGCAAAACATTGTGGTTCAACTGCATATTAATATGTTTTTTATAATAATTACGTTTATAGCTACATTGGGTACTAGCTTCTAAAAAATTTAGTTATTGTAGCAATGAAGTACAATAATTCTGTTAATTTGATGTGGATATGAATTACGAATTGTAATCATATTTACTTTGCTTACTATTTTTTTTGTTATATATTTATTTTCATTAATATATTCCATTGCTTTTTTTAGTTGTTAATGTTTTGACTGCGTTATAATATTATTGTAATAAAACTATAGACCTGCGAAACATTCATATAAATACTAATTTATTTTGCAGAAAAAAATAGCCAATCACAATATTTTATTTGAAATATTTAAAGAGCTCACTTTTGCCACAATATCGACCAAGTATTAAAATATAATTATTTTTTAAATATCATTTATAACAGACCAAAAAAATGCATTTTTTTTGTTGTATATAGAAAAAGTAATATTTTAATGCTTATTACTAAATAATTAAAAATAATTAAAGGCACGTTGTTGTAATATACTATTTTCTGGAGTTTTTCAAATCTATCTTATAAAATTTCAGCATTTGATGTTTCCTAATTTCCTAAAACTAAATTTTATTTATTGAAACTTACCTTCTTAAAAAATGAATTGTCACTAAATTTGCATTGGTAATAAATTTAAAACGCATTAAAAAATTAATTTTCGTAGCATTAAAAACTTGCCGTTGTTGTGTATTTGAAAAAAAAAAACGGTTAAGAAACCATTTATGAGAATTTTGTGCTCTCTTTGCGTAAAAAATAGGAACTTTGTTCGTTACCGTTTACCGTTTGCCTGCTCGCAAATCATTGTAATCGGGCATGTGTGACTGCTACACCTGGACAAAGGCAAATGCATGTGGGTGGGCAATGCAATACTGAAAATAGAGCGGATTGAAGTAGGTAAAGAAGTATTGGATATAAAGTGGAAATTGTAAATGTTTCTATGTTGATGATTTGATGTTTGTAAATTATCCTTATCCGCGCACATTAAAAATCGATTGATTTAAAAGTTTGAATTAGTAGTCATTTTATTTACTACTTGTTTAAAGACTTGGCAATATAAAGCTCTAATTACAATTCGCCATAACTTTTTGTTTAGTAAATTTTGATTGAATTATGTTTTCAAATAAGATATTATGCAATTCTAATTAATGTATGTGTGTACAGCTCTAGTTTTGTGTGGTTTACTTTACATCAACGGTAATTAATTCTGCAAGTTTTTATTTTTTAACTAAATAAAAACTTGTATTTTTTTTAAATTTATCTGTTTAGTCATTTTTGGAATAATATATAAAATAATAAAGGCAGCCATAGGCCAGAGGTATACAAGATTTTTTTTTTATGTAAATGATATTTCAAAATATGTAGTTTCAATATAAAAAATTGCACTGTATTATACTAACATCGTAAGAGCGATAACTCGTCGAATATTTTCTACTCAATATTTAAAAATATTATTGTATTATGTATTATATATCATGTTTTTATTTTTTAAATTTAAAAATGTACTAAATTTAGAAATTATATTTTTTAAATGAATGAAGTTTAAATGGAATGAATTTATTGGCAAGTAATGCTACAAAAAACTGTAAGATTATTTTCAACTAATTTATGAGATACCGGATACAGTACATTTGACACAGTCATATAAATATACATAAAATTTCATTTAACAAAAGTTTTTTTTTTACAGTTTTTGCTTTTGTAATGTTGATTAATAACACTAGAATATACAGTACGTATATTGTGCAAATTTTTCTTTACACCTTATTTATTTATTCATTTATATACAAAATGCATGATGTAGTTAAAATATATAAGATATAAAACGCACATAATAAAAATGCACATAAAATTTGCAATAATTTCATCGCTTGCGCGCAAAACTAACAGCTAAAGAAAACGTATTTAATATTTAGCGCACAAACTAACGACCAGGCCAAGCTCAACACAAAACGTGTTATAATAATAATACCAACTCGAACTTTAGTTCCTCTTATATTCCGAGAAATTCACATGTACACTGAATAAATGCATTAATGGATTTGGTTTGCAAAACGCGCGGGTCCGACTGGCCTTTTCTGCACTTTAACCGTTTACATATATACGTTCCGCGGACACATCTACGATTGTTTGTCGCCTGACTGTGTCTGTTGTTGCGCCTTCGAGTCTCTCGACTCTATTCTAATTTATGAATAAAAATACTCACGCTGTTTTTGTATACAAATGGATGCATTAATACCGCACACTGAACCTGCTTAGTACGCCGCTGAATTTTGATTAGAAATTGCATATTGCACACGTCTTTTTGTTTTCTTGTTAGTGTATTTCTTATGATATTTTATGTATTGTATTAATTTATTTATATAAATACAAACAAGGTTTAATTTATTTGTAAATAGCAAAGTTAATTGTGTGTTTTTATTTCAATATATTTAAAAATATACATATTATAACTTAAGAAATTACTGATACTTGAATTTATTATTGCATCAGGTAAAGATTTTACTACTTTATTTAACTTTATTGATAAATACAAGTTCAGCAAAGCTCAGTTCTCTGTAAGCTGTCAAAGTCGATTAATTTTAATAGTAGATAAAATAATAATACTGTCTCTATTTCGTCTTACCAAATATTTTTTTACAATATAGTCTTTAGTGTTAGTGATACCTAAATGTAATATCAAATTCTACTTCTATAATATTTCTTTCGCACATCGAGACAACAGGTTTGTACCCAAGTTTTGCTGTATTAAAAATTATGTCAGAATTTGGTGTAATTTTTTTCAAATTTGTAATTTTATTTACAATACAAAAATTGAATTCAAAATAATTAATATCAACTATTATGGCATAAATGTTTTATTTATAAACTCTCATAAAATTCTGTTTTAATATTTTAAAATATTTTACACAAACTTAAATTAACCTACAAAGAAACAAAAACATTAGTATGACACAGCAAATAATTATAAATTACAATTTCTCCTCTCATATTTCCAAGAATTTATACAACACTCATCAATTGACAGCAAAAATTAAAAAACACAAAATCATCACAACACATATATAAATAAAGGAATAACTATATATATATATATATATATATATATAAATAAATTTAAAAAGAAATACTAATTTCTTCTTTTACGTAACTCAGTTATGTTAAATTATATTTATTTAATTAACAATATTCAAATTATTTGTGTATCTGTAGGAATCGTGAAAAACTGAAATAAAGTTTATTTATTTTATTTTTATTTATTTTTTGATGCCACTCTGGTAAATTATAAAGTACAAGTACTTCTTATTTAACGAACAAGTTCTTGGTCGTAAAAAAATTGGTTGGTAAAACTGTTAACTATTCCGTATCTAAGAGAAAATATTGGAGAAATTTCAACTTGAAAATTCGGTTGAAATTCAGTTTATAAAACAATTATATTAGAAAAACAAAAACAAAATCTTTCAACAAAAATTACAAACATAAATTTTTATAAAAACCAAATTTTCAGTAAAAGAATCGTAAGCTCATACGTAAGTTCGAACAGTCGTTAAATATCTAGGACGTTCACTGAGGGTATCTATATTTTTAATTTTTACTTTCATGTAACCTAACATTTTACCATAATTATGTTATTATTACTGTATACAAATAAACAAAATATTATCTTAACGTAGATAGATAACTGCTTTGAATTCTATAGCTGAATACGCTAATATATAGTTTCTTAGAAAGTCAAATGTTGGACTGAGTAGATGTTGCAGAGTTTCCGTGGCCCGAAGCCAGTGTGCTAGTGTTGCACTCTAGCTAGATAGTGCGCAAAACTTAGTTTAATTAAACTACTTTTTATCCTTAAGTTTACATGGTTACTACTAAAGATACATACCGCAGAAATTTTCTTTGCATAACATAAGCGCGCATGACGGTTGTTTTAAGTAAAATGTAAAAAGTTTTCTTCTCTCGCAGTGATGGAAGTTTTTAAGTTTTCAGGTTAATTTTAATTAATATTAATTAATTATTTAAAGTTTTATGCAAAAAGAAACATTACTAATAATTAAAAACCAGAATATTTTACATAGTATATGAAATTAGCTAGTGTGTTTCAAAAAATTTAAATAATAAATTAAATACAATCGCATTTACTTTAAAATTAGAATAAATATAAATATTTCTTTTTTTACATATCAAAATCTATCATAATATTGATTTTTATGATAAATAAGAATTCGACAAAAAAACAAAAATTAATTTAACAGTACCAGATCAACGAAACACAATGTAATATAACAGAAAAAATAAACTAATTTTAAGGCTACTTTTGAAATAAATCATGAATAAATATTTGGAATTGATTTATTTTCAGATTTGTAATTTGTGGGAACATACGCATTTATGTCATCTACCACTGCTACCAACTAACAAAAAATAGCTCAACTGGCTGGCAATGTAAAGCAATAGCGGTTATTTTCTGTTAGTTGGTAGCAATGGTAAATGACATAAATGCGCATGTCTATATGCATCTCGCACAGAATCTGAATTAGTAGAAATGTTGTTAGTTTTTTTTAAGTATTCCATATAACTTTAATAAAATCAGTCACATATTTTAGAATTATAAGAAATAATACTAATATTGGTGTATTGTAATGACAAAATATTTAAAATTAAAATATAAAAATAATGCAGCAAAATTTTACCAATAAAATTTCACATTTTGTCCAGGTAACTAAAATAATATTATATAAAAATAAAACACAAAGTCAAAAATATCTCAAATTAAACTTGCAGAGCAAAAATCTTCTTCGGTAATAATTTTTCCCATTGCAAGATTTCGCGCTAATCCCATTGCCCGACTAAAATTTCTGGCGTGGCGTCAGATCTCACACCGACACCCAGTCCACGACATATTTACGATCATCCTCCAGTTCAGTCCGGTCCCGATCTCGGTGTGCGAGTAACTCGCCTAATTTATGTGTGGACACTTTAAAGCCTTACAGTCCAATATATATTCGATGGCAGCCGAACAATCGTCCCTTATTTGGATCCGGTTCTCGACTACCAAAACATACTCACAGAAACACACACACCCATACCTACGGGGGCACCCTCGAAAACGCATTTTTAACTGTCTCCTTTACAACGAATAATACGAGCGTTAATCAGGATTAAAAACCAAACCGGAGATTTTAAGTCGGAGAGAAGTTGTTGCTTTTATTGTCTTATTTGTCCAGTTAAAAAAAAAGGTTTTTTTTGGGAGGGAATGGTAAAGAGTTTAATAAGTGACAGGATATTTTTTACTCGACGGAGTTTGGTGTGTCAGTTTTTGGATAACTAGAATAAACATTTTTTTCTGAAAGATTTTTTTTTGTGGTTAAGTATGTACGAGGTAATATATCATGCTGTTTAATTTTTCGCAATGGATATTGTGTTAACTTGAATTTTTAATAAGATTTAAGTTAAAATATATGTAATTGTGTGATTTTCAGTGAAATATGATTAAATAATATTTTTTTGTTTAATTTCGTGCAATTTACTAAATTTCTTTAGTCGTCAGTTAAACATACATTTTTGTAAAAATTACACATGCGATATTATAGATATTTTGTCAAACATTAGAGATTTTTGAAAAGTTTCCGATAAAGTTACAATAACGCTATACTAAGAGTGAGTATTTTCAAAGTTTATTTATTTTTAAAATAAGTAAAAAATTATATGTAAAAGGTTAAAAAATCTATCTTCAGAATAAATGACAATATTTATTGCATAAAGAAATATTGACTTAATTGATGTGTCAAGCAACCAAGCAAGTAGATTGTCATCTGTCTTCGAACCGCCTTATTAATTAGTCAGTTGGTAAAATAACAAATTGATTAACTTATAAAACATTTAGCAATGCTTTGTACAACTGAGCCAAAATGTTATATTAAAAATACTGTACTCAAATAAAATTAAAATCAATGTATCTCTACCAATTAATATGTACATACAAAATTGCATGTACTGTAATAATATGCACAATATTTTTACATATTTTGTAGACAGTGCATGATTGATTGATAAACCAGAATACACGACAAGATCTAAGCAGGCTTTATTCTAAAAAAAAAAAAAAACTAAAAAACAAAACCATTGAGAATAAACTATGCATCGGTTGTTGCAAGGTAGTTCAAAATGATAATATCCATACATCGAAAAATATTTCTCTTCCTAGGTGTAATTACTTCCAGAAGTATGCGGTTTGTCGGTCGTTTTATGCGATGTAAACGAGCCTTTAGCCATCGGTCCGTGTGTACCACGAGTCCAGTGTGCCCCTGAGGGGATTAAGAACCCATACATTATAATATAACATGAACTGAACTGAACTGGCTGAGGCTCTTGAACGTGGGTTACCACTTGCCCGATCTATCATTATCATAAACATTGTGCCACCGTCGCTCCTGTTGCTGTGTAAATGCACCTTTAGCTTTCACTGATGATGCAATGCGAGTGCAATTTAAGGGTTCATTCACTCTTTAGATTAGCCCGTTGGTATTATAATAAATACGAAAAACGTTACTTTTTTAATATGTTATAATATCTAAAACTCAAAAAAAAAAGTTTTGCTACAAAAGTCGTAGGCGAGAACGGTAAATAATTTGATTGAATTATATAGTCATAACGCGTGAGTAGCATACTTTGCTACGACTATACTATACTAATTCAGTTTTCGGTTTAACGTAAATGACACTCTAATATTATTTGAAATATTTGAAACACACGATTCCCAATTAATAGAACGGTATGCTAGCAATGGTGTTAATTTACGGTATATCTATTTTACGACTGTGTAGATAAAGTTGTGATTGATCAAAAACCGTAATTTTATAATTCACAGTTGTGAGTTATTAACAGTATAACTTAACAGAATACACATATATCATAAATTTATTATTTAGAAGTAGAAAAAAATTATTGTATAGCAGACGTTTTCAACCTTTTAAAAGTTATGTACCAGTATAATATAAGACAATATGATTGCGTACTGGTAGAATTTATTTTTGAAAAAAAAAATCGACAAATTTTTTAATGTAATTGGATATTAATAATTTTATCAAATTTAGCGATATTTTTACATATTAACAGTTTTAAATATGACTTTTAATATTATTTTATTCATTTATTGCATATCGGTAGTTCAATATTCGTACGCGTACCATAAATTGAGAACCTTAATTCTATAGTTTAATTTTATTTTTTATTAAAATTGATGTAAATATAACAAAAAAGTAATAGTAGTAATTTTTGCAGTACGTTCTAATGGTGAGTGATTCCTGAGTAGTTTAAGAATATTTATCGATTATAATATTGGTTCACCTGTATTGTGGTGGTTCGGAGTAGAGCGTGTGCCTGATTAAGCAACGTCAGAGTTGGCGGTGCAGAAAATTGGAAACAAATAAAGATCGTAACCTTGAAATATAAATAGGCTCGTCACGGTTTTTGGTTAGTTACTTGACTGGTCTGCCTGACTATTAATTGCAACTTAACACTGACTTCTTCAGTTAGATTCGTCGCGCTTAACTTAACTCAGATGGACATTTTTCTATTATGACTTACGATTTTTACATCGGATATTGCCACTTGAGCAAATAATCAAAGTGTGCTGATATTAAAATTAATTGCAATTTGCTCTATTATTACTGTTATGTTATTTATTATAATTGTACTTGTGTTACAGATAAAACAATTATTAGTATATATATATATATATATATATATATATATATATATATATATATATATATATATACAGTGTGGTGATAAAGTATGGAACAAAATTCATAATTTTGTTATTTAATTTTTTCAAGAAAAACGCTCGGACACGTCGATTTTATTTTTTAATTAGCCACCTTACGGCATAAAAATTTTACTTATAACGTCATGCATTTTTGCATAATGACGTCATCATTGGTTTTTAAATGGCAATCCCAGTTTTTTTGCTGGTTTTTATTGAAGGTCCAACTACTTAAATGATGGTGCAAAAAAATTCAAACCTTAGATAACTATTTTTTTGAGAAAACAATACACTTAATTTTTTTTTAAAATATGCATATATAAAACATAGATTGATTTGAAAATAATTAATAATTATTTTTTTTCGTTAAAATATTGATAAAAATGTCAAAATCATATATGAAAATGATGAAAATAATTTTCATCATTTTCATACATAATTTTGACATTTTTTTCAATATTTCAATGAAAAAAAAAGTTATTCATTAAACATTAAATAACGAAATTATGAATTTTGTTCCATACTTTATCACCGCACTGTATATATATATATATATATATATATATATATATATATATATATATATATATATATTAATTTTTTTAACTTCACGGATCTCAAATAATTTTAATAACATCAGTTCTTAATTACAATATTCTATACATAATATTTATGATTAAATTAAATACATAAATTACTAGAATTAGATACCAGAAATCCATTAATAATTATTGCAAATAAGTCAATTAATTTATCAAAAATCTGCTAATAACGTACTAACTAATTCTAAAAAATATAAATAAATCAAATGTAACTTTGTAGAAGAACATGATTGCATCAAAACAGGAATTGCAATTTCTTTTATTAAATACATTTGATAAAACTCGATCCTAGGTAATCAGTAATCGCAGTGTGCACCTGTGCGTATCTTTACCGAGTCTGAACTAAAATTCTCCTTTTTTTTCTGTTTTATTATCATTAGCCAGGTTCTATATAAATGCATTTATCTAAACCGATCAAATGTACATCTGTAAACTTGATTTTAAAAATAGATATAAAAACAAATGAGACATTGCTTTGAAGCCAACTAAGGCAGATGCGATGAGAAACAAATAAAAGGATAACTATTTCAAGATTCTTAATAGAAATGTTTTGGAATTTTTGGTTTGTTTCATTACATTTTAAAGTTTTCCTTTTGCAGTTTTATTAACGTGAATATTCTTTAATGTTTAATGTTTCATTCAATAATTTATATTTATTAATTATTTTTAACGGTATTAATTATTTTTAGAAGGGTGATGATTGCCAAAATTTATAATATTTATAGTTCTTTTTGATAACAGGTTCAACAGGTTCTTAGAATTAAAAAAATTATGTTATTTATGTGTAATGTAGTTTTTATATAATTTAATTAAATCTTCTTTTGTTTCAATCTTTTTTAAAGTAAATTGTTGAAATAAAAAATATCACTTTTCTATTTTCTTATCTATCTATTAATGTTATATTTAGGTAATAATTTTAAAATTAATTTTTTTAATAGAATTAATTTTATATATAAATACGCATTAAAAAAGTTATTTCTCAAAAAAAAAAAAATACAAAATAATTGTTTTTAAATGTTTAAAAGTTTTTCAGTCATATTTGAGTTTCAATTTGTAAAAAAAATCAGACATATAACATAAAAGTCAGTTTTCAATTTTGATAAATTACCTAATACTGGTTGTAATAATTGCAGATCTAATTTTACAACAAATTTATCTAAAAAAAGATTTAAATGATTTTGAAGTAAGTATAAGTAATACAGTGTAATAGTATACAAGTATATTTCAATTAAAAAACGAATATCCTGTACAACTTCAGTAACGAAAGAGCAATATCTCTCAACTTGTTAAATACCTTTAAAAATATCTAGCACTAGTAAATAGTCCAATCCTTTTGCCACCAATTTTTTTCCTTACGTCAGCTGAGCGAGTCTCAACTTATACTTAGAAAAGGTCAGGTTATCCCAGGACTAAAGTCTATAGATGGTAGCAGCTCGGATCGGGTAACGTAAGGCGTTGTTTTACTGCTTGTTAGGCGGGTATTTAGAAGTGATTCGGTGTGTCCGCTTCGTTTTTTAGCTTCTTCTTTTCCTCGATAGCAGTGCCCCAAAGAAGAAGGCACAGCGCAGAGGAGGCGTAGAAACGATAGCCGCGCGCTCCGATCTCGATCGAGAGATTAGATATAGTCTCCCGATGTTCGATGGAACAATGGTGCGATTTATGTGTTCTACTTTATCGGCAGTCGAGTGCGGAGCCGTTGTTTGTTTTTAATTGGGTCGTTTCTGACCGCATTCTCTACAGTAGTTTTTCGGATATGTTTACCATTAAGTTATTCTTTTGGCCTTTTGTCTAATGACTCTTTAAGAATGAAGTACGATGGAGTTATTTGAGTGTATGTGTGTTTGTGTAGATGAAGAGGGAAAAAAATGTCATCGACAATCTTTAGTGGTTAACTTGAATTGCGTTGAAAAATGTTTGCTTAGGTTTGGTTATCGCTCTGACAGTGCATTCTCCTGCATGATTAAATAAGATGTTTGTAGATAACGTAAACGAGTATGTTTAATGGGAAATAACTATTGTTTATACTTGTGTTTTATCACCTACCTTGCATCATTTCGTTTTTTTTTATTCTAACTAGTTTGTTTTTTATTAACAAAAAGAAATAAATTTTTATTGCTCTGTTCTATCTATATTTTCTGTTCATTTTAAATTTAAAATCATTTTACTTATGTATTAAAAAATAATAATTTAAAAGTTATTCATTTGAACAAGTTCCTTTTTGGGGTGTTTTAGTACATTTGTTTAGTGTTGCTCTTATGACAGCTACGTTGTCTTAAAATCTGTATTAGTTAAAACCAATTTTAAAATCGAATTTGCAGTACCAGTCAATAAGTTCATAATCATAAAACAATTTCTGAAAATTGTTAAAAATAACCAAATTATTTTGCACTTGTCACACATTCATTTGTTTCACACTCGATTTTTTTCTTGCAATATAAACAAATACCAGTTGTGTTGTAATATTTTTTTTCTTTAAATTCCAACCAACCTATATGTATGTGTTAAAAATCGCAGAAAATAAATATTAAATTTTCAAGCCGATAAAACTATCCAGACTTGAACAAAAAATTAACCCGACCGCAACCGATTTCAATTACAATTTTAAATTTCAGTAAACGAAAACGAAAGTTCGTCCAAATATTAAACAATTCGGTTACAATGCAATAAAAACACACAATTTTTTTACGGTTTTCGGGCTGCTGTGAAATTCAACAGATGTAGCAATTTTTTTGCTTGCGCGCATCGACGCGCTCTCGCTTCAGTCAAAGATATTCGCCGGACATTAGTATACATATGGATAAAAAGTGAACATGCGTGTTCTACAGGCACACGACGCGAATTGCGAATATTGTCGTCCGAATTTCGTTGTCTCGAATCTTATACGTTTGAGCAGAAAATGTGGTTAGGTGGATCAGTGGTTCAGTTTGGTGTATTCTTCGGCTGAAGTTGCTCATATACCTGTTTCAAGGTCACACATAAATCACTTCCTGGCACTTGACTGTGAATGGCTGTGTTCCCATTGGCGATGAGTCAAGTGTTTTTGAAAATATTTTTTAAATCCGTTATTACGTATAAAGTTGTGAACAATTTAAGCTTAATTATTTTACTGCATATTAAGTATTAACATAAGTTTATATTACTATTGTTTAACATTTTTTTAAAATTTTTATTTATTATAAGTAGTAATAAGTTAAATATTTGTGTAGTTATATAACATAAAGTAAATTGAAAATATATTTAATGTTAAAAATATATTTTTATGTATATATATAAGCTTCTTTTTTATCCATTTTTAATAATCAAATTAAAGTTCTTGCCATCCAAGGCGTATATAGTAACTAATTAATAATGCCATTATTGTACTAGTAACATAATGACCTTTTTCTACATAGACAATATGATACTGTATTATTAATATTATGATACGCTTGAAAAAAAAAATTATATTGTTAATGATATATAAAACATAAAGTAACAATATGAAATACAAATATTTGTAAAGATAAAATAAACAATTTTTTAAGCAGGAAACATTATACTTATTTTAAAATTCAGAACAAACATTAAAAATTCATTAAATTGTAATTTAGAAAACAAAATTAAATCATAATTATTTGTGAAAAAGAAGTTAATATAATATTGTATTATATTTATGCATATATGTTTAATCACTAAAGTATACCAAACCTAAATTTACATTACGCATTAAATATAATAATAAAATTTACAGTATTAAAATAATTTTAAAAGGCAGAATGAAAAACATATATTTATTATTATTTTATATTTTAATTTATTTTATAAATATCAAGGCACAACTTGGGGTAAATATTACATTATTTTTAACAAATTTTTGATAATTTTTAAACCATTTATTTATATAATTTGTTTCATTGTTTTCCAACACAAACTTCAGGCAAAACAGAATTTGCAAATTTGAATAAACAGATAATATAAATACATAAAAAATTAAACTTTTAACAAGAAAGTAACATAGCTGCTAATAATGAAATTTTTTTAGAAAACGGATTTTAAAATGTTTTTATATTAATTTAATTGTAAAAAAGTAATTATAAATATTTACGAAAACTATAGAAAAAATACTGTAAAGATACTATATCATTTTTATTGATGTTGTGATAGTAATATTTAAATTATCTGTGATATTAGCGTAATGTTACCATACCAACTACATATTTGAATTAACTCTAATAGTAAATTTTTTATACCAAATTGTTAATGCAAAAATAATAAATAAAAGTTAATTTTAAAGTTATGAGAATTTATCTTGCATTTATGTTATCTATAATAAATAAAAATTATACATAAAATACATAAATATTTAAAAAAATATAAGTTTGAGTATGTTTAATGTTTTGCCACTATTAAGAAATAGTTAAGTTATATTTATAATTTAATAATTGTGGCACGGTTTTTAATCAGGTAACATTGTAAGTAAAAAACAAAAATAATTTCACATGTAAATTATTCGTTATACGTTACTTATTGCGTTAATTTAACGAGTCAACATTACCAGATGTGATATTTACTAATATTGTTTCAGAAACCTTACAAAATTGTTCAAGATAAAATTGTAGTAGATTATGGAAATACGGATTATTGGACAACAAAAAAATCTTTACACGACAACAAATTAACTATTATTACAAATGTAACACAACCTATTCCAAGTGATACAACAGTTGAAATTGAGATTTTCCAATCATCTTTAAATAACAATAAATATGATAAAGTCGGAGGTCCTTGGACATTCAGCATTTGCAGTTATATTGAAAATGATAAAATCTTTTACGAAAATATGAAAAAAATTAATAATGTTTACGTACCTGATAAATGTCCTATTAAAGAAGATCGATATTATGTTATTGATTACGATGTCAATTTTATGGATTTACCAATGGCCGTTCCAATTGGTAAATACATGATTAAAATCAGTTTTAAAACGGGTAATGTTGATTTGGAGAAGTTTAGGTGGTATGGTCATATTGAACCAAAATTAATTTAAAATAAAGAATTTACACAATAACAAATAGTTGTAATTTAAAAAAAATCCGGTGTCTCATTAGAAATTTTTTAAAAGTTGTTAATTTTTAATGGGTATAAATAAAATGTAATAAAATATTTGTATATTAGTTTATTTTATAAATAAAAAATATATTAATAATTTAATAAATACATATCATTATTCATTAGATCATTAGTATATATTTCATCAAGTAAATAAACTGATATACAAATATTTTCTTAATTATACTTATACCCATTAAAAATTACCAATTTTTTTTTCAATGCAATTTTTGTTTTTTCAATGATTATATACATTGAAAAATGAGAGCTGATTAGTTTTAGCAACTACCCATTGAAAACACCTTGTATTTTAGTTTTAATTAATAAAAATCTGTTATACAATCATTTTATAAAATTTTATTTATATCCATTAAAAACCTGCAATTTTTTTAAAAAACAATATCATATATTTAAAAATAATAGCTGATTAGTTTTAACAGCTATATAATTTAAATTAAAATGTATATCTATATATTAAAATAATTTTTTAATTTTGCAAATAAAATTTATAAATTATAAAAAAATTTATTATCGTGTTTACCACCATTAAAACATTCTAAAAATTAGCACTCTAAATTTGTCATTTTGAAAATGACCTAATTCTTCACGCGTCCACCATTCACGTTACAAAAATGAAAAAAAGAAAAAAAATTGTCACTCGCAAACAATTTCAACTTTGTTAAGAAACGCATACGGCCAGTACAACGTCAAAAAAAAAGATTCCTCACAACAGCAAACTGACAACTCGACACACTGACAAATTATTTCTTAGTTGTCACAAGCGGCTAATTAATTGTCCGGTATCTATGTTTATCTCGGTAATGAATGGTTAGACTTAACGAACTCACGTCATATGAAATTATTTTAGTTTAACTCTATTTAACTCGCGTTAGTTTAAGATTATTAACTTTTTTCTGCTTTTAAAACAGGAATTTATATTTTAATATATTACGTATAAGGCTATTTGAAACTGAAATGCGTTTACTTACTCAAGCAAATTGCGATGAAATTTATATTTAACTTTTATTTGGTTTTTTAATGTACTTAATGCGAGAGTCTTGTAACAGTTTGAAAATATTATGATGAAGATTTCTAGTTTTGAAATTATACGGATAAAGTTTTTAAATATTTTTACATTCTTTGCTGTTTATTGGATATCTCAAGTGCTTCGAATAAATTAAAGTTTTATTAAAATTTCTGCTGTAAGTTTGCAAAATTATTGAATATTTATTTGGAAATTTCAAGGATATTTATGCTAAGTGAATTTTTTATTTGTGTTGAGTTTAATAAAAAAAAAAAACAAGATAATTCTGTATTTTAAACCAAATTATTATTTCATTACGCAATGGAAAAATAACGGAAAGTTATTTAGATTTAGGTTAATAATAAAATACTTTTCTGAAGAATGTTTCAATTTTCATCATTCGAATCTCATTTTTGCTTTAAAAGTGCCAATCAAATTTCAATCAGACAACGTAAAAATCTTGTAAAATTTATGATTCTCTCGTATTACAAACACAAAATGTGATGTTCGTGTTTGTGCTGAGAAATTAATACTTTTTCCAAAGTTACAGCTTTAATGGAAAATTTATAGAAAAACTTGGAATATTTTATACCACTTTTGCTATATTACATTTTAAATAGAATTTTATTTCTTCAAAATATCTTTGTTCAGAACATCAGTAACTTTATAGTATTTTAAAATATTATAATAAAATTTATTTATTTTGTAAATATTCTACGAAATTGTGAAAATTCAAAACTTCTTCTAATTTTTAATAAGTAATTATACTTTTGAATGATAGTACTTTTTACTAATTTAAAGCACCAATAATTTTTGTGTAAATTTAATTAAGCTAATTAAAATATTTCTTAGTTATTATAAATATTATTAAGTAAAATTTTCACTCATGTATCTAATTAGCAGGAAGATAGAAGATATATTCAACACTTCCTTGTTAATGAAAGCAAAATGTAAAATTTTTGATAAAATCTAAGAAATTAGCATGTTAATTAAAGTTGCAGATTGTCGGCAAAAATGCAGTTTCTTAAAATACTTCTACATATTTTTAATTATTCTTTTCACAGGTTAATAGCAACTATCGCAAAATTTTATCTAGAATAATTTGAAATATTGTAGCAAATTTTACTCATATACTATTAGGATAATGTAATATTTTAGGTTGTAATTTATTTTTATGTTAAATTTAAATATTATAATATGTTTATTATTCTTAATTTGGTTTTTATCTAGAGTACATAATATTTTATAATATACACATTAAAATGTTTTAACTATTAAATCGGAAGTTTCGCAAGCAACATTACAGATTTTGTTCATTTTTATTTCTTCACAAAGTTATAATTAGTAAGCGTCAAATGACTATTTCTAGACGAAAATAATTTATTTTTCAATGTTTTTATATATTATTAAGAAATTGAAACATGGATTTTTTATCAAGTAAATATTTAAATAAAAAGTACTATTTTTTTTCATTTTTATTTACTAAGGGTTCTAATTTTATATTATTCTTTTTAAAAACATACATTTATTTACATTTATTTCATTAGTATAGCTTGACCAATTTCGAAAAGGACTTATATCAGAAATATATTGTAGTATAAATTGAAATCAAATTTTTGAATTTTCTTTAAAACTTTATTGTTTTTTCACAACAGCTTTATTATAAAATTATATTAAATTTTATTGGTTATTTTGCTTGGAAAAAATAATGGATGCTCTTTTATTTAATTTCAAGCTTATAAAAATCAGAAACAAATATCTTGGAAGTGAAATAGATAATTACAAGCAAATTCCAGACAGAACTAAATTCCACCATTAATTTCTCTTTTGCGAACAAACCCAACAAATATTAGCAGGCACAGCAATCAAAGTCAGTTCGAATCTATTGTGTCGCGATAGCTAAAGAATTTACCGCGTCGTAATTCTGCCAGCGACATGTCCATCCACGACCACAATTGCTACACGACGACAACGGACGACAGGGCTTCAGCCAACAGTCACACAACGCAATCAAAGTCAGCCAGCATGTGTGTGTGTGTATGGTGATTGCAATGGCGTTAGACTCTGTTAAAACTGTTCTGTGTGCCCCCAAACTGATAGTCGGCTTCAAAGAATTCCTATATGAACTTAGCCGAAGAATGAGCGTCGATGTTTCATTGTTTCCACACCATCGTTTGCCACGCAGCCATAAATGGACAAAACACGATCGGGCCGAGGTTTCCTACAAATCTTGGCTGTGGAGCGCGATTTTCATATCGTTTGTGTTGGTTTCGGATTTAGTTAGGTTAGTTTGGGGTTTCGTGTATAATTTGTTCGTGATGCTGACATATAAGGCAATATTTGTACGAAATTGGTACAGTTAAAGTGTTTGCTAGAATATTTTATGTTAAATTGATAGATCGATCAAAAATAAGGACTGTGTGACAACATCGATTTATGACTTTAGATTTTACTATATTAGAAATAAACAGTTTTAAACAATGTTACTTATATTCATTATTACAACTGTTTTATCAAAATGTAGATGGAAGCAAATGTTCCCCAGTAGTAAAAATAAAAAAGCATGTATCATAGGTGTCGTAAATTTGGATAAAACAAACGTTGCTTATCTGGATAGGAATGTTTGTCGGAAATTAATTTCTGCTTGAATGAAAAAAAATTGTGCCTCATCCTTATAGGTATATGGCGTTATAATATATGTGTATATTTTCTACTATGCAAATAATTTCTACTTCTTTAGGAACAATAAAGTTAGTTAAATTATTTGCAGCTAAACAAAATATTAATTTTTGTTTTGTTTTTAAATGGTACATAATTTTCTCCTTAGTCTAATGACATTAACTGCATAGTCATCTAATAATATTTTATAGAACTACATCTGGCTCAAAAAATTTTAAGTTAAATTTGAAAATACTCAAAAATAAGTTATGGTGATGTAGAAAAATTAATAGTAATGTTTATAAAAATGATTGTACTTATAATATATGTACTAAATTTTTGAATTATAAAAAGTATATCAACAATTTCTTAAAAAAAATATCTAATTTTTTTTGTAATAATCTTGCATGTAATATATTACATTATAAATACATATATACAAAATTGGAAATTTTATAACAAATAATCTAATATCTAATATCATTTGTAATATTTTTATTATAACTACAAAAAAATACACAAAAAATATAATGTTAGTAATTTGACGTTTGATATTATGAATAATTTCATATAGTAAAATTCACTACCTTTCAGTAGATAAAAATATTAATTTAAATTATATCTTATAGTAAATTTAGGTTCGATTGTTAAACGCTTAATTTGTGATAAGTTGCTGCTGCAGACTCAGTTATTAAAACCTTTGTAATTTAATTTATTCGTTAACTTGCCAAGTGACCAATCAATGAGGGGGTTCAAAAACAGTTGACAATCTAGTTGTTTAGTTAACTAATTGATTAAGTTAACAATATTTCGTGCAACCGAGATTTAGTGTTTCTGTACTTCAAATCAAAGTACTCAGTCTTCATCAAGTGAAACAAAATCATGTTGCCATGTTTAATTTAGCTTCATCCAAGTACCTGTCGAGTGGGAGTGGTACCGCAAAATCGTTAAAATTATCGTTCCTAATTTGCATATTAATCGCAATGTACGTTTAAATATCTCGTCGTCTTGTTAATAAAATTTAAATTCCTAACTATAAATAACGGGGCGCGCTATTATAAAAACGCACCTCATTGCAAATCGTGCCCCAGTGCATTTGCAACGTATTATATGAGTAAACTTTCGAACAAAATTCACAAGGCCCGAATAATTTCACGAGCATGAATTGTCTTCTTAGCGGTCTGCTCCGGTAATTAGTTTGAGAATGACCGCCTGGTCAACAGTCCAACGCGTCGTCTCTCGGATTAGGTCGATAAAATTGTCAGATTATCGGTTTAATTTGTGATAAGTCGCTGCAGACTGAGTCTGACTTATTGTCGTTTGAGAACACAGCGTTAGTTTTTTTCCGTCCAAAATTTATTGTTATAAGACCTCCGAAAGATGAAGATGTTAGTAAAGATGGTTGGCGTTTTTGTGCTTGTTGCTTTGTCGAGAATATTTCTCGAAGATTGCTGTCGCTGTATGTCATTTTTAAATATATAAATTTTTAGTTTTTAATTTTTCTTTTTGAAATATTTTTAAATTTTTGTATGTAACAGAATCAATGTAGAAATTTATTATAGTTACTTAAAACAAAATTATTATTCAATTTTAAATAGTAAAATTATTACTAAAATATTTAAGAAAATCAATATTTATATAATATAATTAATATTAATAATTATTGTAAAAAAAAATTTTAAAATTATTAAAAATAAAAAGTGTTCGAAAAAGGCAATTATGTATTAATTTATTAAAACATTATTACTTAAATAAATTATAATTATAATATAAGTAGTTAGTATATATTTTGTTTTATATACTTGTACACAATTTATTTTATCAATGAGTTAAATAGACAACTAGATTGTTATTTTTTTTTTCGAACAGTATCATTAATTGGGAAGTTGGCAAGCTAACGAGATACTTAGTTTACATAGGTTTATACAATGGAGCATATGTTTATTTAAAAATTTTAGATAATAAAAATATTTTAAAATAAAAAGAGATATAAAACATATAAATTCTTATTTGGAAAAAAATTCTCACTAAAATAAATTGGAAGTAATGTAGTAGATATCCAATTCTTCTACTATCATCGTCTTCAATTTTTAAATCTTAAATAACACTACCTCTTTTGCATAAACTGTCTAAATGTCTAAAAGATAATTTTATAAATATCAGTAAATTTTTCTAAATGTTATGAGAAAAATAAAAAAATATGATAAATTAATTAGAAATTGATTTATCAAGTCTAGTTTTTGGAATATAAAAAAAATTGAAATTTTCAATTATTTTCAATTTCAAAACTTTTCAATTATCCATTACAAAACTCTGTATAATATGTGAATAGTTAGGTGTAACGAAGTAAAGAAATAATAATAATAACCGAAAAATAAGTAAGTAAATTGAATTAATTAAAAAAAAATCATATTTATTCTTAATCGTTTATTTACTATAGAATCTATATTTTGATTGCACTGACAAAAACCACTCAATATTTTATGAAATAATCTAATAACAATTAACCGTATCTCCATTCAAATACACAATAACGTCACAAAAAGAAAAAAAAAATGAAATTCCAGTGGTATACCAATGCTACACATTAATATAAACATGTCTTCGGTGTGTTGTAGATCTGCAAATGGTAACTCACGCACACACACACACACACACACACACACACTCCTAACTGGTTCTACAATAAAGTGCGAGCCACGCAACTGGATAACGACTTTGCATAAACAATCAGGACCCTTTAGATAAGTAAAAACGTTCCGTGGATTAATTGAAAGACGCCACAGCGATAACTACGCCACTGCAAACACACATAGCATCGGCAGCGGGAATTATGGTGCAAAGATCGGAGTGAACAATTTAGAATTGAATTTAACAGATTAGTTTTTTTTTTATATTAATAAAAAGCACTAAATATTTATATAGTTTTTAAAAATAATATTCAACTAATACGAAGAACAATGAAACTATTTTTTGCAATTGCACATGTAAAACTAAATATTAAGTTTTTTTTTACTGTTGTTTAACCACTGAGATTTATTTTCATTTACAATGGCAAAAAGGTGCGATAATTTTTTATATATATTTATTTTTTGCACTTAAATTTACTAAGCATAAAGACAACTAGAACTTAAAAAATTTCAGAAATTATATATTTTTGATATTAATATAATAAACAATTTCAAAAAAATTTACATATGCATAACACAATGGCGGTCTGAGTAAATGCTCTTTGTGGTTAAGGTTTATACTATTCATAATTTACAAGAGTAATAAAATTATAACTTACGGTTTTTAAACAATCACAACTTTTTAAAACTTTAACTAAACAATCGTAAAATAGATAATCTATAAATTAGCGGAGTTGATAAGATACCTTGCTGTTAATAGATCATTGTTGTAATTGTCAAATTAAAATTATTTTGAAATATCATTTACGTCACATCAAAAAGTTTTTTCTGTATAGTATAGTCGAAGAAAAGTATATTCTTTTAGTGTTATGGCTACAACTCATTCAGCTGATTTACGACACTCGTCTGCAGCTGGTGTCGCAAACTTCATTTTTGCGAGTTATAGCCATCATAACATGTTTGTTGAATATATACTAGGTACTATAAAATCATTTTATAATTCTATAACCTTACCACTAATTTAGACAATTTTTTAAAAAAATTTTAATTTGTAAATATATAAATAAATCAAATAAATAAAATTGGTTGAACATTGTTTGGTATAAAAATTAATCGTAAATATTTTTGCTGTTTTATTGCATTAAAAAACTACAGGTTTATATTTAAAGATGAAAACTTTTACGAAAAACAATTAAAAAAACAAAAATTCAAAGTTTATAATGTCCACTACAACATAGCAACTGATAACATAAAGACAAATTCTTAAGACTTTGTAATCAGTATTGTGCGTCTGCCCACGTGGCCGTGCCTTCAATGTAACAACTAACCACCGCCACCTTGATTTGCGAGCCAGTGTTCATACGTTCCTGCAGACCAGACACACACACACACACATACACATACACACAGCGTACTCGTACAGGCTATATAGCCCATAGTATCTTAAACGCGATATCGCAAACGGTAATGGGGTTTTAATTTCATCGTTCGGTACACGGTTAGTGCCGCAATTTATTGAATGCTTCTACTGGCGGGCTGATTACTGTAAATGGCTGCCGCGTCGTGTTGGCGCACCAGATAAACCTCTGATCTATTGTAGAGTGCGTTCAAAATTTCTTCCAGTATTTCGCCAACTTTATTTTCGGTGTAACACAAAAAGGAAAATACAAATTGATAATGAAAGATATCTATAAAGAAAATTCTTGTTCTGTTCGCACAACATACACCCAATCGATAACTAAAAATATGTAACTAAATAAATATTTTTTTTGCAAAATGTTATATTTTTTAATGAGATTTTATTTTTTAAAGATTTATCATGTAGTAGCGAAATTACAAAAATTTAAAACTATCATATAATTTCCAAAAATAACACATCTAAAAATATACTACCTCATACCGAAACTACATAGATGACAATGTCATATTCTATGATAGCTTCTAAAGCCTGTGTAATTTTTCACACGATTTCTATTTTCAGGTACAGATATAGACACGTAACCTATTCGTTGACAAGTTTTCATTTTTAGCTACGGCTTTACCTCCGGTACCATTCTCAATTTTCCGGAGCAAAGTTCTCAGTTTATTACCATCGTAAAACTGGGGGACCAATGTTTCACCTATGCTATTAGCTTTTATGAAACGAAGTAAGTGTCGAAGTATGTTGAAACCTAATGTCGCCGCCACCAAATTCAAATGGGGCAATGACGCGGTACAGTAGGTCGTTGATTGGATAGTGTGTTAATGTGCTGGAAAATGGGGTGCAGCCTTTACTTTATTAACACTTGAGTTTTCGCGCGTGGATTATGGGAAGAGAAAAGAGATTATATGCAGTTACGCCGCTGTGTAAATGAATTCCTGTCTGTAAGAGATTTTCAAAGCTGAATGAATTTTTTTCTTCCGGCTATTAAAAATTGCATGTGGCACGTTCTAGCTGTAAAATATACTTTGTTGCACAACGATAAAACTGTAAAAGGTTTTGCTTTAATTTATTAGTTTTAATTAATTCATCAAATAATATTATACATATTTAAGTACAATGAATCTGTTTCTGAAAATTGTTTTTATTAATTATTAATATAATAATACAGTAATACATTATGCATTATATTAAAAAAATATGAGTACACGGATAAGTAAATGCAGTGATCATGCATTTTCAAATATTTTTCTATTATTTGAACTTTAATTAAATAAAAAGTTAACGACATAAATTAATAAAAACACAAATTACACTAATATACAACAATACACAAAAAGAAACATAAGTTATAAATACAAAATTTAAGCGGTGTAAAAACTAAATAAATTAGGCCTCTGTCACTCTAAGCGTGATTTTATTTTACTAAACAAAATGGACACAACTAAAGCGAACGTAGACTTAACTAAAAATTTGGGAGAGAGTGAACGTAAACTTGACAATGCAAAGCGAAAAAATACAAATTATACTCAAATAACCAAATTGTAACTTCTACGAAAATTACAGCAAAAATCTAAAACACTTAAAAATATTTCCGAAAATCTCTGGAAGTGGCAAGTGGTTGGCCGCGAATTCTGATACTTGAATCTGTCACTAGGTCAATTTTAACAGATATAAAAATTACTTATAGTTTCAGAACTATGTAATAACCACATGGCTAATCAACACTGTCCTGTTATAGTATTAATAAAAATTTTATTATATATAATCCGCAACAAAATAACATATTGAGACACCGTTAAAAATGACAAGATTCCAAAAATTTCAAAATTGGTTCCAAAAGCAACTGAACAGGCACATTGGTAACCCAACCATTTTGGAGGCGGATTTGAAACAATAGCCGTGTATGGTACGTGCCGTGACTGCGTGCGTTCGCGCAGCGCTCACACCAAGGTGGTTTTTTTCAATAAAATAATAGGCATCCGTATCGAATTTATCACGATGTCACCGCAAAGACTAGATCCCGATAATTGGTTTAATATATTGTCGCCCGTTTCCACTTTGAAATTCTCTCTCGCTGCCTTGTATCGCTCCTTACCACAAACGATGTTGGTACCATGTTACATGTTTCTGTTCTGGTGCTTGTACCGTGTTCTCTCTGCTTTTATTTCTAGGTGTGTCAAACGGTTTTTCGGTGTTTTTAGTATTTTTCGGAATTTATTGCATTTTATATACTTAATTGATTGTTAAATGTTGTAAATATTTTTGTTTTTCTATTCTATGTTATAATTAAATTTAATTATTGAGTGACTAATACAGAATTAAATTTGGAGAAAAATTATTTAAATATAGACAATAATAAATATCCATTATAATGTAAAAATTGTTTATAAAACTTATAATATTTTGTAAAGATAAAACCAGTTACATCTGCTTTTGTTATTAATATTAGTTAATTACAACTCACAAAAATAAATTTTTATTTAACTAGCTTAGACACTAAGGTAACCTTTACTACTTAACCGGTTAACTAGTTTTAGTGAGATGTATCAGAATATCTCTTTTACACTCTCTATGTATATATATATATATATATATATATATATATATATATATATATTTTATAAAAAAATTCAACACATTTAATATAAACGCATGCGCAAGCTGGCTTTTTAGTTTAGTCGCTGACTAACAGCTGTCAAGAATTTTTGATTTGGGGAACATGACAAAACCCACTAGGTTGTGAAAAGTACTGTATTGTATCGATTCACGTCTCACTCACACCAAAATATTAATAAAAATAAAATTTCTGATATTAAAATCTTTATCCACTCAACTACTATCGCTTAATTTTATTCTAGTACAATTACTAACCTTGTATCTTTATATTCTACAAGTTTAACCTTATATTTATTATAAAAAATTTGTTTTATTTTAAAATATTCACAATTATTAAAATTCCATTTTTACGTTTATTTTTTATATATTTATCGCAACTTCCTTTTTTTATCAATTCTACATTTGATTCGCCGAACAATAAAATTCCGATTTAATTACTCCGGTAATGTAGCAACAACAAACACGCGCCATGCGCACATATAAACATACAAAACGAAACGAAGAAATATGCTTTGATTCGAGTGCAACTCCGTTCCTCTGCGCAAAACGTGCTTACATGTGCCCGTCGTAAAATATAACGACACGCCGGTGATGACTGTCACTAGAGAGAAGAGTCTTCCTCTTTAATTCCATGAACTGACCATAAACGGGGTTATAAAACTTTTGTAGAAAAAGGTTTTTACTTTCACGGAATTGTTTGAAAGATCCAGCGGATTTTAATGTAATTTTTTTTTTATCAGATAGAATGACATTTATTGTAATCTGATTACTGGTAGTGGTAAAAAAACACTAAATATTTACATTTTTTTTTTATAAATTTAGATTTCTGTAAATTTATTTTAGAATTACGTAGTTTAGAAAATATGGATATTATATAATTGAAAATTAATATTTTAAAAAATATTATTGTGAATAGGGACTTAAAACAATTTTTCATTTTTCTACCTAAAAAATAAATGATACGTATTTTTTTCGAAATGTGTTATACAATTTATAATGAAATTGTTTAACTTTTTACATTTCAGATTTGTTGTGGTTGAATAAATCAATTATGAAAAATATTTTTTTTATATTAATTTACTGCTACTTCAATTTGATGAGGTTTAAGTAAAAAGACAATCAGTTTCAAACTAACTGAATATTTTTTTTATAAAAAGTTTGAATACTGCTGATCAATATTTTTTATATATCTTCAATAACACATTTGATATATTCGAGCTGTAACTTATTAGTATTCATCAAACAATCTTGGTAACAAACTAACATTGGTTATACCATCTTTATAAATGTCATTTTCTGAAACACTATAAAAATATTGATACATCAACCTTACAGTAATAATACTTAAATATGTTTCAAGTGTTAGAAAAACATCTACCTGTAAATTAACATCCTACAAAAATTTAATTATATAGTGACAAATAAAATGTCTTCTGTTTAATCAACCGGCAGATGTCTCCGGAATCGTAAATATTTATACGTGACATAATTTATAAGTAATAAATATTTTTGAATTAATTAATTAGTTTAGGACGTGTTTTGATTATACAGGTGCTATGTTTAATTAGGACGTCATCATTTTTCTTTTCTTATTTTAGGAGACAGAATTTTTTACGAAACTAATATGCATAATTATTTGTTATATTAAAAAAAAATTGGCTCATTTGTCAAACGTGTCAAAATATGTAATTTGTATTTTAAAATAATTTTGTTAATAGTTGGCTAATGAACACAGTTTGCTATTTTTATTTTTGTTCAACAAAATTATTTGGATATAATGTAAATTTTTGTGTTAGTAGTTTTATTTATACTTTTATTTACGGTAAATAAACAGAACATAGAAACAAGTTACTAGGTAACAACCTAAAGCCGTTTTATTTTAATATAATGAGTTCTGAAAGATCTTTTTACTATGTTAATAAAAATAATACATACATACATACACAATCACGTTATGTACCCAAAAGAGTGTGGCACAAACTCTTTTCATCATCCCGAAATCAGTCGCCTCCAAACATTCCTATCCAAACAAGGAACTTTTGCTTTATTCACATTCATAATTCCTCTCATACATGCTCTTTTATTCCTACTACTTGGAAACTTTCGCTCACGCAAGCCACCCTTTCAATCATACCACTCCAACTACTCATCGGCCGTCCACGCAAATGAATACCAACAAAATCATTCAAATAAATTTTTTTAACCAAACGTTTATTAGACATTCGCTCAACATGTTCGAACCATCTTAACTGACTAACACCAACTTTTGTTACAACATCTTTTTCCAGTAATAATAATTGCTAATTTTTGTGATTTGTAATTAAAATAATTTTGCTGTAAATTACTCAAGTCTAAACAATTTAGATTAAAAATATTGTTACAAAAAAATTAAAAGTTATAGTATTTATTTTTGCATAAATAGCTATTAATTTATATGAAAAACAATGTAATATCTTATAAGTAACAAAAATTCTGTAGAAAATAGTCATGTTTGTTTTTATGTAATATGTCATTGAAAATTGTCTAACATTCTTCAGATTATGAATGGCATTCTGTCTAGATTTAAACTAACTAATTTTAGATACTGTCCCTAACATTTGTCACATTTAAAGTCACCAACTATAGTTACGAAAACATAATTAGTATTATTAATGATGGTTTTTATACTCAAGTAATTCGAAATATGCATTGCTCCAGTTTGTTCAAACTATCAGAAACAAAAATCATATTATTTATTATTCAGTTTAATTAATACGATTATTATTTAAATGTGCTTGTATAGAATTATTATTGAATTTTGATTCGGGTATCTGATTTGGTGTTTCGTTTATTAAATTATATTATTATTTTATACGTATTTGTATCTGTCAGTTGTATGAAATTGGTTTGATAGGTAATAAATTGAATAAAATCGTTTTGAAATCAACTTTATATATATATATATATATATATATATATATATATATATATATATATATTATATTGAGATGAATTTTGGTTTAAAATTGAATTATTTGAATTTTATTTGAGTAAAATAACTTATATATTTGATAAATTATTGTGTAAATAAATATCGAAGAATAAAAACTGTTACAATTATAGTAAAATAAAAAAGCTTTAAGTTTTAAGTTTTGTATAAATTTGTATATTTATTATTTATATCATTTGTAATTATTTTCCTGATGATGATGTATGTCGAAATTTAAATAAAAATTGAACAGAACTAAAATCTGAAGTAGCGTATAAGATGATAGGAAATTAGGTAAATGAAAAAACTCTAGTTTCTCAAGCAAATTTACAATAAATATTTTAACAAAACAATTATTTATTATATTATGAGTATTGGAATTGCCTGTAAAAGGATAAAAGGAAAATGACTGCTGTGGAAATGAGATTTTTTGGTGGTGTATATGGTGTAACTAGAAAAAATCGGGCACGAAATAGATAAGTATGTGATGAGTGTGGAATTAAAAAATGTTATGTTTAGAGCGACTATCTAATGAACGTTTTGTTAAAAGAATATATGTGAATGATTGTGAAGGTTTACTTTTGCGTGAACGTCCGATGAGTAGATGGAGTAGTATAATTGAGAGTGCTTTGCATGAACAAATGTTTCCGGACAGTAGGAATAGAAGAGTATGCATGAGAAGTACCATAAATGTGGATGAAGCAAGACTTACTTATTTTGATAGAAAAGTTTGAAGAAAACTAATTGGGAAAGTGAAATGAGATTGTACAACATTCTTTTGGGTATATAGTAAGATTGTGTATGTATGTATGTAAAAGATTCTAAATGATTCATTTTGTTAGAATTTTTTTTTATATATAATTACTTGTTAATGATACGTCTCATGAAAGTTGCATTATACAAAACATTCTTGTTATTTTTTTTAGAATTTAATTAGACATTTTTATTATTGAAAATACTAAAAATTACCAATATTACATACATACATACATATATATATATATATATATATATATATATATATATATATATATATATATATATAATTTGAGAAATATAGTATTCTTTTTGAAAATATTACAGCAAGTGAAAAATAATACTCATTAATACTAACTAACAGACATCGTCAAATATTAATGACGGAGTCATGCGTCGATATACTACATCCGGATAGGTCGTCGCGGCGTTAGTATCTTCTCGCTTATACGATCCGTAATAATGTCGTACTTTTAATTAGAAAACTTCAAAGAGAATTTTTTTTCTTATTTTAACGCTTTGCTTAAAATTAGTATATGCGAACAGTAGTTGCGTTTCACGATTATTATTATAGTTTTATTTGTATGTAAATGAAAAGGCTTATATTGACTGTATAAGTCCTATAATTAATTCGTTCATTTTAGAGAAAAATCATAAAATTTTACAAAAATTAAAATCAGTTTATTATTTCAACAATTGTTTATTTATATTAATATAAAACTTTGTATAAATCAATATTTAGTTTGTTTTTTTTAAATCACTTAAAAAATCTAATACGTATCTACTGTTAAATATATTTAATATTATATACATTAATATTTAATTTATATTTTTTTTAAATTAATCCGTAAATATATGGCAAAAACTCTTTTTATTCGAGCAAAAATTAATTTTTATCAAACATTCCTAGTTTATTTACGCTTTATTCACATTCATAATACTTTTTATAAATGCTCAATCATGCCAATTGATTTACCCAAATATCAATATTGCATTTTCACAAGATTGAGACAGAAATTCGTTTTATTTATTTAAAAATAATTTTACGCCGACATAATATAGGATTGTAACTGGTTTGATCTCCGTCATTAAAAATAATATTTAAATAATATTTTTAATTAAAAATTAAATATTTAAAGTCAGTTGCACGCTCTTTATTGTAAGTTTGGTTTAAATTAATCGACCAACGGATTTTTTTTTATAAATAATCGTCATAATATTAAATGATAAACTAGTCGACTCATTTAAACCACACTAAAACTTTGATTATGCTTGTTGTAACCATAAAACATATAATATTAAACATTAAATTATTATTATTATTATTATTCCTATAAGATCCTTTGAGGATCATAGGGCACCATTTGGTGTTTCTATAGCATAGCATTAGATAGCCAGGTTGCTAGCCTTACTATCTTTTCATTCAGTATATGTTAGTTCCTTGATTATAACTTTCCATTCTTGTTTATTTCTTGCTGTCCTTTTTAAGTCGCTCCATTCTTTATGAATCTTCTTGTGCTCTTCATATGTTTGTCTTTTCCAGGTTGTTGATGGTTTTCCTTTTCTTCTTTTCCCTTTAATTGTGTAGTCAAGTGCTTGTTTCGTAATGTCGTCATTTTCTTTCCGTAACGTATGGCCTATCCAGTTCCATTAACGTTTTTTAATTGTAAATTCGATCGGCTCTTGCTCGGATTTCTTCCATAATTCTTCGTTAGTTATTGTTTTTGGCCAATATATTTGTAAAATTTTCCTTAGACATTTATTTATAAATGTTTGTGCTAATTTGATGTCTGTTTCCTTTGGTGACCATGATTCCGAGGCATATAACAATACACTTTTTACATTTGTATTAAAAATTCTAATTTTTGTTTTATGTGATAATTGTGATGATTTCCAAATATTTTGTAGCATATTGAAAGATTCTCGTGCTTTGTAAATTCTCCTTTTTATAACTTCCCCACTATCTCCTTTATCATCCATAATACTACCTAAGTAGCAGTATTGACTCGTTTCCTCCATTATTTTATCTCCGATTTTAATCTCAATATTATTTCTCTTATTTATTCTTAGTAATTTACATTTCTTTACGTTCATTTGTAGTCCTATCTTCTCTGCAATGTTTTTTAATTGTTCTGTTTTTTTACACATTTTTGAGCTGCTTTCTTCAATTAGGCAAACATCATCTGCGAATTCTATATCTGCCAGTGTAGTTTGGAATTTCCACGGTATGCCCGAATTTTTTGTCGACGTTTTCTTCATAATGTAGTCAATTAATATTAAAAATATTAAATTAATTCCAGTAAACTATTATTTATTTTAGAAAATTGTCTTAACAAAAATATTTAAAATTATTACTAACATTTGTAATTACTTGCCATATTTTCATTTATAATTTCTGACAAATAATTACTGGCATATGTCAAATTATTTAACAACAAAAAGTCTGTTTTAATATTCTAATTCTATTTCCACCAACAAAATAGTCTATTATTGTAAAACGCAATCAAATCAAATATAAACAGAACAGGCGCACAGCTTGTCTTACACGTGTTAAAATATCTTAATTTCCAAGAAAACGTCTTCGAAACGCCGTAGCTTTGATCATTAATGTATGTATGTATGTATATTCCCCGCGCCCGTTACGATAGTTAAACACAGATGTGTACAAATGATGTAAGCTAACAACACGCATTGGCAAATACGATTCAAATTATAGAAACACGTTTTATGCGTTGAAAACACCCACACTAATATATCTTTTGCTTGATGGAAGATGCTGCATTTACTACGTAATATTTTTGCTTGCAATCTACGTTACATAATTCCTAAGTAAATTTGTTGCTTAAATTACGTTTTGTATTGTTTATGATAAATTATATAAATTAATATTTTCTACAACTTTTAAAAAACTGTACTATATTTTATTATTTTTCGTTCGTAATCGTAAATTATCTCTTTAAAGTAGATAATTGTGAAAAAAGTGAAAAGTGTAAAAAAAAGTGTATTTTACTTTGGCGGTATATAAATGTGCGCTAAACACAAAATTAAAACAAGTCCCACAATTTTGAGATTAGAAATGTCAAATTTTAGATTTGTATTTAGATATGAGTGTCGTAGAAAAATATTATATAGAACTTATGTAGAGTCTTTTTACATTCTTGGTATTGCTGCACTCAATTCCGGCTTTTGCGAGCAAATTGTTGTATAGATCAACTGCGCTGTAGTAAAATGACAAAAGTGAGACAAACTCAAATAATTTTTAGCTCTGAAAGTGTTTATTTCCATTAATCTCAATAGAAAATAAAATACTTGTACTTCGACCCGCATTCAAATTTGTTATTAGTGGTAAGTATACTCTCAAGAGGCCTATTTCTCTACAATTTTTTCACTTCAGTCCAAACAATGTACCTTTATGCATGTTTTATGTACTTCTTTATTATTAAAAATAAAAAAAATTTATTTACTTTAGATTTACAAAGTAATATTATTTTCAATTATATGTTTTATGTAAGTATGACAGAATTCAATTTTATATTTTTTAAATTTATTTTATTTGTTTTTTAATTATTACAAAATATATAAAAATTAATCAAAATTTTTAGACTCAATATGTATAACCAGTATAACTTTCTAGATTATAAATTCATTTTAAAATAATTCTTATGTTTTTAAAGATGCATGTTTTCTTTATTCGTGGTAACAAAGAAAGATTCTTTTTCAACTAAATTAAAATTTAAAAGCCGTAAATATATTGTTATCAACCAAATATAGTCACTTCAATCAAAGTCTCTCAACAACTTGAATAAGGAAAGAAAAAATAAAACAAAAAGAAGACAACCGAAAAACAATTACACATCACCCGGTTCCAAAAGCGCTTCAAACGGGTGACTGTCACATGTTTTGACGTCCACGCTAACTTGATGGATCGGTCTGTTTATGTCCCAATTAAGTTTAAACGCACGCATGTAGCACACAAGGTAAGCGAACACAACATTGCGCGTCCTGTGCGCTTACGCGACTATCTTTACGGATACGTTACGTTGAATTACGCGATACGCTAAGCGTAAGCATCATTCACAATGAGGAACATATTATCAATGATATTGTAGACAATTTGGCTGAATGTGTTATTCATCTACTACATAAAGTATCAAAATATTAAATTTGTTTTTCAAATATTTGTTTGTCGAAAAATATAAGTAGCTATCCGATAAAGACGTGTTACATAACACTAATACTAATTTACTACTAATACTAATACTAATTTTAAGACAATGTATAAAGTCATAAAACTGGGACTTAACAAATGAATTAAAACACCACCAAAAAAACCCAACATAACTGAGAGCTAGTTGCACAAAACATTGTTAAATGAGGCGCTTTAAAGACATTTGAAAATCTAGTTGAATAGTTAATTTGCTGATTAAGTTAACAATGCTTTAAGCATTTGGACTTAAATTTATCAGATTTTTAAAACAATTTGTAGTCTAAAAGTATGATTTTTAATCATGATTAAAAAATTATAAATTAACTACCAAAATGATAGGAGTTTTATAATGATTTTAGTTAAAAATTGATTAAAAAAAAATAAGTGATAGTAGTTATAATAAAATATATTTAACTTTATTGTTAAAATGTCCAAATGATGTGGTTTCCCAAATAATGATAAATAATTAAATGGTTTTATCTTATTGTATCGTATAATTTGATATTATTTAATAGTAAATAATTTTAATATTAATTTAAATATTCCTAATGATAGTATTTCTAAATTTAACTTGAGGAAGAAGTATTTTGTATATTATCCATTTCTCATTATAATCGTCCATATATAAAAATGATACTGAGGAGCAATGTTTAATAGGAGTATCAAATAAATAATAACAGTGAAGATAATGGAATTGACAACGTGTTCTCAATGTGCATGAATCCTTATTCTTAAACATCGTCACTGTCGTCGCGCTTGACAACCGTCTGTTTAATGAGTGCGCTTGTAGTTGATCCATTGTTAACGTGAACGCGGCGGCGTTCATGGGCTTGAACGCGAGATGCGCGCGACAAGGCGTGGAGAGAGTGCGCCTCTTAATGTGTAAACGTATTTGTGTAGTTGTTTAATTAATTTTAGGTCGCTATCGCGGTTTAGCGCTCGCAGAAGCGATGTGTGGTTAACAGGGGTTGCGTGGGGGGTGGCACAAGCCCCGAAGCGACGCGGCAAAGCTCCCGGTAATAGATGAATATGGGGCCATATTCGCGGAATAAACTCGCCTGTTATCATTGTTTAATTTGATTGAGAGATAATTTAACGTGCATTTATTTTAATTTCAAATAAATAGTTTCAGTTATAATATTGATTGATACTGACTAGCTTTCTCTATATTATTTCTTTTTTTTTGTATTTTGTTTCTTTTTTTAAATATTTATTAACACAAATAAGTGTAAATTTTAATATCTACAACTTAAAATATATTTAGTTAAAAAAATATTTTAATTTAGTTGAAGTTGCTACACGTTAAAAAAATTGTTAATTTAGTTTCTTTTGTAAAAAAAAATCTTGCTGTGCTGTATTATAAATAATGATGTAAAAGTGAAAATGAATCGCATATTTTTATTATTTTATTTGTTTATTTTATTATTTTCAATTAGAATTGTTATCATTATTATTAATTTTTTGTAGAATTTTAATAATATTAATTGTATTACTGATTTATTTCTAGTAACGGAAATTTAACTTTAGAAAAACTGTAACCAATGTAAACGTTTGTTAGGCGTTTTTTAGTTCATCATACTTTACTATATTAAATAATATTACAATAACCAAAAAATTTCATTCAATATTTGTATTTCAAAAAATCGTAAAATTTCTAACAAAAAACATTTGTATATCAACAACTTCAAAAAAAAAAAAAAAACAGAATTTGCAAACAGTTTCCGTCAAGATAGCATGCAACAAAACAGCCTACTGCACTGCAGATGCTATAACCATCACCCTGGAAACAGCAACAACAACGATAACAACACTAACCAAACATTTACAACCTCCTTCCACTTCTTTTTCTGCATTCTTACAACCCCTAAAGAGAACCACGAAAATGCTTGTTGTCGGCTTTTTTAATCAAGACATCCAAATTTAACGACAGTCACAAAACGTACACTTAACGAATGATATAGTTTTCCATCTAGAAAAAAAAGAGAAAAAAAGAAACTCCTCGAATTATACGAACAAATAAATGACGAACGCAAAAAATAAAAAAACGAACAATACAAGTACTATAAACACGGTGATAAATCGCTTTATAACTGAAAATAATAAAGTTTTTTTTACAATCGTATGGCTTGTGGTCCTGTGTGTAATGGGGTAGAGTTTTCGATGCTGTCATTCATAACGGATTGTTGTAAAAAAAAAAACAACGTGCAAATAGAAAAAAATTTAATCGTTGATGCCGCGTTTTGTTTGAGTTTTAATTTAAACTGAATCTGATTTCATTTAGTTAGAATTTTGCTCGTAAAAATGAAGATAAAATATGTAATGTTATGATTTCAAACGAGGGTTTTATTAAAATGTTTGATCAAAATTTTCATAAACGCTGCTAAGTACAAAATTAAAACTTTTTTGTGATTTTTGTTTGAAATGGCAAAATATAATCATCGTTTTCTGAATATTTAATATTTTAACATCAGCCATTTAAAACCATAGAATATAAAAGTAGTTGATATGAATGAAATATGGTTGTATTGTTTTTAAAATTAATTTGATTTAAAAAAAATTAATTAACATAATAAAAATATTTTCGATAAGATAATATGCCAAAGTCAACAAAAAAAAAAACTTGCACGAGAGGTATTATAAACATCCAATGACTATAAAAAGAATTCTTTTTACATAGGTTGATTAGGTAATTGTATATATAATTTAACAAAAACTATAGTAACAAGCCGATTCAATGACTGAGTATCTTGTGAAATTTTGGGAAAAATATAAAATCTCAATATTTTTGAGTATTGTAGCAAAACAAGCTAGCCGGAACCCGTCTGTTGACGGCAAGCGAATAGCCTTGACCGCATGAGACAGACCAGAGAATTCTATGTGTTTTCAAGTATGCTGATTCGAGAATGTTCTACAGGCAACCAGAGTTACGTTCGAGAAAACACGATGGCCGTATAAAAACACAGCGAATGCTAAAGTCAAGACAGTTCTTACGCAAACCTTAAGCTTGAAACAAGTTCACTTCGAGTGCAACAGTTATATAAATAGTGAAATAAATATTTAGTGTTAGTTTGATTACTAGTGTTTAAGCTTATAACCATTTAGTTTATAGTTATATTCATACTTTTATATTTTTATATTTACATTCTATATTTAATCGTTTCAAATAATAAATATCTAGTTAATAAGTGCATATTTTGTTTTATTTAATTATCTCGTAAAAAGACGAACGAAACGCATTACAATTGGTGTCCGGTGTGAAGTGCGAGATAATTTTAGAAATAAATAATAACGTAGAATTAAAAACGCGTAAAATATTGTGAAAATGGCTACAAAACAAGTTAGTTTGAATGAGTTGAAAATTCAGCACCTGAAACAAGAACTCGAAGAACGTGAATTAAGCGCAACAGGGGCTAAAATCATTCTACAAGAACGGCTTAGAAAAGCTATAGAAGATGCTGGCCAGAATCCTGAAACATATCTATTTGAAATACCAGCGGATATAAGCGCACTGATGAGAAAAATGGAAGAAAATTTAACAAAAAAATATGAAGAAAATTCTAGAAAAACAGAAGAAAAAATAACAGAGAAATTTGAAGAAAATTCTAGAAAAACAGAAGAAAATTCTAGAAAAACAGAAGAAAATTTAACAGAAAAATTTGAAGAGAATTCTAGAAAAATGGAAGAAAAAATGACAGAGAAATTTCAAGAAAATTCTAGAAAAATGGAAGAAACTTCTAAAATTACAATAGAACAATTGAAAACAGAAGTAAATCGTAACATAGAAGTTATTAAAAGTAACATCTCTGAATTAGAAGATAAAGTTAAAAATAATATTTCCGAGTTAAATAACAAAATACAAGTTGAAAATAATGAAATTAAATCTGATATATGCGCATTGGAAAATAAAATCAGAGCCGAAATGGAAAATAAAATCAGAACCGAGATGCAAAACCAGATTGAAGCAATTTCGAGTGCTACATCCGCCAACGGTATTATGATGAAACAAGAAGCTGGTCAACCAAGTCCTGTCCCGAAACTACCAACTTACGATGGGAAATCATCATGGGAAGAATACTTGACACTGTTCGAGACGACAGCAATAGTCCACGGCTGGTCTGATTCAAGAAAGGCACAAGTATTGAGTTTGTCTCTACGTGAGGATGCACTACGTGTATTACAAAGTGTGCCGTTGAGAGACCGTACGGACTTTAGCCAACTAGTCGAGCAATTAGAGCTACGATACGGACATAAGCATGTAAAAGGGTTGTACCTAACACAGTTAGACAATCGTGTTCAAAAGGCGAACGAAACATTGCAAGAATTCGAAGCCGACATTGTTCGCTTGATACGAATGTCTTATCCAACGGCTCCAGATGACATCTACGAAAACCTGGCAATTAATAAGTTCCTGAATGGAGTTCGCGACCCAGAGCTACAACAAGCCGTTAAGCTAGCCCATCCTCAGACGGTTAACGAGGCATTAACGCAAGCACTCGAATTTGAGGCCATCAAGGCATCAACACAGGGCCACGCTCGAGTTCGTGCAGTCAACAGCCATGAGGAGGAGGAACACCATAATGGCTCGATTGAACAAATCGTGCAGCAAGTACTGCAAGCACTGAAAAATCAGAGGAGACAACCTCGCTGTTGGAACTGTGGCGAAATGGGGCATATTAGACGCCGGTGCGGAAAGCCCCAACAGCCACAGGAAAACTAAAACGGGTTGATGGGAAGGGGCAATCTTCAACCCGCCGTACACAAGCCCCACGTAATGCACGAGTGGCCATAATTAAAAACTGTTCAAAGAGCGTGTTCATCGATGGTGTCGTTAATGGCAAGAATGTTCTTCTTCTATTAGACACGGGAGCCACGAAGACCATCGTGAAGACAGGAATGATCAAAACCAAAAACAAGCTGTTACCGACCAACTGGAGACTACGCACAGCAACTGGAGACTTGGCCAATGTGTGCGGCGAGTTGGATGCCCACTTTACCATCGGTGGCACCAGCTTTTTACATCGAGTGCTGGTTGCGGATATAGAAGAAGAAATCATTCTTGGAATGGATGTGATGACAACGCACGGTTTTGAATTAAATCTGAAGCTAGGAATCGTGAAGATTCATGATGAAGAAGTTGTTCTACATCAGCGAGAAGACACGATGGCACAAGCAGTTTTGCTGAACGACATTGAGCTACCACCACGCAGCGAAGTATTTGTGGAAGCAAAACTAGACCGTCTGATTCCGGAAAAACAAATCATTATGTTGGAACCAAGATACGGTGACAAGGGTCCGGATAAAGGAGTGCTGATTGCAAAAACTATAGTTAGAAATACGAAGAGCATTCCAGTACGGCTGATGAATATCAACAATTATTCCGTAACATTACGTAATGGAACGTCGATTGGTTGCTGTTCGTCACCGTCATCTATCGTCCGACAAATTAATAGCTCGGCAACCACGTTAACTAAATTTCCGGAACATCTGAACAAAACGGTCATGAGTGCTTGTCAAGATTTAACAAAAGAAGAACAATACAAAGTTAAAGATCTATTATGCCGTTACCAAGATATATTCAAAACCGAGGGTGGTCGTACTGGTCGAACCAACATTGTTCATCATCGAATCGACACTGGTGATGCGAGACCTATACGCCAAACTGCGCGAAGACTACCACTGGCGAAACGTGAGGAGGCCGAACAAATCATCCAAGACATGGAAAAGGATGATGTGATAGAAACCTCAAACAGTCCATGGGCGTCGCCAGTGGTTCTGGTGAAAAAGAAGGATGGGTCAACACGATTTTGTGTTGATTATCGCCTGTTGAACAATGTAACAAAGAAAGATAGCTACCCGCTGCCAAGAATAGATGATACCTTGGACACGCTGGCCGGATCAAGAATATTCTCGACTCTGGACCTGAAAAACGGTTACTGGCAAGTTGCCATGGATCAAGGAGATCGTGAGAAAACAGCGTTTAGTGTCGGATCGGGACTGTGGCAGTTCAAAGTAATGCCGTTCGGACTCTGTAATGCTCCGGCAACCTTTGAGAGGCTGATGGAAAATGTCCTGAATGGACTATCCGGGAAAACGTGTCTAGTATATCTAGACGACATAATTGTGATTGGAAAGTCCTTCGAGGATCATGTGAAGAATTTGGAAGAAGTGTTCCAACGGCTGCGACATGCCAATTTAAAGCTGAGTCCCAAGAAATGCTACCTTTTCCAGAAAGAAGTACACTACCTCGGCCACGTTGTTTCCGGAAAAGGAGTAGCTGTTGATCCGGAAAAGACACAAGCTGTCAAAGAATGGCCAGTACCGCTAGATAAACACGAACTCAGAAGTTTCCTTGGTTTGTGTTCCTATTACCGTCGGTATGTTCTAGGATTTGCCAACATAGCCAAACCACTTACACGTCTAACCGAAGATGGTCGTAAATACAATTGGGATGAAGACTGTCAGAATGCCTTTGATACCCTGAAACAGGCCTTAGTGGGTGCACCAGTCTTAAGCTACCCTCTTCAGGAAGGCAAATTCATATTGGATACAGATGCGAGCAACGTAGGCATTGGCGGAGTCCTGTCGCAGATTCAGGAAGGACAGGAAAAGGTCATCGGCTATTACAGTAAAGGACTGTCAAAGCCCGAACGCAATTACTGCGTAACTCGGCGAGAATTACTGGCAGTAGTGAAATCCATCGAGCATTTTTACAAATACTTGTACGGCCGCAAATTCTTGCTGAGGACCGATCATGCTGCCCTCAAATGGTTGCTGCGATTCAAGAACCCAGAAGGACAAGTGGCACGATGGATTGAACGATTACAAGAATATGACTTCGACATTGAACATCGCGCTGGTAAAAGTCACTGTAATGCCGATGCCTTGTCAAGAAGACCATGCTTGCCGGATTGTAAAAGTTGCTCCCGAATTGAGGAAAAAGCGACCACTCTCTTTAGGACGACCGCCGTTGATGACGACTGGCAAATAGAGAATATTAGCCACGAACAAGATATGGACACTGATTTAAAACACTTAAAACGGTGGAAAACGATAGATCAACGGCCAACTTGGGAAGAAGTGGCACCACATAGTCGCACCCTTAAATCGTATTGGTCGCAATGGAACTCGATCGTACTTAGGAATGGGCTCCTAATGAGGACTCTGGAAAATGAAGAGGGATCCCAGGAAAAATTGCAGCTACTGGTTCCGAGAAACAAGGTTTCGGATGTACTGCGACAACTCCACGACGGGACCTCTGGCGGGCATTTAGGAGTCAAGAAAACGATCGAGAAAGTGCGAGAACGATTCTATTGGGTCGGATGCCACGAAGATGTGAAAATGTGGTGCAGAAAATGTGTAACATGCGCTACAAGTAATGGCCCGCATAGAAAACGTAAGGCGCCAATGCGACAATATAACGTTGGCAGTCCATTCGAGCGAATTGCCATTGATATAGCTGGTCCTTTCCCGATGAGTGAGCAAGGAAACAAATTTATCCTGGTAACCATGGACTATTTCAGTAAATGGGTAGAGGCGTATGCACTACCAAACCAAGAAGCTACCACAGTTGCCGAAGTCCTAGTGAAAGAGCTCTTTAGTCGATTCGGCATACCGATGGAATTACATTCCGATCAGGGACGAAACTTTGAATCCAACATCTTCCAGGAAGTTTGTCGGTTACTAGGAATACGGAAGACTAGAACGACTGCATTACACCCGCAGTCTGATGGCATGGTAGAAAGGATGAACCGCACAATGGGTAAATACCTATCAAAAGTCGTCTCCGACCATCAAAAAGACTGGGACCAATACATTCATCTGTTTCTATTGGCCTATCGTTCATCCGTGCACGAAACCACTGGACAAACCGCTGCAAAAATTGTTTTTGGACATGAGCTACGCCTGCCTTGTGATTTAAAATTCGGCTGTAAACCTGGAGAGGACCTGGCCGGAGAAGACTATGTCGACAACCTACGAAAGAAGATGGATGAAATACATCAACAGGTTCGTTCCAACATACAGATCGCAAGCGATCGGATGAAGGACGGCTACGACATTAATGCTGATATGGGAGGTTATAAGCCAGGAGACTTAGTCTGGCTCTACAACCCGCAACGTCGTCGGGGACTGTCTCCTAAACTGCAACGCTGGTGGGAAGGGCCATATCAAATCATAAAAAGGATTAACGATGTCATATACCGGATCCGCAAGACGCCCAATGGAAAACCAAGGGTCGTCCACTATAATCGTCTAGCCCCGTTCGCTGGGCAAAACGAGGAAGATCCTAATATCGAAGAAGGCCACGTCCACCAGTTACGGAGCGAAGAGGTGGACTTCGAGCAATTTATGTCCTCTTACGCTGCAGGTCGCAAGGCCCGTCATGGCGTCACCCGAGAAGTTCAACAGGACCTGTTCACCGTACCCGAGGACTATGCACTTGCACATTGCGTCGCTCAGGACCTGCAAATGTCCAGAGGGATTGCTACCGTTTTCCGCAAGAAGTTTGGCGGGATCACCGAGCTACGGGAACAGCTGCCTGCCGTTGGGGCCGCATTACATCTGCAAAGGGAATACCGCAACATCTACTACCTGGTTACAAAGGAACTGTCTCGAGAGAAGCCCAGTTACCAATCAATGTGGAACACACTGCAGACGTTACGCGAGCTACTCCTGCGGGACAATATCCTAAAATTGGCGATCCCCAGAGTAGGCTGTGGCCTTGACGGTTTAGATTGGCGAATTATTAGAAACATGCTGGAAACTCTTTTCCAGCATACCGGCATTGACATTCTTGTTTGTAGCTTCAATCCTCTGGAAAACAAGAAAGCCGAAAAGACCGTGGAATGCTACTTTTATCATACCTCCCACTGCGCTCGCGGGACCACGTGTCGATTTCGCCATGGCCCTTCACCAATAATTTATGAGTGTCCCGAGACGGAACACTCTAGGGAGGGGGCAATGTAGCAAAACAAGCTAGCCGGAACCCGTCTGTTGACGGCAAGCGAATAGCCTTGACCGCATGAGACAGACCAGAGAATTCTATGTGTTTTCAAGTATGCTGATTCGAGAATGTTCTACAGGCAACCAGAGTTACGTTCGAGAAAACACGATGGCCGTATAAAAACACAGCGAATGCTAAAGTCAAGACAGTTCTTACGCAAACCTTAAGCTTGAAACAAGTTCACTTCGAGTGCAACAGTTATATAAATAGTGAAATAAATATTTAGTGTTAGTTTGATTACTAGTGTTTAAGCTTATAACCATTTAGTTTATAGTTATATTCATACTTTTATATTTTTATATTTACATTCTATATTTAATCGTTTCAAATAATAAATATCTAGTTAATAAGTGCATATTTTGTTTTATTTAATTATCTCGTAAAAAGACGAACGAAACGCATTACAGTATTATTAACAAAAACTATATTTAAAAATACTATAATAAAGTAAAAATATTGTAATTTTTTTCAATATTATGTAGGAATAGACAGATGAATATATATATAATTAAACTCTCCATAAATCTACAATTTACGGTAATTTATAAAAAAAAAAAATAAAAACATGTCATAGTAACATATCTCCTTCTATAGATAAAAATATTTAAATATTAAATGATTTTCTAATATCTTAACAAATTTTTACGTCAAATATTTTAACTTATTTTAATGCATTGTTTTTAATTTTATGTATTTAAGAAATTATTAATTATGTTTGTAAATATTATTTAACATTTTATTACAAATATTCAGTAGCATGAACATGAACAATGTATTTTTTCACAGTTGCCTGCTGTTTAGGTAAATAAAACATCTATAAAAATTTTTCTTTATACCTACATAATAAAAAATTATAATCAGTAAATACCAGATTGTACATTTAATTATTTATATCAAAAATAAATTTTAAAGTTATCTAGCTTTTTGCATAAAAATGTGTTTCAACAAAACATTAAAAATTTATAATATATGTTAAGTTTTTTTATCATAAAAGCTATATATCATACCGACTATTGTATCTTGCTGTAAAGTTGTAATCTAGAAACGTCTAGAATATGAGATATTGCTTACCCACAGTTTCATATTACTGAAGAACTGTGTCCTTATTAAGATGGTCTATTTTTGTTCTATTATTAAAAAGTACAATAGACAAAAAATTAAAAAGATTTCACGTTGAATCAACCTCATAATGAAGCAAACTTTTTAACAAATAAAGTAAGATTGCTTTTAGTTTATGAAACATTGTCATTGTATCCAAATATAAATTTAACACAAAATGTAATTGTAATTGTAATTATAATTTTGGTAAAAATCGAAAAATTTATGAAGTTAACTAATTTTTTCCGCCAAAAGTAAAAATTTACCAAATGCATAATTTTCAATCGAAATACATAGATTTTGATGCGCTAAATTCAATGATGATTTTTTTTTTTTAGAATTTTGTCCAAAAATATTTGTGTAGGGCATTGTACAAAAAAAAAAATACAAAAAGATATAGAAGATGCTTGAAACAAAAATACAAAATTATGAAACAACTTATATTAGTAATAAATTTATTTTTTTTTGTTTGATTCTCAAGTTGGTATTTTGTTTTTCTACTTTCCCGCAGTGCTTTTGGGATCTTAGTTATTGATAACTATTTTATATTTTGACAGTTAAAAATAAAGATTTAAGATTGGTTTTATTACTAGGTCTTTTGTAGAGTTTTTGAGAAAGTTATATCTGAAATATCTGTATATATTAAAAAAAATTGTAACATTATTCTAAAATTATATGATTATTAATTACTATATTATATTACCTATATTATTACATTACAATATTATTACTATGTTAGTAATGTATGTTATTATTACTATGTTGTAAATAAATAAATTAATTTACTTTTAGTGATTATCAATGTATTTTCCAAATTTTTATTAGTTTCGAATTATACTCTAGTGATATATTTTTAAATAAAATTAATCACAAATTTTTTAATTTTTAGTTCCACTATATCTAACTAAAATATAAATTATCATCTAAATAAGCAATAAATTAAAATATATTTTATAATCTACAACTATTAGAAAATTATTTTTACGAGCAAATAAAACTATTCGGCGAAGTATTCCTAGTGAAATGTCTCAAGCATAGAACTTTATAAAAAGTTAAACAAAACCGACGCGACATGTGAATGTCTGCGCATCGTGACAGACATAGACGTCGCCGTCGCTTGTTGTCCTTGAAATCCTGCAAAATGTATTAGCGCAAATTTAAGTACATTCGTGTACGAATTGGATGGGGTGGTTTTTTAATTTTCATGAATTATTTGCAATGAGTTGTTTATGTTAATTTTGTTCTGAACTATTTTTATTTATATTAATAATAAATTGTACAAAAACGCCTTTGTATTTGACAATAATATGTATTGATCCATAAGATTATTTAATTATTTATTTACAAATTTACAAACTTTTTTAACAAGAATATAAAAATGACAAAATATAAAGTTATATTTTATATTTGGTTAGTATAAAATATTAATAATTACAGGCAATATCAGTGAAATAATAATCTGTTTCTTTACTCTTGTTAAATAATGATATTCATATATGCATTTCTCACCCCAGTGAATTTTGAATTATTACTAAACATTAATCAAAATTTTGTTCGTTTATTGTTCAACAATTTTTGACTAATCACAACATTACATTTAAAATATTTGAAAAATTAGGACTATTGCTAGAATACTGTGTATATAGTTATTTTGAAACGTCATTTAGTTTTAACTAATACGTTTAATTTTTACTTGTGTAATTGTAGAAAAAGTCTAATCACATTTAATAACTACTATTCATTAAAATAAAATTTACGACACAAACCAAATTAATGATTTAAATTTATGAAAAGTAAATAAATAACTTTATTTAACCATAAGACCATAACTATGTTCTTTATTTTAAACTCAGTAGTTAGTAGAACAAGGTCCGATTTAAACTAATATCGGTTTTAAGAAAACTGCTGTCATAAGACCACAACTATACAAATGAATTAAAACACTCATGAACAACACTGTAAAAATATCAATGTAAATTTACATTGATAATCTTAGTAATTTTACCATATTTTTGTTGTAATTTTTATTAATTATTGCAAATTTATTAAAAAATTATAAAATTACAATGAAAAACACTGCAAAACTACTATAATTATCAATGTAAATTTACAATAATTTTTTACAGTGTAGCTACTTATTTTTGTAATTTATAAATATCACTTGTAATAAATATAAATATCAGTAACTTAAAATAATTAAATTTTAAACATATATGTATATATATATATATATATATATATATATATATATATATATAATTATTATTATTATTATTTTTCAGTTTGTCAGGAAGTACCACCAAATTAATATCATAATAAATTAAAGTAAATAATCAAAAAATTCCGTTCAATCTAAACAAAAATCATGTCGATTTGATCTCAATAATGTTGTTCATTAATTAAATATTTAAAAAATAACTAATCCCAATTTTGCGACACAAACACATCAAACTAATATATCATTTGTGACTTTTTTGTCTAATTAAAAAGGTTTTACGTATCAAAAAAATTCAAATATACATAGATTTGAAAACCGGTTCCTGGAATTAATTCTTTGCTTATTATTGTCAACGGTACCTAACTAGGATTTTAATAACTTGATGCTCTAAATATAGCGTTATTAATTTTTTTGTAATAAAGCATGTTGCGTTACAAATTTTTTTGTTATAATTTAATGTTGTTTTACTCGTTAGTTAAACTTTGAAAATGATGTCGCTATAAATATAATTACAAGTTATATGTAGGTAGTTTATTAATTTTTATAATATTTAAAAAATTTAAAATTATAAATGAAATTTATAAGATTTATTTAAATAAAAATATTTTACATAGGTAATTTTACAGTTTTTAGAATGTACTTATTATAACTATAACAATATAGGTTCTTAAAAACCTACTACAACTTGGGTAATAAGTAGTAATTTTTTTTTCTCTTGGTATTGAATAATGAAGAAGAATTTAGTCTCCTAAGCACTGAGGATACTATCTATGATGTATGCGAAACGTCTGCGACGAGGATAAATTCAATGAATACCGGCCGTGAAAACCTGAAAATTACTAAAAAAAAATTTTTTACTTTTTGAACTTGATTTGGAATTTTATTTATCTGACTACTAAATTACAGACAAAATTCCCGCTATTAAACTCTGATATATCTTTAAAACAGTTTATATAATTAGAACAAATAAAATTATTATTAGAATCCTAAACTCATTCTTTCAAACAAAACAAAATTCATTCACTGAAAACCCAAGAATAGTCCAAAAAGATCAACATTGAATTGCTTATACACACTCGCGGCATGCAGCCTCAAAACATTTAAGTAAAGGTTGTATATGCCCTGTAAAAGCGCTCACACCAATTAAATCCGCCCCTTCTGTCGGACTAATTAGACTTTTACAATCCGCTGGAATTTACGTTATCGCGCGCGAGGTGTTAAAAATGCTCTCGCACTTTTACATTTATCCCGGTTTCACACTAGACTTGCGATGCTCAGAGCCGCTTCTTTTCTCGTATTTCGTTTGTTTCCGTGTTTTTGTGCGTTGCGAGTGGATCCACACTCACGCATACATGCAGGAACACAGTTGGCTTTGAATTTGCCGAGTGGTGCAGTTGTTCTTTTGTTTCGGATGAAAACGAAATGGTTTGAAATTAAAATGGCTGTATTATTAGTTTTAACAAATTAATTACTGTAAATTAATTATTTTTTGTTTTTCTTTTCTCGCTTTGGAAATTATTTTATGTTGAAAATTAATTTGTAAATTTGAGTTAATTTTTAATTTTAAACATATAACATTTTATAATTAAGATATCAGTTAATTTTGTGATTTAATGTTATTTAAAATACTTATATCTAGAAATCAAATATAAACCTTATATTTATCCAATACACGTTTATAAATGATACATTATTATTATTATCCATTTTTAGTCAAAAAAAAAGAAAAAGAAATACCTATATTTAAGCTAAATCTTATACCATAAAATAAGTAAATTCTTAAAATAAAAAAGCTTTAGAATTAAGTTCTGTATACATTTTAATTAGAAATCGACTTTTTCATATAATCAAATGACATCTATATTAAATGAACAAGAACATAGAAACAAGTTACTAGGTAACAAAAGAAGTAACTAGATTACTTATAAATGATTAACTAAAGGAAATTAAATTTTATTTAAATTAGTGGCTTCACACTGATTTATGTTATCTTTTTTTTTTATAAATTGTTAACGAACGAGCAAAGCTCGGTTTTCTTGTAAATTTAACCACATTAATAAATTTTAATATAATATATATACATATATATATATATATATATATATATATATATATATATATATATATTTAAATATATATATATTTTCCTTTCAAACATATATTTTTTATATTAACGCAAAATTAACAGCTCTATATATATATACATAACTGTAAATCATTAAATCAATATTTATCATAATATCATAACTTAATTAATGTCTATATCAAAATGAATTAATAACTGCATTAATAATGTGACTCACATTTACAAATAAAACGACATGATTCTATAATAAAAAGTAAAGCACAGTTAGATTGCAAACCAAGCAACGAGAAATACACTGCTCTGTATTTATATATCTTATACGTTTGACATAACTTTGACAACATTAAGAATACTGTCGTTGTAAGAACGGACAGCAAAGAAACGCAAGAATATTTCAAAGAAATACAATTAAATGCTGGATTTTATGGCTCAGTTGACAGAGTTAATTAGTGAATTTGAAATTTATTACTGCGCTGTTATCTATTTACAGCGGCTCATTACAAACTACCAAAATTAACGTTAGAAAACCTTACATACATATACTTCTATTCTATGTATATTAAAAATTAAAAATTATTTTTTTAGTGTGTCTACAATTATATTAAATTGTGCAATTCCCAGATATTTTATATTTTAAAAGTAAAACGTTAGGCTGATTAAATTTCATATTTTATGATCAGTATTTTTAAATCATAGAAACTAGAAGAAAATAAATTTAAAATCACTAAAAATTAATGAAAACGTTAATTAATGATTTTGAAAAACATTTGATTAAAATATCGATCTATAATTTATGATTTCTTAATAGAACACATTATGTAGTTTATTAAAAACATAATCTTTTAAAATTTTCAAATAATTATATATTAAGATTTGCTTAACTTTTAAAAGTAATTTTTGTCAAAAGTACTTTTTAAAATAATTTATTTAAATTTTATGTCCGAAATAATAATACAAAAAAGAAGAATTATTTATATTCTATAATAAAAAAATAAAAAACATATTTATAATAATTTATAAATAATTTTTTTTTTATAGAAATACTTGTAAAAAAAATAGTAATAAGAATATGAGCTACTAATTTTGTTAATTAACTAATTTTTGACAAAACTGATCATATTGAATGAAATTGTATTAATTAAGTATTTGTTATTTTCTGTTGCCTAATTCAGAGCAGAATTAACCTATCTTGCAGTGCAACGTACCAAAGCAATTTCATGCCTAATTCAAACTCTTCGAATTATACTATACCGATTAGATATATATTATAATGTTTTAGAATGCCTAACTGTAAATTTATAGCTGATAACACAAATGCATTTCTGTCAAACCAGATGTTTTCATTTAAGATAGTATTAATTAAGAAGAGAAACACTATCAAATTTTTAAATCTTGTTTCAATATTATGCATTGTTTAGTTTCAAGTTGTTTTTAAAATATAGCCAGTGAACTATTATAATTTAAATAGCAGGAAGATTTATGTTTGAATATAAATTTGAAAATACATGACTGCCGTATTATATTGAGGGCATAAAAATATATCTAGATCAAACATAGAAAATATTTCATCAAAGGGTTGTAAATTATGTAAAGTAATTTAAAACTTAACAAGTGTTAATATAAATATGAATTCAAAACTAAACTAATTAGTTTAACTGCGTTGAAATGAAGTAAATTAGAAATTAAATTTTTATTAATGTTGATATAATTTTTATTGCACATAATCTTTATAAGTGAATAACGATTTTTTATATAAATGTTTTTTCTTATAAAATTTTTAACTAAAATAAATTTAAAAACATGTGTTTATACCATTTTCTGAATTAACTTTAGAAATATATATATAAAAATATATGACAAAAATTTGCGTAAATAATTGTTCATTAATATTGTCTTGCAGTAGGTCACAAATTAACAATTAAAGACTTGATTTTTCAAATAGTTACTTAACAAAATATGAAAAAAAAATCTTTTGATTATTTATTTTGAAAGTAGTGTAAATTTATTTTTTCTTATTTCCTAATACAAAAATTTTATATTTAAATTTATATTACAATTTACTTAACAACACAAGCAGAAATCTCAACAAAAAAATTATTATTATTTGTAATTATAAACTATATTAACAATTTTTCCGAAATCGGTGTTGCAGTATTTTTAAGCTAAACTGTTCATTTATCTGCAACTGTCTTTTTTAATAAATATTAAAAATATCCTAATTTTAAATTTTAATTATTTTTCGGCAATTAAACAGCTTAATAATATTTCATAAATTTTTATGAACTTATTAACTTCCAAAATTAATACATTAATTTTCCAAAAATTAAAATAAAAATAACCAATTTGTAAAACAACAATTTATCATAAAAACCATCAAAAACCAACAAAAATTACGTACAACCACAAAACATAAAATAAAATTACCACTTTTTTTTATAAATAACCGTACGTGTTGACTGTTTACATCCTCAAAGTTAAAATAAAATTAAAAACATCCATTCATAATATTAATTCTTTAAAGAACAAGACGTAAAATAATGTATTCACAACGTTCAGAATAATTTTTCGACGAATATACACGCAACACATACAAAACTCAACAACAATTTACGACAGATCATCTAACATACACACACACACGCATACATACACATACACACTTGAAGCTATAATTAATTATTGCAGCTAGAGTAGTCTTATATTCTAGTACACTCAATGAAAACTAAACTTGAATGGCGTGTTACCTGTATAATTACAATTTTAATTCAAATTAGAATATAATAATGATTGTTGTTTATATTTAATCATACTAACATGTAACTATGTGCATTAATATATGAAGAAAATGTGTCCGATATCGTATATGTTTTCTAAAAAAAAAATATTAACATTAATATCTAAAAAAATATTTAACATTTTGTTAGTTTTTCGATTAATTTTTTTTATATTTCAAACAAAACAACTAATCTTATTCTTTAATTTTTCAATAAAAAATTTATTGAATTCTAATTTGTTTTATTTTAAATCCTACAAAAAAATGCTGTTTCTGTTATTTATTTTTAAAAAATATATTTATTTTTTGTATATATATAGACAAAAAATATTAATTAGAAATAAAATCTTATTAGTTACAAAAACTCTAGCAATAAAATTGATTTCCGTCCAATTTTCATATTAGTCAATTGTACATAATACCGTGTGTTTCAAATTGAAGTTAACGTGTACGGTAACATCGCATCGGATATCTTAATACATATACCGGAAATTAATTTATATGTAAAGCGTAAACACGTATTCCCCGGTATAAATATAAATAATGCTTTATTAGTGTATGAGAATTTGTGACTAAATTGTGTATAAACCAAACCGGCGCGGCCGACCGGTACGGTGTTTAGCCGATGATGAAGATAAATGTGTCTTATATTGAATGATTGGAGACAGGGTTTTCCGTGAGACAGGGCCGTTTTGGGAATTTACTCTATGGATATTCATAATGAATTTGAATTTACTAATGGTTGTTAATTTTTATTCAATAGTTTCATGTGTATTATCGGCAGATGTAATTTGATAAAATTTAATTTAAATCCTAATCATTTTTATATAATATAGATTTTTAACCAGTTAATTTTATTTAAAAAATATTTTTGTGGAATTGCTAGTGAAAATTAAAATTTATATTCATAACAAAATGTAATACATATAAATATTTGAAAATAAATACTTCTTTGTAACATTAATTTTTCTTAAATATAAATTTACATTTTTATTATACATTTATATTTTGGTTGATTTCAAAATAAAAATTTAATTTAAATTTAAAAATATCGTAAGTATAAGTCACTTGAACTTAAAAATAATATTTATATATATATATATATATATATATATATATATATATATATATATATATATTATTTTTTAAAACTATTTTAATTATTTATATATTTGTTACACAGTGTGTCAATTGATATTTTAATAATAATTTTAAGAATTTTATAAATTTTATATTAATATCTAGTCTTTTATATTTAAATTTAATTATAAATATTTTAATAATATTAAATATTCAAGCCGATTAAAACTTATCACTTATTTTTTTAAAAAATATGCATAAAGATATACAAAAAAATATAGATATACATAAAGATATATAAAAAATACAAGAAATTTGCAAATTAAAATAAATTATATATGTTAAAATTGTGTCTCTGACGGTTAGTACTTGTTTTTATTTAGAATAAAGTTTATGAACTAATCGGCGTTACATTGAAATATTAAACCAATAGTTAAAAAGTCAGTTTAAAGTCCGGTTAGAACGCTAATTTTCCATTGAGCAAACTCTTAACGATTCCGAACCGATTAGAGAGTTTGTTGGAACAAACCTAAATATACCTTAAATTATTTATGTACTATTTAAGACACTGCCATATTAAATTATATCAATTTATTATTAATTTATTTAAATAAAATAGTAAAATAAACTTTTAAAATATTATTTTGTTTTCTATCAAAAATAGAAGTACTCTCTATAACGAATATTTTAAATTATTTATTATTATTTTTAAGAGATTTATTTAAATTTAACAATTTAACATAAGAGTCAAAAAGAATGTGAGATAGACTATAAATTTTGGAAAAAAAAAATCGTGCAACCGGTACTGTAAATACATCAATATATCTCATGCGTTTCAAAACACGTACTTCGCACTCAGTATTCTAGCTCAATACGTAGTATGTGTCCAATTGAATTTAATTATTAATTAAGTAAGTTTTTCTTTCGACTCTAGCAGGTTCGCTTTTCGATTTAAAAACAGTTTTGATAAGAATTTATATGTTTTTAATGAGCGAATGGAAATCGAATGGCAGGTTCAGTGATGGATGGTTTCATACTTGACACTGAATGTCCCGAATTTTGTTTAGGCAATCAATTAATGAACCCAGTAACAAGATTAATATGATTATGTAATTTATATACTGTAGTAAAACCAGTTGATTATAATATATTAATTTTTTTTATGCTAGTTACGGAAGTATACTTTAAAATAATTTTATATTATACAGGCTTATATTTGAATATTAGTAATAACGTACAATTAATATAATACCGATTTTTTAAATACATTTAACAAGAAAATTATGGAAGATACAATTTTTTTACTACGCATTTAATTAATTTTCCAAAATAACGATATAGCCTTAACTTTTGAAAATTTTTATGATACAAGTTATGATCCATGGCTGTTAAAAAACTGTATTTTATTTCATTATTTTTTAAACGTAAAATAGTAATAATTAAAAAAGTAAAAAATTAATTATTTAATTAAAAAAGGAATTTTAATATACAACGTTTTTAAAACGGACTAAAAAGTATAAAATAATTTCTCCTAGTTCCATACAGATTTATAACTCCAAACAGATTCTTAACTCCATGTAGATTATTTTGAAAATTTTTAATAGCTATGACAATACTTGTATGATTTAAAACGAAAAACATGGGGCGCATGCAATAGATAAGTAAGGAGTGCAGAGAGTAGCTGTCGTTGCTACAAATTATAAAAATGCGAAAGTTTCCAAATAGTAGAAATAGAAAAGCATATTAAAGAGGTATCATGAATGTGAATGAAGCTAGATTTGCTTGTCTGGATAAGAAAGTTTGGAGAAAATTATTTCGGAATAATGGGAAGAGTTTGTGCTACACCAGTTTGGATACATGGTGTAATTGTGTATATATTATATATATATATATATATATATATATATATATATATATATATAAATTAATAATTAAAAAATATTATTACTAAAATATTACACTAATATTTGTTTATGATTAAAATTTAATAAAACTTATAATTCTTAAAAATTTTTAATATACGTAAATATCTTTTAAACTATATAATAAGACATACTGACCTTGTATTTGTAGCTCTTTCAGAAGTATTTTTAAGATAAAACTTTGCATATTTTAAATTATTTATTTGAGTAATATTATAACAATATTTAGTTTTATTTATATTTAAAAATGTTAAATATAATAACAAGTATTTAATTTATAAAAATTGCTTATATTTAATATATCATAAAAACAAAAAAAAAATTGAAATTATGACTACTTATTACTAAAATAGCTTTTAATTTTAAAATGGGTTATGAATGTGCACTGCCATTTGTATTATGATATAAACAATTTTGTATTAATCATATAATTTATCCAATTATGATTAAATTATCAATTAATTTAGACATTATTTAACTATAATTATTGTGGCTTTCTATGAAAATAATGTTCTAATAATATCTCTATATAATAATAAAAGCTATTATTCATTTATGATAATAATATTGGTAACAAACTAGTGGTAGTGAAATTAACCTAAAATGGTTAATTATTATTACAGATTTAATAAACACGTTCTTAATGTACCAACAAACACAGTCGTTGTTCAGTTAATAATGACGTGATTAATTATAACTAATTGATGATCAAATTAATTTAATTAACGAATAAAATATTTAAATGCAATTAATTGAAACGAGACACTGTGATATGCATGTTGTAAGGAATGCCTTTTATGGTAATTCTAGTGATTTGTCTCAATACATATTTATCAGGTATGCCATCATTTTTATTGTTGATTTAAACTTAAATTGTTCGATAAAAAATTCAGTCGCTACCTTTTTTAGAGTACGATTTCTTTTGCAGTTGTTACATTTTTATTAACCGAGAAATTAACAATTTGATTTGAAAGTTTTCTTGCGCAAGGTTATGTTGCATTGTTTTACTTTATTCTCACATATTTGACATTTAATTAACTAACATAAAACCAAATTAAAGGTATGTCTATGTAGATCAATTAAAAGGGTAAAACGCCGATTGAATAACATAATCACAATTTTAAGTTCTTACAAGTATTTTTGAAAATATTTGGTCTCTCTGATATTTTACGTTTTTTACAACAATTTAACATCAAAATATATAACTATATAACAGCATTAATATATTTTTGATTATTGGATATATTGAGTATTTCTGTATCTTTAGATTACTGATTATAATTTTAACTTTAATCAAAACAAAGATGGAAGTTTTTATATTTGAATTTTTAGATAAATTTTGTGATAATTTATTATTAATTTATAGGAGTTTTTTTTTTTGTCAAAGTAGATAATTATATAATTTTAATATTATGTAACAGCATTAATATTACTTTGAACTAACGTCATTTAAAGAAAAATAAAATATATGTAAGCTATGAGAATACAGTATACTTGCAATAACGCCGATTTATTGAATTGACCAAACAATAATGCTTTAAAGTTTAAACTAACATGATGGTCTAAATTAGAAAATAGTTAAAGACATATGTACATAAAATTGTATAGTACAAAATAATTGTCAGTTATGTTAAATATTACGCACTTTTAATTATCTAAACTCACTTTTACTTTGCACTCATCGCGTCCTGTTGAAACTATAATTATTCGTAATTTTCTATATTTATATTTCTTGCAATAACACCTTCTAATACAAAGTAAGTTTCGATAATTCTTAATTGCAGTCCGCATAAATTGACAGCCAGCAAGTTGATAAATTATGCAATGAGATATTTCTTCAGCATTGCTGAAACTACACATCAGACATGGGTATTCGACAAAAATTAATTACAGATTAATCGAAAAACACCCTGTTCATAGCCATATAGGTAGAGTAGCACGAGGAGCACTTATGTTCAACTACGAGCAGATTGATAAAATAAAACGAAGATTGTGGAAGAAAACAAAAAATTGTAACGAGAGAGTGCGTTTTACATTAGCACGGGTCGATACTTAATTCAGGTAGTTAGTTAATATGCATGATCTGTGATTACATGTTACCATCCTTGTTGGTGGAAAAAAAAAATGAGCGACGCTTACATATTCCTAACCTAGCATTTTAACGTTGGAAAAAATTGTTAGGGTGTTAAAGATACATTTATCGTCTTCTGCAAGGTGGTATTTTGCTGTTAATTTTATCTGTTTTAATTTTAACGTGTAGATGTTTTGAAAATACTTAATTGTGATGAATACGTCAATGTGGTACAATCGCCTTCATATAACTGCAGAAATTATTGATTTTTCAATAAAAAAAAATACCGGTTACTACAAAACTTTATGAACAAAACTATTTTGAAACAAATTAGAATTATATACAATAAAGTTCAATGTAAATTTATAAAGCTCTTTTTCATATTTTTGTGCAAGTTTTCTTTTATACATACTTGACTAACTACTTCGTGAATTTAAGTAAAAATTATAATAAAATATTAAATAATTTGTATTACTATTAAGTAAATACATTTTAGTTTCCTTTTTCAATATTATTTTTGTAATAAATTTATTAGCATGCACAATAAACTGTAATACAATAAAAAACTAAATAATATGCAAATAAAAGCAAAGAAAAATAAATGAATGTTGTTAATTCTTGATTAAAATATGCAATGTGCCGTTATATTTATTAGCAAATGTATTATTGTTACAATATACCGTTTGTTCGAATACTTTAAATCTTTGTAATACGTTATTATTAGATTTCATTTCTCATTGATAAGAATTGATAGCAAATTAAATTATTGTATAAATCCAATAGTGCATATTTTAAATTGTAGGTCATCTTAAAGTTGAATACTTTAAATAACAATTAGAGATAGTTGCTTTATCATATTACTAGTATATACTTTATTCAGCATACATAACTAATGAATTATAATACATACAAATGAAGATTATACAGTGTCATTGTTATTAGTCAAAGAAAATAATTTTAAAATGCTATTTATATTTAATATATCTCTTACTCTTATTTACTATATTAGTACGAAAGCTTATGATTTCAGTAAATAGAAATATAAAATTACCTTGTCATTTTATTATAAAATAAAATTAAAATTAGTAGGTAAAATATATTTTTTCTCTACGTGACTTTTCTATACCTACTTGGTCGAGTTCAGCGAATATTCAGGTAATACAAAAACAAATGTTTTACTTTTATTTAAACATATAATATTGTTAAATAATAATGTAATTAACTACGCAAGTAGATTAATAATTGTTTTTAAAATGTTTGGTTAGCTGACAATACGATGTTATCTAATAATATGTTTAACAACTATAACTGATTTTGATTATTTTTGTTTATACTTTTTACTCCCTTCAACTTTACGATTTCTAATTCTTAAATATTCATCAACAGTTTCCATTTGCTTAACAATAGTTGATTCTTATACTAGATCATATGTGGATAATATATTAATAGTAAAAATAATTACATTTTTTTTAAATAAATCTATAAACAAGTCTTAAGCTGACAAAAGTAACAAGAGCAAAATCAAACAGACAGAAAAAAAAATTGGAGGCATAAAGACTAGCATTTAATAAATGCCAACTGGTACCAACGTAAAAAAAGACTAATCATTGGTAATCAGTTATCTTAAATCCAAACTGACTGTCAACTTCTTTACGTGTCATTTAGATCCAGTGAGATTTGTCAACTTAGCAATTGGGGCGTTTCTTGATAGCATTGTCATTCCTTCCCTTCTCAAAAATCGCTCTTATAGCAAACCGATAATATTAGAAAATGTATAAAGTAATATATATTAAAAATCATAACTGTAAAAAAATTACAATTAAATTTAATTAATAAAAAATGTTCTATTTTTGATAAATGTCACAAATATATGTGCTTTAATTTAAAAAAAAAAATTTATTGTTATTATAAAGCTGAAATACAAAATTGTATTTGTTAGTATTTAAAAATGCAATAATGGTATATATATATATATATATATATATATATATATATATATATATATATAACTATTTTGTAAATTTCAGCAAAATATTGTCATAGCTCTGCATTTTTTACTTTATAAATGATTAAAAAATGTTATTTTCAAATATCCCGGAGCTATGTAAATATGACAACGTGCGTTTTTATCTATTTTTTGTTACATATATCTATAACATGTACAATAATATTATAGTCAATATTGAATTTTGTAGAAAAATATTTTTATATTTATAAAGATAATAACTATAAAATATACAGAATATGTTACTAAATCAATGAAATATATATATATTAATTATTGTTAATACAAATAACATTATTACAATAATGCATAAAATCATATGTTTTTGAATTTTTTTTTAGTTTTAATAATAATAATTTTATATATATATATATATATATATATATATATATATATAGAAAATTATTTAAATATTTTATTACATACATACATACATACATACACAATCACGCCATGTACCCAAAAGGGTGTGGCACAAACTCTTTTTATCATCCCGAAATCAGTCGCCTCCAAACACTAATGTTATTTTATGAATATGACATTACATTATACATACAAAATATTATAGCTTAAAAAAAATGAGAAGCCGGTAAATTTTATAATTCTAATTCAATTGTATTGAATTTAGTTCGAAAATTTTCTAATATTTAATAAACATTTTAGTATCTCAGTGGAATAATGAAAAATATGCCACTTTGATCAAAACTGAATTTCAATATTGGTCAAATATTAATATCTAGCTACTCTCATTTGAAAACATTAAATGCTTATATTTCACTGATTATTTTTTCTAATCTTTAAACGAAATTTAACTTTTCCATTGATGTCTTCAGCTGTAGCACACATTTTTCTTGGTAAATGTGAAATATGACGTTATATTTTACTAAACAATAAAAAAAGTTAAAATTTTATAACTGTTAAATTTAACAGTTGATATGAGTGTGTACAGCATTTAAGTTGAAAATGCGATTGGATGCAGTTAATAAATTACATTACTTTCATAAAAATTTTATAATTTAAATGTGTAGTTCTACGAATAAATGGTACGTTTTTAAACAATCGAATGAAACGAAAACAAAACAAAATGAAATTAAGAATGCAAACTAATAACCAAAAGCAATATTCATCGCCATCGCCGCAAAGATTGAATAAAACACAAAGCCACATTGAAACAATCTGAACCGAACAATAGATTCCTGATGTACTCTATTGAAATATCGGCAGAAAGTACAGTTAGTTCGCGGCAGTGAAAGGTGGCGTTATACGTAGGTACATTGAATCTCCTAGCATTGCCGGTAACATAAATGCATGATATTCGCAAGAGATACGAACCTGTTTACATTATTAGACAACTAAAGACCCACCGGATACGGAAAACGGGTCAACCGTTCAAACAATGAATTATTTACGAACAGATAAATTGACAGCGCTAAGTTATAAATCATTTTACAGTGTGCTGGTGCTCTGGTGTGCGGTACTCTCACGCGGAATTGCTTTTTGTATAATATATTAAACTATTGGTATTATACAAATATTTGCATACCTATATATCAATTTTGATTTTATGACGTTTATTTGGAATATTATTGAGAATTTATTTGAGCAGAGAAAGCGATTGGATAATTCATGGTCAGAATTTTTTTATATCAATATTTGATTTATTTTTTATAGATTTTATTTGAATAAGGTTATCCGGTAAAAACTGAAATCAGTGCTTATAAAAATTTAAATAAAAGTTTACGCTCAATAATTAGTAAATTAAAGTTAAAAAGTGAATTAATTCAAATCGCCATTGTAATATGATATCACTGAAACAAATAATTTGTTTGATTTTATACAATATTTTTTATTTCTATTTTAAGAACATCAAATGTTATATATATATATATATATATATATATATATATATATATATATATATATATATATATATATATTGTGCATATATCTAAACATATATATAATATCAACAAAATTTATAAACCACAAATTGACATAACCTACTGAAGTTTTATACAATTTATATTTTCATTTTAACATCTCTCTTTATATATTATAAAATTTATTGTAATTATATTATAATCGTTAGTAGTAACTTATTTTTTTGCGTATACCATGACGTAACTGCGAAAAAAAAACAGAAATTTTAATAACTTCAACATTTTTATTTTGTATTTGCTCACTTTAATTAACTTAAAATAAAAAATACGAGTTACTATTTTTCATTACATATTTTTGACGTATAAAAAATTAAAATTGCTAAAAATCTTAAATAGCACTATTTAAATTTGGTGTCATATATTACTACTATTAACAATTTCTTAATTAAATTTGTCTTTATATTACAATAAAATCAAATTAAATTTAATATATTCAATATTTCTCTTTTCCGATGAAACATATTTTCCAATTCTATCACAGCCATCAACAAATCCTTAGCAAATACTTTTCAAAGGTAATCCTTAGCAAATCAGCCCAAGGGGTGCACAAAAACCGTCAGTTGCATCATAAATACATGGCAAAAGAACGAAAGACGCGCAGTCAATCCCGTTGGCTCCGGTAAGGTGGGAATTTGTTTGTTTTGCTTTGTATCGGATATGAAGATGGGGCCCCGGATCGAATCCCAATGGGATACCAGACGCTGCAGACACGCGAATCTTAAAGCTGACTGACGCCGTCATACCCGTCTGTCGATGGATTTTTTTGCCTTGTTTCCATTTTGCAGATTTTTTATTTAGCTCAAGAAAGTTTTAAAATCAAATTGTAAAGTATTTTATTAAATTTCATTTAGTAAATTGGTGAGATTTTGTAAAATTTATTGTTTATTAAATTTGTAAAATATTATCAGTAAAAACACGATGCCATCTACGATGTATAAGAGGATAGATCGACCATGGCGTACCAGCCCAGAAAGTTCTCTAAAGGCAATGGATACCGGCCGTGGAAGCCTGAAGATTACTTCACCTGCTATCTCTATTTTAATTTTTATAAATCTTTCTATATTTGGAAACTAACAAAATAAAGTTAATTTAATTAACAATGTACACTATATATATATATATATATATATATATATATATATATATATATATATATATATATATATACATATATATATATATATATATATATATATATATATATTTACAGGTTATACATAATTAATTTTGTATTAAGTCTGCAAATTTGTAACTATAAACTAAAATTAATTGAATTTAAATTAAATGCAATATACAAATAAACACTGGATGCAAATAAACTTTGAATGCCAACAAAAATAATTGAAAATAAAAAAAACATTATGCTTATGTATTTTAGAAAAATACTAAATAGAAAATATCCATGATTGTTACAATTGAAGTTTTCATATTACTACTCAAACATTTTCGCAACTCAAACTTTACTATCACTATATAACTATCAATGTTTGAAAACTCTAAACTCGGCACCAATCGGTTGATTGAGGCATGTTTTATTTCGTTAGAAAACCTCTCATCTACCCATTCCAATATCTTGACCAACATCGTCGGGAACGAAATACGAACTAGAGCAGGCCCGATTGCATTCGTACAAAAGACCACGTGCCGGACGCAGTGAGCTGGATAACTATTGCAGCGCCAAAGCAATACTCCTGGTTCCTATTGCTGGGAATGAAGATGGAAAAGCCGATGAGCGCTGATGCAGAAACTGATTCGGTGTACACTGTTAGGATACTATTGGACGGAGTATAGAGTACAGATGCATGGATGGTGTAAGTAGAGACTTGGTTAACATGTTTGAGATTCTAAGGGTGTGCTGCGGTTGTTGCAACGTTCAGGTGGTTGTTTTTTTTTTTTGGAAGGTGGTGATCCTAGAAGGTTTGTTCAGAGATGGGTTTTAGTGGAATAGAATTTAGATGAATTGTGTAGTTGGTTATCCAAAGAGATATTACGACAATTAATATTAATAAATATTAACTAAATTATTTATTTATAGAATACTAAAATATTATATTATTTAATATTGTAATAATTACTTTACTTTTTGGTAAATTTAAATTTACTTCTGAAATAGATCTTGTAATTTAAAAGATAGATTTTTGGTAATTAAATAATGGCGATAGATAATTACAATTTAGTTTAATTTATTTAAATGAAATATATTACCAACAACAATTAAAATGTTAATCAAACTACCACATTAATTAAAATAATTTTTTGATTGTTGCTAATTTAAAATTTTGACTGTAACTTAAAAAATATTCTTTGTTTTTGTACTGATAATTTTTAGTAACTAACTTTTAAAATATATTTTTGATTTTGAGCTAGATAAACAAAAACAATAACGTAAACATAAAAATCTATTGAAATCGTATATAAAATGTTATTTGAAAATACAAAAAGTAATACATTATTTTTAATATCATATTGTTAGGTTACCCGAATTTTAATTGGACAGCCAATCCGACTTGGAATCAGAAAATTATGGAGTTAAATCTTGTTAAGAAACGTTTTTTTTTTTTTATTATCAAATAAATATTTAATTTTAAACAACATGATATTGAACATATTAAATTTATTCAATAAACATTAAAATATAGATATATTATTCTTAATAACTTACTTCTATAAATAGTAAATGCAAAAACACAAATTACAGAAACTAATACTAAAAATATAATGAAAAATTAATAGGTGTGGTTCTAATTATCATATTTACTGTAATTTGAATAAATAACTAAACAAAAATAAACTATACAAAACTAAAATTGATGAGTGCAATTAAGCAAAAGTTTGAGTACATAACGCCCTAATTACTCGAGAAAAATTTAAAAATCGACGCCCATGCATTCCCATCAATCTCATTAAAACTAAAAATGGACAAAACTAATTTGCGGCCCACGCATCGCCCTTTCAGACAACCCTGTAATCTTGATGTATCTCAGATACGACACGTTAGCAGTCAATGATAGCAGCGGTACCACTTTTGATCTTGTTACTGCTAGATATCTAGTTGAAATATATTTTGTATTACTGCATATATGAGTGTATAGTATTTATCGTAGATGTATTTATTAAGAAATAAATTAGTAAATAATATATTCATAGGGTCGGTATTTTAAATCTCCGTTAAAATCATTAGTTAATTATCTTTAATACTTGTTAAATAAAAATCTGTATTTTGTGTACTAGTTAACAACAAGCAGTTGAGAAACTTTAAAAATTATTTTCTCGAAAATAAGATTTTGTGATATGAAAAAAACAAGAAATCACTAATATATATTTAATTTATTAACAATTTTCAGAATAAATAGATACATAACTATAAAATTTTAGATAAACAATTGATTAATTTTATTTCTTTAAAATTATTTATTAATGTAAGAAGTTACATTAAACTTATATTCTTTTATATATAATTTATAATCTTTATTTAATATAAAATTTTAATTTATTAAACAAACCATGTTCTCAATAGTGCGCATAGTGAAAATCAATTTGTTAATCTATAAAATATTTAGAATTGCAACCAAATTTTAGGGTTTTTTTAATCAAATATGTAATTTATACATATTACATTTTGATATAGTATTTTATTTTAGTTTAGACTTGTTAGTTAATCGCAGTAAATTAAGTATTATAACTATAGCACAGTGTCTGTTTGTATATTTATCTCTCGGTACAATATTAGTGTCTAAAGTGGGCACGTTTCAGCCTAATGACATATCCTGTGAATCTATTAGAACGATGACCGAGATTGTGTCTCGTTTCTCTGGCCGGTTCGAGGTCATTTGTCTTCAGCAACAGGTCTTGTACTAAGGCTGGCCTACCGACCGTTGTGCCCATTGTAACTAAGGGCGTTGGCCACGTGACTATAATCAACTAAATAGAAAAAATTCTACATGCTCTAAGTAATGTAAATTGGAAAGACTATTTTTATATTAATTTTCAATTATTTCTTATAGTACCATTACACAAGTTTTATGTATATATTAAATATAACAGATCTCTCTAGTGTACAGATTAAAAGCCAGTTACATAAAACGTTGTTACCCGTTCATGTGATTAACTGAATGATTACATTGCGATTTGTTTCAAAACAATTGATTGATAAGTTAACAATTTAATCACATTGTTAGCTGACATGTATTTAAAAACGTGTAACTGGTTTTAAATTTTTTTTATAATAATATTTCTCGTAATATTAAATACAGTTTTATTGTCAAATGTTACTGTGTATTTTAGCATAAAATTTATTAATAATTAGTGTTTTTATTAATTTTTATCATTTTTATAACTAATAACATTTTTTATAATTTGTATAGTTCTATTCATCATAACTAAATCGTATAATTAATAATTAGTAAATATAAAATATAATATTTAATATCTACTTAACTTTATACTCTGCTTAGAAAATCTAACGGTAATAGTATTAAAACTTGTCATACTTATTTCAAAGTAGTACTAAAACAGAATTAATGATGTTATTACAATTTTTTTAATTAATTGTCTTAGACAATATCAACTCTGTAATTAAATATTCCAAACAACATTTTTAAAAATACATATCACTAACAACTACAATTTAATCTCGAAAATTTCAGTAAACGGAATGTTAATATAATAAATATCTTCAACAATATGATACATGATGATATAATGTTTGAATAATTTACATTCATTTTATCTATGTCTCTGTGGTATTTTATTTCTGCTATGCCTAGCGTAATGGCTGGTGTAAAAAAAGTCCCAGTGATCAAAGATAGGAGAATGTTTTATGTCTCTCAACAAATAACGGATTAGAATAATAACAGTTTCTTGAATTTAGATCATTCTGTAATTGGTCCGGTTTTTAACCGTATACGGACGTTTTATAGCCCCGTCATTTTCTAGGTTAAAAAAACTATTATTTTTCGCTAAATTTACAGATAAATGGAGAGAATGGAATAACTGTTGTTTGAGAGCGAAATTATCAGAGTTTAATTGGTTATATTCTTTGTAATTTATTTGATACATATCAACACAAATCTTTGTGTTATTTTATAGAGATTGTAACTAATATTTGTTTTAATAGATTTATTGAAAAATCATATTAATTAATTGAGTAAGATATGTATTTCTTTTCTACAATTATATACTGTCTTGACTGACAAATTTCATTAACAAGAAGAACAAATACAGCTCAATATTTTGGGCTGACAGAGCCCAACTTTAGGAACAATGTTTAAAATTTAAAACAGTTTCGGATTTATGATATTTGATATTTGTTAACGTTTGAAATTTAAACATATTTGTTTTGTTTCAGCCAAAATTTTCTTGAAAATGGAAAATTATTATCCAAATAAATAATTATATATTTTTAATTAACTTACTTTTTAAACATGATATTTAGATTTGTCAGCATTTACTAAAAATATTTTTTAGCGATAACAAAAAACTTTCAGATACATTATCTAAAAATAATTTGAACTGAATTGTGAATATTTAAAAATACAATAACACTAAATTGTGACTGTTAATAAAAATAATTTTAAAACTAAATTATCATCCAATAATTTTTTTTTAATAATATAATTTTTTAATTTAATTTATTTTTATTTTTGTCAATAACATTTATTTTTTACTATAAATTAATTTATGTACAATGTGTATAACACAAATTTTATTTTTATTTTATTTTACCACAAATAAACTAGAATTGTTTACTAGTTTGTATGTTATATAAACAAATATCAGTCTTAAAAGATATAAAATTTACATACAGATATAAAAAACTACTTTACAAGTTTTAGTATATTTTCAAATAAAAATAGTAAATAAATAAATGTGCCAAAATATATTGAATCTCAAAAAAAAAAATTTGTATATATACACAAACTAGTAATTAAAATTTATCACACAAAATCTAGTTCAATTATTAAAAATATTTGTGAAATAAAGTGTTAATTAAAAATACTAGTATTAACGGAATTAAATATTTTTTGCATAAACAAATTTTGCAGCATTTTTGGAAATAATTTCTTTTTAAACGAAACAATATATTTTTTATTAAAAACATATATTTTCCAATCTTCAAATAAATGACACTATGATTTAATGCTAGAAGAAATATTTAACTTTTAACCGCGTATAAAATAAATAACGATGTCATTATTCATCTTTCGAAAATACGATGCGTAATTAATTTCTTGTCAATAGTCAGGTGACCTAACGTTACCGTTGGCGAGTCTGACGTCATTGAAAACCATCTCCCCGGCAAGATCTTCCTGTAAAATTTATTGTTTCGTGTAAACACGACCGGTGGTCGTCCAATGTTTAGAAAAAAAAAGCGCATCCATCATTTCCTACGAAAAAAGGGCAAAAAAAAGCCGGCAGCCCAATATATTTTACTGTATGAATTTTAACGTGTTTCTGGGCGATTTATTACCGGACCCCCTCTAACTGTCCGCCGCATCAAAACATCGATTTGACAAAAATCGTTCATGAAAAACAAATTTTTTGCGTTTTGCCACACGGCCGTATTTAAATTTCAAAATAGCGGCGACCATTCTATACGGCAGCGATGGTTTTCGTGAAATTTGGAATACTGTCAGGACAGATAACGCAGGTTGCCGAAGGAAATAAATTGAACGAATAATTTCAGACGAAGTACTGGACGGTAGTAACTAACCAGCTGGTTAAAGACTCATTCGCCACATAGAAATATGTATAAAATATCGTGTTAAAAATTAACAGAATATTGTTTTTGTCGATATTATGTAGTAAAAAATGTGTTATATTTGGTGTTAAGATAATATCACAATTTGTCGTATAAAAATTTACATTAATTTTATATAAACTATACCGTAGAATAATGTCAAAAAATATTAGTGATTATTTAATTTAATATTGTTTTGATTAGACCAGCAAGTGCATTTTTTAACATTTTTTCTTAGTGTAAAATATATCACTGTATAGTAATTAAAAACAAAATAATATTACTTATACCTGGATGCTAAGATCAAATATCTCAAATTTATAATCACCGAAAAAATATGGCATTAACGAATGGTTAAATTTATATATTCTATCTATTAAATTTAACTATAAATTTGATACCTTATTAATATGAAAGATCGGTTAGTTATTCATGCATATAATTAGAACACAAAATACCTGCCGTTGGTGTACAAAATAGGTATTTAAAATATTTTTCCAGTAAAATAATTTCATACTTATAACAATTATTAGTTTCTTATACCTTATTCAAAATTTTAAAATTTGTTATGAATGAAACTTCGACATCAACCGTAACTTAATTTCGGTTCTTTTTATCTAATTTTTTTTCTTTATCATGCGTCTTGTATGTTCTCAGTGAAGAGTAAAGGATGACATTAAGCAAGAGAAAGAACTGTGACCTCTGAGATGCGAAATGCTGATCTTATTTGTTTGATTTGTGGCTTGGTTCACATTTTTCAGATGTTGATGTTGTCCATCTATCTTCCTTTCATTGTAATTTTAAATTTGCCACTACAATCTTTTGCATTTCAACATAATACTTTTAAAAAATTACTTGCTGAGCTTTAGATTTGTTTTTAATATGAATATTTTATTTAAAATAATTTTCTTCTATTTTAAAGCTTATTGTAACTCGTTTCCATACATTGGTACAATGTTCAAAAAGTGAATATTTATAAATTTTATATTAAATACTTTGAGATAAAGTGCAATATTTTCGACATACAACACAGCTTAAAACTCAATTATTAATTTATCTTAATGATAATTATGTTCAACCCTTGACATACGACTTTTATTCTAAATTTACAAATATATGCGTTGTGGCTGTTAATAATTTTTTTAATTATTAATAACTCCTTTATTTATTTTTATTAATAATTTACTTATTTATTAAAAACATGGTTTTTGATATTTTTTATTTATTTTGTTCAATAAATATGAAAAATATATTTTATTTGCAAGAGACATGAATTATTTTTCAATATTCTTCTTTAATAGACAACTATAAAACATATGTTTATCTGTGATAATAACTCAACTAGGTATTTATGTGAAATCAATGATCATTAGAGACAAATTAGAGTTGTTAATGAATATTTAACAAATAAAAATCATGACACACAGATAGCTAAATTATAAGGTATAATCATGATAAGAAATTTATTTAATAAAGTTAAGTAATTTGTATTCCATTTCAATTTAAAAACTGTTAAATTTTTATAGCACACTCTGTATATTTACAGATTTTGTTGATCCTGTTTACAAAACAAATAACAATTAACTGATAACGCAAAACTAAATATTTGTCGAAAAATTTATAACTTCTTCAATTTATATCTCATATCCCATAAACATATACAGTAACTTTAGCATTTCACTAACTATACCTTCTGCATTTCTGAACACCCAATGTTCGTCTATAAAACCAGGCAATGCTTCTCTCATTGTTATCCCTAACAAGCAGTCGTGGTATCACCGTGATTGTTCGCCGATTTATGCACAGCGCGGACATAAATAACATGGGGACATTTCGCCCGTTCGTGAGCGAGTGTGTGTGTGTGTGTTATATGGCTTGGTCTGTCGACGCAACCAGCAACTTCTCGGCTTACGCCGGACCATATGCGCGGATTGTTTTCGTACGACTAATGAACGGACATTGCTAGGGATATTTACGTTTCGTGTTTTATGCGTTTGATGAAACATGGAAATGTGCTGTGATGTAGTGGTGGTTATTAGGTGAATGGGCAAAAGAAAAGATTACGGGCATACGGATTGGTTTATGTGTTGTAGGTGTATGAGATATTGAGTTGATTTAAAAAGTTAATTGATTGAAAAATTGTTAAAACTGAATGTTGGTTTTCCGTGAATTTTTGCAAATGCAATATGAGACTATATGTTTGGAATTTTAAATTAAGTGGGTTTATAAACAAATTTTAATTGTATTGTCAATTGTGTATTGTGGTGCCTAACAAAAAAAAAGTCTGAACTCAATAGTATGATTTATTCAATAATGAATTAATCTGGTTGTTAGTGAATTTTTATTTTTCAATTATTATAAATATAATTATTAAATAAAATTTATAAACTCATATTAAGTATTTTTTATGATAGTTTTAGACAATATTTAATTATTTTTAATTACAAAATATAATAGTCAGAAATACATAAATACTTTTATTTTAATATAATTAACTTATCACTAATTTAGATTGTCATAATATATTAACAAATATTTATTAATATCATGATTATTATGCGTCGTTACGTATACTAAAATATAGTTACAAAAAATGTGCGAACAATAAAATAATATTGTTTTAATAAATAACGACGCATAGTAAACATAGCACATTATTAATTTATTTTGATGAACTAATTAAATCATTAGTTAATTTTTAAATGAAAAAAAATAATAATATAAAATAGTTTATTTTGATTTTCATCATAGTTTAAAACCTATAAACCTGTATAGCAAATGATATCTAATAAATTTAATAATTATTGACTATAAGATTAAATCTAAAGTAATTTATAAATCTATAGCACGTAACTAATCTACGGAATTTAATATTATTTTCAGCACATAATCCGTTAAGTATGTAAAATGAGTAATATTGCAATATCTCTGCAATGCAATGCAATGCAATGCTATAGAAAGCGCGTTATATAAATATATACGAGAATGATTAAATTTCCTTGCACTTAATACAAACTTATTGCGCGTGCTTCTAACCGTATTATATGAGCGGTCACATTACTTCGTTCTGGATGCACAAACAAAAAGACTCAGCCGATCGATTTCGGTTTTCGGTTTCGGTTTTTGGTTCGATCACAAGCCGTGCCGAATCATCGAGCCGAATCGGACGACTACCGGAGTCATTAGTGTAATAATGTTGCGGGAGTTAAGGACAAAATCAATTAGGAAACTGGGGGTTTCCTTTTGCAATCCAGCTAGCAATTAAATTACTGAGGCTGTCTTTATGTCTTTTGGGGTTAAGCAACTGATCTAAGTTTACTGCTTGTACGACTGTTGTTAACCAAATCGCCAAATTTGTTTGCAGTTTATTTTCTCTAATTAGTTGCAATGAATTGGTAATTATTTTCCTTTAAAAAGTATATTTTATTCGTCTAATTATAAGTGTTATGTCAGATACAGTTTTAGTTATAGGATATTTTTATAGTAATTAATAACATAATATTATAAAAACCAAGCCTTGTTCGTTCAAAAAATACTAGATTTCTTAAATAGTCAGGAATTTCTCATTTATGTGTATTCTTTTCTTACATCATTTGATTGATTAGATTTTAAATTTGAAGTCTTTTAAATAGCTACGGCCTGTATTTTCACCTCACTTTTAAAAGTGATTTTTGTCAAAAGTACTTTTGACATTTACGTACAATTACTTAATAAGCAATTTGAATTTGTTTATTTGAAATTTATAGAATTAGATATAACAAAATATATCAAAAATAAAAATACAATTCATATTTGATAAGAGACAGAAGTAAAAATTTATTTTAAAACAAAAACTAAAAGCACTTTTTCATAAACAAAAGATGTGGGAACACGGACCTATGTTATTATTGATAAAAACAAAAATTAAAAATAACACATACACTAATAAAACCTATCGATTGACAAATGATACTTTAAATAAATTAATATATTTTGTCAATTAATATTATTCGATCATTTTTGGCTAATGTAAGTAATATTAGAAAATAAACTATGTCTACCTTGTACATTCTTTAGTACAATGGCTCGCAAACAAATCCTATGATCTAGAAACGAAAGGAAAGAAACTGATTTGACAGTCAGCAAAAATAAAAGAATCGCTCGAGGGAATAGGGAAAATTTGCAATTCGTTTTGGGAAAATTACGTTTCTAACGGAGACGACCTTAAAATTATTTCGTGACAGGCCGAATGACAGCTAATAAAAGCGGGTGGGGGGGGGGACACACGCGCCGATGCCCCCTGACCGGTCGACTCGAAAACAATTTGCGCATGCGTCTCGCAAATAGGATGTTAGTCGGAAATGAGCCAATGCTCTAGCTGTCAGGTGAATGGCAAATCGTCTATTTGAATGGAATCGCCTGTCAGATGTGAAATGGTAATTGTCTCTCATTCGGAGAAATGATTTTATTTTCGTATTTCGAGCCAATTCTTAATATTTAATTTTTAATAAAACTTAGCAATAATTTTATAAAGTAACATTCCAAATTATTTTCTATATATATGTATATAAAAAAAATAATTTGGCATCGCTGTAATAATATCTAAAAAAATGTTTAAAGCGCTGATACCAGTTTAACAATGAATCTTTTAATCTACTCTAAATATTAATAAATTCTACGATATGTAAAATAAAAATTCACATTATTATAAAGTTATTAGAACTATAAAAACAATGTATACATACATTAACGCTATATTTATATTATTTTTTGTTACTTATATTTTGTCCAGTAACTATAAGTAACAAATTTTGGAGTTCAATCATAATTTGATAATAAAAACTTTTAAAATAAAAAATGTTTCAGGATAAAATTCTGTTTATTATTTAATTATTTCATAAAAACAACATTTCGGCAAAACTAGCCAATCAATGAGGCGATTTAGGGACAGTTAACCATTTAGTTGTTTAGTTAACTCACTGATTAACTTAACAATACTTTGTGCAACCGGGCTTTAAACTCACCACTACAAAATTAATATCTAATACGATAATGTAAGCAGACAAGTTTAACCATCTTGTTTATCTTTTAATACCAGCATAGAAATGCACACCAACACACACTTGATAATACAGCAGAACCGAGGCCGTTTAGAATAAATAACGAATAAATAATGTTTGTAATTTTACACGTTGTCATGGAAACCTAATTGTACAATAGTACCCAACGTTAGGCGAAATAAAACAGTCAGTTAGACATGGTGTCATCATATCACAGCGGTGGTAGTTGATAATTTATTATCATCGAAGTTGTTTATAGTTAGTTGTGCAAATAACCGACTAGCTGGCGTTAGTATATTCACGCATCCCGCGTTATATATTTAAATATTATGATGTGCGAAATTCGTTTATTATACATCTAATATTATTACTTCGCTGCTTAATTTGGTATAATATTATTCCTTGTTGAAGTTTGTCACTTTGAAATATAATTATTTTACATAGTAAAATATTTTTTCAAAACTTATTGCATTAATATAAAAACTGTTTTAGGATAAAATTCTATTAATTATTTTTACAAAAATGATATTTTGACAAAACTGACTTTATCACTTCCAAATTTATCATTGATAAATTTTGACCTCTTAAAAACGAGCGTTTATTTTCATCGAAACGTCGTTTTTATATAAATAATTAACAAAATTTTATCCTAAAATAGTTTTTATATTAATATAATTATTTATATTATAAAAGATATTAAAAAATAAAGAAGTAATTAACATTAAAAGATTATTATTATTTTTACTATAGTTTTTACAACACAATTTTTGATATAAGCAAAACTACTTTATTTTCTCTGTTCTAATAAAAATATTAATGTAAAGACTAAATTTAATTCACTAAATTTACTAAATAACTTTAAAAACAATTGTTATTTCAACAGTTTACTACCTTATTATTATTAATAATAATGAAAATTATTCTTTAATACTTCTAGATTAAATTTATTTAAATTTTTTTTTTTGCGAAAATCACTTTTACAATAAATTTAACAAACGTTTATGATAAATATTAATAATTTCAAATAAAAAATATATTGAATTTTATAAACGTATATATAATATAGGCTAAATTAAATTTTAAAGTTTTTATAATTTGTCAAATTAAGATATAAGTCAAAACTGTACAAAAACTATATTTATATATAAAAAACCAAAATATAAAAAAAGTCACAGTCAAGTGCAACCGACTCAATTATTTTATTTTGGTATGTCATGCATACCAAACAACTTTAATAACAAAAAACAACTGCGCATCGAATGTATATCAAGGTTTTCGTCTGTGTGTTACAAAGCAACCCATTTTTAGTACCAGGTGAAAATAACACCCCCTGTTGACTTAATTACGAACAGCCAAACAATTGACAAGGCCGTACATATAAATTCATTCCGAGTCTCTTCTAGTCGTGACACAAAATATGAAAATAAATAAACTACAAAGAAATTAAATACAAATAAAAAAAAAGCACCCGCCACAAATGTAATTTAGATCAAGCTAGCTAAGAAGCCACCTGTCGCTTTTTTTCATCATCATTCTATACTGAGAATTCATATATACGAAGTTGTACATTAAGGATGATGTACCTATTTATGTTAGGTTAGATTTTCGGGAACAGAAGCTATGGTAAATTAGTGTCTGTGTCGGTGGTTGTTCATTAAAGAAAGACGGTAAATTGAATTTGACTAATTAAAATAGGCAGGCGATAGCTTTTGTTTTGTCTGGATGATATTATTGTTAATTGATCTTGGCTGTCTTAAATGGGTCGTTTAATCACCTGGTAGGTAAAATGAAAGGGTTTTGTGATTTAGGTTGTTTAAAAGATTTCTAATTAAATTTAGTTTGTTTTAGTTTATTTCTAGTGTGCAATGTTTTTTTAGTAAATGACTCAATTTTGTTTTAAAAATGTTTAAAACTAAATTAGAATTTGTATTTTATGTTTTGAATTTACAATAGAAACAACGACAAATATATTTTATATTTCAGGTAAATAAGTATATTGTTTATTTTAAATTTGTTCATTAAAAAGATTTTTTTTAATAAGTAAAATATGTAACAGAACAAAAATTATTTTTTAGCAAATTTTTGAAATCTGTTTAATTTATAAAGTATGTATACACACAAACACATACACATATACATATATATATATATATATATATATATATATATATATATATATATATATTTAATCTGCAAAAACTAAGTTTTAGTAAAATAAGTTAGGAGTATTTAATAACTGAAACATGCTTTTATATACGTATTTTGTTTTAGATTTTACAATAAAAAATAACTAAATACATTGATAAATTGATTTTTAAAATCAACAAATCAGAGATTAACAATTTACTGAAAATAGCATTAAAAATCAGTACAGATAACTTAGAAATCCATTGAGTTACGAGTACTAAAGTCAAAATCAGACATTCAGCTACTTTGCAATTAGTATTTGCTACCTGATTATACTCCGGTTCTCGTAAACGAACCATCTCCTTCTCTTACAGTGATATGCGAATGAATCTCAACAGCAATTACAATACTGTACCTCTATGAAACGAACATATCTATATTACATGTTGTATTCGTATGATGTCTACAACAGTTTGTTATGTGAAGTACCAACATACAGTGTTGTTTAGTAGGATGTAGGATGTATTACATTTCAAGTATGCATTTCCAGATCATCGTGGATACTCTCTTAATTTGTGCAAAATTTTACTTATTTTATCTAAGTAAACATAAAACATTAAAACAAATATTTATTAATCTATTATAAATAAAATTATGTAGTAATTAAATAAAAATATCATTAACTTTCGAAATTTAAAATAAATTGTTTAAATGAGTTATAGAATTATAAAAGGATAATATATATAGCATCTTAGTCCACAATTATATATTATATTAAAATTATTATAGTTCACAAAGAGATTTGTAAAAGAAGCCGTAGGCGAATTTGCTTAATTATTTGAGTGAATTATAAACTATTATATATCAGTAGAACTCTATACTTTACGATTATACAATTAAAATAGAAATACTCTTTGTTGCAAAGTGAATGACATATTAAAATAATTTAGATTTTACAAGTTTTTACGTTAATTGACAGGTTATTTAGTTGAGGATTATTTAAAGTTTTAAAAAGCTGTGATAATAATAATTATGTACTAATTGTCTTTACAGATCTATTATTATTTTATAAATGTATAATTAAAAAAATTTAAAAAGTCCTCGTGCTTTTGATCGAGAAACTTAAGCGCATTTTTGGCGGGCGGATCAGTATTTTTAAAATATTATTAATTAACTTATTTAGCATTGGCTGAGCGCTTTTAAATTATTCGATGCGCCAATAACACGACAGCACCGAACTAATGCAAAAAACTAGAACTCTCTACGATGTCTAGTTTAAAAGTTTTTCTGGAGCCGACCGACCGAACAAAGCGTATTAGTGAGCTTTCTTTTTGAAAACAAAAATGCGCTAAAAATTGTCTTAAAAATGAATCTACATGATTAAAATAAAATGAAAATTATAAACATAAGTTTTAAAGAAAAATAATAAAAAAAAATTTAAGTAAAAAAATAAAAATTATTTTACATAAAATATTTATAAAAAAAAAAATACAAAGTAATTTTAATCTGCAAAATAGGCCAAAGTTCCAAAATATAATACAACCCGATCATATTGTTTATTTATCGAATCTGCTGTATGACTGAAGATTGAGAATACACGTAACCAACATAGATATGCATGTTCATCAAAACAGAAAACGTACACTCAAACCACTCGTAATACAATTACATTGCGAAATGATCGACTTTAACAACAAAAACCAAAAAAATTCAGCAAAACTACATGCACAAGCATCTGATTAAATATTTATAATTACATATCTGCACATATTCAACAATTCAACTTTAACAAAACAGTTCTTCTATTAATTGCATAACTGCACTTGTATTTTTCTTGCATAACAATTTCATATTCAATCAGCATGTTTGTTTTTATCTATCAACTATTGTTATTTTTTTAATACGTAATATAATTATTATTTACTTAATTCTTAATTATAGCTTTATTAAAACAATACAAATTAAATTTTTTTTTCTGACCAAATAAATATATAAATAACATAAATAATTAAAAATAAATAGTAAATCACTGATGAACAGTAATATTTTAATAGTAAAAAGCTTTCAAAACTCATATTAAAATAACAATAATAATAATAATAATAATATTAATACAGAATTAAAGTTTTTTTATAGCCTTTAAAGCCTTTTATAGTAATATCCTAAATAATTCTTTATAACTAATAACAAAATTGCTACTTTTTTCTAATAAATAACATTTCTACTTACAATTAGTAGAAAAGACTTATTCTAAGAAAATTAAAAATATTTCTAGAACTAATGCAAATTTTCATTTTGTTAAATTTACTATTCTTTACTCAATGTAATACTTTGATAACTAAGAATAAGATCGTCATCTTGATTCAAAATTAGCGTATCTCAAATTTTTGAGTTTTGTGTTCCTGTTGTTTTCTTTTTATTACTGTTTATAGAAAATATTTTTAAATAAACTGACATAATTCTGTAATAAATAAATACTGTTCTATTAATATTTCAAAATGACAAAATAGAGTTAAGTTACGAATAGTTTTGCACCAATATGAGATTGGTATTTTTTAATTATTTAAAAATACTAAAAATAATTTTATAATACTGAAATACTTTAATACTGATTATTACTTAATGAAATATATAGTTATATATTTGAAGATAGTTATGTAACAAATTAGCATAAAAATCAGGTTCTTATAAATACATATTCAATATTTTTGATGTGTACAAATTAAAAATAAAATACTGATTTAGAATATAAGATAGTTGGCGTAGGATTATAAAACATATAAACTACAAGGCATAATTTTTCACATAATGAAGTGTCCTGGGTGATTTATCTTAGGTACGTCATATTAAAAGTTATTAATTCTCGGGCTATCAGAGACAAAAAATCTCTTTTTCTCGCTCGCCATGATCAGACACATCACTTGTCTATAAGTAAATTTCAGCGTATACATCATCACTTAACGAAGTTGCGAAACGATAAATTAACACCAGAAAGATTTCTTGTCAGGAGAAAACGTGTCATCGTAAATTAATATCCAGATCGTAGTGCGTTGCGCTTCTTATTTCATTATGCATCACGGTCCAGCCGATGCGATGGGTAGTTTTTTAGTTCATCTTTTGTTTTGACGCGACGAAGAAAAAAAGGAACGAATTTTTTTCGTTTTTTTTTTTGACAAGGTATTGATGTCAAATCAAACTCGTATCTCTGTATCTGTTATGCACGAGAGAATTTCGGTTTTAATTAGCATGATAGATTGCAAAAACTCTGACAGAGGCATGCCAGTATTTGATGTAGAGTTTGTTTGTCGTTCCTGGATTATTTTTACTATGTGACTCTAATTAGATTAGATTGATTCACAAAAGAGATGATCAGTTTGTTTTTATATAATTAACAAGTTTTGAAACATTTTTATAAATTTTCTGATTATTAAATTTGGTTAAAATGTATATTTAAATTTAAAATTATTAATAATTTTTTATTTTCTAAAAAATATTTGTAAAATAGTTATACTAAAACTTACTATTATTCATTTTTATTAAAATATTTTACAGATCATAAGTATGTTTACTTATAAATTAATAGTGAAAACGTTGGCTCGTATTCCCACCTTTTTTGTTCATGAAAAAGTGCTTTTATTTTGTTTCTTTTATTTTTAATTCTACCTCTTATCAAATATGAATGTTATTTTTATTTTTGATATATTTTTTTTTTAAATCTTATTATAAAATTCAATTAAACTAATTTTTATGTAAAAGTCAAAAGTAATTTTGACAAAAATCATTTTTAGAAGTTAGGTGAGATTTTAAAATAATATTTTGTTCAGTGAAGTATTTATATCATTTTTGTCAAAGTGAATAGTGTCAAAATTTAAAAACGAACTTTAAACTAAATCATACTACTGTGTTTACGTCTATGACATTGACAACACGAGATATATGTTGGCCTGTAATGAAAATTATTTTAAATTTTTAAATTCAGTTCTCACATACTGTGCAATATTTCATTATTTTCTACTAACCAAATAAATAAAAGCAAACCATATTAATAATGTCTATATAGACGAGGAAGATAGAAGAAAATTCAAAAGCATATTTTTCTCCGTTCCACATCGTCGATGATTGTACGCAAAGTGCAAATTATTTGCAGTGGCATATAACCGTCACGCCCAACGTGTTTCTTAGCTTCTTTTGTTTGCTTTTTTTGCAATTATTATTATTTATATGCGTACGTTGCTAGCTATGCTGCGCATATCTTAATTTGTCTAACTGTTTATTTAACAGTCGCTGAAAAATTGTTAAAAAGAATGAAAAAAAAAAAAATTGCGCATGCAATTTTAAAACGGATGCTTATAGTCTTGTTAACCTGTTTACGATTTTTCTAAAGAATTTAAATGGTTAATAGGTGTAATTCTATCTTACGCCTAGGTGAACATTGTGTGAAAAAATTAATAGAAAAAAATTAATTTTGTAAGCTAATATTTCAAGTCAAAATTATATATTACGTTTTTCGTTTTTAATTTGAACATCTTGTTTTGTGAAATATATATTTCTAAATTTTAATTTATGTAAAAGTAAAATATATGTTTGTTAATAAAATAATATATACTTAGTATTGAAAAGTATAACTATAATTTCATATAAAAATTAAATTATAATAATATTAATGCTGGAATTCTAAACATAGCTAATATAAAAAAATCTTTAAAACTTATAATTTATAAACTCAACAAAAACTAATAAAACTAAAATCTTGCATTTTCATCAGTTATTAGTGAGTATTTTGGTACAAAAATACTAACTTTACGGTAAAACATACCAATAATTTTGTGATTATTAGGACCAATTTTTGTATTATTGTTTAATAGTAAAACAAATAAAAAATTTACAATTTACAATATTTTACAATTAAAAATATATAAAATATTCCATGTTTGAAAATTAACAATATTTTATATAATTTAAATTCATAATACAATATCTACATCATCTAACCACAAATCCATTATATTAAATAAATACATCGAAAATGTACTAATTAATTTAAAAACAAAATCTGTTAATTAAAATTTCAGATTATCAACATGCACAAGAGAAGGATAATTCTAGTTCAGTGGTTGCAAAACAACCAATACATGAAAACCACATGCACAAATGGTTAACCATATTACAATATACATTAAAAAATCTGTTATACATCGCAGCATGCTATGAAATTGGACTGAATTGACACTCAGTGGGACACTGTAATTAGTGGGTAATTATAAATTACCCACAGGGACTGCTTGCTCTATTATTTTTGAGATTCAATTTTTTTTAAAAATGACGTTACAGTTTAATTTGATGCTACCTTTTGTCATGAGAAAATGTAATTAATCAAGTAGAAATTTTAGGTTTCACATGTATAAAAATATTTGTGACAGATGATTCTGAAAATATTTTAAATATAAATGTTAATTCTGTAAAAATATGTCTTGATTAATAAAATAAATAGATTTAAAAAAAGTAAAATAAATCAAAGAGTATTTTGATGCCACCCACAGTGATAATAAATGAATTTTTGTAGTGTAATATTAGAGCGATAATTAATAATAATTATTTTGACATGTTCTTTTAACCCTTTCGTAATTAGGGTTACTGTAGGGATTTAATTAAACTAACTTTATATTAGCTGTCAAATAGAGTCAATTTTAATATTAAAAATAGTCAATAAATTAAAATAGTTTTGAAATTAATATTCTTAAGTTAATTAAATATTTTAAATTTATAAACGTATTATAAAAAAATGATTGTAATAGTACTACAATAATATTAGTGATCCTTAAACTTTGACGGGCGGTATTTATTGAGTTTATATATTTTTCTGGATTGATATGCCGTGGTCGATATATCCTCGTCGCAGGTGTTTCGCCATACATCGTAGATGGTATCTTCAGGGTTTAGTGCACTGGGATATATACCTAGTATATATACCAATATCCCCATCATTTTCTGCATATGCCGGTACGTCATTAGCCGATTCTAGATGGCCTAAATGTCCCACTCTTTCCAATCGGACTGTACCTTCAGTTTCCGTTGTGGGTTTTGCAACGCCGTTGGTCGATTGTGTTTAGTTTATTCTTTCCATCGTCGTTGAAAACGTGGACTGTTTGTTTTGCAGTAATAATAATATTAACTGCTACAATTTAAAAAAATATAATATTTAAGAAAAAAATATTTTTATTGCTTTTAAATCATATTTCATGTATATTAAAAAAATTAATTTAAAAATCTACAAATTTTATATTAAAGTAAACAAAATTTTTATATTATAATTGTAAAATCTAAAATATAAACTATTAAATTTTAATTTTTATAACTATTTTCAGAAACATACAAAATATAGAAAATGTAGTAAAAGATTAAAAAAAAAGATATATTCTTAACAAGCTAAAATTCATTTGTTACTCTATAGCACATCTTGTTTTCTACTATAACAAATCACTTGAGAACAAAAATCTTCGATGGCATATCAATTTACTTAAAATATTTAGTATTCACAGTATTTCCTTACGCGCATGCGCGCACAAATCTTTATAATCCCCTATTATGTAGTTAAAAGAAACGAAAAAAAAAAGAGTTTTTCTTTAATCCCCTCCCGTATGTATTTAATGATAATTTATTTGCTTACCAGCGCGTTTCTTCATAGTTGTGATTAAAATATGTGTTCATAAATTTACTTAATCATAATATACAGTAAAAAAAAAACGTACTTATTCTACGGGCATTCAAAATGAACAGGTTTTGTTGAATTGGCCATATGACTATTTTCAATGTTGATTTATTTTAGTAACAACTGTCGTACGATGTAAAAAATTTCCCGATTACAAATTAATACATTAATAATGTAGACACTTGCAACAACTACAAAATTTATTTATTGTAGTTGACTTATTCTATTGCTAGATAAAGCTATTCAATATGTCTAAATTTTTATTTATATTAATTTTAATAAATATTTGGTACTTAAGAACATAAAAATAATAATTAATTTTATTATGTTATTCTAAAAAGTGTTTTTTTTTTGTTTTGTTTAAAACTTTCAATAATTTGTTAAATTTATTTAAAATAAATATAAATAACTATAAATTCTAATATTTTTCTATTTATCTAGGGCAATACAAGGACAATTGACGCAAGCGTTGTTTTTAAAAAAAGCTAAAAAAAATATGTCTTTCGTATGTTAGAAAACTGTGTTTTACTTTTAAACAAATGGCTATCTAAGTAAACGCTATACTTTTCAAGTACATTTGTTCTAGTTTCAAGCAAAGTACATACAGTTTTACAAGTTTATTGTGACATATTTTTCCTCGGAGAATTTTTGTTGCTACTATACTGGCAAATATTCGAATTGTCTGTCTCTTCACACCAAACTACAAAACAAAACAAAAATATATTTTTAAGATGTCGCTGTGTATGAAAAACAAAATAAAAATATAGAAATTACATCTGGTTTTTTCCTCTTTGATGTTATAAATAAACATATTAATAGAATATTGCTGATTAAATTCAGTCATAAATCGTAGATGTCTGGTTGAGTAATATAAATTTGCACAGCCGCCTACAAGTATTAATAGTCATAAAGTTTTTTATGTTCTCGTATCTTGAGCAGTAGCGTATGTTTTATTTTCTAATTGATATAAATATAAATCTAGACAGAGAGAGAGAGATAGAGAGAGAAAAGGAAGCAAATAGTTGCAGCGGAAGAGGCGTTACGAGTTCTTTTATGACACAAAATACCCTCCCGTTTTAATGCTATCGCGGTTTGATTAATTTTTACGGTTGTTGATTCTGTTTCTATGAGGATATTTTTTATTGCGTTTCTTTGAAAATATGAATATATTTTGATGTTGATTAAAACCAATGTAAATAAGATTTTAATTAACAGATATGTATATTACTACTTTACGTATATTATTATTTGCTTATATAAAGTAATAATTACAATTTAAATCAATATAATGGAATACTATTAAGGAATCAATAAGAGTGTTGGTTGGGCACTGCACTTAAAAACTATACAAATTCTATTGTAACTGTTAGTAAAATACCTGTTTTTTCTTCAATATATTTGATACCTATTATCAACTATTTCCCACTTTATAACTAAGTTTTAGTCACAATGCTAGTAATTTTAAAATATACTTCATACTAACATACTGCAAAAATAATGGCCATTTCAAAGTTTGGCTGCCACGAAATCTATAACTGCTAAAACTAAAAACCACACATATACGTCGTATTCTATACAGTGACAAAATTTTAACGAAAAATCTAAAAAATATAGGCAAACTAAATAAAACGTAATCTTGTTTAAGTGAAACAAAAAAAAAATTAATATAAATTTTATAAGTTTTTTTTTTTAACTTAAACATTATTATATTATATTACAATATATTTTATGTAGTATATAATTTTCATTTTTATATGCGTTATAAAAAATACAATAACACCAAATAAATTTGTTTTATCCACACTCGCTCATAAAAAAAAACAGAGCGAGTAAATAATTCTCCAGACACCGGCGCAAAAAATCGCAGACTTTCTCCCCAGTCCGTAGACCACTAACAGTGTGACTTCACCACTTCACTTCCTCGAGAGAGGGAGGAAAACAACAGCCACCGGGAGCCATAAACAAGCGCCATATTTTATACCGGAGCGCCCGGAAATGCTGCAGCGTCCGTTTCGCGACCGCTCTTTCTCCTCCCCGGTGACGTTCCGACGCCACGCGCCACGATCAATCCACGCTAAACAGATAAATGTCCATAAGACGGTTCAAGGAACCCAAGAGAGTCGCCGGCCAATGCTGGATTATGTGGTAAGAAGACAAGTCTGCAAAGGAACACTAGCTTTGTTTATCCCTTGAGAAGACTGGTAGTAGTGTACTTGTGTAGTGGTAATGTTTGTCTGGTGGATAGTATAATGTCAAATTAGAGGCAAGCGATGGTTTCAGCTAACTGACTGATGTTTGCTAAGATGTTTCACTGATTCTGTTGCTTGTTACGAGCAAATAATTGCTTGTCGAATTACGATTAAATGATGTAGAATTTAAAATATTGAGTTTTGATAGTGTTTTATTATTCTTAAATCGCATTTAAGTATGACTAATACATATTCTCACCAACTGTACATGAGTTGGCACTCATTCAAATTGCTATTAAATTAATAATTTTTTATTTATTTTATAGAATATAAGTATTTGTTATAACTAATTATATATGAAATTAGAAAGCATATGTATAATTATTAATTCAATAACAATAAAAATAAATATGTTCTTTAATTTGCTATATTTTTTTTAAAACTATAATTATGGTTTTGAAAAAATATATGAGATTTGATTTGTTCGCAAAGTAATGTTTTTTTTTTAATTTTTGCCATTTTTGGAAAATAAACGAGTCTTATCAAAAAATATCTCATTTTGTGTATTATATTTAATTCTTAAGGTTGTTATTATTACACGAAATACAGAAAATTCAATTTATATTTTGATGACGCAATCATCAAATCATCATTTGATGACGCATTATCATATGAATAATTATAGTTAATAAGTATGTTAAAAGTTAAATTAAATTTTTGTATGAGTGACAAAGAGATGCTAATAAATACAAATTTCAAATTATTTTTTATTTAAATAATGTTTTTTGTTTGATTAAAAGAAAACAGTATAATTTTTAGTCTGGGATTTATAACATTATAAATTTTTACACAATAACAATTAGTACAAATTTATGTAAAATTTGTTAAAAAAATAATTAAATTTTTAAATTAAAATTAAATAATTAAAATTTTTCTGTTCGTTACATTCATAATTACTAACTTATTCTTTAATATATATATATATATATATATATATATATATATATATATATATATATATATATATATATATTTGTATAAATTCCAATTAAAATTTACTTTTTATTTTTTAGTGATTTAATCATAATATCGTGATATAAATTTTAATAAGTTTAATAATATAATGTAGTTATGACAATGTATCATTAGATACAAAAATAAACTATTCTAAAATGAAGATTCTCTCGAGGTTGTTTACCAGTTATTCATTAAACAACAATGTTGATAAAATTTATGTCAAGTTAATACCACCTCATGTCTGCGATGTTAAACAAACAAGTTTAAGTTTTAAGTTTACTGAACAAGTGGATAAATTGCACAATAGCACCAACCAATATACCGAGGCACAGTAACGTTAAATAGTTTTACTTAACGACAGGGTCGTTGTCTCACTTTTGTATGGTCGACCGTTAAAATAACGAAAGAGGAATTTGCGTGCTACTAAACTATTACTACCGCAGCGGCGCAAAGATTTTCTTCATTGGCTGCCGCAGCTAAAACGCTAAATACTGAAACAGTCTCTTTACTTTTTTCTTTTTCAGGTTAAAAATTTACGCGAGGGAGTATCTTCGATGTCTTGGTTTAGTCGTAAATACTTCAACACTGTTTTAAAAGCGATGTGTGGTTATTATTTTGAAAGCTTCTGCATTACAAAATGAAGCCAATTTATTTAATAAAAATTGTGATGGGTATTATGAAGTTAAACTTCTGTTTTAAGACTTAATATATATATATATATATATATATATATATATATATTATATATTATATATATATATATATATATATATATATACCGGGTGTAGAAATGAAATGTGAACCATAGGGATTTCAATGTTATTTTTTAAATACGGCTGTATCTCTTTCCCTATTGACTTTAGAGCAAATATTTAAAAACAAAACTTGTTCAAAATGTGAAAATGCATGGTATAAAGTCTTTTTTTTTTACATAAATATTAATATTTTACGATATACAGGGTTAACCACTAAAAAATGAGCTATAACATTGGGAAACGGGAATGATATCGAAAAATGCGGAATAATGAGTTCTATAATTCGGTGAAAAAATCATTGTTCTACGATACTTCGTTTAGGAGAAAAAAATTAAAAACTGATTTTCGAAAAAAATGCCAATGCCCTTATCAACTTTTCGAAAAATCAGAAAAAGGTGAATAAAAAATTAAAGAAAAACAGGAAAAAAAAAGTGTCTGATACAAAGAGTAGGATAAAAGAGTAGACAACGAAAGCCAGTGTTAAAATATCCAAAATCTTTTTTTTTTTAAACAAAACACAGGGGTACCCCCTTACGAAATTTTTCAAAAATCAGTTTTTAATTTTTTTCTCCTAAACGAAGTATCGTAGAACAATTATTTTTTCACCGAATTATAGAACTCATTATTCCGCATTTTTCGATACCATTCCCGTTTCCCAATGTTATAACTCATTTTTTAGTGGTTAACCCTGTATATCGTAAAATATTAATATTTATGTAAGAAAATTGACTTTATACCATGCATTTTCACATTTTGAACAAGTTTTGTATTTAAATATTTGCTCTAAAGTCAATAGGGAAAGAGATACAGCCGTATTTAAAAAATAACATTGAAATCCCTATGGTTCACATTTCATTTCTACACCCGGTATATATATATATATATATATATATATATATATATATTTTATATATTATATATATATAAATGATTTGTATCTAGAAAGTTTAATAACTACATGTACTAAAATATAAAATTATAAAAATATATATACTGTACTATATAGTAATTAAAATTTTAATGCAATAAATCTTCTTAAAAATTATAAACAAATTTCATGTAAAAAGTCAAAAAATGTAAAAAATTAAAGCTATATTGATAAAATTTTTATGATATAAAGTGAGTGAATTTTACTATAATTGTAAAAGTAATTGTTTTAGATAATTACTAAGGGAAATTGTTAAGTCTATTTAAGTAATTTAATATTTTTTGTTGATACATAATATTTTAATGAAACTTTATAGAAATGAAAACAAAATGAATATTACAGATTGTTATCAACGTTGTCAGCTAAATTCCTTTAAATATATCCTGCTCTTAATTTTCTTGTTAAGATACAATTCCAAATAAATGAGTTGATCATAAATCCTTCTTAACATTCTTTCTCAATTTAATTATAATTATATTCAGAATAATAATTTTTAGATACACAAAAATTAATGTTATATTCTTATTACGTAGTTCCTAATCTGTCTCTTGTTGCTATACATCATTTATATCTCAAAATTTGATCTCGAATTAATTTAAATATTTATATATAAAATTTGAAAACGAATTCAAATAAGTTTCTCAATTTTTTTAGGTACATTAATTACTAAATAAATTGAAAACAAAATACAATAGTTTCGTTACGTTCAAATAACATTGTATGATATACAAAATGATTTATAACGAGTGCAAAGAACTTGATTGGATATTTTTAGTTTAAAAAAGTGTCAAAAACTTAAAATAATTTTATCGATTCATTGGAGATAAAGTTCACTAAACAGAATCATATTTTGAGTACTACCGACATCATCTTTAGCAATAATAAAAAAATTTTATTTATTGTTTAGTTATTCTAACAATATTCTATTTTTTTTTACATTTAATTTTTGTGCATTTTGCCATGTATAATTATTACAAAGAACTAATTATACATTATTTATTTTTTAAATAAAGAAAAGTATTGACTCTGCCGGGAGTCAAACCCGGGACCTCTGGCTTTCGCGGCCATAATTCTACCAATGAGCTACAGAAAATAAATAACTAATGTATACTTCGTTCTTTGTAATAATTATACATGACGTAAATGCACAAAAATTAAATGTAAAAAAAACTATTTTCAACGCCAAAAAATATTTACTTAAAAATAATCTATTTTATTAATGTTGAAGAATATATTCTCCAATTAATAGTTAATCTCTGTTTATTATTATCCGAATATAAATGTTGTTTTATTTCAATGGACCCGACCACTAAATTTTTGTTAACAATTTAGCGTCTACTATAAACATTGAATTTAATACATACATTTTTTTCAAATTTATTTTACAAAAACACAGAATAAATTATTAAAAATTATTAATTTAATAATTCGATGTATTTCTTATTCTTACGTGTGATGTACGCCTGCCTAAAAAAACATATGAGATTGCTGAAGACTTAGTATTGCTTTCTGGTGTTGTTTGATTTGAAAAGTATAAATTTTATACGCTTTTTTCAATTGATCTATCTCAATAAATATATAATTTTAGAAAACAATATTTGAAATTATTATAATTGTCATCTTAGATAAAAGAATAATATAAGTTAATTGAAATAAAGTAGTTAGATTACAGTAAACAACGTATTGTTACAAAAATTCATAAAATTTTCATTTGTTGTAATTCTTTAACTTTGAAACTTTGATTTCACATTTTGATTTCTTCAATGGGTTATTAAAATTCTTATTCTTGATATAAATCGCCCTGTATAGAAAATTAGCATTAAGTTGTAATCCATATTCAGAGAGATCAATACAAAAAGATTACTTACGTTAGTTTTAAAGAGTACGGTAACATTAATTGCCTCCAACGCTCATATCTGATTAGTTTCAAACAATTTTTTGTTGTTACCTCAACATGCACGTGTAACTATTCAGATATTCGTCTAAATATGACCTTGATTCATTTCGTGCTAATAACTTTTTAACTAATGATTACTGGCTGTGTCTAATTTCGGTATGAGTGTACTGTAAAACTATGCAATCTTCGCATCAATATTCGATGTGGCGTTACGTTAAAACATTTTGAACAACGTACAAAGCATTAGCTGGTTATTAATTATTGTTTTTGCCTTCTGCTCATTTACCGATCATAGCTAATATATCTTAAAGTCACTGACACTAACGTTACTTGTTGGAAAATATTTTCTGCTTCGATTTTGAACAATGTTTGAAGTATACAGTGATTTACTGTTAGGTATATTCGTCTGTTTAACCTAAAAAAAATATGTATTGCGTTGTGTATTTTTTGTTATATTATATTGAAAATATATATTTTTAACTATTTGTTATTATTGTAACAAATTGTATGTATATTTTTAATATTTACTTTAAAATTAACATAAAATTTATTATTTTATTAGCACTAAATGTATATGCAGTTGCAATATAGAATAAGAAAATCCAATTTTTTGTTAGCTTTCAAAATGTAAACTTTCATCAATTTCAATAAGAAAAAATACGCTTATTCAATAAGTGTACATCAAAATTGTATTAAATCTGTTTTGTCAAATAACTTTATTTTTTTCATCTTCTAGTATTTCTAGTAAAAGTACAATTTTAAGAGAACTACTTTTTCTATACTTTTCCTTCTTATTGTTTAATAAATGGGTTTCTATGCAAGTTTTATTGTATTTGTTTTTCTTCAAATACATTGCTTCCATAACTGAAAAATACACATTCTGCATTTTGTACTAGTTTAATGCTTAATACAATTGATAAAAAAATAAAAACTAACTTGTATATAAAGATGAATATATTAAATAAAAAAAGTAAATAAAATTTTCAAAAAAAAAAAAATATAACCCATGCATATAAAAATATTTTAATTTAAAATCAATTAGCTGTCGTTTTCAATCACGGCAAAAATGCTAAATTAGTTATAGCCGAATAAGTCTGTAGTATGAAATTGTTCATATCACAGGTCGAAATCTAAAGCAAACCCGTAATAATAAAGAACATATACGAAAACCCAGACACTGTTCATAATAATAATATAGATCCGTTAAATTTAGCAAGCACACCGGCTATCACATCAAATAAACACGGCGTAAATAAAAAAGAATATAATAAAACCTAGCGCGCGCGGGTCGAATAATTAAGTGTGATCTGCTGCGTTAAAAAAGTAGAAAATAAATACAATTTAAAAATAAATTTCATGCATGACCACAGTTCAATTTGCATACGGCTCGCGTTTGCGTCTCTTTCGTACTTGTCTACCCGTGCTAGATATTTCATTAATATGTAAATTTTCAATTTTTTTTGTTATTTATCTCTTTGTAAAATCGATCACATTCACCTACTACAATCATATGTACACCACGTTAGAATTTTTTTCAGCAAATAACTATTTGTTTTATATTATGTTTATTTGCTGTTAAAATATTAAATATATCATGGTATATTTTGTAAAATAATTAATGAGAATCTGTTTTAGTAAAACAGTATTTTTTAAACTGTATTTATTATTAATATTTTATAAATTTTATTATAACTACACTATATATTTGAGATTACGTTTTGCAAGAAAGATTGCTCAAAAATTTTATATAATTATATTTTTTAATATAAAAGTTATAAAAACAAAAATGAATAATTTTCGTACTTACTTAGATATAATTTTAAAAAATATAACCTAAGTATAATTTAATGCCGTTTTATTTTAAAAAATTTTTTACTGAAAAATAATAAAATAAAGCAGCCGCAGGTTAGTGGTAGCGTGTTGGTTTTGGAGTCCAAAGATTTCTAGTTTGCGGCACACCAAAATTTAAATAAAAATATTATTTTTGGTGTTACAAAACACATTGTATTTCTAAAATAATATTGGTTGTGTCTGAGTGGTTTGAAACTCACTGTAAGACCTTTCTCATAAGTAATAAGCATATTTACATGCGTCTTAAAAATATACTGTTTCATTAAACAAATATTCTATTAGATATTATAAAATAAATATTAATTAATTTTTTGTAATATATCTAAAACCTAAATTTAGTTACTATATTAAATTCCGTATTTTTACTGAACTAAACTCAAAAGAATTTGATTTCAGATTTTTGTTAAAAATTATAAATTAAGTAATCAAAAATAGTTAATTTAAATATTATATCAAATGTAATAAAAAAAATTTCAAAAATAGAAATACTATTTATATTTAGTCACCGACAGATATATTTATTTTGAAATAAAAACATTTTAGTGAGAATATTATTATTAACTGGAAAAATACAGAAAGTTACAAATCTGTCTGTATGATACCAAAAATAAATTATAAAGTATAATAATATATTAGTTATTATAAATTTGTTGTCAATAAATTTTAAAATTAATTATTTTTAAACTTTAAAATAACATTAGAAACAAAGTCATTTACCAGATGATAAATGAATATAATTTATTTTGTTTGCTCGATTTTCCGTAGCAAATTCTTAAAAATTAAGACCATTATAATCGATAATATAATCAGCAATAATGCAATTTGGTATAAATTACGTTGAAAATGATACGCGACACAAACTGGTAGCGATTGTAAAATTTTGTAATAAATGACGAAGAATTCCTTAAGGAGAAACGTATTTAGGGCATTGAAAACTCAATAAATCAGTGAGAGCGCCAGTAATGACTTATTGCGCAGCGGGTATTCTACCCCGTTACCGTTAGCGAACCGAACCGAATCGAACCGGTAATATATCTCACGCTTCGTCGTTTCTACCAGTAAACGAATAAAACTTTTTCCGAAAAACATCAAGTTTTTATCGGATACCCCGAAACGGAGACGAACTACAAGATGAATATATTTTTCTTTATATTTGTTGACTTGTTCATAGGCAACCATGCTAATATTTTATTTATATTTATTTTTTGGAGTTTAAGTTTTATTTAATTATAAAAATTTATAACTAAAATTTAGAACTTTGCATAAAATATTGTTAAACATTTTGTAGATTAATGATGTCAATATCTGTCAACTAATCAATTAACGACTTGTTTTAAAAACAGTTAACAATCTAATTGTCCTTAATTGTCCTCTAAAAATACTAAAAAAACTATGAAAATACAACACATATAATTGCCCTATTACAACATATACCAATAAATAATTAACATAATACAATATTTTTCAGAACTCATTGTATTAAAATTAAAATTGTTTTAGGGTTAGATTCTGTTTAATTATTTTATAAAAACAACGTTTCGACAAAAATTTATCAATTACATTAAAGTAAGTAACAGTAGATAACAAGTTACGAGGTAACGTATAAGTAATTAGATCATAAAAATTATAAATTTTTAATTAATAAAAGATAAATTTTATTTACAGTGATTCATATTATTCTTTTCTTTATAAATCTTTATTGTTTTTTTTATTAATATGCTGCTAATATTGATTGGTCTAGCAATTATTACTGTATCTTTAAATTTTACATTATGAAGATATTTTAAAGCATATTCATCAATAGCAGATTTTTGACCTGATAAAGATCAGTTTCGTCGAAAGGTTGTTTTATAAAACAGAATCTGATTCTAAAATAGTTTTGTTTCAATAAATAATTGTTTTGATAAAATATCACTTAATTTTATTGTTAATTTTATAATATCGACAAATTTATAATTAAGTAAGAAACATGAATAATACCTGTAACAAACAGACCTGTATTTATCTCCAATTTAAAACATCTAATTTCAATAACAATGGCAAAACAACCTGATCGATCGCATATACACAAACACTTATAAAATATGCATAATCGCTGCTGTACTATAGCATAGCCCGTATTAGTGTTTACGGTTCGCTACGGTTTTGCATCCTGCCAAAACGATGCTGCTATGCAGCAGTAAACGCGATGTAACGTTGCATTAGCATAATCGTGAATGATGGCGTTATGTTATTCCTATTGGTTAACGAACAGTCTGATAGGACGCCTGCTTTTGTTTATTCATGCAGCTACAATAGTTGATTTGGTATAATAGTCTTGTTTATCTAGAGGACGATAATGTCCAGAGCTAAATGAACAATTAGAAAAAATAAGGAGATAAATATAAACAACGTTGTGAAATAAATAGTTTTTATACAATAATTATTTCTTGTAGTTTCTAAGCAGAATATGAAACTATATGCTCAAAAAATATCCTATAGTTTTTACTTGAATTCAATAACAGACTGGGCCGGCGAGACAACGGGACATTTTCTTGTGGACCGGTCGTAGCATAGGCTACAGGGCCGTTAATTTACATATTGAACTATTAAATTATCAAATTACCGAAACAAATATTCCTAAATAGTATTTTGGAAATATTTGTATTAAGAGTATAATATGATACAATCAATACGTTCAAAAAATTATAAAATCATTGGCCCGTATTCTCACCTCACTTTGTCGTGAAAAAGTGCCTTTATCATTAACTTCAAAATAACTTTTTGCTTCTGTTTTTCATCAATTGTAAATAGTTTTTCTATTTATGATTATTTTTATTATATTTGGTATTATAAAATTTATATAAAATATTATAAATTGCTTAATAAATAATTTTAAGTAAACGTAAAAAGTACTTTTGGCAAAAATCACTTTTATAAATGAGTTGAGAATAGGGCCCATTCCATTTTTGTCAATATCAAATGAAATAAATATCACGACGCCGATCATTACATTTAAAAACTAGTTTATAATTTTAAGATTATTATCGTAAATTTATTTAATTTAAGGGTGTTGTAATATAAGTCATTGTTAATATCACAAAATTAGTTTAGTTTTCTTAACTTAAATTTTTTTTTTTTATTTACTTTTTTTTGTTGAGACCAGATACATCAGTGTTTTTTCGTATTGGTTAAATTTTCCAGTTCACTATTACTTAAATACTTAATGGAAAATTACACTTTTTGGTTTGACATAGAACAAAGTAACTATTGTAACATCTAATATTTGGCTTAATACGATACTGCATGCAACTCTAATTATTTTCAGTAACAATCAAAATATTACAATAAAAACTGCAAGAAATATCTTGACGAATATAATAGATTCCTTCGCTACAGTCCAACAGAGAAAATGACTGCATAGTAAAGTCGTTCCGAACAAAATAATGACATTAATTTAATTCGAAATTCAAATCGCGGTTATTCCGAGCCATTGGTGCGGCACCAGCTTCCCTTCTTTTCAATCGGAAGTTTAAACAGAAGACGAAGAGAAGCCGGCAACGGCCAACATTCAACAGCAGCCCGAAATAAGACACATTGGCGACGGGAGGTTCTTGCGATGATACAGAAAAGAATAAATAAGCTCACCGCGGGACGCATTTCCGAAACAAATTATCTACAGATTATAATTTCACAGTACGATGAACTGCTCGCGAGCTTGCCGAGCACGGCATAGCGCTGGTTTCACCAAGTGATAGACGGCTGGTATTACTACTGGCTGACACTTAAAAATATCTGTCGTTTACGTATAAAGTAGCCGCTCATTTTCGGGTTTGCTTTTTGTCTCTGTTTCGCCGTTTTTCTCACATCATTTAAGTGATCGTCGAATGGGATTTTTTAAAAAAGATGATGAATTATTTTCGTAAGAAAATCGAATAATATTTTATATTTTTAAGAAAAACGCCAGTAGTTACAAAATAAAACAAATCTAGATAAAACTTCTTCCATGGCTATAACGAGAAGTGTCGCTTATGAACCACTCAGTGGTTAATAAAAACTGTATTATATGTAATATCTTAAGTATTGTTTTTATAATAACGCGTGTTTTGTAGCTAATTACAACATTGCATTTGAAACAAACACACCGCTGCATTACAATAAAAATTTGTGACCAATAAAAACATTGCGTTTAAATTTTTTATAAATTTATGTTAAACCGATAAACACATTTTTCTTCAAGCGTATCAAAATAATGATATTACGTTACTATATTACCTACATAAAAACTGATTATTATGTTACTAGTAAAATAATCTATAATTAAAATACTGATATTTTTTCAAAAGTCCTAATAATTAAAATAACTATTTATTTAGTACTATGTTTAAATTTTATTTAGCAACACAATAAAAATTGCTTTCTACTTTTTATACATACATACATACATATAAAAATCACACCATGTACCCAAAAGTGTGTGGCCCTAACTCTTTCCACTATGCACGTAATATATTACGTTTATTTTATAGTCGTAAAAAAATATAACGTCAAACTTGTAAAGAATATTCGTTTCCCACTGGTATGAATTTGTATACTCATGCGAAAACAGTATCATTTCATGTTTGTTGTGAATTATACATATTTGTGCATATTTAACAATAAATTTCTATCATTGTATACAACTGCAGAACTACAGTACTCAAACGTACAAATTCCACTAGGAGCCAGCCGGCAAAATTCTCCATTTCAATAGCGACAGGTGTAACATCAGACCAATGGAGAAATTACATTTGTAAGGGGAACACGTGTTGGGACTCCCATGTTTGATACGTTTGGAGACCTCACAGTCGATCGACGCGACGGATGTGCGTCACAGAGAGCCGAGGCGGAAACAATAAGGGTATCAGGTGACACAGAACTGGGACGCAAGCGTCGTTTAAGTTAGGCTTGTGCTCGACAGGGACTGCACACGAAATGAAGTTGCATTTGTGGAGAGCAATTGCATCCTATCCTGGGTGGCTAACTGGGAGAGAACTAGTTAATTTTGTTTCAATTAGTTTGCGAAATGAGTTTCGTGAAGCATGTGGCGCTCGCTGTTTTGTTTTATATTTTTTGGATAAACGTTCGAAAAGTATTTTATGTTTTAAAAAATATACTTAATACACTAATTTTATTTAATTGAAAATATAATTACTAATTTCTACATTGATCTTTAAAAATAATTTTTAATTTTCGATAATATTTTATTAATAAACCAATTCTCGCATAAATAATAACCGCAGTATAGAGATAGCTGAATATAAATGAAAAATAATCCATTATCGAATGATTACCTTAACAAGATGTCAGTAAATTTATTATCAGTTTGTTAGTAAGCCGATTATACGTTGATTGAACGCAGTGTAATGACACTTAAAAGATTAATTAAGATGGCTTTATGATTCATTAGCTCTCTTCGTATACGAGTTTATACAGTCACAAGCAGACAAAAACCAAATCATCACGTCCTACGTTGACTCTATATTTAACATCAATTGTGTGTAAATAATATATTTGTGTGTGTGTGTGTGTGTGTGTGTGTTCGGGTAGAATGAGTAATCAATCAAAATATTATGCCAATACGTATGGATTTCCACCTACTTATGTGTTAGGGATCGAGGTAGTGCGTTAACATAGGTTGAAGTTTAAGTTTGAGATACAAAGCGCGCGGTCCCAAACCATTGTTTCGGAGCTGTGAAACAATCTGATTTAATCAATCATATGGATTTTTCGATACAACTTGGACCACCCATGTATTTAGACACTTATTGTCAGGTTGTATTTTGCTAGAGTTTTTACTGAATTAATTTGTTGAATAGTGTCTTTATTTGTTTGATTGTTATGTATATTTTATTATAAACCTAGTGAACTTTAAATTTCTTTTAGACGAGAAAAGAGAAGAGGTTATTAATATACGTGATTGAGGTTAATATTGTTTTTGTTCGTAACAACGCATGTTGAACATGGAATTAATAGAAATACACATACAAATATACTTAAATATATTCTTTAATTGGCTATATTTTCTTCAAAAAGTATTTTTATAATTTCCAGAAAATATATGACATATAATTTGCTATTCAAAATAATGTTATTTTTTAATTTCTGAGATTTCTAGAAAATAAAGAAAAACTCCTTTTATCAAAAAAAGATGTAATTTGTTTTACTATTGAATTTTTAATGTACTTATTTATTCAATAATAAAGTGTTTTTGAATAGCATCAAAGCATTAACGTCAAAATAACATTTACGAGTATTATTAAATATTATGCTACTTATGTTACAGAAAAAAGTAGAAAACAAAATTATAAATAATAACTACATGTCTAGTAGATATGTCAAATTGAATTTACCACTGAGAGAAAAATTGTAACAGACAGAGTAAATAATTCTGAAGATTACGTGAGATGTACTAGCTCTTATACAATATTAGTAATTCTTCAAACTTCAGAAAATATATATATATATATATATATATATATATATATATATATAAAACATATAATAGATAAATAATCTTTTAAATATTAAAAAAAATATGATTGTAATAACAAAAAAAAAAGTTATTTTTTCTGTAAATAAATGAATTTTAAAACAAATTTTAAATTCTTTTACAAATTTCGTAATTATGTAACTAAATATTTACATTAGAAATATCAAAATAGACAAAAATAATATTATTGCAGACAAAGATAGATATATTAAAATCTTTAAACAATCTATCAGAAGATGTAAGATGGTTTTAACTAACTATAGTTAATAATTTTAGAATATTACGTCATTAGTATCCTCGTGAAACTGCCAAACTACATACGAGTATAACTACAGTTAACACATGTTCGCAAAAAATCGCTTTAGACATATTATAACATTTTATTATTTATTTCTTTTTAATGAAACAATATAATCCTTTACGTATATGTTGAAGAATCAATTCCCACGAAATTGACTAGTACCTGAACATATAAGTATTTAGATAGTACGTGTCGCAGTCTGTCACACAGTCGAGTGCAATGTGGGGCGACGCTTTGCTAACGTACTGCTGCAGTGACGTGTCTTATGTCAACGTCCTTCCGGACTCGACGTCGCTGCGCTGTGCGCTCTCCGGTGAATAGGTTTCACCGCAATACGTAAGTTTCGGGATGATCCCCGAGGAGTAAAATTGATAGTGGCGCACTTAACGACTGCCTAATGCATATTTGCTGTTTTCAGCTAATTTCGGAAAAATATTATTTATGGTGTTTGGTTACGGATTATGGTTTTTTTGACAGATAATGTGCATTAGTTTTTTAGTTTGGCATTTTTTAGTATTATGGAAACTGATAGGGAATGATATATTTTAATTATTGTAATATGTATTTTGGAAGCTAAGTTTTCATCATTAGACAGGTATGTAGTTATCATTTTTTTAAATAATTTTTGTCAAAATTACTTCTAACATTTATTTAAAATTATGCATATATTATTTTATCAATGTTTGCTACTTTTAAATTTTAAATTTTATTGCAAATGTAACAAATATTTGTTGTTAATGCTAAAACTAATAAACTGCAAAATTAATATAGAATGTTTCACACAAAAACTAAATTCTATTAAAATTTTTAATAGTTTGCTGCAATTTTAATAAAAACTAGCTGTACAATATAAATGGTGTAGAACAAATTTTCAGAAATATAATTATAAAATACAAAACTCTACAGAGACACATAGTGGATTATTGGATATGAAACACATATGTTGGAGACTATCAGTTGATAACATATAAAATTTTATTTCTTGATTTTTAATTAAATTTTAATCTGATCAACGCTTTTTCTAATTTAAATGAAAATTTGTTTTCAGCCAAGCGTTTTTATTGAAATGCTTAACAGTGTGCAAAATCGAAACAATCAAAAAATGTTACTGAATTTTGTTACTGACAATTAGCACAAATGAAAACCAATAACAAAGGTTTATTATTTGTTATCATTTGCCGTTTGTTTTCCTTTTTTTGTTTTTGTTAAACGTTAAATGTTAAAAATAAAAAATTCGAAATATTTTTTAAAGCAAAGAAGTAAAAGTAATTACTATAAAATATAACTAAAAAGTTTTATTAAAGCATTTGTGTCTAGCGTAAGAAATTGTGTTGAAAATGAATGAAAAATCTGATTAGTTTTCCAAACAATTATTTCAAGATAATTAATTTTACATCGTTTGCATTCTTCATAATCAACTCTTTTCCTTCGTATGTCAAGAACCTGACCTTTGCATAGAAAGAAAAAAACATTGTTTGCGCAACATTTTAAGGGAAAATTAAGAATTTTTTAATTATACGTCCGACTACTTCATTAAACGCGAACGTAACGCCGTTTTTTTTTCTATTCGTTTCACTCCTAGTTGATGTATTTTTTCTTGCATCACAGTGTAGGAGCGAGTCATTTCATGATGTCAAAAACAGACATCTGACAGATGTTAATGCCGTCGATGCATATAGCTTCTGTTGTCGATTTACTTATAAAAAATAATTGCTTTTTTAAATGTGTTATTATCGAACAGAAATTAAAAATCACTCACCGCATTATGTAAACAAATTTTTGTGCAGTTTTCAGATGCAAAAATAAATATTAAATTTACAATGTGAAATAAAAATTGTCAATAATACTATAAAATTTCAAATCTAACACATTTACTCCAGTTGCATAAAACATTTTTATACGTTTTGTAAGTTAACTTTCTTGTTAACTGACATTAATTGAGGCCCTTCAAAAAGTTGCCTATTTAATTTACTTATAAAGTTAATAATATTCTATACAATAATTCTAATTAATTTAATGACACAAATCATACATACATACATTTATACACAATCACGCCATGTACCCAAAAGGGTGTGGCACAAACTCTTTTTATCATCCCAAAATCAGTCGCCTCCAAATACTCCTATCCAAACAAGCAACTTTCGCTTCATCCACATTCATAATTCCTCTCATACATGCTCTTCTATTTCTACTACTTGGAAACTTTCGCTCACGCAAAACACTCTCAATCATATTACTCCAACTACTCATCGGACGTCCACGCAAACGTTTACCATCAAAATCATTCAAATAAATCTTTTTAACCAAACGTTCATTAGACATTCGCTCAACATGTCCGAACCATCTTAACTGACTAACACCAACTTTTGCTACAACATTTCTTTCAATTTCACACTCATCATACACTAATCTATTTCGTATCCAATCTCTCCTATGTACTAACGTACTTATCAAGAAATACTGTTAGTTCTTAACTGTACTATCTATTAGTTTATGAAAATAAAAATATATTAAAAAAACATTGATAATCTCAATTTTAGTTGCAATAAAACCAATAACTAGTAAACCTTAAATTGTGCATTTGCATTATTTTTTCTTGCCGATACTGGTTGACAATATATAAGTTACTAATAAATTTTATTAATAATGTAGGTATCATTGTTATTAGGTTTTATTGGACTATTATTGTTGATTGTGCAAGCTTATGCAAATGATTCAAAATATAGTAAGTAATCTCTATGCGTTTGAGCATGCTATGACATATTATACACTATATAAAAAAAACTTCACAACATCAACTACAAAAACACGCTTGGCGACAAATTCAAATACATGACAGAAACAAAAAACACAACATTTATGGAGTAAACAATTGTTTTTTTCAAAAATTGGTTTAATTATTGAAAGAAATAGTTAACATTGTAAGTATAGAATAACTTTAAATTTCAAACAACATTTACGCTTTAACTAAAATCTTAAGAAGCGAAACACAAATATTTATCTATCGACAAAATATGAACAAAACCAAAACTTAAACAAGCACTTTGTTTAGATATTTGTACATATTTGCAAATTTGGTAATGGTACTTACATGCATCCTGCTGTAAAGCATCAGGTAGATCTGAGTAGGCGGTGGGAAATGAGGGTTGGTGGTTAGGAGACAAACCGCAGAATGCGATAGTAGCAGTGTGTGTGTGTGTGTGTGTGTGTGTGTGTGTGTGTGTGTGTGTGTGTGTATTTGTTTACAAAACGGTGCACCATCTGTTTACGTCGCTACTCTATAGTCAAGTAAATAGTCAATATTTGCATCCATAATATTTGTATTCAATTACTTGGTTTCTCTCTACAGGTTTCACATCAAAGATCTGTCAAAAGCTTGCTTACTAATTGCCTAATAATTTACAAGATACTTTGAGAGATGCGCTAAACTATTGCAGCCGAACAACTTTCTATATCGTACAACGTTTAGGTTATCGAATAATTTATATTAAATATTTTGAAATTATTGATTTGAATTTTTTTTTTTATATTTACATCACAAATTTTAAATTAAAAACTTAAAACTATAAACGTCGCTTTTAAATATAAATATTTAAAATTTTTGGTTGTTCAAAATTACATTAATAATAATTAATTTTTAAAATATTAATTATTAGTTTATTTATTGTTAATAAAAGCTTATTCAAACTACTTTACTTAAATGATAAAATTAGTGTTATGTTTTATCGCAAGTAAGTTTTGAACCAAACTACATACTAATTTATAATTTAAAAACCAAATGTGCGATTTTAATTTTGCCAGTTGTTGCTGATGTTATTCAGCTAAAAAATAATATAATGTCTTTTGACAAATTTTTATTTTCAAAGTAAAAATCTTTCAAAATTTATTCTTACTGTATTTTCAAGTAGGCAGTGCAGTTCAGAACCAATAGTGTGATGACTAAAACATAAAACTAATTTTGAAATGAATAGAAAAGTGTAAATGCGATCTATTAATTGTTTTTCTAGAGATAAATTGTTTATGCTTTAGAATTAGATTTCATGCATTTCAATTTATAAGTACGCTATATTTTTATATAGTGTACTTATATATAAATAGCGCATTTATAAATTAATTAATTTTATATTATTTTTAAACATATATTTTTGACTTTGTATTACAGTGAAACTTGCATTAAAGATTGAAAATGGTCCACCAACATATGCAGAAAATTATACCAATAGTACACAAACACAAATTAGTGTCCTTTGTCAAAAATTATTGCGCAAAGTAGTAGGATAAACTGCTCAGTAACAATATAACATAAATACGAAACCAGTTTAATTCATTGTTACCTTTAAAAATATTAACTATGATTAATTTCAATAAATATCTTTAGTTATTTTTATTCCGTCTAGTATAGATTCTTTTTTCTTCAGACATTCTAATGTTTATGGTAAGTACAGTGATAAGAAACTTATTTTTTTCTTTCATCTTCCAAAAACGAGATTTTATAAAAGTTCTACTGTAACACAATATAATTAAATATTAATAAAGGTAAAAACATATTTAGTTTAAAAATGTAAATTGCTTAAAAATCTCTATTTTTCGAACTAATAGCAAACGATAGAGTGATGCAGCTGCATAATGACGTTAACAAAGCAATATCAAAATATTAATTTAGCCCGTCGCAAATTACATATAATAAACTAAGCAAAATTCACTTAGAAAACGAAATGAGCAGTTTGCGCACCAGGGCCAAATAACCACTAACTTCAATGTAATTACCTCTATCCTTTCGCCCGTTCTAACGTTCAAGATGGTTTCTAGTGGTTATTAGTCCCGTAGACAAAAACCGTTTATGGTTTTCGGAGTTGTTTTTTTTTACACGCCTGGCCGCTTGCCAAAAAATTATTAGAATCAATATGAGGAGAAATACTGAAATAGTTAAGAGTTGGTGTATATCATGTATTGCCTACTCGGATAGGTTGAGGTTGGGAAGCAACTGAAGTAAGTGTGTGTGTGGCTGCTATATTTTATTAAGGTTAGGTTTGGTTTTATCATTTTCTGCACGTCAGAATTCCGGAGAGATGGCGATCAGTGTAGAACGCCACTTTTTGCCACTTGCTGAACAGTGACGTCTCATCTCGAAAAGTTTTTAAAGAAGACATAGAAAATATTACTTATCTGTTTGTTCTAGCTCTGATGTGCCAAAAGTCATTTTGATTGTTTTGTAGAATAATTTTTAATCTATTCTCCATCAATAATTTCAAGTACTTAAAGGAATCTTAACAGAATTCATAATTATATAAAATATGTTGTAGACAGTGACAGAATTCCACGCAAAAGCAATTGCAATAGTAGTAATTCCGGACTGCCCTATTTTTACATTAAATGAAAAATTGGTAAGTTTATAATTATATATGTTGTTGGCAATGTGATAAATAAATCAATATATATATATATATAATGTCTGGACAATATAATAAATATTATATTTATTACTAATAAATAAGTAAGCAACTAACTTACTCTATACTAGTACCAATTTTTATTATCAATTTATTCATTAATATATTAATCAATTTAATAAATTAATCAATGTGTATCATATTATTTAATTTAACATATTATTTAGACATTATATATTGACATGGTTATCAATTAAATATTTTTATATTATATTTTAAATTTATATATTTAGAAAATAGTTTAAAAACAATACAAATTGTGTTAAGATAGCTATAACTATAATTGATAAAAACAATATACCAATTGATGAAAATAAAATTAATAAGTTCTAATTAACATTTAAAATAAAATCTAACAAACATTTTAAAAGTCAACTAAATTACAAATTATTTAAAGATTAATTATCAATTACTAAGAAATAAAATTTGTAGGAAACATGAAGCGTAATTTCAAGTACGCCACTGAATTTCTAGGAAGGTTTCGAATCACGCGAGTTTCCGAGGAAATATAGAATTTCTCTACCTTTTAAAAATTTCACTCGCATACGCTCGAAAACGCTTGATTCACTGGTTATAAATATAAAAGGTTACTATACCATATATACGTACGGTTACTATATATATATATATATACCTCATATATAGACCACATTTTTAAGATACGAACTATCACGATCTTACTATATATAACTTTATGAAATTATTTCAGATTGGATTTAGTACATGTTCCAGAATTGCATTAAAGTTTTTTCTTTTATTTCATATTTTAAAAATTTTAATGTTGTTTCTCTTCTTTTTCATAATAGTTTCAATTTTATTGTAGAAAATATATAATAATATGTTTTATCAATTAAAAATAATTTTAAATATTATTTTATTATAGTTTGTGTTTGCACTATATTCATTTTAAAAATATATTACAACAATGTTTCATGTATTACAAAACATAATTCATAACAAAATTTAAAATTATAGTTTGAATGTATGGTGCAAATAAAAAAAAATGTTATATTTAGATAAAATTTATACAAAAAGTAAACATGATAGTTATATATAAAATGACAAAGCTTTAAAGTAATTTAATGCTAACAAATAATATGTTAAAACTCAAATAAATAGATTATAAAAAAGCCTGCATATTTGATGGCAGACGGCCCTTGGTGTTAAAAAGTTTGAAAGTCACTGCAAATATGTCCACTAGAATTTCAATCGTGAAAATATTTCAACACACGTATTTGGCACATATTTCGAATAAATGACGCGTTTTCCAACTTTTCTAAATTGATTTCAACGCGATATCGTATTTCAGGTATTTTTTTAGAATAATTAAATTTCATCACAAAAAAATATTTTCAAACTTTAATTCAATATTTTATGTTAATTATTTGCAATTAAATATTTATATCACGTAAAGTTTAACTAAATTATTTCTAATAAAAAGTGACAAATGTGCAAATAATATATTATATTTTTATTAGTATTTTAAGATTTTAGTTTCGATTAATATTAATATTATCATTTATTTGTAATAAGTGAGTGAAACTATAACAAGTGAGTAGAATACTATAGTTTGATTTTATTTAGGGTCAAGATATCTAGCATCTAATAATTTTTTTTTGTCAAACAAATGTTTTTTTTTTTGAGAATCAACCTACTCATAATAATAACAAATAATAAAATCTATTTAGCTAATAAATAACGTATTTATCTAACAGCTTTTATTATGTGTATTAGAAGATAGATAGATAACTCGGCTCTTAATATTACAAAAAAATTATGTTTTTTTTAAATATTTTTTTAAATGTTTCTTTAATTTTTTTTGTAAAAATATTCTTATTTTGTCTAAAAATATTTTATGGATTGCATAGTTAATTTAAATGTAATTATGAAATAATTTTTAAAGTTTTCATTAAAATTATCGTAGTGAAATTAAATAGAACACATGCAAAAATAGTCGTAAAGCCATGACTAATCCCGTTATAATTTATGCAAAAATAATCATCAGGGCTGTTAACAGTTTTGCGAAACACTAGGCAGTTAGTTAGATAATTACAGACTCATAATTTTTCGAGGGATAGAGAATAGAGAGCAAAACTAATGGCTAGAACCATATGTCGTTCCCATTATTTTAGTCCAGCCAGCGTTGAAGCAAAGGGGGTGGCTTTGCTTTTGGCTGTTATACAATATACGGGTGAGTTTGTCTGTATGTGTGCATTAGCGTGACTTAATTTATTGAACGGGCCCGGCACTGCTTATCGACACTTTTCGAGCAATTAATAAAATCTGCCATCGCTATAATTATTCCCGTTGTATTTCGGCTTGGATGTAGAACAATGTAGCGAAATATTCAATAGTTCTGTTTGCGTTAACAAAAGTATAATTTAAAAACTATGAAAGTAATTTAAAATAATAAATTCCTTAACTGGTCAGGTATGCAATAATTGAACAACGATAGGTTTCAGCAACAAATTTTTATTTTAACGTATATAAATAAAAATGTATAATTTTATAACCTTAAAATTTATGTTTTTTTCATTTTTACAATAAGTAATTATAACTATTCTTATATTTGATGTAAAAAAAAGTTCTGTTACACTTTATTCAAATATGCAGTTTTATATTTTAATTTTTTGGAGCCAATATGCTGTAACGTTACGGTAATATTTTCGATGTAAATTACCAAAAATAAATTATCGATAATTTAAACGTTACTATTTTTAAATATTACCATTTAAACAACAAATAAATATTACATATTGACAACCTATTTATGAAATCAACCACAAATAATTCGACAAACTTTCGTCACCCATCCCGCTGGAATTGATCGTGGGAGCATCACCGTCTGCCTATACTAAAGTCCCCCCGAACTGGACGAGTTGTGGTGAAATGCAAGCGGTGTCTCCCCGGCGGCACAGACATTGGGCCCTAACTCAAGTGTCGTGTCTTCAACTGAGTGTATTTGTTTGTAACGAGCCGCGGAGTGTTCTTGACTGTACTGTGTTCCTCCCTCGAAAACAGTTGAAACCACTTTAGATGCGAGGGGGGGGGGCAATAGGGCGACCGGTTAGTTCGCGGGGAGAATATGCATTTTCGGCGGTTTGGGAATTTTGGACAAGTTGTCTTCTTCTTCCTTCTGTCGCTGGTGATGCTGATAGTATTGAAAGTAAAGTTTGCATTATTGAGGGTTGTTAGCTTATTTGATTTTTAATTAAAATTTTACGCCAAACTGATCAAAATTGGGGATAATTTTTGAGGTGAATTCTGAGGATTGATTATGTTTGTATATGTATTTTAGATTTGTTAGATTTTTTTATTTAATTTTCGAAAAATTAATGCGCGTGGTTTATTTTTATTAAATTATGTTGTAAAAATAGTCAATTGGCAATAATAAATTTTGCATTATGTATGAGTAACAAAAAAAACAACAACAAAATTAATGCTTGTTTTACACGGTTATAATTTGTGAATTTTTATTAATTTGTATCAAATATTTTTATCGCATTTGGGATAAAATTATTTCTGTTTTTTGTAACTATAAAATGCTATCGTAACAATATTTGAATACAAATTTTGAACAAATTCCATAAATTGTAATTGTGATTTAAGCTAAAGTTGTTTGCCTGAATAGAAATGTGGAAACTAATTTCTGCATAATGGAAAGAGTTTGTGCCACACTCATGAGTACATGGCATGATTATGTATGTATAAAAATAAGCAGTGAGGGTACTATCTACAATGTATGATAAAACGTCTGCAACGAGGATAGATTGGCCACAGCATATCACTTCAGAAAATTTTGTAAATTAAAAAATAAATTTGTTAATTATTAATTATTTTTACAAAAAAATTTGTATTAGAAATATATTTGTTTCACATTATTAAATTCAGAAATTAACGTATAGTTAAAATATATAAGATATTCTATTTAAAATTCAAAATTATATTAGTTCCTAAAACAATTGAAAACAATATTTTTATGAAATTTGCATTATTTTGTAAAATGTTATTACATTATTTATTTTTAGTTTATTTAATGACTCTAATTTTAATCTAAAAATACATAATGTAATAAAAAATATAAATAAAGCTACTGTTTTTATGAATTTCAATAAAATCATAAATATTCCCAGAAAACAAAAAAAAAAAATATCTATTCATTAAATCGAAACTATTCATGACATATAACTTTGTGCATCAGTATCAATTATAAAAACCTGCTGGGTATAAACCCACATACACATAAACAGTTATGCGAAGGCCGATAGACAAACAGACAGACGTACAAAAAAGAGAATGAGAAAGAGGAAAAAGTACAAAAATCCGTCAACGTTTAATTTGTAACGCCCATTAGCTGATTGCTTTCAATGGCCGATGCGTACGTAATGTGCGGTCAGAAAAGTGACGACTGATTAAATGAAATGGAACACGCATTTGTGGTGTATGTGAATGGGTACGGAGACGAGTGCAAGAGTACAGGAGAGTGGCGGGGATAGACGCAGCACGTCGCGGCGGTGTCGTCGACAACGCGTGATGCGACACTCTACCCAAACAGACAGGGAATAAATTAATACAAAATCGATGCGAATACTTGACGTTTGGGTGGCAGTTACCCCGATAAAAATTTATAGAGGGTTGTTTTTGCAATGACGTTGTTTTACACAGAATTAAATATATTTTAGTTTAAAGATGTAATTATAAATAATAATGATTTTATTGTAACAGTCGCGGATATTTGTTATATAATACTTTAATGTTCATGCTGCATTTTCTGCAAATCTAGTTTAATAATAAAGAACCAAAAGACTTAAGCTTCATTCAGATTATTGTCGTAGCATTAGTATTAAACATAAATACAACAAAATACATTTATGCTTATGAGAACACAATGTTTATGCGATAACGTCAAATATTTAGATTCATGCTTGCACTTATTATTAATGCTATGGCAGCAGTCTAAATGAGTATTTACTGTTCAGTATTCAAATTATTAACATTTAATTTAGTTAAATTTAACAAATAATGTTTAATATAAATTTATTTTTTATTATTAATTTTAAGGTAGATATTTTAAATGTTTTATAATTTTGATATATTTTTATAGTAAAATATATTTTGAGAATTTTCTTTTCGAACAACTTGTTTTCAATCAAATCGTTTTTCTTTGAATATATTATATTATAAAATTTTATAATAATTACCCATATTAACATATTTTAAATCAGAAAATATTAATTTATACTATAAACTTTAAACCATTAAAATCCCATTCATACCTAAGCTAACCTAGGAAACAAAAGTCCATTTTAATAAAATATAATATACAGCATGCGAAAATTAATCGATACTAATTGTCTATTGTATTCGGTGCAGGTTTGAAATGTGTTAAAGCTGTTCGCAAAAGGCATACAATACCCAGCGCGACTACGACTGGGACCTTGTAATATTCCAACCAGAGATCCCATTGTATTCGTTCCGGAGGTAGATCTTCGTGTTCCTCCGTGCTGCGATGCTGCCTACAAACAATAGAAATGCGAAATTGTGCAGATTTACATGCTTTTCTTCTCTTTATAGCTACGGTTCGAATGAGTGTTAGTGTTTTGTTTACGTGGCTTTATGATTATTATGACGACGATAATAATAATAATTAATAAATGTTGGAATTTGTAGTTTGCGGAATCGAATTGCAATAAAAATGTTTGATGTAGTAACCTAAATTAATATTTATTTTATATTATAAATGATAAATAAAAATGATATAAATTATGAATACTGTATTATCCAAATAAGTTATTTTTTTGGCACACGAGATTTATGCAGCAGATTATTTTAATTACTTTATGTTTATTAAAATTTAGAGCATTAAAAAATGGAACGCAACATTTTTTTATGATTGGGATATATTTCAAATAAATTTGATTATTTGAAAGATTTTTTTATTTTGTTAGAAATATTTGTAAATATGTCACGATATTATTTTATGTAAAAATTAAGTTTATAAATGCTGTTTATTGAATTTATAAATTTGAAATAACTAATATTCATAAATAAATATTGATAAATACTTTAACAGCAAACGTACTAAAATTTACAAAAGCTCAGTTAAAGTATTTAATCAAATAACTAACTTAATAACACGAACATTACCCCGTTTGAGAGCGAAAGCACAAATCAAAATTATTCAAATAGCGCAACCAACTCTGGTCGGCTGTTAGACCCAACTTTTGCGACCACAACTCTTCATTAAGTGGTACTTAATAAATACACCATGGCGGGGCCCGCCTGAATTCTATATTATATCGCGTATTGTGAGCCTGTGTGTGTGTGCAAAAGCATTTTGTTATTAACCATTTATTGTCGGACACCTTTGCTCGTTTAATGGCGAATTATGCCGAATTAGGCCGAGAGCGTCAGCCAAAATTATTAAGCTAAGTTAAGTGAGGTTATATTTACTAATAAATTGCTTATTTACACTGGAACTCTTATTATTAACGTTAATTTTTTAAATGAAATGAAAGTTACATTAATTTACTGATGATAATAAATTAATTTTAAATCTTGTACCATAGTTGTTCTAAACTATCTATGTATATTATTAGTAATTCTATAATGAAATACAGTAATCATAAACAATCTTACTTAAAGTATTTTCTGTTATAATTATCAAATAATATAAGTCAATTTAACGATTATTTGAAAATGACACCTGACTGATATCAATATTTTGCACATACCTACATAATTATTACTAGTTCTATTTATGGAATAAATATTATTAAAAAAAAAAAAATTTCTGTAAATATAAGATATTAAAAATAAATTCCATAATTTATTGCGAGATATTCTTTTAAATTCCAAACAAGTTTTTCTATCAGAATATCCAACGATAAACTTTATAATTTGTTCTAGTTTGATTTAAAGCATCAGGAATAAGTCAGGTACGTTAGTCAGCAGTAAATCAATCTATCTATACATTCATGTATAAATAGATCTACAAATTCGAAGTCTACTAGATCAAAAAGCTATAAATGTCATTTATTGAAGTTGTCTGTATCTCATATTCAGTTTGGTTCAGTACAAACTTACTATCCATAAAATTTATCTATATATACATATAACAGAAATACGTTATCAATTTTAATTATATATTAGAAAATTGGTAGCACCTGTCTTGGAAAATATACGTATTAATTACGTTTAAAAAAGCGATAGCACGTGTCCAAATAGAAAATTAGGTATTTAATATATGGGATGATGTATCAATAGACAATCTAAGGTATTATTATTTTCTATATAAATAGTTTTTTCTAAAAATTCTTCCGGTTTGAAAGGTGTTTGTACGTTTAGGTTTATTTTTGGTAATTACGGAGTATTGAACGAATTTTGTACATCTTCCGTAAAATTAAATGTACACATGTTATTTTAATTATAAATTTTGAAGTTAATAGTTATTGTTATGAAATATAAAAAAAAATCATCTAATAACTTTAATGAACATATGTTTAATCTATGTATTAAAAAAAAACTATTTTATTATTAGACATTAAGCTATTCATATATTTGTCAAATAATACAAATAAATCTTTTACTATTTAACAATTTTTAAATAAATTTTTAAAGCTGAACATTAAAATTTAACGAAATATTATTTCGATATTTAAAAGAATTTTTTATTGTCTTATAAAATTTGCATTTACATAAATTCTCGATTTTAGGAATAATGCTAGCTCGTCAGGTATTTCAAATACAATTTTGTGATTGATCACAAATTGTTAAGCAATATACTTATAAAATATATATTGGTCAAGAAATGTTGAGTAATAGTTCAAAAATTCACTGGCGTAAACAGGATTGGATTATTCTTTAGATTAAAAATGTTATAGCTTTAGACCCCAGAAAATTTTCGATTAGTTACATATACAATAGACATATTTATAAAATAAATCTTATAATAACACAAAGTGAACTTTTATTTTAGTAAAAATTGAATCAGTCTTTAGGTGTAAATAATAAATAGCTATTATTCGGAATTATCAAAAACCGCACCACTTTTTTTCTGGATTTGATTCACTAATATAAAACATTTATACAAATTTCAACAAATTCTTGCATAATAAAAAATGTACCAACTTTTTCTGGTTTTTTTACAATAATATAAAACATTTATAAAAGTTTTAACAAATATTTAAAAATAGACTCAATATATTTTTCATATCATTTATCTTTATTGGCAAATTCTTCTATACTATCTTCCCATACATATATGTAAACAATCACACATGAAGTACGATTCAGCAATAAACGAAGATAGAGTGAACTTCATTCATTCACAGAGGCAATAATGTCGCTCGCCTCTTACGGACAAACACTCCTAGCAATAAACTCGGAAAAATATATCTTCATAAACTCAGATAGTTTATAATGCATTTGTCGCAAAGCAAAAAGTACTTGGTAACTGCGAGATAAAGATACTTCTAGGATTTTTGTTGTGTAAATCATTAAAAGCGACATTGTGTATTCGTGAGCGTTTTAAATAAAATGCGAATTATTTTATTTTATCGCGGCACATCGTATTTTAGCACTGATAAGTTGCTTGTGCAAGTACAAGATTTACTTTTGTAGTTGTTGTGTTATTAAAATAAACATTGGGTATAGGAATTTCTTGTATTAGTTTATCTCAGTGCAATTTTTGTTTGACTGTACGTATGACAAAATTTTTCACTATATTTAGATATTCACATGTATTTCAGTGTTTGAAATACTATAAAAATTTATGTAAATAGAATAAAATTGGAATAAATTTCGTAAATTTAATTAAAAACGATATTACTAAATATGTATTTTGGAAGCTAAGCTGTTATTTTCACTAGACAATTATGAAAAAAACTGATATTCTAATTAGTAATGAAAGGTTACACAAGTACTCAAAGTACTTAGTGATCAAATATCACTAGCGTATCAAAGAAAAAGAAAAAAAAATCAAATTTATATTATTTCAATATAATTATTTTAACTAAATTTGTGGTTTAAAGTATTTATTTAAAAAATTATTTATATTTATATTTTTTTTGCTTCAGTAGACAATAATATAATTTTATATTTTTAAAAATATGTAAAATTCTTATTATTATTTAAAAAAAAAAAATTAATTTTTCAAATTTTTTCTTTCAATAGTAAATTTTTAATAATTAAAGTATTAAAAATAATAAAAATAATGTAATATGCAACAAAAACAGAATGATACTTATTTTTATGATTATAAAATCAAATATTTCACGTTTCGGTCAGACGTGAATTAAATTTAAAAATAATTATATAAATATTGCAAAGTACCCTACCAATAGCGCTAATTTGTCAGATATTTTAAAAGCAATGTTGTAATTGGTCACAAACTACACGTTGTCATAGCAACTAGTTGTAAATAAAAACTAGAAAATTTACGGACTAATGAAAAGTTTATTGTAGTCGTAGAAAAACAATATTTTTCACATGTCTTTTAGAACTAGTTTTATAATTACAAAATACAATTTTTTTGTAGTTTAGTGATATATTTTGCCAAAATCCGTAATCATAATAAATTGTAAAAACTAAAAATATAACACATGTTGCAGACATACAATAGCATGGCATCGTTTCAACAGCTAGCTTGCACAATATTACTCATCAATCTTTTTTATTGTGCTCTTTTTTTCAACAAACAAAGAACGCATAAACTTGACCCCGAAAACACTCCCCACATGCGGCGCAAATGAGTGAAATGAGAGAAACATTTGGAGATCGGTGAAACTAAATCTTCAACGGTATGTGTATTGTTCCTGCACGGTAGGACGCAGTCAGCTTTTTCGCACTTGGAAATCCATTAAAAATACGGTTGTCGAAATAAAAGAAGTTGAATTGTAACAACTGACTATTCAAAGCTGAAATTTTTATATTCAATAATCACACTATGTCTTTTTGTGTTACTAGTTTTAATTTAAAATATGTAAATAGACTGGATAAAATTAATTAGAATATTATATTTTAAGACGTTTTATTTCATCCATATTTAATAAATTTATAATTTTTCTTAAAATTTTTTATTTATTTATGTAGAGTAATTTATACCAAATGTAAAAAAAATAATTAATAATTTGTTGGAAAAAATATTTCAAATTCTAAAAAATTTTATATAAAAGTAAGTCTCATTTCTCAATAAGATAAATAAAAACAAAACATTATTAGTGTAAAAATAAATGCATAAGTTCATTATCTAGTTATTCTAGAAAAACAAAACAAAATCTTTCAAGAATTTAAAAATACAGTAACGATTTACTGACAAGTACGACCACTAGATAGGTGTCGGTACATACTTTATAGTCATACATTAAAAATATGTTTTGTTTTTCTGTTATTTAAAATATCTACTCATACAAATATATGTTGAACAACAAAAAATCACTAATTTTTAAATAGCTTTTAAATTCTGTATATAAACAATATAAAATTAATAAGATACTTAAAAGAATATTGTTTGAGAGAAAAATTAAAATATTGATAGGAAACAATTGGCTGATTAAAATAAAACGGTTTCCAGAAATATTTTGCGCAATTCTCTTTCTCACATTTTATATAATTTATAGTTTTATTGACTTTACAATAAATTGACTTGAGAAGGTCAAACGCAATGCATGAGTGGCTAAAGTATTACTTAATTCTTCGTTACATGTTATGTGGAACTTACATAGAACTTGTGTAATGTATATTTGTTCTTATTTTAGTTCTTTATGTATATTTAGCTGTAAATCTTCATTTAGAATTATTCGCGGAATTAATAGAGCGATGTAAATTAGTGTAATAATAACAAACTTGCAGCAAATTATTATAGTATCATAAATTATAAACTAACATTATTTTATTTAATTTTAAACCAGGAAATAATTCTGATTTAATTGTAATATAGTTTTTTTTTAAATAATTTATTTTTTATTTTTTACAAAAAAATATTAGGTTTGTTCCAGAAAAAATCTCTAATAGTAAAAATTGACAAAAGCATAAGTAGTTTATTAATTTTTGCAAAATTTTATTCTTGTTTAATTTCAAATATAATTTAATATTACAGCAAATCCAAAATTAACAAATAAACAAAAATCTGTACAAATTATATTACTTCATTGAAAACGTGTAAGAATTTTATTATAAAAATATTAAATATTTAAAATTATTTATTTAAAAGAAGATATTAAAAATAAGTGACAAATACATTTTCATCTAAAACATAACAAAAATACTTTAACCAAAATTTCATGTACTAAATAAGCTTTCAGAATCACCATAAAATTAATAAATTACACATTTTTTTATGTCACAATTAACTCGAAAAATATGACATCTCATAACTCAACATGTGTCTCACAAAAATAACGACAAATTTTTACGTTATTCGAGCAATAAAAGCTGGTGATGCAGCATTTATAGACATTTATTTCAGTTTTTACAGCATCAATATGATTTTCATTAGCTTTCTTGCATTAAGTATACTTGGGTGGCCTACTTTTAACCAACTACATATTATATGTGCAAATAATATTACTAGCTATGAAACATATTTGCAATGATATAAAACATGTTTATTTTTATGATGTTTGTATTATTATTAGCATACAGGAAACCTTCATATTTTACTCTATTTTATTGCACTGTTTAATGTTGGATGTTGTTTTTGTTTTGTTTTTTTATATGTTAGTATTATTATTATACTGTATTTATTTTGGTTTTATTAGAGAGTTTTATAAAAGAAGGTTTTTGTCAAGATTAATTGAAGACAAGTGTTATGATGTGAGATTCAAATAAATTGTCTAAATTTAAGAGTTGCTTGAAAGACTACAAATAAATTTTGTATAAAATATTGCTCTACTTGTTTAATATAGTGTGCCTTTGAATTATAAATACTTTAATTTTAAAATTATATTATGTATATATATATATATATATATATATATATATTTATTAATAATCAACGTTTCGACGCATTTCACGTACATGGTAATGGTGTACGTGGAGTACATCGAAACCTAGATTATGAATAAAAAAATTTACAGAGCTTATATAATGGATTCTGAAATATTTTTTTACTATGTTAATATATTATATTTTATAAAAACAATTCCATTAAAACACAAATTTTAATAAACAAATTTACTGTAAAAAAGAAATTTGCAACATATAAAAACGGCAGAATAATCTTCCAAATAATTTACATATATCTAATTCAGCATAAATAAGCTTGCGTTTAATTTAATTTAGTCGCCCGAAAAACACAAAAATAGAATCAGGCAAATAGGAGAAAAATAAAAAACAAAGTATCGAGTATTTATCAGACTGAAAGGAAACTAATAAAAAATCTCCCGCTGTTTGATGTATAGAGTCATGGAGTAGGCCCGGCAGAATAACCTATGCGCGGGCACAGTCTACACATATAAATACAAATGCAAGTTGGATAACTGCTGGATACAGTCAGTTGTTGGAGAAATGGTAAACGTATGTGTGTGTACACTACGATGACTTCATCGGAAGTTGGTGTATCGGATGACAGAAAGACAGCGCTGCGACATCTTCCCCAAAGTGCACCAGACCGTTTTATTTAAGAAACCAAGTTTCTGTCGCCAAACTAATATAGATAAATTGAAAAAAGTGTCTTGCGTACGAGTATAGTTCTTAGAATCTTCGATATTTCAACGTTAGGATAACAAAACTAATTTTATTGTACTATAAATTACACTAACAATAATAGTAACAACAACAACACAACACAAACTTAAAAAATTATTGTATTAGAAATATATATTCTCTATAAGAAAATGTAATTCATATAAAGTTTTTTCACATTTTCTTACATATATCAAAATTAGTTTTATGTTCTAATGACAATGCTATTAGACTCTGAACTGTACTATTTATACTAGCTTGTGAAAATATAATAAAAAATTGTTAAAAGACAGTAATACTAAAATAATAATAATATAATGAGTTCTAAAAGATTGTTTACTGACATTAATACACTGTAAAAAAAGTAATATAAATTTAGATAATTTTACATAATTATTAACAGTAAAATAGCAGCATTTTGTAATTTTTACGATGATAATTGATGTAATATTACATTTTTTTTAAAAAATACATTCAGAGCATATGTAAATTTACATCAATTTTTTAAAGTGTACTTTCAGTTTTTACCATTAATAAAACCAACAAGAACTATTAAAATTAAATCGTGCATTTACATTACTTTTTAGTTAGTAGTAGTTGGTTCAGAACTATTAGTTCTGCGCTAAAACGCAACACTAAGATAAGTAGATTTGTTAACGCAGAAAATAATTATATTTTTTGTCTTACGTTAATACTACGTTTCTTCTGTTTATACAAATATTGATATTAAAAATTATATATTTTTATTGAAAAATTTTCAAACAAAATTAAATTTTATATAAGATCCTACTATTAACTAAACATTATTAATCATATTATATAACTCTTTACTGAGTCCATATAAATTTTAATGTAAAAAGTATAGTTATAAACTATTTATTATATTATAAAAAAGCGTCTGACATTGTGTTTCGAACTGTAAACAATAATTTAGCGAATATTATTTCAACATAATTTATTTAATATAAAAATTATACAAGAATTTTAAAATTTGCATTTATGCGACGATACGCTACGCACCAAAAATCTGGAAAAAAACGTATGTATTTAGAACTAGTGTGTTTTGATGATATATTAAAATATCTGTAGACAGACAGTGTACCCGCACATTATTAATAAATAGCTACTAATTTTCCATCATGGCTTAACACAAATTGATAGCTACATATAAAAGTGAATAATAGCAATTTGTAAATAACCCCGATTTTCATTACCACGCAACCTGTAATTCATACCCCGGCTTAACTATACTACCTAGTAGTAGTTTCGATAAAATCTAGTATTATCCTCTTTTCTTTTTTAAACGAGACGGCTACCCACACCATTCAGCCGAAATATACTTTTTCCAACAATTGAGAAAGAGGTATTTTTATGTAGTGCAAATTTTACGGGAAATTATATAGAGATATAAACAGAAACGTCCGTCTAGACTTTAAATGTAGAACATGCATAATAATTATTACTAATTTGATGTTACTGATCCTTTGCAACCCCGTAAGCATTCGAACGATTCAAAACAAACAGCCTTTGTCAAAATGTTAGTTTATTTTATTTTAAAAAAATTTGCATATATTTTAACTAACATGAAACTAAAATATAAGTTTTACAAAGAAATGTGGTATTTAAAACCAAATATACAATGAATTTTTTATACTAAAGTTTTTCAGAGAAATATGTTGTTTTAGAAACAAGTATACAATATTAATTTTTTATAATAAAAAAAATTGATTTTGTGGTAACCAAAATAGCAACGCACAAGGTAGTGGCGGTTAGGGGTAAACATAGAGATTTGACATGTAAAATTAGTTTTATGCAATTTCTTGCTCTTTTGTTTTGCGGAAAAACTGTAAACAATCAAGTTGTTTAGAATTAAAAGATGCATACAAAACTATTTTTACATTAGTAATCTTCAAACTTTTACGGCCTGTATCCATTGAATTTATAGCATATTCTGAGCTGGTATGCCTTAGTCGATCTATTCTCGTCGCAGACATTTTGCCATACATCGTAGATGGCATCCTCAGTGCTTGGTGTTTGAATTCAGTCACCAAACACTGAGGATGCCATCTATAATGTATGGCGAAACGTTTGCAATGAAAATTCTATAAATTCAATGTTTTTACATTTTTTTTAATATTGACTTAATTTATTTTTATTTATTTAAAATGCTCCACGTAAAAATATACTTCCATATTTATCCTAAATTTTGATACGATGCAAAAAACTTATTGTATGCATCTTGTGCAGATAGTGCTATTTATATTACAACATAAATAAATATATAAATAACTATACAACTGATTTTCATAGTAAACAATTCTTACTTACAATTAGTTGTAAATCTCCCACGGAATATGTATGTAATATATTATACCATAAATTACATACATCATCCTTAATATTATTAAACAAAACGATATAAATAAAACAAATGATACTTAACAAATTGAATACGAAATATGAAAATTACATATTGTTTAAAAAGAAAAAGAAAAAACAATCTGTTGAATAAAAGTCATCCTACATATTACCCACATCATATTTACATTGTTAAAAGTAACATGTAAATGAAAAGCAAAATTACCTAAAAACATATCGCAAATCTTCACAAACACAGCACTCATATGTGTACCATCCGCCAACAAAAACGAAAACAGGCAAACACAAAAAAAAACATGTGTTGTTTACCATTCCATTTAGTCAACTCCGTTAACTAGATATTATACTGGAAACAAATAAATTTCAATTTACACCGTCAACTTTTTATTCAACAACTTTAAACAACTGCAGAGTCCGAAAATGTGGGCGCCAGAAAGAGACAGATGTTCTTGTTGGGGACGGGTTTGTTGTGTCTTCCAAACGTTTAGTACAACAATCCGTCACTAGAATGTGCTGCGGCACGCGTTGCTTATAATAAATACTAATTATTACTAAGTTTAGTTTTTTTTTTGTACTTGTCGCTGTAGTTATGCTGGGATCTAAATTGTATTTGAAATAATTTTACCGTGTGTAGGTGGAATTTTAGATGCTGTTTCCATTCATTGTACGATTTTAATACGCTATTGTTGAGAGAACTAAATTGTGTTAGTTCCACACTGAGATGATTTGTTGTAAAAACCGTTAGGTGATACAATTATTGTTATACTTTTTTATTATTATTATTATGTATTATATTTTCTCTAATTCAGTGTGGTCCAAATTGTTCTGTATTTTTGTGTACATGTGACAATATTTTTTATTAAATATTTAACAAATATAATTTATTTATTAAATATTTGTTTTAACTTTTTCAGTAACAGCGACAAGCAAAACTATTTTTTTTTTAAATTATTTACTAAAGAAACGTATTTTTTAAAATTGTGGAATGATATTAGAATTATTAGACGTCCCAAATTTTCGGGATTTGTGCCTTTTTTGAATTTTATGTCTCGGCGTCCTATCGGAGCACATAATTGTTTCGGTTTTCATATCCGAATCTAAATTTAGGACAATTATCATCTTAAAATATATTTATTAATTTATTAACAAGTTATAATTAAATAGAAAAGTTTATTTTTTTGTAAATTTTGTTCCTGAAATTCAAAATATTATGCACTAAATTTTTTTTTTAATTTATTGTTTTTTTTTATTATTTCTGTTTCAATTTGTATATTTCAAGTATATTTGAGCAATATGATTTATTTTTGCAAATCAAAATAACAAGAATTTAAAAAAAGTGCATACGTACAAATGTTCTGGTTTTGTGATTTATTAATCTGGTTACTCTACTTAATACTTATAATATAAAAGTATGGATGAGTTATCCTTTTTAAATACAAATTTAATTTTATTTAATATATTTCTTCAATTATTGTAAAAAAAATTGTCATAGAAATATATCTGATTTTTTTTTTTCAATAAACATGTTATACTTTAAAAGAAGTAGTATATAGAAATTTATACTAACTAATTTACTAAGCTTTTGATAATTAAAATAAATTTTAAATAAAATAGATAAAAGAAATTATTATTTTATTAGCTAAATTATGCACGAGTTTAATTACGTATTGTATTAATTATTTAGAGTAGCATTATTTTTGTTTCTTGTATTTACTTTACATTATATATATATATATATATATATATATATATATATATATATATATATAATATAAACTTCTCTTTTGGTTTTTAACAGTTATACTGTAAAATAAACAAAAATTCAGTAATCTGGATTAAATTTTATAAACACGAAAACAAATATATAATATTTATTTTACGTATTTTGTTTTAAACGAATTAAAACTCAAACATTAAAAGCGGTACAAATGAATATTAAATATGAAAACATTTATATTATACACGTAACAGAGAATAACACCTACAAAATCCTGTTTATCTCGAAAGAAAACAATACAATGTTTTTAAGTAAACCACATTAGAGTTTACAGTCCGTACTACAGTCAGTCGTGTAACCCGAAAAAAATTCATTCAATCTTTTATAAACGCAGCCAGAGTTCAGTAACTATTTTTTTGGACGCGCTTGTGCGTGTGTGTGTGGTGTTGTCCAAAATGAATAGAACGAGCATTTAAACAGACCACCATGAATCTCAATATATGAGACATTCGGCTGACAAAAAAAAAACAACAAACGAGTTGTTAATAAACAACAACACGCACTGCCCTCTGCTGGAATAAAGAATAGTTAAATTTACTTATTTATTACTATTTAACAGCTATCATTACAACGATTAATTTATACAGTTACATTGTCGATGCTTAATTTCTTTTTGTTTTTTTTTATTCCTAGTTACATGATGTATAAATTTTAAGACCAGCTGATGATAAAACCGTCATTATACGTTGTAATGAAATACTTTATTAACGTTTTTGTTAATTTATAATTTATGGGAAAAATTAGACTTGTCTAACTGCTGTAATAAACATAAATTTTGCTTAAGAAAAAATGTTTTTAATTTATATTAAAGAAAAAGACAAAAATGTATCTGAAAATTAATATTGTTTTTAATATAGAAGATTTATTTTTATTAGTCGAAAATAGAAATGAAAACATACAAAGTGTTTTTTTATTACTTTAAGAAAATTAGTTTAGAGATGTACATACACATCGTTTAAAAATTATTGTCATACATATAAAAGCGTTTTGCGTTTTATTTCAAATTCAAAACTGCGAACAAAAATATTGGCAACAAAGACAATTTTTTTTATAATATATTTTAATTGCTTTTCAAAAATATATATTTGTGAAATTTTATTTTATTAAATTTATCAAAATTTTTAAATATAAATAATAAATTACAATTTTTATAATATATATATATATATATATATATATATATATATATATATATATATATATATTAATACTTCTTTAAATCATTTTTACCAAAAATGAGATTTTTTTAATAAAATAAATTAATTTATTACATATATTAGTAACTAATCTTATTAATATTATCAATTTACATGAAAAACAATTTATTTATTTATCAGAAAACTAATGAGGCACAATACTTAAACTACTGCTATAAACTTAAAAAACTAAATCTAGTTTTCAAATTACATTTAAAAAAACATCTAAAATTATAATGCAATTGTCAATAACAGGAAAGTTATTTGAACAATATTAATATAAATTATAAATAAAACAATGCAGTTTTTAGGTTAAATAATGTAATATGTATTACTGTTTGAAGATCATTCTAACGGAGTTTCAAATCCAATTAAATTACCACTTCCATCTTTTCTAATATCACTTTATTAGTTTTTTAAAATCGGATTACAAACAAGACAACTATGGCACTTTTCCGAACTCTAGACATTTAACGATCTTGTCACAAAAGCTTTTCGCATCATTGAAATTGCTACCTAATCTAAGTAGTTCTAAATTTAGTCCGATTTAACCAGAAACTGGTCGAACATTTCTCCGAAAAATCTAAGACTTATTTCGACCATAAAGTTGGCTTTCTTGCCGTTGCAGAAGCTTTTGATTTTTAATTATGTGTAATCAGTAATACGAGAGGCTGATTTTCTTTGAATTAATTTTGCTGTCGTGAATTCTTGCGGTTTAGCAGGAAATTTTGCGAGATTAATTAGCAAGATTAATATAATATAAATAAGTTTTGTTGATAGGAAACTTCATTGCTTTATTATTATTTACTTTCTCCGTGAAGATGAAAATTTTCTGATGAGTCAATATTTGACTATGTATTTTCATATTTAATTATAAAGAGCTTTGAAAATTAATAATTATTATACAAAGTTGCATCATTTTAACTTTTTTGAGAAATTAATTTTATTTATCTTAATTAATATTAATGATATGCACGTTTCATTTATATTTATTAAAATTAAAATATATTTTAAAAGATAAAATAAAGAAAATATTAAATTTTGTGTTTAGTAATAATTAAATAATCGTTACAGCACATACGCCATGTAAAAATTTCATTTTGAGGGCTGCATTTTTCTTTTATACTTTTGCAGCCAAACCCAACATTCACTACTATACATTAACGTAGGCACCAAAACAGCATTGTATATACTCAAACAGACTTCTTTAAAAACATTTACATTCCTAGCAAAAGCATCCAAAACACCCAAAACCTTACAACCAATATTAACTCTTCTTTCAATTTGACGATTAAAGCGACCATTCTTAGACAATAAACTACCCAAATTCACAAATTCATCTACCTTCTCTGAACAATCAACAAATACATTACATTCAGTCATCAAGTCACTCTTCTCAAAAACTAATACTTTGCATTTATCAACATTCAACACAAGATTTATATCCTTACGTACAACGTTAATTCTACCAATCATTCTTCTCAGTTATTTTTCAAATTTAGCTAAATTAAATAAATATATAAAACAAAATGCAACATAAAAATTTAGATTTAAAATAAAAAAATATGTCATTTAATTGCTATCGTGCGACACTTTTAAGTCAAACCAGTTTCAAAATAATAATAATAATAATTCTTTTTATACATATAATGCCTATCTAATTAGTAACAATATAGTTGTAACTTATGTTTTCTAAAAATAAAAAAGAATAAATTAATTAGCAAATACAATAACAATTTATCATAAAATATATTTTTTAAGCTACAGTAAATATAATTTATTATTTTTGGTGATATTAAATGCGCTATGCCACTATTTACATATGAATTACCTCTATCATATCCTGCTAACCAAAATTTATCAAACCAAAAATTATTATTTTCAATTGCGTCAAGTCATAATAAAACATGCAATTAACTATTCGCTAATAATTCTTTCCATTAACATCATCTGAAATTTCCATTTACGTATTTATAGAGATGGCTTCGGTAAACCAGTCGGGTTAACAAATGAATTATAAACGCAAGTAAACATTAAACAATATGCATAATATATCGTAACATCTGTCAGTGGTACATGGAGCTAAACGAGAGATTCTCTGGCTCGTATATGCGTTTGTCGTTTCATAATATGGGCGAGCTTCAATACCACACGGTGCCTACTAATGACCGAAGACTGAGAATCTATCAATTAAAGATATATTTATTAGCGATTCGGAGTTAATGTGCGTTGTAGCTCCGAAGATACCGAAAGCAAATAAATGGTTATTTATATTTTATATGAACAATGAAAACGTACAAGTTGGCTTTCTCTCTCTCTCTCTGTCTCGTTCTCGCTCAGTAAATAAAAACAAATAAAACAGATATATATGACAAAGACGGTCAACTTCAAGGCAACTACGATCAATGGAACAGGTTCTTGGATACGAATAAAAGCCAATAAATAGAAGCATAATTCTTTTTTGTAGTTGTTGTTTGGTCCGAAAGCTACAATGCGTTAAGATTTCTGTGTCTAGGAATTTCTATTAATATTTCGATGAATTAAACATCGTAAAAATTATTATCAGTAACTCTTAATTTCTCAAATAGGAACATGACATCTTATTCAATTTTGTGTGTATATTTTTTTTCCAGTAAATTAATATCATTGAGATATAAATTAAAAACGTTTTTAATATTATTTTCTCTTACCTAAATTGTTTCAAATTTATACGTTTTTAATTTAAACCAGTGTGATACAATGTAACAGTGGTGGAATAAGGAGTGTTTAATTAGGCCTCCAGTATTTAATAGTTTAAAATTAATTTTTAATGTGAATTTGATTCTCATTATCGAAATTGATATAGATAAAAGATATTTAAAAATTATTTTATAATTAAAAATTGAGAGTTATAAAAAAACTATAGGTACTTAAATTTTACATTTTTTTTTCAAATATAATTTATTAATTATATTGCAAATTTATAATATTTGAATAATGATTGAAAGTTAATTAAAAACGTATATGAAAATTTTATGCTATCATAGCTTAAAATCGAACCAGTATAAAATAAAAAATGTGAAATTAATAAATTTGAAATTTTCATGCGTGAATGATTTTTGTTCAAAAGTTTTCAAATTTTACGCAAAATTTTACAAAATCGTAAACAGCACATTATCACTGTAATTAAATTAAATAGCATACATGGTTTTCAAATTGAAATAACTTCACGTTTTTAAATCTATTTTGTACATAATTTCACGGTATATCACAGAATGATTACTAGCATAATTTAAAACGTATTACATTCTATATAGTACTTTACCGAATATATTTTGTGTAATTTAAAAAAAAAAACTTTTAATTTTATTTTTTTTTTAATAAAATTATCAATTTTGTAATTTATTTAATGCACAAACTTTAATAAAGGATTAAAGTTTTAAAAAAGAAGAAAAATTGGAAAATTACTATATATTTTCATAAATATAATGACAATATGTATCAAATTTTTTAAACACAAAATTTAGAAAATTTTAATTACAAATTTATTATATTATAAACTTCACTATAAAAATATTTGGAAATACAATACAATATGAAAATTACAAACATTTGGTCTGATATAAATAATATTTAAAAATAGTTTTAACTAATACCGATTTTAAAACAACGTAACTATAATTAAAGCAGGATTAAACAAATGAACTAACACATGCACCGAGCTTGTGATACGAACCAACATTTTTAATTTAAATTTTGTTGCAAGCGTGGCGCAAACCAGGATTCTTTGAAATCCGATTAAATTACGCTTATAACCTTCGAAACACATAGAGATAATAAATATATTATTTAACAAAAGGATAAAAATAAATGTCTAAAATTATATTACAATAAAATTAACGCAATTTCTCAGAAAATAGATTGGAGCATGAACAGTGTAAAATTAGAAAAAAAATCATTCACGATGGTTCGACCATCTTGACCGAATGTATAATAACTGTTTAGTTAAAAGAATGTATATGAGTAATATTGAAAATATACGTTGCGTGGATGTCCGAAGTCCGATGAATAGATTAAGAGATATGATTGAAAGTGTTTTGCTTGTGCAAATACTTCCAAGTGGCAGAAATGAAAATACATGTATAAGAAGCATCATGAATGTAAATGAAGCAACAATTGCTTGACTGTATTAAGGTATGTTTGGCGAAAACTAATTTCTGTAAAATAGAAAAAGTTTGTGACACACTCTTATATCAAGTAATTTTTATAAAAAAAATTAATTAAAATCCAGTGTTTCCAAATTTTGTGATAAATTTATTCTTGGAATAATTTTAAAATTAACCAACGAAATATTGTCATTTATTTTAAGTGTACATTTTAGCCAAGAAAATATAATTTTTTAACAATTTTAAGTATAAACAAAACATTGGAAATATTGATTCTAAATCAATTATATTCGCATCCTTAGGTAATGGTAATATTAAAGATGCTTCCAGATAAAAGTTTAAGAATCACTGTTACATTTGGTTATAGTAGTATATGATGATACCAAAGCTGAGAGCTGAGAATTGAGAATGCCACCCACAAATATGGCTCGCAAGCTATGAATAATCAATAAAAAATCAACGCCGCAACGTATCGACTGTGCTTTGGCGTGGTCGGCCACAAATATAAATCATTTTGCTGTACGGCAAGGACTTTGCACTGCAAACGTCAATAGACAGATTTGCCTATACAAGCATAATGCAAAACCAACAATTTATTTGATGGAGTTGAAGTCAGGAATCGATATTATTTCTAATTGTTCACAGATTTAAAATCATTTTTAACAATAATAGATTTTTTTTATTCTCCGATTATTTATTCCAAGAATAACCCTATCCTGTTAACATTGACTTTTTGTTCGAACAGCAAAAATCAGAATTACAGTACTATTAATTATAGATGACATATTAATTTTGTATTATCTAATTTTTAAATGTTTTGTTTTATTTTATATTTGAAAATAAACAAATCAAACTAATAAAAACAACAAATATCTACAAAAGATATATCAAAGTTATACTGTATATTAAAATGTTTTGTAGAAGATTTTAAAAACTTGAGCATTTTACTCCAATTAAATCTAATTAAACTAGCCATATAATAAAAATCGTACTAATCAGATAAAACCTGTTAGTGGCTACTGCATCAGGGCATTTCACTCAATCAAACAGCGGTAAATCTTCACAGATACAACATCTTCAGCGGAAACTTCACACACACTCACACAGCTCTATCGAGCCGTGTGTTCGAAGAGCACATAAAAGGGGTGGGCCCGAGTGGGCCGCGATATCATCCGCCCCTCATATTATAATAACAGGGTGTCACGCATCGGTATAGAGATGTTAGAGGCCGGCAGACAATAGACGATGCAATGCGTTCAATATGTGTTATGATAGTTGTATTGGTGGTCGTATGTGTGTGTGTACAGATCGAGTTCAAAAGTCTTGTGCGCTTTTCTCGGATTTACATTTATGCTGGGATGGAGGTTTATAGATTGGCGTTTGATGGGGAAAGTATTCGAACTAGATTTTAAGCAATGTTTTTCTAAAAAATTTAGTTATATTTAGTTATTAAAATACATTAAGGTTGCAGCAATATTGAATAATTCTTTTTTTGTAACGATTGCAAGATAGGTTAGATAAAGTGGTTAGTTTGTATTTTTATGTTTATAAAAAAAAAAGAGAACAAGAATTTTTTTAAAATACTAGTAATTTTGCAAAAAAAAAATAATTATTTAATGTTCCAGCGACATTAATGTTAATTGTATTTTAGAAAATTAGCTTATAATTAATCATAAAAAAACAATAAAGAAATTTTTATATATCTAGTACAAATACGACACAAACCAAACACTAACTAGTAATTTGGTAAATAGATCTATTTTAAATCATCAACAAATCTAACAAGAGTCAAACACAGCCAAACTCAACGCACAATTATCTCATTATTTCATATCACATCGCATTGTTATCGAAGCGCGCTCGAATCACTGCATTTGCACGACAGATGATTATATTGGTGATGTATGCACGACGGTGTTTCATTAGCACACACGTGTTTATGTCTTCATCACGTGTGCATGTTCGTGGATTTGTGAATGCAAGCGTAGCTAATAGACGGGGCTCTCAATACACCGTTCCACTCAGTGCAAAATATATATAATGACAATTATTTTTTGTGATATTACACTCTGTTTATTTTACAAGAGGTATAACGTTATTGTTATTTTTTACTCAAAGTATTGTTATTGTTACGAAATGAGTTGGAGAGGTTTCATGTCGCGATATACTTGGTTTATTATGTCAATAGGTTATTTGTTCAATATGAAATGTATTTCAGACGAATTGTTTGCTATTTATTATTTCGGAGAAATAATATAGAGATTTGTATAAAAATACAAAAAAAAAAGATTTTTATTTCACATTTTAATACTAACTTTTTTTTTAATCTTACAGAGAAAATTTTCTTATAATTTCAACTATTAAAAAATGTTTAATTATAATGTTATTAAATTCCCTATCAGGTTTGTTACTGTTTTTAGCAATGACGCGTTTCGACTTTTCAGTCATCTTCAGATTTTCTGAGCTTGGTCTGTGTTGTGGCTTGAGTGACAACACAGACCAAGCTCAGAAAACCTAAAAACAATAACGAACCTGATAGGGAATTTAATAACATTATAATTAATCATAACGAAGGTTCAAAACCCAAGAACAAAATTTTATCTTTTGACATCAATATTAAAAAATGTTTAGATAGTAAAAAATTGTAGACTAACAGAACATAAACGGTCAATACGTCCACACCATCAAGATAAATCTGCGATTGCACAATGTGCGTTAGAGTATCTTCATGATGTAAAATTTAAAGATACTAACAGCAGACTGATAAAAAAAAGCAATATATATATATATATATATATATATATATATATATATTTATAAAGAAAAAGATATCATCAGTCACAGTGGAGACATTGATTTAAATAAAATTTGGTTACATATAAAGTAAATACATTTATGTCTAAAGTAAATTTAATTAGTGTGTAAAATTCTAGTTTTAGTAAAACTCGTCTATTACTTTGAAACATCTTACCATTTAGTATACGATTTTTCGATAAAAATTTTAAAAACCGTTTTTTTGTTGAAATTTATAGTTTTTAATCTGCCGATTACACCCATCGTATTTAGCGGAGCATAATCTATACATTTCGAATAAAAATTATGCTTTTGGCGAATTTTTGGTTTTTGCAAAAAAAATCTGTCAACTAGGAAACCTTATAAATTTTACGATAATTTGACAAAATTTTCAGAAACAATTTTTGTATTGAAACTTATAGTTAGTTCTCAATCTGCCGCCGCCAGTTACAACATCGAATTCAGAGCAAAAACAATATTTCGATTAAAAATTATGCTTTTGGTAAAAATTTGTTTTTGCAAAAAAAAAAAACTTTCGACTATAAAATTTTCAAAAACGATTTTTGTGTTGAAATTTATAGTTTTCAATCCGCCGATTGCACCATCGAATTCGAAGCATCAAAATCTATAATAAGGCAGAAACTTGATAACAAAATGTTCAATTAACTGGATATTCATTATTCGTTGCAAGAGAATGCATATCTCTAATGCATTTAGTTGCCAGCTGCCTTCAGCTTGATAAACTCGGGCAAACGTGTGATAAAGCTCGACTGAAGAAGCCAGTTCAGGTGTAAAGTGATTACGAAAATTAAACCCGGCTAATTAGTTTCTGTTTAGTTTTCTACAATTGGCCGAAATAAAATAGCATTTTCTTCTCTCCGCTTCGGTGTTACCCAAAAAAACAAATTAACTTGAATGTGTTAAGCAAGCATTGAGTTAGATGGGTATCGGTTAATTTGTTACCAATTAAAATTTAAAAGATAATTTAACGATAAGTTTTCTGGTGTCGCAAGAATTGTTTTTGTTAATTTGAAATGGTTTGGGTGATAATATCGTCTAGTAATTTTGGTATGACGTTGTAGATAATTTAAAATTGATTTTTAATTATTTTAGCAGCTTTATTATAAAAATGTTTCAATCAGAATCAGAAAAACATTTTATTAAAAATATTTATTTTATAAAAGTTTATAAATGAGAAGATTATTGTTTATTATGACATTGTGGAATACATTGCTGTATAAACAATACAAACATGTATAACTGTTTAAAGTAAAATGAGATACGTTACAGCAATACGGACTTTATCTTCACATAAGGTAATATTGATTTATTTATTAGTATTTTAATAATTTGATAAAAAATTTGTTAAAATATCACAAAAACTGTTGAATTCTGAGTATTTTGAGTAAATGACGTGATTTTGTATGTGCGTACTATATCGATATTATACAAACACAAATAAGGTTCTTCTTTCTTCTAACAGAAATAGTTGTGCATATGTATATTTTATGTAATAGTAATATAACATAAAAGCTCACTATTTTTGAGCTATCTAACTAGCTAACTAACCCTATCTTTCTTCTTACAATCTCGTAAAAAAAAATTTTGCATTTTATCTCTCATCCGCACAAATGAAAAGCTTTTATAAAGTATTGCAATTTTTAAAACATTTCATTTCCATTTTATTACTAAATTTGATAAGTTACAGCTTCAGATATTATATCTCATATTGCATATAAATGTCACATTAAATTTTATAAACAAACATACATGTATTTGACATATAATTTCAAATAATATCGAAACAAATACATTCAATTATCTACATGTAAATATTGCTACATAAACTACATATTAAAACTGATATTATATCTAAGATTATATTAATAAATGTCGTAAATCGTATTTCTTTACAAAATAAATAAATACATATTAGAATTTTTTGAGTAAAATAAATGTTTTAATTACTATTTCTTATTTGTAAAGAAATATTACATTACGCAACTGTTGCATAAATTTCTGTTTATAATTACATTATATATTAGTTTATTATAAAAAAATCAAATATGTAATGTGTTAGCCGTATGAAATTCAAAAAACAATGCAAATTAGATAATATTTTATGTAAATATAACATCATATAAGTATAATTCTACACGGTGTATAAACAAACTAACACATACGGTCACGTGGGATACTAATTAAACAATTACTCTAGCTTACCTATAATTACCTTGGAGACCGCCACTAGACTAGAGATTTGAAATAAAGTCCAGTGGCTAATGTACCAGAAGTTCTCAACATTTTCATTTCAATATAATTCTTATAATAATTATTAGTAGGGAAACAAATTACAAGTTATAAATTAAAGTACAATTATATAATTTTAATAATATTTATTTGAATTTTTGTGGAAAATATTAATTGACAACTTAACTAAATTGTTGTTTCAATAATAAATTATTTTTTTTAATATTTTTGTAAAAAAAATTTACATTATAATAATTTATATTACTTTGCAAATTTAATTTTAATTATATTTATGTTAAATAATATTTATAGCGCTTTACAGGAGTTTTTAACTAAAATTTTAACTTTTAATTAAAATTACATATTAGACACTAAAAGTTTCATTTGACGTTTTATTAATTTTAAAATGTAATATCATTATTAATTTGAAAATTAACTGATGTACGGATATATTCTGTATCATTTCCGTTAAAAATAACGATTCTCGGTATTATATAACAAGGTTTCTAAAAGAATTTCAGAATTTTTATTTTAACGGTCTGTTGTTTTGAACGGGAGTGATACAATATTCCATTAGAAAATATTGAGAATGTATGATATAAAAACGGTCATAACAGCACACCAGCGTTCGGTAATGATATGCATATTCAAATTCAATATAAAGTCCGTTGATATCATCTCATATAATTTATTTGTGTGTGTACACGAAAAAAGGGCGGAATATTAAACAGGCGTAAGCGATTGCGTCACATACCGCGCGCAATTGTTCTATTGTGTTCCAGTTTGACCGAGTTGAACAACGCCGAACAAATGCAATAGACAACAACAATAACAGAACAACACTTCCGTAACGCAATTTTTAACTCATGCCTATTTTTCTGTTTTCATAACTAATAACTGTTATTAGAACAACATCTGGATTCTTCAGTGTGAACTTGTGTCTATCTAGCTGTCAATAGATTCGAGTTTAACTTTTTCAGAAATTTGTACAAAATTTCAACACCGTATAAGCATTTTTTCTTATTAATTTATAAAGTAGCGTTACCAGCGTTAGTGTTACTTTAAATTGGCTCTCATCCACTTTTCCCTAAATATGTTTGCATTTTGAAGCCGGGTTATTGAAATGTACAAAAATGTTTGAGTTTTATTTATCTGTTTTTTTTTCTACTTAATTCAGCTTACACTCCTTCATTTTCTTAATTATAACACTAGTATTAAGCTAAATTATATTATGTTATTACTAAAACTAATCGTTTTTATTTTGGTCACAACCATAATAATTCTCATTATTATTACCTCTTGTAAATATAAAATTAAATATTGACAAGTACGTTTAAAAAAATTATACAAAATAAATGATTGAAAATTATAAAAAATACTCAAACATATTATTATAATCTAGAAATTTATGACATTGTTATTTTATATACAAAATATATAATTAAAAAATCGAAAGATAAAAGATCTTGTAAAAATTATTACATCAAAATAAACATTATATTACACATTTTAATCTACATCCCAAGATTAAAATCAATTTATACTGCCTATCTTCCAATCTTAAAAATACTAGTAGAGCAAAAAAAATTAATGTATTTCTATTTGTTCGATACAAATGATACATATTTTTCAACAGTACAACACAATTCCTAACTGTACATGGTAAAAAGCAAAAATCTTAGTGTTGAAAAAACAGTTGAATAAGTTAACCCGCGTAGATAACACTCTCAATCGATAGGAGCAAAAAAAATTAAGTTTAAAATCCACCCAGGGCATTCTTTAACAATACCGCTACTTCAATTTTTCAATTCGGACAGCGCGCACAAATGTAGTTCAACAATAGCGTTAAAAGCAATAATGTTCCTGCTCAGCGGTCAATCGTTTGAGCAAGAAGAGATATTTGCAGTTTAACCTAGCGACTAAACTAAAATGAAAAAATAGAAATCAAATGAAGAAATAAAAATAAATTTAAAAGCAATGTTCAGATTTCATTCACAATAAGAATTTACTGTATAACTAAGAGATGTCGATTCTGCTATTTTAATGTGTCTGCATTTTATTATGAAAATATATTTTTGATAACTTTTGCTATTTATAAAAGGTAAACAAATTTTTATATTTGCAAACTTGGTTTTGGAAATATCAAATATTTTTTATTAATATTTTTAATTTTTGAATTATAAACATGGAAACATATTTAAACTTATTTATTTAAATAGTTATTGCTTTAATTCCTATTTGAATAAAAAGTGTTTATGCCACATTATTATGGGTTCATAGTATAAATGAGTAAAAATATTCGTACGTATGTTATTGAATTTTTGTTTGAAGTATCTTCATTGGTAATAGATATTGAATTTTTGTGCTACAATTAAAATTATCTCGAATACAAAAATATATTTCAAGTTTTTATTGTTAAAGATAGATACAATTTTTTTTAATTTAATTTTGAAGTATATTATATTTCTTTCAAAAATTAATTAAAAAAATTACTATGAGAATAAATTAAATCAATAGAAAATCAATTTTGTAATAAAAAAAATATTATTTGTATTCTAATCAAGTTATAAGAAGCTTTATGTAAAGTGTCTTCCAAAAGACAGAAATAAAAGACAGAAAAAAGAAAATTTTTGAACCCAGATACATTATTTATTTAAAAAAAATAATTTTACAATCTAAAAATTTTTAAAACCATGTATAATTAGAAATATAAAACGTAATAAAAATATTTCTAAAAATAGATGACATTAAGTGTATGCAACTAATTTAGTTGCGTTTTGTTTTTATTTTACTTTAACTGTCATGTATTTTAGCTGAATTACCTAAATTTTAATAAATAAAGTTAATTTAATAATTCTAATTTACATGTGCAACAAAGTCTGATACACCAGCTCGCAACATTCTTATCTGAGTCAGTGAGCCCTTACAGCCACATCACATCATGCAATATCTTTACGGTTTTCAGGACATTTCTCAACATGTCATCTGCAATTTGTGTTTAACGTGTAGCTTACCGTTCTCATCTCGTGTTTATCTTCTCGTTTTCGTTCTCGTCTCGTCTCGTCTCCGTGGTACGAGGTCGAGACTATACTGCGTTTTGTTAATGTAAGCGGTTTCTGTCTCTATACACAGGAGATATTTTCCACACATTTTATGACAGCAGACTCTTATGCTAAGTGCTGGAAATTTTGCTGACTTTCGGAAATGATGTTTCATTTTCTAATTTAATAGTTTACAAAATTTTATCTAGCTCTGTAACTGCAATAGGAACCACTGATTATAAATAATGTTAGTAGCTATATAAGTAAATTAGACATTTAGGTTACATAATATTTTATTAAATACAAAAGTAAATATTTAAATTGATGCTATATTCGGAATCAATTTAAATTATTTTTGAACTAATAAAATATAGTCTAATTGAAATATTCTATAAAATATCGTATTATTCAATAAACACGTAATATGTAAATTTTTTTTATTGCACATACATATAAAGTTGCACCCAAGTTCTAAAATTTATTAATACAAGTAAAATCATAATTTTGAATTTTTCTGCTTCCCTAGTTATTTTAAGTAAAATAGCTTCAAATATAAGTTTAAGAGTATTAAATTCAGCATCTAAATCAATAAATTGAATTAATTTTGCATTCTTTGTAATGATAAATAATAAATACAAAAAATATCAAAAATTTCTCCAAAAAAAATTTATACATACAAATGGCATAAACTTATAATTTAATTACTTGGAGTAAATAATGCATCTGATCTGATCTGATTGGCGATCGAAACCTATACTAGTTAGATTTTTTTATTTATTAAGAATATAATCAACAAATTATATAATAGAAATTTTAAAAAATAACATAATTTATATCAACTTTGAACATTTTTATATTTTATATGAAAACTAGTAAGCATACAATTTTGAAAAAGTTTCTACTTTTAAATTTACGTAAAATTGTAATGGTATCTTCGTTGAGCGTAAGTAAATCGAAGAAAGAGGAATACAAAAGTGAGAACATGAAAATATGAGTTATAACCATCCAACAACCACTGCATCGGTCGTGTTCGTATAGCCTGTGTTTATCCAGTCATCGCGAGAAATTATGTTTGTACACTTACACAGTTTATTATTCAACATTGATCATTCATTCCATCGGTGTTTAACAAGCCGTGCGGTCTAAACGACGGGAAATCAGAGCGATTTGTCTGCGATTATTCGCTCAAATCTTCTGTCTTAGCGAAGTTAAACAAAAAAAAAGATATTTCAATGCAGAAATTTTATGCACCTATGGAAATTATACGTTAAAATATAAATGTTTTATATGCATTTATTGTAATTTTACTGTTTGAAATTTTGGCTCCGATATAGTATCGATCAAGTTAGATATTTTCTGTATAGTTTATTTGTAATATGTTTCTTTTCTTATAATACATGTTCAACGTGTCTCCGGATAAGTGTTACAATAAGAAAAAAATAGACCAAATATTTTATCATATTTTAAACAAATTATGAAAACTGACTCCGCTTGATCTGAAACCGAGTTACATAAAAAAATTAGTTTGATATATACAATGTGTCTAAATTTTAAAAATATTTAGAAATGATAATTACTACTTTAATTAAAAATGTCTTTGTATTATAATTTAGAATATAAATCAAAAGTTTCATTTTATTTAATATATTGTTAATATTTCCTATAATTTAGATAAAATTAACTAATACAAATAAAATATTTTAAAATTTTACAACCCCAATTATATTTATATTGTATTTTGCAAATAAAAAACTATTAAATTGTTAAATTAAATATGCTGTTATTACATTAAATAATAAGGAAACAAAAATAAAACGAAATATATGTTATACATTATTATTACAATTTCATAACCATTTAATATCAAATATAAAAATTAGTTTTGTTGTGCAATTATTCATTCGTGGTTCTGTGCAATTTTTCCATCAATCCCGCAACGAAATAATCACAGTCGGCCACGGCGACCCCATAAATATCTCCGAACCGTATGGCGAGACGTCTCATCTTTAGCATCGTCATAAATTTCCCAACGGTTACAAAAAAAGGCTAAACCGGCCCCTCGATGTTAACAAATCGTTCGGCCAACTACTTAATATGTAATTTAATATAATAAGTCGGGCGTATTAGGGCCCGTGCAGCGAAGAGTACACACCGCACACCCGGTGCCTTACTGCGCCTTGTCACGTGAACAACTGGACCACCAGCAAGAGACTTGGCTTTTGGCTTTACTCTACCGGAGACTTAAAGTATGGTATGAGTTGATGATTGAAGCAAATTACGTGTCGATAGAGTCATTTTTCCTTCTGCGGTTTGCTGTAATTTGTTTGCGGTAATACGGTTTAAGTTGGCTGCAGTATATTTATTTTAAAATCGTTTATGTTCTATATCCAGTGACAAATTAACTAAAAATGGTTTGTTATTTTTTTTTAATAAATACATTTATGTATTTATAAAAGAGCAATTAAATAAAATAATAACAAATAATAATTTATTACTAAATGAGACTTAATAATGATTATTATTTATGAGAAAGTGACTTCGGTTCTTTTTTGTCACTTCCAATCGAATGGAACCATAAGAGCAACAGCGATAATAATTAAATTAAAGATTTGAGTAATAATTATTAGGAAATATATAAAATGTATATATTATTTAACAGAAGTGTATATTATTTTTATCGGTCCAAAATGTTGATTTTGTGGTGATTAAAACAGCAACAGAAAATGTATCTTTTGGTTTTTGATACTGAAAGCTCTTATAAGGTATAGCATGAAATGTAAATCTTTTAATAATCGGGTCGCGGACAATTCACCGAAAACAATTCACCGAAAACAATTCACCAAAAACAGTTCACCGAAAACAATTCACCGAAAACAAATTCACCGAAGTAACAATTCACCGAAGTACCAATTCACCGAAAAACAGTTCACCGAAAAACAATTCACCGTAATTTCGCACAAATGATATAATTCTTTCGTAAATATCAAAAGTTGAAGCGAAGGGTGATGGTGGGCGGCCTCGGAGGGCAGGGGTTTTATTAAAGAATAAATGAATTAAAAGTAGAAAACCTACCCACCACCCCTCCGTAAAGTGTTAAAGAAAAAAATAAAAAAAATAAATACGCTTTTTTTAAAGACATTCCTAATATCCATAATATTAATTTTAATTTAATTTAATTCTGTTTCATTTGATTATTCGATAAATTGTTTTTCGGTGAATTGTTTTTCGGTGAATTGGCACTTCGGTGAATTGTTACTTCGGTGAATTTGTTTTCGGTGAATTGTTTTCGGTAAACTGTTTTCGGTGAATTGTTTTCGGTGAATTGTCCGGATATCTTAATAATCATATACATTGAAAATAAATTTTATTTATTATATGTTAACAATTATTTAAAAATTATTATAGATCACTATATTTTTTTTATTATTAATATTATATTTTCTTAAGTTACTGCAATTAAAAAAAAATTCTAGAAAATTTAAATATACGTAAAATAATTTAGAGTTTGTCGTGACAACTACTTCCTTTTCAAGAGATAAGTTAAAAACTTTAGGGTTAGAGATTCATATGTAAATTTTAAAAGTAATTTCCATATTTTAAGAACACATTTAATTTCAAGACATCTTCATTTAGTTTGTGAAGGTTGAAAAATTAACTTGTTTAAATATGTATCTCACGAATCAAATTTTTTCTGTTATTAAAAACAAATTGTTTGTTTTCATTATATATGAGAAGCTTCTGAAATCAACACAAAACCTAATTTATTTAATGTTTATTAAAATGAATTAATTTTTTGTTACGCAATGCGAGTAACAATTTTTAGATATTATCTATTTAATAAATAGAAATTTAAATAATAAGAAAAAATATTTAAATTTTTTCAAAGAATCTAATATAAGAATCAATCTTTTTATTTAAAATATTTTTAATATAGTATACATATACCGATTTTTGAATATTAGGTAAAAAAATAATTATAAAAAAATGAGAGAGATTGGGTACGAAATAGATTAGTGTATAATGAGTGTGAAATTGAAAAAAATGTTGTAGCAAAAGTTGGTGTTAGTCAGTGAAGATGGTTCGGACATGTTGAGCGAATGTCTAATAAACGTTTGGTTAAAAAGATTTATTTGAATGATTTTGATGGTATACGTTTGCGTGGACTTCCGATGAGTAGTTGGAGTGGTATGATTGAGAGTGTTTTGCGTGAGCGAAATTTTCCAAGCAGTAGGAATAAAAGAGCGTGTATGAGAGGAATTATAAATGTGGATAAAGCGAAAATTGCTTGTTTGGATAGGAATGTTTGGAGGCGACTGATTTCGGGATGATGAAAAGAGTTTGTGCCACATCCTTTTGGGTACATGGCGTGATTGTGTATGTATGTATAAAAAAATATATGTAGCAGTTTATGCAACAAGTGCATAAAATAGTATTTTTCAGAATGAAACTTTGACCGCCAGAGGCAAGTGTGACAATTTCATGATTTAAAAAAATACACTTCATGCATATATAATATTTTTTTCTACGACTGTTTGCAATTATAATATCACAAACATTAAACACAAATCTAAAATTTGATATTACTAACGCTAAAAATTGTAAAACTTGTTTTAATTGGTTTTTTTTTCAAATTTTGTATATAATTACTAGTATATAAATTAAACATTAAACAACTAAATGACTATATCAAGACATGATTAACGAAAATCATCGTAGTTAACAAGACAAAAGACGGCAAAAACGTACAAAACGATGTGTAAAACTCATCAAACGTTAGAATAATTATAAGAAATGCGTGTTTGAATTCAAGTCAGGTCTAATTTATTCGAAGATTATTAAAAAAATTAAAATAATTCACTTGATATTAATGATGGTGCGGCGGCGGCACTCTTAATTTGTACACACACTCAGACACAGACACTCACCAACAACATGCCTAAATGAATTCATTATCATAATTACAATTTTATTTATAATTTCCGTTTTTCAGTGAAAACCGTGTAGAGATAATTTATATTAGTATGTTATATGACAATTAATATTAGTAAAATATGAACGACGTAAATTTTAATTAGTTTGTGAGAAAAGGCATGAAATGCTAGAAATATTTCACAGGATTATTTGCTCTAACAAATTTGATGCTATCTTAGTTTTTGTGATATTAAAATTAATAGACACCTCAGCATGAATAGTTATAAAATTTAATTTTATATTTAAATGTGTATTCTATACTAAGTTTTACATCATTTATTTTCATATTTAATGATAATACTAATTGATTTTGTAAGTAAAACTAGATAGTAATAAAATTTTAATTATGTCTATATAATATAAAATAATTTTTCTACTTCTGTTTAATAATATATTTATTATATATAGGTTTTTAGATAAGTAATATTTATTATTCACGACAGTAAATTTCTGAATTGCTTTTTGAGTAATTAGTATCGTTCAAATTTATTAATAAAATGGATTTAAAATTTATTACCTACATTTTTTTGATAAAATAACAACATAATACTTTAATGTAGAATGCTTTTGTGTTATTTAGTTAATTAGTTTGAAGATAAATAATTTAAATAATTCGGAATTTCTCGTTTGATATTATAAGAAAAATATTTTAAATTTTATAAAGTTTCCATAGTATACTACATAATACATTCTAACTATTTATTATTAAAGTTGTTTTAAAATAATATTTTCATAATTTAAGCTTATTTTTTAATTGATTACTCAAATTTTTAGAAAATAAAATAAAGTTCTGAAACAATATCAAAACATATTAATCATTATTTAAATTCAAAAATAGTTATAACAAAATAGAATGTATACATTAAATGCTCATAAATACAAAAAAGTTTTTAAAAAAATAATAATAATCTGGTATTTAGTATAATTATATTACTCGCAATTTGCGTGTTTATTTCGATAATAAGAATGCACCATAATAAATAAATTACGTTGTGAAAATAGGCGCATATATTAAGTAAAGAGTTTCGCTAATGAATTAAATTAAGTATAACTTGACCATATCAACGTCGTTTATCACAATCTCTATTTTCCTGCTTCTACTACTAAGTTCACTTCGTTTGTTTGTTTCAAGTTAGCTACTACTACGCGAAAAAAATGTCCGTTTTCCTTAATACTTATTTTCTACCTTAGATAGGAAAAGTCGATATTGTAATCTTGAAGCTTTTAACATATACAAGTAAATTATGGTCGGTAGTTGTGAATACTAAAATATCCATTTGTTTTAATAAGACATTAGATTTTTTTCGAGGTAAACAACTAGAATTATTTAATTATCAAATTTAGCATTAATAAGTAGAAATTTAACTTCAAATTTTAAGCTTTTCCTACAAAATTTTAATTGGTTTCTTTTTATATTTATTAAATTCCGACTTATGTTGGTTTATGTTAAAGTATTTTTTTTATGTAAACATTAACTAGAAAAAACTTAAAACCACTCTAATTCAAAACTCAAGAAGTAGATATAAAATAATTTTTTATTTTCAATACAATGTTGAAATTTGTCTCCATATTTCAGGAACATTTTGTATGTGTTCTGAATGAAGCTGGAATTTGGTAATATGCATTCACGTCTGATACAAGTTCACAAATAACAACAACAGCCACTGCACACCGAATGATTTACAAAAAACAGCAAAGATCCCGTAAGCGATAGAGGTATTCGCAATCGTGGGAGTGCAAAAAAACGCGGTTGCACATTTTATAAACTCGAAGTGGATACGCTCTTTTATCCTGTCATCAGTTTGTAGCTCTTTTTATTTATAATAAATTGTCTTCGGTGACCGGCTAGTTGCTTTATTACAACCACACACTGGAAACTAAATGGGGTGTTTAGCAATTTAACGATGTGCCTTTTATAAAGTTCGACTCTTTAATTACGCTTCTTGTTAATGTTTTGTTTCCAGAGAAGAAAAAAATCAAATACAAAATTGAATTGGCTATTGAAATTGTAGACATCGTTAAATAATGTTGCTACTACTTTTTCTTATTCACATTAAATTATCTTCTTCACTTATTGTTTTAATAAAGTAGACATATTGTTTAAATATTTTTATATTTTATATTGCACAAAACATATAAATTTAATAAGGATATAGTTATTTAATACAGAATATTTTGTAATAAAACTAGAGTTTATATATTGCCAAATTTATATACGAGTATATATATATATATATATATATATATATATATATATATATATATCATTCAACATATGAACTTATTTGACACTAAGAGATTTTAAAACTAGTCATGTAATAATTTGAAAAAAAATTTTTTTCAATTACAGAAAATACCAATAATTATAATTCTGGCAGCAATTTTTTCTAGCGGCAATTTTTCCTAGTAGCAATTTTCTTTAAAATTTATGAAATCAAGTAAAGTGTGAGAGTAAAAAACCTTCATTTCCGAATGTACTCCACGTACAACTGACAAATTGATTCGCGAGATTTTTTCTTTATTTATTTCGTCTTGATGTCTTACTAAAATTAAACGAAACTCTTTTTAAAAAAAAAGCAACGAAACCCGGACCAGTATCTCGTTATCGAGACTGGGCTGATATAGTGAAACCGTTCCGAGAACGACTCGGGGCGGGAAAAAAATTCAGCACCACTTTTTAATTCGCAAACCGTTTCGTTCCTTGGCTTATACAAGCGCATGTTTGGTTTTTGGTTTTCACATCAGATGCAATGATTCATCACATTACAAGAGAAACCAGCGGATACAAACGAAGTCTTGGTAAGAAAACATCGGATTATCAAAGTGTGCGCTGAAAAACCGTTTATCGGGATGATGCATCTTACATTTTATTTGCAATCACTGTTAACGTAAAAAGTTTTTGAACTGATCAATATACGATAATAGTCAAGTAAAATAAATTACATGCAACATAGTGAGGTAAATTAAAAAGTATACATGAAAATGTAAAAGTTGAAAACGGAAAATAATTTATAAATAAATAAGAAGAGTTTGTGCCACACCCTATGAGTATATTATATAAAAATTAGATTTATTTTTTGTTTATCAAAACAAGTTCTAATGTAAATTGTAAGATTTATAAATTTATATTTAAATAATATCTTATAGAATATTTATTGCATGTCAGTTTGAACACTTCTTGATCAACCCGGGTAAGTTGTAGTTGCTTTGCCTTTACATATCCGCGCGATTTTTGATTGTTGCAATTTCGTTTTCTGTAGGTTTTTGTAGATTTTTACCACGATGGTCACATCTCTGTGTCTGCCTACCTGTTTCATGTTGTGAATTATCTGACATCTATGGAAAAAAAATTACTTAACTTTGCGACAGATTTATATGATGCTTTTTATATTTGCTGTTCAAAAGTGTTTTTAAAATTTTACGAAGAATATAAACATGTCAGAAACAGAAATAAAATATGTTTTATAAAAAAAATACTTATTTATTTTTAATATAAAAACTGAAGAAAATTTGTATTTACAGTACTTACAAAAGAACCGAGTTGAGATTAAGAATTATTAATTTTTTTTTAACTTAATTCTGCGTCGATTTAATTTAATTTTATATTTTTATATCTTAATCATTTATTTTTTTCTCAAAGAAATTTACAAAAGAATTTTTGTGCGTAAATGTAAAGATAAATATCTTTTTTTTGTATAAAATATTAATTATAATTATTCAAGCTGAATTTTAAATTTTAAATTTAAAAAACATCTGGAAAATTTTATTTTTGTGAAATCCAAATATTTTTGCACAAAAAATAAAAATAAATCATTAAACAAATTTTAGATTGATCATTACTTTTGTTGATCACAGCTGGTATATTGCAGGTCATTGAGTTAGTAAAATTTAATTTAAAAAAAAATAATAAAATAATACATTCTAGAACAACAGAAAATAAAAATTACATACTTCTTTTAATTAAATATATAATTCCACAATAAAGTTAGAAAGTATATTAAATGACAAATATGGCACAACAAAAAAAGTTTACAACAAAATTAGTACCTATATATTTAAACTGTATTTTTTTTTATTTTTCAATTTCAATCAGACTCATTACTAGATAGGTTAGATGAAAAAGTATTTTTCTATTTGTTTATACAGAATCAATACATTTGCAAATTTTTGTTAGACTCAGTGCTAGATAAATTAGACTAAAAATTTAATTTTGATTTATTTCTTTTTTTGCTGTTAAAACAAATATTTTGTCGTGTACTTAAATTTTTTGCCTTTAGAAGTAATATTTTGTCGTTCACTAACAGTTTTTAATGTTAGAAAGTTAGAATACATATTTTTTTGCTATTTAAAATATTTGTTGTGCATTATATTTTTTACCGTAAAATATACTAATTTTGTTGTACTGAAAAAAGTATCCTGTTTCACTACAAAATTAACAACTTATTTTAAAGAAAATCGTGTTTAAGATATTTAATTCTTGCAAATACCAAATTCTTACTAAACAATATTATACCTGCACTAGAATATCGTTTCCTTGCAATTGATGCTACATAATTAAACACCGTTTTCATTTCCCTTCATCAAACTACATGAAAACAAAACGTACCTACACATCTTAACTCCTATTTCACCATTCAATTCGATTCTCGCATAACTCAAATGCAGGAACGCAAATAATGTCCTATCTCTTCCATTGACAAATGGTGATATACCATAGCTTTGCCGTGTCCCTTCGTCCTGCCGGCGTGTCGGCTGGTCCTCGTAATGTAACTAGTCGACAACAAAGGTAACCAAGGTGATTGAATTCAATATCATTGTTTTGCGATGCAGTGTAGCGTTCTGTGCGACAATTGTACGCATCGACAATGTGGATTGTTAGATGAATATATAGTCAGATTCCCTGATGTATACCGGAGAAGGAAAATTCTTCATAGATATACAACAAAGATATAATAGATAAATACTTACCGTGAAATTTAAGGTACATTGGTTTGTATAGTTTATTATTAAAAAATCGATTTTTTAAAGAAAATAATTGAGTAGGTTTTATATAATTTAATGTTTACTACTAGCTTCAAAATGTAATGTTTTTAAGTAGAAAATAAATTTTATTTATCTTGGGTAACAATAAAATTTTCTTTTCTACTAATAAATAGTAAAAATTTATAAATTTATTACATAATATAAAATATTAACAACTTTTATTTGAATGAATAGTAAATATTCGTGAAAGAGAACCAGAGATCCAGTCCGTGATTCATCCTGATTTGATTTTGGAAAATCGACAAGCAGAGACATTGGCTGTTTGCTCTCATGGAATTTCAATTATCAGCATCAATTTCAATGCATATACGCTATGCCATGCGTTAATTCGCAACTGCTATTTGGTCAAACTGTGCGTTTCATTTCGGCATTGTATCAAACTTACTCTCAACCAGAGATATTGTATTCCAGCTATTTTGATAGATAGATATAGATACAATATATAGATTCTATATACGATATACTGATATATCTGTTAAACATGTGATTGACAAAGATATGAAAAGTTTTTTTATGCTTTTTTTTTTATATAATAATGCACAGTGGCGCCCCCCCCCCCCCCCAAGGCTAGCAGAATTAGCACAATTTTTATTCGTTTAGTCATATATTCAGCAGTCACTTCTAACGCTACAATTATTTACCCCAAAATATTGAGCCAACATTCTTTATTTTAAACTATTAATTATTCGATTCATGTAAGATAAAGTGGAAATCTGGTTAGTATTTGCTTTTTTTTTTTGCTTCTCCAAGATAAAATTTTTGCCCCCCCCCCCCAAGACAAAATCCTGGCTGCGCCACTGCTACTGCACAAATTTATTTTAAAATTTGTCATACTACAAAAAATAAGTTTCTTTAATTATGTGCTTTAAAATTTTATAAAAAATTTGTGATTTGACTGAAATAAGTGCAGGTTTAACTAAAATAATCAAAAGCTAGTAGTGTACACCTATATTTTTCTTAGCATTTTTTATTGCATTGCCAATAATATTTTTCTAAATAAGATTGTTATAATTGTAAGAGTAAGTTACTAATAATTTTGAACAATGTTGCTTTTGTAACATTCTTCAAAATAACCAATTTTTTTTTAGATTACTTATTTTTGTGATATAATTGCCCTTTCTTCTTTATAATTTTTTAAATAAATTAGCATCATCAATTCAAAATACATCAATATTTAAAAATAAAATCACGCTGCTCCATAGACATGCTTTTAATTTTATGAATCAACTTAAATATTAAATGGCAACCTATAAAAACTAATTTAATAGAAAATATAAAATATTATTTATTAAATTTAATCCAATTTTAAGACAAACTTCTTGAGCCATTACAGTCAATTATATAGGAAAACTTTGGTAAAACACGTACCGAGTAAATGAAACTCCAGTGTAATCTAAATTCGGTTAAGAGACAACGGTTTTGAAACTACCCAGCAATGTGCCCATTACCACAATTTACAGTGATACACTACACCTCTGCGCGTAAACTGGTATGTGTGTGTGTGTTGATATTTGCACGTCCGCCGCGTCGCACCGTCGTCGTCGTCGGTAAGTTAGGAAACATTAGAACGATATGGCAACCGAATGGTAAAGAGAATTGTAGTCAACGTGTATGCTAGTGGGAAATACATTGTCCCATTTCCACGCTAACATATATTAATTAATTAGCAGTAATATTGCAAAGAGATGGGGCTTCGGTCGTACAATATGTGTGTGTGTGTGCATTAACAATATGTGTCCTTTATTCAATTTATGATGTCATGATACGGTATAGTGTGTTTCGTTAGAGAACGATTCAGGATTTTGATAACGATAATGGTTACAACTGGAATAGTTTGTACATATGTTTGATTTTAGCAATTGTTTGTATTTGATGTGAAATTATGTTAGCATAACTAAAGGTTATGCCAATAACTCTAAACGGAAATTATATTTGTTTGTTTGTTCATTTATTATGGAAGGTAATTAAATTGTTTATTGATATGATGTTAATTTTGTTAATGTTATTACAGAAATTGCAAACAAGTAAGTTTGTTTGATCTAGATATACTGAATAATTTGGTAATTCATGCTATGTTGATTAAAAATATCTTTTGCTTTGTTTTCCGTTTAAATAATATTTTAGATTCAGAGCTTAATCCTAAAGCTTTTTTCATTTTATCTATAATTTATACTCGTATAAAATTTTAAAACTTCCTTTCTTATCACAGTTGTATTATTTGTTTATAAAATTAATTAAATTTTATACTTATTTTTATAAATAATACTTGTGTCACATGCTTGTCAAAAGATATTCTAGAAATCTAATTACATTTTTTTTTTAATTTAAAAAATTTGTTAGTGAAATATATTGCATTTAGTTCATATTTAAATATTTAGTTGATAAAATGTATAATTCCAAATTACTATCAATCAAATTTATATTTAGTAACTTTTTGTGTTAAACAAATGAAAATAAACAGTAAAATAAATAAAAATTTCTCTGTAATGACATTATAAAATATTAGCAGCTGTTATACTTTATCTAATCTCAGTTTATAACAACTATTTTGCAATTATTGATCCAAATTATAAAACTATTTATCCACCATATATCATATGCACCCTTCAATCCATTAGTGGCACTTCGAAAACAGTTTAATCTCCAACTAGCGCACGACTAAACTCCCAATATCATCTGAATCAAAAACGTCAGCTTACTTCTAGCTAATCACACTTTAAAGCAAACCATATGCTACTTTCCAAAAAAGGGCCCGCACTAACTCAAATATACCCCGTGGCAATCTCGCTTGTCCCCCCTGAAAATAATAACGAAAAAAAAAAAACAACAAACACGTTTCGTTTCAACCCTATCGCTACAGTTACATCATAAAAGCGAAATGGGAATGAGTTTAGCGCACACAATGTGCTTCTTCAGCCGTTATTTTCACGACAATGCTTCAAGTAAGTTGGTACGGATAGTATCCAACGTTGTGGTATTGAAGCAGGAGGATGGAATATTGCGCTCCGATAAACACTTTAAATGTTTCGGATGAGGTGGACACATACTGAAATTGGGATTTAGATGCGGTTGCTGTTGCAAAGACGAGTCTGTTCTGTTTTTGTTTTCAGAGAATCGTCTGAAAGTTACGGGAGAATAGATATATAAGTTGTCACGGATAGTTTGTTGTCAAGTAAAAATAAAGATTTTAAATTATTGACAAATTGATTTATGAAGTTTAACGGATTTATGAATAATATTAAGTATTTTTGAATTTAGTAATCTTAATTATATTGGTTAGTACTGCAAGCTTGGTTGTAAAATTGGTTTTAACTAATACCGATTTTATAATAATGCAACAATCATAAGAGCAGGGCTAAACAAGTAAACTGAAACCGAAGTTGTGGCCATTATTTTTAATTCCAGATAACATTTATTATGTTTATGCTAATTTTTAATATTTACAATATATTTTCCTTTTAAGAAAAACAGGATGATATTTGAACTTTAACAATTTTTGTGCATGATATTAAATAAAAATAATTTATTAGTTAGGAACCACAAGAAATCAAAATTTTAGTGTAATAGCAAATACATATTCGTAATGTACAACTTATAACTAATGTTAAAAAATTGTCAATTTTTTTACTGTGTAACGAATTGTTTGCTCCGCATATTTAATGTAAATTATTTATTTAAAAAAAAATCTGTTACGTTTGGAAAATCTAAATAAAATATAAATATATGTTTAAAAGAAAACTATATTAACACTAATTCTGTAATATAACTTTTAAAATATTGTAGTTCAGCTCATTTAGGTTTTACTGAAATTTTTAAAGATTATTTTTACTTCAAAAATTGGCAAACATTATAAAATTTAATAAAATATAAACATTAATTTTTGAAATGTATTTGCTTAGTTATTTTATAAAATTAGATAAAACATTATATAAAATTGATTTGGCTAACACTTCGTTCACCAATTTTTTCATTTTATATCGCATACTTCAAAATTTTATGTGTAGTAATAAATTTGAATGTCTACTTTATATCATAAATATTCTGTTTATTAAAATTTATATTGGATTTACAAAAAAAATAAAAATTATTAAAATAATGGCTTATCATATTTAATGTAAATACATCAAACTTTATCTACTTGACATTGAACAACTTTGAAAATCTCTCAACTGGCTTAAACACAAAGCCACCAATTTTCATATAAACAGCCAGTCCACCTGAACTCGACACATAACCGGAAAGCTTCACCACGGAAATATGAATAAAACGGCCAGTCAGGGAATGATAATGAAACACAGGGTTTGACCAACTGTCCCCATTGTCTATTCTAATGCCTCCCTTACAAGATGAAATCCGCGCTAATCACGACGAGCTTTTGAAAATGTACGGTCATTGCGTCTGTCCAACGGTTTAATGTGCGGCCGAGACTTTGTTTTTATAATTGTTTGATTCGCCCTCCGAGTGATTGTTCTTTGTTTTATCGTACGGTGGGTTAGATGAGCAATTGTTTTTTTGGTAAATGATGGGTAATTGAGTTTTATCAGTTGTACTATTTGCTCATATTTATGTTGAAAATATAGGAAAATACATGACGCGTAATGTGTTATTTAATAGTAAATTTTTAATGTAAAAAATTGTAGTATTATTAAAATAAGAATACATGAAAATATATTTGGCGGAAAAACAATTTTATTTTTTCTATATTTTTCTATGACCAATTACATAAAACGTTGTTAACTTAATTAATCAATCAATGAATCAACTGTATTTGAAATATCTTATTTATTAGTTAGTTGGCAAGTTAACAAGAAATTAACATCAGATTAATCGTAATGTCCGTACCTCATACATATATTGTTTTGTTATATACATTAAAAAGTATATAAATATAGCAGCTAACACAAAAGTATCAAAGCAAATGTGTTAATAAATGAAACTTTTCTCTCTTATTAATATAACAAAACAATGTATTGTGCTCTCCATCTATATTATGATCGATCTGACCTGACAAGTTTACTTATAAATTGTTTTATGCAACGAGTTTTTTATGTTTTATTTCAATTTTTGTGTAGTCTTTGGATTTGTTTAACTACAATTTTTAAAAAAATCTTTACTCAATTATTACCAAAAAACTTATACTGCATAAATATATTTTTAAAATAACATTTAAATATATAAATTAAAAATAGCTTTTCATTTTGACAAAAATTGCTTTTAATATTTTATTTTTTTTTTAATTAAAAAATGTTTTCATACCAATTCTAAGCAATATAAAATTATTAATATCTTTAATACTTAAAAATGTACGACAAAATTTTTACCTGGAATATCAACCGTAAATTGTCAGCAACATACGGTTGTGTAAGCGACGACAGAATCGCAATAGCATCGTCGCCGTCGTCGAGAAGCATCGGAATCCGCGACGTCCAAGAAAAAATATAACGTGCACGCAAGTGAAACGTAAATCTTTTATTAGTGCCGCTTTTATTATAAAATGTTTTACTGTTGCTTGGTCCTCGGGCTTTTTATTTTTACGTTAAAAGTAAAGACGCTTGCTTCAAGTAACGCCGTATCGCGGCGATATAAAAGCTTTAGTTATATGGGAAACCTTTTACTTTTTTCGGGTCGCGTATACAAGAATATATTGTACAAGTACATATTTTTTGATGTGGTCTCTCGCTAAAAATTTAAAGCTTCTTTTATTAGTTTGTTAAAGGTAAATTGCGTCAGTTGTTTGCCACAATGAATTGTGAATAATAAACGTTAACAATTTTCCGGTTTATAAGTGTTTGTTGTATATAGTGTGGTAAAAAGTTTAAAGAGAAATATCTTACAAAAAAAATAACAGGATTTATACAAATTATATTTTATTTATATTTTTAACGTCAAATAAGTTTATTAATATATAAAATAAAAATTACTTGCGTTAAATTATTAGATGTAAAACGACAAAATTAAATATAACTAGGAGTATATCAAACTTTGGGTACGTGTATCTAAGAGTTGTAGTATTATAGTATATTATGATAGTACGAGTAAATACTAGCAATTTTTAACTTATCAATTAAATCAACTTCAGATTTAGGTTGTATATTTACAATTTATAAAAAAATTTGTAATTATTTTTGGTGGTAGCATGTGTTAGTCGAGCCGACTAAGTGAGTACATGCTACCACCTTATGTTGTCAGCAATATACTAAAAATTATTTTTTTTTTTAAATTTAATTTTTTTTAAAATATTAAATTATTGTTTTTTAATATTTTAATATTAAAATATCTTTAAAATTTTACTGTATATTGTCAAAGGTATTTATGCAATACAAAATTACACAACATTAAATATTAACATATTTATAAATGTTTAAAAATTGAAGCAAACCAGACAAAATTATTTTTGTTGAGATAAAAAGTAATTTGTTCTCGGATATCAGTTATCAGTAATTAAGTCTTCAGTAATATCAGAGAAAAATTCGTTAAACTGATAACGTTCTTTTGTGTTTAAAATGCCGCGACAATTAAAAGAACAATTCTCAGACTTGTGGATATTAGATATATCTTCAAAGGGAAGACAATTTTTACGAGTATGTTTTTCCGTCTTATGGTCATTTAAATCGGATTTTAACATCGGTTTGGTTTAATTATCGACTGCGGGTGGTCTGGCGTAAACCGGAAAAAACTCATTTAAAAAATCCAATCAAATTTACTTAAATGTTCTTCCTTTCGGCTAATATTTTAATAAAACTAATTTGTCAAAATAATTTATAAAAATAGGACAATAATTTTTAATATTTCAAAAACTATACACTACATTAATATTACTATACAATGATAAAAATTTCTATCAGATTAGAATATATTTCGGTAGTAATTATGTCTTTGAAGAAAAGAAATTCATAAAATTGGTATTATTTAAAATCGAAATTCAGACAATTTAAAATAAACACATAACTAATTAATTATATTAGTGTTTTGTCAATTAACTTTATTATGCAATTATCTGAAAACTGATTATTTTTTAAAATCTTTATTTTTTAAAAGTAAATAATAACATATAAACATCTGTTATTATTATTTTGCATAATAATTTGAAATAAAATATACAATAAATTGAAAAAAAAAACACAATTTATGATTATGTGAATAAAATTTGCAAATGCAGCTAATCTGCAGAATTATGCTAAATATGTAGCACGAGGCGAGCAAAAACTTATCTGTATTAGCCAGCATAATCCCAAAACGAATTTGACAGCAAAACGCTTTTCAAAGTGCAACAACGACCAGCAGAGTAGCGTTTACACTTGTAGTTTACAATCCATTTCGCTAGAAGCACTACTATTCACATATGGCTGTCCTAGCACATTTTCACTACCAGCATTTATACGAAAAGCCCAAGTAAATAGAATCGTATCATTTTGGTCCACTTACTCGTTTAACCAGCACAAAACTACAGTGCAAACATACACAATACTGTAACCTAACCTAACTTAGAGCAAAAATGGGTTTTCAAATAAAAATCGCATTAAAATAAAAGCAAATTGACAAAAATAAACAAACAACGAACAAACATTGCATTTTGGATGGCTTTCAAACACTTTAGCAGAGTTATAAATGTTTATGCCGCAAACAAATACTAATAATGTAATGGTTATAGTTATCATACGTACTATTTTACTTGTATTTGTACTATAATTGTAAATGCTTATTAACATAGTGAATAATAGTATTATATTTAACGCAATAATATTTGAAGATGATATTAAAGCTTTTTTGTCTTGAACTTATATTTTTCCTTTTAAAAATAAAAATAATGTTAAAACGCGTTAAACTAAACAATAAGAAAACATGAGCATGGAAACAAAAATGTAAATATTTACAAAGATAAACCCTGGAACATTATCTTTTATGGTAATGTAGAATTAAAATTTTTATGAAATTAAATTTCTAGTTTAATGCTCAACCAAAACACACCAAATCTCAAGATAAGTCCTAGATGTGCCTAGATTGTCACTCATCCAAGCGTTAATTGCACGAAACTGCTACTTGCTATTACTCGTATGATCGTTGTAGATATAACTCAAATAGCCATGTAGTTTGGTACAAAAATTTATTTGGTGCCACATAATACAATATTTAATAAATTTGTTAATAACATACTATAATAGTTGTATCATTATATATCTATCTAAAACAACTAAAAACGTATCGAATAAAACAAAAATTTATATTATCAGTTAGTATTATATTTCTTACTATATAAAAAAAAGAAATTAATCTTTGGTGAATTAATTTTAAAGCACTGATGCCAAACTGGCAACTCTCTGAAAATTATGTTTTCACAGAAAGTACCTACCATAAAATAAATAAATAATTATATCAGATCTGTTACGCAACAAACAAAACTATATACTTCTGAAAATTACATAATTCTCACCCTAAATTTTTGTATTCATCCCGACAAACATATGCACGTGACGACTTTCATACAAGTAAGTAATTCAAGCATATACAGTTAGACCGAGATTAACAGTGAAGCGTACATTGTTGGGGTCCATAGTCCGACCGAAAATGGTTGCCAGAAACTGTGTATGACGCGTACTCATCGTCCATCGTGGCGCACGTCGCGTCGTCTGTAATGAGATTCAAGTAATCAAGTGTGCATTTTAACAAGCACTGTAACGCACACTAACTTTTGTAAAACAACTGTTTGTTACCACGAAGATATACTAATTGGACGACGAAAATGGGACGGTAATACATCTGCTAAAGTTTTCGGCTAAGCCGTGATTTTGAGGGGAAAATATTTTTTTAATAACTTTTCGGCATAGTTTTAACTAAATGTTTTAATGTAATTTTTTATTAAATTAAAAAAAATATCAACTGTTACCTATAGTAAAGGAGGTGTTGTAATAATACTATTTTTGAAAAACCTTATATTTAAACTTTGAGTTTGATCAACTTTCGATACATATCAATTCATCGGAAGTGGTAGTTTACTGATGTTTTTTTTATATGTTTAACGAATAAATCGCAATATAAAAATATTAAAAAAAAAAATTAACAAAGTTCCAGCACAAATTATAACTTAAAAATTTAATTTAAAATATTTTTGTTATACAATTTAGTAATTTTTTAAATATTTTTATTTTGACATATATGTAGAAATTTGTCTATGTAAATAAAAATAATAAAATTGTCAACTTAATATGATAATGTCTCTGTTATGAGTAGAAAGTTTTTTTTAAAATTATTTTATGGTGACAGTCGGTTCTGTGGTGCTTCTGTGCTTTTAATTTAAAAATAAACAAAAATGCGTAATCAACAATGCTTCAAAGAAACATTTTGTTTTTTTTTTTACTTTTATTTTAACATACTTATACTTTAGATACATATTTGGTTAATCTTTGAAAAAAATGTCTATAATGCTTATACATTTAGTTACAAAAGAAACCGCTTTTAGATATATTTTAATTTTAAGATTTGCACCTGCCTACCAAAAGAATTGAATATCTTTAAGAATTTATTAGATAGCTGATAATTTAGAAATTAGTAGCTTCAAAAAATCAGTGTTTGATGTTACGAGTGTATAGTTATATTAATTAAGAATATAGCTTATGCATGAATTCCATGTGATTATATTTTATTTAGAATCAAGCACACTCTACATCAAACACTCAAAAACCAATTACTCAAATATTCAATTCTTGATATTGACGTCAACATATGCAGAAACATTCTAGCTCAATGTAAAATAATTTGTCGCTTCTAACTCGTTTTTGCGTCACAATGACCTTCCACAAAGATACCGGGTATCCCCACAGTGGTTTGGTATTAGGCCCTTAAACGCCAGGCGTTATTGGAAACAGTCTGTCGGGTCCAACGAAGATCAGACAAAACGAATGAATGCAAGCGATTCTTTTTTCATCTGAAATTGAAAAGCGTCAAAAAGTAACGAACGCAAATAGCTGCGGGGACAGTGAGAGATTTGCCCTGACTCCGACGGCCTGCCGGTGACATTTGCAAATAGCATCGCCCCCGCTATTGTCCGCCTCGGTTAAATTGTGACCTTTCTCGCACCATAAACGAGAATATCTTTACCATTTTTTTCTCTCTCTATTTTACTACCTCTGTTCCGTTGATATGTTTGTTATTAGGCTGTCTTTGTCGTGAGTGGTATGTGCATATGAACGTTGTTACAATTTGCTCGCCAACAGCGATGTTCAGTTTTTTTTTTTGGTTGTTCTTTTTAGTTGGCAGTTGTGTTTTGAAGGTAATGAGACTTTTTTCATACGTCGTCTCTCGTTGACATGTTACTAAACATTTTTTTTTTTATTATTTTTTGCTATGGACTTTTGTATGCGCATTGCTAGAAAAATACTGATAAAATAATTGACATGCTCGACAATGTTATTTGCCAGATGCTTTTATTGAAATTTTATGTTCCACGCATTTATTTTATTATAGAAATGTTTTACATTTATGCATATATTAATAAATGTTGCGTTTTATTTGCATGCAATACATAAAACAGGTATTTTTCTAATTAGATAAATTGCATTATTATAAAACATTATTTAAAAAATTGTATGTTAACTTTAGTTAATGCGACCCTCATAAAAATTAAAACTTATATGATAATATAAACTATTAGTATTTTTGTATGAAAATAACATTAAAATTTCAACTTTTTGCAACATGCGGTTTGCTGGATACCTTATAAATATAGTTATTGACGAAAAATTTACCCACTCCTGCGTTAAATTATTATTTTAAAAATGCTAATAAAATAAAAATATTTTATAATTTTCATCAAATTTTGAAATTTATAATTAAAATTATTTAGAATAATCAAATTTTTTTGTAACTATTTAGTTAAATTTTAACGAAATAAATAAATTTTTATTAAAAAACTAAATTAAATTAAACAATTGACAAAACGGATATTGTTAATTTTTTGCACATTCACTTATTTTTGAAACATTTTTTCTTATTTGGGCTAATAGCTATGAATCTTTAAATTGACTAAAATATTGTATTCTATTGAATACCATTATAATTTCTGGATGCATTGTATTATGTTCTAAAACTCTTGATAATAAGTATTTATTTAGTCTTGGACACATATAAATATAAAATAAATTGATAGAAATGTAGTTTCTGTTGCAACCGGCCAAAAAATATTTTTATGTCATTAATTTATATATTTTAAAATAATATCTAGATTAAATAAAAATTAAAATGTCAGAATGAAAATAGATTCCTAACAGTAATATAATATTAATCAATAAAGATAATACTATAAGTTGTATAAAAAATAAAGAGCAATAAAAATTATTTTTATAAAAATTAAAGTAAAATAACATATTTCATATTTCACATACGTATGTTTTTGGTAGTTCAGGTTCTTGGGAAGGGCTACGCCACTGATTTCTAATATCAATAAATTAAAATAAAATTAAATGTTCTATTTATACAATTTCCTCTAAAAGGATACAGTATTTTTCCAACAGTTTTACAATTATCGAACGATGTAAACTAAATTATACGTGCAGAAGAATTTTTCACAAACAAAACTGCGTTTTGCATCAAGAACAATAGATCCCCACGCTAAAACGCCAGAAAAAATAAAAACAAACAATTGTCAGCGATGAAATGATGCATTCAAATAAATTTAAAATTTATTTTCCAACCGTCAACCGAATCACCTCATTTGTTTTCATATATTCATAGAAAAGGGGAATATACAAAAACACTAGCGCCACGCCGTGGCAAAACGGCGGAAATAACAGACGAGAAGGAAATCTCCATTACACAACACGCAGCCCAGCGGTTAGTAAAATGTCCATTCAAGCGGACCAAACGCGTATATATGTATGCATTTCAGCCCTCGAGCGGTTTTAGAAAACTAAACAATATTTAAATATTAATAGCGCCTTCCTCTTCGAAAAGGGTGACTGTTTGTGTGCGCGCGGCACAGTAGCGCTACGCGTTCATTACGGCCAGCTTGTCAACTGATGCGTTATCTCACTTCTGATATTTTTACTTCAAATGTTACTCCCCCATTCGCAAAGGGGGTATTTCAATGGATGATATCACAGGGTAGTTTACATCAATGAGCTTTTGACATATGCAGTTTGTTGACAATACGTTTCACAGAAAAATCGAGAATATGAATATTTAAATTATTATTTAATATGCATTAGGTCTGTTTTGTTTTAAATTAATGAATATCGTATTAAGTAATTTTATTTTATTTCAATTTTCAGGGCAATTGTTGGTGCATATGGAATGAGTTATTTTTGTACAAAAAATATGATGAAATTTCGAATATCATATATAAATATTTCAATATTATTATAGAAAATTGATTCATTTTAGCATTATTTGTAAAAATATTATCGAAAAAAGTTGTTTTTTAAAATAATTTTATATAAATATATAATATTTAATATAAAATTTTATTTTAAGTGCTATTATATCATTTAAAAGGAAAACAAAAATCTTCAAAAAATACTAGTAATTTATCAAAAAAAAAAAAAAAATTTTCAATATATTTCCAACATATATTTTATTACTCCGCATTAATGCTTTTCAAATAATATGTTTTTAATTTTACTCTGCATTATATAAGTCAGATAAAAAAATAACTAAATATATTTTTACACATTCATTAATTCAAACAATTTATTTTCAACTATTACACATATTCACCTTTACTTTATATAACTATGAACTCCCCTATTAGCTACGCATTCGCTGGCAACCATATCCGACATCCCCGAAGCAAGAAAACAGGTACTTGAAAAATTCAATTTCCTTTCGAATGCAACGGTGCACTAGTTAAAGAAATCCCGTATACCAGTCGTATAGTATTTCTGCTTCTCCCTGATAACATCCCTGCTGCTCAAAAGCGTCACGTGACTTGCCACGTGATGTCTTCAGACAACGCCAGAAAGATAGGGAAGTTTGGAGGCGTTATAAGGATAGGTATGATAGAACATACTTAGGTTTTAAAATAGATGAGAAAATTAAAGTTATAATAATTAAATAATTTTTTTTTTGCAATAAAATTATTTTTTTAAATTGTTTTAAATGTTGATTTTATTCGTATGATAACCAAGACAGCAACAGAAAATACATATCTTTTTAAACTAAATATAGACTAAAAAAACCTACCATACTATAGTATAATAAAATAAATTTATTTAGTAAGCACTGCTTTACAGCTAAATTGGCTTTTAAAATTGTCAGAACATAATAAAGTTTTAACAATATGTTTTTATGTTATATTTGTATAACAATCTTTTTAACAAAATTTGTTCTGCAACTGTTAGTTTGTTTTCAATACTTTTAAAGTTTGCAAGTTGCGCGTCTAATCATAAGTTGCTCTTCATCTAAATTTAAGATAAAGTATGTAACAATTTATTATTTTAAGTATATTTATATGTTTTATAACATTTCTTTAACAAACAATTATTAGCAGACAGTACTGATTTCCATGTCTTGTTTTTCTAAAGTTACTGAAGTTATTAATAATTTTATAATAATTTTCAATTAAAAAAATTATAATACACTAACTTTTTTATCAATGTACGCAAAATGCAATATTTCTGATAATTAAAAACTTTGAAACAAATGATTGTAATTTATAGTAAAATAAATAAAGCCTTATCTGATTCACAATAAAGCCGTAAACAGCAAACAGAATCCGAACAGCGTTAAAGTGCGAAAAATGAAAAGTGAAATTACTAGAAGAGGGGTTGTACAATTTATAAGGTTTTTGACTGCACTTTGTGCAATCTTGAAGATATAATAGAACGCTAAAGGCATTCTAATTAGGTTCCAAGAAGGGACGACAACTAAAGACGTAAAATTGAGTAATTAAATTGCACAAAGACGGGGACGTTATATAAAATTTGAAACTTATTTGAAATTTTATTAGCGTTTTTGCAGTTATATACGACTAATTTACAAAATGTTAATCAAATCGTGAAATTTCTTCAAGTGCTTTATTACACTTCGATAAACAAGATGGAAATTTATAGTAAATATATTTTAATTAAAATAACTTGGTATTTGTCGTTACATATTTTTTTTTTCCACATGAAAAAGATTAATTTACGTGAACAAAGCTAAACTTTAACATATCATAGTTTAAATAATTGATAGAATAATTAATATTTGCAGATTATTTAACACAAGAAGTTTTTAAGTCAGACTTGTAAAATTACATTTTTTTTAATATTGCCAGTGAATAATTTTTGCAATTGAAATTTTTAAAATAAATTGTGTAGGTATTAATTTTTTCACTAGTGAATTGCACAGTTTATATCAACATAGAACGTATATTTATAACGCCATTTTTAATAGTATAACTGTATCTCTTTAACGCTTTGAATTTCGGATCACTAAATTCTAAATTATATTCCCATTTTAGCACTGAATGAATATGTGAAATATTTTTAACGGTACATATTTTGAAAATGGCATTTTGAGGGTTCCGGTGACAATTACAAAATGCCATGTGTGCAGTGACTGCAAACAAAGCCTTTTTTTCAGCCTATCGCATGTGGAATTTCCAAAACACATTTCTTTGTTTAACTGAAAAAGATCTAAGGGTCACTTTAATATTTATGGAAATATTTCTGCATCTATTCCATTGCATGTTATGCAGCAGAATTTGTCTTAGGGTTGCAATAACGTAGAATGTAATTTTGTACTATATGAAACTGCAGAGTTATTTTTAATTATGTCTTGCGGTTTGTACAGATAATTACAATGTTGGGGTGAATGTTTTCTTGCAGAATGTTAAATTAAATAAAGAATAGCGGATGGTAAAGATAATGTCAAACTACTCGTGTATGTGACTTTACATTGAAATAGTTTGTCGTTCTTGAGCAACAAAGTAAATTGACATTGTGGGTATCAATTTTAATTATAAAATATTTTCATATTTGCATAATAAAATTAAATATCACATTTTCTGCAATATAAATGATTATATATGCATTAGGTATCATTTATATTATGTAGTTTATTCTTATATTTTAAATATTTTATTTATAAATAAAATCGAACATGAAACTCCAAAATTGAAGTTCTGCAAGAGTCGCAAAAATTAACTATTTGAATATAAGAATTTCCTAATTAATGAGTTTAGAATATCAAACAGATAGTGCTAAAGTATCAATAAAGTTAAAAATAGAGTTATAGAATTTGTTTTTCAGTCTATTCTTATTTCTCTTAAGATATTCATAAAGGACAAAAAAGAAACTCTAACGGTTTTGAGATGGATATATTACTAATAGTTAACAGAAAAGAGAAAGGTAATATAAAGTTCTATTAGTCCACCAGTTTGTGACGTGCAGTTCATCTCGATTTGGATACAGTTTACCAAGTTTTTTAATTGTAGAAATATTTTGTTGAGAAGCTATACCTAGCTTGTTCAGCATACTACGTTTTCTGAGCAAGGTACTCTATCCTTTCTTTTATTGTATTGAATATAAGACTATCGACAAATGGTTTACAAACGGCCATATTCCTTCGGATCCAACACGACTTTTTTTTGCGGTCGATTACACATAACTCGCCACCTCCTTGGTTCAATTCTTCCGATGTGATTTGCCCCGATATTTTATTACAGCGGTCACCCTCTGAAAGGGTGGCCAGGGGAACGGGGGTGGTTAAACAGATCGCGGTTATCGACCGTAAGTTATGAGAGCGTTGAGGCTAAAGCATAACCATCAAACCTAAAACAGCATAATATGTTTTTCGGCGGCTGTCGTCGCAGGGCGAGGTTATGTGAAAGGGAATGACGGGATAAAAAGCCGCGAAAAGAAAGACATTTTTGGGCCACCCTCCTGTTCCGGTACGATGTGGCACGGTAGACCTCAAATAAAGGGAATTTAGCAATGTGGTGTGTATGCAAGAATAAGGTTTGTTGCTTGGATTGGATCTGAAAACAGAGTTGGACTTCGATTAAATTTTCATAGTCTTTTCAATTATTTATTTTTGTAAATATAAGTGATAAGTGAAATATAAATAAGTAATCAGTGAGTCTAAAAAAATTGTTTAATGGAAAAAACTTAATGTAATAAAATAATTTAATTCAAGATTAAGTAAAAATGTTTTTTACAAAAAAATATATTTAAAAAATTTGGTACTAAGTCAGGTACTAGATGTACTAGTAATTATTTAATTTAATAGTACTTATTATTTACTAATTATTGTAGTATAACTATATATTCATTAGTGAAGTTCACACTAAATGGCATTGCGAAATATTATGTGTACGTTTTTATAAGACATACGTAAATATTCCCTGCGTTTTCTTAATACTTCGCTGACAAACTGATATATAACGTAAAATATGTCTCAGTTTTATCCGAGAAATATTTTTGTAGTTTATTCATAGTACGTTTACAGTGTTTTATTTTTATATATCATTTTTTATTTACATATTTAAATCGTATTTATTTATTTTTAAATGCTTAGAAATAAATTTAAAGTTAAGAAGGACAGCATTACTTTAAGTTAAATTATTTAACATTTCAATTTGTTGTGCAATGCCATATTCTCGTGGCATGGACAATAATAATTTACGTTTACTGACAATCCAATTAAATACTTCTAAATTTTTTTTTTCTTTATTTTTTATCTTCAATTTCAATGAAATAGTTGTTATTTTATATTTAATAATTATAGAACAAATAATTGTGTAAAACTTTTAATTTTTCATAAATTATTTCTGAATAATGTGAAACATAATTGTGCATATAATTAAATGTATTAATATCAGTTAAATTTAATACATTTTTATTTTTGTATAATTTGATAAATATAATTTATAATCATAATGATAAATTGATTAAAAAGATCTTTGCCTTAAGTTAAAAACAAACTGGTGAAAAGAGCATTAAAACTAGAAACTAAAAACTTACATCGACGAAAAACTTCTTGTATGACGCCAAACTTTATAATATAAAATTAATTATGTTTTAGTTGGCGCACACACAATAATATTCTCCATAGTTTTCATAAGTAACTTGTAATTAAACCCTTCCACTTGGTTGAAGTTCAAACATGAAGTTTCCACCATTAAGAAACTTGACGGGAGTAGAAACGGCGGAGGGCAGACATCTCAAACGCCTTAGGCCTGTCCTGTACTCCATCCTGCCACATCCTGCCCTCTATACTGCAACTTCAATTTGGCATCGTTAAGACTTCAAATATCTGCCACCTTTAGCGAACTTCGCCATAAGAACGATTTTTTCGCCTCTCCATTTCTGATCTATGTCATTAGATCTTTGTTGGAAAATCTTGAAATCGAGTTCCTTCACTCAAGATGTTTTGAATAAAGAACATATGTTGTCTTGTGTGTGTATGGTGGATTACGTAGAAATACGCTGCGCCACGCAGGTACTTTTGCGAGTAAGAAAGTATGGGCTTTGAAACGTGGAATATGTGGGTGTATGCAAAAGATTCTACTCGTGAAAATGCATGTTTCGGAAGGAAAGGAAAACTTTAAGCGGAAGAAAATTCGTCTGTCGACATCTCTTCGTTTGACTTTTCTTTACGTGCGGTTTATTGAATTGTAAAAGTGGATTTCCTTATTTGATATTAGAAAAATAACAAGGTGGTTTTTGTAAAACGGTCTTATTTAATTCTTGTGCAGATTTTATTTACAAGGAAAAGTTAATATATATATATATATATATATATATATATATATTAAAATTAAATTAAAAAAGATAATAACAATCAGGTCAGCGCCGTAGCCCAATGTGTTTAAGCGTTAGGTACTACCAAATTATAATAATGAGATTGAAGGTTCAATCCAGTTGACCGGTGTTTCTATAAAAAAATTATAATATTAAAAATTCTTTTTAAATGTTTAGAATTTCTTCACGTAACCAATAATATAAATAAATCATTTGTCAATTATTTAGTTTGTAACAGAAATTTTTTATGATTATTATTTATTTGGGAACTATTAGTCTTAATTTGATTCTAAGAACAATTGATAGAAACTAAAAATACAGTTTGATATATCAGAAATAGCTGAACAATATAAATATCACTTTTGTTTTCTATAACGTTGAATGAATCAAAAATCGCCAAATAATAATTAATATTAATAATTTTACATTATATTTTGGTTTAATTTTAAAAATACAAAACAAAGCAAAAAAATTGTAAATTATTGTAGAATAGAAAAACGTATGTTTTATTTACGAAGTAGTTTAAAAATAATTTTAAAAACGTCATAAAGTTAAAAATACATAAATACATTGTTTGTTAGTAGTAAATCGATTAATAAATGTCAAACACTTTTAATTAAAACCACAACATAGCGTAGACAAGTCATTGTTAAATTCTAATCCGTAAATAGTCAAAAATCGTGTGAATAATTTAAAAGCAAAATTGAATTAAACCATATTAATCTCACATAAATCATATAAATCTAACATAATTTCCTATTCTTTTAAGTTGATTTTAAATTATGTATACATACACACATTAAAGTTTCAGCCGAACAATGGCTGATAAGAAAAAAACCGATGTCATAATTATTGTATTTTTAAAAATATTATGATTAGAAATCGCATAAATGTCTTACATGAAACGCATATTGTTTTTCGCTTTTTGATAGACTAAATATTAAATTTAGATTTACTTCAAAAGTTAAGAATTTATTAACTTTTGATATGATTGTATTTGAATCTAATAATACAATTACAACTTTTTTTATTCACAAGAATTTTATTTGTTTTGTGTTTGTTACATTTTTGAACTGCAGTAGAATCTTATACAGATCTCCGCTATCGGGACGTGAAAAAGAATAATTGTGGAGAAATAAAGAGAAAATAATGACACAAAACATAGTTTTTTTTTAACAGTCGTAAAAAGAAGCTTTAACACGCATATAGATAATCTAATTTATTAATCAATGTTCATAAGTAATAGTGCTAATAAACTATCAATACTGAAATAATTGATAAAATTAACTACATTTTAATTTGTAAAACAAATTTATCACTTACTTACTTTCGAAAACAATAACTAATAGTTTTAAAAATGAAAATGGTGTGCAGTGTAGCTCTTTGTGTAAATCATATTAGCGTGATTGTTTTCTCAAAGCGTTTTATTCGAACAATACAGTTGCTGACCGACTATGGACTATGCTGGTTTTTTTGCTAAAACTACAAGTCATTTTGGTATGAGAGTATCGAAGAATGAATATTTTTTTTTTAGTAATTTTGTATTGAATAGTAATCGAGTGTAATAGAGAGTTCTTGTACGATAAAAAGTTTTTCATTATTTTTTGTTTTGCTAAGAAACGATGATGTAAATTAATGTTTAACTTGGGATATTATATAAAACCAGTAAAAAATTAATATACCTGAAACGTAACTTATTTAGTAATATGGTTTCTTTCGAATATTAGAAATGCTAACAAAAAATATAAATTTTCGAAACTACAAAATTAATTTAAAATTCTATTTGTTCAAATTTTCGCCATTATAGATCATATTGTAATTTAATAAATATCGAAATTAAAAATATATAACTTTCTCATTAAATTACTATATTATGCATCATGCATAAAATTGTACTTATTTCCCACGATTCCACGAATATGAAAATTGCAACACGAGCTTTACGAATTGCAATTCACGCAAATAAGAAATAGATATTATATGCGAGTTTTACATTATATTTTTTCGGCAACACGAATAAAATATCAAAATAATCAAAAGTATTCTAGCAATAACACTGATTATTTTGATTGGCTGCAAAGTATGCGTTGCATTTAGATGTCTACTTATTTTAAATACAATTTTGTGATAAACTACACGTTGTTACAGCAACTTGTAATTTCGCACGAATAAACATAACTATAGGCTGACCCAAAAGTCGCTAGGCCATTTAAAATTCAAATAACTTTCTACTTTCAAAATGCTGATTATTTAAAACATGTAATTTTCAAAATCAAATAAAATTTATTTTCAAAAACTATGTTTTCTGTTTATAAAAGAATAAATGTGAATTATTAATAAATGGAAAGTTATTTCATTTTAAAATGGACTAGGTGACTTTTGAGCCACCTATACAATATACAAATTGTAGTTCAGTACAAATTTATATATGTTGTTTCTTACTATTTTCTTCTTTTATGATATCTTTTTTAATTTTTTTATCGGTTGGCATTTAAAAATAATTATCTACATTATTAATTTGTTTTTCAAATTGTATTTGAATGCATTCTGAAATTTCTGATATTTACTTTAACTATTACGTAACATTACTTCATTTGTTAGTCAACAGATGACAATATCCTGAGACCTATTACACTCGAGGGTGTATCTAAAATTGGTCCAAATATCTGTTAGCTTAGTCCCCCTAGTAACGCACTACTGAAACAGGTACACACACGTACATATCACTAATATAATCACTGGACAGTCGCTCTCTGTGCACGCATGACATCGTTATTACATTATTGTAATGGTGGACTTCATGCCCCGCGAGAGAGCATCACTATTGCGCGCATTTGCGAACTTTATAATTAATTAACGAGATCTCGTTCGAACTGCAAGCCAGTTGATTGTAAATACTAGGAAACTAGGACTAAAATAAAGTTCCACATACGTGGACAGCAGAATTTAGCATTTGTTATATGTATTGTCACCTGTTTGACGGAAGCAGGGAGAAGTGACAAAGAGGTAATATGTTTAATGTGGACTTGATTCTAATGCAGATGTGAAGCCAAAGTGCAATGGAATTATTTTGATGTTTGAATATGGAATATGGCACATGGATTTAGTTAATTTAATTTTGTGCGCTTTAATGTTGTAATTATTGTTGCTAATTAGTAAATATTAATTATGGATGTTACGTTGTTTAGCTGGATATTATTGTTGAGCAGCAAATTACTCCTATCGTAAATTTGATGATAAAATGTTCACATGTTATTTATTCTCACACATGTTTTGCTTCTTTTTTAATTTTCTTCCAAGAATATCAGAAAAATCAAGCTGCAATCATTTAAAAGAGACTAGATTCTTTAAATAGATACGAATTTCTTATTTAATGGTATAGAAAAAAGATTATGATTCATGCCATTTATTTTCACTGTTTTTTTCACATCATTTGTCTGATGTGGTGGATGCTTTTATTAACATATTAAAAAATCTCTCAGAACTCTTTGCCTTAAATTGAAAAAATTTTAGGATTTGGTTCGGTATTAATTTAATTAAAAAACGACATTTCGACATATATCATCATCAGACTTTAAAAATTAACATTTAAACTAAAAATGGTCTATTGATTGCTTTAGCAATAAGCATTTTAAAAATATGATAATAATGATATATTTTGTCATATTGCAAGGAAAATAAATTTGATAACATTTTCGTGGTAACAATATGACCGCAATATGTTGAAACCAAATTTTAAAATAAGTTTTCATATTGTAAATAAGTTTTTACAAAATTGCTTATTGTGCGGGATTTACCACAATTCATCAAAATTGTTTATATCAATTTCAAGATTAAATTTACAAACAATTTTTTTTTGATAGTTTAATGTGTTTCCTGTTTATTTGTGTGGCTCACAGGAAACCAAAAAAATTTCTTTTAATCCAACAAACAATTTCTGTTGGATATAGATAATTTAGATAATTAAGTTTTCTATTTTTATCTAAAATTTACATGTTAAACAACAAAATATTTTTGTAAATATTATTCCTGTACCAACATTTTTTAAAAATATATGCTTATCAATAATATTTCCTTGAGAAATATAATCGTTTAACGAATCATTAAGTAAGTTTGCATTTCGATAGGGGGGTTTTAGTCCTTGAATCTGTTAGGAACTCGATTAGTCCTCGATATAATAACATAATCCCGCAATTCGTAAACACTCGACCGATGGATGCGCAACATATTAAGTACCAAATTACTCGCTTTAGGTTTTCCCCGTAATTGATATTAACTACAACGCAATAACCATGCCCTTGTGCCCTTTGCCCGATAGCTATACTCGGACAAGGGTTACTTCTTGCTAAATACACTAAAGGTCAATTGCTAGTAGGGTTTGCTAAAATATTTACGCCCGGTTGATTGCTGTGTCTGTACTGCTAGATGTTCAAATTTACAATATTTATTTGTGCATAACGTAAATTGATATAAACGTTTTGTAATTAATAAAATAATTGAATTAAATTTTATATACCTATAACGAATTAAAGAATATTTGTATTATATCAGTCTCATATGGGAATTTGTATTACAAAAAATAAATAATGGGTTAGTCCCGTTTATGAAAATAAAAGATATTTTACAATAACTTTTTGCTTTTATAATATATTTGATTCTAAATAATCCTTTTCTGCAGTAAAATTTCATACGAAAAAAAAAAACGAAACAATCCCATTGTATTTTATAAAAATAATAGCAAATTCACACAAAAAGTTATATTTTAGTTAACTTTTGCATGGAGATACGTAATTTTATTTTGTAACAAAAAAATATTTTTTTATGTCTAAACTTTATAAAAATCTTGCATAATAAATTGTTTCGATTTAATTGCTATATAAAACATAAATAATCTAGCAAAACAAAAACATGATACAAACTTTCCGTCGAGAAATATTCCAAGAAACTTATAACACCTCGAGAAAAATTGTCACCTAAAATGATATACAGTCTTATTTCACAGAATTACTTGTACTGATATCAAACATTTTTATCATCGCTGATCGCTATTCACGGTCCTTCGCGCCGGCGAGAAAGAGATTACCAAGAATAATTGGCCACGAATTACACGCTAGTGATGAAAGATTATACCGTAGTGATTTGAATAAGATTCATTTTGCCAGAGCAGAGCCAGAGCTGATCGGGCAATGCGGTTAGTTTCTTGCATAAGCTGGCGCGCTACGGACTCAGTTCCATATACCCTATTCAAAAGGTGTATTAAATTGAAATTGAACGAAAGAAGCAACAAGAACCAAAAGAAAAAAGAAAACTTTTCTTGACTTTCAGATAGCGTTCAACCAAAAATGCAATAAAAGAAGTGTTTATTGTCCCGACGAGTTTGTCAAAAATACTTGGCTTTTGTTGGCACAAATGTGTGCGATGATTTTCGGATGTAATTTCCAAAGAAAAAATCATTTAGTCTTCTATTCAGATTAAATGGATTTTTCTTGTGAAATAAACTAGTATGAAATTAAATTGTTCAATTACGTTCGATGCTGGTAATAAGAATGTAAGGTGTAAATTATCTACATGACTTCATATAATTTATGTACTGGTTATTTTGTGGCAGGGAAAATGTTGATGTTTTTGTTTGCTGACAGTAATTTATTGATTTTGAAATTGAACATTTTAGTTAAATTTATCATTATATTGGTTTATATACACTGTAAGCAATATATAAAAAGTAAATATTTAATCAACAGGTACTGATAATTATTACATATAAGCGTAAAGATTCATACAAATGCATAATAATTATTTCATCCGGAAATTGCCCTTTCTGGTCTAATATTAATGGCATTTCAATATAATTATAATGGTTAATATTACTAGCTTGAGTTATAGATGTTATAGATTATTTGTTTAGTCCTGGTCCTATAACAATTTGCATTGCCTTAAAATCTATATTAGTTAAAACCGATTTTAAAATCTAGCTTGTAGTACCAGCCAAAATGTTTTTTTCTGATATTTGTATATAATTTAAAATATAACTTACAAAAATTTGTTTGATAAAAAATTGTTGAATAATTCTTAGAAACTCATTGGCGTAATGGAACACATTGCTCATCAAAGAACAAAAATATGATTAATATATTATTTAAGAGGAGTAAAAAGTAATGAATTTTCTATGTATTTAAAAGTTATTGAATTTCTTTAACATTAAAAAATAAATGACATATTTATTTTAATTTCAAATATTTATTGTATTATCAAATAATGACAATTTTGTTAGTTATTATAATTTATAAAACCTTAATTATAGAAAACTACAATCTAGAAAAATACTATTAGTGAAAATATAATAAGATTTTCACTTTTAATTTTAGTTGTTGCTTCTAATTTTCTACAATAAAAAACATCTTTTTCTTTACAATTTTGATACAAAAATCTTCTATATAATTAGATTTATGCACACTAGAAAAAAAATATATATATATTCGTAAAACAAAACATAAAACATACATACCTAATATTGCAAAATACTGCTTTCCATATTTCTTTATAGTTTCAAATCCATTTTCAATCTTCTAATCTCATTCCAAAAAACACTGCATCAAAAACTGCATTCTATTTTCCAATCAAGGATATTAAAATCACATTACATTACTACGAACAATCGCCTTACACATTCATTTTGTAATTTCCAGATTATTTGGATTTCCTCACAGCATGGTCTCTCTCTCTCTCTTTCTCCGACGCCTTATCCCCCCCCCCCCTTCCGGTGACGCCTATATGAGGCGTCGTGCAACGTAATTAGATTGGTACGGAAACAAAGTAATAACGGCAGCCGTCGGTATTGCTTGATCGCGTTGATGATAAGGCAACCGGCGTACATCAAAGGTTCACTGGAACAGGAGAATGGAGTCTGTGCGAAGTTGAAAAAGAAATCATGTGGGGAATTTTTTGGAGAAAATCTAAAGATGATGTGTATGTGATGGTGTTTCGAACGAGTGATTGTAAATGAAATTATTTTGGGTCTTCATTGAATGCAAGTTTTGGTAGCAGAATTGTGTTTGATTACTGGTTATTTTAAGAAAAATTGAATAGTAGTTGAATTTAAATTATTTTTCAATTATTAACTTATTAATTTTTATATGCAGACGACTAGTTATATATTAAATTTATAATCGATTTTAGATATTTGTAAGAAAATTCCTAAAAGTGAAAAATGGTAGAATAATATATCAATTACATATAAGTTTATTTTATTTCTATTTTAAAGAATAATTTTTCTTAAAAATAGGTGCAATTTTAATATAAAAATAAAATCTTCTTTAAACTAACTAACATAGATATCAAAAAACTATATTATATTGAAACGGGACCAACCCTGGCGGAGAATTTTTTAGTTTTTTTCTTCTTTTCAACAAGTAGTATTTACTTATGTTATAATTATTAAATCATAGCTTACAATATTAGTCCTGTATTATATCTGCATGTGTTATGAGTAAAGATTGTAGAATTTCTTCCGTATTAGAAAAATGCAATTAATCCGGCGCTGAGAATAGTTAACGCACTTGCAGCTGTCATCCAAATTCCTCGCTGTGTGGAGTCTAATTGTTTTGTATTTGTCTTATCTTTTAGCTTTGATGTATATGTGCGCATTTGCGCTTTGTAATTATGACAATAGATAAATGTTTTGTCTATTCATTTTATTATTGAATATTTCTTTATGTTATAATTTTATTCTTTTGTGAACAATTTAGAATTATGAATACAATGTAGAAATTATGTTAACTCTGTTAGTGCATTAAATAAATATATGTTGTTTAGTATTAAATTAATCAGGAAATTATGAGGAATACAACTATGATAATTAAATTGAGATGTAATGTTTTTTTTAGTTAACGAGTGTTTAATAAGTTATTTTGTCACTATTTAGAGATACGCAGTGTTTCGCCCGGGGCATACTTCCCCCTCTAGCAGTTCCCGGGCCGAACGTTTCAGCCAATAGGAACGGAGCATTCTGTTTTGTGACCATATTTGGTAATATTCCTTCGCATGTGGAAGAAGTGGGGAGCCGACTGCCTTTATAAGAGCTAACAGCGGACTGGCTCGAGGATTAGGATTCTGATTCTAGGATTGGAATCTCTAGTCCCATGGTACCTTACACATACGCACCTACACGTTTACACACTGACTGACCATCATACTCTTGGCTAGTGACGTCATATTGGCGAGCGTTGGCAATTGTGTGTTTGTGAAGTTATTTACACTCTGACTGACCATCATACTCTTGGCTAGTGACGTCATAAAGACGAGCGTTGGCAATTGTGTGTTTGTGAAGTTATTTACACTCTGACTGACCATCATACTCTTGGCTAGTGACGTCATAAAGACGAGCGTTGGCAATTGTGTGTTTGTGAAGTTATTTACACTTTGACTGACCATCATACTCTTGGCTAGTGACGTCATAAAGACGAGCGTTGGCAATTGTGTGTTTGTGAAGTTATTTACACTCTGACTGACCATCATACTCTTGGCTAGTGACGTCATAAAGACGAGCGTTGGCAATTGTGTGTTTGTGAAGTTATTTACACTCTGACTGACCATCATACTCTTGGCTAGTGACGTCATAAAGACGAGCGTTGGCAATTGTGTGTTTGTGAAGTTATTTACACTTTGACTGACCATCATACTCTTGGCTAGTGACGTCATAAAGACGAGCGTTGGCAATTGTGTGTTTGTGAAGTTATTTACACTCTGACTGACCATCATACTCTTGGCTAGTGACGTCATAAAGACGAGCGTTGGCAATTGTGTGTTTGTGAAGTTATTTACACTTTGACTGACCATCATACTCTTGGCTAGTGACGTCATAAAGACGAGCGTTGGCAATTGTGTGTTTGTGAAGTTATTTACACTCTGACTGACCATCATACTCTTGGCTAGTGACGTCATAAAGACGAGCGTTGGCAATTGTGTGTTTGTGAAGTTATTTACACTTTGACTGACCATCATACTCTTGGCTAGTGACGTCATAAAGACGAGCGTTGGCAATTGTGTGTTTGTGAAGTTATTTACACTTTGACTGACCATCATACTCTTGGCTAGTGACGTCATAAAGACGAGCGTTGGCAATTGTGTGTTTGTGAAGTTATTTACACTCTGACTGACCATCATACTCTTGGCTAGTGACGTCATAAAGACGAGCGTTGGCAATTGTGTGTTTGTGAAGTTATTTACACTTTGACTGACCATCATACTCTTGGCTAGTGACGTCATAAAGACGAGCGTTGGCAATTGTGTGTTTGTGAAGTTATTTACACTCTGACTGACCATCATACTCTTGGCTAGTGACGTCATAAAGACGAGCGTTGGCAATTGTGTGTTTGTGAAGTTATTTACACTCTGACTGACCATCATACTCTTGGCTAGTGACGTCATAAAGACGAGCGTTGGCAATTGTGTGTTTGTGAAGTTATTTACACTCTGACTGACCATCATACTCTTGGCTAGTGACGTCATAAAGACGAGCGTTGGCAATTGGGTGTTTGTGAAGTTATTTACACTCTGACTGACCATCATACTCTTGGCTAGTGACGTCATATCGACGAGCGTTGGCAATTGTGTGTTTGTGAAGTTATTTACACTCTGACTGACCATCATACTCTCGGCCAGTGACGTTATAGATACGAGCGTTGGCGATTGTGTGAGGGAAGGTCCATTTACACACAGACACAACACCCTATATTTATGACATGATAATGTTATTTATTTCGTTGTTTTCTGTTACATGTTTCGCTCACCAGATCAACCGTCGACACTGGGGTCCCTTCCCCCCCCTAAACTTACATATTTTATACCATACAATAATAAAATGTTAAGATCTCATAAATAAAATACATGTGACTGTTATAACAAATCGCTAAGATATTTAATGTGCAACATTGACAAATAAATGAACTTCACAGTTCAGGTTTATTTTTGACTTTTATTTCAGATGACTTTAAGTTCCGAAACCTCGCCATTTCACGACTCCTTAGAATTCGGGTTACTAGTATTTTAACATAACGTCGGGTTCTTATTTAGACGATCATAGCCAAAAGTAAAGTAGTAAATGAAAATTCTTCGTTTGGAAATTTGTAAAAAATCAAATAATAATAAACTGCCGCGTTACAATATTTTCATAACAATGTTATATAAGATAGAATATAAAGTAGTTATTTTTACAATTTAACTAATTTATTTCAAAATCTTATTATTTATTTAACAATTAACAATTAATTTTGTTATCAAATAACATTATTGGTATTTACTTTTCAGTAATACTGTGCTGAAAAATTCATTCATATATAACATGCACTATTTACGAATTTATTAAATACCTTAAATAAATGGTTTATCTTGCAATGTTTAAATGATATTTCGTAATTACATTTTAAATAAAAGCTATTAAGTATTATGTACTCTATATCATATACATTTTGTTAAGACTTTATTAGTGCAAAAATGGTTGTTTTGGTTTTCTAAATAGTAACATACTCGTATAATAAATTATTTTTACACTTTTAAAAGGACAATATTTTTCTAAATTCGTCGATATATAATTTTTCATATTTTACCATGAAATATATTTAAATGAAAATATTTTATTATAAGAATAAGATGCATTTTTTTTAAGAATCTTACTTTTGAAATACAGTCGAAAATAATATTTTAAATATTTTGTACATTATTATTAACTGCTGCCTAAAAATAAAGCAATTTCTTTCCTTGTAGAGACAGACCAAGATCTAACTAACTTACTAGCAACAACCACCAGAACTTTATTGAAGCCACAGGGAGTATTCTAGTTCCTCCCTGCTCCTCGGCGCCTTGTTAATTACTGTCGTACCTGTCGTGGGGGTCGCCTGTTGCTGGGTTCTCGGCTCCGTGTCCTGTTGTTTGTGCTCGAACTTCGTCCGCCTTCAAATTATCTTATTTCCGAACCCCCAGCGCGCTAATTCGGTTCTTCCGCCCGCGCACGCTCGCGACATTCGTGGCCCGACTCGTAGCGCTCGGCTACGCTAATCGCTAATTCGATAGAGAAACAAGGCCCCTTTGTACTTTGTTGTTGTTCTGTCTTGTAAAAGTTACCGAGAATCAGATGTTGGTTGGGTCGGAATTGAATGGTTTCTGGAAATGAGTGGTTTTGTTAAAGATGTTTGGCTTTTGTTTTTAAGCACCAGAAAATTTAATACAACGAGAATATAATGATTATATTTTTCTACATTTATTACACTTGTATATGCGTTTATCTAATGCAATTAATTACTCAGTTATTACTAACTTATTTTTGTAAAATATCACTCAGTTTGTTTGACGAATAATAAAATTTATAATAGTAGTTGAAATAAATGACAGACTGTAGCCAATATAACTCAACATTTATTTTTCGAAATTGTTTTTAAATCTCATATAATTTACTATCATTTATAGTTGTAGAAAAAGTAAAGTATTATATTCGCATATATAATTTCTATTACTTAGATAAATTACTGCATTTGTATTACTCATAAATAATGGTTATTCTTATATTCATTAAGTAATTTAACATATTATTTTTATGATTATTTACTACAGTTGAAAGATTTTTTTTTTAAAAACACTTATTTATAAGCAATTATTTTATTATAAAAGACAACAATTTGTTAATAGTACAATTAAAAATAGTTGCTTTCATTAAAATTTTATTATTTCGGCATGTAAAATAAATTTTATCAATTCGATAACAGTATTTATTAAATATTGTGTGTTTTTTTAATATATACATACCAGTTATCAAAAACTATGCACATATTTTAAAATTATTATAATTTTTTTTATTTTATAAATTGATAGAATCATATATTGTTTTTTTTTATATATATATATATATATATATATATATATATATTTAATTTTTTATTTTTTTTATTTAGGTTCACAAACATTATTTAATTATTATGAGTTCTGAAAGATTTTTAAATATTTTAATATTTAATTAACTTTATTTTTAAATAAAATTATAATTAACTTATTTTTAAACAACAAAAAACTGTCTTCTTCATTATTTATTCCAAGCTTCGAAATATTTTCAAATATTTTACATAATAACTATATAGTTTTTCTTTACTAACACTAACTTTAAAAAGTACACGATATTATTATAAAGCAAATTAAGCAACATGGGACACATTAAAATTTCATAAAATACACAAGTTTCTTTTCATAGAAATTTTCTATATAGTAAAGCAGAAGTACTGATTCAATTTAAACTTAAGTTATTCACGTAACTTTGTAACTACAAATTATTTATTTTCTATGCGATAGTATAGTTTCGTGTTAAAATATTTAAAACACAATTCTTGTGTGTGCGCATAAGATATTGGAAGAAAGGCTTTGTCACATGAACGGAGCATATACAAAATTATATATGCAAGTTCGTGATGTTCACAGTGCAGGTTTCTAATTAATATGTTAAATCTGTAATGAATTATTAATTACATATTTCTTGACAGAAAAGCGGGGCGAACTGAAATATTTTACTGCACACATTTCAAATACTTCGATGACGAACTCTCAAAGACACAGAAAGATATCAATTCTGAAACAAGTATTATGTCTAGTAAAATGATATTTATTGATGAAGATATTTATTTGTGTTATGTACATGTGTAATAAGCAAGCAAGTACAAGTAATAATTTGCTATGAAATTATAGAATTCCCAAGACATTACAAATTCAATGTATCCAATTGTAATTTGTGAGCAATTACGCATGCTGACTAGAGATATATATCGGTTTAACTACAATTAAAGTTAGATATAGTTTGTACTGTATTAAATAAAGCAAATTGTTCTCTAATTGCTGCAAGCTATTTTGTATTATCTTAAATAATTATTGTTTCCTAAAAAGAGAACAACTATTTCATATATTATTTTTATGTTGCTTCAAATTTAAGTTTTAAGTTCTGTAAATCTGTATTAAATAACAGCAATATTTTTTTTATTTTATGAAGCTTTGTAAATTAATGTAAATGTAAGTAGTTTTATAAATAAAAAAAATTGTTTAAAATATGCTCAAATTTTTAGTAAATACCAGTAGTAAATATCGTTGTTGTCGGTTTTTACAAATTGTTTTTTAAAATCTGTTAAAGTTATTTTTTAATCAAGTAACTAAATTAATTATCCAGCATGTAGTTCGAAAACTCCATAATTTTATCAAAATTTATTATATTCTAGTAAAAAAATTTCAAAGTTCGGTAATTTTGTTTTATTTAATTTATATTTTTTATTTTATTATATTTTTCTATATAACCTGCACAATCACGATATATACTCATAAGGGTGTGGCAGAAACTCTTTCTATTTATGCAGAAATTTGTTTGGCCAAATCTATCCAGACAAGCAACTTTTGTTCCGTCCATATTTTTAATAACTATTATATGTGTATATGCTCTAACAAAACATTTTCAGTCATACCTACTCTCTACTAATCTACCCATCGAACATCCACGCAGACTTATACCTTTAACATCAAACATGATTGCCAAACAATCTTAAATAACTAATACCAAATTTGGAACAACATTCATTCATTTTTACACTTTTCATACACCAATTTATTTCGCACCCGATTACTCACTTCCACATACAACACATACTCCAAGCAAAATCTCATTTTCAGAGTAAAATTAACAACTACTAAATAATTAAAACTTAAAATTAATAATAATTGAAGAACCAATTAATAGTTGCAATCTATAAAATAAGGATAAAATAATAAATTACCACACTTTTGCAATGTTTCTTAAAGTCACGATGTTATAACTAACAACAGAATTATAAAAATTCGTTAAAAATATAATTTTGCAATCAACCATGTAGCAGCAGCACATAAAAATAATTAAGGTCAAGTATGTAACGTCCGGTATATGAATGTACGTAAGGCAAGTTATTTTATATTGTAACTTGTAAGGTACGGATTATATATATATATATATATATATATATATATATATATATATATATATATATATACTGCATGTACGATAAATGATTTAGAAGCAGCGGGATAAAATGAAAGCACACATGAAAAATATTTTATATTGTTGTAGAACAAAGCGCAGGCGACCTTGTCTTATAAAACTATTTGTATACCGACCGTGCTAGGTAACAAGATGATGGAGTAACTAGATCAGTTTTCAATTAATGGCTAGAGTTTAGTTGGAATTATTAGGTAATATTTCTAAAATAGAATGTGCAGTAAGTATACATTTTATTTTATGTTTGATATACATATAACATTAAAATAACATTTTTAATTATAATACATATATTATTTATGTCATTTCTAAGAATTTTATTATTTACTAAAATTGTGTAATCGTTTATTTTTAATACTTTAGTATTTTTTATTTATGTACTGTTTATTTGCCAAAATTTTGCAAATTTAATATATGCACAACATATTAGTAATAAATAAATAGCAATATGCAAGATAGTCATTTTTAAATTTTAATAGTGTAATAGTGTAATTACTGAAATACCTCAGGATTTTTATTAAATTAATTAAATAAACAGATACATTTTTAAAACAACTAAATATTAACTAGTACTTTTATTTTTGAAAAGTTTGGGTTCAATGAATTTATGAAAACGCTTGACTTTATATTATGATTAATTAAACCATTTTGTGTATTCAAAATATAAGTTTTAAGTTGTTGGACAATTTATTTATACAATTCTGACTTGATTCCAGAAAATTTTTGCTTTTAGGAATGCTAGACAACATGTGTAATCAAAAATAATTTAAAATAAAAATAACGTCCAAAATTTTTTTCTCATTGCAAATTTCAGTATCTCTTAAAAAGCTTGCTGATTATTTAAAATTATTTTTTTATTAAAATAAATTTTAATAGTTTTTTTTCGGATTTGCTTTAAGCATTTTTACTGCTAAAAAAAATTATCTTTATTTTATCTTTAATTTTTATTGCCAAATATCTTATAGTATTTTCACCTTCTAACCTGTTCAAGTTTAACCCACCCAAGAACTTAGTAAATCACCATTTACCACATGCACCATCCTTTATCAAACTTTCCGAAAACTTTCTTCACTCCCCCTCTGAAAAAGAACTCTTTCCCGACCACGATACTAAATTATCATCAATGAAGAGCGGAAGCAAAATACGGCGACTGTAATGAAGCCCGCTGATAATAAGATGCGTTGGCGACGCATTCACTAACTACTTAAGCAACAGTCTTCCCTGTGACAGAATATAAATCCGGTGTGGGCCCGGAAAAGTTACGGCGTGTGAACGTGATGCCTGGCGTAATGCTCTAACTGCAAGGTTGGTGATATAGAATGGGATTTTAACTGAATTTTAGTGAGATAATTATATGCCTAGATAATATTTTTATGTATTTTTTGTATTTTTCATGTAGTATAAAATCTAAATTGTTAGAATTTTAAATGTAATTTTTTTTTATTAAATGTAATAACTAGTAATATAAATTACTCTTATATAATCACAAAATGTTTTTACTCTGTTACAGAAATCTAGATATAGAATTATAAATTAATACATTTTATATTTTTTTTGCAAACACATCAATTATAAAAACTTAAAAATAGTTTTATATATATAAACTTTTTTTTTAGTAAAAAATAAAACGGCTTTAGGTGTAAGTTCTGTATTAATATTTTGTATTTATAGTTGAAATGGGGACGAGACGAGTTAGGTGCCGTATTTTCAGGTAGTTTTCGGTGGGTTTTATTTGGGTGCCGTGAGGGGCCCAATTGGGTGCCGTGTCTTACAGGTAATTTTCTTATATACCGTTGTGTAAGGGTGTTAGGAAATTTTCCGTGAAAAGATTCGTAGGCGTTTGTGGTACGTTCTAGAGACGAACTATTTTCGATCCTAGACCCTAACCTTTTCAACACCAGGTAAATTTTATTATTTTGGCACCCAACTGAACTCCTGCCCTTGGAATGATTGTGGAAAAAATTAAAGAGTACTAATTTAACTTCAAAGAAGTGAAGAAGTTAATTTTATGTGATGTAAATTGTATTTATATGTTATTAATTTGTTAAAAAATAATTGGAAAGAATATAACATATTCAGTAGGTAAATACTAATTTAAAAAATTAATAACAATATAAGTTCTGAAATAGATAAAGGGGAAAAGGCTTTTGATTCACGCCGCAGTTTACACCACAATTTACTTAAAAATATTACTTCTGATATTAAAATTGTATATCACTGACTTAATATCGAATGCATCTGAATGGTGTGTAAAACTCTCTGTAAAAATTTTGGTTCTTTGCTTGACTGTGGGACTAACGACAATTGACAATGCAAGTAAAACTTGTTGAGAAATTATATAATCAGCTTTTCTAGCATATAGCCTGATATTCCACTTAAAAATTACAGGAACAAGAACTGAAAGTTTCAGTTTAAAATTAATAAATTTCAGAAAATTCATTACCGTAGCATCAGTAAAAGTTATTGTAAATTATTAAATACATTTTATTTTTATAAACAAATATTCAAAAGAAATTATACTTCCATTATTAAAAAACAGATGAAACCGCAAAACTCAAACAATTTAATTATGACATTTTTGACATTTTCGGATAACCACAAAATACCTACCAAACTATCTAATCTGCTCGGTGAATCCGACAAAATTTGAAATCCCAATTTCATTTCGCAACATGCACATTCGGATCCAGTACGGGGCGGCAAACATACCAAATAACATATTTCACAAAAGATATTCAGCCCCCATTTGGCCGTTAGGGGCTCCTTGCTTAGGAAACCACCGTGAAACCAGACGGCTCTACTCTTACCTACCTATTTGATAATAACACTACACCTCTATCTAATATAATACGACTTTAATATACATGCGTTGGCTACTGTGAGGTTTTTAGGGAAAGGCTGTGATAAAAAGTATTTATTTGTTTCTTATTTTATTTTGTATTATTAGAATATTATTTATTTATATACGGTTCAATGTCAAGCAAGACTCTTCCAATATATAAAAAATTGTAATATTTATTTTAAAATATTATTCAATTATTTTCAAACATTTAGCAAAACAAATAATTAAATATATAAAAAAAGTTTGCTTCATACCCTTATTAGAATTAGAATTTCTTCATGACAAAATTTAAAGAAACTAAGATTATTACAAAATCCAATAATATTAATAGCAGATTTAATTAGAGAACTAATTGAAATTATTAATGAAAAAATAGAACATAAATCAGTATGAAGACACTAAAATAAATAAAATTTTGCATTCTTTGATTGATACTTTATAATAATAAATCATTACATAGTTAAGTAATGTTCGTTTATTTGTTATTTGTATTTTCTAATTGACAAAGATTCATGTGTTATGAACTGGAAACTCAGATTTTAATAAAAATAAAACAATACTAGAACATTAAACATTTTTAAATAAAATTACGTAAACTACAATGACTCCCATCCGAGTATTAAAAAATTCTCTGACACAAAAATAAATATGTATGTGAAAATCGGTAATAATGCTGAAATTTATTTCAAAATATACACTTTTCATCTAAATAAAATGTACATGCAATTATTTTTCAAAAGTAACATGTTCTTAAAAACCATGTGCATCTATTTTTCTTATATGAACAAATTTTAAAAATATTTGCATACAATCTTCTAATATTAATAAAGCAAAATATTGTTAATTGCACACTTTATAATAACTACCATTTTTTTTACTAGTTTCTATGTGATTTTGTTAAAAACAAAAACTAAAATTTTTAAAAAATTAGAGCTTTTTTTAAGCTAAATAATAAAAAGCTTTTATTCCAAAGAAATTGAAAAAGAGAATGTAAGGTAGCAGATAATATTAAAATAAAATTATAATTATATTTTAAATTAATATAATATATTTTATTTTAAAAAATTAGTTTTCAAATTATAACAAAATATATAAATAAGTAAGTACGTATACATTCAAATATACTACTATAGTCCAAAAACTTTTTAGAACAACATTGTACGTGTACCAAGCTTTTGAGGCTAATTTCATATTTTAATACGCTAATATTCCACGTTCTGGAATAACAGTGGGCAAGTTTTTGCCCGCGGCCAAAATACAGGATGGCCAACATTGAGGGTATATAATAACAAACCCCAGAGACTCGATAAACGAGTAGGGGAGAGTGTGTGTGTGTGCCTTTCGCACAGTGCGCAAACTCACCTGTTTTGCTGGCCGAGATGTTTGCGTTAAATGTTGTCTTTGCATAAAATTAGGATAAAATATTTGTATGCTGTAAGGGTGTTATCATTACGTTGTTATAGTCCCCGGTCTGTCTGCGTTAGAGATTCGACTGAGAATAACGTAGAATGAGGGGGGGTAGGGATGTTTTACGTATGAAATGTGTACTAGGCTACACAGTTCACGATCTTGTCTTAAATTAGATGTTGTCTTGGGATTTATGTTTATGATCATAGCAAAGGATTAGAATTATATTACATATTTTCGAGAATAAATTTGATGAATAAACATTTTCGGTACAAGCATGTATTACGCATGTAAGAAATCTAAATTATTATCAAATAATTGTTATGTAACCAATACTGAAAACGTATTGACGTACATGACGTGATTTAGTATGTATATGTACAAATTAATTAGCAACATATTATAACTATATTTATTGGTTATTGATATATTAATGTTATTTTATTATATTAAAAAATATGACAAAAATATTAATATCTTTTAATTTGATATATTAAGTAGTTACTTTTACTAAATACACATTTTAAATTCAAATTACAAAAATAATGCAAATATTTTCTACTACAGATACCAAAACTGCAAAAATACTATTTGTTTTTTATAACCAACAGTTAAAAAAAATTAATTAACGAACCAAAACAATTACAACCAAACTCTGGAATAAAAAACAAAATAAAATTTGCCAAATAACAAACTAGATAATAACACCAACATAAAAAAACAACTAAAATCACACAACACGAACTACATCAAATCACAATCGATAACTCCACTAAAATTCTCTGTAAAATATTATTCTTCAATTTTCTAAAATTTTCAATCGTTCTTTAGGTTCCTTTTTGCTTTAACAAGCATTTTACAATTTGTTTACTTTTAATACTTAACGTAAACAACAACATACTCGTAAATGTAGCACAATGTAAAATGGAAGTATAAAACTTTATAAAGCTGTGTATAAACGATAAAATATTGAATTGTTGGTTGACCGTGGATTATCATAGATATATCAGGGTATATTTTTTGGTAGTGATTATATTTGGACAAAAAGTTAGATTTATTTTGATCAAAATTATATTTTACATAATATAAAACTTCGCTGACTAGCAAACATTTTCAAATAATACATTCAATGCTTCCAGCGAAGCTTTGTAATGTCAAAGAATTTTATTATTTTTTAAACTTTATATTATGACTAATATTTACTAAATTAAAATTTTTATAAATGTTGCTCTTAAACAATTTGTGAGTTTATAAATAACATGTTATTTTTTATATTAAAATTAATAACAATAGAAAATGATTTTTTTTTAAATAAATACACAAAAAAATAAAGTAATTTAAATTTTTTCTTAAAAAATAGTGTGCTATAAAAAATATTAAATATTGTAAAATTAGTTTTTGAATATATTTTTGTACATTAAAAAATACTACATTATTATTTTTTTGTCTCTAACATAATATAAAACAAAAAACTCTGTATAAATGTTTCTGAACTAATATGAATCAAAATAAATTAAATGTTCATGAAAAAAAAAAAACAAGGTATATTTAATTTTCTGTATTATTTAAGTAAACTTGATTTTCCGGGTAATAAAATATATTCTTTTTAGTAAAAATTACAAAACGTCCAACGTTATTCTATAAAATTTATATTATTTTGGTAATAATAGATGCATATATATGCAGTCACGATATGTAGCTATAATAATAACTAGTTTATTTAATAAAACTATATAGCATTCTCTATTTTGTGGTAAATCTAAATAAATCAAGTATTAGAAAATATTTTGGAAAAAATTTAAAAATTTATTAACTTATTAAATAATTCAATTGCTAAAATAATCACATTTACAACATTTATTTTGCAAAATTTATATTTGCCTCAATTATTAATATAACATACAATATATTCAACATTTACATAATCTAATGAATCGTAACAACCTCAAATTCATTGTTACGGTCCTGAACACGTCACGGTGAGGTTAAACGTGGACATGCACTGGACTTAATTTGGGACAATTTCATTTCATAGTTCAAATAAACACATACACACACAAACACCATCACACACACACACACTAACACAAACACAAATGCGCGGAACCAAAACGAGCAAGGACTCATGGGAAATCTGCTATACTCGATTGTCGATTGGTACCACTATACACCCATCTCACTTTTGCACACTATTTCCAGGATAATTCCGATCCTTTTTTTAAGCCGCCTTCGATGGAAAATGTTTATAAATGCGTGCGTTTGGTTGAACTGATCTAATTTGATCCCGATTTGTTTTTGTTTTTTTTTTTTTTAGGAAAATTGTATTATTGTTTCTGTTGCAAATTTTTTCGGGCGTAAAACTGACGCTTACAGGTACGTCATATTGACAGTTGTGTGAATTTTTTGTGGCAGATGTAAAATAAATTTGTATACTGATTAAACTTTGTGTGATACATTATTGTTTATTTAAAATATTGTTCATTTGATCACATTGAAAAATCACAGTTTTTCAATGGAAATGCAGAATTTAACAAAAATTCAGTATTGGAAAAAACTCAACTGAAATTACAATGTATTTGTTTCATGTTCAACAAACTGCGAAATTATATTTTCAATTTAACAATGTTGTTATTTCTTTTACAATTGAATGCAAAAATAAAAATAAATAACTTTTTTTTAACATAGTGTCTGTAATTATTTTATTATAATTGCCAAGAAACAACAGTGTTCATATTTCTTATTAAATTTAAGTTTCGTTTCATATTTCTATTTTTAAACATAATTATTATTTATTTTTCTTGATTTTTCTTATTGATAGCAGCATACTTATAATTTTCTACTTCAATAATCATTTTAAATTAAATATATCATTAATGTTGTATTTTCTTTTAAAAAATAAGTTACAATTAAAATTATATAAGCACTACACATATTTATATATTTTTTTATAGTAAAAAATATATTGTTAATAACTACTGAACATTTTTTAATGGTTTTCTTTGTGTATAACAAAATATAAAATACCGTAAAAAATATTTATAAAAATAAAAATACTGCTTGGCAATCATTTAATTTATAACATTTTTCGTTAATTGCAATCAATTTCATATTGTTCGAATAATCTGTCATTGAATGATTTTATATAAAATTTGTTAATTTGTACATACGAACATTTTAATTATATATGGCAAACAGGGTTTTTACTAATTTGATTACCGGTTTCAATTTGTTCAATCAATTACATGAAAAATATCTAGATAAAGTTAAAAACGTACAAATTGTTATATTTAATTCGTTTTTGTTGAAATATTGAAGTTTCATTTTACGCTACACTTATTTAAAATGAAAAAGAATGGTTTTTAATAGATATGTTAATAGTTTATTTATTTGTTTATTAAAAGTTCACGGATCTATATAAAAGACGTTAAAATTAATACTGATTTTATAATTAACAATTCTAATAAATTAAAATATAATCTCACTGTGGTTAAAAATTATTAAAATAAAATAATTTTCCTTAAACCACAAACAATAATGTAAAAAACTATATACATATTTCGAAAGCTAAGCTTTTATCATCAGTAACAGATGATAAAACTAAAATTTTAATCAGTGATCTAAGATTACACATATACTCAACGGACATAGTGGTCAAAGATCACTCTGATCTATGACCACTGATTACATTAGGATTGACAAAATTATATATTTTATTAAGAAATATAACTTGTACATTAAAAAATGTTTGACAATATCAGATATCTAAAAAAAAAGTACATTTGTTGGTATCTCTAATTTAACACCATTGTAAAGTGTAATTTATACTTACAAGTAGCGTTACTTTTTGCACACAAATGTATAACAAAAAATAGTTATTTGTTAACATCAAATTTAACCAATTTTATTCTTTATAAGCAATTCTGAATATATAAATTATTTTTATCATTATTAAATATTTTAAAATCAAAATAAAAATTTTTGCAATAACAATATTTCGAATTAATATATTATTAACAAATTAACAAAATATTTAAGCTCAATAAATAATGCTAAACAATATCTTGGAACTGCATTTCAAAAATTTAATAACAATCTTAATAGGTTTTATGCATATAGAAGCTGTAGCAATTATAAACGTTATTTATATAGTAGTATTTTATAGTTAAGGGGTAAACACCCCCTGCAGCGCGGTCCGAAACGGGCAACAATTTTTGCACCTGCTGCGCTGTGGTCATCTGCGAAGAGAACTGTTTTACCGACAATCTACACCACACTAACTGCTTTTAATTTTATCTCTGCCTTCTAGCTATTTCGTTTTAAATTAAAACATCGTTTTGTTATTTAATTCACGTGAATTTATTCAGACATATAAATTAAGATATTAAATTCGCGAAATGAAAATGGTAATGTGATATCATTATGCAGTATATATTTTGAGTAATAATTTGCAAGATATTGTTTATTAATGTTTTTTTTTCTTGTGCGTTAATTGTTTTTGATTTTACACCTGTCCGACAGTCATATTTGTATTTGATTTGTATTAAAATTAATTTCCATAATTTTCTGATTTTAAAATAATTATGTATATTAGGGTAATTTCAAGTTATTTTATATACCTTATAATAAATCATACATAGGTTTGAAATATGTTCTATTATGTGTATAATATCTAATTTATATTTTATATATTTTTTCTTAAATAATTTACATTAAAAATTATTTCATTAAAATATAAAATTAATCATTTTTACAACAATTATGTACAAGATAAAAAAAATTTGATAATTTTACATAAAAATCCAGGCCAATTAATTTACACCAGTTTAATATTTAAATTTACAGACGCTACAGGAAAATTTTTATATTACAATATGTAAATATAAAATGCATACATTTTATGTAAGTTTACTTACTTTTTCGGTTAAAAAATATACATAATATGGTAAATTAATTAATTTACTTAAAATTACAAAAATATATTATTTTTTATAGAAAATTTATGTAAACCTTCGTTTTGCTGAAATAATTAATAATGTAATTTTTTACTATGATTTTTATGTAAAATGGGAACTTTTTTTACAGTGTAACTATATAAAATATACTATACATATACATATAAATACTATACAAAAAAAACTATTAAATTATTTAGTATATAAATTTAGGTTAGGTTAGGTTAGATAAAAATGCAAAAATAATTTGGAAAAATGTTCAAAGAGATACAGAAAACGATAAACAAAATTCCAATTGATTTTTTCTCCGATTGCAGTATTTTATGGCATGGAAAAAACAATATATTTTCATTTATTTACCGAAGTTTGAATAAATCGTACATTTTTATGTTCGCATGCGTGTTGTGTTAAAAATGAAATGCGCATAAAATTAAAGTATATTTATTTGCGTAAAGAACAACGTATATATGAGGAAGCATAAATCACCGAACACTTCCGACATTAAACGATCTTCGCCGATTAGCATAAACTAAAAATTTGCATTTTTAATTGATTTTGTTTTGTTTCACTTATCAAAATTAATGAACGTGCAAATGTGTCGAATACCAGACAATATCTGACAATCGTTTTGACTATTACCAACTTGACAAACTGTTTCCGGTCTGACCCTAAAGCCCACACCAGATCCCTTAAATGTATCTAAAAATGTGTTTTTGTTTATCGTTTCTGAATTATGTGTCCCTTTTTGTTGTAGTATAGTCTATATTTCCGAAAGGGCTTAAGTATGTCAAAAATGAGTATATTTTAGGTTAAAATATTTGGGTACAACGTGCAAAATTCTATGTTTGAGGTATTTTAACTTGTGTTTAGTATATATTTCGGGAGAAACATGTGTTAACATCTGCTCTTTTGACTTTTCATGTACGACTAAATTGAGGATGCACATTTTAAAATTTTTAATTTAAACTTCTGTAGATGCACTTACATATATTTTAGCAAGAATGCAAAATAATAATACTTTACTTAAAATAGAATTTGTATAATTAAAATTATATTTGAGTTTAAAAAAAAATTCCATAAATTTTTTATTATTGTTATTTTTTTAATATGCTATTTATTCTCTTTGCAACGATTTATAATTAAATAATTTGACTATTTTTATTATTTTTTTTGCAAATTAAAAAAGTAAATAAAACGTTGCTTTAAAACAGACCTCACATTTATAGCTCTAGCACAAAATTAAAATTTGTCTAACATATTCACAACACAGGTATAAATTTCCCAAAAAAACTCCATGCATATTTTAGTTGGCTTAGACTTTAAACAACTGACTGTCAAAACAAAACAAATTTAATGAACTTCCTAGCGATGTATGCAAATTAGCATATCCCTCCATATTAAAATCTCTCCGTCTATTTTAACCCTTTTGTTAACGTGTCTCATCATCACGATGCCTATATGGTTTCTATCCCTTAAAGGTTTGGTATCTACCTCGCACGTCAGTCTAAAGTCCGGCCAAAGGACTAATTACGAGCTGTCGTCATTTCATTACTAAGTGAGTGATTACTTCTTAACTGTTCTTCATTATTTTTGCCTCTCTTTGCTTCATTTACATGCTAACGCAGTTGGGTGCCAACTAACTTGGTTTCTTGTTTTTATTTTTTCGTTTTTTAATTTTCGTTTTGTAACCGATGAAAAAATAAAGTGAAGATAATGACATGGACTGATTAAAATTTTGCAAAAAAAATATTTAAATTATTCTCTGTTAGTTAATGCACGCTAACAGAACTAACAAAAACTTGATTAAAAAATGTAAAAGTTTATAGTTTAATTTTTAACATATTTTGTAAAAATATTAATACGTAAAATTATTATGTAATTTGAGTTTGAATAACTTTTTTTTTGCATGTTTTATTTGATTTATTTCATTTTGATGTTTTAAAAGTATAGTATTAGCCAAACGTTAAAACCAAACGAAAACTAATGTACTACAAAGTTAATTTTAAGTTTAGTTTTTAACTAAAATTAGTTTTAAAACAATGCAACTTATATAAAATCAGAAATAAACTAAAACATCAGAAAAACCGATTTTATACTACTAGTTTGCCAGCTTTAACGTTAGTTTTAAAATTAGCATTTAATTTATAAATGTGTTTAATGTAACCTGAATTTAAACGTGGAAGAAGTTACAATTAAAAAAACAATTTTGTAACTTATTTTAACAATGTTGAAGTAAATACATATTTTGTTTATTTTAATCAAATTTTAAATTAGAAAATGCTAAACACATTACAATTTTATGTTATTTCATTTGTATTCCAATTGTATCAGGCAAAAATTAACACATGGAATATTCTGCAAAAAATACAATTTTTAAGCAATTATTACATTTGTAACTAAATTATAATAATCTACGTGCAAATTTTAGCATACAAATGCCGGAAGTCAAAAATCTTCTCACATTCAAATGAAACCACACGAGAAAATTAAAGCAGGCTGTGCAAACATTTGCACTAAAATTGCGTAGAAAAGAGAAAACGCATACTAAAATCCTTTCCCCCTACAAACAAGCTAACAAACTAACGCATTTTATTTAAATAGAAACCCTTCTAATACGAAAATAATAACCTAGCTGAGCATTACAAAAGAGCACCACGGAGTATATGAACATATATATATGTTTTCATTTCACGACCGAGCTCTCGTAATTCTATTAATATGCAAGATACGAACAAGTGTAAATGCCGTGTTGGACATCTCTACTTTAGACGACGAGTTCGTGAGGTTTCTACGTGCCTTACCGTGCGAATTAGACGGACCAGTGCTGGGATCCCAAACACCCGCTACGCTACGCTAACCATCCCCCACTCTCGCTTTAAGTAAAATTTAGCAAAGTCGGTACTCTGAACGCCCGTTAAGATGCTAAGTGATACGCTAGTGTAGCGCTGAAAAAATCTACCCGCTAAGTCATTTATCTCGTTTTAACCTACGTGCTAAATAAAGATAGAGAAAAACTGAGAAACATTTTTTTTTCACCAAAACTGTGACATTCAGAGGGTGATCATTCTTGTATGTGCCTTCGTGAAGTTTAATTCTGTTTATATATATATATATATATATATATATATATATATATATATATATATATATATTACCTTGAAGATTCAAATAAAATTATTTTCAATAAATAAAATTGAAAATTTTAACAAAATATTTAAACAAATTACACGCACAAGGCACAAATGTCTATTCACAATCGAAGTTAAATATAGATTCCGGCAAAAATAAAAATAAAATGTAAACCGTTTGAAAAACTGAGTCTGCAATATTTGCACATCTGTTTCATAATAAAATAATAAAATGAAAGTCTAAATTGTAGTTGTAAAAATATGCCTAAAATATAAAAATATTTTTAAGAGGAAAAAAGGTTGTTTATATATACATTTGTCAATTTATTTATAACAGTTCTAAAATCATAAAATTTTTACTTTAAATAATGTAAAAATTTTCCTTATGTTTGTCAAATATTGATGAAATAATCCCGGTAGTGAGTTCAAATAGAAAACCCTTAAAAAAAATCACATGTTTTTAACTTAGGTAGTAACCTTCCGAAATCGGCCGAAGACGATAGCGGATGTAAAATAAATTGCCGCTGCAGCTAGTTTAAGCGTAGCGTACGCTATGATTTAGCTTAGCTTAACTGATAGCAACTTCAGTTTGGGATCCCAGCACAGGACGTGGACTACCATGACCAAATGGAATATCTCTCGAAAAGGTCTTGATTAAGCGTTTAATTCGTGTTAAATTTTGAACGCGCCGCGGAATTTCAAGAATTGCGGATAATGAACATAGATTTTTTTTTAAAGATGGCTTTGTCTGTACGCATTTGGAATATTTTAAAAGTGAATTCAGCTGGAAAAAGTTAATATTTGGTTACGCATAAAGTGACTAATGCAATAAAACTTAATGTGCTTGTCAAAGATGCTTTTAATTTAAATAATAATATTAATAAAAGTGTTACCGATGTAGAAATCGTAAACATTATTTAGTGCAAGTCTTCAGTTTTTGTGTTTAAGTTGCTATAGTAAAAAATTTCATTTTATTGTCAACATGTAACTTATCAAAGAATATTATTTATCATTCTATAAGCTCTATTATTAAATAGAAAATAATATTCGTCAAAAAAGACAAAAGATTTATAGTGTTAAAATAATAATAAAATAACACAGAATACCAACATTAGTTTAGCAACAATTTAAAAGTTGTTTCAAGTTAAATTTTGATTCATATTTCTTTTTTTTTAATAATTTTCAGTAAATCGTTTTATTTAATAGATTAAAAATTTAATTTAACTTGAATATAAATAAATTAATTCTTGAAACCGAAAAAACTTTTTCATTTAATATATATAATTTAAAAAAATTAATCAATTAATTGTTAACATTTTTATTAAAAGTTGCATAGTTAAATAACTTACAATACTGTAATTACATTAAAATATTAAAATGTTCTCTGCCATATACCTAATCATTATATTTTTTTTCAATATTTTTTATCTTTAATATTTTTTAAATAAGATAATGCAACAGTTACATTAATTACTTCCAAAACAAATATCTATTAAAATTCCATAATTATTTTACATACATTTTATGCTTTCCGTTCACAAAAAAAATCCGAATTAATCACATGGTCAATTTTAAGAATCCATCCAAAAACCGTTGGTTTAAAAATAAATTAATAATTTAACATTTAAATCAAGACATCTTTACCATAGTCAATCATCGTATATACGAACACATACAAAGAGCCCATACAGTTCAACATCTCAATTAAGCGGCAAAATAAACTTCTTCCGCCTGACTTAACATATGCACCACGATGTGCGGTCAAGCCCGTAAGCGAAATTATAATTCAGTACCTTCATATTGCACGGAAATCGGAGAGCATTTGTTTACAGACGTCAAAGTTAACTTAATAATTTTAATTTGTCGAGTTCTTCGCGTGTAATGATTGTAAATATGCTCTTACCGCATTAACTATTATTAAAATTATTATTATTGCAAATTGAAAGGTAAGTTTATATTTAAAGTTTTATTATTACGATAATTTTATATTATACTGTTTTTGAAATTTTTATTTTGTTTTGTAAATTTGTAAACAATATTCATAATTAATAATCAATGTTTACCGTTTCCATTTATTTAATAAATAAATAGCAAAATACACACAGTATTTATATATGTCTGTATATAAATGCAAAATTAATTTTCCACTGTATAACTAGTTAATTTCAAAGATCTATGCCCAAACCAAAACACAGTTAGAAACATATGAAAATAACTGAATTAGTAATGATTTCAATTTTACAATTTAACAACCAACAAACAGTTACCTATAAATTTATTAATACTGTGATATTCCCCTAGACGTGCTCATACATACGATATTAATGATAGAAATTAAATACTGGTTTGGACACCCTATATGATATGCAAATATATGTATGCGTGTATATGTGTGTGTTTGAATGGTCAGTTTGAGTCTCGAGTTTCAGTTATTATAAACGATAATTTACTAATGCGTGAAATAATGTATGAATGCAAAATAAAAGTTTTTGCAGTACAGAGCTAAACACATTTTTATAAATTGTTAAATTGTGTTTCGTTACTTTTATAATTTTATTAAAAATTGTTTGCACGACTTACAGTTTCGAATGGTGTCAAAATATATGATCACGGAACAAGAACCAAATATACTAATGATGAATAGGAAAAATATTGAACTTTTGAATAAAGTAGGAAGAATACTAGTTAATGTACTATTGCATATATTTATTAACTGCTGATCATAAAATTCTATTTTAAATCTCAATTTTAATGCAATATCTTAAAATATAACTATATACAAACAGATTCGACATTAAATACACTCATATAATAAAAGTCAGTTAAATCAGCATAAACATATATGCTCGTGTGACACAACCATTTCGCATTTCCATTTCAGGAAAACCGTTTCCATATAACCGCTCTCGCTAAATCGAATGAAAAGCTAACAAGATAATATTTAATGAACAAGAAAACCATTCCAAACGCTTGCAATAGAGCAAAACAATTCCACATGGTAATTAAATTAAACTCCATTTAAAGACATTTGAATTGTAAACGGCCTGTAACAAATACACACACACACACACACACACACACACACACACACACACACACACACACACACACACACACACACACACACACACACACACACACAGTCATGTCGAGCACTCGATCGTTGCATATATAACCCATACCTACTATGTGTTAGTGCTCTTTGCTCGTCTATATCCTAACCTATCTTTATAAAGCGTTCGACCTGAAATTTAACGCCGAAATGTCACATTGAAGCGGGCGGCGAGTATGTCTTTCCCGGGCGATTATGCAGATCCACAATTCGTTACCGGTTTGTACCGGAATACGGCGGCAGACGGGAGCTAATGGGCCAAGCAGGTATTTGTCAGCGGATGCGCGTTGGAGGTTTTTCAACCACACGAATGCTTATTCACAAGTTCTACTTTAATTCCAAATTAAGTAATCATATCGACATCATCTTCTTAATATTTACACTGTTTTTTCGTTCAAATAGAATAATTTGACGGCAAACTTTTTAAATTTAAACATGTAACTTTTTCTTTATCAACAAAATCAACCTATATTATTCATTTCATACTTGCTTTTTTATAAAACGCCTTTAATTAGTGTTAGTTTTACTTAACGGACGGCCATATAAACGTATCTTTAATATCACTTATACATATATTTATCATCAAACATTTATCAAATATTTATTTTTCAGTTGTTCCATTTTATAATTTAATTCTGCCTCAAAGTTTTTCAATGGACTTTATTTGTGGCTACTGATTATAGTTTGTATCAGGTTTTTAAATTATTTTCTAATTTCACTTACATTTTTCTTTGCGAACTATAAAGCTTTTTTAATATTTATTAGCAATGTGATTATTTCATATCAGCTGACAAAACATTGTTAACTTAATCGATAAGTTAATTGGCAAATATTTTCAACTACTTTCGAATCTTTTAATTTATTGGTTAGTTAACAAGTTAAAGAATTGGTTAGCTTACAAAGCATTTAACAACGTATTGTTCAACAGGGCCTTATAAACCTATTATTTACTAGTGAATGTTAGTACAGTGATAAACGAAACTATAATAGTATATTGTAATTTTATTTATTTCTGCGAAATTAAAAATTGCTACGACAACTAGTGATTTGTGGTCAATTATGATATTACAGTTTGGTACAAACAAGTTGACAGCATTGTCGTCAAGTCGTCAAAACATTGCATTTGAAATTTCTGAGAAATCAGCATTTTTGCCAAGATACCATGAAATTTTTTACATTCACGTCATATTAAATAATACATTTTCCTATTTCAAAGTCGTAAAAAAATTATAGTAGAAAACTTTAACGGAATGTTCATTTCCTGCTCGTATGAATTGCAGCACTGGTTGAGTGTCATGTTTAAGACTTTCACACATGTGAGAAATAAGTGCTATTCTCTGCTTGTTATATATATATATATATATATATATATATATATATATATATATATATATATATATATACATATATATATATATATATATATATATAAATATATATATACGGAGTCTTCGTTGCCACGTGACCATTTGCCGTTTAAATTTGTATAATCAAACATTAATTCGTCTATCTGCGAGTACAACTCGCGTTAACGCCTCCACATTCAGTAGCCTAGCAGTGTCTCCCAGCGGCCATTCATCGAACTACCGTCGCGCGTTTAATCGCCAACGACGCGTATCGTTTGAATTAGCCGATTCATTACAGCACAGAAAAACCCATCTCTAGTTCTCGCATTGCGTTTAGTTACACCGACGCGACGATGTGTTTTCTCTCGGTGCACACAAGGAACGCCCGCGCGCGTTCGCTCTACCCCGTGATACACGAACGAATTGAAAAAATCGACGAAAAAAAAATAGGCGAGATTAACTGAAGTTACATTGCCTCTCTCCGATCCGTGCCAGTCTAACTTACTTGCACGCTAAATTAATTAGAAGATAAACGGAATTGCTGTTACATTAATGTTGATGTAAATAATGTTGGAAGTAAGGTAGAATGAAGTAGCAGATAATATGAGTGAGTCTCATAAATATAATTACTAAAGTAGTTATATAATAAAAATTATGTGTTATTATTTTCTAATTTGAAGTAATGGCTATATTTTAAAACGAGTGTTTAGAAATTGAAAGTTATTAGTCTTAATTTAATGTTTCTATTATTAGGAGTTAGAATATTATTAGTAATGTAGCATTACATAATAGTATATTATTTAACGAGCAAATAATGGCACCTATAATGTACGAGGATGTTGTTTAGTCCACGAACGTAGCGAGGGGAATAAAACATTCGAGTACTTTGTAGGCATTATTTGCAAGTCAAATACTATACTTTATCTACAACTGCTTATATATTTTTAATATTGTACTTACTTATTCAAATCTATGATGTTAACAACAACTGACTAACTAACTAACTACAACTGTCATTTTATTACTTTGACTGATAACTGCTGCCATCTGGCGTAGAGATATTTAGTTTGTTGATGTTGCCTAGCAACGAAGCGTGCGTACGGAAATCAAGTTAATAAAGATCGTTTCTTTATTTCCCTTGGTTAATAATGACTAATATTTTATTAACCTTGGTTAATAAAGACTAGTATTTTATTTCCCTTGGGCTATAAAGACTAATATTATTTATCTGATTTTATATAAATATATATAATGACCATATAACAAAGCAGTTGTAGATAAACAAATTTATTACTTATAAAAAACATATCTAAATAGATTTTATATGACAACATAAAGTTTACAATTGAATAAAAGTTTTTCGATATTTTTTCCTACAAATTGAAACAAACTTAGTCAATATCTGTAAGAGACACGTAATTTTGATACGATTCGCTGAATATAATATTCAGGAGGGGTGACTTTCCTTGCATTCATATTCAAGATATGCATTTGGCATATCAAAGTTACCAGTCGACTCAAACAATGCAAATGTTGCAATCATTGTTTTCCACTTTGTACGAAAGTTGACTACCCCTAGACAAACAAAATTTTAATAAAATTATGACGACGAGATTGGAATTGTTAACACTAAGAAAGATTCAAGTAACATTTGAAGATATAGTATTCTTTGTATTGAAGTAAGAAATTTATATTTATTTTATTGATTGATAAGATATTTAGAAATAGAAAATTTTTATTTTAAATTTTTGTATTAGATATTATGAAAGTTATAAACATGCAAACTAAGGTGACTTTAATTTTGACTGTAATAATAGTAATATAATTTTTAAATAATTTTGTTTAGGTTATAAATTTATTTTTGTGTTTATTTCAAATTTGTATAAAAAACAATTGAATATTTTTGATTATTATTAATTGTTTAAATTTAAATCAAACTTTCTAGTTATAGTTTCTATATTAAAAGCAAAAAGATAAATAAATTTAAGCATGATTATAGTAATAAAAAAAAATCAAATAAACCAAAATGAAATTACGATAGAAACAATTTTTATAAAGTGAAAAAATGTGACATTTTAAAAGACTTGAAATATTAATTCTGTTTTTAATTGAAACCTCAGGGTATTTGCTTTTAATTTGAAGAAAGAATGTAAAATTAGTATATATTAATGAAAGAAAAGAATGGCATAGAATCTCAAACCGATTATTATCTTCTTTAACCTGTTATTATGGTGAAAAAATGAATTTAGTAATTATTTAGAAAAAAATTTCTAGTAAATTTCTGAAATAAAAAAGTTGGTTAAAACCAGTTTAGGATGTGATTAAAGATCAGACATATAAAAATAATTATAACAAATACGAAGTTATATAATTAAAGTTGAAAATTATTAACATACAATTTTAATTTGTAATAATAAATCTATTGTATAATATTGCATTATAAAGTCATCATAATTTATTAATATCCAATAAAAATATTGTAGCATATACTAATTACTAATATCTGAAAACTCATGTTTTATGAACATGTTACGTATGTCTCTATACCAGAATTAAAACAAAATTTGTGTTGCAGATGAAAACTGTCTTCTTAAAATCGGTGCAATAGTTTTAAAGTTAACTTTATACAAAATAAATAAGTAAATAAATGTTGCATTTTCTATAGTACCTACGACCTAGACATAAATGTAAAACTAAAAATAACTTTTAAATAAAATCCAACTCGTTTATTTATTTGTGATAACATCAAAAAAATAAATGAATAAAAATAAATTTAATAAAAACTTGGGTAGAAAGAGTGAAAAAGTTTGAGAACCTAAATTTTACGCTGATCTGAAGTTCGAGTCATTGTACCAAACTGATGTTTGCAAAAAACTACTCGTTTCACTAGGTACGTTAAACTTTTCACAAAATAAAAAATGTTTGCTGTAAAATTTTTGTTAAAAAAAACTTTTCATGTTTCTCTTGCAATAAAACTACATGGTGAAAAGTTTGCATTTAATGAACGGGAAAATATACGAAGTTCAAAATGTAAATATTTTATCGAATCGAAAAATCTTATTTGCAAAGTTATACTTCATCACAAAGATTATGTTTTATCGTAAAATAATATATTAGTTTTTACTTTATATATATGTTTCTACGATTCGTGTACGTTTATTGTACTAAATAAATCATATGTATTACTAGTTATAGGAGTTAAAATTCACTATTTTCAACTTGTACATAATTTAAGATCTTATTTTGAGGACATGGGTTCGAATCCCACTTGTGCGACAGATATTTATAATATTTTGGTATCGTTCATATTATATTTATAAAAATATAAAATTTACAACATTACAAATTAAATGTACATTTACATATTACATATTTTATAAAAAAATATTTTTAGCGTAAAAATTTTCTTTCATATTTTATTCAACATTTATTTTCTTTATTCTGTATTTTAATTATACTGTTATTAAAAAAAATCTTTTTATAATTAATTTTTATTTTAAAATAAGAATATCTTTTTGTATATTTTAAATTAAATTTTCTATTTTTAGCAAATGATAATTAAATGTAAATATATACAGGCGTATACCTAAATAACGAAAAAAATAAAGCGGATAAAAACTTCTTGACTTCACACGAAATCTCATTAATTAATTACCAATACTGATGGAGGCGCACTATCATTTTTTATTTTTCATAAATTAATTCTGCTGGCGCGGCGCACTGAACAAACACAAATACAAAAATAATGGAATGTGCTGTTGTCATGGCATTTGCGATGTGTGCTTTCGTACTATTTTTCAGAATTAACGCTCGTTTTTCTGTATGGCGCGCTCTTTTGTTTTTGTTTACCTGGTGCTGGATGCGACCGTGTGTTTTCACTAATTAGAGTGAGATCGAGAAGGCAGTTGGACAAGTTGATGGACAGAATTCATTTACTAATTGATCATGTAGCTGGCGAGCTGTGACATTACGCTGACCTTGAATTGTCACCGCTGACGAAAGAAGGTGTCTTCTCGTGTGTGTTTTCTACACTTATGTGTCAGCAGTTCTCAAAATACATGATTTTAAGGTTATAATAAATCATATAGTTATTAGCTGTAGCAAAAAAAGCTTAAGTGTCTAGTTCTATTTGACGCTTTAATTTAAATTTTGTACTTTTTCTCTCTGAACTGCTCTTCGCGTATTAGAAGATGTTTTGTTGTTTCAATCAAGGATTTTTCTGTAAATGTCTGTATGGTTTTTATTTTAAGATTATTTGGTATAAAATATTACGGCATAAAAATATTCATTACAGTAAATTGGTGATTTTTTTTTGAAATAATTTTCTTGCTTATATAATAGTTAATTTAAATTTTTTAACGAATCATATCAATCTAATTTTTGCTGTTAATGTTTATGTTTTATTGGGAAAAAATATAAAAATAAAAAATACTTAAACAGATTTGTGCTAGCTAGGTTTCAGACAAATAAGTTTGGGATAAATTTGCAACTGTTGTTGATGTAGTAATGCCAACTACTCATGCCTCAAATGGTTGCAAACTTATTCCAAATTTGTTTAATGGTAGTGTGAAACAAATCTTTTAAACTTTTATTAATAAAAAAAATGTAATTATGAAGTTCTGAAACAATTGACATTAAAAATAAATAACGTATTTCATTTCTTTTGTTTTTCCTGACTTTCAATTAATTTAGAAGTCAGCGTGTTATATTTAAGGTTTAAAAACAGCTATTTTTGTATACACAAAACTAATGACAATCTAATCGTACAATTAACCAGTGATTAAATCAGCAACATTTTATCCAACTGGTCCTAAATATACCTTCATCATTTTTAAGTTTAAGCTTTAAAAAAATATTTTCTTTTTTGCATTACAAATAATCCTTTTATCTAACTTTCTTCTAAAATTACCCAAATTAATCTCGCAATATTTTTTTATTTCTCAGCGCAGCTGCTTCAATTCCGCAAAAAAAAACTTCGTAACTGAAATACAAACATATCTTATAATAAGAGCAAAACTTGAAAACTGAAATTTTATACAAATACACTTTTAGACTCCGGATTTTAGTTGGACGATTTAACGATCTTCTCCATCTCGAACGTCGGAACTAAGCCAATAAAATCGAAATCCGCAATAACGACCGGTCTGCTGCGCTCCACGAGTTCAATGCGGGTTCTCGGGAATGAAACTGAAATTTAGCTATAGCTGAAAGCTGGCCCCCGTCTGAAAGGTAAAAGCGTACGGACCACTAGGAAGATGAGTTCAGTTCGTTTCGGAATGGAAGTACGGTTCCGATCGTGGTCAACTAAAACATTAGATAATTGGGGCTGGCGGATGATGGTTGTACCTGAAATGAACCGGACACACCAGTGGCGTACACAGTATTTTTCTATTTGAAAATTATTTTAGATTTTGATAATGTATTAATTAATAAATAATATAAGTGTAAAATTCTTTTAAAACTAATTTATTAAAACGTTTAAATAAAGCACTGAATTAAATAAAATTTGGCTTTCTTTGATTTTTTATTTATATTTTTTTGTAAAATAGTTATTTTTTTCTAAGTTGCGTTCCTTTATTTGTTTTTGTTATCCTAATAAAGATTCATGTGTAATTAATAAATTTTCAATTTAAAAACTATGTTTAAAACAAATTTCAAACTTTTATTAATTGAATTTTTTTTTATAAATTTGTGCTACATTTTTAATGTAAATCAACAAATGCCAAGCTATCAATTTTTAAAGTGAATATTTATAAATTATATATTTATAGAAATTTATCTTTCTTTGCAGTAGTAAAGTATTTTAAATATAATTTTTTTAAATCCCCAGAATAAATAACACATCGAAAAAAATGTTAAAGTTAAAATATATATATATATATATATATATATGTATATATATATATATATATAAGAAATAATTAATTTTTAATATTTTTTTCATAACAAACTATTTTGGATAAAAGATATTTTCAATGAAATGTTTTATTCAATAAATTGATTAATATAAAAAATTATATTTTCTGTAATTTTTCTTATATTGTTTTTTAAATATTTATATATTTTTAAATAAAATAAAATTAGAAAAGGAAAATGATAACAGATTTATATTTATTTTAGAATCAAGTATTAATTAATGTATAAACAATTACGTTTCTCATTATAAAAACATGAAAATATGTTATGATAAAAGTAATAATACACAACTTTCCACTTTTTTAACATTATATTAAAAATAATAAAAACCACGTTTATTAAAAAAAAAGTAAAATACATATTTCTAATAAATATGAAACTCTTTCTCTGCCACTGCTTAAATCCAACCATTATACACTACTAAGAAACTGTTCGCACGGCGGCACCAAGCTCAGAAATAATCAAACAACATATAGTCGCGTCGTCGTTCACTATTTTTCCACAAAATAATTGCCGTCCCGGTCGACATTTGAATTATGACTGATGGATTTTATAGCGTAACCGATTGTTACGATATAATTAATATAATGTAGAAAATGGCGACGAACCAAAAACCCCTTTTAGCCAAACACCATCGCCGACGGCCAATATGTGGTTTGTCTGCTCACATGCACATTTAATCACTACATTGGTCAAATTGGTTGATCATGTAACGTGCCATTAGTCTAGGTTAGATTTTAAGTTTTCACGAAATCAAAGCATGGAGTTATTGTTGTTTAATATTTGGTCAAATTAAATGATGCATTACTTGGAATGATTTATTAGGGTTGTCGGAATTCTGGATGAAATTTTGATTTGTTCTTTTAACGTAGTTATCATCTTATTAGCATATTTTTTTATAACATTCTTATGCTTTATTAAATAATAATAAAAATACGATAAAAAAATATTTTCTACTCAATGTAAATAATATATTTATAATATATATATTTTTACTTATTACTAAACAATTTTTATATACATACAAGCAGAAATTAGTTTCTGCCAAACATTTCTATGCAGACAAGCAACTTTAGCTTCATCCAAATTTGTGATATCTCTCACAGCATGCTTTTTTATTCTGATCACTTGGAAATATTTGCTTACGCAAAACATTCTCAATCATATTTACCCATATACTCATCGGACGTCCACGTAAACAAATACCTTCAATATTACTAACAATAAATATTAAATAATTTTATTTTTCTACTCTTAGTGAATAATACGTTTATAATATATGTGTATTCTGTTAAATTATACTGGTTATAATTCACAACCGTGAGTTATAAAATAATAACTCACGTTTTTTTCACCAATCACTAATCAAAACTTGAACTACATCGTTTTAAAATACCTTGTTAATAATAGAAGACATTGCATTTATTTTATATTAGGAAAAGTACGTATAATGTTTAACTGGCATGTTATGGTTATACCTCACTCAGATGATTCACTGCGATCGTTAACTTCTCATGTTGTAAACTTTATTTTTGTGAGTTATAGCTATTATAACATACTTGTTAAACAACTATATCCAACAGTTTGTTGCGTAAAATTCATATTTTTACTAAAGAAAAATAAAAACATGAACACAAGAAAAATGTTAATAATAATTTTATATTTTAAAAAATACAATTTATTCTTATAATAGACTATTATAAAAATAATTTTTGCTGGTTTGTTACGTTAAAAAATTAAATACATCGCTCAATATACTTTGCAGTTATTTGCATAAAACTAAATGAGTTTGCAAAATTTAATGTGTGGTAACGTAGCAGTAACAGAAGCCCAAGCCAAAAAATTCTTTTCAAAAGCGAAGTTATAAAATAACTTGAGTTCGCTTAACCGTTGCTTTTAACAAACTAGAAAGGATTAAAAAAAGATTTGTTGTTGTATATGTATACCGAGCGGTTACTACATAAAAAGATTTAATTAAAATTTAATTTAATGTATACAGAGTAAACTACATTCTTTGCTTCAATCATGTTTTATAATTTAAATTATTGTTAGGAATAAATCGCGTTTTTCCTGCTATTTTAAATAAATTTAATTTTTGAAAAAATGTTTTAAATATTTTTTTATCTTATAGCGACTATTTAAAAAAATTAGAAATTTAATACTATATTGTGATAGTATTAAATATTTCAATCTGTTTCACACTTTGTTATTTATTTTAAAAAAATTAAGAACTTATATAGGTACTTTTAATCGCTTGCTAAATTTCATTCACAAGAGCCTTTTTTAGTGATTTACATTCTCATAAATCAATTCTATTTTGGTTTGCATTATGGCAGCGTGCCGGTATTACAGAACCCTTTTTTACCGCGTTGAGTTTCTGCGTTTTTTCACGGGCGTCCCGAAAGAATGCACGTTTAGGCAGCCTATGCCTTGAGCATGTTATGTCAGCGATATTCTACTAAAAGTCACGTAGTTTTTTTTCTATAATCGGATATATAATATATAAGTTGAATTACTGTTATGATATTTATAAAATATAGAACGTAGAAGGGTTGTAAATTATTTGTGCGATTATATGTGTCTAGGGTGACTGGCATTTAATATGGATTTATTTTTAAAAGTTTTATTATATTATTTTTGCCGAAGTAGATGTTAAATTTTATCATAAATAGCACCAATCAATTTTAACAGTATTTTGAATTAAAATATGATAAAATTAAAATAAAAAAAAATTATATTTAGATTGATCAAACTAAAAAAAAAATTGATTTTATATTTATTTAAAAACTTAAGTACAAAACGCAAAAAACTCAATTACTTTGTAAATTATAGAAAAATATTATTAAAAATAATAATTAAAATAATATTAAAATACTTACTTGAATGCTAACTTTTAACTTGTATACAAGTTTTCTAACTTGTATGTAAGTCTTTAACTTGCATACAAGTTGCAAAACTTACATACAAGTCAGAAATTTTAATTCAAATCAAGAACTTGTGTGCAAGCTTTTCAACTCGTATGCACGTTTTTCTAACTTGTATGCAAGTTTTTAATTTTATACAAGTATTTTAACTTGTATGCAATTACTCAATTTTTATGCAAGATTTTTTAACTTGTATACAAATTAGAAAACACGTACAAATTAGAAAATTTGCATATATGTAATTTGAAAAATTGCACACAAGTTTTTATTATTTAAATAAAAGTATGATATTTTGAAACATTGTGTAAAATTTTAGCACACTTAAACAAGTCTCAGAAATATTATAATTAAATCTTATTTTTAAACAGTTTGTCAAAAAAATAAATGTAAATGTGTATTATTTTATTTATTATAGTAGAGTTTAACAAACCTTTCAAATACCTAATAATCTATAAATATACTTACATCATTATAATTTTATTTTTATTTAATAATTTGTGCATAATATATCTGTTAAGCTAAATTTTTTAAGCACAATTGAATAAAAAAGAGAATTCTACTAAATAAATTTTTGTAAAAAAAAAAACAAAATATAAGTAAAAAATATACTAAAATTACTTTTATTTGTTTTTATATTTTACAAAAAGAAAAACTAAAATAAAAGAGCTCAGATCACACTAACGTAGAAGAAACCAACTAAGATCTCATAAGATGTGTCCAGCAGCGTCCAGAGAGAGAAATAGTGAGACAGCGAATAGCAAATCAAGACCGGAGTAAATTAACAAAACTGTCAGAGCCAACTATAATCAGAGCGCCAGCAAGAAACAGCTGCAAGCAAACAGCGCTAATAAATAATCATGTGTCGCTGATAATATGGATCCCTTTGGGATTAAACCGAGCACAGTTCTGGTGCTGCTTGGTCTGCGTCTGGGTCCGTGAGTGTGCATAATCCTGCCGCAGGATGTCGCACTCAGATACCCCGACACATACCGGAAGTGACTGCTTAAAACTGATGAGATACACACGCGCGACTTGTGAAATTAAGTCGGTTTCCAAATGTCGACGTTTAAATGGCGGTAATTTATAATTTTGTTGTGTTTGCTATAAATAACCACGATATTATATTTAAACGTGAATACGTTAAAGTGAATATTTGGTAAAAAATAATTTATTTTTCTTGTTTTAACGTAAAGAAATTTTTTGTTATTATTCAGTAATGTAATAAAATATTGCAAGTTTTTTTTTTCTTTTCAAAAAAATTTAAAATATGCAAACTGATCTTCAATTGATTCAAAGAATTTAAAAGAAATTTAAAAATGTGTGATTTTTTTAAATAACGTTATATACTTTTTTATATAAACTAATAAATTATATATGCAAAACCTAATGTCATATTTTTTAAAATATTATTTTTTAATAATTCGAATAAAGTATTTTATGTGATAAATAAAATCAAATTAACATTTTTTAACATTTTTGTTTGTAAATTTTAGTTATCACACACTTACAAGTTAAATTATTTATGAAACTTAATTTAGTAATACTTTAAATTTAAATTCTGAAAAGCAAATAAAAACTTTGGTAACTATCACATAATACCGCTCGCTAAATACTTAGCAAACTCTCATGACATTTATTAATTTGACGCTAAACAAATTCTCGTCGCAATTTCTCCCCCGGTCGCCGCATCACACTTTCCTTTACAGCGAGCGGTTTATAATCGGCTTTCATTACAGAAAAGCAATGTACATCCAATTATCTTCAAATCCGCTAATGCATATTCATGAAAGAATACCATGTAACACTCGTCGAAGCGCGGTTGTGTGACAGAGCGTGGTGGCGGTAGCGACAGCGGCGAATATATGAAACGCCACGCGGCAATTCTACGCGAACGGCAGTTTAATCTCTGCGTCGTATTCGGAACTGCAGTTTGCCCTGAATTTGTTGCCGAAGTTTATTTACTATAATGTGTATATGTGTACGATGGCAGGAGTATGTGTTTGGATGTATTTAGATTTCGGCAGCGATGTGTGAAGATGAGCTATTGACAGCAGATTAGTGTTTATTAAGACAGGGTGGGATTTAATGATATTAATTTTGAAAATTACTTTCATTAAGATTTTTTATTTGTATCTGTAAAAATGACATTATAAATATTATACTTCTGAAAGATAAACGCCGATTGGCAACAGTGTATTTAATTAAAATTATATAATTTATCTGGACACTAGAGGAATTTTTTCTGAAAATTTGATCAAAATCGGATAAATAGTATGTATAGCCACAATAAATTTTTAAAAACTTTAGTAATTTTTCCTGGGAAAATTGGCATCATTAGAAAAAAACAAAATCACATGACGATCTTGGGTACTAAATAAATTTATCCTAAACATTTCATTAAAATTAATTGAACCATCTAGAAGGAGTTGCAATCACAAAATTTTTACTAAATTTTAACTAAGTTCGGATTCGTTATCTAGAGGCTATATGAAGAATTTCTATAAGTACATTTTTTTTTTGAAAATGTTACAGACGCCGTACCGATCGCTATACCACTTTTTCCTTGCAGTATAAGTTGTAAGAAGCTCAATTGAATTAAAACATCAAAAAAACAGCATTTCTAAAAATAAACACATTTAAAATATTAACTATTACAATGACATATTATTAACACTATTATTAACATTAATAAATTAAAAATAGAATCAACTTTTACAAGTTTAATTATGTTTCTTTTTTTTTTCTCAGTCTAGAATCTAATTACATTCTGACGGCTAATTTTCATATTTTTGCAATTCCATCTCTGCGTTGGCAATTGCAGTAGCATTGCAGATATGTCTATATTTGAAAATGCACTTAAAGCTTCGTTTCTATTTGCGTTTCAGCTTAGAGATATTCTAATTACACTCCATATTTGCGCTTGTACGTTTTTTCTATCATAGCACGTATGCGCTAACCCACCACCCCCTCTTTATAGTAAACTAAATGTGCTCGGCGCTTTTAGTCTTTATTTGCTTCTCAGCAATGGAATGGAATGGAAATTTTCTGTGCCGGCACTCATTTAAGGCATACGTTACCCATTTTCATTTGGCAGTTCTATACAAACAAGAAATAAATCTATTTTTGTTTCACTGTATTGCTTATGTTTAGGGTAAAAGTTTGCTTAACTTATCTAGTATTTATTTATTTACTAAATGGTAAATAGCGAAGAACGAATAGAACTGATTTATATTTTAATCTAGTAAAAAGTGCCATACATTTTTTCCAATATCTGGGAAGCCTGTTTTAGTAATTTTACTAATTTCCAACTTTTAAAAGTTATTTATTGTCACTTTTATTGTTATCTAAAAATTACAAAATCTTAATGCACATTTTCAAAATTGTAATTTGATATTTTACATAAAACTTTTAAAATATATTCATTTAAACATATAAGTATCGGAAGTAATTTCTCCACTGGATGGTGAAAAACCCATTCAATATAATAAATTCAAAGAATGGCTCTTTCAAACAATTAAAGTTACTAATTTTTATTATTTTATTATAGATTGTAAATTTGCTATTTATTAATTAATAAATTGGCAATCATTCATAATATTACAATATAAAATATAGCATGATTACTTATTTTGATTATTAATGTTAATTAACTTTACATTAATTTATTATAATGAGAAAAACGATTCCTTGATATTAAGAAAATAATTTCAATATCAAGTATTTCTTTAATATAAAACGGCTTTAAGATTTAGTTCTGTTTTAGTCAGAGTACAGGCATTGATTTAAATAAAATTTGGCTTTCTTTAATTAATAATTTATAAAATTAATACAGAACTTAATCCTAAAGCCATTTTATTTTAACGTAATGAGTTCTAAAAGATTTTTTACTATGTTAAATACATCTTTATTAAAAAAAATATTTGTTTAAATATAAATGTAACTTTTTCCTGTCTAAGAATTATTTTTAGTAATATATTTATAAATTACTAAATTTAACTGTCAAATAATTTACAACTCCACCCGCCTTTTAATTTAAAAACACCAACTAACAACAGTCTACAAATTAACCCTAAGTCCTCATACTCTAGGAAACGTGTCTCAATGCACTATATGCACCCACCTATTCTTGTTGCCCAAAACCCTAAAACCTAGAACTAACACGTGACGTCTGCACCGAAACTAAAAGCCCAAAACGTCTTCAGGATCTTTGGTGAATCGTGCAGGCGCATTGTAGAACCTGCAAGTAGGTTTAACTATACTATGGTCGGACGAAGGGATGGTTGTATGTTGTCTTTGATGTTAGACCCTTCTGCAGATTTTAAGGGATGGTGAAAACTATAAGAATAGGGTTTAGTACTAAGGGTGGTTAATTGGCTTGTGTCTTAAGTTTTGAAGGCTGAGGGTGTTTTTTTAAAGTTTTTGTAATTTTTGTTTATGGAAGAGCACAAATGGAATTACTTTAATGGTGTTATTCTAAAAGTTCTTATGTGCTTAACAAAATATTTTTATTCTCTTTTTGTCACTTGTTTGTTTTTCAAATTTAAATATACGATAATTTTTTTGAACTTTTTAAGTGCAGAGAAATGCTGTAATATTATTTTTTAAAATAGTGCAAGTAGTATGTAAAATACCAAAAAAAAATTTTAATTCTGTAAAATTTGTTTTTAATAATTTCTGAAATATTTTTTTTTAATATAGTAATTGACATCTGTTTTAGAAAAGTATTATATTAAATAAATAATTTTACAACTTTGTTAAATAGTATATTCACTACATATATGATTTTTGATAAGTTTATTACTTAACAGTTTGTAAACAATTACAAAATTACATTTGAAATATCTAACAAATATAATGGCAATTGTAAATATATTATGATTTTGAAATGTTATTTATGGCAAACAAAAGTATAATATTTTTAAATTTAAAAAAAAATTATAAAACAAAATCTAGCAATCATTTTTTAGTATCGTTTATTTTTAATAATTTGTTATATGTACTTTAAATAATTTTAATAATTAAATATTATATTAGATCAATGAATCTCACGTTTTATTGAATATCGATTTGTCTACAAATTGGAAAAAATGCGGATAGCATCAATATCTAATTATTAAAAAAACATGAAAAATAATGTATGGCAATTTAAAAATTTATTAAAATTTATTAAAAAATATACACATTTAATATTCAATATGTAATTTATTTTCATTGTCATCCATTTCTAGTAAAATAAATAATAAAAAGTTACTGGTAAAGCGAGTGATGAAGAGTCATAACCATAATGCATATTAATATGAATCAGATTCGATCATATATAACCAGTAGTTAATTAGAAACTAAATTAGCAAATAACAGTAACATAAATAACTTTAATTAATAGAAACATTTTATAATATACGCGCATATCGTATATTTGCAATCCAGCAGCAACAGCATTTATCTGTCTCCGCGTGTAACTGATTAGCATCATTCGTATCATAGGATAGAAAATCCATGTGCATACGCAAATATTAGCAAAATCAGTGGTTCTTAACCAGAGGTGTATGTTTTCTTTGTGAAAATAAAATATTTTAAAATCTTTTAATGGATATATAGGACTTAATATGTAAACTTGTGAATGATAAGCAGACAAAAATAGTAAATTTTTGGGGATACTTAAATTCTGGATAGGTCAAACGACAGAATACTGACAAATGACAATAACCTATAAATGCAATTAAATAAATAAGACTTGGCTCAGTCGAAAGTGTTTGAAGTGCTAGTATACGTACTTTATAGATAAAGAATTAATGAAAATGTTATTAAATTAGAATTAAAATTATTAGTGAAACAAAATTTATATTATACATGTTTACAAAAAATTGATCTTCTTTAAAGTTCTATATTATTTTATTACTATTTGAGGTTTTGATTTATTAAACATCAACCATTATCAAAGAATACAAATTAAATATAATGAGTTCTAGAAGGTTTTTGATAATATTAAAACCTATTCTGCATTAGCAAATTCTTTAAAGTGGATTATTTCCAAGGTTTCCCGCATTTTTGTGTTTTATTTTCAAAATAATTTTTATATGAGAAATAAATCTTGTTGTATTTGCTCAAAAATTGTACATGTACTTTAAGATATCAGATTGTACAGTAGTAGAAAAATATTTGAAACCACTAAACGAAGCGATTGGAGGCGGCCAGACAGTATATGTTAATGACAATAATAACATTACATAGTTTTGAATTATATTTGTAGTAACATTAATTTATATATACAGATTGGTGAATTGTATGACTGTATACGGCCGTATACGTATACATACACACACACATCAATAGCAACTAACTTTGTTAATTTAACTTAGTTTGCATTTGCATAACAATCTCGATAACTATCTGACTCAATTGCAATATAAACATGTACGCGTATAGCCTCTAGTTGTTGAATTAGATATAATGAACTATATATTATATTATAAACTGGACTCAAATACGATATTATTAAATAAATACGACTGTTTTGTTATCGGTATGCGTTGCATTGCAGCTAAATATTTATTTAAACTAAAAAAAATGCTAATAATTTAAAAGTTTATTAGAATACACTGCAGTTAATACAACGAGTTAGGGCGAATAATTTATCAAATTTATTTAGAAAAAATTAAAACTTTTTTAATATTTCTTTTAAATTAAAATGACTTTTGGTTGTAGTTCATTATTAATATTTATTATTAATCGACGTTTCAACGAACATAACGTACGTTATCATATATATATATATATATATATATATATATATATATATATATATATATATATATATATACATATATTTGAACAAAAAAATTATCTAAAATATTAGTTTAAGATTGTCGAACAATTTTAATTGACGTACACAAACTTTTCTAACATTTTTCCAATTTTGCACTCATTCAAACTAAAAACATCAAATGTTTATTATTGATGATTTATTTAGTTTAATACCCGTAAGAAAAATTATAAAATTTATTTTAATATGAACTAGTACAAATAAATTTGTAGTTCTAATATTTTGCGCTTTGTGCTTTTGGTTTCTAGAGTTTTAGACAATATATTTTATAAATTATTTGTTGTAATATAATTATAATGTTATTATAAAATTATTTTACTATAAAATAGTAGTTAATGATAAATTTTTGTAATTCATGCTAAAATGTGAAACAAAAGTATTTAATTACTAATTGTAATTTGTAATTTTCAGCAACATTATTGCACGCTCAGCAAAACTCAATAACACAACAATTACTTTCAAAGAAACAGTCAAGTTTAATTTAAAATTAGTAACAAGGAAACATAATCATTTTATCCATATAAATACAACATAATTGTAATTGCTTCCTTGCGTCTTTCTTCTGCAAACTGAAAAGACCAAATTCCGCACCCTTACAACTAACGTTTTACTTTCGCAAAACCTAATACGTTTGGTCTTTCCGTGTACACATACATGGCATACGTAAATACGTTGCAACACGTAGCACATATACACACAGACATGGACACAAAGAAAAAGGACGACGCCCTTAGAACGGCAACGTCGTTTCATTCGTTTAACAGCAGGAGAGCAGGGAGATGTCGAACAGCGTAGCAGGACCAACAACAGAACCCATTGGAAGTTGCAGCGTCTGGATTTTGTTTTCACATTTCGTTAACGGACAAGGCAAGCACGTGTTACTCTCAATTTCAAGCTCTATCTACACTAAAACTTAATTATTATACATACTATCTTACTGTAACAATAGTTTTATTTATTATTAGACGTTTCAAGAAACATTTCTATTCAAAGAATGTATACGTAAGATAAAAATTGAATTTTTTAATTTATTTATTTAATACTATAAAATTTTTTGTTATTTTGTCAAATTTTAAATATTTATTTTGAATGTTACAATTATATTTGATTTATTATGTTAAAATAATTATGAATACATTATGTTGCTTTAAAAAATATAGGAAATAAAATGGAAATAACATTTGACTGCTGCACTGAATATACTTGCGTTTCAGACTACTTTACAGTATAAATATTTCTGTTCCGTCTAATGCTTTTTCTGTTTCTTCTCATACGATTTAGTATTATTGGTGGAGGCACTTTGAAGAATTCTTTTTCTTCACACAAACAGCGGGCCTAAAATTTCAGGAAGCTCTAACTTTGCTTGTCAGTAACAAGGTAAATCTTTTAAATAGTTAAGAAGTATAAATGTGACAAATTTGATAATGTTTTCATAGTAACAATATGTCAAAATATTTATTGTGTCAAAGCATTTTTTAAAGTAAGTTTTCTTTTATTTTAAATACGTTTCCTTAAAGTTAAGACTCAGTAAAATCAGTTTTTCGCACCCAAAAACCTAAGTTTACCAAATTACATCAAAATTATTAGAGCTGTTGTCTCAAGTTAAAGTAAGTAAATAAGTAAGTAAAATAAATAAATCTAATAAATAATTTTAAGGTTTCTAAATTACATTACTGTCTTAAAAATAAAAAATAAAACAACAGAAAATAAAAATACACAAAATTTAAGAAATTGTTACTACTAATTTATTAAAAATGCAATTTATAGTGTAGCTACAACCTGATTTTCTCTATTTCCTGCTCAGTTTCGCCCTTATACAGTGGCGCCGATCCGAGCAGGACAGAGGGGTCCGTTAATGCAATAACATTTCGTTGTGTTCATGCAGCAGCTCCGATCGGAGGTTTGGGAGCGCGATGCGATGTTCTTTGGTGGGGGAGAGACATTGTAAGACAGAAGAGAGAGAGGAATGGCAAGGGAATGAGAAAAAGGGAAAATGACACGCTTACAATCTGCACAATTACAGTCACTGTCACTCACAAAGAATTACTTGAAACCAGTTTTCGAATAGATGTTAAACAGACACTTTTTATATTAGCAATGGGTGCTGAAGTTATTTGACCACCAGTGCATGAACTTGAAAGGTTTTTCTTTTTTGGGGTCGTTTATTTGTTTTGGATTCCGCAGACAAATAATATAGATGGCTGCTGTCAAAGCGACAAAAAGGAAAATTGTGAAAAATAAACTTTCTGAAACTACACATTTTTGCAAAATTGTGGAAATAAAAAAAAATCGGTATTAGTCGCAGGAATAACTAAATTATAAAGAAAAACAAAATACACTTACTACATTTTGGTATCTTTCACTTTTTATTAAGATTGGTTAAAGTTAACACTTTGAAAGCTAACGATAAACTAAGCTCATACCACATACCACATTTGCAGTTTAGGTGGTAGTTTGTTTGAATTAAAATATTACGTAGTATTGTAACAAAAAAAAGTAGGTAAATTTTGTTTTATTAGAATAATGTTCTTGTGATATACTATTTTAAAAAAGATAATAAGTGTAGAGAATATTCGCTCACTAACTTAATGTAAGCAGTTCAGAACACGAAAACTATCTATAAAAAATTGTCAAAAAGTTTTATAGTTGCAAAAATAAAAAATATTAATAGTTTATTCAGTGCAGATATTCAATTCAAATTTTTATTTAGTTTAGTATTATTTATCAAATTGTTTTTATACAAATAATTATAATATTCTATTTTAAATTTATAAACAAAAACATGTAAAATAAAAAACTTCATGCTACAACTTTCCAATTTTATGCAGCACGAAGCCAAAAAAATAATATTTTTCCATCCTCCAAAAAGATTCCTTGAAGAATTAAAAAACCGATTATCCAATATCATGACTGTATTACAGGAAGTATTATAGTGTAGGTAATAGGAAAGATATTAATACCAAAGGGGCTTACTAATGCGCCATTAAGATCTGTTTTTTTATTCATGAATTAGCGTTTTATTCGATTTTGAATAGCACGTCTGTTTTCTATTACAATGAATTATGACGCCATGTGTATTGAAATTTTATTAAAGTCTGCTGTAGATTTTAATATATTATTAGTTTGCATTATTGATTTTTGAACTTATTAATATATAAATATGGTTTTTTTTCTTTTGGTAAACTTAAAAATTTTGTTATAAATTACTGTAAGTATTGTCAATTAATATTATTTGATAATATTATTGAATAGTCAGTTAACTAAAGCTTAGTATATCCAAATGCTGGAATAACGTTATCCTTGGAATAATTTTAAAATTTGTCAATGAAATTTTGTTATTTATTCTAAAAATGCATTTTGAGTCAATCACAGATGACTTTCTACTTATCTTAAGAATAAATAAAACAGGAAATCAAGTTATTAATTTTGCGTTTGAGAACGTTTTATGTAACTGGATTTTAGGTAGTTACAGTTCATTTTCAGACAATTAATATATGTCTCGAACAAAAAATAGTTATTTTATTTAATTAGACTTAAAAACATATGTTTAGATGATTTATTTGTTTAATTAGATGATATTTCTAATAATGTTAGTCATTTTACTTGCATACAAATTACTTGTATTCAAAATGTTATTTCAAAAAAGTTTTGTTTAATTATCTAAAATTTTAGTTAAATCAATGAACAAAAATAGATTAATATACTACAAACTAAAAAAGATATATAAATATAACAAACATAATCATCCATACTTTTAAATTAGCTAAAAAAAAAATTGAAATATATTAAAAATTTTATAAAAATTATCTAATGCTAGTATGCAAGTTTAAATATTATTGTTTTTTTACATTGGGTGTAAAAAATAAATAATTTTTATTTATATATTATCATAAATTGTTCAAGACATAACTAATTTATTTAGATGCCAAAAATAAACAAATATAGCATATAAAATCATTTTAAAATAATGCTAGTATTCAAGTTTAAATATTATTGATTTTTTACATTGGGTGTAAAAAATAAATAATTTTCATTTATATATTATCATAAATTGTTCAAGACGTAACTAATTTATTTAGATGTCAAAAATAAACAAATATAGCATATAAAATAATTTTAAAATAATCACAATATTATTGCTATGAAATTAAATTTAAATTGATAGGATATAATTAGTCTCACAATCAGACAAACGTTTCTAATAAAAATCATATTATAATCTTCAAATAGTGACTACTAATGCGAAAAACATTATCTTTGCCATCAAGAATATAAAGTAAATATGATGCTAAACAAATGTAAACTACAAAGTAATATCGTAAATATTAACGTAAAATTAATGCACTTGCATGTTACTAATTAGAGAGAAACAGATCTTTCGCAAATGTTTATAGCCATCTAGTTGCGTTTCGTCTTGTATTTCACTTTACATATTTCCTAATAAAGATCTCCCCGTGAAATTAAAATAATTACTTTGCGATGTGACATCGAGAATTATCATGGGAATGTGCCAGTACATTTTACTCGATTACTTACGAAACGAGAAGAGCAAAACTCTGGCGTTTTGCATTGTGTACTTGGTTTGCTTGCTTATTTCTCTTTGACACTGCTTTCCTCTACGCAGCATGAAATTTTCAAAGAATATTCTTAGTGCAGTCAGTGTTGTAATTTAATTTTTAGATATTGGTGTGTGTGTGTGTATTTGTGTGAAGTAAATGTAATTATTATGCATTTACAATAATAGTATGTTAAAGTAATATATTAGTTAATTAGTTGTATTTGTTTAGTTTTGTTTCACAATCTAATAACAATGTTAAATTTATGTAGACGTTAAAAAGTAATGTCTAAGAATCTATTTTTATAGTCGTTAATATTAAAGTGATATTAACGATGAAAAAAGCAAGTATTAAAAGTATTATGAATGTGGACTAAACAAAAAAGGAGTAAATGTATGAATTGTATTGTCTTTTTCAAATTATTATAGCTTTTCTTTTTCAATATCTAAAAGATACGCTTACAAAATATATATCAAAATAATTGATATAAACAATGTCTATGAAAATATGTTTTTAATCATTTTTCATTTTAATTGTATATTTTCCTATACTCCTTTACAATGTATTATTTCACTAATTTTGATAACTAGTTATACCTTAGCCATACAACAATATTTAATGATCATTAAACAACATTCACACTGCGGATTTAGCAGTAGCAGTATATTTACTGATCGTGAGCTCCACTCTAGTGCTACTGCTAAAATTGCAATCAGAATGTAGCTAAATGATCATTAAATTTTGTCCTGTATCGAAGGTGTTAAATGTGTAAACAAAAATATTGATAGTATTGGCACCATCCAAATAGTTGATTCTAAAATAGTTATTTATTTTTTAATATAGTTTGTAAAATTTGTAAAAAATTTAAATAAAATAACTTTTCGAGTCGATTAAATAAAATATACTTAACAAACAAGTTTATTTTTAGTTGTCAACTGAAAAATCAATAAGGTACTTAGAAGAAAATAATTGATTAACATAGTAAAAAACTCTTTCAGAACTCATTATATTGAAATAAATCAATCAATTATATTAAAATAATGTTAGTTGACAATACTTATACGTAATCAAAAACTACTCTTTTATAAATTTGAAACAGAATTATTAGATTTATTATTATTATTATTAATATATATATATATATATATATATATATATATATATATATATATATATATATAATAATAATAAGTATATAAATCAATAACAATATTAAAAACCAAAAGTTTTGAAATATTTTTATTGCATTAATTTATTTAACAAAATAAATAGATTTCATTATAAAAATATCATTACGAATAATGTCAAGATCGCAACACTTTCAATCATCCATCTTGCACTCTTCCTACAAATCGTGATCTTTAAACTCATTCCGGTAACTAATCACCTCGACCAAGCCATCGACAAACAACGTTCGTTTACCTACGTTGTGATCAATCGCGGCACAAGCAAATAATTGATCGCCAATAATTAAAGCTAAACTAATCGGCGATGGTACGAGGGCGATCGTGTTGTTGTTGCATACATTTCACGTGAGCGTTGCTACAACTTTTAAGAGCCTCGGTCTCGGCTTTTGCAAAACGGATGGCACAGACCACCGGTGAGTTGGGTTGAATTGCATTGCATTGCATTTGTGCGCTTGCGACCACAAGAGCGATAACGTGCTCGGTCATTAGGTATCCAGTGCACGATGCCGCCAGGACCTTTGATCCTTGCCTGTTTTCTTCTTCCTTGTTGCCACAATGGATTGGGATGGAGATGTGGTCTAGTTGGCCGTGCCGATGTGTTTTTATTTGTTGACAATGACAAATTTTTGATTTGATGATTGGAAAAGATGTCGAATGTATTTAATTACTATTTTTGTATTAATTGATGTTATTGATAATAAACATTAAAATTTATCTGAATACACATTTTGTCAACGTGTAATCAGTTTTATTTATTCATTTTTTTCAATTATTAGAAAATTTGTCGTGGGAAATATTTAGCATATTCCTGTACCATTCAACGAATACTAATTTTATATTTATTTGTGTGTTTGTAAATTTTATCTTAAAAATGGCCAAAAAGATTTTAATAAAATAAAATAAATTTACTGTTTTTGGATGCAAGAAAGCGATTTATCTAGGTCTCTATTAAAAAAAACAAACTAATTTACAATATGAAAACTTATTCTAAATTTGCTTTTGACACAATGAATATTAACAAAATGCTGTCATGTTTAACCCACCAATACCAAACTTATAACCATGGCAATATTGCAAATTTTTCAAAATATCTTTTGCATATAATACTATTTAACGAGCAATTTTTAACTATTTAACTACTTGACAGTTGATAATTATGTGTTAATTAGTTACAAAAAAATATTTTTTTAGCAAGAAATATTTTGTGGTATTTCTAAAAATTTAATGTTTATATAAATTCTTTCTATTTTTTGACTTCTCTGCAAGTAATTTTCGAAAGATCGCCAATAAATATCAATAACAATAATTCACCTGCAATAAATTTTATCTTTATATATACCTTCAGCCATAATTCAACCGAACTCAAACTGAAGCGGCTAGCGTCGAGTTTTCGAACCATCGGCGATTGCACATTATCTATGGCCGTTTTCTATTCACGTATACCGCAAACTTCTTACCGAGCATATATTTCCAATAATATATTCATAAATATTTATGCACTTTTAAGCACTATTATTGTTTATAATGCATGTCATATAGATGTATCATAAATGAGAATAAAGCAAAAGTTGTTGGTCTGGACAGGATTGTTTTCTGCTTGAATAAAAGAAGTTTGTGACACACCCTTATGAGTACATGTATGTATATATAGTTCGTACCATAATACACTATAGAATTCGACAGAAATAACTGGGTGTAAAAATCAAATACGTAGTAGCAATTTGAGATAAGAATAAAGTAAGTTTACTGGTAGTGCACAAAATATTATTGTTAACTTGAACAATGAGTTAACTACACAACTAGATTGTCAACTGTTTTAAAACTGTATTATTAATTGGTCAATTGGAAAGATAATAAATTGGTTAACTTACAAAACGTTTAACAATGCTTTGTGCAAACTAGTTATGTTTCTGTGCATCTTACAAGCAAAATTATTTCTATCAAGTTGTACTTTACAGTTTACAAATAACACAGGTGTTGTTTCATAAGAGAGATTCACGAGAGAAGTTTACGGTTAAGTAGATTGCAATGCTGCCAAATGGAATAGATCCTATATCGACTATTCCCGGATAGTCGGTTTCGTTTTAGCGCAAAACCCGTAATTTTCGCGCTTGACTCAATAGCGAACGAGATAACAGCAAATGAAAGAAAACACTGATGCGGGCTTGGCTGACTGCAGCAACTGCATAGAACATCATACAGATATCCGGATAGGATTGTGGAAATACCGCAGAAAATTTTCGTTCAATGCTACTTCGTTCTGTATGTTTGACAAAAAGCACTGACTGGCCGAGCTCCTGTGCGGTTTGATGTAACAATTAGCTGCTATTCAATAGAAGTTTTTGAGGTTGACTAAAATTAAATTTCGTATAAATAGATAGATAAAGTTAATTTCGACTAGACAAGCATGCAATTACATCTACATATATTTGAAATAAAGCTGAAATTTGAACAAGAAAATTAATACATGGTATTTAGTTATTAATATGCTTTGTAAGTATTACCACATAGAATATTATATATTGTTAATTTGTATTTATGTTTCTAACATTAAAATATGTCGCATAATCTGATATAATTTGCCAAATCCAGTGATGATAAGTTAATTAATGGCATTCTAATCTTCAGTATTATGCGTGGATATGCAAGTAATCGTACCAATATGGCAGAATCATGTATCTTGTCTAGGATAATCTACAATAATCTTCAAAAGGCAAGAAGCAATAGCATCTCGCCATACGCTGTCGTAATTCAAAACTCACTTAGAAAGTTTTCCAGGAGATACAATACTAGACGGGATAGATATCTGCCGTGTCTAATATTATTATAAACTCACTTCACTTTCATATGATACTGAACTTTAGATGTCCGGTAAAATTATTGTTTTAGTAAGTATCAGTTTCTTGTAACAGTCAATTGTTTTCTTTTTGTTATAGCTTTACTTATAGCATTTTTATTGTATTGTAGATCCGTTCAAAAATTTGGTATTACATATAAATTCATTTTTGTTTAAGCATAATATCCAAATAGTTACATTATGTTTCAGAACGCTGTATAGAGAACGAAAACATTATATTACTAGTCGAATAATAATGTTATTCTTGTACTAGTAACTAACAATGTAATAGCAATCAGTATAATATACATAAAATCTGTTAAACTTTTATAAAAATATCAGTTTTTAAGAAAGACTTTCAAATTAAAAACTGTTATTCATTAGTTAAATATGTCCTCTGTTACTAAAATTATATATTTTTTTTATGTAGATGTTAAACATTTATTTTATATTTTGAAGTTTAGCTTGGAATATTTGAAGAAAAAAAAATTGTATATCACTCGAAATAGAACGCGTTTTCGTGAATCGCCCAGCATACGCAGTCTTACAAAAAAGCAAACATATATTACAATATATATGTAACAAAATTGTTTAAATTTATTCCTAAAGTAAAAAAATATAGATAGAAAAGTAATTACAATACAATTAAATATAATTGAGACTTCAAGAACGCTTTAATGATGTCATAATAAAAGGTCCTTCTTGCTTTTGCTGGTACTTAAATTCGTCTCATAGTTTCTCGGATAGATCAGAAGACAACGTGACTGATTAGATAGGCTAGTGTTTGAGCATTGCTCTGTCAATAATGTAGTCGGATACCATACCTACCCTTACTAGATCAGTGGTGGAGTTTAAAAGATTTTACTACAAATAATCAATATATTTTTAAATTCAATAAAATACCTTAAAATATTTAAATTATAAAAATTAAATATTTTTTTTTTATTATTTATTTATTTATTTTTTTTTATCTATTGACAAATTTCATAATTTTAAAGAAATTTTTGGACTATTTTCGACCACAATGGAAAGTATCATAGTTTCCAAGATATTAGCACATTTTTTGAAATTGTATACTAAAAGTCGGAGTCTGCGCAGTTAGAAGTAAATAAAACATTTTCTAATAAATTTTACTAAATTTATAAAAAAAAAACTAAATAGAAAAGAATATGTGGTTAAAAATGTTTCAAATAATCTCTTTTATTATCTTCTTAAATATTTACCTTGGCCCATCAAACACCCTGTATTTAAATATTTTCGATAAAATATATATTTTTTTAAAAATAAATACAAATAAAAAAATGTAAAATCCCAACTTTAATTTCATCCTAGAAAATTCTCTTCTCACCTTCGGATCCACATACCTTGAAACCTTCACACTCTTTATCATACCGTCACGCACGCCACTGACCGCTTGGTCGGGGCGCAGCGCGTCGCTCGGCGTCCGTCTAACTAATGGCTACCGACCGCCGATGCCGACTCGTTAGCGCGCCCGCACAAATGATTCAGCTTGCTGTGTGTGTATGTGCGCGGCAGTGGCAGTCAGTCCCTCGTTCACTCTGTGGAACGCGCGATATGCTCTTTATGAAACGTGACTCGAAATTCGAAAAACAATGCATGATGATCGTACATGGAGTTGTCAAGGGGTGATTGGGGTGTTATTAGCAGATGCATTTTTAAGCTACAGTTAGGGTGTAGGTGTTGTTTGAAATATAATTGGTTATTATACTACTCATATTGTTTATGTACGAAAATGTACGTAATTTTTATATGTAACAGAAAATTCATTTACTTAATATTATAATAATTTGTTTATTTGAATAATTTTTCTTGATGATGATGTGTGTAGAATATATCAAAACGTCGATTATAAATAAAAATTAGTATAGAACTATATCCTAAAGCCGATTTATTTTCATATTGTTATTAACTGCGAAAATATAAACGTATTTATGCTAACTTCAATTTTTTTATTCCAAATCGGAATTATGATTTATAAATTAATATATTATATGTATAATAATGAATATATGAATAATGAATAATATTAAAATTTCTAATCTACATAAAGACGGTGACAATTTTTTTTTATAAAAAATACATATACAGTCGATTCCGCTTAATTGGGACACATCGAGACTAGGGCATTTTGGCCCAATTAAGCGGCTGTCCCAATTAACCGAATTTTACATAAAATTAAGCAAGCCATATTTTTCTTTCAATAATTTTATTTTATAAATTCTTGGAAAAAACTATACGTAAACTACATATAACCAAAAAAATATAAACTTTTAAGAAAAAATAATAATAAATTCCAAAATAAAATAATAAATAAATACATACATTTTTAATTCAATTCAAAAATGTGTCAAGTGTAGTCTGTCTTTTGTTTTTGAAACATTTCACTTCTACACTTGTCCAGCAAAGCAATTTTACTAGAAACTGTCATATCACTTGTTGGCATCTTGGCAAGAGTCAATTTTTTTTAAATAAAATCGACAAAATGTAAGTTTAACGAACCTTCCACGCGCGAAGTGTAGTGGTAACTGAATCATAACTGAATACGTAACGATTGAGACAGCAGGGTAGACTCTCACAGCTTTAATGACCGGTGCCGCGCCACGCCGACGCGAGGGTAAACATTAACCTTTGAGCGCGCGTGGGTTCGTACTTCATACGTGAATGAATGTGTTGGGAAAAAAGTTCACAGCGCGCGATACTAATGTAATTAATTGATACATATTTGCTAGTTTTTTAAATATAATTTTCCATGTTGTGAATCAAAAAGATATGAAGCGTATCATATTAAATTTTCTGTAAATATTTTTTCTTGTAAATATTTGTAACATAATATATACTGTGATCTTAAATTTACTGTCCCAATTAAGCGGAATGTTGTCCCAATTAAACATGTAAATTTACTGTTGGTTCCTTGGTTTGGTTTCTGTTCTTTGAGATTTGGCCCAAATAAGCGGCTGTCCCAATTAAACGGTGTCCCAATTAAGCGGAATCGACTGTATTTATAAAAATTTCTAAATTATTCTATTTATTCAGCAAATTTTTTAGGTAAACAACCAAATATTTTATGTATTAAGATCAATGTAAAATACTTTATAAAATATAAAAATTATCAAAATTATTTAAGTCAAGAAAAATACTTTTTAACCTTCTATACATATACATTCAAAATTTGGCCATGTACCGATAATGTAATTTAAAACCGCATAATGAAAATGTATAAAAACAATGTTTAAAATTACATGTTTTTCTTTATTATGTACTGTATTTTTTAAATAATTATATATTGACGTAATAACATAATCTTAATTTGTATTTAGGTATATAAATAATTAAAATCAGTTTATTATTACCAGGATGTATATTTAAATTAATTATTAAGAATAATTTACCATTATGTATCTTTTATTATTTTTTATTGTGTACCTTTTATTTATACTCATGGTATTTTGAACCTTATTATAATAAAAGTATGGCACAATTTATTTTTATTTAAGCAAAAATTACTTTTCGCCAAAATTCCCATCCAGCAACTTTTGCTTTATTTACATTTATGATATTTTTCATACATGTTTTTAATTCTTTAACTTTTAACTGACTAACATCAACTTTTCCAATAACATTTTTACCAATTATACAAATCTTCATATATCAAGTAATACATTATTTTAAATAGTTAATATATTTTAAAATAAAATGAATAATATCAAAATTTCTAATCTACATAAAGAGAGTGACAATTTTTTTTTATAAAAAATACATATATTTATAAAAATTTCTAAATTATTCTATTTATTTAGCAAATTTTTTAGTTAAATAACCAAATATTTTATGTATTAAGATCAGTGTAAAATACTTTATAAAATATAAAAATTATCAAAATTATTTAAGTCAAGAAAAATACTTTTTAACCTTCTAGCACTTAAAACTTTATAACCGAAAAATAAAATAATATCAGATAAAAACAGATTATAAGCAAACGGTAATGACCAACAAAATTTTCCGAAATTACATTTTTATTTTCCGGGAAGAAATTAAAGTAATGAAAATATTTCGTCATGGAACACAAAATTTTACGCACAGCAGTAAAAGCCGTAACAAAAAGTTTAACAGCGTCTTGAACTCCAGAAAATAAAACTAATAAAAAAAACCACAAACAAAAAATAATTCAATTGGTACACTAAGCGACTAGTTGTTTCATTTCTATCCAACTATTATCTCTCACACACAAAACAAAACTCTTTTTATTTTCTAACCAAATCCAGAACGGACACAGAAAAAAACTACAATACAAAACTATTATCAGGGCTTTTATCTATTTTATGTTCACTTATTTTTTCCCCAACTAATCACTATATCAACTGATCAACGAAGCGGTTTTTTTACCGGTTTACCGTGAATGTTTCAATTAAAATCTTCTCTCGCGGACATTTCGTATTCCGTTTGGTGGTTGCTGTTTTTTGTTTTTTTATCAACGCTGACGAGTTTTTAAACCACATTGTGGTTCTCGCTCATCGTTTTTTTGACGCCATTGTCACAAAGTAATTTAATACGAAAAAATTTCGCGCAAACGAAAATGGAGGCACTAAAACGTTATTTATTACTTTTGATGTAGGTAAAAATGTAATTAAATCTTTCTATACAATGCTGTTTAATATTATAAATTGTAATTATATATTCCCGACTCTGAAAGAGCTTAACAATAGGCTTGTTTATGCGTTAATTGTTCATATATAAAAATCTTGTATCATTAAATGTTATTTAGTGATATGTATTTTATATTTTATATGGTTTGATAGAAATAATATGTCGTTAATCTGATGAACTTGTTAATTAAAGAGTAATTGATAACTTGCTTTAATTTATGTGGTGGCCTTCATTTAATTTTTTATTATTGTATCATTTATTTTATACTGATTGTCATGTTCAACATTATTTAAAAAAATATTCGATTTATTTTAAATTTATTGTTATAGTAAATACTTAAATATATATTAATTGGTTATTTTTATTGTTTTATTTAGAATATTTAATAATGATAATTGTTGTATTTACAGTATATAATATTTTACAATAGTAATTTTTTTTTTAATGCATATTCTATAAAAAGTTGACAAAAGTAACACATATTAAGATGTGTTTGTGCATATCTTTTAAAATTTTATTGAATTTTAAAATATATTTTATTTAGGAGAAAATAAACTTCCAGTTGTGTCAAATATATTTTAAGCTCAATAAAAATATAATACTTAGATTGTTATATTTCAAAACGCAAAATGGTTTTGTTAATATAGATATTTTTATTTAACTGGTAGGGGTATCATTATTCTGTTAAAATATTTGTGTTTTGTAGAAAACACTAGCATATTTTGAAGATTTTAACAAAAGTTATAATTAAAAAACTATACCATTAAAAAGATACACTTATAATAATTTTTCAATAAGAAGAAAAATTGATAATTGTAAGCTTGTGTGTCACTATTTTATTGTGAGTGCGATTTATTCAGAATAATACTAAAACATTTTTTTTTTGCAATAGTAAAAATTGTTTAATTTTCTTGTGTATCTTTTTATGAACTCATTCATCAAATTCATATTCGTTTATGTCAGTGAAAATGATCGCTAACGACAATCGAACTGGTTAATTTCTTTGCAATTAATTCACAAATTGGCAGCAGACTGCGCAACTCATGCAAGCCGAGGGTTAACTCTCGCGTTTAAGTGCATATAGGGTTGTGTGCGCGTGGAAAATTAAAGGGTGGAAATAGACAAGGGCTGGGCAAATAGGCCACACCTGTCACATGTCGTTGTTTTCACATGTTACATATTGACGATACATGTACTTCAAACTAGCTGTTTCTGTTCCAACTACTGTCATTATAAATTTACGTTTTTCACGTACCTATTACATGCTTTAGGAAATTGTGATGTATAGGAAATGGTTTAATAGTATTTTCGTGTTGCAAATTGTATAATCAGTTGTGACGTACAATATTTTGTAAAATTTTCAAATAGAAATTAAACAAATTCTTATTTTAAATACTGTATTTTTATTACAGAAAATAATGTGAAAATATGGAAATTAAAATATACATTTAATTTTAAAAGACTTTATTTATGGTCATTATTTTTTATCGATTGAAGATGGAAATATTTAGTTACAGAAAAATTGTAGAATTGTGAAGAAATATATAGCATTACAGAATATTTTGTTTTTGTTTGTCAAAGAATAATTTCTATTTACTAAAACCAGATAAAACATTCTGCAACTCGATAGTTCTGTTCAGAGTTCCATCATAAATTAAATTTTCAATAAAATAGATTAATTGAAATTTTTTTAAAATTTAAATTAAAACAAATAATTTCAATATTTGAGATGTTTTGTGTATGAGTATATAATTGTAAACGTCATTTTAATATTAATTTCTGCAGATCATATGTAAATGCATTTTATATGATTGTAAAAAGTGATGTGCATATAATTTTAAGAAATATTCGTAAAATAACTTTTTAGCAATCCTACGCATTTATTTTTTGTTTCACACGCTGTTCAAAATTTATAGCTATATGCAATGCGATGATAGAGCCGTTATTTGCAAGTGGAATTTTTCTATTTTCTGAAAGCTTTGTCTTTGCTAGATGGGCGCGAATAAAAGACACATCCTTATTGAAAGTTCACTGCACAATGCAAAGATTCAAACAGGGTCTCTCAATAATTTCATTTGCAATACATATTTGTAAATTTATGTGCTATTTATATGTTAAATAATAGTATATTGTCAATGAATTTGTAATGATAGTTATGGATTATATAATTGGATTAAGTAATTGAGTAATAAATATTACATGAGAGTAAACACTTTTTCTGTAACTGTGCACTTTTTGATATAATATAAATAATATTTAAAAATAATTATATAAAAATTACACTATATCATATAATAATAATATTCTCGCAAAGCGAGAATGGAGCTAGTCGAATGTGGTTTGATTTTATAAGCTAGTTTTTCGACTAACCAAAATACAAGATTAGAAGTATATGGGTAAACCCATATATAGACCACTTTGACATTATCACATAACTGATAAGATAGAGGGATAAAAATTTTTTTTATCGAAAGTTGGCAACATTGTATTTTGCTAATATATAATATTATAGGCGCCAAGAGTATCTTCTGTAAAAATTTCATTAAAATCGGATAAATAATGCGGGCATAACAAATTTTTAAAAAATTATTATTTTTTTTTTTTCGGAAAGTTGGCAACATCGTAGTTTAATAAAATTATAATTTATGTGGGCACTAGGAGAAACTTTTCTGAAAATTTGATTAAAATCGGATAAATAATGTAGCCACAATAAATTTTTAATATTTTAGTAATTTTTTTCTTAATATGTTGGCAACACTGTATTTTGTTAAAATTGATTAATTTATGCGGGCACCAGGAGAATCTTTAGTGAAAATTTGATTAAAATTGGTTAAATAACGTGGTCATAATAAATTTTTAAAAATTTTAGTAATTTTTTTCTCAGAAAGTTGGCAGCACTGTACTTTGTTGAAATTATCTAATTTATATGGATACCAGAAAAATCTTTTGTGAAAATTTGAACAAAATCGGTTAAACAACATGGCCGTAACAAATTTTTAAAAATTTTAGTAATTTTTTTCTCGGAAAGTTGGCAACACTGCGGTCTGAAAATTGAACTTAATTTTTTATTTGGTATGAACTATCTAATTGCCAAGTTTCAGCTTTCTACGAGCTTTCCTTCATACTTATAATTAACACTCGTATTAAAATTTTAGTAATTTTTTTCTCGGAAAATTGGCAACACTGCGGTCTGAAAATTGAACTTAATTTTTTATTTGGTATACACTATGTAATTGCCAAGTTTCAGCTTTCTACGAGCTTTCCTTCATACTTATAATTAACACTCGTAATAAAAGTTTTAGTAATTTTTTTCTCGGAAAGTTGGCAACACTGCGGTCTGAAAATTGAACTTAATTTTTTATTTGGTATGAACTATCTAATTGCCAAGTTTCAGCTTTCTACGAGCTCTCCTTTATACTTATAATTAACACTCATATTTATCGTATTTTTTGGACACGGCCGGCCAGCCAGCCAGCCAGCCAGCCAGCCAGCCAGCCAGCCAGCCAGCCAGCCAGCCAGCCAGCCGTATTGACGATTTTATAAGCTAGTCTTTTCGACTAGCTAATAATCTTAATAAAAATAATAATAATATATTTAGAATACAAACCAACAGGTTAAATATACTCATTTACATATTAACAGTTCCAAAACTAATGAAATTTTGATTAGTCAAAAGTGTTAAGTAATAACTCAAAAATTTACTAGTTAGTAATATTAAATATCAGTAAAAACAAACATAATTAATATATTTTGAGATTCAAAATTAATTTCTAAATAACCTAATTTTTTATTTTAAAATTAGATATTAAACTAGTACCGAGAAACAATTTATAGATAATTTTACTAATGTTTCAGTTGATTTACATAAACAAAATAGATAAATTTTAATCTTCTAATCATATTTTAAAAAAGCATTTAATGTAAGAGTAGATTATTACGTCTATTGTATTCATCTAATGTAATGCAATATTTTTTCTAGTTTTTAGTGTATTTTTCGTTGATTTATCTAAAGTTCTAGATAATTTATTTAAATTTAATTTATAATTTCAGCTTCTTTGTATATAGAACTAATGTTATTGGAAATATCATCTAAATAAATAGACAAATTATCAAAAAAATCATCTAATTCGAATTAAATAAAATAGTTATTTTTTTGTGTTTTTTATTATATGTATTTTGTATTAAAATCATAAATTAATTTGATTGAGGAATACAGTTATAGTTTATAACCTAAGTTTTTTTTCAAATATATATAACTAGATGACCTGCAAATTATGAATAACAAATGAATATGCCAAGCTCTGTTATATACAATTTCTTCCGCATGAAATCAAACAATAATGTTTTCAGTATAGCCAAAGCAAAAATTAATATGCAAATATAATAACCTAACAAATTTTTACTGCATCAGCCAACAATTAATCTAACAGTTCTATTGTACGCACAAACAATAGATTGAGAACTTCTGTTGTTCATCGACAACAGAGCATCGCATCGTGGGCGCTTGCGACTTCGATCCGGCGATGCATATAAGCTGAAACGCGCAACGCGTTTGACTCTTGACCGCTGTTCGAATGCGAATGCATTTCTGCCGGAAGTAACGTTAACGGCGGCGGTTTTGTATGCTGTACTCGCACGCGCGTGTGGGAAGACACTACTGCGCTCGGTGAAATATGTTCGCCGGAAAACTTCACTGCCGAACTTGAGATTTTTTTGTTTGTTCTTTTGATTTGGTTCGATGCAGGTTGAAGAGGAAATGTCTTAACTATGGAAACATTATTTGTTATTTGTGTTTTCGGTTTCTTGGATTTTCAAGAAAAGAATTTGAATTTGTGAGTTTGTTAAAGTTGAAAAATAAAAAAATTGTAACAATAAAACAATTTTTTTTGTTAGTAATTGAATTATATTTTAAGTTTTTATTAATAAATACAACTATATTTAAATTTTATTACGATAAAATTTTAGTTTAGTAAACTGAACAAAAAAAAATAAATTTAACAAATACATATTTAAGATAATATAGTCATATTTCAAAAGTTCTTAGCTAACGTAAACTTTATAAATCAATTTTTATATTACAAAAATAAAAAAATAATCTGCGACACTATTCACGATTCATGGAGTCACTTTAAATCTGAGATAATTTTACGTAATTTGGAAACGTCTGGTTACTTTAAATAGTTAAGAATATATTATTTATTAGAAAACCAGAATATGTTATAAGTATTGATATAGTTTTATTTTAAGTTGTGTTTTTCAAAAAAAAAGGAAAGAATACCTACATTTTGTTAATATTAATAAAGTTATAAAATTATAAGAAAATTTCTGATAATTTCTAATAATTATATATAGATAGATAGACAGATAGATAATGAAAATGAGATCTTGTTATCCGATTTATATCCTACAAGAGAAAAAGTGCACATAAAATCTAATAGAATCTATTGATCGACTAGGTTTTTTAATTCGTTCATAAAAAGTCACAACATCGTAAAAATACAACGCTATCTTGTTGATCTCGTGGACAAACTGTGTTCGACACAACATTTTCGTTCCCTTCTTGAAAATATCAACGAGGGAGCCTACAACCACCAGCCCAAGCATCTTAACTTCTTCCATGTGCCTTCATCGCAAACCATTCTCTCTCGCTGCCACCCTTGTATCGTAAAAAAAGGGAAATAACGATAGGTAGAGACTTGGAAGGGTCAGAGTCCAAACGCTCCGGATCAGAATCCGGTTTGCGGTCAAGGGTCAGCGATTTTCGAATGACATCGTCCGATGCTATCAATCTTGGCACGTATGAGTGCACGGCGTCAATATGCGCGCGCGCGGGCGGGCCACCCAACAATAGTGAAGTCCGGGTGTTTGGGGGCGAAATGTCAGTTCCAGCCGAACTTGACCTGAACGGTAACAAGCGTCGTTAGCGATCGCTTCTTCTGCCATCGGGTACTTGTTCGCCAAGCTGCTCTCTACTCACCGGTAAGAACTTGAAATATTATCGGACACTGACCGGTGACGGCTGAAAAATGATGGATTTTTTCCGAACGAGCAAATTGCAATTATGCTGTATTATACATGAAGTTTTTATTGGAATTTTTGCTTTCTATCGTAATCGATTTGTCGTTTACTGGAAAATTGGAATTTATTATAAATATTGACGTTTCTTAACACAGTTTAGTTTAGGTCAAAATATTGTTGTTGTTTTCAAGTAAATGTGATTCTAAGGACTAGTTACATAAAACATTTTTAAACAATTTATAAGTTAGCTTTTTCGTTAACTAGTCACTTTACCAATGCATAAAGCCATTAAAAGATAATTGACAATTTAATTGTCTAGTTAACTCATTTAGTAGGTTAAAAACTTTTATGCAACTGACCTTAAATATCAATATCATTTAGTTTTCTATTTGATTCTTAAGTTTTTTGTTAAAATAATTTTTTCTGTTGTATTTTAAAATTAAATATATACATATTGTCAATTATATAGATTATAATTTAAATAAAATTTGTTTAGAAGTCCGTTCTAAAAAAGATTACCAACATATACGTAAAACTAAAACAAATAAAATTCTTTAAACAGAAGTAACTGTACTTTTAAAAATAGACTATGAAATAGTAATAGTTTAAAATGTTATGTATATTACGTACATAAGAGTGGAATAAGTTCAGTTCTCTCTCAACTTTTAAAGTGTTAATTTCAAAAAATTGTAATAAGAAATAAAATACGTTTACTACACTGACTATTTCGGCAAGCCCAACAGTCTAGTTGGTTCAATATCGATTTTTTCATACATTTTATAATTTAAATTTCGTTGCAGGTTGAGCCTGAAACAGTATATTTTTTTACAATTTGTTTTTAGTTTCAAAAATAGACGTCTACAAAAGTTCTACTATATTACTTTAAAAGTTTTTTTTTCTAATACAAAATTAGAACTTCTTAATTTCTTGAAATTACCTAATTTAACAACAAAATTATTTTTATATAAATAATAATACATTTATTATGCAAATTTATACCAAAAGTTCTGTTTAATCAAATTTATTGCTATTAAATAAATATCGAAGCTGCAAAAAGTGCCAAATAAAATTGGAAAATAAAGTTAAATATTTAATAATAAACAAATTTTATTTATGTATGCTATTTATTAATTTAGAATATAAAATGTTACATATTTTATTTTGTTAGTAAAATTTTTCAAATTGTAATAATGATTTATTTAATTAAAATAATTTGATTGTAACAGGTAAATATTTAAAATATCTGAAAAATATTTTATTAAAATTGCCAATAAAATTTTTATATTTATATTACAAATACAATAATTAAAACAAAATGTTCGCAAACATATGAAGATCTCAGTGGATTGATGACAAAATCCACCAATTTGGTTAAAATTATTATTTTTGTTTTTTTTTTTTACTAAGAGTAAAAATGTTCAATCACAATTTGCAGTTTATTTGGATAAATTGTCAAAAATAATAGATTTATTTTCTATAAAACAAAATAATATTTTTTGTTTAAGGTGCCCTCTTGGCTTTATAGAAGAATGGCAAATACGTCAAGAAAACACGTGCGGAAACACGCTTGCCCCTTTTCCATGGCTATACATGAAACACTAACAAAAACATAACGGCTTACTCTTTAGTCACTCTTAATTTCTGGTATTAATATTTAAACAACATTATTTCAAAATGTACATAGTAACGGATTTGTCATTATTCCACAGAAATCCTCATATCAGTCGCGAAATTACTAATCACATAAATAACACCATTTCGTAACATGAAAACCAAATAGCAAAACATAACCTAACATAAAGTTTAAATGAAATAACCGAATTTACGACAGGCGAAGCCGTCGTATCAAATATAATTTTGAAGCTTCAGGAACATACTTCGTTTCGTAATACACATGTGACTACCGTCGCCCGCTCTTGGCTTCAGCGGCCGGAAAGAGAGCCGGAATCGATATCAGTTACAAGTTCGTATTAAAGATTCCGTTCCGGTATTGCGCACATGGACCGATGCTGGCGTTGAACGATGATGTTGTATCCCGCTTGGTTTGTACAGCTGACAGTTCCGGTTGATAAATTCATGCGATGCACGGGGGTTGCAGTGAAATTTTAACGCGGGTTCGAATTTTCGGAGGATTTCAGGTGGAAGACGGGAAGATAATAACGAATATATTTTTTAGATAATATTTATATCAAATCTGCAATAAATTTAATATTAAATTTAAGAACTAGAATGATTGGTAGTCTATTAAACATCTTTTGAAAACATTAGTTGGTACTACAAGCTCGGCATTAAAATTTATTTTAATTAATAATGATTTTAAAACAATGTAACTGTCATAAAAGCAAGACTAAATAAATATATTAAAACACACATAACCGAGATTATAGTTATTTTAAATAATATATTTTTTTTTTCTGATAAGTAAGGCTATTCATTTTTCCCTAGCAACAACAAGATTTACTATTACTATTTAATACATTTTAATTAATCAAAATTGCATTTGAAATATCTGAAAAGTTATAGTCATATAATCTAATTTTAAGAGAGTTCTACATGTCCAATCGTAGACACAATATAGACAAATTTGATCTTTAAATATTTAAGAATTACTCATTCCATAGTATATAAAAAGGTTGCCATGATAATAGCAATTAAAATTATTATTAGGCATTTTGTTCGGTAGAAAGTTATGAATATTATGTTGGCACACATTAAACTGTAGCAAAGCATATCCCCTAACTGATGGATAAATAGATTTTAATGCGGGAATATTGTGTGAGAGGTATTTTCATCATTTTCATGCTTCATATACCAATCAATCTACTATTTATATATATATATATATATATATATATATATATATATATATATATATATATATATATATATATTAATGCGATATTTTTACGCTTTTATAGTATACAAGTAACGTATTTCTAGGTATTATTTCACGAAGACGAAATGTACGAGACAATTATATATGATGTGTCTAATCTAATTATGTACAATATGTTTTAAAAAATTATTGTATAGAATTTGGATTTTAATGACAGAGTTTGAAAGGCAGAGGTTGTAAATGTTGCCATGGTGATAAGATATAATTATAATTGGCGCGTATTCTCACCTCATTTATAAAAGTGATTTTTGCCAAAAGTGTTTTTGACGTTTACTTAAAATTATTTATTAAGAACTTTTTATTAGTTTATTTAAATTTTATAATATCAAATATAATAAAAATGATCAAAAATAGAAAATTATTTATATTTGATCAAAAACAAAAGCAAAAAATTATTTTGAAATTAATGATAAAAGCACGTTTTCATGAAAAAGTGAGGTGAGAATACCAATGTTTCTACAATTTCAGTAGTTTTACAATATTTATTGTATCAAGAATAATTTTTCAATTTATTAATCTTTTCCATATGTTTGTTCTAATGTGTACATAATTTAAACTTATTATTTAATAAATATATTTGTAAATAGAAAAAGAGCGTGCAAGTATTTGTCTAATAATATTAAATGTATTAAATAATAATTTATCAAAAATAATAATATATTTTAATAAAATTAAATATACGTTAACACTATTAAAAAAGATTAGCAAACACAATTACCCACACAGTACAATATTGACTTTATCAATAAGTACCAATTACAACCCACTTCAACTACCATATAATTTTATAAATCATCATTTCTTTTCATTTACGTTAAAAGTTAAAACATATATATAAATAAAACTAACTGTATGCATTCACACAGTGCAGCGTCTCTATTCAATTCCGTCGCTATTCAAAACTACAAACTGCACCCACATGCAAATTCTTTGGCCATTTCGCTGTTGTGCGGGTAAAATTTTTGCGCAAAAGTCTGAATAGTAATTGGCGCACTGCGGTTTTGCAATTATTCCCAAGTGCTTCGCGGTGCCGGGTTCCGTTTTACGAAGGAGAGGAGCAAAAAATCGGTGAGCTAGCATGATATATTGCAGAGTTGGTCGTGGCCAACTGCGAATATGACACACCTATACCAGGAATTTTACTTGTCGTAATGTCTTACCGTTGTTGGATGAAGTTAGGTTAAGTTTAAGTAAGTGTGAATTGTATTTGCATGATGTAATTTGTGTTTTGTGTGGCACGATTATGCACCCGTATGAGTTCAGAGGTCGTTAGTTTGATGATGACGTTATTTACTTCATTTTTTGTTTAAATTTTGTAATTTGTAGATTATGAAAATAGTGGCTTGCATTTTCAATTTATTTTTGTAATTTTAAATTTTATTTTCTAATGAAAATGATTTAATAAAAATAATAATGACGACTGTATAAATGTATAAATTTGAAAATTTACATTTCTTGTTTATATTTATAAAAATTACTTAACTATTTATTAATTTGTACAAGTATAAACTCGCATTAATAATTTTCAAATTTGTGATAAATTTTTAAACATTTTCTAAAACAAAAATAAATCGTCAATAATATGTTGAAATAAAATTATTTTAACTTTTTGAATAAAAGTACTTAAATGTCGGGCTATGTATTCGTGCTGCTTTCGTCATTAAAGCAAACTTAGTCAATTATTAAAACTAGTTAGAATTTACAAGTCATAAATACAAAAATTTAATTAATTAAAAATTATTTTAAAATAAGTTTATATATATATATATATATATATATATATATATATATTTATATATATATATATATATATATATTATATATATATATATATATATATATATATATATATATATATAATACATGAGTTTAAAGTAAAAAATATTACTTCAGTAAGTAATTAAAAAAAAACCATATAATTTTATCAAAGTCGTATCTTTCAACATTTTGAAGATTCGCAATGCATTGCTAGTTCAATAAAAACATTATATACAATTTCACGTTCTACATGTCAAAATTTAACCTTGTTCCTGCATCTTGACATTACAAACTCAGCAAAATTTCCAACCACAAACAAAAAAAAAACATCAAAACTTCTCTCTCGTCAACTAGGAACACGTGTGTGCCCATGTCGTATTACTCTCATCTCTCACCGTACAGGTGTACCATATCCACGTGTAGCTGTAATGACGTCACGTGTAACTCGGTCACTTTATGACATATTCCCCGGAGGCCCGGAATATAGACGCGCACGACGCACAGACAGCTCCCGAAAGCAGCCGCTGAAACTGACGTCAAACGCGATGGTATTGAATGTCGTGACACATCTTCTTTCGGCTCACGCAAACACTAGTCACGTTGACGATGTTGGATAAGCGAAGTAACCAATGTTTATGGCTCACTGTTTGGTTAGGGGTTGGATCTGTTTTTTTTTCTTGAATAAGATTTTTTCTAATTATTTAAATATATAATTTCTATTTATAATCTCATTGTTTTTGGTGACTCTTATATAAATTCATAATAAATATAAATAAATTATAATTATACATTTTACTTATATATGTATAACAGATAATAATAATATTAATAATGTAATACAATACTTTTCTATTGGGATCTAAAATGTTTTGATTGGCATCTGATGGCGAAATGAGAAACTAAAACACTGCATGCACTTGTGTCAACGATCAAAAGTGGCAGCTTGCGAAAAAAACGCTATTTTCTAATGAATAATATAATAAATAAATAAATAAATATAATAAATATTTAAATTCTAGATGATACTGATTTGAATATGAGTTTGATTTAAAGTTCTGTTGTGCAAAGTGTCAACTAACCTATAACAATATAATAAGGTTGCGATACAGTGTTTACACTTTTCACCTAAACCAGCTTTGCAGGAACACACTACAGACTTAATCGCACCGTTTCTGTCAATTGTCATTGAGATTTCATGTAGAACATCTTTTAAACTTGACGTTTTCAAACACAGAGATGAGACTGTCATCTTGCCATCACATCACTTTTCTAATGATTTTCCACATTGTATAATTTGTTCAGCGTTTAAAATACACTCAGCTTGTGTAGAATTGTTCTGACAAGGGTTTAAGCTGGCCCATTTGCAAATTTTTTCAAGAGTTAATAATATTTTTTAATTAAAAAGAAACAATACACTTTGATTGAGTTTTGACAAGTGCACGCTTAAGTCCGCCATATTGAATAGACCACGCCCCCATTTTAGATCCCAATAGTAATTTCATTAAATAATTATCAAACAAAACAGTTTTCTAATTTTCTCACATCGAAAAACACAACTTCCTAATCCTTTCTCTTTTTATCCGACTGAATCCCAGTCCTAATCTCACCCCAATCCGAATATCCAGGTAGCAGTGCATCAGCATTGACACCCCATCACGGCCGAGGGCATCGTCAGTTCCACCGTCATGAAAATTTACAGACGCATCTGTCGTCGGCGAACCGCGCAATGGCGGTCAGTAAGGGTCGTCGTTGCGGTCAAGACGTCGCAATCGGCCACACGCCCGCACACTGTCTTAACCCGGGGACTAGACAGGGCTGCATTATGCATGAGACCCGAGAGCGGACGTGTTTCACAGGCGACTGGCCACGACGCGGTCGCCCAATAGATCCGTGCGGATCTGTGGATGAGACCGGGATCCAAGTGCCCGCAACCGCCGCTGACCACAGGTCCATGCGGCTCCGGGAAAAGTTGAAGCCAGATAAGATCTCGACAAATTTGTGATTGGGGATAGGATGGCTTTTTCAATAAAAAAATTTCGTGGTTGACCGGAACGGTGAAGAGTAATTATTTGAAATTCACTCATACATTTGTCAGTTATCAAACAAAAAAAAAATTTGATGTGCAACATTAATTCAAAATGATGTTTTGATTAATTTTTTTTAATTTCTTTCTAATTCTGTTACATAAAAAATAATTAGTATTTTTACATATCAGTAGTTATATATAGTTATTATACACATATAGTTAAATTTTTATACCAAGACTATTTGTCATTTCATTTGACATCATCATTTTTTTTTGTAAAATTTTAAACACTAACAGACTCTGAAACTTATATGTAAGAATTAAATAAAATTATATACATTATTATTTTGAATTTCATAAATGATTACTAAAATTAATTATTATATTTAATAAAACAAGAGTTTTAATTTTATAAATTTTTGAAATACTCAAGAAAGATTTGCAAAATAACGTATACATGTTAAAGTTATGTCACTTCATTATGTCGAATAAAAATTTATTTAGATATTTGAAGCAAAATACAATAAATTTATTTACTATTTCAATATAAATTTTCAAAATTATAAACAGCAATGCAAAATAAAAACTATTGTTTAAACATGAAAAATATATTCAACATGTATAATAAAAACATAAAAATAAATAATAACTCATAAAATATATTTTTTTACATACACTGAAAACTACAATATCATATCAATCTCATATATTACAATTTTATATTTTTTATGCTTACATAAATTTAAAACAATGTCTTCGTATAACTTTATAAACATTTTTACAGTATACAAATTGTTAAACCATATTTCTTGTACACGTAACAGAATTTGGTAAAGTAGGTTTATTACAAATTTAATATACTAATATGATTTACAACAATAAAAGATCGATTTCATTAATTAAAAATTTATTTCAAAACATGACAAGCTGATATACATGTAATTTGTTGCTAGTACATTTACGACCATTTATTGTTTTTAATATGTCAATTCTTTGTTACAACTATAATTAATTAACACGTCCTCCTTAAGTTTGATGGTCAATAAAAATTTTAATTATTGTTCTATAATTAGCTTAATATTATTTTCAAACTAAAGGCTTCTTGTAAATATGTCTATAACACACTCTATACACAGTCTATACACAATCATAAATCATATTATAATTTATAGCCAATTATTTAAGTTGGCCATTGTGAATTTATTTAATGTTGCAAGTAAAATTTAAAAAAATATATTTATATAATGTTTGATTAGTAATATTTACACATAATATATCAAAATGATCAAAAACGGATTATTGTGATAATTTGACATTAAAACTATGATTATTCTATAGTCAAATGTGATTTTTTTTTAACAATAAAAAATTTCTTGTTTATTTTTTGTCTTCATCATAGCAATCATTAAAAAAATTAAATAATAAATATTTATAAATAATAAAATAAATTCGAAATACTTAAATACTCCAAACAACGAAATTTAATTAAAACAATAAAGTTAAATACATGAAAATGGTTGCTAAACTTTTCTTATCAATAGCAAATTTTTAATAAGAATTAAAGAAAAAATGTTTTTGACATTAATAATTTTTTCATTCTTTTGTTTTTTTGTCAAAATTATTTCAGAGAAAATTCATTTACATGTTATATATCAAAAGTATTTTTTTTGCTATCAATTATCAGTAAAAATAAAAAAGCAGGGTTTCAGTTTAATGACAGATTGATAAAAAAAATGATTATGAATGTTATCAGCATTTTATTTAATTAAAATAACGTAAAAAATTACCCTCTACCGCAGCGATTCTTATAAAACAACTATACTTTTTATATTTGAATTTCTTTGAATTTAAAATGGCTCCTATATTCAAATAAAATCGCTTCTCATTTACATTCTCTACCAAAATTTTATTATTTAATTTTTTCAAGCATAATATTTTTGGAAAAAGTTGATAATGTAATGTCAGTCTAAAAACATTATGTTTAATTGTAATATATGTAGAGAAGTGTAATACTCCAAAAATATTCAATGAAAGTACTTTACTTAATTAGATAGAAAATTTCATATAGAACCAACCCTCTTGTGTGTTTCACCCCAAAAGTCAATAAGCTACCATCGTCTTAGTACAAAAGTTCCATTTGTCTCATTGTTAATATTTAACATAAGGGAACCTTTACGCAATGTTTGATGTATAAATTCCAGGTCATTTCCCCTTTTCGTTAAACTTTACCATCTTTCTGTCAAAAATAAATGTCGCCCATTCATCAATTATCGTTATTACAGTTGTCGAAATTTGTTAGAATCGTTTTGTTTCGAAAAAGATTCACGGGTGCGGAAGACGAACCCAGTGCATTGGTGTACATAGTGCAACTTTGGATTGCTTTACAAATAACTTGTCTAACTTGTTCACTGAAAATAAATATCTTGACAAAATTCTTGTAAAGGGAAAGAATGAGGAGATGCTTGTTCTTTGATTTATTACAGTTGAAATGAAAATCGACACCCCTTTTTATTCAGCTTTGCTTTCGCAAAGTTTTAGACGAGTTGCTTTGTATTTTTGATATTATTAAAATAAGAGGATTTTCAGATTTTGCTGCGGAGAAATTACTTTTATTCGAAAAGATGCGAAACACTAATTAGTTTCATTAATTTTTAGCATAGTAAAATAATTATCTATAAGTATTTAAATTCAAATCTGTATTTTTTTTAATTTAAATTATATATTATTATTAGGTAGATACATAATAAACAAATACATAATTATTTAAAAAATAAAAATATTACTCAGTTTAAAATAAATAAAATTCAAATATAGTTTTGAAAAATCAATAGTATAAGAAAAATAATTGCAAAATAAAAATGATTATTATTTTTGTTCAAAAAGTATATCAAAATTACTAAATATATAACGTAACTCGTGATATTCAAACAATTAAAATAAACTAAGATTATTTGTTAAATAATTTAAATTTTTTATGCAAATTTTATTGTAATAAACTATTGAAAATATTGAATCTGAAAAATAAACACCCTATTAATATGTATAGTCTAAATATAAAATCAAAACTTAAAATATTTACATACGAAATTGAAAACTATTATATATTTTTATTATAAAATAAACAAACATGTATTTAATATACTTCATTACTTCTTTTAAAGATCTGATTTTAATTTAGAAAAATTTGTCAAAAAAAAATACAATAATTCTGGCCCACTCAGGCCCGGTTATATGAAACATTGTTAACTTAATCAATGAGTTAACCAGGCAATTAGATTGTCAAATGTCTTATTGATTGGTGAGTTGGAAAGTTGATACGACAGTTAACTTACAAATATTTTATGAAACTGGGGCTGACTTGATATTTTGTAAATTACAGCCTAAATTATAAAACTAGATTTACCTCTGATTATTATAAATTAAAATTTGTTGATTCAAAAATTATCTAAATTTATAGAGCTCAATTTATAAAATTTTACAAAACTTTATAATTGTATTGTACCTATATTTAATATTTATAATATTGAAAAAAAAAAATCAATTAAATTAATGAATCCTGGCAACATCACAAATCAAAGCATATAAACAAGACTTAAAAAACCTTCAAATAAGCAGAAAATAAACAACAAAACAAAAATAAACAATCAAAGACAGAATAATCAGCGTCAAGCAATAAGCTTTATATAGTAAAATAATATGTATTGTTATTACATCGTGAGAGAGCATGCTAGAGAGAGAATAAATATAGTGAACATAGCTAGACTGTGGAAATAGAAATGAAACAATAGATCATGCTAATTTGTCAATGTGTGCGCGGGGTCTGTAATACGACTCTTTAATTACCGGAATAAATGGAAAAAGGTCCCGTCGTTCAGCGAGAGAATTCTATGGATACGGGACAACAACTAGAAAATGCACTCAAGCGAAATGACATGCTTGAACAGAGGGACATTAAGTGACCGCACGCAAATATTTACCACTTACATTTACTATACTCTATTTCATCCAAAATGTTGCTTTGCTGAATAATTTCAAGTTAATATGTTTTATTATTAATTATTTTAACATGGAAGGTGTAAACTTTTGTAACAATAGATGACATTATATTTTTAAATTATTTTAATATTTATTATTTAAATAAATTTTTTTTATCAAATATAATTGCTATAAAATATGCTAGACAAAAATTTATTATATTGTTTGCAAATAATATAAAAAGTATATAAGAGAAGTATTAAGAATGTAAATGAAGAAAAAGCTAATTGTATGGATAGTAATATCTGCATAATAGAAAAGATTTGTGCCACATCCTTACGTAATTGTGTATGTATGTAGATAAATATTTGTAAAATTTTTAATTGAAATATTATATAGCAATTGAAAAGATTACAGTTAGTAATTTCTGTGATCATGTAACTTGTATTTATATACTAATATTCATTAATTATTTTTGTCATTTATATTATAAAATGATGTATTTATAATTTAACGATGATTTATTATGGTAATTTAAACTTTATTTTCATTAATTTTACTACTAAATTACTTTATACGTAAGCAAAATTAGTTTTCATTATATATATTATAGTATTTGAGAATGTAAATAAATTATATATTAAAATAAATAGGATTTAGGATTAAGTTTTGTTTATATTTTATTAAAAAATCGATATTTCAACGAACTCGACATACATTATCATCAGGAATAAATTATACAAATAACATATACAGTAAATAAACAAAAAGATTTTTTTACTTTATTAAATTATATATTAACACATGGGAAGATTATAAAGTAAAAAGATTTAAATGAATTAATTGATAATTATCTGCCACATAATTGTCGGGGCATTACATTTTGTCAGTCTTTATAGACTGAACTAAATATTAATAATTTTTTTTTATATTATCTAATATTTTTTGCTTTTTAAAGCAGTGGTGGTTCTTCTATTTATTAAAGCAGAATAAATCTAAAGATGTTCCCAAAATAAAATGAATAAAAACATTAAACTTATCATTAAAATAAAGCATCTAAATTTAGAACTACAGGTCGATATATTATCAGTATTGTAAATAGCTAAATATCTACAATTTTTTTAGAGAAATTTACAGAAATGAGTCTAGTCAACAAGGACGGCAAATCTAAATTTAGCACCACAAATAACAAAACCTAATAAAGTAATTACTTAATATCCAAACAGCAGACAGGTGAAACGAAGTCAAGTTAGTTCGGAGAATTTGCCTATCTTCATATGTATCACTCACTAAACCCCCGGGTGTTTATACGCAGTCGATAAAGTAGGTGAATGTTATTTCCATTCGTGATATCAAGCGACGTGAAGTTATCGTACATTGGCCCCGATGTAAAATGGGTGGCAGCGCGCTCACTCGCACGCTCCCCTCAGACGCGCGGCTTTGTATGCTAGGTTTAAATTCAGACTCGAACTTCACAGGGGCTGTTGACAGCGCGAAGGCCGCGTGCGTGCTTCGGCAAGGAGGTGCTGGCGTTTCTGTTCGGTATCTTGGTTGTCTATCATACCGACACAACGCTTGATTTGCTGCTGGCACTAGCTTGATATGAGTTGGAAAAGCTTGTGTTATCGGTTGAGTGTTTTTGTAATGAGGTTGGTTGTGTATCAGTGTCTAAGTTGTGTTGAATTTTCTTGTAAAACGCTTTTTCAATTTTTCTTTCGAATATTCCAGAAAAATTAAATAATATTCAAGTAAAGTACTACACTGTAAAAAAAATTTAACGAAATTACAGAAAAATAGTAGGAAAAGTTTACTATAAATCTATAATTTTATTTTACTATAAATATTCTGTATTTCTACCTCAAAATTCTGTAATTTTTACATAATTCGTAATAATCACAGAAAGTAAGTAAAAATGACCTGATAAGTATGTAAAATTGCTTAATTTCTGCAAATTGCATCACATACTTAATGTAGAATTACATATTGTTGGTATAAGTTCTTAAATTATGTAATATTACAGCTTGTATATTAATATCTGTAATAATTCAAAAAAATAATCTAAAAATAATTTTCTATCCCGTTGGTAATAACATTTTATATAATGTCTGTAATAGTTTTTATATATATTTTTAAACAATTATGTTAAAATTATAGCAGTTGAGTAATTATACCTAGAAATACTGTGTCATGGTTTGTAGGTAAAATTACATAATTTTTTTAGAGTGTAAGATTAGTAGCAAAATCCACGGAAAATCAATTTTTTTAAATATTATTATAATATGTATATTTACTATTAGTAAAACTCATAAAAGATCTTGTATACAAAAATATAAGGTATACCAGTAAATACACATAAAATAAGTATCATTTGATTGACGCAAATGCGTATAAAAGTATAATATCTAGAGTCAATTTTTGCTCTTGTTAGGAATTTTAATAATATCTGTGTGTTTTTATGTTTTGTTTCTGAAAACATTTTCAAAATGGCACAGAAACAAATGTTAATTACCAATCCGTCAAACTTGTCATAAAACAAAAGCAAGAATCATAGTTATTTTGTAAAAGAATTGTTTGCAACGTTAAGTATAAACGGTACCTATCCGTTTTGCTAATAAAAATAAAAAGCAATTGCACGTCCAAGTTTGTCGTCCATGCTTCATTTTTGTTTTTGATCGTTTTCCTAGATTTGCATGCGATCAAGCGCATCTTATTCATTACAGACTAATGCATATATCAAGTGCGGCTGAATTAAGAAAACTTGATTAATTATTTACGAGAAGCCATTCGTATAGCAGTTGGTTTGACGTCATCCGCTTAATAGCAGTTTTTGTTTGAGCTGTAAGTTTCTATGAAGATACTGTTCTAGTGTGAGAATATGGAAACTAATTCTGTAAAATCTATTATAAATAACAATTTAAAATACAAATATTCACTTTATGTACCCATAAGCGTATAGTACAAACACTTTCAAGTAAATATTACTTTACGTCAAACAAACAACTTATGCTGTATCCACATTTATGATACCTCATATACATGCTTTTTAATTATAACCGTTTAGAAACAATTACTCATGTGAAACGCACTTAAGTATACTTTCTTATCTACTCATTGGACGTCCACACATATATACATCTTCAATGTCACTAATGTCACTTAAATAACATACCCAACAAAAAAAATTAATTTTTATTAAAATATCTTAATAACATTTACTTCTAATATTTAAAAAAAATTACATAGAATAAAAGTGCGATAATTTTTAGTATTTTCAATTTAGATAAAAATTACAGAACATGATTTATCTTAGAAACTTAATACTGTACAGAAAGTATAAGGTACATTTCAATCAAAAATTAAATATTTTTTATATTACTAGTATTTTAACTGATTTATAAAAATTAAAATAAAAGCAATCTGTAATAAAAAATTTGCAAATTTAATTTTATAATTTTCACAATTCGTTAACAAAATTTAGCGTAATTTTATTTTCCGAACGATTAAAGAATTAGAATCTCGATATATGTATGTGTATGTGTAGTGTCGGCTAGGTAATACAGCCAAACTATACAAACCGTAACGTCGATAATTTCGCATACGCTGCACGATTTACAAAAATGCAACTTCAGCCCGACTGTATATAGTTACTATACAATTACCATAGTACGAAACGCTATTTTAATGATATACTACCGAAAACTCTAAATGAACTACATTTCACAATTTTGTAACTAACTTTTATGCCGATTAAATTAAGCAAAAAAAAAAAATAATTTAACGTTTTATATTTTATATACGGAATAGTAATGTTAATAAACAGGTTAAATTTATGCAAATTTGATATTAATTCATATATATATATATATATATATATATATATATATATATATACAGTCGATTCCGCTTAATTGGGACACATCGGGACTAGGGCATTTTGTCCCAATTAAGCGGCTGTCCCAATTAACCGAATTTTACATAAAATTAAGCAATCCATATTTTTCTTTTAATAATTTTATTTTATAAATTCTTGGAAAAAACTATAAACTACATATAACCAAAAAAATATAAACTTTTAAGAAAAAATAATAATAAATTCCAAAATAAAATAATAAATAACGAACCTTCCACGCGCGAGGTGTAGTGGTAACTGAATCATAATTGAATACGTAACGATTGAGACAGCGAGGTAGACTCTCACAGCTTTAATGACCGGTGCCGCGCCACGCCGACGCGAGGGTAAACATTTCATACGTGAATGAATGTGTTGGGAAAAAAGTTCACAGCGCGCGATACTAATGTAATTAATTGATACATATTTGCTAGTTTTTTAAATATAATTTTCCATGTTGTGAATCAAAAAGATATGAAGCGTATCATATTAAATTTTTTGTAAATATTTTTTCTTTTGAATACATATTTGTAACATAATATATACTGCGATCTTAAATTTACTGTCCCAATTAAGCGGAATGTTGTCCCAATTAAACATGTAAATTTACTGTTGGTTCCTTGGTTTGGTTTCTGTTCTTTGAGATTTGGCCCAAATAAGCGGCTGTCCCAATTAAGCGGTGTCCCAATTAAGCGGAATCGACTGTATTGTTTAAATTAGTGGTTATTTTGTAAGAAAGTATTATTTTATTAATTAATAAAAATAGGTATTTTAATAAATATTTAAATCTTTCAGAACTCATTATATTAAAATAAAACGGCTTTAGACTGGAAAACTGATACAAATGACATTTGTAACACCGAAACGTTGATTATTAATAAATGTTAATACAGAACTACAACCTAAAGACAACTGGGCATGTGTAGAATATGGAATACTTATGTTGCATTGTTATTTCATACAGTGTAAGTGTCATGGAACAATGACAATATTTGGGCAAACAATACAACCTATTTAATTAGTTGCAGAAAAAAAACTTTAATGTATGTATATATATATATATATATATATTTTCTCAATATATATATATATATATATATATAGTATAATAAAGTTTACGGCTGGAATATTTATTTTTAAAAACTTTTTTGTTATGTGGGTGAAGCAGCCAAAACAGTAAGATGTTTAAGGATAAATCAAACACTCATTTTTAAATTTTGACGAGCTTTCGACCAACGTTCGAGTCTTTATCAAGTCGCTAAAAAGACAATGAAGAAAGCATTTATTAGAAAAATGTCAAATAAATATAAATATATATTATGTATATTTATTTGACATTTTTCTAATAAATGCTTTCTTCATTGTCTTTTTAGCGACTTGATAAAGACTCGAACGTTGGTCGAAAGCTCGTCAAAATTTAAAAATGAGTGTTTGATTTATCCTTAAACATCTTACTGTTTTGGCTGCTTCACCCACATAACAAAAAAGTTTTTAAAAATATATATATATATATATATATATATATATATATATATATATATCCTTGTATTTATGTGTATTTTAAAATTAATTATAGTTATATTTCAAATATTGTCAATAATAACAAATCTAAAAATTAAAAAAAAAATATCGCCGATATAATATCATAAACTGACAATTTGTATTACTGTATACCGTCAAAACTAATAAAACACAAATATTTATATTCGATATCTAGTACATAAACATCTACCCATACACATTTAAATTCTCATAAACAAACGCATTGCAGAAATAAACTTTGTATTTTAGTATCTAATTGAAAACCAGTAATTACAATAGTTACGTCTAAATAAACAAACCATAAATTCATTTAGATGTAGTTTCAATAATTTTATAAAACTCTAGGCAGTAAACTTGTCTATCGCAAAGTTTATAATATTGCCAAGTTTGCAGTCTGCGTTCAGTTTGTAGCGACTTTTTAATCGGTAATGTTGCCAACTATATGTACGGTTGGTCACCCCGGCTGTGCCGTAAATAATCAACGTAAATGAATTTAAATGCTTCACGATGCTAATATACGGTTATTTTGCATTGCGTATGCAATTCCAGAAAGAAAATTTAATAAGAATTGATATTGTTTCTGCAGCGATTATGTTCATTGAAAAATTTCCTAGTTTAAATGCGTAACTAGTTTGAGTCGACGTCTATTTATTTATATTAATTCTTGTTAATAATATTTCATTGCGACAACTATAAAATTATTTATAAAATGACTTTAGATATTAATATTTAATATTAATATATAATTTAATGCATTTACGTTTATTAGTATGAAATTATATTGCGTTATATACAGTAAAACTTGTTTAATTAAGATTAAAATTATTTAAACTTAAATTACAGGGAATAAAAAATAAAGATTTTTAAAAATTTTTTAGTTGTTTTATTTATTTATTTATACAATTTGAATTTAATGAAACAGCTTTTTTTTAGCATTATTTATTGAATCTAAGTTTGTAAACAAATAATCAGTATCAGCATTCTTGCCCACTAATTTTTTGAAAATGCATATTAATTTTTTATAGTGCAAGCTGTTTACAACTCTAGCCATCTTACAATTAAAATTTCTTTCCATTTTAATCTTTCATCCAACATCCGATTGCTCCGTCTCGCATCTGCATACGTAACTTGTAACTTTTTCACACCTCTAAATTTGTGGCCAGTTTAATTACACTTATCGGATGCAAGAACGCTCTGTTACTCATTCCGTCGTCTGTATGATGATGAAGAAAAGGGTTTATCTCTGGCGATACGGTTGCAGCAGCACCTGCCGTTTATATCAATTGTGATTTATATGCAGTAGGCGAGATACGATCGGTATACATATTATACAAATAAGAACGTGTATTCCTAGGCATAGCGATATGCAAGCTTGGCGCCTGATTTTACTAGATATTTACATATAGATATTTTGATTAAATATGTAGGAAGTTTTATTTGATAAATTGCGTATTTAACTAGTTATTATCATATTTTGAAAAAAAAATATGTCTAGTTTACTTTATTTTTGATGCTATACAGAGAATAAATAAATAGCTGTTTAATTTAATTCCAGGTAGATGATTAAATTTCATTAGCTAATCATTTCTATAACATTAATTCTCTATTTAAATATAAATTAGTTAAAATTAAATTATAATTTCAAATAAAATTTAGATAAATAATGGACATATCGATAAATAAAACAACTAAAATATTAGAAAAATTATATCTACAACAATACTTGTAAGAATTTTGCAGCTTGTTCTACTAGTGGGTAAAGAATTTTAGTGTTGAATTGGAAAAAACAAATCGGTTAATAATATTTGTTATTTCAAATAATTTTAATTTTTATTAAATTCAACTCTATTAATAAATATTAAAGTCCGGTTGCATAAAGCATTGTTAACTTAATCGATTAGTAAATTAATTGACAAGTTGACAAATTTATTAACTTCCAGAGCGTTTAACAATGTTTTGTGCAACCGCATTTGTGTAATAGTTTTATTATAGTACAAATTTAGAATCAAAGTAGCTAAAAAAATGTTAATAAAATATTAAATATAACTTCAAATATGTAAAAACTATTGAAATAAAATTTCAGTAAAATATAAATAAGACTTAACGTATCGAAATTGTTACATATTTATATCGAATAGTATATAATATAAAATCCATGAAAGCGAAACATCTAAATATAGGAATATAGACGTTTTCATATAACCAGGAATGTAATATCTAAAATTTATGTTAATATGAAATGCGGGTATAAGTAGGCCAACAGGCTATAGTATTTATTATTTTATGACTGCAATGAATAAATCGTACGTATTATATTACATTTATGCTTTATCTGATCCACTTATAAATACAAGATTTATCAGGTTTGATTTCAACTCAATGATAAAATTACTCATATTTGGATTATTGTCTCATAAAATTTTAACAAATTGTTTAAATCAAACGCTTAACATAAATACTTAAACTATGAGTATGTATTTATTTTTATAAGTGTAAATAGAGTGCTTCTAAGAGAACAATGTCTTTGAATATATATAGTAATAAGTACAACTACATTCAGATATAAAAATTTTATCTACTAATTACGCGCTATATTTGAATATCGATGATTTTTTGCATAGGTTATAGTTTAGAACAGCGGTCGGCAACAGGCGGACGCGGTCCATATCCGGACTGCGGAAGGTCGAAACTTGGACCGCCAAATATTGTTAAATAACTTACCTACCTATTCAATTTAATTAATATTTTTATATAACTAGTTTTAGTAGATATAGATACATAGCTGTTGCTATGTTGAGCTGTGTAGCCTATTGTGTTTTATATATAATTACTTAAATCAGTCAAATTAAAAATTTAAAACTAGTAAGTATTATAAGTTTTTTTTTCTGGAATTCGATAAAACTTTTGAATAGTATCCGGACCCCACTTAAAATTACTTGCCGACCCCTGGTTTAGGATAATAAAATATTTCATGAATAGTAACAATAAATAATTAAAAATTAAATAAGAATAAATAGCAATAAAAACTAATTGAAAAACGATATTGCAAAGTATAATCATATAAATAACGATATTTCAAATCACACTATAAAGCGCAGACTTTTTCCATAAACTGTACGATAGTTTCTGATAGGTTTAAATTGACTCTTAAAAATTGTGAATTCAATTCATATATTTTCCGGTTTTTTTTTTGTTCGCTTAAAAGCACTATACAAAATAGATTATACATATATGTATACCATGTAACCATAAAACTTACTCACACCAATGAGTATTTGAGTTATCAGTCAACATTTTTTAACCCATTAAAATTTTGTAAGTTTATTTATTACTCAACAGTTTTCATGACTTTATATAAATATAAAATCGTATATAATTGATTGATTCTCGATAAAATATTTAACTTAAAATATTAGACAATGTTGTCTATAAAAATGTTCCAGAAATGAACACTTTATCATCAACTAACTAACCGCTTAATTTTTCCACCAACAAGCCTGTATTTAATCAAACGCGTTGAATGTTAAAATTAGTACCAAACAGTAACACGTTACAGATTTATGGATCAAGTATTTTGATAACATGCATTTAAAATATGATTAATTGGAAAGGGGGCATTGTCAGCGAACGAGGAAGACGTATAGCCGTATAATTAAACGTCCCGCAATACGCGGCAGTCGCGTACATACTCCCTCTAGCGGGACGCTGTTTGGAAGTTTTCTTCACCCAGGCCGCCGAGATGCAATGATACGTTTTGAGAATTCGTTTCGGAATAACAAATTGCCTCATCTCTCGCTGTTGTTATCAACACGGTGTTGTAGCCGGTTCGGTTTGTGAATGGGAAAAAACAAGTTAGCTGTGGATCTCGTGATATTCTTCTGATATTTAAATGGTGTTATATCCATTATGGTAGGCTGCAGTGATATGTAATGAGTTTACCAAAAATGAAATGTCGTCTGGTTATTGAGAATCTGATAAATTAAACTGAACGAAGCCAAAAAATGTTTATTTTTTTAAAGTTGCTAAGAAATAAAAATAATAAATTTGTAATTTTTAAACCATTTATATTATAGGTGTTCTCGAGTAAAATCGCTGATTTTAAAATTTAATTGAGAAAACTTAAAGGTTTGTTTGCTAACGTTGTATTTAATAAATACTCATTTACTGACATATCTAAATATTTTTTTTTTTAATTTTAATTTTTACAAATATTTTTTTCGTTAAAATTTTAGTACAATTTTTTTAATAATACAATTTATTATTACATATTTATTTATTATATGAAAATAACTATAATATCCCAATTAAATAATAATATAAATAAATTTATCATATTAAACATCAAAACTGTACATTTTTAAATTCTATTTTATTTATAAAAATTGTAAAAGATCTTTTAATTTACTTAATAATATATCTTTTCTATAAATTTACGAAAACATTAATAATTTCGATATTTCTTAATCTTGTCAATATGCGGTATTAACATCTGTACCGAAGTACTTTACAAAGCAAGTATCTAGCCACAAAGTACCTTTGAGGTCATTTTGAATTATTAGTTGTCTCAAAACTCTGTTCGGAAACACATCGAATTGCGTACGAACATGTAGTAGCAAATGCGTAAACTTAACAAAGAAGAAGTAGTTCTTGTTTAGTAACTATAGTTTCTATTGATAAACATAGTTCTACCTAATTTTTCTGTAGACATGTACTTTGAGCAACAACTTTAAATAAAAATAAATTTGTGTAATATTTCTATAAATTGTTTTAATTATAAAAAATAACATTATATATCTTTTTTATCTTTAATCTGCACAATTTGTTTCAGTATTATAAAATCGATATATTTATTTCTGTACCGATGTAGATCTAAGTAAATTTTAAGAAAAAAATATTACGAATAAAAAATTGTTATAATAATCTAAGATTACATTTTGACAGAACAAATAAACATAGTTACCGTTTACTATTCCGACTTCCAAAAACAATAGTGTTTCATTTGGAAATTAGTTCGTTTTATTGGTTTTGATACGATATAATTAGCTTGCTAATGATTAACTACATGTTTAATTAAAATTTACAACTTTCCTTGCATGACCAAAAATTAAATTGTTGTAAACTACTGAAAGATTTATAGCTATTTATGTGTGTTGGACATAATTTCCCTATTACAGTGTAAAGCAAATTTCACATTTTTTTAAATTACCTAATCATTTTGTTTAGTTGCCCGTCAGACAGCAAACCGTTCGGACGTGTTTGCTAGTTTATCTGTGCGACATTACATAAGACTTAAAATATAATCCGATTAATATTATTAATATTATAAACATATTACACTATTGTTAGTTTTCGTATTATATTGTTATATAATACAAATCAATTACATCAAGTTAAAGTATATATACATACTTTGACAAAATGCCTGAATCCAGCAGTGGTGCAATCACAGTACCAGCAAATTACGTTATCGCTGTAACTACAACATCAATTACAACGATAAATACAAATACTACGTTTACAAATACGTCGCCAATCGTATCACCAATGGAATATGCATATTCGCCTATTAGACAATTAACATATAGTGACATAAATAATTTTGAAACAAGTGCTAACCAATTACAAAATGAAAGTGGTTCTCTTAGTCCGATCTGTGCATGGCAAGTGATCACAAGAAAAAGAAAAGGAGATGAAAATACTACCGCTCAGCAACCAAAACGAAGCCAAAATATTCATAAAAATAACAACATGATCCATACGTCAAACAGGTACTCAATTTTGCAAAGCAATACAGAACCAAATAGAAATGAGTTATCAAATAACAGTGTAAATAATAAACCTTCACAAGAGTCAAACATACAAAACTCAACCAATAGAGAGCCTAAACCACCCCCAGTATACATAAAAGACGTCACTAATTATTCTGCAATGATATCATCTATTAAAATTGTTCTTAAAGATGACGAATTCATATGTAGATCATTCACAAACAATGAAATTAAAATAAACACAAACTCAATAGATGCATACCGTCGGTTAATCCACTTATTGAGACAAAACAATATAGCGTTTCATACTTATCAACCAAAACTAGAAAGAGCTTATAGAGTTGTAATCAAAAACCTGCACTATTCAGTAGCAACAGATGAAATCCAAAAAGAATTAGAAACGAAAGGCTTCCTAATACGAAATATAATAAATATCAAAAGCTGGAAAAACAAAGAACCCCTTCCAATGTTCTTTGTAGATCAAGAACCGAACGAAAATAACAAACAAATCTATGAAATAAAATCGATACTCGGAACAAAAGTCGTCATAGAAGCGCCAAGAAAAAAAAGAGAAATTGTTCAATGTATGAGATGCCAAGAGTATGGTCATACAAAAACATACTGCACCAAACCGTACAACTGCGTAAAGTGCGCCGGAAATCACGCAACAAAAACCTGCCAAAAAAAACGAGAAACTACCGCACTATGTGCACTATGCAATGGACCACACCCAGCAAATTACAAAGGTTGTACTGTTTACAAAGACCTTCAAAAAGCAAGGGAAAAAAATATCACCCTAAATTACAACCAGAGAAAAAATCAAACAAATCAAGAATTTCAATTAAACGAACTTGAATTCCCAGCCTTAAACTCAAACCATACCAACAATATGGACCAAAGCTTTTCTCAAATTACAAGCAATCAAACCATCACACAAAATAACCAAACTAACACACATAATAACAACCAAATTACGCTTCAATATTTTCTCAGCAAATTTGAAGAAATGTTCAATAAAATGATGAATCAAAACAGCACAATAGTTAATATGTTATCCATGTTGATACAAAATATGAACCGTAATGGATAATACACTTCGAATAGCACTATGGAATGCCAACGGTTTGGCACAACATAAACAAGAAATAGAAATATTCTTAAACGAAGAAAAGATAGACATTTTACTAGTTTCAGAAACACATTTCACCCAAAAAAATTACTTTAATATTTATAAATATAAAACTTATTACACTCTTCACCCGGACGAGACAGCACACGGCGGAACTGCCGTTATTATTAGCAACAAACTAAAACACATTGAAATTGAAAAATACCAAAAAGAATATCTTCAAGCAACATGCATCCAAATATACGACGTACATGGACTGCTAACAGTAGCCGCTGTATACTGCCCTCCAAAACATGCTGTTAAAAATCAACAATTTGAAGAATTCTTCCACACACTAGGAAACCGATTTATTGCAGGCGGTGACTTTAATTCTAAACATCCACACTGGGGATCGAGAACAATCAACCCGAAAGGCAGACAGCTGCACTCTACTATTATCACGAACAATTATTCTCCCATAAGCAGTGGAAAACCCACTTACTGGCCTACAGATCCAAACAAATTACCGGATCTGCTAGATTTCTTTGTCTCAAAAGGAACTTCATCAAACTACATAAAAGTAGAAGATTCTTTCGACTTACACTCGGATCACTCACCGATCATAGCTACCATAAGCAAATCGATAATACAAAATGAAAGAAAACCTAGTCTATACAATAAAAAAACCAACTGGAATCAATTCAGAACATACTTAGATGATAACTTAAATCTACAATCTTTTTCTTCTTTAAAAACTGAAAACGACCTAGATGCAGCTGTAGAACTGTTGACACTCAATATACAACAAGCAGCCTGGCAAGCTACACCATATGCCAAAGTCTGCAACCAAAATGTCACAAATTATCCTAAACATATTCGGGATAAAATAGCAGAAAAAAGAAGAGCTAGACAAAAGTGGCAGCTTAGCAGGCATCCAGAAGATAAAAGAATTTTAAATAATCTAAGTAAAAATCTAAAAATCAAATTAAAAGATCTAAAAAACGAATCTATAGAAAGTCATATTAGCAGTTTAAGCCCTTACAAAGACTCGGATTACTCGTTGTGGAAAACAACCAAAAAATTAAAAAGACCGATACAACACATCCCCCCAATAAGAAAACCAGACGGAAAATGGGCAAGGACGGATGAAGAAAAAACTGAAGTATTTGCAAATCACTTTAGCGATGTTTTCAAACCAAATGATTCACAAAATTCAAATCATGATGAACAAATATTGCAGTACCTGGAGGTTCCGCTACAATTATCACCACCTATCAAGCAGTTTACACCCTCAGAAATAAAACAAGAAATCAAACATTTAAACAACAAAAAAGCTCCTGGATACGATCTCATCACTGCCATAATACTTAAAAATCTTCCAAAAAAAGCAATAACTGCAATTACTCAAATCTTCAACGCAATAATCCGAATTCAATACTTTCCCATCCAGTGGAAGTTGTCACACATTATACTAATATTAAAACCAGGTAAACCCAGTCATGAACCTTCTTCTTATAGACCAATCGCTCTATTACCTTTACTATCTAAATTACTAGAAAAACTAATACTGAAAAGGTTAAAACCAATAATAGAGACAATCGATATAATCCCAGACCATCAGTTTGGTTTTAGAGAACAACACTCAAGTCTAGAACAAATTCACAGAATAATTAAAGAAATAGAATCTGATCTAGAAGAAAAGAAAGTATGTTCAGCAGCGTTTCTCGACATTAGTCAAGCTTTCGATAAAGTCTGGCACCCAGGTTTATTGTATAAAATAAAAAAACACTTACCACATCAATATTACCTACTATTCACGTCCTATCTGACTAACAGATTTTTCCAAATAACTCACAACGGTGTTTATTCTGAATATTATCCAATAGAATCAGGAGTTCCACAAGGAAGCATTTTAGGACCAATATTATATCAAATATTCACATCAGATTTACCTACATCAGAAAACACAACTACTGCTACATATGCGGACGATACTGCCATATTAGCATCAAATGAAAACCCAAGACTAGCATCACAACAATTACAAAATGCATTAAACAACATCGAAAACTGGGCCAATAAATGGAAAATCAAAATAAACGAAAACAAATCAGCACACATTACATTCACAACAAAACATATATCTTGCCCGGAAGTTAAAATAAATAACCAAACTCTACAAGAAGTAACAAAAGTTAAATATTTAGGTATGCATTTAGATACAAAATTAACATGGAAACCTCACATAATCGCCAAACAAAAACAAATAAATATTAAAATTAGAAATCTCAACTGGCTTATCGGACGGAACTCAAAATTACCTTTACATCACAAACTGCTAATTTACAAAGTTAGTCTAATTCCAATTTGGACATATGGAATTCAAATGTGGGGCTGCGCTAAAAAAAGCAATATTAATATTATTCAAAGAACACAAAACAAAGCATTAAGACTGATGGCAAATGCCCCATGGTACGTAACCAACGAAACACTCCACAACGATTTAAAAGTGAAATACGTCACCGAACAAATAAAACTCTTTTCTACAAAATATGAACATCGTCTTAACTATCACCCGAATTATCTTGCAGTAAATCTTTTAAACAACGAAAACGAAAAAAGAAGACTACAAAGAAAAAAACCACTCGATTTAGGAACATAAGAACAATAATTAGAAGCTACGAAGACACATCATTAGATGCATCTTCTCTCGTGTTACTGTAAAATACATCATATTTGCTGGTTGGCTTAATGGCCAGTTGTAAATAAATTTGTAAATAAAAAAAAAAAAAAAAAAAAAAAAATCATTTTGTTTATTTATTGTGATTGGTTTATATTTATTAAAAAATGTAAAAAATGCAATTAATTTACCTTAATGCAGTCATTTTAATTTTATGATTTTGTTGTTGGCAAGTTGACAATTACATAACAATTCGAAAAAGTAGATATACATAATAAAATTCAGAAATATGTATCTAAAAATGTTTTAAATGTTTCATTTAAAATTATATTCTTTAATAGTATATTTTTACATTTAGATGTTTTTTAAATAATTTAATAAACAGAAATAAAAAAATTTAAAACACCTGTATTATGAAAATATTATGTCAAATTTAAAAATAAGTTTTAAAATATTAAATAGCATCCAACTTTTACTCAAACTATTTTATTAAAAAAATTACAAATGATAAAGTCATATAGCTTATCAGATCGTTTAAGTATGCTGTATAAAATATTTCATACTAATTATAAAAAAATATATTGAAATATTTCGCTTAATGGAATTTTCGGTAATTATATAAAATATTTTGGAAACAAGATAAGCAATATTTGAATTAGTTGAATATGTTTAATAGTATGTTATATTAGTAATCTTATCTTTTTGTTCAAAATCAAAAACATTCCACCGCTAAAAAATTCTTATATTGATTTTTTCTACTGCTAATCAAACGATAGTAAAAAATTTACAGTATTTACATATTTTGTCAATATAATGCCAAAAGTACTTCATTATGTATAAATACGATTAAATTCTTAACATTTTAAAACTATTACCACATTTTGTGTTCTAATAGCTACATTTTTAAGTTTCTGACTTTTATTTAGATATTTAAATTCAATAGATTTTTTCGTGTCTACTACATTTTAACTTTAAGTTATTATTTTTATTACTGCTCAAGAAACAAAAATATTGTAAATTTGGATAGAGATAATAATAAAAAAAACAACTTAAAGCAATTTTTATAATCACACACAAAAGTAATTCTTTCACTTTAAAAAGTTATATTATGGTAAAATCTGTAGAACCATACCTAAGGTTGTATAAAACATTGCTAAAAGCTTTGTCCTATTAAGGAATTAATGAATGTGGTGCTTTATTGATAAATGAAAATCTAATTGACTAATTAACTTATTAATTAAATTAAGATTGTTTTATGCAACTGGAAGTCTGAATGAGGCTTAAAACTTGTAAATTCAAATCAAATAATAACAAATAATCTTTAAAAATAATAAATATAAATTTAAAATAAATAAAACGCGCAATTTAATTTTACAATGTTATTTAATTAGTTTAAATTTTAAATTGTTTTAGTTTTTGTATTTTTTAAATCAGAAAAACAGATACAATTTTATTTTATTTTAAATAATAATGCTTTAGGAAACAATTGTCCAACATAAACTCCAGTAAAATACAACATAAACTGAAATTAAACCATTTAGATTTTATATGTAAGTCTTACTAAATTATGTTATTTACTAAAATCGCTTTATATCTTCGTAAAAATTTCATTGGGGCATATAAAACTTCTTCATCAGCGTGAGTAAGTTGAATGAAATAAAGCAACAAATTTCAGTTTCATGCACGACTTTGATGGTGTGCGGAAAATTTTATATATTCTCCGTAATTGAATAGCATTCGACGGTATAAGTATAGTTGCTTTAATTAAAATACACTGACTACCATGGCTAAATGCAAAATTAACGTTTCAGATATTGTCCTGATTATATGTTTTTATATTTTGCAAAAATATAAGTTATGGGAAATAGTTATTTTTTAATTTAATATTTTTTATTATCCAAATAAAATCTTTCAACATTTTATTAAATATAATTAATTCATCCTGCATCTAATAACCACCATAAACTCGTATATTTTACATATTTTTTTGCAATTGAAATAAAATTTATATTTGATATGTTTTCAATTATTTACATATATAAAATGAAATTAGATTTTAAATATCTTATAATAAATATATCAACTTAAAAATATTAGAACATGAAAATCCATAGTCGTCTATCTATAAAACGGTTATTGACACCAAAAACATAAAATAAGCAAGAATCTTCGAAACGGACACATCACATAGTTGGAAATTCATTAGCATGCAAGCAGTCGTGTGTATGTGTGTGTGTGTGTGTGTGTGTGTGTGTGTACGGGAAACTAACCTAACCTATCCTAGACTTGACTCGGTCGAATGCAAGAAGCAAGCTGGCGTGAATGTCACATGCGCCAGCAGGCCCATGGCACATGGCAGGTTCTCGGTGCTAGGGAACTTCTCCTAGACTGCCGCCGGCACTACGTTAGAATTCTCCGTCAAGTTAGTCCTTCGAGCCGGCTAGATTAATTAAAATGTCCCCTGCAGTATTTTGTGCGACGGATGAGTTGCCCTGAATATTAGACAAGTGTCTGTATGATGTATGACTATGAAAAAATACTCGAAAATTTATTTATAATTTAAACTATTTGAAGAAACAACAAATATTATACTCAATAATTTTTATTAGATTTTTATTATCTAGCAATATTAAATAAAAAAATCAGTGAGTAATATTTAATTAAATAATTATTGTTGTTGTTTAGTTTAAAAAAAAAATTAATAAAGTAACATATTTTAAATTTACAACATAGTCAAATAAATCTTATCCAAGTTTAATAACAACTTTTATCTAAACTACAATTTATGATAAATTGAATAACTAGTTCAGTCAATATCTAATCAATTCAAAATTTGTAGCTAATATTTTCAAACCCAAATAAATTTTACATATTTTGTTACAAATGTTTTTTAATTTTATATACCTATTTAAAAAATATTATCATTTTAGAAATAAGATTGAAAAAAGCATAAATTTAATTAAATAAAGTGACATATTTTTGTAATTACAATACATATAAGTTTTAATAAATGTAAAAAAATATTCTAAAGTTAAAAAAATACTAAAATGACAAATGTCTATCTTAGTGCCATAAAAGTTATATTATGGAAAGCGGTGTTCAATAAATCATCCATATGTAAATAGAAAATCCTCTTAAATTCGGAATAACAAATTGTTAAGACATTTGCATGTCAACTTATAATTTAACGAAATGTTACGTGATTCGTGAAATTCGTAACTTTTCTAAACATAAGGCGCATATTAAACTTAAAAGCGGATTTCAACGTTGTCTATATAAATCTTTGTACTATACAAATTTCAAGAAGGCTCTTTATGTATATAATATGCCTACTTAATCTTCAAAATTTATTTATATTAATTTGTTTTACTTTAGTTCTAATTATCATTATTTTATATTTAAAATAATAATATAACAAAAATAATATTTAGTGTGCATTTTTGTCAACTAAGTACAATTAAACGAGCATCTAATAATGGTTATTATTCTTGAAAATAAAATATACGCCATGAGTCACAAGTAAGTACATTAATTAATCCGAAGAAGTAATAATCATTATAATGTATAATACTACAATTTTTCTATCAATATTCAACATAAAAATTCACTTTCTAGTTTTATACGTACAATAATTTAAAATAATATTAATATAAAAAAACTGTAAAAATATTAATTTGTGGAAATAAAAAAAGAATTCTGGATTAAATAAGTATGTTTTTGAGTATTTAATTATGTTTGTTAAATTAAATACTAAATATAAATTATTTTTGTTAAGTAAATTAAATTTTGATTTTACATTTTTTTGTTTTGTTATTTTTATATTTTTAATATCTAAAATTATAATTGAGGATGTTTCTTTTTTGTACACATACGCAAAGAAATACGAAGATTTTTTTATAATTGTGATAAAAAGCTGTAACTTTATTAAATAATGATATAATAAATGCTACTTTTGAATGTAACCAAAAACAGTTCTGTATTGTTTGTTAAAACTTGAACCTGAATTCAAATGTAATTATTTCATTAAAAATCGACAAACAATTTTGTTTTCTGTAAACATGAACTACGGACAATATTAGTTCAAACTTATAAACATAAATTACAATAAAAAAAAAGTTTTAGTTAATTTACAACCTGGACAAAACTCGTGCAATAAAAAAAATATGTTTACAATCCACAATAAATAGTAGGCTATGCCAAAAACATATTCCACCAATCCAACCAATATATTCTCTCGAACCACGACAAGCTAGACAGTAGCAACTTGTTTAGGCAACCCGTTCGACAACATCTCTAATCAGAAACAACCAAACATACATGCATCCCAAATGTCTGCGCAAGCGCATTTAGGGACCGCGCGCGTCGACAATCCTACAAATTATAATCCAATAATCATTAATCAAGGTGTCAGTCACGCACTGTAATTATTCGCACATACACACACTCATATGCGGGCACACACACACATTGCGAATTCGCAATTAACACACGGTGTGTCATTACATGGTGCGCTGTCAAAGTCAGTACCGCGAGATCGGTTGTGCGCAATTGCAGTTACATCCCGCCAAATGCTTGGCATCTGTTGGCATGAGTACGGATATGTGTGTGTGCATCTGTAAACTGCCGGAAACAAACGAACTTTGACGATGTGTCAGTCATGCGGCTCGTATATCATGTTAGTGAGGTTATGGGGCATAGTTTCTGATTTGCGAATATGAATGTGTGATCGAGTTATCAAATTAATTACAGGATAATGTTCTCTAATATGACAGAAACTATAATAATTTTTACTGCTTGGTAAATATAATTTAAAGTATATTCTAAAAATAAATACATAATTTTCAGTTTACTACAGTTTTTGAAAATTGTTTACATTGAAAATATTAAACTTCTCATATTTACAAAAAAATAATTATTTGTAACTACAAAAACCGTGAAATATTTTTAGTTTATAACAAATTGTCAATAACCATGTATCAAATGTTACATATTCCTGAAAAGAGTGACAATAGTATGCTTGGTTTTATTTTAGAACATTATCAAATCTTATTGTAACCTGCAATTTAACACAAAATGTTCAGTAGGAATTCGAAATTGTACAGTGCAAACTTCTAAATATAAGCGGTTAAAATTTTACTTTTGAATGAAATTTGAAAATCTTTATTTTTTTTAAATTGTTAAAAAGTCTTTTTGTGTACTTGAATATTAATAATTTAGTTTAGAAGGAAAAACAACCTTGGAATAAAGTCTGGAATACCTATACGTTAATTAACAATTAGAACTGAGTCATTTAAATTTATCAGTTTAGCAGGAAAAAATTTATGTATATTTAGAAATAAAAATTTTAAATATATTTTTTGTATTATACTCGTATATAATTATTTGTATAGGAAAAAATCAGTATTAAATTGTCAAATTTGCCTGCAAAATAATAAATTTAAAATTTTCTTCAAAAATATTAGAAAACAATCAAAAATTTTAGAAACTACATATTAAAAGGTTTTTGAAAAATAACTTTGTTCGGTTTGTTAAACTTTGAAATAAACTATTTCCAATCATTCACTTTATAAGCACTAAGCAGCGCTAACCAAGAAAGCAATTACTATTTTAGAATTTTTTTAAAGTTTATTTTTATTATTTTTATGTTTGCTGATAAGCAAAAAGAAGGCATACAAAAATTGTGTATTAAAATTGCGCAAAAAGCGGCAAATTTTTGAACCGTTATTGTTTTTTGACAATTAATTTAAAATTATACTTAAATTTGGTGTTGCATTATTAAAAAAAAAGAAAATCTAATAAAGCACAGTTATACTGGAAGGTTATACTTACATGAAATTTCAAACATGAAATTATTCAATGTTTTGCTAGATGCTACTAGTTCTGCGAACTATAGAATAAAAATCGAATACTATTGTGACAGACCATAAACTATGTAAAATTTCAAAATATGTGCATAATACATTTAGAACCAATTTTAAGCACAATAAACTTATTAAATTTGCTGCTACTAGAAATTACATTCTAATAAACAAATAAATGTATAAATAAATACAAATACAATTAAAATTTTAAATAAGTATGTTAAAAAGTAATAAAATAAGCAATAACTATAGTTAAAGTGTGTTGACCTAAAATAAACAAAGCTCAAACTATAAGAAGCCACGAAAAATCCGTATATAATCATTTAGACACCCTATATTGGAAATATATTACTTTAGATATTTAACATTTCTTAAACCCTCTCTGCGTTATATAAAAACGCGTTATATTAGAATGTTTTTAAACAAAACTTAATTGAAAGAATAAAACTTTATTGTAATGCGATCGTGTTTATGTTTATACTAGCTGCTTGTTATCGGCGAACAGTGATTGAAAATTTATAGTTTTCATATTTTTTTACAGTCGGAAACGTAAACAGCTAGGGAATATAAATACGAGTAAAAACATAGTTGGTAGTGTTGCTATACTCTATATAGATTATACTTCATACTTCACGTTCATGTTTTGCACTTGTTTTTCGAATCAGCCAACTGTGTTTGCTGTTTGATACTTGCATATTATTCGTGATGATTCTTTTTTTTTTCTTAAATAAACAAATAGCTTTCTCGCCTACGTGTATTAAACCGAAAAATTTCTATTTTACACTTTATACTTTTTGATAAAGTTTGTTTAGTTTTCATAGTATATCTAATATAAATATATTAAAATATATAAAATTATTTTTGTAATTTTAATTTATTTAGATTTGTATAGATTATAAAAGGCAAATTGCTGCATTTTGTAATTTTTGCTATAATAATTTAAGTAATATATATTAATATAAATTTACGTATATGTTTTTTTATGTTGTAAAATTATATATTTATATATACTTGATATACATATTTCTGTTTTGTACTTAGAAATATATGACATAATATAGAAATTAATTTACGCCAACCACTGTCAATCGCCAACTTATTTACTTATTGTACGTATATTATTTAAATTCTGAATTAAAAACAAACTAGCTGCTTTACAATAAATAATAATAAATTAACCTTATATTTGTCAAAGTTAAATTCTACATTAAATTTAAATAAAACTGTTTTTAAAAATATATTTTAGTCTTATCATGAGCAAGAAAGTCAAACTCAAACTTTCAAAAACAATAAACCAGAATTTTATGCTGAACAGTCGCTTTGTCTGAAACAATTCTCTCGAAAAATGACAAATCCAAAGATACGCTTTAACCGGTCCATTTTCTGTCAAATGCCATTCGTATTTACTACATTTAAGAACAAATAATCGGAAAATTAAATGATACGAAAAGCTCAAACATCAGGAGAATCGTTGAAAAAAGAACCTGATGCCTGCAGCAACATCCCAGCAATCGTCCTTCAACGAACAAACGGAAACTAGAACGGTTCCATCATAGGTCCACGGAAATATAGACTAAGACCGAGGGAAAAAAAAAAGAGCGACGCTAGCACACGCTGGCGAAACGAAAGTGAATTGACGGTCGATGAATTTTTTATTTGTGTCCCATCGTGCTGGTTGATCCTCTTACCGCGGCCAAATAAGATTAGACGCGCGGAGGAGGTGAATTTGTGACGGCACAAATCCCTCGGAGGCTAAGCTCGTTGTTAACTAACTCCTTGCGGTCGAATACCAGGCTCTCTCGGCTTGTGTCCATTTCGGTTACAAATGGATATCGATTCGGATATCGGTGCTCTTTTTTATCTACACGCCGAGAACTTAATTCTTCGGGTAAGATTGTGATTGCTTCTTAAAGATATGTCACTGGGAGTCTTCGTTCTTTTGCTAGATGGATTGCAACTGCATTGGATGGTGCATGCAGTGTTAGGAAATTGATTTGGGGGAAATTGAAAAATTATTACTTATGGAACTATTATTGTTTTTTTTTTTAATTTAATGTATTACAGATTACAATGAGCAAATGAGCAAAAATACAATTTATGGAACTTTAACAACAAAATGCATATAACGTTGTTAAACATACTATCAACTAAAAACGTAATTAAATTCCTTAGTGATTTTTTAAATCAGGATATTTGAATCAAATAAATTGGAAAACCTTTCTATTTTATGTGTTATTATTTAACTTCTTATTATCAATAATTTTTCAAATGAATATTTATAATACTAAAATGATTATTATTAAAAATAATTTATATAAAAATTATAAAATTTTTGGTACGTAAATAAACATAAAAAATTCTTTTTTTTTTATATTATATTTACTTTACATGAAGCATGAAGTTATGAATAAAAACTTTAGTTATCAATTATCAGTTTTATTAAATTTCTTAGATACACATAATCACGCCAAGTATCTATAAGGATATAGCACAAACTTTTTTCATTCAAGCAGAAATTAGCTTCCTCCAAACATTCCCATCCAGATAAGTAAATTTTGCTCTATCCACATTTATACTCTCACTGATACATGTTATTTTATTTTTACCATTTCAATATCACTTACAAATATTCTTTTAAACAAACGTTCAGTCATCCGCTAGTTAAATCATCTTAACTGACTAACATCAACATTTTTATCAATTTTACACTTTTTATACATTAAATTATATTACATATCTGTGGGCTATATGGTTCTATAAAATCAGTCACTTTATAGATAATATGTAAAAACAATATTTAAATATTACAAACGTTTTTTTTTTATTATTATTATTTATTTATTGTACAAAACAGTATACCGGTTCATTCATAAAACTGGCGAAAAATTAGCGCGCCAAAATAGAAATTAACCCTTTTACCAACCATCAATAAATCAGTCTGTGAACAAGCCGTGTCGCGTATTCGTTACCGTCACATTTATCAAAAGCTTTTGCCACAAAATTACCGAAATTACTGTCGAAGCCCTTGTACGGTTTTTTTTTCGCCGTTCGCAAGCGGTCGTTTCATCGCTGCCGCACCGGGTGTCTATATTATTAACGGAGCGATCCAGTTTTGCCGCGCACCGACCAAATATGGTTTTGTGTTTATTGTTTTTGCGCCGCACATGGTCACGGCCGCATATAAATTACTAATTACTGAAATACTGAAGAAATTCTACGTTGAGATAGACTGTAGACTGCCGATAGATGAAAAACTGACTATATTTAAAAAAATTAATAAAACACTTTTTATAAAAATCATTTAGCATATTTTATTAAGTAGTAAAAGTTAAATGGTGTTTCTATAAATTCATATATGTATGTTTAGTGTGTTAGAACTCAAAAAATATTACATTAAAAACGTTGATACTTAACTAGGATTTTGACTTAACTCACAAATGATAAAAAGTTTTTAGCCAATGACGGGGTATAGAAATTAATATTATGTAAATTGTATTAAAAACGAAATTATTGTTGTAATAATAATAAAATGGTGTTTCTATGCATGTTTGATATATCATAAATAAAAAGTTAATGCATTTAAAATAATATAATTTGATACACTCAGTTAAAACTTTGAATAACACATGAATTATAGAGATTATGGCAATATCAGATTTATATGAAGCCACAAGAATTAAATTCAATGTAATATTTTGTTGTAATTTAGTATAACTTTCAGTACTGTATCTGCAACATTATCAAAACATAGATATTTTTTATGAATCTTACAAGCTCATTTTTATAAATAGATGATCATAATTTGTAAACAAATATTTTTAAATGCGATGTTCACTATGCGATGTTATGTATGAAAACCAGTATCTGTTTCTGTTGCAAACACATTTTTTGATAATCATATCTCTTTTTGTTTCATGTGTAACCATGAATCATGTGAACATGGTATTAAATATTTGTCTACAAATTATGATTGTTTGAAACAAGCTTTAGTTAAATAATGTAATAAATATTAATATATGTTATAATAAATTTACAGTGTTAAATAAAAATATACAATTTTGTTATAAAGCAATAATTGTACTTATCTTAAATTAATATGGTTTTCAATTATTTTTTTATTAATAAATTACAATCATATTACGATCAGAGACATTCACGTTAAAGTCCTAATTAGAATATTAAATCACATTGAATTGAATAAAAATAAAAATGAACAAAACATAATTAATATATCTTGATATCAATCAAATTAACTGTCGTGACTGAAATAAATTTTATTAATTATATATTCTTTAATTACTGCCATGACAACACCAATACCTTCACACAATTACTCATAAAAACTCATAAAAAAAGTAACCTTAAAATTCAAGATATAAATAACAATAATAAAACGATAATAAAAATATGTAAGCAATCAAAATTTGAATACAATTTAAATCTGATGTTCAAGCAACTTAATTTAAATGTTTAAATTACTTTTAGAGAACTATTTATTTATTGTATGTGTAATAATGTTCTTGTAATCTACAAAATGCTTGCTCATCCCACAGGCAATGTTTATTAAGTGCTGTAATAACCTCAGAAATTTAATCATGCTACAAGATTCAATTGGAAATTCTAAAAAGAACAGATAAAGACCGATATGTAGGCCAAATTGTTTATTTTTTTATAATAACCTAAATAGAAATAAATAGATTACTAGTACAGGATCACAACAGGTACTGAGATAATCTTTCGATCTTTGATTCTAGTGACGGACCATTTTTAAAACAATCGCACAAAGATTAGAAAAATTAGGCTCTTTAGATCAATCCGTTAGATAGATTCATCCCCGGTCCCAGTTATAATAAAACGCGTAGACCGAATGTAAAGGAAAAAAAGAAGAAAATTGGATATTCGAGTTGTTATCGTATGATCAGAAATCGGTCTCCGGTCGGTCATAAGAAGGGTACGCCGGACATAATGCAAGTCATTTGTTTGTTGTAAGGGTTGTGTTTTATTTTTATAGCTGCACCCTTATTGGCCGTTTGAATATGCTTCTGGTTTTCTGTTTGTTTCGCTTGTATGCGTTATTGCATTCTTTTCTTTTGGTTTTTAATTTATGTGCTACGATATGGCCTGTTTCGAGTCGTTAAATATAAAAACGAGCTTGGTTTAGATTTCAAAATAAAGAAAATATATCATGTTTATGGCTTTTAGTTATATTAAAAAGCGTATTTTCTTTTGTTTTATTTTTTCTCATTTATTTTTAATTTATGACTGATACTGGATTATATTTTTTTTTAATGTGAACATTATTAATAAAATATATTTAATGCTTTTTCAAAAATTACAAATTTTTTAGTATTTATAAATGTATATTGAGATTTGTGTGTTTTTGTTTTATAAAATAGATAGCTGTATTTTTAATATGTAATATTTACTATGTTTAATTTTATTTATTTATAAAATGCAAAATAATAGAGTAGAAAACAAATGTCAACATTCTTAACAAGCATGATAATTTACATGTATAGTTTAAAGTAATAGACAAGTATTTCTATTTTTTAAAAATACTAACTGATTTAAAATCAATAAATGCAATACAAGTAAGCAAAGCAATTAAACAGTCGTTAAACTAGTACTAAATATTTGCAGATACATGCACTACAAAGAGATGAACTTCCATCATAAAATTCTTGTAACAGTAAGGATGTATTCACTACTAGAATTTCTTGAAAATTTTATTACCAATACTAAGTTTACTAAAATATATGAAACTTCCATGAAGTGAACTTGCTAATTCCATTTTTTTTTATAGTTTTCAAAAATTGTATAATTTTTAAATACATATTTTTTGTATAAACATTTTAATATAAATTTTGTCTGCAAACTAAAAAGTTTAAAGGATTATAAATATTTTAATTTCATATAAATGTCATTTTTTAATTTTCAATTTTGTTTAAAAGTTTATCAAACTTTTGGTCACATTTACAAATTCACTTTAAAAAATTAATATTTACAAATAATATAATAATACAGTGTTCAAAGATCACTTATCTGATCTTTAACTACTGGGTATTTGAGTATTCGTGTAACTTTAGATCACTGATTAGAACTTTAGCTTTATCTTTTACTTCTGATGATGAAAGCTTAGCTTTTGAAATAGGTATATAACTTTTTAAATTATTGTTTATGGTTTAAGGGACATTATTTTATTTTATTAATAGGATAAAGACTATTGGTATAAAATATTATTAAAATTAAAACGCTAGTATATCTTCACTGTGAATAAACCTGAAAAAGCATCACTATCCAATTCAGACTGCAATAATTAGGTTCTTGTATGTAATTCACGGGGGTCCAAAAATCCAACAACATACGACCAAATATACTCCGTGTCTCTGCTTCATCAACCATTAGTTTTGATAATTTTCATTCAATTCTATATACATATCTCCAATCGTTGAATTCAATACTTTTTTCCCTCGATGGCAGAATACATGCATGAATATATAAGTTATGATTGATCCCAAATAGTTAATTGCAACGGCGGGGTGGACTGCATCTTGTTGCACAATCATGCTTTAATAATACGCAACATTGCTCGTAATTCGTTTCGAAAATAAGTCGGGAATAAACTATTGATCGGTTGAACGATGTGTTGTAGATGGGACTAATGTAATAACATAAGACTAAAGAAATGTAAATTACAATCTGATGTGCTACTGGGAGCATCGTGTTCAATGTTATTTGTTGTAGATGTTCTTTATCTTGTTGTTGTAGATGAACAAGGTAGTAATAATATACGTTCGCAAGTTTGAAAGAAAAACCATTAATATATTTTATTTTAAAGATGTTTGAAAGTTTTGACTTTTACGATGATTTACAAATATATGAAAGGAATATTGGCTTAAATCTGTTACAAACTGTTGAATGATGAAAAATAAAGAAGTTTTAAAGTTTTAGATTTGTATCAAACATTTTTATATATACGCATAATATATTTTAATTTTTTTGATATTACCTAAAATTAATAAAGTTCAATTTTAAGTATATAATTACATAAATACTTTATTTTATTATATTATATATATTTTTATATATTTTTGTTATTAGTAAATATAGAGTAAAAAGGTAAAAACATATAAACATTTTACTGCAAATTTTGTTTGCACGAACATATAAGTAAGCTAGTTAACATTTATTAAAAACTAAACTACTTTACCTATATTATTTAAATCAATTTTTCTTTCAAAACAACAAGAGTTGTTAACCGCAAAAGATTAAAGATAATATTTTACAATCCACTGCAGAAAATGATTTTTAGTTTCATATTTTATATTTCACACTGTTATTACTGTTTCGTTGAATTCTAAAAATATATGTTTCAATTTGCCGGAATTATTAATAACATTTTTCAAAAGTACGGTAACAGTTTTACGGCAATATATTTTTATACCTCGAAAATATTATTTCCAATTGTGACAATTTGTACTAGAGTCATATAAGTTAAAGTTATCGGTTTTGGGCACTGGAAATATTGATACAAAGTATGTTTATTCTAGAATTTTATTTGTGCTTCAATAAAATATCTTCACGCGAGTTTCAAACAATAAATTACCTAGAAATGAAAACTACAATTGAATATTTTACTAGCTATACGTTATATGATCAAATAAAGATATTGAGGAATTTAGTTTAATAATAGTTTTGTATAACTTAATTAAAAATTTTATAACAATCTACTTTTTTGAACGAAATTATTTTTATTTTGAATATTTTATATTTAATCGGTTTATCATAATATTTATTTTATTCATATTATCATTGTTAGACATATTGTTAAATTTATTTTAATATATTTTAAATTAAAACACTGAAAGTAAAACCATCGAAATAATTGAATCTCAAAAATATGTACAAACATACGGTATATTAGGTCGTTGCAAAAAATAAATAAAATAATTAAAGATGATATTGAATTAAGTGTACAGCATAGTATTCTTCTTTTGATAAATTATCTTAAAAGTAAAACTATTAAATCTTTATTTTTTTCTGTAAATACAATAAAAATAATTTGAAAAATTGTAATCCTAAGGCTTTCACGGCCGCTATTCATTGAATATATAGAATTTTCTGAGCTGGTATGTCATGGTCATAAATAGCATCTCAGTGCTTGGTGACTGAATTGTCACAAAGCACGACATACCGACCTAGAAAATTTTATAAATTCAATAAAAAAAATTAATGAAAAAGTGTATAAATTATATAATAAATTGGGAGAAACATAAATTATTTAATATTTGTTGTAAAACTTATTATTATACGGGTATATAAAACGTTAAACTTATTTTTAGAAATAAAACATTTAAAAAAATATTGTAAGAATTTGTAGAAATGCAACATATATAACTTTCTTGTGCAACCAAATAAAAAAGGAGTTGTAAAAAGTGTCTAATACGAATCCAGTTAGATGTAGGGTTATCAGCGCGTCGAAAGGAAGCCAAAGCAGACGCTGGGCAAAAGAAGAGAAATAGTGTTGTAGTTGGTCTATCGGCGCGGCACACAGCATTCGACCTACTTACCCCGATGTCTTCGAAAAACCTTAGATTCCCCGGTTCGATTCCGGGCGCCGGATGCCGTCTTATCGCCACCGCAGGCGACAGCCAGCAAATAAAACGGAAAAATTGCTCTCGGAAATACGAGCCAACTTCACGACTCTCTACCATGTTCACAGTCAATAATCGATACGCGATAAATTTCATATCGTAAAAAAACGCGCCCGGTCACTTCGGCAACACAGCAAAAAAATCTACTCACCGCGAGGAAATTTTATCGAAGTTTGTAGTTAATTTTCTAAGACGACAACTTATGCATTTTTATTCCGTTTTATACTGTTACTGACGATAAACCCCTAGCGAAACTTAAATTGTTCGCATCTAAGTTTTTTCCTGGTGGAATTTTTAAATTTGAAGTAAGTAAGTGAATGGCAAAAGTCTGATAGTTTATATCACTATTATTTTTAGATTTTTATCGATTCGCATATAAGCTTACATTTAATAGTTTTATCAAATTGATTTGTAGATTATTTATTTTCCGTAACAACGTTAAATGATTGTTTTTTTTTTTAATAATAAATTATTATACAAGTTACAGAATAATTGAAAAATTCTATTTCCAAGTACAGTAGAATTTTTTTTTTATAAACTATTTTAAAATATACCCTTAAGAGATTTTTGTCTTTAAAATATTAATTCAAAAACATTTTTTTATGAAATATTTTTATATATTGTAATTTAGAAACAACATATTTGCATAAGAAATTATTCTTTGGTAAAAAGCTAATTTAAATGGGTCGTAGTATGTGTCAAGTTAATCGTGCGTCTAAGACGCTATTAATTTCATACATTTTTCTTAATATAAAACATAAATTTTTGTTTCCTAAATATGTAAATGTTCAGAAATAATTAAATTATTATTAAAGTATAGAAAAATATTTTGTGTCATGCAAAAAGTAATATTTAACAAATTTTTCTATTACTTGTTATATGTTATTTTTTAAAAAATAAAGAAAACTTAATAACAAAAAATTTTTCGCTTTCATATAATTTATTCTTATTTCTTTTATTTAAATAAGCATTTTAATAATAACTTTAAAATCTAAAAATCTTTTTAAAAATACCAAAATGTCTTGACAAAAATGAAAAGTCATATTTATTTACTTCACTGTTCATCGAAATCTCCTAATTCCACAATGACACAATTTTAATAACCAAACCGAGTTTTTAGCGAAATTAGTTTTTCCTTTCGCGAATTGCATTGTCACCTCTTTCCATTCCCCCCTCCCGCAATCGCCAACATTGCATCCCAACAACGTCTTCCTGATTCTTTCACCGTTATCACCTCTCGACTTCGCCGAGTCGATTTCCCGAAATGAAATGTTCCGCCGGCCAATAACCGGGAGCAACTGTGAACTGTCGACCATTTTCTTTCGCATTTTAATGTCAAGACTTGCAAGAGACATTGTCATTGCCATTTCGGATACAGGCGTTACTATGACTGCGATGTCTCACCGCGCCGCGGCCCACTTTTAATTAAGAATTAATGTTTTTTATGGCAGGCTGATGGGTGGACTCTGGAAATGAATAGCGGAAAGAATGATTTTTTTTGTGAGACAGGATTGGATTTTGGAAGAAGAATGGATATTAGATATGCGGGTTTATTATTTTTATTATAATCCTATTTTTTATTAGTAATTTTTTGAGGTTGTGAAACTGGCTTACTTAGATGATTTATAAAAATATGAGTTTAATCTAAAATACAAATTTTTAATCTAGATTTGCAAGAACAAAAATACCAAAAAAAGAATTACGATTGGTTACTAAAATAAAGATTTAAAATAATTTTTCAAATAAAAGTTATCCAGTATATTATAATATAAAAAATATATTTATTTTTAAGGCAATTTTGGTGTATAAATTTTCGTTTTGTTTTTTAAATAGTAACATATTATTATTTTTAGAATTGTGAAAAAACAATAATTTACTGAATTGGACCATGTATAAATATAAAAAATATGCATTGTTTATAAATGTATGTATTTTGTTAATGTAACTTTTCATAAAATACTTAATATTACTTAAATTATCACAGTAAAATCACAAAATGTTGTTATTTTTACTGTAAAACCTATGTAAAGTTACATAAATTTAAGATATATTATTTACAGTGTATATAAACATTCCTTAAATTTTTCCCCTTGCCAGAGCATTTTACGTTCTTGCAAAAAAATACATATATATTTTTTTAAAATCCGGTCCTGCCCTATAGTATCTTACCATCCTGCACTGAAACTGCAACCGAAATCCTCAATCGGTTATCGAACCCGTCTTCCGCCAGAAAGCCCCGTGTCTGCTCCTCAACGGAGCCGAGCTGTTCAGCCTTGTTTATGGTACCAATATCGCGAAATTGCCCCATTCGACCCCGGTACATCCATACAGCCGGTCGTCCGTCGAGCCGTCGCTCACGCGCTCACGATGCCTTCAAATGCGCGTAATTCACAGTTATAAAGGTGATTTGCTGGTAAAGCAACGAGGATATGTGGCGGCTTCAAGAAAGATTTTTTTCTTTTCGAGAAAAAAACGAGATATACAGAGATGGTGGATGAATGGGGGGGTATTTCTTTGTTGGATGTCGTCAGGTGACGGCAAAGGAAGATGAAGAATTTATGATGGAACTTGGGTTATTTTAGGGTGATAGGAAAAATCATGTTTTGTGTATCAAATTTTAAAGTGTTAGACAACATAAATAGAACATATTTACCAAAACAATAATAATAATAGCAATATTTTAGAAAATATATTACGATATATGTTTTTCAACTATAATTTTTGTAAAAATATTAGTTTTAATATATTATAATACGTATGCAATATTTCATTAACCTTAAAATAAAATTTTATTTTTGAATAATTTTTATTGCTTCAATTTTTTTATTGAAAACAGAAGTTTCCGCAGTTATTTTATAAATAAGTGGTTTCGAATTATTAAAAATAAGGAATTTACTAAATAGAAAATCGTTATACAAAAATTATTATGAATGCAGACTATTCGTTAGTAAAAATTTTTTTTAAATAAAAATTCTTGCTTTAGAATTATGCTGGTTGTAATACAAGAAATTTTTTATATTCCTTATTTTTAAAATATGTAATAAATTTTAAATATTAAAATTAGACATTTTTAATTTCTTAAATATAATGAGGCATCTGCATTTATTAAATAAAATACATGTCAATTTTATTTACAATATAAATAAAAAAGCAATTAAGAAACATAAATTGCTTTCTTCAGAACAATTAACATTCAAAAACCAACATATAAATAATGATTGCAGTAGTGCATTGCAGTCACCCAAATATCTGCAACTGTAAATAAAACATTCACACAAGCAAAAATTTTAATTATCACCCGGGTTAAAATACAAAATTGCGTTCTCTTATTAATTTAAAACCAACACTACATATTTCCCGTATAAGTTTGGCGGACCCGCTCTATATTTTATTCCTGTGTGTGTATATATATTGCAGGTATCACTTGCAAATTTACAGCCAATTTGAATTTTAATTATTTTTTTCACACATATATGTATACAGTGCCAGCGCTCTCAGACAAAGTGTTTATACTTTCGATTAATTGTTCCGCATCGCTGAAATTAATGCTGATATTATACAGTGTCTAATTACTTTAGATATTCCGCTTGATTATTCTTTACATTGCGATGTGTAATTGATTCAAATTAATCTACGAATTAAAAATCTGCTTTTTACTTTTGTTTTGATATGTTCGTTTGTTTTATTATGCAGTTGTAATGTTGTACGAATGAAATGTTTACTTCTGTCTTATGTTTCATTTTCAGTTGTTTATTTCGTTTTATTGCAATGAAGGTAATTTAAATTAAATTCGGCAAAATAATTGAGTCGTTAATATGAAAAACTCGTTTGTAATTAAAAATATTAAATATTTATTTGTATTTATAAAGCACGGTTATAAAAAGTACATACGTGAGGCTATATAGATATACTACATAAATACAGAAATAACTGTGTAGTAATATAACATAAGTTCAATTTAATGTTTACTTTCAAAATATTGATAACGATCAATTTCAAAAAAAAAGTAAAGTCCGCTTGCTGCACTGAGTATACATATTTCGCAACGCTTCATAATCTAGTTATCTTTGTTCCGTTTAATGGCAAATCTTTCATTTTTCTTACGATCTGGTAAAAGTAATACAGTCTGCAGAGTCTTATTACTTCAAAATTTTCCTCTTTTAAGTCCAGAATTTTAGACTTTTTTAATTATATCTATGTACAAGTGAAATGTTTGTAAAAAAAGTAATTTTGTTTTAAAAATTTATGTAAAAAACCAAATATTTTTCTAACTATTCTGTATTTACTAATATTCAGGTCTATTTTGTTAAAATTAACTACAGGTTAAAACAGAAACTCCAGAATTTATTAAAATATTTACTATGTTGTGTAAGAGAGTTATTGGTAGAATTGTTACAAAATATTTGTTTTAATACGTCGTTAATTTTAATACTATTGTTACAGAATAGGCCTGAATGTGTATTAAATTGAATGTGACCAAAAATATAAATAATCGATGAGTTTGGAAACGAGAAACGTTGCATAAGCGCGGAAAATTAACGTTGAACAAGTGCGAAAAAGAAAAAAAACATTGAATAAGCGCATCAAAATATTAGGTTGGCTTAGGGTAGGTTAGGTTAGGTTAGATTAGTATTTAATATAATCATGTTGCGCTTATTCAACATATTTTTATACACTTATGCAATGTACAAAAAAAGGCAATACGCCCAAAATAATGTAAATATTGTATTAAAATTTTGTTTGTAATTTTTTGTTTAATTTATTGCTTTTGTATATAGGTTATATAATATATTAATATTGTAAAGTATTTTTTTTATTTAATTAATTAATATAATATTATTACATTAAATTTAAACTGACAGTACTGCTTTAATGATTTCCTATACCAAATTCCTACAAATGTAGATATTGTAATTACAAAAATCAAATATTTTTTATGATCAAGGAATAATAATTTTTTTTAAAATTTGGAGTAATGATTATCATTTTAGATATCTTATAAACCAAATTAAAATAAATTTATGAATTTTATAACAAAAAAATATTGCTATATAACAAAAGAAGCAAAAACATTATCAATAACATTTTTAATACCAAATTTACGATCCACTACTAAACAATAACATGGTAATTTTCCTGTAACCCTCGCATTGTACGCGCAATATTTGCATTGCACATCTATCTCATCTTCAAAAAAAATCGCTGAACAAACAACAACGAGCTGCCTCCCCCCTTCAATGCATTTCAGTGTGCGCGCAAACGACGGATGTGGGCACGCACTGCAGCTGTTTCTGGGGGCCCCAGCCAACGAGTCACTCAGCTGGGTAATATGTGTGTCCCCGGCACAGGTTTTGCGATATGATATGCAAACGCACAATCGAAATTGCAGATGCATTTATATTACGGCTGTTTGCTGTTGTTGAGTTTGATGAAACACACAGTCTCTGAGAATGCCAGCGATAGGGAAATGGCCACTTATTGTTTGATGAAAATTTTATTCGGATATTTGGATAAAAAAGGGCAGCACTTGATGAGAATATAATGAATTATAAATATGAATGATTTTTTTCGAGAAATGAAATACTTTAAATAAACAATAAAAGTTACGGGTTCTTATGAGTATTTAAGCATATCTATTTTCATAAAAAAAATTTAAATAAATCATGAAACACAAGAATTTTAATAAGTTGGTTATAAATAACTAGTTTTGTTAAACCTAATCTGTAAAATGTTAATATGCCAAAAGCATTTGGAGTGTTCGTATTACAACCGAAATTTAGGCAACCCGTTTATATAATTTAAACCGTTGAATGTTTAAACAATATAGACGTAGTAGATATAACGTCAGAAATTTTAGAAACTTTTTTTGATTATATGAATGTATTTCTGTGATGAATGAATCATATTGCCACATATGTACACTACTTTAAATTTTATATTTTTAGAAATCATTTTACATTTAAAAAATAAATAGTATTCTTTTACATGTTTATAACAATAATTGTTTGTTTCTTGTTATTATTTTTTGTTATTATTTTATTATTCATAATTTTTCTTGCGGCAAATATAATTTCTTACTGTAAATCAACAAAGTGTAAGTTTCTTAAAAAAAAAATAATATTAAGAAACGCCATAACATAAAATTTTAAAGATTCATTATACAATATTTTAAAAGAATTAATTTAAAAGTTAGTAATTAGTTTTACATTTCATATTAAACTTTTCTATATACTTTTTTCATTTAGTTAGTTTAGTTTACGAAGAATATTTTTAAGAATTAATTATTTTACTTTTATATTTACAAAGTATACAAATAACTTGTCAGACAAGCTAAATACTATTTTTAAATTTAAAAAAATGTTGAAATTAAAATTTTCTTTTATGCAATTTAAAAGTGTGTATATTAAATTAATGCTTATACATTTTATAATAAGATTAATATTAGCGGAACCAGCCCTTTAGTCTTTGCAAGGCAAATCAAGTGATCTGTGAATCATAAAATGAACCAAAGGCCGTACTTAAATTGCTTTTCTAATTAAAGAATAACGTTCAATCTTCTCTGTAATTTTACAGTTTTTCTTTTAATTTTGATAACCTTTTAATAGAACGGGACTTTACGGGCAAGGAAGCGAAAAGTATTCATTACAAGACGAGAAGGGGCTTAAATATTTTTAAATTTTACGATACCCCGTTCCCGTGGCTGCAAGGAATATTGCACGTTAGCGCAGCAGACTGTTTTAAATGATTATCGATCTGTCTGTGTGAGGAGCCGTTTTCTTTTGAGAAATTTTCTACGTTTTGTATAAGTTCGCTTCTTCTTAAAAAGATGCTTCTGCTCGGAAAAGTTTCTTGTGAAAAATTTCTGTCAGCCGTCTTGCGGCATAATTAAAAAACCTTCGAGTTTTTTTTTCTTCACTTTTTTCTTACTTCTGTCTACTTTGAAGAGTTGAAGAGTGTCTTTTAAGAATTATTGAATGTATTGAGTGAAAAGATTCATGATTTATGCTAATTATTTTTGTGCATAAATTAGCTGCATTAACAAATTTTTACTAAGAAATTATTGCAGTGTAATATTTTTAAGTTTGCTTCTAGGCTATACTTAAAAAGATATATATATATATATATATATATATATATATATATATATATGTATATATACGTTTTTTAAAAATTATTTTAAATTAACTGTTTAGAATATTATTTATATATGTTTATAAAATATCGCTCTAAAAATAACACAACCCAAAATATGAAAATATATAATGAATTGAAATATGTATATATATATATATATATATATATATATATATATATATATATATATTTCAAAAATTGACAAATAGCGGAAATATGCCGATATAATGTATAAAATGGTTGCTTCTAAAGTAATATTTATATTTACATAGTATATTATGTAAATACAACTGTAGATAATATTTATTCGATACACGTAAATTAATGAAAGAACGTGTCGTAAAAATATGTTTTCAACTTCCATTATCATCGTTTATGATTATCATATCAACTTTTAAAATTACCATTATTTATAACGCATCTACGACACCACTCACTGCGCTAATCATTATTTAAAGAGTCAAATAGTTATAAGCAAACGATAAGAACGATACTTATATATACGCTTCTTTAAATACTTAATTCTTCCTCTCTACCTAAAAAAAAAAGATTAATGTCACAAACAAGTAATGCTTACCGTGTTTATATGACAAATGTACGCAGCATTGATCATAACTACGTTACCATATGATGTATTTGATTTTTCAAGATTCCAGCGGAATTTTTTTTAACGAAAACTTGTTTAACCTCTGACTTTCTCCTTTAGGCGGTATGAGGAAGAATATGGATTTTTTTTGGTAAAGCACAAGTATAGTTATTTTTATGAGTTATGGTTAGTAAAATTTATTTTTAAACCGTGACAGTTATAAAAATGAATGAATGTTGAAATTTTTATATTTTTATTCTTGTTATTGGAAAGCTGACACGTATTGAATAGCAATAAATTTTGGAGCATAAAAATGTTAGTTAGATTTTAAAATATGACAAAATTTGTATTGGAAAGCAAATAAAAATATATTAATGATCTCGGATGTTTCAAAATTTTTAACATATAATTTTAAGATTTAACAAAATTATATGTTTTCCACTACTAGCTTTAGAACGCACCGATATATACCTATATTGTTTGAAATCCAAGAAATTAATTTTCTTTATCTAGATTAATAATAACTTAACTGTCTTACTGGTATACAATAAAAACAATTGGTGTCTGTCATTTTTTAAACTTATTTAGAATTTTACTGAAATCTTTATTACCTAATAATATTAATTATTTTATATTATTATTTAAAGCATGCATAACCCAAAGTACTATATTTTAAATAAAAAATGTCAACTTTTTTTATCCTACTTGAATACAATAAAAATAATTGATATCGCTCACTTTTTAAATTTGATTTAGAGTTTTACTCATCTGACAGTTTTAAGCTATGTTTAGTACTTAATAGTATTAATTATGTCATATTAAATTACTAATTTTTTAATAAAAAAGGTCAATTAAAATACTAATTTATTTTTAGAAATAATAGTTTTAAAGTCTAGTCAAATTTGTTTTCAGAAAATATTTAAAGTAAAGCATTTGTAATAAATTTTTAGTATTTTACTAAAATAAAAATGGTTAAATTAAAAATATAAACCACGGTTAAGTAGACTTGTATAACTTTGCAATATCATTCTCTTCGATGCTTTAAATCTCGAGAAATAATTCAGCTCGGGTATAATAACTTTGGTATATAATTACTATGATTTTTTAACTGAATATAATAACTATTTAATTAAAATATAATTTATCATAAAACAAACTATACTTCGGCAAGAAAAATGTGCATTTCTTCTTTCAAAGCAAACACCAATTTTGCAATAATAAAACATTGTAAATTGCAGTTAAACTGTTTAAACCATTATAACTTTATGCAGTAAAGCATTCGTAACAAAATAATTGCATAAAAATATGAGTTTGCAAACACCAGACAAGATGGAGCCTTATAATTACAGTCAATAAACAAAGTAAACTTAAAAAATATGACCCTTAACAATCTACACGACCACGAACTGTACCTCACGCGAGAATATAAGCGCGCGCGTGGACTTATCGTTAGTAAATTTTGCAGTTTTTTTTTTAAATAATTCTCGCTTTGATTCCAACACAGGTTGATCCTCAACTGTTTTCTGACTTCAAATGTTCGCTTACTTCAACTGTCAGTCGACCAAGGTTGAAATAACGCGACTAGCTTTTGTTACTTCTGCTCTGGCATGGCTAACTGTTTTTATTTTTTTATTTTTCTTGAAGTGACGGACTCGGACGGTTCTGAACTTTGTGTAGTGAGCGTTCCTGTCGCTTTGGTCGAGCGAATAATTTTGTAGTCAATGCTGACGGCACGATTTCCGGTTGAAATGAAGATTTTTAATTTTTTCTGAATGTGTGTGGCGTGAATGAAAGTGATGCCAGAAGAAAAAAATAGAAAAAAAAGAAAAGATTGAAAGTTGAATGTCGGACGGTGTTATATTTTGGTTTTTAATTTATTAGCTTTTTGTTTTTTTCGAATTTAATTTTTCTAAGATGGAGATGTTTTTTGGCAGGTGTACGATGTAAAATATGACATGTCGTTTATTTAATTTTAATTTTAAAGAAGACGAAATAATAAAAAATATATCTATATAAATTAAAAGTTTTAAATTTAGAATCACATTTAGTAATTTCTGTGTGCAATAATAAGTAGATTTAAACTTTTGAGTAATAACACCAGAAATAAAAAGTAACAAATTAGAAATATTTTAAAAATTAACTAAAACTATGTTATTAGAAAATTTGTTTTACAGTGCAATCTAGGTAAATACTTGTAACTTACAATTAGTTTTATATTATTTACCGTAACTTTCAATTTGATAATTTTATATATTCTTATATAAAATGTACCTATTATTATTATTTATTATTTATTTATTTATTATTATTTTCTTGACACGTTTTCATTACATTAATAATAAAAATTAATAAAATAAATATTAAATATTGTTTTTATTAATTTAGCATATATTCATAAAAAAAAATACAAATAAAACAAAACAGACATATTTAACAACCACAAAACAGCATTTATAAATTAAATAAAATTAAAAAATACAATATAAATATATTAGAAAGATACATCCAGTGCCATCTATTAGCAATAAGTTGAACTACTTACAAACACTTTAGCAGTTGAATCGCATAAGTAAACGTTTATTATTTAATCTACAACAAAATTTGAGGTCAAATAAATTACAATTTGTTCCAATACGGATTATTCATAATAATGCCTTCTAGCTAATTTTGTCCTGAACAAATTTGTAATAACATTTGCGAACGTATTCAAATTTAGTAAACCTAATATTATACATAAATAAAATCATCTTATATATTATTGTAATGTGAAAGTACAATTGTAACTACTAATAAAACACTATGAAAAGATCAAGGTAGACTATGCTTATATACTGGTATTGAAATTCTAAGGATTATTGCTAACGATTACCAATCAATAATAATTTGAAAAACTGTGTTGCTATTTTTATTTATAATAATATATATGTAATAATTTAATAATATCCACCTACATTATAAAAGTAAAAATAGATTTATATGATTTATTACAGTATATTAGTATTATTTCATTATTAATAATTGCTAGCATTTTTTTTTTACTTTTACACTTAACCTTAAAGTGTAATATTTTTGATTGTTTCCGGATAATATTATGGAATTAGACAAATTATTTTTTTAACTAAAAATTATGAATAAAAGTTTCTAATAAAAAGTGATTGATTGATTTAAAATTTTGAAATGTTACAGAAGTTTTTATTTAACTATTTAATTAAAATATTTATTTCATTATTTACACAAATAAACAAATATTCAAATATTTGAAATATTTTATGATTTAAATTATTATCACTTTGACTCTTGTAGAGAAGATAGTTAAATATTATATAAATAACAAAGTCATAAATAATTTTATATCATAAATATTTTAACAAAAAAAAAACTTTGAAAGATATGTGGATTGCAAATAAATAATTAGATGTAGCAGTTTATAACTAAAAAATTAGTACAATAAAAATATTAAAATTTGGAATACACGAAGCGTTACTTAATACATAAACTATCAAAACATTATTATAAAAAAATACATAAACAGAATATTTAATTTAATGAAGTGTGCTACAAAACTGCATACATAAATGCATAGTCATTCACACTAGCTATTCAGTTGAATGTGGCACAAACTTTTTTTATCTATAAATAATATTTAGCAATATAAAGTAAAGTAGTGCCTATTTGTTAATTTATAAATCAAAAATTAGAACATTAAAATTTTGAAATTTGGCATACATATACATAGTATAATTAAAATCTTGACTTAGCATGTAGAATATAAAAATTGTCGTTATATAACGTATCACAAAAGTTGCTTGTTTAGATAGGAATGTTTGGAGGAGACTGATTTCGGGATAATGGAAGGAGTTTGTGCCACATCCTTTTGGGTATATGGTGTGATTGTCTATGAATGTATGTACAAAATAAATATATTTAATAATGACTGAGATATGATTGATTTGCAAATGTAACTCATATCCAGTCAAAAATATATTTAAACAAGTTTTAAAAAAATGTTTATATATTTTATATATTTCTTTTAAAACTACCCCGTTTTACATTCAACTGACAAAGCTTCCGAAAATAACTTCAAATATCAAAGTTGCCTACTTTGGAAAGCAACGTAAGCAAAACCAAAGAGGGAAATTGTTTTGTAAATTTCCACGATAGCAAAAGGATGATACTAAACTGACGAAAATTTAATGTCAACATGGCAGTGGTACGCCATTGAGGGCCCTAATTAATAATGCATCTGTAATCATGGGCGCTAGCAACTAGAAGCAAACAAAATGACACGTACAAAGAGAACCAAGAATTGACAAGCAAGGCCCGGAATTATTTTGCGGTGATACACGTCCTTTTGTAGCATTTAGCGGATATACTGGTTCAAGAAAAGTTCACCGGCAATAATTTGAAAGAGATTTTGTCAGTAGAGTAACGTTGAAATATTCTTTTTCTGCATTTTATGTTTATAAAGTTTAGAATAAATTCTTTTTCATCTGTATTTTAAGCAGAATTTTACTCCAGTTCGGTTATAAAAAATTATCTTTGAATAGTTTTCATGACAGAGTTGTATGAAAATTAAGTCTCCTTCTTGAGACAGGAAAATTATGAAGAAAAAAAGATCTTGCAAATTTTTTCCACCAGAAACCCCAGATTGTAAGAAAAAAGAATATTCAGTGCTAGTGTTTTTTTCTATTAAAAACGATCAAAGTTAATAAAAATAAATTTTAATATATATTTGAAATTATTATGTATACACAGAAACATAAATATTTGTTGTAATAAAATAAACTATTACAATTTGTAGCTTTTGGCATCAAATATCTGCAAATAATGTCATAAAATATAGCACGCAAATAAATACAATAAAAAATCTCGCATCTACACTGTTTTCACAATAAACACATTACCACATCAAAGCCTTCTTTGATTTCAAAGTGTGAAATTTGTCTGTGTGTTTGCAGACAGATAAAATTTCATAATACAAACTAAACCAAGAATCAGTCGCCGACATTACGACAGCCATTAAAACCGAAATAAACTTATCGAATTTTGACGTGTCGTAAACAAAAAACAAAAAAACAAATCGCTCGACCAACATCCAACCTTGGCGGCTGCGTGAAACAGATGAAAAACGCGTTACGAAATCACAAAATACGAAACAAAATCGAAACGGAAGATTTCAAGCATAGTTTGGTAACTGGTAAAGAAGAGAATTTATGTCACTTTAAAAGCCAAATTTAGTTTTGAAAATTAATGTTTTAATGGCTTACAGCTATTTGTAATTCGTTACAGATTAGTTAAGAATAAAGTTGTTTTGTGGTAAATTATTTTTATCGGCGTTGTTAATAGATAGTTAACAACAAATTAGTTTTACTGTACATGTTTATTTGCGATGACTTTATTTATTCATTGTATTTCACATCACAGATTATTTTAATTAAATTTTTGAACTGCACATTTAAAGCAATCCTGTATATATACCAATAATGTTTTCTATAACCGTTAACAAACTCTTGTTAAATAGTATTTATGTAATATTTATAATAAAAAATAAATAAAAATAAAATTTATATATACATTACATACACAATCAGGCAATTTACCTACCCATAAGAGCGTGCTATATTTTTCATTGTAATTTTATAAATTGTTTGTAAATTAACTAATAATTTATATAATTACAATGGAAAATATAGCAAAATTTTTATAATTATCAATGTAAAATTATACCGATATTTTACATTGTAACTTTTAATATTCAAAATTCGTGACTAAATTTAAGTATTGTAGTCAATATTTAAAATAAAATACCTTTTGCTTGTAAATCACGTTCTTTAAAAAAACATGTACGTGTTTAATTTAATGTTATATAAAAAAGCTATCAAAGAAACAAAAAAATAATAAATTGTACTTGTCAATATTTCGGCTTCCTATTCAATAACCAACTACAATCGTGTTTCTGTTACATAAATTTTATTACATTCAAAGTCAAAATGAAAAACAATACAATTAATTATTTCATCTAAAAGCCGGACACAGACTTGATTGATACTTCTAAAATTGCTGTGCGACCTTGAGAAACAAATTCGCATCGTGTGGGTGCAGAACAAAACAGACATCAAATAAGAACAAATAGCGACCTTTGTCAAAACTAATGTTCTAATTTATTAGAAACAATTTTTTAATAATTTTTAGTCATGTAACTTAATCTGTATCACATTTGCTTTTTTGTTCACTTTCAATTTTTGACTTTTGGATTCGTAAACTAATAATTCACAATTAGAAATTTAGAGTTCTATGTCCACGTATAAATCTTCTGGAGGTTAAAATAATATTTTCCAATTTTTTTTTTTGTTTAAATTCGCGGCATGTGTGCAAATTAGACGAAAACAGGTAGATTTAAGCAGGTGAAATATTTTAATTTAAATAAAAATTAAAGCAGGTATATGGTACAAAGGTTGTAAGGATATTGGAGAGAGAAGACAGGAACGTATTATAAAATTATTCCTAGAAATAGTTTCGCTAGTTATGTTGCGGTTTTTGCAAATTATTATACGTCTATATATTTTAGATTTTATAATTGTATATTATATTTTATATTAATGCGTGCTAATAAATAAGATTTTTTATGTATTGCTAATTTTATTTTATTAAAAGAATGCTTGTGAAAGGAAATACGTTTATTTAATTTTAAACTAATATTTGCTTCCTTTTATTTACATACCAAATATACGAGTATTATCGAAACATTGCCAAAATTAAATAAAATATTTATTACAATTATTAATATAAAATATTTTGTTATCAATTTAATGTCTGAAAAATAATTGATTATGTATATTTCGGCGATTAATGCCAATATTATAAAAAAAATGTTAATATGTATGAGGTGTACATAAAGTAGAGTTTGCTCTATATAATTTCTCTCGTGAATAATATAAAGAGTAAATAAAAAATCTATTAAAAAGTTATATAATAAATTATAAGATAATCCTAATTAAAATTAAGCAATTTGATATATTTTCCTTTTATTTGCATTAATTAATTAGTTCTGTTTTAATTTCATAAAACTGTAATAATTATATATAAAATTTTGTGTATTTAATTATAAAATAAAAAATATTTGAAAATATAATATAGCAGCTTTTTTTCATCTCAACGTTGATATTAACTAATGAACAGAACAATTTCAGTTTGTTGATTAGTTTGATAAAAATATTGTTTTGTATTTTTGTGAAAATTGTTTTCATTTGTAAATTTACAAGTTTTAATATAAAAATTTAAAAACAGCATATTACTTAGAAAAAATATTTTTTTTTCTAAAATATTTTTTAATTTATGTTTCTCCATTGTGTGAAGATTTACTGTAGATCAAAATATGCGGTCAAAATTTTTAATAAATAAATTATAACTTAAATGAATTTTTAGTAAAATTTTAATTCTTAATTATTTTATAAAATTTAATTCTATTTTCCAATTATTACAACTCAACTAACCTAATTCAATAATCACATCGGCTAGAGTCGACAATTTTGCTAATTTTATTTTTTAGTATTTTTACTGAGTTTGTTCACGTTTACCCCCAGAAGCATCATCGCTGTGTTACAGACCTTTGAGACTCGTCGACACTATTTTCCACACGTCGAATTAGAGCATTGAGGCAATGTAGACTCGCGCCTCGGGAGAGGTACAATCATTGAATACGGAATACCAAATTCCGAGGCTTGGCCTCGTGTTGGTATTGTGAGTAAAGTTAGGGATTGCACAACAGTTGCCCTGTTGTTCTTGTTGGCTATTGTTTTTTTTGTTCTTAGCTGGTGATCAAGTGACCTGTTTCTAGTTTCAAGTTGAATGAGAAATTTGTACGATTGAAAAGATTGTTCGGCTTAGAAGTATGACCTTGTTTAATTGGGTGTTGGAATTTATGTACAAGTCGAAATGGAAAAATAATTGATTTATATTAGTTAACTATTATTTAAATATTTACAACAAAGATATTTATACAAAATTATTTAAAAAAAGATTTGATAATCCTATATTAATAAAACTAAACATTTAGTTAATAATTAATTTGATTAACAGATGGTCAACTGTTTTTATAGTGCTTTTAACCGATATTGTTATGTGCAACTAATGCTAATTCTTTTATTTATTTATTTTTTAATTTAATATTGCAATCATTTTGTTTTTAAACTTTAATTGTATAGTAAGTCTGGAGCTTGTATTATCTAAAAGTGTATAAAAGTATACAATAATACCTAGGCATGACTAAATAATCTAAGTATATAATTGTCATAGCAATCTTTTTTTTATATACAAAATTACGTATCCAAAATAATGTAATATTTTAATAAATATGCTTGTATAATTTTAAATCCTAATTACTCGTACTTGATTATAATAATTAACTAAAACCGTTTTCTAAAAAGTTTTTGATTGAATTGATACCAGTAAAATAACTACTATTAAGCGCGGTTAGGCGATGCTTAAGGGTCCATAACATAAAAAGACTCAGACTTGACCCTAAGCACTATTTCTATCAGTATAAATATGTTTTTTTTTTTTTTAATTATATAAGAAAATATTTATATTTTTTTGTGTTAAAAAATTATTTTTATTTTTATTCTGTTTATAATTTTGTAGATTACTTTTCAAATACAATTTATTTTTCTTATATTAAATTTTGAGTGTAACGAATGAAATTTTTAGTATACCTCACGAAAAATATTTTAACAATTTAAAATTTTAAAATTAACAACTTTTTTTGTTTATGTTTTTTTTTTTAAGTTACGTCACTGCATGACATCTTATCAACCAAAATTGTGATACACCTATTATTTTATACATGTCTGTCAAGTATCTACTCCGAAAAAAAATCTAAATATATATATTCTATGAAGTTATTAATAAATGTTGTTATTCATTAATAAAGCAATTCTTTATGTTAATATTTTATGACACCTGGCTAAACAATACCATTTTAAATTATTTCACCGCAAAACATACCGCAGCGCAGATAAAAAATCATCACATTTGAAAACAAACCACAACATTACCTACTTCTAACGAACAAATAACAAAAATCTCGTACCAATATTTACGACACTAAACACCAATCAAATCATCCTGCGTTTCGTCTTCTCGGAAACCATCGCTCCGGCCGTGGCATTCAGGCGAACACATTCTAAATATGTAACTCGTAACCACACAATAAGGTCTCTCGACCCCCATCCTGCTTCGATCGATGCATCGAATGCATCTACCCATCGCAGTCGTAATGAATTGTATGCACCAGATATTAATGCGACAGTTTATCGGTTACGAGCCGCGCGCGGTTCAACCATTGGATTCGGTTAACTGCCTATTAACCTGGGTGTATATCTCCTGTCCGTAGACGGAATGGTATATGTGGTTAGAGGACAGCTCTGAGAATGGTTTATGCGTTTTGGTTTGTGTCTATGATGTTGTTTATTGGTTATTAGTAATTTGTTGCAACGATGATGTAGATTTGTTGAGTCGCAAAAATTAATTGGAATAACTTGTTCAATTATTTTTTTATTGCAATTGTATGTTATAAATTTTAAAATCTGCTGCAAATTAATTTTCTATTAATAAGCAATTATATTTAAAAAATTTGAGATCTTTAATCAGATTTAAATTTAAAAATGATGAATATAAAAATTCAAGTAATAATTTCTAGTCTAACTAAGGTGCAATAAACCAATATCAAAACTAATTTTACGATTTTGTAAGTTAAATCAACTGTTGTTAGTGATTAGGTCTGTTTGTGAAGAATCACTTGTAGAGCAAATTCAGTCGAATAAATTTTTAAGATATTTCATTTTCAAGCTTTGTACATAAATATCTACATTTGAAGAACTTTTAGTACAGATCCGTTCAGCAAAAGTAATAGTTTACTGATTTTATTTTTAAGTTTCTTAAGAATATTTCGCAACAGAAAAATATTTTGTAAGAATTTATTCAATTAAAGTTGCTATACAAACTACAGTAGACAATTTTTATTTGAAACATTTTGTGATACGACTTAATAAATTTTTAAAATTACTAATATTTTTGTATTTATTTTGACATGTATTCAGAAACGTTTCTATGGTTAAGGTAAACTATAAATATGCATCATAAAAATGTTAACGTTATATGATTTCTTCGTTAAAAATATTTTATTGTGTCAGTTAGTTTTGACAGATAGTTACTGACCTAATTATCACTTGTTAATTCTACACATATCGCTATAATTATTAATATTTCAATAATTTTGGGTTTGTTATATATTTTGATAGATCAAATAGACTTTGGTACAATATTATTAGTAAATAATTTGTTTTATTTTAAAGAAAGCAAAATCTCTTTATTGTATTATCGATTTGTCAGTTTTGAAATTAATGATTAAACGTAATCTAAAAAATGCAAATACATAAGAACGTATTTATGACTTTTTCTAAATTTTATACTACGAGTATAAATACATATTTACTTTATACGCATTAAAAATATAAAGCATTGTCAAGCAGAAAATGTATGAATTAAGAACAAACGTAAAAGTATGAAAATTTAATATTTGTCGGAGTTTTTGAGCATGAATCGGAAAACTATTGTACAGATTGTTGTCATCCCAAACCAAAGTACGCGAAAAGAAGAATGTCAAATATTTTCTGAAACTATTTCCCGTGTTAATTAATGTTTTGGAAAAAAAAAACAACAACTTGCCGAATGGAATTCTTTGTTAGAAATTAATTAAAATGATCGGATGTAATTAAAATTTTTTGCTGTTCAAATTACGTTCTAATTAAATCTCAATCCAAATATTGCGAGTTCAATTATTCATATAGTTTTTCAACTGTTTTTTATGTCTTTCAATATTTTTTTGTCATTTAATTTAGTTTATACGTTTACGTATATCGTATACGTAGAATATATCGAAACGCCGATTTTCAAATAAAATATATACAAAACTTTATTCTAAACCTTTTTATTTTAATTTTTTTTAATCAATATTTAAATTCAGTATTAATAAAACAATACATATATGTAAAAATTTATTCAAATTAATCTGATTTTAATATTTTTTATTCATTATATGATGTTTTAAGCGATACATAAATTCATTGATAAAAAATACGGCATCCGATTGCTAATAAAATTTATACATGTTCAATATAAAAGAGTTTTATTAAATAAACAAAACAATGCCAACAAATCAATTAAAATGTAAATGAATATTCGTTAATAGCTACATCTAAATTTAATTTTCGACTGAAGCAAAAAAAAATCAGTTGCATCATACAAAAACAAAAAAAATTAATGGTTCTTCAGAAAGAAATCTTCAGTTAATCTTTGAACATACACACGAAATGTTCTCCGAATTTTATTCTCCAAAACAAAAAACCAACAAAACAAAAATCACTCACAGCCAACTATTAAATTTTATTTCTTATTCATGTTGAAAGCCACCCACATAGGTGGAGATTTTATTTATTTAAAGTAAATACTCAATATAACAAAAAGAAAAACAAAAACTAAAAAAGACGAGGAAACAAAAGAAAGCGGGAATAAAAGAATGGAATAAGAAAAAAAGAAAATTGATATTTACAAAACAGAAGTTACGATTTGAAAGTCAAATGAGGTTAACTTTTCGGTTTCAACTGTCAATTGCTACAAGGCAGTTAATCCAAAAAACGAAATTATATTTATTATACTGATTTTTTGAATTGTTTATTTTTTTTCTCTTATTTTTCAAGTTTATTTTTATTGTTATATTAAAATAATTTTATATAAAAGTTACAATATTTTGGTTGAAAAATAATATTATGCATAGTTATTTGTTATTATACATATATACATATACAAATATAACAATTATAAATAAAACAAGTTTGAACTAAATTTTTGCTTTTTCTAAATAAATTTTGTTTAATTACTAAAATGAACGTTTATGAACAAAATGAAAACATTTATTTTTAATATTATTTTTATACATACTAAAAATATTATTAAATAAATGTTTTTATTTAGTATGGTTGATGTGTACATATAATATATAAATAATAAACTGGTTTTTGACGTAAATATTTTTTTATTCGACACTGTCAATTAATTTTGCATATTAATATAGTCATATGTAAATAATTTTTTTATAAAATAAAGTTGTTTTTTCGTAAGAAATCTAATTATAATTGTTATTAATTTAAAATATAATAATTTTTTTTAGATTGTAAAAATAGATATTAATATTTATATCACTGTTGAATAAGTTTGGATTATACCTGTACAATTTATATTTCCTAGAATTTTACATTTTTTTTTTATTTTATGCGGAATGGTGAAAAAGAATTTGTTATGTTAGACATAACACTGAATTAAAATTTGTAAATTATAAACTTATTTACTTCATTACCGTGATATTTGGATAAGTAATTTATTCGGTTAATGTTTATCTAGTAAATTTAATAAACGTTTATAGTACAGTTATTGTAGGAATAAATCTATTTACTTTTATACTAAATTTATTCTGTTGTTCATAAAACCAGCTATAAAAGTATTTAAATATTTCTTTTTACTACATAATAAATTAACACCAATTTAAAAATTCAGTAATTTATTTATTTAAATACGTTCTTCACAATTTAATTTAAATAGAAAAAAAAAATTCTTTCAATTGAAATCAATTCCAAACTGATTTTCTTTTTTTTCATTGAAAACAATAACATATGCGGCATTCATGGCCCACTATTAAAAACATGATAGCCGTCAATCAGAAAATCAGTAACACGTATCAGGCAGTCAGTACAAAGTGTTTTCGTCTCTTCTGTATTATATCGGGATGAGACAACAATGGGACATTAGTATTTCAATGTTGGGTGGGTGGTAACACTGCTGCCGGTTTTCGGATACTCTTTATTACCAACCGAGTGATTTGATAGATAAAACGAGAACTTATGGTTTCAATTTTCGATCTGCCGTGTTACACATGAATTATTTAAGATGTTTGTAATTAATGTTGATGGAAGATTTGTGTGATGTTGATGTTTGAATTAAATAAGTTGGTTTTAAAATGTTTAGTTTTTTTTAATGAGAAATACATATTTTTTATATATGAAACTATAGACATTGTAATTAAATTTAAGATAAATAGATAATGAAATAATTAGTGATTAAGTTAAATGTTTAATAATTGTCAGGTTTTGTTAAAGTAAGTAATGTTTTAATTACATAATTTTTTTATTTTGATCTTGTATAAAATAATTAATTATGTTTATCAATAGAAAATAGTAAAAATTTGTTTATAATATAACAAGTTATATTTTATTTGTAATATTATTTCAAAAGTATTTGTATGAAAAAAATTAAAAAAAAAATTACTTTGTTAATTGCAAATTTATAAAATTTATACTTATTTCTATATATATATATATATATATATATATATATATATATATATATATATATATATATATATATACATTTTACCATTAAAATGGTTAAAATATTAAATATCTTATTTTATATAAAATATATATTATTATTTTATTAAAATCAGAATAAAGCAAAATGAAAGAATTTATTTTAAAATACATATTTTACATTTTGCCATCAGCTAGTATTTAAAAGCATATATTCAATATCATACACGGATACACGGTATAATATTAAAAAATGTTGATCATTTTGAAAGCCCCAAGCGTATATACAATCTGTCCATTAAATAACAGCATATATTTACACATACAGACGCATTCGTACTCATACATAGAAAAGAATGCATTGCATATTATACATCACAGTGAGTTATGCATCGATATTACTGATAATTATCGTCGATGTTTAGAATTAATTAGCGTGCTGCGTTTATTCATTGATCACACACCGAGTGCACGCTTATATTTTGTTTTTTTCATTGCGAAACAGTTGAATAACGAATTTTTGTCTGTGTTATTATTAATTGTTTGCTCCATTTCATATTACACTTTTAGCATTTGTAGCATCTGATATCTCATCTTCTATTGCTTATATTATATTGATTTTTTTAGTTTGTTTGGAATAAAAACAATTCTTATAGTTTTGTATAAATCAGAAATTTGTTAAATATGACTGATATTAATTAATTTTATTTGAAACAAACAATTATATAGACACTTTATGCATGTTAAGTTCATTTTAAGTAAAAATATTACTTTTTTTTTGAGTTATTATTAATTGTTACTCCATTTCGTTTAACACTAGTTTCACTTATCAGATTTCATTTTCTCACCTCCCTACTAGTCCAAAAGTAAGCTACTCACGAATTTATATTCAACCTGTTGTTTGAACACATATATCATTTATGCTGATTATTTACATTATGCACGTCGAAACGTTTTATTATTTTCCCTTTTTTTAGGTGTGCCTCGTACAGTTTGTTTAATAGCTACCGGAACAAATTTCTGTTGGATAATTTGTGTATTGTAATAGAGATAGAAACTCTATACATTGAACAGTAAACATATTCGTGCAATTAACCAAACATATTATAAAAAAATATTTGTTTTATTACATGCATTATATCTTTATATGCTCATTTATGTTTCCATATTAGTATTAGTATAGTTTTAGCATGTGTTGGTAGGACTCTTTAGAACGTATTTCTATACAAAATTTACTGCATTAAAAGTCCTGTTTATACAAAGATAAATATTTTTTAAAACATATTTGCAATCTTTAATATATATCTATAAATTCATCTTTTACATATAGCTACTTATAATAATGTCATAATAATTGTGAATTCTATAATGTGAACTATATAATAATATTTAAAAAAAAAAACAGAATAAATTTTAAATAATATTATAAGAAAATTTTGTATTAAAATTATTTTAACTAAAGTGGAAGTCATTAATTCTATTAAAAATTCTTAGAAATGATGTTACACATAATATTTTAAAAATTCTAAAATTTGAAACTTAAAATTTAGTTTATGATAGTAATTAATTTTTGTCATATTCATACTTTTTGCTATTTATATTTGTCAAAATATTTTAAATTAGTAATATTTTATTTTGAAAATAAATGTTAGAATTATAGATTATTATTATATATATAATAAAATAATATAATGTTCACAACTAAATTTCATTATTTATTAACTTTTACAGATTTAGTATATCATATTTATATTCTTTATGCTTTATAATATTTTTTGTTTATTAAGTTAATAATGAAGATTTATATGTTTTTAACACAAATGCTTATCCGACTTAATAGCTCTGTTATAATTTTAAAATAGCTGGGAAAAAACATAAAATACCAGTGTCATTTATTTGTATTAATTCTCACATATATCTCGTGTTTCATTTATGATGTCACTCTCATACTAACATCATTTAAAAACAGCATGATTTTGTAAATTTTTGTTGTTGTTGAAAATTAAGATCTCTCACGTTACGTCAAAAATAATCTGCCACGTATCAACAGACTCATTTTCTCACATATCTTATATAATTATGAAATTAAATCCTAACATGCTTTTGTTTTTAAAACTATGATTACTTTATTACAGTAAATATGACATACGCATTTTTAAGTGTCGATTGTTTTTGATGAATTTTAATATACTTAAATTTTATTATAGTTAGGTACACTTTTTTCAGTATTTTTCTTAATACTTAAACACAAATTTTGTCATTATTATTACAATAACGTGAATAAGTTAAGAATGTAAGATTTGTATATAAACAATTATTTATAAAATATAACGATAACGAAATAGTATAAAAAGTTATAAAATTATCAGTTCTGTTTCGAATTATAGTTTATATAGGTATTAGATGCGATGCAATACTAATTTACCCTTAAATAAACATTTTGTCAATTTAAAAATGTATAATTTTTTTAAAATTCAATTTAATTATTATTTTAAAATGGAAAAAAAAACATAACAAGAAAACATTGGATAAATGCATGACAAAAATGTAATAAAATTGAAAGTTTACGTTTGCGTGAATGTATTAGAACGTGTTACATAAAAAAAACAAAAAAATAGTTTTACAACTATGAATAAGAAAAGATTTGAGAATAAGTATGCTTAAAGATTGTAAAATCTGTATTAAAATAAATATAAAAAATTATAAAAAAATTACTCATTAACTAATACTAAATATGTTATTACTTAAATATGCGTTAATACTTAACAGCATATTAATTATTATTTTATATTAGTTAGTTAATAACTTTTTTTGATCTTATAATAAATGTTACCTTTTTTTAGAAGAAGTATAATATAATATTTTAATGAAGTTATATTTGTTAAAACTGATTGGTAAAATAATAAAGAAAATTAGATAAAATTAATAGTATTGTGGGTGTGGCAAGTACTGCTAAAAATAACTATTGCTTTCGGCATAAACAAGTGGAATTATAATTTATTAACAAGAAATTATTTTTATAAATTTTTTAAGGTGTGACTTGTTTCATATTAATTAATTTAAAAGAATACTGTATATAGTTTATTTTAGTCCAAATTAAAATTTTAAATAAGTTTTTAATTTTTGTACTAATATGGAAATATATTTCTCTTGTTTTGACGGAAATATTCAAGATAACCTTGATTTAATTTATTTTATTTTTTATTTATTAGAAAATATGTTTCCTTTTGCTGATGTTACAAATTATAATTGCTTTGTTTTAACATTGCTAATGCAATATTAACGTTGAAAAACAAAACAATTAGCTTAATTTAACATTTTATTATAAATTTACATATTAATAAGTTCTTAATTAGACACCTCCGAAGTATAATTAATACATCAGATAAAATCTTGATTTTTGAAGTACATGTTTCGACATTCTCTTCAAATCTGTCGACACAAATTACTGATCAAAATAAATAAATAAGAACGTGATTTTCAATATTGATAGACATTTTAATTTGAATAATTATATTCAAAAAACTTTTTTGTTATAAAAAGATTATGAATTTTTACGTTCAAATAATTTATAATTAAATAATTCTATTTGGTGAAACTGGAAATATTCTACAATTGTTTTTTGCAATATTATTCTAAGAAACTATATTACCTATAAATATTCAGGTTTTATATTATTATTTCATACTTTATTTTAGATTAAATATTTATGCTAATTTATTCGTATTTTACATTCAAACGATCATTTAAAAAAAATATTTCAATCCTGTTTGTTTAAATTAAGATAAATTCTTGAAATTTGTGTGCAAATATTTTGATTATAATTATAAATTAGATTATTTCAATGTTTTATATTATTTCCTTAATATTTTTATATGTTTTATGTAAATATTGAATATAATTCAATTTAAAACATATTAAAATTGACGTTAAAATTTTATTTTATTAAATCGTTTCGAAAATAAATGACTTTGTTACAGAATTAAAGACATTTAATAAAACTTGTTTAAAACAAGGTTTTGTAAAATACTTTATCGAATTGGGCAATTAGGCAATTTAATTATTTATTTTATATTAGAAATTAACTAATTCTAAATAAAATGTGATTATAAGTTAATGCATACAAAATTACAGCATATATCCATAAGGCTATGTATGACACTAATTATTTATATTCAAGAAGAAATTAGTTTCTGCAAAATATTTTTATCCAGACAAATAAGTTTTGCTTCATCCACATTTATGTTACTTGTCATTTATTCTATTTTGTTCTCAATTTAATTAAATTACATTTTAAAAATAGTGGAGTTTAATAAATTTGTATAATAAATTTACAAAATTCATTCTGTTTTCATCTACAAAATAAATTACTTCAAAATTTACTTTAAACTAAACAAATTTTTTTTAAATTATTTATTTAAATTATTTTTAAAGCAACTCTTTGCTTAATTCAGGTTTTTCAATATATATTTTTTTTGCATTATATAAAACATATTTACATTATTAATGATTAGAAAATAATAATTTAAAATCTAAATCTATAATTTGTTTTAAATTGTCAGTCAAATATTAATATTAGAGGAAGTAAACTATAAAACATAAAATTTCATTCTAATTTCATTGCCCAGCCGAAATATGTCAATTACAGATTCATTAAAATAAAAATTGAGTAAGCAAATTTCACTTTTTATAATTATCCGTCTTACGGGCTCTAATATTTCATTCGATTATAATCGAAAAACATTTCGAATAAAAAAAAAAGTAGAAATTGCTCCAATTTCATCACGTGAATTCACATAATCTGTGTGTATCATTATTTCTGTTATCGCCGGCAGAGATCAAGAATCTGTCAAACGGATATCAATTTTGAAAAAGTGAAAGGATATAAACTCGTCGTATTTTTAAAGACTCGTTTTGCAATTGTTTTACAAAATCGGGTATTCCACCAGGCTACTTGATTATTCAAATATTTTACTATGCTGAATATGTAATGAAATGTAAAATGATAAAATATGTGAATTTGTCTCATTACGAGACAAAATTGTGTAATGATGATCGGTACTTGCAATGCATTTATGAGCTAAGTGAATGTAAAGGTTTACATTTGCAATGATAGAAGCTATAATTATGGAACATTTGACGTAATGACATCAACTTCTAACGCTTTGAGTTATAATAGGTAAAATGCTAAATTGTGTTGTTAGTTATAATTATAAAAATTAAATGTAATTTTCTAAGTTATCATATTGCATGTGTAACTTATTATTTAATTATGATTCTTGTGCATAATATACTAATAATAATTAAATATTTTGTAATATGGCGTAAATTATAATATTTATTAATAATAAACACTTTTACTAAAGTCTACTTTAAACCAATAAAATTGTTAATTTTAAATTTTACAGGCAAATTATTGTTGCTGTCAATAAATTGATTATTTTTTGTTATCTTTTTTACACTGCGAATGGCATAATTATTAATATTGCAAATAAAACCATTATTTTTTGTAAACTTCAAATTATTTATTAGGTATTGAAAGTTTTAATCTCACAATAAATTTTGAAAGCATATTATATTAAATTGTAAAGACAAAAATTTATTACTTTGGAATAAATATTATTGAGATATATATATATATATATATATATATATATATATATATATATATATATATATATATAATGATTATATCAAAATATTTTACATTTATATAAATTCTATTTTTTTTATAATAATTCAATATTTTCAGAATATTTATATAATATATTTAAATAGAAAATTCTGAGAATATATCCATTTTGATATTAAAATTTCTGATGTTAAAAATTGTTTAAAATACTTTAATATTTTAATTAAATCTTTATTTTGTGACATATATTTTTGTTAATTTATTTTATGAATTAAAAAATTGTGAAAAACATTTTAAATAAAAGCTTTTAAAATTTAAAAACATTTAAAATTTCAACAAATTAGTAATAAAAATAAAAATATTAAATTTTCATTCTAATTATGTAACATCTTAAAAAAAAGATTTCGTTTTTATGACAAATTGAAAAAGAAATTACAAACGGAAAATGAGACGAATTTAAACGTCCAGTTAAGAAGCTGAAATTCGGAGCCATTAAAAAGATTATCCTCGCTTGAAAAAATATATTTATATGAAAGGAGAGCGTTTTGCATTTAGAACGATGAACTTGCTGTTGGTTGGACGTAGATAAAACATTTTGCGGTTATTTTTTTTTTTTTAGAAACAGGGACATTAATGTGTCGTAATAAACCACAAAGTATGATAGATGATTACAGATAAAAATCATTTTTTTTCTAACCACCATTTTGGGTTGGTTACTGGGTACCTATAGTCTCCTGCTTCAAAGCTTATCTTGATTTATAAAACTCGTATTTACTCTTAATTTTTACCTTGTTTTCTTATCTTAATTAATAATAAATGATCGTTAATAATTTTCAAATTAATTTTTGTTGTTTGCTATGTTATATAAATTATATAAAAAATTAGAAATTAACCTACTTACTTAAAATATAATATATTAAAAAAAAGGTTAAATCTGGTAAAATTTATTTATTTTCAGTTTAGTACTATGAATAAGCGATGATGTATAAAGAATAAGAATAAGTAATAATAAATACATACAAATAGAATACTATTATTTTTCTACAACTGTATTATAAAATATATTTCGAAATCATTTTGATACACAAATTGTACTAACTTATTACATATTTTAAACACAATTTTATGATTAGTTACAAGTTATTAGGTAATACTCTTACAAAATTTTGATTGATTAACCAATATTAAGTAATAATTCAAAATCTCATTTATATAAGAGCAAAAAGCGATCTTCATTGTGTTGAACTCAGATGCAGCCGACGCTAAGAAATCTAGTCGAAACATAAAGAGAATATTTTGCTCTAAGTAACAAATGCTATTTTTTCTTCAAGCGTTCCAAACAAAACTAAATTAAAAATGAATAAAAATGAATAAAAATTGTTATCCTTACTAATAGTTGTAGAATAGTATGTATCTGTACATATTATTTATTTTTGTTACGTGATTTGTAAAAATTAATGTGTCTCTGGTCGAATATACAAATTCTGACAAATCTGTTGATGTACATTGTATTTCTTCATACATTTTCAATAATCAAATTTTAATTCAAGCGAAAATAAACAAGTTAGGTTAACTAACTCAACTTGACGTAATAATTTTCAATGTGGCCGCCAAAAATGACAGATTAAATACACTTGACGTTGTAGTCATGTTTGGTACTGCCATCAGTGGTGTATATAGGTACTAACTAACTGCTGTATAATAATGTTTACATTATTGTACTAGTAACATAATGAGCTCTTTCTACATAGGCAATATAGTAACTTAATATCAATATTTCAATGCAATTGAAGAAAAAAAAATTACTTATTAAAAAACAGGAGTAAAAAAATTAATTTCACACCGACTATGCTAGTATTTCACATAAATTTAATTATTTCATTTTGTAAAAAAAAAACTGTAAACATACTTACCTCAAGAACTTACGCACTAAATACGTAAGTATAATAATTACTATGACAATTAAATTTTTTAAACATATTAATTTTCATGTAATTAAAAAAATCTACATTGTCAAAAAATTAAATCATTATGAAACTCTTTTAAACATACTTAACAAAAAATTCTAGAAAATGTTAAGTACAAGATAAGCAAAAGAAACAGAATAACTATAAGACGAAAAATAAAGAGGGCTGGCATTTTACATTAAAGCACACGTATTCAGCACGATGTAGACTTAATGCTTTCATCTCAGAGTGTCTGGAATTCAAAACGTGATCTTCACTACGGTAATTTGTGTTTTTATCTCAGTTTATTAGTCGACTGGGAGGCAGCTAAGAGCGGTTCTGGTTACGCAATTCTCAAACCGATTCTTCAAACTTTGCGATATATTTCTATAAGGAAAAGTAACAAGTTATCAGTATAAAAAAAACAATTTAAAATGTTTCAAGAATTAAAATTTTATATATGTACAAAACTGTGTAGATTTCAGAATGTTGTGAAAATATTATGCCACCTAGCAATATTTGAAAATTTGACTTGCACACTGAAATTTGTACAATTATTTTTTTATTAATAGATTTTAGAAATATAATTCATTATATTATTTATATTTTATATAAACAAGTAGGACGATAAAAAAATTTTGCTTTTTAATATACTTATACAATGTAATAAGTTGGTACAATAGTGTACACTTTTATAAAGCTCTTGATTTAGCATATAGTAAACTAGGTAAGAAATTGGTTATTAAACTTACGGTTGAGAAAAAATCAATGTTTTTACTACTGTAAAGACATTAGTTGAAAAAACTAATAATAAATAAATTTTATATATTTATTTATTTTTAAATGCAGTTATTCAAATTTTAAATAAAAACAAATTACTTACTTTCATTTAATATAATTTTTTTTTATAATTTGAACTTAAAAATATATTTTATAAATGGTTAAAACGTGCATGAACTTATATAGTCAAACAGTTTCATTGTATAATAAAATTTGTATAATTTTATTGTCAACTTTACAATTTTCTCGATTAATATACTAGATTATTTCCAAAAACAACAGAAATATATTTGCAAGCAATATTTCATCTTTTGTTTTGTTATCTGATTAAAAATTTACATAATCAAAATACAACTCTGTATTATATTTAAGAACAGAATCGTGTCTTTGAATATTTTTTGATAATTTTCACCTGAACCAGCAAACAATTTTTCATATAAACAACAAATGAATACATAACCTTTTCTTTACCGAACCATAATTTCTGTAACAACTTGGTAGGCCATGAAACAAAAGAGAAAAGTAAAATATTAGACAAATAGTTCCTACACAACTTGTCAAAAAAAAAGAAAACGTTTATTATAATGTAAATTTTAGAAATTCAACTGTTTTATACATGACTTACTTGATATGTATAACATAAATTATTCTGAAATGAGTCGTTCTTGTTTTTTAAGTAGTAACAATGTTTTAAGTTTTTTTATGTGTCATGGCTAGACATTTTAATTTTTGGTGAATGATACGTAACATATGATAAATAAAGTGTCAAATAATTAGTTTAACACCATCGATAGGTGTTAGTTGGAATGTTAGAATTGTCAGAGAAAGTATTAAATTTTATATTAATTGTTATAGATAATTGGAGGTTATATATGCTACAAGTATTTTGAAATATTTCAATTTAATGATTAATTTTATAAAATTTACACAATTAGTTATCTAAATATTAAATTATTTGCATGACTGGTAATACAATTATTATTCTAAAATATTGTATGTATTTTATTGTTTTATTAACACAAATTTATTTTTTTTACAAAATAAAATAGAAATTATAATAGATATTATTAATAGTTAACAGTAATTTATTATTTATTGTTAATGTTAAATAATACTGGATTACAATTTTAATATTTTATAATGTTACTAAACAATTTACTAATAATGTTATTTATTACTTACGCAATTGAAATTTAGGATTATGACTTAATAATTTTTGACTATAATTTTTTAGATGTCATTATCCAATAATTTGTTATCGTGGTTGTTGGAATACAGTAATTTTTATATTATAATTACTTGCCATGTCATTTATGTCCGACCGAAAAGTATATTTGTAAAAAAGTGTGTAATAATTATTACTTATTCCTATGATATATGCAGCAACTTGTGCAATAAATAGATAAATTTTAAAATGCAATATTAAATTTAAAAAACTTGTTTGGCTTAATATTAATAATATTAAAATCCGTTTATTTTAAATATTATTTATTAGTGATTTAATAAATGTTCTTTGTTCTAAGAATACTTTAAATATGTTATTTTAAACCACAAATAAATTAGGGTTGTTTTTTTTTTAATTATAGCTATACACGTAAATAATTTGATAATTAAGTTAAATGATGTACATAAATCTAACGCACTGACATTTATACATAATTTTAATAACATTACAGGTTGCATTCCAAACGTCTGATTCAGTTTCCTGCTACGAGTTGATGCTTCGTGCGAAAACAAAAACAAAATATTTTAATAAAATATCTGCTATATTTCACAGAATTATTGAAAAATTTGTTTTGTCGAGAATAACTTGAAATAAATTATTAATAAACGAACAAAAAAGTTTGCAAATGTTCTTGTGTAGGTTGATATTTTTTATAGATTCTTGTTTGTCCCGATGAAACGATGAAATATTAAACTTGGCAACGGTATGATTATTTTGACTTGTTAAATCAACTTTTACGACATGGTTTACATATGACAAATTGATGGTTTAAAATAGAAGAGAATAATTTATGTCATATAACTTTTGTCGTGTATTTATGTATTCTAATTTATTAATATTTGTTAGAAATTTTTATGTAACGTTACAGGAAATTATCGAATTGAATATTTCAAGAAAAAAGAAAGAAACAACATGGCGAACGAATGAAAGAGTACTGGAAGAGACGAAAGAAGAGAAAAAACAATCATGAGAAGTTTCACATGGTTCATAGTCGGCCAAAATCGAAAAAAAAAGAAATATATATTGTATCATTCAAAAATTATTGGTATAATTTTGACAACTTTAAATTCTTTACTAAACAGTTTTATAAAACGTTATTACTGTTATTAACATATACTTAGTACTCAACATGAACGACATTAAAAATCATTCAGTGGCATAATTTCACAACCATATTTTTGATCTTTAAAAAACGAAAACCAAACTTGACGTAAGCCCAGTACTATAACATTTCCGAATAACGAATAATCTTACAAAAGCAATTGGCATGCAAACTCATGACATATACCGTTCGAATTTTTCTCAATGCATTGTCCTCCAAATTATACACTACAACATGTTTTAAAACGGAGTAACAACAGAACTAGAAGCCGGGGCAGCTGCAGTGAAAGTTGCAGCACGATTTTCTAGCAGAAAATCCGCTGTTGCCACGTTTGGTAAATAGTATTGTTGGAAGGCGAGCAAGACGGGAGGGAACCGGAACATGAAGATCGTGATTCTCTTCCTGTTCACGACGGCACACCACGACGACATGTCAATTTTGTTTGCCTACGAAACTGTCATTTTTTAAATTGCCTCGTTCTATGACATATGTACAGCCGAATGCATTCCTTACATGATGTTGTGGGCATAAACAAGTGACGGCGAAATGTAGCTAGTAAAGTCTTTGTTATTTTTTTAAATAATAATTTCAGTTATAAAGCTGAAATATGTTTTGTTAGAATATCTATAATAATTAATTATTAAATAAATATAAGAACATAATAACCAAGTGTCATAAAAAATTAAATGTCTAAAATTTAATAACTTAAATTTTTTCTTAGAAATATATATGACGCAGGAATATTCAATAGCCCGTGTTTTTATTATAAAATTAATAGTATTTATATTATTTGTATTCTGTAAATATAAAAAATGCAAACTAACCTTTTTACCTAACTTACCATGCAATCTTCAAAAAATGCTAATAATTTTATAAAAGAAAATCATCTACTACCATTACACCATCAATAATTTAATCAATAACAGTATATTATGTTACAAGGAGTAAAAAGCAATAATTATTATGTTGAGGCCAAGCAATCTGGGCGAAACACAACAAAAGCTTTCTATTCCAAGTGACATATACAATTTTTTTTCAGGCGTTCTAAACGAAACTAAATTAAAAATAAATGAAAATGCATGCTAATTAACCTGAACCTTACTAACAGTTGTAGAATAGTATGCATATGTTTATAATAGTGACGAGTTTTGTGAGAATTAATCTTTCTTTGGTCGAATATACAATTTTTGACAAATTAAAATTGAATAAAGATACTAGAAACTATTCACAAATCAGTTCTAATTATGTCACGTCTTTGGGTGAAATTTTTTACAACGGAGCAATAAATGTCATTTTTAATTATTTAATTGAGATATCCAAAATTTACAAATGCTTTTTTATTAGTATTTGTTACATTTAAGTATATTTTGTAAATAAAATTATTTTCTAAAAAAATCCCACCTTGATTAACTTAAAATATTATTTTTTAAATATTTTGTGTAATAAGTATTTATGTTAAATTTTATATTAATTAAAAAAAATGTTTTTAAACTAAACAGTATAACAATGCACTGTTAATATTTAAACAATGCATTTAACAAAGCTTACTATTCAGAGCATGGATTCGTTTATCTAGTCCTGCTAACATTAGCAAATTTTTGTGCAGCTAAAACAAACACTACATTTTCGCACAAAGTGTCGGTAAAATGCAACAGCGTAGTCGATAGGCTGTGTTTCATCAGCAAAATCGCGGAAAATAAGCTCGGGAAACAAACGCTCATTGTCAGTTTGTACAACAAAATTTCGATGCTGAAACTCGTTTATATGTACACAAACATAACGTACCCATAACACAAGCGCAAATAACGTTCGAATAATTATACAATATAATCTGCAATTCGTGTGCATTTTGTTTCGAACAGTTATGAACACTTATTGTAACGCTTTCTGTATATACGCAATGTGTCTGGAAATTTTTTCATTTATTCATCAATAGTTTTAGTAAAGTTTATAGAAAAAATAGTTTTTAAATATAGTTAATTTGTATTGTAAGAGATTATTGAAATATAGATTTATTTATTAAAAAACAAAATTATTTTTGTACCTTGTGTATTAATAATTAAATGTTATTTAAAATTAATTTTCTCGAACTTAAGAAAATTAATATATTTTTTTTTATTGTGATTGAAAAGTGATACATTCAAAAAATTGTGTAATATGAAACAAACTTTTTGTATGCAAAGTATACAATACCTTTTTCTTTATTTTTCTTTAAGGAAAATTTAAAACAATTTTTGTAACTACAGACTAATATATCTGTTGTCAAAAAGTATAGTATAGTAAATAAACATACACTCTAAAAAATTCATGTAATTTTTATAGTTTTGTGAATTAATTAATAGTAATTTATATACATATATATATATATATATATATATATATATATATATATATATATATATATATACATTAATATTTATAACTTATATTCAATAAATATTAAAACACTAAATTAAAGCAATATATTTCTAACGCCTATCATAAATGTATATTTTGTTCACAAAAAAGTGAAATAAAATATAGTTTTATTAACGGTTGTCCAAAATAAATGTTTATTTTATTTATCAATATATTTATTAATTTATATTTAATATTTTTACAATAAAACAATATTTAAATTATCTCGAAACATCTCGTGTATGATAGCTAGAAGTCGACACATAACGTGAAACTCATTGAAAATATTCTCGACATAAACATTTACGATCTTAATAGGATTAGGTGATTCTAAGTGCGCGCGAGTGGCGAGAATGAGTGAGAATTTAGCTATTTACATGTCGTTAATGGTTGATTGATTGTAAATCAGACATTAAGCTGCCGCATAACATTTACAGTCTGCTAGAATGCGCTAGTGTTGTGTCAGATTTAGTTAGCATTGTTATTTGGATTAGAAATAGACTAACTATAGCCTATCTTTATAATTTGAAATTATGTGTCTGGGGCCTGGACAATATGATTGTAATTTGATTTTACGTGCTCCAGTTGTGAAATTTATTCGATATTGTTTTGGGAGAAATAAATTTCTAATTGAAATTTTTGTAAGTAAAACTGATATCCAATTATATGCATAAATTTAATGATATGTACAGTTGTAAACAACTGATTATGTGTCTGCACTAATAAAGATATTAATTATTTAAATTTTTTTTAAATTATAACTAAATAAAGAAAATATTTTAACATTTATTGTTGACATTTAGATTATTATGGTATATTTTGAAATAAAATATTTAAATATTACATAAATTTATTTACCACTTTGACTGAATGAAAAAGAGATACAATATTCGAGACTGTGTCTGTAACATTATCTAAAATATTAAAAAATCTTTTTTATAGATGACGAATCTGAACTTAGTCTTTTAGGGTGTATGTGTGAGTCGATAGCCCGTTCGCTCGCTCGGTCATCAGTCAAAATTTTGTGATCCTAGACGGTATAACCGATTTTAATGAAATTTTTAAGATACGTTTATTTAGTACCCAAGATGGTAATGTGATTATTATTTTTTCCAGTGATGCCAACTTTCCGAAAAAATTTGCTAAATTAAAAAAAATATTATGGCTACATTATTTATCCGATTTTGATTAAATTTTTACAGAAGATTTTTCTAGTACCCACATAAATTAAACTGTCCAAAAAAAAATTACTAGATTTTTGAAAAATTTATTATGGCTTACACTATGTATCCGATTTTATTCAAATTTTCACAGATTTTTCTAGTGTTTGCATAAATTATTTAATTTTAGTAAAATACAATGTTGCCAACTTCTCGAGAAAAAAATACCAAAATTTAAAAAATTTATTATGGTTATATTATTATATTATATAGTTTTTTTTTTTGGTATCTTTATAAAATACATAATTTTACTAAAGTTTTCGAGAAAAATTACTAACATTTTTAAAAATTCATTATGTTACTTTGTGCCTAACTTGTGCTTATCTGTAAACATCTCGAAAAGTCAAAATTGGCATGATTGCAATATCTCCTTCACTATATGTGAAAAAAATCAAAATATATAGCAACATGAATAAATGGCATAAATATAAATTCTTCCGAGAAACAGTTACCTTTTGAAATTCCATCAACATAACCAACATTGATCATAAACTATTTCACTGAATAAATAGATTTCTCATTCCAGTTTCTAATGTTACATGAACAAACACATATATCTTCTTCGTCTGACATGTTGTATTATACTACTAGCATGAATCAGTTGCTACCTTTTGTAAATCTTCTAAACTGGATTCTTCTTTATATTTTGTTTTAGTTTTAAGTGATCATCAAATAAGTGAAAACCGTTTTCAAGGCCGTCTAAGAGAAAAGAACGAGTTATAAAATGTTTAAAATGATAATTACCATCGCGTGCTATCGTAAATGTCTGTATTTAGTATTTTATTTAATGAATCTTAGCTTGTATAACTAAGTGATCACTTTGCAATGATGTTGTAATACACTCTAAAATGTAATCTTGTTTTAATGACTAACGCCGTAAATATTTCTAATTAATATTATTTCTTTATTTACTAATTTAAAACATAAATAATTTTGTTTATAAAGTTATTAATGATATAAAAGGGAACTCTTTCAAAATTTGCATATGAAAAAAGTGTTTGTCGGCAATTTTTGCTGGTAATTATCCAGTAAATACAGGGTTTAAAAATTAACGTGTAACCATCCAACTGGGAAAAAATACATTAGTTTTAAATGAATTTGCAACAATTTGGCAAAAATTGCATATCATTATAACAGTTTTTAATTTGTTTTATCTATATAATTATAGTAAATTAAATGATGAAAATAATTATTCAGTTCAGAAAATGTGACATTATGATATAATAGGACAGTGAAGTTTTTATAGTAAAAATGTTTCATTTTCATGTGAGTGCAAATATTAAGTTTATTATGCGTAATTTCTGTAAATTACTGTTTATGTTCATCAACCGTAGAAAATAACTTAATTTCAGAATTTTGTGTTGCGCACGGTCATGTTTAAATTTGGTCATTTCTGCTAATAACAAAAATAAAAGTATAATAAACTTATTATTTCAGTTTAAACTTTATTATACTAATTTAAAAATTACTTTATATCACTGATTGACTAATATTATTTTTAATAAATATCGAAGTTTACACTTTTATAAATAAAAACACTTAATATTTCTGAAATATTACATTAAAAAAATTGCTCTCAAAATTTATTTAACCTGTTAATTTTTATCTATTATAAGATGGTCATGTAATTAAGAAAAAATATTTAATTTTTAATATTCTTTAGTTTTTTATTTAAAATATTTTATACTTTGTAGAATTAAGTTAGAATTGTATTCTACAAAAAAATAAATTTATTTATTCCAATCCATTAATATTACTTATATATAAAATAAATTTTATAATTTAGAAAAATTTGTTTTACATATACAATTATTATTTATAAATTATTTCCACTGTACATCATTATACTCTATTTTTAATATTTTTAATAGATCAAAAAGAAAATTTGTTAGAATCTAGTTTTGGGCAATATTAAGCTATGAAGCTTCTACTAAGCTATGCTATAGTCATGTTGCTTTGTACTTGCCTACTGTTTGTCGTCAAAATTGTTCATAATTAATAGAAAAATAAGAAAGTAAGTTTTTAGTTTCTTCTTTTTATATTATTTTTACAAATAAAATAAAATATTACAGAGTTTAATATTGACTTATTTTTATTATCTATATATTTCAACATATGATGAAGTGCCTGAACCTTTTTTTGCAAGTGGATCTAGATATTAGACTTAAAACCTTATTTTTTTGAAAAACTGCATCAAATACACCGTGATCATTTTTCCCCTTGCGTTTCATATATTTACTACATTCACTCAACAACATTTTACATTCAATTTGTTCTGCATTTCATTATTCCTGGTAATACCACAACAATCTCTGTTCCATAGCAATCACTCACATTTAATTTTCAATTTCTCTTAATGCCTTCTATCCGGCAAAAAAAAATCAATCTAAATATCGATTATCAATTACTACCCTCACAAAAATCAAACCTATCTGGAAAATCAAACGCACCCTTTACTTCTAACATCCATAAAAGAGTCGACATTCGAACATTTACCGGGCAAACGAGCAAAAGGCGGCGCAGAAGCTAAACAATCAACCGGTCCATCGCAGGATCACATGTCGGGGCAGCCGATGAGATTAATTGTTTAGCTTTGCACCGGCTAGCAGAGTCGGCGGCCCACGGGTAATAAATGACTCAAGGGTTGGCGCACGATGTGCAAGGGCCTGTATATGCCGGACAATGGTGGACGCACGCGGGTGACTGCCCGGTTTATGTCCGGAGTATTTAAACTGAAGAGCTGAGGATTAGTTGTCGGGCAGAAAGGGTTAGATGGAGTGTAAGGGGTAGATTTGCAAATTTGGAAAAAAATGTGAAGGTGAAAGTGACAATGAGTTGTGTAAAGTTAATTGTTTTTTAATGAATATGTTGTTTAATGAGTTTCAATTTAAAAAAAAAGCAGATAATACTAAAATTTATAAATATTTATTTATTTTCGCTATTACACAATCATTATACTATATTTTTAATATCTATAATAAACCAAATAATATGTAGATTGATAATTTCTTTAAGTAACATATCAATAAAAATTAATTTATATAATAGATTCTTAAAAATTTGATTATTTAATAAATACTGATATTTAAAATATTAAGAAATTTAAGTGTAGCAACAACGTAAACAACATTTAACCTAGTTAACCAATACGAATAACAACCAATCTTATAACCTAGTAAATAGCAATACAAGTCGAACAATTTAACAGAAATTCTAACCTAATAATCACTTCAGTCAGGTGTAACCGCAAACCATACGAAACATGAAAACAAGTAGTAACACTCTATTTAGCTCCGATAACCTCTGAAATGATAAACACATACTCTGCTACAAACTGAAGTACAGTATTTTGCCGACATTTCGAATTCTGGAAACAGCTGCATGCCCCATAATCAAATGCGATGATGCTTACAATGACTATGTGTGTATGTAGTATGTGTCTATGATGCTTTCTATTCCAGTTATGTCGAGAAATTTTCATATTTGTTACGGGTCGTTCTCTTAAAGGATTCGCTTCGACAATATGGCAAATGTTATTGTTTCGATTTCAACTTTTTCCAAATGAAACTTTCTTATTGGTTGTGTAGTATTGTGAGCTTGTTATGACTGATAAAATTTAACGATTATTTTAATATTGAAAATGTGTTTGTTGAAAATGTTTACAATCATGGCACGTTGAGATGATGCGAGATAAAATTGGATTGGATTATTTGTTGAAAGATGAAGAAATTAAAGTTAAAACTGCGATAAAAATAAGGTCAAATATTGAGAAATCTATGTAATTTGAAAAGATCTTAAATAGCAGTGATGTTATTAATCTTGAGAATAAAAGTAGAACGTCAATATTTGATTTAGAATTTATAGATCACGATCAAATTAAGAAATATTTTTGACGATATTTTTTTAGATAAATATCACATAATTATATGTTTTCTATTTATTTATTTTTTTCATAATTCCTTTATTATAATTTGTGTATACATGAAAATCTTAAAAACCTTACTTTCAATATTAATTCTTTTATTCAAACATTTTAAAAAATATCTTAAAATATTTACAACAAACAAATTCAAAATGCTATTAACGTCAAAAAGTTTAAAATATATCAAAATATGTATTATAAAAGATTTGTTATTTAATAAACTAAAAAAAATTTCTTAAAATATATCTTCATTTTTGTTAAATTATAATAAGAAACTATCAAATTATTTAAGATATTTTGTTTAATGCTGCAATTCTGTACACTTCTTGTAAGATTTGAAACGTTACAGGATATTTTATCTTTTTCTAGTAAATGGAATTTTTGTTTTGATAGAAAAAGACAGAATATCTTATCTTACCAGGATACGAACAAAATTTCAACATAAATTTTCTAAATCGAGATTTTGTTTATCTTCTACACTTAACAAAAAATTAATTAAACTATATAAAAATTAATTAAATAATTTTCTTTTTCTTTATGTAAAAATATAAAAATTGCATACACTTTCGTAAACAAATACCGTACTGATGGAAAATTCTGCATAAACTACCCAACGATGTAAAAATTTCCGGTATAATGTTGTAGGTCAACGACAATATCTGACGATATAATTACGATTAAATTAATAACAAGGAAGAGAGGAAAACACAATATTCCGTAGTTCGCGCCCGTGACATTACGCCTTCGTATAATTTCTTTTGCACTTTACTCATATTATATTCATACAATATATTCAACGTCTACGTTACAATACCTAATACCGTAAACTAGATGTATAGTCTGCTATGCGTTGGCTTTCTCGAAAACGTGTGAGACTAGGATTTTTATCACGGCACTACGGAAGTGCATATAACGTTGTTTAGATTGAAATTAAGCGATAGGAAGATACATAATCATTATTATGAAAAATGTAAATAAGAAAAATGCTGATTTAGAATTTTCTAAGTATCAGCTTGTTTATTATAAGAAGTGTGATGAAAGCACACAATAAAGCATGTATTAATTAATTATAGTTATAATAATTATTTATGCAGATTTTTTCTCTGATAGTTAAGATAAATTTGTTTTGATAGAAATTAATTTGTGTAGGTGATATTATTTTTAGTATTAAACACAAAATAAAAAATATAATATACTATATATTTGATAAATATATAAGACTTTGTAATTCCTAATTGAAAAACTAAGTTTATAATTTGATATTTGAAATCATATAGTTTTATTAAAACTAGTATTTTTATCATAAATCTAGAGCAGTAGTTAAAGCTTTATCTTGTGTTCTAATACCTAAATTTTCTGCTCTATTATATTATGTACTACATATAATAACAATATAGCAAGTTTTAGTACTTTGGTTTTTATTTTCTGCAAAACGCACAACTATGTGTACTAAAAAGATAAATATTTAACATATTTTTGTCAAAATAAAAAGATTAAATTCTGTTACAATAGTCAGCAGCAGATATAAATTTTATTACTTAAATATAAAATACATAAATTTATTTACAATTTTGCTTGATTATTTTATTTAAAAAACACTAATTTTTACAACCAAATAAAAAATGAAAATTCAATGTAGAGAAATCGTAAGTTCCGCGTGGTATCAAGTCAGAAATAACAATACAACTTATTAACCTCGTCTCAATAACAAATAGACCGCGCGCCAACTGTTTAAGGCGTTACTTTAACCTTGTGTGCATTTGCACTATTGTGGTCAGACAATATGTAAAACGCACTCTATGAAAACAGTTATACTAGAGACTATCTAAAGTTGAACTAAAGTAAGAGAGATGCCGGGCTGTAGCAAGGTGGAAAAAAGTACACACACAAACACCCACATTGACTTCGACTGAATTCTGCGCACACGTGCGTTCTCTTACTCAGCAGCTGATATTCACGGTTTGCTGAGTTCAAAAGTGATTTTAATAGGGCAATGATAATGTTAGATATTGTTAATAACTATAAAGTAACGATTAAAGGATTAATTCGGATTGAGAAATAGATTAAGTATGAGTCGTGCAGTAGAGCTATAATATTTACGGAAGATTTAAAAATTAGAAATTTTAAAATTTAAATGAATTGTATTAACTAGACTCAGCTTTAATATTTAAAGCAGGTTTGTTATATGAAAAATTATTAACTCCATCAACATAGTTAACTGTCTTTTGAATGCCTCATAGGTTACTCAGTCAATAACTAAATTACGTGTATTGTTATTTAAACAAGAATTTAACAAATTTTTTAATGTAACCTACCTTTACTGCAATATCTAATACAAATCTGCAATTTTTACATAAAAATTTTTACATTTATTACAATAGCTACGATGTCTATTAAAGCTTATTTATATTTATTAATTATTTCCTTTAAAAAACTAAATATTTTTCTTAAAATTGATGCGAATGCGAATCTGATTAATATTGAAGTTATACGTCTATGTGAACGTATGATGAGTCAATGAATTGGTATGATTGAGAGTATTTTACGTAATTGAATATTTCCAATTAGTAAAAAGAAAATAGCATGTATCAAAGTTATCATGAATCTGGATGAAGCAAAAGTTGCTTGTCTGGATAGGCATTTTTGAAGAATACGAATTTTTGCTTAAATGGAAAGAGTTTGTGCCATACTCTTATAGGTATGTAGCGTTATTGTGTACGTATGCATGTATATATCTTAATTTTTGTTGTCGTTATTTTAGAAAAGTTAGTTAATTTTATCTGCTGCTTTAATCAGCTGGTTCATGTGATGTTATAGTTTTAAATTATTTTACACTTGCAATACAGTCATATAATTTGCTAGTATAATATGACGTCATATCATAGTTAGCTATAACAAAGAACTTAAACCAATTAGTTACATAAAAGAATAATACCAGGATTAGCTAAAAAATCGTCACAATATAATGTTTCTATTTTCTATAAAAAAAATATTCAAAGTACCTAAACGAATTATTATATAAAATTGTAGTTGCACATTTCAACAAGAGAATAAAACAAAAGAAAATGTAAAGCATTTAGAATACAAAATTAATTTCGTCATTAAACCTAATCCAGATATCATAACTCTTAACTTACATTTAGTATAATATAATCCACGTATGGAATGTTTTTATGCAAATACCTTAGGTAACGTTAATGTGTAATATAAACAACCCACATATATACACATACACTCCACATATACAGGTATGACCCATTACTTCTTACGGGCGTAGAAATAATGTTAGATTTGTGATAAACATCGGGCCACAAGATATATGCCAACGTTACAGAAAATCTTTGTAGGCCGAATAAAACTTAACTTAAAGATAAGTAAATATTTTTTATTTTATTTCATAAGACTGCCAGCTATATATTTACTTATTTTTTTATTACCTACTTAACTATTTCTGTTTTACTATAATTGTTATTAAATTATGTTACCTGTTTTAGTTCATTATATTTTGTTTTATGATTTACATTTTATATATTTTCTTTTTTTTTAATAATATAAGAAAGTTATATTTTATTTTCCAAACCTTCTTACTAAATTAATGTTAAAAAATTGAAACAATTATATTAGTTTTAAATTTATTGTTCATAAATAATAATTTAAGTTCATATACTATTTTCAAATTTAATAAATTAATGTCATGTTTTGTTTTAAAAATAAAAATTTTACTTATTGAATTCAGTAATAAAAATTATATAATATTATTAATAAAATTGATCTCACAGCCAACATTGTTTTGAAAATACTTCTTTCAATACTACTAACGCCATCTACATTTCAACAAATTTACACATTCCAATTATATTGTAATTGAGTAGTATATTTATATATATAAATATTGTGAACATAAATTTAAATAAACTATAATTTGTTAAAAATTATTTTTAACGTTATTTTGGAATAATTGAAAATTTAAAGTGACATAATTTTTTTTATATGCAAATAAATATATATAAAAATGTAAATAATTATTTTACAGTTAATTTACATTTATGTAAATTAATTTTCAGTGTTACAAACAAATGTTTATTTTTCCTAAAGTAAATTAGATTCTGGCAGTACTTATTTAATATTTTTATTTTAATTAATTATCTATATGAATTTTAATCTTTAATATGTAAATATAACATACAATAAATGTTTTACAGAATAATAATTAAGTTATTTTTAATTAATTAACTAATTACATAAATTATCTTATCTTCTAATTTGAATATAGTTTGTAAAAAAATATTGATTATTTTAGGAATGTTGACGCATGTAAATAAATTTGAAAGTTTAAATACTAATTTAAATACTAAATTTTAAATTTGAAAAAATCTGTAAATACTAAACAGATATAATACAAGTACAAGTGTGTACTAAAAATCTAACAAAAAATTCGTTATACATTTTTCAATAAAATCGGAAAAAATATAGAAAACTGAAAAAAATATTTTAAAAGTTGACAACTCAACCGTTGGAATATAACAAAGTAGTATATTGTTTAATTACCATATTTTAATAATAATAATAATTCGATTTGCAACAGGAATCAGAGTTATAACCACAACTGTGAATAAAATACTATACTTTTTCTAGGACTATGTATTAGAAAAAATAATTTAGTGGAACGTAAATTATTTCCAAATAATTATAATTTGACAATTGCACAAAATTCTATCAACAACATGATATTTTAACAAAGGCGTAAATTTACAGATTATCTATTTTACAATTATGTAGTTAAAATTTTAAAGTTATAATTTGATAACTCACTGTTGCGCGTTAGGATTAGTATAACTTAACAAAATACACATATATTATATAAGCGTATTATTTAATAAGCGTAAAAAATATATTAATTAAATAGTTATTAATCTTATATTCCTCTAGATATAATAATCCATGCATAACGCATACATTACAATCCCAACATAATATTTACAAACAATAATTACTAACTTTCATCACCACGCCCCATAATCAAGTAAAACAAAAACTCAAACCGATAATTGAAACATAGACAAATGATTTCCTCATATAAGCTCATTTATAACTCACTGCAGTTAAATACATTTCGCATTAGAAAATAACAAACCTTTAGAAAAAAAAATCTTCAACCAGCGACCATTCAATCGTACCACACATAATTTCAATAATGTATTTGATCACACTGAGCCACGCAATTTTACGCCAAAAGGCACAAATCTATTTGTGGTGGTTTAGTGCAGTTTCACACACATTTAGCTCCCGGCTAAGATGTGGCGATTTAGCACATGTGTAACTGTACTAGTGAACATGTATACATGATTCTGCCCGAAGGTAGGGCAGATATCACATAACAATTTTGTTATATGTGAAAGCTATTCTGCTTGGGTTATTGGCTGTTATTATGTGACAGGTTCCGCATTGCGATATTTTTTTTAGCTTTGTGGCTGTTTTGTTATTTAATTTAGCTAAATTTATGTTTGAAGATAAGGAAAATAAATTTTACACAAATTGTTGATTTTGTATCTAGCTGATATATAAGACAAATTCTATCATGTTTGATACAGAAAACTATAATTATTTTAAAACTACTTATGTATAAAGTAGTTATATATATATATATATATATATATATATATATATATATATATATATAATTAATATTTAAAAATATAAATTTACAACAGACACTTGTAATTTCTAAAATATATTTTTTTACAACAAATTTTTCAATAAATGAATTAACATAGTAAAAAAATCTTTCACAATTTATTACACTAAAATAAAACGGCTTAAAATTATAGTTATGTATTAATATTTATTAATAATCGACGTTTCGATAAACTAAACGTACATCTTTATGATACAAATGACATTTACAGAAAATAAATAGAACATAAAAACTAGAAACAAGAAACAAAAAATTATTTGTATCATTTTTCCTGATAAAGATGTACGTTGCATACTTATAGAACAAAATTACCCTACTAGCTACAGTTCTAAACTTGCATTTTCACTAACAAAATTATATTTTTTCTACTATTTTATAGATTTAATACTGAAAATAAATTTTATGTTGCTATCTTGGTTACCTTAAAACTAACATTGACAATTAAGAAAAAAAGTGCTTTATTTCAAAATATTCTATGTATAAGTTATTTAACAATTATTGTAAAACTTAACTTTTTATTTTTATTTTCATTTTTTAGTTAAACTTTTCTCAAACCAAATAAATTTGGTGACGTATTCCATATATGTATTTAAAAAATTTCACATAAATTATTATTAGTACAATGTTAAATTATATTAAAATATAATGCATTTTGTAAAAATTTTATCTCTAGTGGAAATAGCATTTTTCTTTTACAATAATGTATCTCAAAACCATACAATTAAGACCAAACTTTCACTGCGAGTTAACAAGATTTGATACATACATATTGTAATCATCCCAGAGTCATTATAAACCGATTTTTCAAAGCTAACTATATTTTACATTAGTTCCACTCATTTATTTATTTTTTTGCAGATCTATTTCTATCTCACCATATATTTATTACTCAATCGTTAAAATGAGAACAAAAACCTTGAAAACAAGAAAATCAGAAAATTACTCAGAATAATGCAATTTATTCAAAAAAAGAACGTGCAAATCGTAGAAAATTATAGACATGCTTATTTATAATTATTGTACTCTAGGTGTAAAAATATTTGAAGGAGTATGTGCATATCTTCGGGGTTTTAGTTTTAAGGTTAACTGAATAGTATATAATGATATTTAAATAGGTTTAGTTGCAAAATAGCTAAATAACTTTACTAAGTAATATTCTAAATATGTTATTTTTTTATTTGAAATTGATGCCAGCTGGTAATTTAGCACAGATGTTTTTTGAAATAAATTATTAATTGGCATGCATTTTATATTTATAAATTGAATTAGAAACGAAAATATTATTTATGTTAATATTATACACTGCTGTTTTGGTGCCTATGTTGATGAAATATAATAAATGTTAGGTTCGGATTATGAAAACAAATCTATTTTTAATATAAACGAAGTTTTTAAACATGATTTAATATTTACGTGCAAACTGAAAACAATTGAAACCTTTAATTATTACACTTACAAAATAACTTTTTAACCTTTTAAATACGTACGTAACACAACCTTCAAAAATTGCGTGAATGTCAAACAAACTTACTAAATACATGTTTCTTTAGCAGTTTGTAAAAGGCTAATAATTTGAAGTGCAAGCAACTTACACTAGCTCTATTATTAGATAAAATTCAACTGAAATCGTAATTAGTTCAACTAAGTAAGTAACAAGAAACTAAAAAAAAAACGCTAAAGGAAATACACGTAAAATAAGTCACTCAGAAGAGTAATTTTCTGTCGCTTTGACTAACAATAAGTACACACTTTGCCAACTCGTTAGTAGTAATTGAATTTTAATATTTGCTTTAATGATGTTTATTCATAAAATCTACTAACGGAAACATGAACGAAATTTTGTTCTACAAACTCTGTAATTAGCAGTGATAGAATTTGAAAACCGAAACGTAAATTTTATAAAATTTCCAAAAAAATAACTTTAATATGTATATAAATAAAAAATTGAATAAAAATTATTATTTTTAATATTATATGTCCAATATTATGTTGTGTGAAAAATTTAAAAATATTAAATAAGATACTTTGTACAATTTTGTTTGGCATATTTATATACATTTGTAATAATTGTAAGTTTATATATATATATATATATATATATTGTTTTTGTTTTTAATTATTTATTTAAATTATATTTTAAATAACCAATTTGCTTCAACTAATTGTTAATTCACTTATTTTTAAATTGTGATTATTATTTTCATTGTAAAACAATAATGTATTTGTAACAATTATTTAGAATATAGCAAAAATATAATCTAAATGCCACTTTAGACGGTAATAATTTGTTAATAATTTATGAATAAATATTTGCAAGAAATCATGTATCAGTAGTAGATGACATCTCTCCCAAATACTTAGTGAAAATAAATTTATCCCAAATATTTATTTCATGTAGTTATTCATAAATTATTGACAAATTATTAACGCCTGAAGTGGCCTTAAAGCTGAGGTATTAAATATTTATAATAAATGCAAAATGTTGTAAAGAAGATCTAATTTTAATCAACATATTTAAAATTTATAAGACATAATTTACTAACTTATATTGTATACAAAAGTGGTACAGAAATTGTAAAATTCAATAAAATTTCCGATTATTTCTACATACATTCTCTTTTCACGAAACGTATTATTTTCTAATTTAGTGTAACTCCGATATAACAAAAAAGCTATAATTATATTTTCATTACCGCATTATTTATTTACCGTAAAAAGTGAATGTAACATTTCCAACAAGAAAAAAGATAATTACTAGTTTTATATTGTTATTAAGACATTTTTGCAATTCGACATGTCACGAATGTCATTCACAATCAAATATATTTTATTCATATTTCATGTACAGTTTTGACAACTTTATTTCAAACATACATCAATTCTTTTAATAAAAATAACATTAAAAAAAATTATGCAAATTATATTATTAAAATAAAAGTTGTAAAAATTATTATTATATAATAAATTTAATTAAAAAAATTAACAATAAATTAATTTTTAAAGTAATTATAATTAATTTTAAATATTTATAAAATACAAAGCAAAAAAAGATTATTTTAAGCTAAAAAACTTGTGAATGACAAAAAATTCATTACGTTTCAAAATCAAAACTAAATTTAAAACTTTTCTCTCTTTAAAATCAGTATTGAAAAATATTTTGGTATTTAAAAAAAATTTTTTTTTGTTACTATGTGCAATTTTTTTTAAAAAATCAAAGAAAAAAATTTTGAAGTAATCAATTTCAATTTTGTTAGAATTATTTTAAATTTTTTTAACATAGACGAACATACTGTATAAACGTATAAAATATTAAAATTACTGTAAATATACAAACTAAAAAAATAGAAATAATAAGTAAATTATAGACAAATTTATAAACATATTTAATTAAAAAATTTCTTATCATTTTAGTGTCTCGACACGTTTCGTAAGATGTTTGTTAATGCCTGTAAAATTTAGTTTTGTGTGTTTAATTTTTATAAGTAGAAACGATTTAGAGGCTCTTGTGACTTCTTTAATAATTTTTTTACTTTAGATTATTTTTGTTATATTATTAATAACGTGATTATTGTCAATAATATTCGTTTTTGACTATAGTGAGTTTGAAAGCAATATTGCTTGTGATTCTGAAATATCTTTGTAGATTTAGTTATAATTATTAATTGTCAGTCATTGACTACTGAGTACGTTGAGTAGTTTTGTAACCTAAGATCACTGATATGGACTTTAGCTTTTGCTACGTAGCTTTCGAAATACGTATATAGCTTTTTTAAATTATTGTTTGTGGTTTAAAGAAAATTATTTTATTAACTTTTCGGTTAATATTTATTATAATAATTAATACAGTAACTGCTTAATATAAGTGTTTAAGTGTAGTGATAAACAATTTTATTTGTTGTATTTGTTTTACAACAACATGAAACAATAAGATCAAACACCTCATTTGTATTTTTGACTAGAAAAAGGTAAGCGTATTTATAACACACATATTTTATTTTATTAAAACCGATAAATTTAAAATGTTTTATTTTATAGATTCTAAAATATCACATATAGTACATGTTAATTCAATTGTTTTTCTCAAATGAAATAAATAAAAAATAAATTAATTATATTAGTATTTCAAAATTATATAAATATAATTTGTAACAACATTAATAACTGAAATAACTTATCATATAAGTAAAGTAAATGTGTATTATATTATTTAAAGGCAAAACAGCAATAAAACCTGATTTATTTACAACTCTGTCACGATTAGACAAATAACTGACACTAAAAACGCATTTAATGCGTTTTGCAAACTGCACTAAAGTAAAATAAACTACGTAAAACACATAATTCATTCAGCGTCTTAACACAGAGAGAGAAACAATTTATTATATATAAATACAATAGTACTTTACTTTAAATTTAAACCACCACAAAGGCAAATTCCGCTGGAAAAAACAAAAAAAAAAGAAAAGCAGCAATTGCATTATAGTTTAGCTCATAATTTACATCCCTAAATAATAATAAACAAACGACTAAACGCAAAAACACAATGTTTGTTTTTAAAAATCGAAATCTAGTGTGCCAAGCCAGTTGAGACTGCAGTCACATTTACGACATTGAATTTAATATATAGACCAAGCAATAACTCAATTTGCTTATAAAAGCTGTTTTTAATGCCGAGAGACGGGGCTGGTTTTGGTTTTTCGGTGTGCGACGCGCCAAATTTGCCCGCGCGCCTGCATTTTAAAACGTATTTAAATAACAGTTTAATAAATCACCATGCGGGACTGGACGCCAGCGCGAGAGAGCGGGTGTTTTATGAGAACCAGTTCTCGGTCGCGCCGTATATAAAACTAAGTGCAGTAAAATGTCGATCGTAAATGTGTAATGTGCACAACATATTATTAAATAAATCTATGCCTGTGTGTGTGTATATGTTGAGATTTAGTACGGTTTAGAATGGTTTATGGGTGCAATGGGGCAGGTGAACACAGAGCAAGTTATATTTTGAATAACAAAATTATATTGAAATTTACATAATAACTGATATTGTTATTAAATTTAACACATTTCAAATTTCATATCATTTATAATGATAGATTAATATTTGTTATAAGATTAGAAAATAATCTACTGTGGGTGAAATTTAAATAAAAATAAGATTATAAAAAAATTCCAAAACTACACTATAAATTAAAATTAAGCTAAATACATATTTTGGAAGCTAAGCTTCCATCTACAGCTAATTAATTAATATTTGACAATTTTAGAAGTAAAATATTAGATAAAAAAATTCTGTTATTTGGCAGAAACCGAACCTACCAAACTCATGCTAATTTTTTTTACCAGTTGTGTTACAGTTCTGCACCAGTTTACAGTTTTTAAATTTTCAACACATTTTCTAAATTTTATATATTTTTGAAATAACAATAAAAATGAGTAAATAAAATATTAAAAATAGTAAATTTAACATTAATAAAATTGTTTAAAATTATTGGTGAATTTAACTCTACAAATTGTATAATTTTTATTTCTATTAATGTAAAAAAAACATTATAAGTTAAATTTTGAAAATTTGTTCCATAAAATAAAGTTTTATACAAAGCAAGGTGCAACATTATATCAAACCTACTGAATTCCATACATGCAAATATCTTTCAATGTTTCAACCTAACCTAACATTCAGTAATGTATAATGGTAACAGATTGTTATCAATCAAATATCTATTCTACTTGACTTTGCATACCATATGCATTTCTCTGTTGTGGCAACATTCATTTGTTATTGTGGGCGTTTACCTCTCAACACGATCACCGTTAACACAATTTACTAATGGTGTCCGGAATGCATAAAGTCGCACCAGAAACTGATATGAAATTAGTGTGTCGTAAAACAATCTGGTGTGCGAGAGACACTTTAGATTTAAGAGCTGACTGATGCACAGGGTTTTATTTGTTGCTGTTTCGAGTTGATACAGGCCAAGAGTTATGGCGATAGAGACATTAAATTTTGTTACAAAAATATTGTGAAATAATTATACCATATATATATTTTATGTTTCTTGTTGGTTAACTGTAGATGATTCTTCATATCTTAGATTGTCATTAAATTGTTTAAAGGTAGTAAACTAATGATAACAAATAATAGCAACTTTAATTTTTACTTATCACGCGATATGTACTGGCTCGTAAATTTATAGAATTTGCTTGCTAAAATTACGCAAGATTCTGTCACTATATATTCAAAAATTACCTGTTTGATCTAAATATTATTTTTTCTTAAATAATTTGATCTATTTAACTCTAGATCTGATTTTTCTTTTCATTTTTTAGGTAAAAACAAAATTCGGCTCAAATTTTTTTTTCAATATTTAATTTTGTTTGCTATATTATAATTTGCTAATATATTAATAAAACATAACTTCATACTAACATGTACAGTTTTTAAACTAATGTGAGAAAACTTGACAAGCTTCTACAAATTTATTGATAAAGTTTGTTTACTTTAAATTTTAGTTCACTTCTGTAATATAATTACAAATAAAAATTATAAAAATCTTAATTCTAAAAAAATATTTAAATTATTTTAAAACATTGAAATAAGTATCTAATATATATATATATATATATATATATATATATATATATATATATATATATATATATATATATATATATATATATATATATATATTATTTTGAGATACTTATCTGAAAATATATATTTATATAAAAATAAAAGTAAAAATTGTTGAAGGTGTCAGTGACTCAAAAAAGATATCATCTACTTTAGTTTCGTATAAATATAAATGCATATTTTATTTGAGTAGCGTTTCTCTTTTACGGTGTGTGGTATCTTGTGAAAAATATTTGAATTTTCTGTCACGGTTCGGTGATGAATTTCTTTTTCGCTAAAGTTTAAACGCGTCGCGGTAAATTCGCGATGACTGACACATCCGCAGCTTATGCGACACCAAAATGACATCACCGTCATAGCGAAGCGCTTTTTATATGGTAATTTCATTGTGACTTACTCTAAGCAAAATTGAGAATATATTTAGATTTTAAACTATATTAAAATTTAGTTTTATCTCGTATATGTATCGTCGAGATGAACCTATTCTAAAAAAAAATATATTTTTACCAGAAAAATTCTAAATTTTCATGTACATGCATTTCGAAACAAAATAATAATCGAAAATTGTAGTTTCCATATATACATGTCAAATATTTTTTATTTATTTAATTAAGTAATTTTAGGGAAATTATTTTTTTTGTATATATAAATTACTTAAAATCAAATGGTTATTTCAAATAATTATCAATAAAATAAAATGTACAATAAACAATAATTGTAATTAATTTGATTTTTGTTTTATTTAATTTAACAAAGCTAAAATTTAAGTATTAGAAAAATCATTTAAAGATTTTATGTGTACTTATTGTTAGTTATTTTAAAAATAAGTTTGTTTGGTTAGTTTTTCTGCTTATCTAGAAAATGCAGTAGAAATTTTATTTTTAACGGAACTTGACAGTATTTTATGTGATGACACTAAGAGTTTTAACAAATATTATAATTTCCACTTAATACATAATTAGAAAATTTAATAAATTTGAAAAACTATATTGGTCTTGCCGGAATTAGAACCCGGACAACCCGCACAAGACTTCTTGCTTTCGCTGTAATCGTCTTAATTACTAGACTACGAGCCCACAACGAAACAAACATATTTTTCCAATTATATTGTTGATGACTAGTCATGACTAAGTTATGCAACGTAGTCGGTTGTATTACAGTAATATGATATTAAAGCAATAATTTCTGCAATGACAAATATTTTAAAATTCTTAGTTTTATTGTCGATTACATTTATGATACATTTAAATCTTACAAAATTACATAATTAAATAGTAGATTAATAACTAATTAATATTATACATATTACCACATTATTTTAATCAACGCTTTACTTCCTTTAACATAAATAAATAACTTTTAATTATAATAAACCTAAAACAAAAGTCTATTTTCCTAAATACATACCTCGGCATACCAAAGCATACGTAGGTGTACATATACTTAGAAACTTAGTGGCATATTCTCCATATGAATAGCGCATTCAGCGTCGTTCTTAAATAATTGAAACGACATAATGAAAGCGAAGGTTGCATATAAACTGCATGAAACCGAAAACAGGTGCAAGAGCGCGACGCTATAGCAGGAAAGCGCCGAGACGCGCATCGCTGAACATTATTGCACATTCTGTTTGCCGCAAGATGTCTCGACTTTGCCAGTGCAGTACAAATACTGAACAACCACATTTAGCTCGCGTAAAGTACAGTGTGACGGGTAGATGGGAATAAAGCTGAGCTTCCAAAGCTTTTTTCGATAGACGTGAAAATATATCGAATTTTATGATTGTTGACTGAAAATTGAAAAAATTAATAAATTTTAACAGTGTGAATTTTACTTAGAACATAAGTAAGTGCATAAGTAATGCAAAACAATTATAAATTATGAAAAATAACAAGCCATGCTTTATCTATTTTCAATTGTTATTGACATTATTATTTTTAATTCTCAATTATTTTTCTTATTAAGCGAGCATGAATAGTAAAAGGTTTTAGTTCCTGTGAACTAGATTTTTAGTTACAAAATTTTTTTTAAATAATAAATATTTAAAAATTTATGTATGCTATTTCTAGCAGAGATATACTTTTTTCGAATATTTTAAATTTTCGTAAACTAAACCTGTTAAAAAATTACTGTTAACAAATTTTACAAAATATTTACATTACGTTTATAAAATATTATACAAATGTTTATATTTATAAAAATAACATAACAATTGATTATATTGTAATAGAATATTAGTTCGTTTTACATCTTTTAATAATTATTTAAAAAAGATTTATTAAAAATAACTATATTGTTTGCTATTTTTATTACTATTATAATTTTTCTTTTTATAATCCATTTATCAATGTTTCATCCATCACTAAAATTGCGATACGACAATTTTGATTTATTCACATAAAAAAGCAAATTATTTTGCATCTACTATGAAAGAAATATACATGTTTATTTTTATTAATTTGTTAAGTTAATACGTTTGATTTGTTTTACTAAAGTTTTGAAATACTGACATTTTTATCCTGTTATTATTTATTATAATATACGATTTGTAAAACCTAGAACATTTTGGGAATCATTTCTGCTGAAATCCACCTACCTGCATTCTCATTTACGTACTTCTCTGCACTTACCCATATACAGTTTTAAGTTATTTAGCGATGTTTAGCAACAACATACGCCGACTTCTACATCCACCTAGTCATATTTATCCAGTAGATTACATTTATCTTGTCGACGCCCGAATTCCATTCGTTAACGGCAGGCGTCGAGCGTCGCACCTTAGTCTAGCGTCGCGTAGTTGCAAAGTTACGTAAATGACGGATTTGTTGAGTGGCGCGCGCTTGAGAGAATAGTGCAAACACCTAATTTCTGTCGAGTTATTACTGTGTTTTAATTATGATAAGAATTATCTCTGGGAGATTAATTTAATTAATGCCAGAGTGATTATAATGCAGCGAAAGATGTTTGTACTAACGTAGGTTTAGTTTAGACAAGGGTTATAAGATTTAGTAGAAGTTTCTAGAAATGTTAGATGTAATGTAGATTTTTAGTTTTTGTTATACGCTGTGTTACTTGTTAGATAGTAGATTAGAATTAAGAAATAAATTAATTTTGTAATAAATTACAAAACTTTGTACTTGTAATGAAAATTGTTAGTTATATTAAAATTATTTAATTATAATTTATGATAAAAACATGTTAAATTGTGGAAAAATGCATTTATTATTTTATTAAACAAAATTTTTAAATTATCAATATATCGACTATAAACAAACATAAAAAGTAAGTAATTTAAAAAATATTTAGATAAAAATAATTAATAAATTAACTTGTTAACGATTGTACCCCATTTTTTCTACTCCATTTGTTTTCATTATATATTTTTTCATTATATATTTTTTCAACCAATTTTTTTTTTACTAATTTTCTTACCAAACTTAACCTAACCCTAATTTGGTGGAAAAAAGTATTGGCGGAAGAAAAGTTTGGCGGAAGAAAAGTACGGTGGAATAAATGGAATGGAAAAAACGGATTAGAAAAAATGTCTCTCTACCTTTATTAACTATTGCAACTATAAATATAGTTAACAAAAAATGTAATATGTCTTTATATTATAACGTGATATCTTTTTCAAAAATGATTTTTTGTCAACTTTTAAAGATTCTAATGGCAAAATTATTTAATGTTGTCAAAAAACAATGTTATTTTGTCGTCTTAAATTCGACTTTTTTAAAATTGGTCGTTAGTTTCGGAAAATATTATATTATTTTAATACAAAACAAATTTTCTATTACTGTTAGTTGCTATGAAATTAAAAATTATTAAAAAACGGTAATTTTTGTTAAAAATTACTGACTGACATCATGATGTACATAATATAAAAAATGATACTGCATACTGTAATCATATGCGTAGCAAAAATGTTTATTTACAATATTAAAGATGTTTTTGAATTATGTAATGTTTTACTGCAACTTTACTGTTTATGTTTATAAAAATAGCATAAAAATTTGTTGTAACGTATATTTAAATAGAACAGTTTGTTTTATGTAACTCTTAATAAACATTCTAAAGTGACTTGCTAAAAATAAATATATTTCTTGTTAGTTTTTTTTTGCTTCTATCCGTTTTTACACAATAACAAAAAACATATTGTATTATAGACAATACTATATTTAAAAAGTTAAACGATTTAATTTTAAAATAAACTAGTATTACTATTGTTTCATTTAATTCGTTCCACATAAAAAAATTAAACACTCTGAATTGGTAAAGGTAAACATTTTTCAAACATTTCAAATAGCAACTTTGACTTTGAGCTAATTCTACAATAATAATCTTTAAGTCTAATGAACCTTAACCTACAAAACAATTACATTTACTGTTAGTTTAAAACTGACCTTTTGCACGTAAAAACAATAGTTCAAATATTTTTTTGTTTTCATTTGCACAAACAAAACAAAAATCAATGAATAATTGTCCTACATTTTAACTCTATATAATAAGTCATACAATACGGATATTCATGACAATTCATTGAAATAGGATTTTACCTTTTAGAAAATTATTTCACTCACGAAGTAGTACAAATTTTATTCTAATTTTAAAAACAACTTATCTATTGTTTTATTCTACTTATTCTAGTTTTCAAGCCTATTATTAATAGTTCACGAAATAACCGCTGGCGCTATAGCTCTCTCTCAATTTTAAATAAAGATGTAAAGATTGTTAAATACATAGATGACTTATAACAACTAGATGACGCATAATATTTTATAAAATTGTGTAATTAGAAACTAATCTAAAATACAGAATTATAAAATATTAAGTATCAGTTGTCTACAAATTTGTCAGCTGATTATGTAGTTTTATCTACGTAATTAATTGTTTTCGAAACGCTTAAATAATTTTTCAGTGGATGCTGTTAGCAAACAGTTTTAATAATGTGTTATACAACTAAAAAGACACTTATTTTATAAAATATATGACTTAATATAACATTTTAAATGTTTACCATACTTTTAGATATTTGTCATTGCCTATTTGAACATAAAGACATAAAAAATATATAATAAATTGGGATACTTGCATAAAACTTTCTTAAATACACTGTCAGCTAACAACTAAATTAGATTATTAAGTGGCCAAATAAACAAACAGTTGGCAATCTAATTAACCACTAATTAAGCTACCACAATTTATTTTAATTTTAGATATAACTTTGTTATAGTTTTGGGAAATAATTAATTTCAGTTTTAGCCCAAAATTTTCTTTTACATTTGTAGTTTGTAGACCATCTAGATATATTACTAGTCTTCTCTATGGTACTAGATATCTTTCAAGAGTTCTACTTAGAACCACTTTGAATACCAGAGATTACCACTAATAATGTCGTTAGGTATTTTGTCAGTGTTAAAAATACAAGAAACGACAATTAACAAAACTCGCGCGCGGTTCAATGTGATTAACACATCAGTGGAAGATGTGTGAGTAGTTTATAGGAATCGACACCTATAGCGCTAGTGTCGGGCGCTTGTTTTGAAAACAAGAAATGTGTTAATGTGCAGCATACGTCTTTCGACACTTTGATGTTAATGCGCGCTTGCTTAGTTGTGCACTATCACACAGTATTAGGACACTATTTTCGTCAGTGACAAATTTATTTTCAGCTGTGGTTACCAACAGGTTTCATAATATTGATTTCAGATAATTTGTAAAACACTGACTCTGAGACTCTGTATTATAGTAAATATTTAAGTAATGGATTAGTTATAGCGTATATAAAAACAAAGAAAACGTAGTTTCTCTTTTATTTTACTAACTAATATATTTTATCCTTTTTTAAAGATTTATTAAATTAAATACATTTTAACTATTTTAGTTATCAATAAATATTTTTTTACATACAAGCAGTTTCAATGACTTTATTATTGTGCAACTTTATCAGATTAAACCTGAGATATAAATAAAATTATTAAATTATAAAAAAAATATTAAGTTATGCAAAATAATTTTAAAATTATAAATTTTCTTTATTAGTGGAACAGATAACAAATACTATATTCATAAACAGAACAATTCAATCGGGTCGTCCATCATAGCCAAAAATATTTATTAAAATTGAAAAAATAAAAACTTTAAGAGAAACAATAAAAATTTACAAGGAAAAAAGATAACATCAATCATTGTGAAAACATTGATTTAAATAAAATTTATTTATACATTTTTAGTTTAGTTACTTTGTTACCTAGCAACTTTTTTCTTTGTTTTGTTTGTTAATTATTTATGTTATTTTTATATTTTTTTTTTTTTTTTTGTTGATGATATACGTTGAGTAGGTATATCGAAACGTTGATTTTTAAATAAAATATATGCAGAATTTAATTCTAAAGCTTTTTTATTTTAATATAATGAGTTCTGAAAGATTTTTTTATTAAGTTAATAATATTTATATACAAATTTCATTTCAATGTCTTAAATTAGTTAATACCAAAAATATTTAATTTTCCTTTTGAAAATAGCTATTTTCTATGAATATTAAAAAACTCTACTATAGCTATGTGCGGAAAAAATTAGTTTATAGTAATAGTGAAAAGAGTTTAAATAAATGCCGTAATGTACGTGTCATTATTTTGCTTTGGCGGTATTCAAATACATGTTCTGAAATAGTTAGATTATATAAATGCATTGCAAACAATTGGAGTTTTTTCGCCATCTTGGCTTTAAAAATTTTAAATTTTAGATTGGTGGTTTGACGTCTGTGCAACTTAGTTCTAATAATTGAAATCAATCATAGAAAAAATGTTATACGAAACTTATTCATAAAGTATCTCTATTATTTTTTAATAAACTGAATTTCAAGTCTTTTATTGAAAACTATTTTATTTCATTTATAAAAAATATTTATATAAGACTTTCAACATATTTAAAACAATAAATTTAAAATTATATCAATTTAATATATTCCCGGAAAAAAATCTGTTTCGTAATTTTGAAATTTATTTTGTAGTAATATTCTTAGAAAACAATTTAAATAAAATTATTTTAAGTATTAGTCAAAAGAAATACTTAGATACAAATTTAAATAATATTAAAACAATGAGTAATATATTAAAAAAAAACTGTCATACAATTTTAACACATTATTTTTTGTCATTATAGTTAATTTACGCACTACATAAGTATATTATTTAACCACAAAATTTCTTACACACTTTAAAATTACATGTTCATAAAAACCACAACGTTACGCCTCAATCATGTACTCAAAAACAATAGAATTATTATCACTAACAAGCATACTTCTCAAAAATCCTATTTTACACGTAATGCCCTTTAAATGATTTAGAACCACTGTTTTATCAATGCGTCATTTGTTCGTAGCCGCGTTGACACTAATGACGTTCAACGCACTCTAAATACAACATCTAGTTTTCGATTCGTTGATGTTTCATAGCGCATCTAACAAGAAACGTATAGCCACAGCCAAGATCAACTGAGGTTATGTTTTCCATCTTGGTTGATGTTCGGTTGTTATTTGTGGCGATGCTCTCTTGTTTTGTTGTTAATGTTTGATGAAACAACATAAGCTGGTTTCGTGGAAACTGATTGAAAGAAAATTGAGCTAGATATTTTCTAATTAATTATATTGGTTTGGTTAGCTTTTGAACGTAAACTGTTTTGCAGTGGTTAATGATGGTAAATCTAAGATGGCTTTGCTATTTCTCTGACTATAGATATTTCTATTATATTATTGAAAGTGATATAGCTACATAATTATTATTGTATTAATAATTCGTTAAATTATAGAATACTAGAAATTATTAAATTCAAATATTTCAAAGATTAATTTTTAACATTTAGTAACATTTTTTAAAAAATATTTAATTTTTTAAGACAAACTGCTCTTATCTTTCTTACCAATCTGCAATCAATCAATTGATATTAACAATATTAAGGGGGGAAATACATGTAAAAAATTTTTTTTTCGATATACATAAATTAATTGCTTATACATCGAAGATTTATCCAGCAAAATATCTAACCAATCAGAAATGTATTTACCAAGAAAAAGGCATTTTTTTACCTGCGCCTCGGTAGCTGCTTTGGATAACAAGCGACTTTAAGGGAAAAAATACATGTAAAAAAAAAATTGTTCAGATTTTTTTTTAAATAAATTAATTGCTTATACATCGAAGATTTATCCAGCAAAATATCTAACTGATCAGAAATGTATTTACCGAGAAAAAGGAATTTTTCTACCTGCGCCTCGGTAGCCGCTTTGGCTAACCGGCGAATTTAAATAAGTTTTTCTCGAATCGTATTTTTATAAATGGCGGGCGTGATAAGTCGAGCAATTTTCATACAAATGAGTTGAAACTTTGGGTGCTTGAAAGGAAATGGAATTTTATTCTATATGAACTTCTGATATAACGAAAATATTAACACTAATTTATTTTTAGGGGTGTCTAAAGTAAAAAAAAAATGCTGAAAATTTGACCTTTTTTTTCACAATGAGTTAAAATGATAAAATATCCGTTTTTTTTGTAGTTTTAAAAGTTCATATAGAACAAAATACATCAGAAAATCATGATCAGTGACTAAAAGTAAAAAAAAAATTTTTTCCCGGTTCCAGGAATTCCCGCCATATGATCGGGCAAGCCGGACGCGACATCACTTAAGATTGGTTCTAAGATCACCCAGAGGTCACAGAAAGTTAAAAAAATTCATAAGTGTAGTTGATTATATGTCACATAGAATAAAAGAAACTACAGCATTGTAGCTTGTTTCATTCAGCCAAAAAAAAAAATCCTAAAAAACCTTATTTTTTTAGGTCGTTACATGTATTTCCCCCCTTAACAGCAGATTTATAAGAGAAGCAATTGAAATTTATTAAACAAGAGGATAACATCAATCACTGTGAAGGCATTGAGTTAAATAAAATTTGGCTTCCATTAATTAAAAAATCTATAGAATTTTATGATTTAGTTACTTATTTGTTACCTAGTAACTTGTTTCTATGTACTATTATTTACTTAAATGTCAGTTGTATTAGTTTTTTCCTGATGAAGACAAGCCTTGAGTTTCGTCGAAACGTTGATTATAAATAAATTCTAATACAGAACTTAAACCTATAGCAATTTTATTCTATATAATAAGTTCTGAAATTTTTTTTACTATATTAATTTGAATTCGTCAACACTTTTACTTCGTAAAATATAAAATCAATAAATAAACGCTGTTGCTAAGATACCGGTATTGTTGATATGAAACATTGTACTTGTCAAATAAAAATTGTTGTTTTAGTTACTGTTTAGTTGTAGAAAAAATATAGTGTTCTATTCGCATATTGTGTCTATAACAAAGTCAAACTTACCTGCGGCTTGTGTCGTTGTAACTACTATCACATGCTTGTTGAACAAAATAGTATTATCTAATATCAGTTATTTTTTTAGAAATTCAAATTAAGCTGTGAGACATTTATATTTAGACAAAAGCTTAAATAATAAATACATACATACGTACTATTGTTACCTAACAGTATTATACAAAATCGAAGCTTAGTAATTTTCATCATAACACTATCAGCACCAATTAATAACGTAAATGTTTGATATAAACATTTATTAATGTTGTATTGAAGCAAATAATGCTCTAATAACCGCATCATGGTTCATAATTAAATACAGTCTGCGTCCTGTACGGCTGCAAATGTTTATTGTTGCAATATTTTTGCAAAGCGGCAAATAGGTATTTGCTAATTTTCGTTTAATAAACTCACTGACACTGAACATTAAATGTATATTATGATAAATAGTTTTAGTCGCGATAGTCAATTTAGCCCTTTACATATATATATATATATATATATATATATATATATATATATATATATATATATATATATATATATATATATTTCATTTAAATTTCAACGAGAGAGAGAGAGAGAGAGAGAGAGAGAGAGAGAGAGAGTCACAGCTGGATTTAGAAATGACACTGTGAAATACGTTTATTTGAAATACCCTCTGCGTTGTATTATTTTCGAATTTCTTTTGTTGCACAGTATTAAATAGATAATAATAATATAAATTATATTGTTTCGAATTAATAATAAATAAAATTGTCAATATTGTTTTAGTATCCGAAATTGTCAATGTTGAATTTTTTGTTGTGAAATGTACAATATGTCATAATTAATTTAAATATTAATGATATTTATTTACTTTTATAAATACCTACTAATACAATAATAGATTTTATTATTTGAAAATATAACATTCTTCATTTATTAATTAATAAAGAATGATTAAAAAATAATGTGTATGTTCAATCAAAAATATTTACTTTTCTAATTTTATTTTATTTTTGGAAGAATACTTACATTAATAAATATTTTAGAAAAATAACCTGAAATATTTAGACACAACTGAATATAAAAATATTAAATATAAATTTGTGAGTACAAGATAAAATGATTTTAAACAAACAAAAATACCGAAAAATATGCAAATTAATTTAAAAAATTTTAAGCAAAAACAATTTAAACTAATCAGAGACAACCATAGAGTCGGTAGCAAAAATCTACCTATTAACTATTTTAATTCGTTAAACGAGCAATCAGTAAATTAAATTTTTATAACTAAGTGTATTAGCAGCGATCTTAGACACGCCAATTCAGGGGTTTTGAAGCACTATAATAAAACAAAATACAAACAAAACTCTAACATTATTTCAAAATATTATTCTATTACTCAAAAATCCGTTAATGTAAAAGTTCTAAATGTGCATAAACACCCCCCACATAACTTAAGCAGTCCTACCCAAACGCAATGTACCATTACAATACTTCATAATCTCGGCGTTAACAGCGCGCAATTCTTGCTGCCCTTCAGCGCTTCAGCAGTTTGGGTTGGAAATGTGTCCACCTTAGGCGGGACCGTGAAAACTGATGCATGCACACATCCCCTGGGCCCATATTAGGCGCTCATAATGTGGACATAACGGCCGGTAAATGTTTCATATCATAGCGTTATCGCATCAGACACATTTCGGCTACCGCCACACGACGCCCCCGCGTGTCAAATTGTACGATGTCTGGTCTGCCATTATCCGGTCACGGGGCTAACGTAGGGATACACGTGGCATAGACAAGCTTTGAAAAAAACATGTTTTTAAAGATTTTGAAACTAACAAATTTTATTCTATTATTAGATTTTTCATATAAAAGCAATTTTTGATAAATTATTAAATACTTTTATTGATTAAAAAATAAACAATATAGTATTTTTGTAAAAGATATATTAAGAAATAATTATAATTATGTTCACAGATCGAACTAATTTTGCTAATAGTTTAAGCATATCTAATTCTTCAATTAGTTATTCTAGGTATGTTTTATTCAATTAATATTTATTTATCGAAAAAATTAGAAGCAACAAGAACATACAACCCAAATACAAAAATTAGCGCAAAATAGAAAAGAATGAACAAGTTATAAACTGGCGTAAATTTAAATTTTGTCTGAGTTAATAAAATTGTTTCTGTTTTTAAAAATATAATCGTTCTGCTTTGTAGTACACTATTATAATCTTCTAAATATTTTAATATTGGAACCATTAACGTTGAATATATTTTGATATATATTATGATATAATCATGTATTTATTAAAAAGGATAATTAAAATTAAAGTTTTTGAATTAATATAGCAGTAATTTCTATCTAATTAAAAATTATTGACATTTCTACAAGAACCTAAATATGATGTTTATTATTTGAAAACAAAAATTGTAAATAACAGATTTAGTAATGTTATGCCCGTATGCATAAACATTTTTGTTAAAAATATTGGTTCATTAAAATGAAAATTCTTGGATTCCGGAAGAAATCTTTCTATGTAATTGGACGAAATTTTTCAAGGAATCCGAGAATTTTTATTTTAACAAATCATTATTTTTAATGAAAATTTTTATGCATAAGGATATTAGTGTTAAAATATTTCTTAGAATATCTAAAATATGTAGAAATTTTTTAATATTAATTATTATGAAATAAAAAGTATAGCTACTTGAGTTTAATAACTACATTATCATCCAAAACACTAACAAATTTATTTACAAATCGTAATATATCTTCAGTCATAAACAACAATCTCTTTTAATGTACTAACTAAGTTGAAATCCAGTTATATTAACCCTGTTAAATCTAATGAAGAATTTAATTTCAAAGACTAAAACTACCAAATCTCCGGGTTAACTTTCATAGCTCTTACTGGTGGCTACTGTTGGGGGCCCGAATATACAGTGTAATATTTATCATTAAACGCAACGCTAAATGTCCAGCGCGGGTCGTAAACATCCTAAGGATCTGCTGAAATGACCCGGGCACCTTAACGCTTAAATGATCCCGTTAAGGACTCTACCCCCGGGTTGGATTATATATGTGTGTTTATATGGCCGACTTATAAAGTTTGAATAAATGTGTTGGGTTAAGTAGTTTGACGATCGTAAAAAGTATTTATTTAATTAATCTTGTGAAATGTTCTTCATTTTGTGACATAATATCAAATATAATATTATAAATCAAGTTAATATGCGTATGAGTATAAATAATTTAGTTTTTACTGCTATACTTTCAAGTATATTATTATATTATATTTAAGAATAACTTAATCGTAAAAATAATAAATATTGACCAAAGTTAAAAAAACATTTTTATATTCAACCTGTATTATTACAGGAGAAGCGTATATCGACAGATATAAAATGGCAAAGCTATACTTTTTTATCAACCATGATTTCTAACAGTGATATATTATTTTTTCCCTACTAACTCATTTATTCTAATTATTTAACAATTTTTATATTTCGATTATAAAGTAAAAAGTTTTATATAAATGTCTGGTTTTAAATATTCATGGAAAACCAATAGGCTTTGAAACTGTTATTTTTGAAGGTAAATGAATTATTTTAAATGACATTTTTATGAGAAAATTTTTATCAGATTACATTACATCAACAATAAATATAGATACTTAATGCCTATACATAATAAACGAATTATTTTTATATACATTAAAAAACTTGACACCCCTATATATCTAAAATGAAATCGCCAGCTAACAGAGACATCAAAGTAAATGCAAACACAAACATTTTTATAAACAAAACTTCTGTCTGTTATTAATATAACAAAACACTGTGTTGTGTTATTAATTTATACTATGGTTGAACTGATGTACTCTGCACTGTGCATTATTTATAGTTTTATTAATAACATAAACTAATTAGTAATTGTTATACAGTAATAAAAATGGCTGAAAATTATCAGAGCGATGAGTGAAATTTAAAATCAAGTTTAAAAAGTAACCGCTAGATTAATTGTTTATTATTTTATTATTTATGAACATTTATTATAACCGTAGATAAAGAAAACTATCATAGTAAAAAATCTGTCAGAACTCATTATATTAAAATAAAAAGGCTACTTTTTGATATGCTCTATGTACATCATTATGATTTAATAATTTTTCCTGATGATGATGTACCTAGAGTACGTCAAAACGTCGAATTTTTAAATTAAATTAATACAGAACTAAATCCTAATGCCTTTTTTTTAAAGAAAAATATTTTCTCAGATTAAAAAAAAAGATAAATAATAGTACGTTTTAAGCTAGTAGTGTACAAATATTATTATTATTTTTTATAAGTTAAATGTGACATATTCTATTAAATATTTCATAAAATCATTAACAATTACCGGGTCATAACTCTTATTTTCAACGCTTTATAAATAATTAAGGTTTGCACGACACAAAAAATAAAAGTAAACTAACATTATTGCGTGACTGATATTTAAGCCATGTGTTATCAGAAAGAGATAACTTTTCACCCTAAAAAATAAAAATAAAAAGTAAAATATTTGTCGCACCCTTATGAATAATTTATAATGTTTTATTATTAACAAATGCACATATCAATATGCCAACTTTGTAAACGAATATTTAAATATATTATAGTTTATATGTGGTAGAATATTATCACAATATGTTTGAAACATATTTTAATTGATAACATAAATATTTTATGACCTGTGGAATTTGTAGTCGGCGTCGTTTATTAATTTTTCACAAATATAAACGTTGTAGTTTGAGTGTATAATATTATAATTGTATTATTGTTTGGCCGTGCATTAAATTGTAAATTTTACTGTATATTTAATCATATGTAAACTATATTGATGTTTTTTTTTTAAACGATTATATTTATTTTATGTATTTATTATTCTATCACAAACATAAAATGCTTTCAGGAAAATTTAATTTATTTTTTGCAGATAAGTAAACAGAAAGTATAGTAATGTTTTTTTAATTATACCAAAAATGTTATTTGTAAAATTTTATATACAGTAATACCTCGTTTTACGTTAGGGATGCGTTCCTCAAGAACATTACGTTAACCGAATTAACGTTAACGGAGGAAGAAATAACAGGCGAAGGATAGGGATACGTTACTAAATTTTTTTCTTGACAAAATTTAAAGTTTAAAATTAGTATGCATGTATGTATTACAAAATTAGCGATTATAATAATATGTAGATAAACTGACAAGTTGTGACTTTTTTTTGACAAGAACGAATCAAGGGTTGATTGCGTTGCTTGTCTTTTCTTTTCTCATAATAGCTCACTGTAACAAGTTGAAGCATTTAGTACATTTCTTTTTACAGCACAATTTCGCGCAAAACACCTGACACCTGACTCAGGCAATCGGGCAATATTTTTGTTGTTATGTAACGTGCGTATAACGACTGCGGTGAAGGTTATAGTAAAAACACATATATATTCATAGAACATAAGGAACATAGTGCACAATGTATATAAATATGGGAATTTCCGCGTCGCCCACCAATGACGTTATAGCGAGGTATCGTTAACGGAGGTAACGTTAAGCGAGGTATTACTGTACAAAAGAAATAAAAATTATTATATTCTATCATTGTTAAATAATATACTTATTATATATGAGTTTCTTGACAATTAATAATAATATAATATTTTTCAGATACAATGCAAGCGAATCATTGAAATTTAGCATTTTTTGTCACTATTAGATTTACTGACCAATAAATGAGACGCTTTAAAAACAGTTGACGTTTAAGTTGCCTGATTAACTTATTAATTAAAGTTAACAACATTTTAATATATTGTTTAATATAAGCAAAAATTGCATTAAACTACTTGCATTTAATTTAATTTTTTTCTTTTTTTATTTCAAGATATTCATGCAATAGAATAATCAAAATAATATATTTTATATTAAAAATTAAAAATATTAATTAATAAGTAATATATGGCAGTCAATTTTTAATATGTGTAAATGAAATGCAGAATAGTAAATGTTATGTAAAGTTTATTTGTAATTATAATGCGATATAAAATAGAGAGAGAGAGAGAGAGAGAAGTGTAGCGTTGTTTACGTTAGTTGCAGCAACTTTTGGACTGTGTATAAAATCTAGGTTATGTTGATTAATTTTATGAAACTAATTTCATCTGTCCTGTAATATTAATTTCGTAAAGAAGGATTATGTGCAAAGTTCCAGTTTATACGATAGTAGTTACGTGCAGATTAACCAATTATTAACTCAAGAAGACAGAGGTGCAACAAAGTTGGGATTATACCTTACGGAACTTTATCTGCTCATTTCAGACAAAGTTTCCACTTTACTCATGATAGGTTGTAAATGTTGGATTCACACTGAAAATTTATCAAATTCTATCTACCTTTACAAAGTTGTCGTTTTTCACAAATTTACTTAAAATTAGAACTGCTTATTAATTTATTTTTTTTGTTAGTCATTTAAGATAATTTTACTATTTTTTAAGTGAATGAATAATGAACATTTGTTTAAAAGACTATATGTGTAAATATTTTTAAGTGACCAGAATAAAGTAACTAGTTTCCAAGTAGTAGAAATAGAGAAGCATGTATGAGAAGTATTATAAATGTGGATAATGCTAGAGCTGCTTGTCTGGGTAGAAATGTTTGGAGAAAATTAATTTCGGAATGGTGGAAAGATTTTATGCCACATCTTTTTGGGTATATGGCGTAATTGTATATATATAAATATATATATATATATATATATATATATATATATATATATATATATATATAATGTTAGAGTAATATGACCGTTTTTAATAAATACATATTTAAAAAACATATTTAATAATATATTTGATGTAGATTATTCAATTTAACAAATTATGTAAAATACCATCACATTTTCACAACATTATAATATTTTTTCTTATAAAATATTTTATACTTCCTCTTCCTTATTTAAAAAAAATCTCACGTCTAATAAATCAAATCTTTTTTACTTTGACTAATTTGAAACAATACACCATCATCTCATCTAGATATTCATCTATTTTGATCATGTTACGGAAGTGCAAAAAAATCTGCCGCATGATTAAGAAAAGCAAACTAAAGTTTGGCGACCTCTGACCGCTGTAACTCGCTGCAGACTTCCTGGGCATAACGTCTGCATATGGGTGTGTGTGTGTGCCACTCTGAAAGCTTCTGGTAGACAGAATTGCTTCTACAGTTTGCGATAATTAGAATGTCACTTGATCGGAAACAGTTGTGTGTCTGTTAAAGATGTAACACAATATGTATCTGACATGCGGCACTAGTTATTGAGCTAGATACTTTTTTAATTTGGATTTTCATGTTTTTGTTGTGTGTAGATTTCTTGTAAAAATGATCTGTTTTTAAATCTTATAATAAAAGCCAAATATGACAATAATATGATATGAATATAAATACCTATTTTTATTTTTTTTAATATTTATGCCTGATTTTATAAACGCTGGTTAAATTTCAGATTCTCGTTAAAAGATCGTTATTTCACAGAAAAATGTGTGGATATTATATGGACTACAAAATATTATTTTAAAATTACAACAATATTGTTATAAAACAAAAAAGTCATTGCTTTTTTACAATACTTAATTTATTAATATCTACTCCTTAATATTTTTCTGAAATTATTGTAGAAAAACAAATTTTTTGCAATATTGTTTATAATTTTTAAAATAAAACATCTTGTATTACTACTTACAAACTTTTTTGTTACAATATTGTTGTAATTATTCAAATAAATATCTTAATCCATATAATGTCCAGAAATTTTTTTAATTGTCACTGATTTTACCTTGCTCGTTTTAATGGATCTTATTTTTTTGATATTTATCAATCTAATACAACAAATACAAACAAAATTAATATTTCAAAATGTATGTAAAAATCTTTTATATAAAATATAATTTTTATATGATTGTAAAACAATTTTAATATTTTATACATTTTTTTTTGAGTAATAAAATATAATATTTCAACCAAATAAAAGCTGTAAATTTAAGCGGAAAAATGCTCGAACAATAAAACTGGGCAGTATCGGTTTATTTTAAATTACCATTCTAATTCAACAAATTAAATGCAATTCAAACAGAGAGAAAATTAATCGAAAAACATGGCCAGGAATAAACAATATGTATAGCGGAAACGATAAAATACTATAATATTTGCTTTGATACACATAGAAAACAATTGTTATTATATCGGTTCGAATATAATAAATTACTATATTGTAACGTATATTGTTTTACACTCGATAGAATTTTGTATACATGTTTTAAGCTTTCATAGACAAATACGGGAGGTAATACTCGTATCATAGACGAAAATAGAATGAACGCATATACAAACGACGCTGTAATAATCAATTTTGAATTTATGTAAATAATAATTTAAACAATATTATATGTATATTGTAAATCGATTGAACACTATAACTAGAACAATTTTTTGCATCAAAAGTTGAGCTAACAAAAAATGATTTTCCTTATCCTAAAATTGTTCGTAAAAATAAAATTACGTAATTTATGTTGGCAACAAGACAATTTAATTTGAATATTTGATTCAAAATGGATAAATAAAAAATAAAAAAAAATAAAATAATGAATTTTTTTTCCTCGAAAAATTAAAATAATGTAACTATTATAAGAACTAAACAAATTTCGTTTTTCTTAATATTAATATTTAAAAAAATAATATTATCAATAACTAAAAATAAATAGTTGACTAGCATGCCAATAGTTATTTTTAACGAAAAAAAAAGTTAAAATATTTTGTCATTAATTAATAATAAATAATAGAACTCAACAAATTAATTAAATAATCTTTTTTTAATTAATGAGCTGCAGTCTATTTCTATTAATAAGTAATTGTATTCTAGTTGTTCAGACTGCTCAAACTATGTGTAGTTGTTATAAAATAAATTCAATTACAACATTTGTTGTTCAACTACAAGTGAAAACAATATTACAAATAGTTCTGACGCTGTGTAAATGTTGTCAATGAAGCAGTTGACCAGATTTAATTAAACTTCAACCAAACATTTCGATTTTCTGTGTGGTTGTGACAAGCGCGCATGAGATTTTCGGTTCGGTTGTCGAGCTGTCACAGCCAACTTGAAAGGAAATTATGATTATTCTATTCAGAAATTAACCATCAAGATGAAGACAGCGACGCGATGAAGAAGTTAAACTTGATTCGGTTAGAATTTGTTTGCGCGGGGTGAAAGGCGGTAGTGGTGGTAAAACGGGTAAATCGTCAAATTTAATTTAATTGAACATGTGATAAGGGTCAAGTTTTGTACCACTGAATTCAGTTAAGATCGGAACATATGTTTTCTGTAATTGTAAATTAATCATATTTGTTTGTGACAATTTTGGATAACGTTTAGGAAATTAATACAAACTGAGTTTTTGACCATTTTGAACTTTGTTAAACAATTATTAAATTTTGAAACAATTCATTAGCACTACAAATTTATTTCAGAGATATAAAAATTACGTATGTCTATTATGGTTATTTACTTAATTATTATGGAAATAAGATTTTGTGTGGGTATGTGGTGTAACTATAGAAGGGATAGTGTGTGAAATAATTTAGTGTATGACCTGTGTAATATTTTAAAAACATTTTTAGTAAACTTTTCTTATTTTAAAACAAAAACAAAAAAGCTCTTAAAAATTAGCACAAATAATATTAATTAACAATTTATATTTTAAAATACATAACAACTAGTCAATTATTAGTTTGTACTAATATCATTTAAAATATCTTTTCTGTTAATTTTACATAATTTTTTTTCTATATTAATATATAATTTAAAATTTCGATCTTGTCTTTTATCAATCAGTAATATTACAGTTCACCAAAATTATTGCAATAATAATAATCTTTTTGGATACTTTGATTTAATCTAACTAGATATAGATATTGGACGCTCTCTGACTTATATTACCACAGAATTTGTCTCTTGCAATGCCTCTACTTGAATATACGCATTATTATAAGCGCAACAAGAAACAAATGCCGAATGATGGTTGTACATAATCACAATAGTTTGATAACAATATTCTAGCTACACTTGCTTAAATAATGCTGTGTTTTCATTGTGTTTTGCTGCACTATGTTAGAAGCATTATAAATATTCAAGGTTTGTATATGAAAGGTTAATTGGTTTTGATATTGTTTACATCCAAATAAATATTGTGCAAAATTATATTAAACAATTTTTTTTAAAATATGATGACTTATGTATTATAAAAATATTTTTATTAAATTTATGTAATTAAATTGCAATATGTGGCAAAAATTTAAATTAAATGTAAGAATGTAGCTTACTTTATATTAATTTTATAGTTTGGGAAATAATTTTTAGTTTGGTTTTTTTTTTTTGTTTAAAATGAATAAAGTTGAAAATATATTTTAGTTTCTTTTAAATTTAATTAACAAATAAAACACTATAAAGTACATTATTAATTACTACAATAAATCTAATTTTTATCTCGGAAACAAAAAACCCCGAATGAGAATAAAATCGTATTATCTGAAAAGAAGTGACCTAGAATATAAAATCCTTGGCCGATCCCTCGGTTCTCGAGTATCTCTCGGCTGGATAGCGCGTTCTCTCAGTGTGTGTTCGTTAACAAATGCACGCGAAACGAGAAATTCCGCGGGATTTAAAATTAATTAGTTTGATGTATTATATCTGTAGTAGTGTAATCCTAGATAACTGGGCTAACAGATACTCCCAGACAGGAAAGTGTAATCCAGTGAAATGTGGTTGTGCGCTCCACCGAAAGCAAATTATCACATTTCAAATTTGATGCCGTGCGCTTGTGTGCTGCTCGACTCGTGCCCGTGCACACGACTAAAACCAATTATTTTTACTACACAAAATAATTAATATTGGATTACAATAATATTTTCCCGGTAGAATATTGTAAAGTGAAACAGGGCTTTATTATATCGGACAGAAATTGAAATAGACTCGGATATCTAATTTTCCTTTGTATATTCTAATTTTAGAACAAATATTATAGAACTTTTGGAAATGATTGTTTTGTTAAATAATTTTTTTTTTAACTAAAATACTTTTTGGGATTTATGGCAATTAAAAACAATAAATTTAGTGTTTCGCAAAATGCTCATAAATTATTTTGTAGTTATTATGTACATATATATATATATATATATATATATATATATATATATATATATATATATATATATTCCTACACCTTATAGTTTTTGAGAGAAAAAAATTAAAAAAAATTCTAGCGTATAAACGGCACATGCTAGTAAATTAAAACTAAAAACAAACAAGACTAATATTACATGTTAAAAATTCTTATAATAAATCGAATTCTTTGAATATATCGAATTACTTGTAATTTTTATATACTTCTAATTATAAATTTGATTAATTGAATAATTACAAAATATCTAGCTATAATTTTATGTTAAGTTCAATCAAACTAATTTCTAACAGTTTGCTTTAATTAAACGTCGATGTGAAATAAGATTGACACATACGTGCAACGTATGTACAACAAAATATATTCTATGTAGCAGCTTGCCTTCACATAGTCTGACCACTTGTACTAGTTGCAATTGCAATTTGAATCAAATTGAGAAATGTTTATACACTTTACTTTGACTTGGACACATGTGCGGCCCCGCCAGTACCAATTTCATGGTATATATGTAAAATTTCGCAGTCGCAATTTCATATTAAACGCTACACTGTCAAACAAAGTTTTGACTTAATTTTCATGCAAGAGTTTCTATGTTATTAAATCTAGTCGTTTTCATTATAAATTGTAAATTTACTACAGTTTCGTTAATTCAAAAAACAATTTAACATCAAAAAAAATTTTTATATAAAATTAATTTTGTTTCGTAGAATATATTGTAATTCAAAACATTATTTTTTATTTAGTTTTGTTCAGTATATATATATGATTATTTGTTAATTTTTAAATAACGACATTGTTTTGGTAATTAAACTTAATATTAAAAATTTAAATAAATAAATAATATATATACATATTTAAAAAATGGTTTTGTTAAATCTGATTTAATTTTTTTTTTTTTTTTTTGAAAAACCAAATTTCTGTATTTGAAAGAAAGTAAAAGATTGTACTAGATTTTTACTTTATTTATATATTTTATTTTAAGAAAAGCAATTATTAAAATTGTAAATAAAGCTTTTTTAGTTCTCACGATTAGAGTAATATAATTCTATCATCTTATAATAGATAACTGTGAATCAAGAATTAAAGTCAATAACTCAATCAACAATCTAATATTTTGTTTCAAATACAAATGACAGGAAATAAAGAAATGAAACGTACACGTCTATTAAGCCAACTTTAAATATATATGTAGACGAATGTCCTATATGCATAAACACCTTTGTTAATTAGTTTCTCTCAGCGGGCATCGTTCTTAAAATAATAAATTTCCAATTTGATTCAGAACTAATTTCAAACTGTGGACCATATATAGTAGTCTGCGTAGAAAGCATGTTATTAGTCAAATTTACGAATAAGAATTTTCTAATTGCAAATTATATAAATAATATTTAATACATATTTTTATTTGTAATATTTTCACGTTTTTCTTTATAATATAAAAAATTTACTTGTGATGACGCCAATATTAAATAATGTTACGTTGTAACTTTATGACATTGGTTATTGCAATGATTTATGTATTTAAAACCTCTCGATTGAATAAACTGTTTAGTGGAATTTGTTTCAGCTTTTATTATTAATCATTTTGCGGACTAATGCCCTGCTATTGATTACTCTGCGCAATCAACATAATTTTCACATACAAAATATTACGGTTTCCCCCTTTATAATATTTTTATTTAACATTTCTAAAATTTATAATAAAATGTTCATAAAGCTTTAAAAAAAAATTTGTTTTTTTTACTAGTAACTTAAATTTATGATGATTTCAACTATACATGTTATTTAATGAAGATGTCAAGGATTAGAGTTTCACAACTCAATTTGCACATTTTCAATAACTTATACTGTCGCGTCGTACTATTAGGGATGTAATGGGGTGTCTTTTTGTAAAGACAAATTATAATCAGCTACCGAAGAAAACCCCATATGTTAATTCCCACAGTTTTAAATAGCAAATCGGAAAATTTATTTTATTAGTTTTAGTTTATTTAAAAGCATGTTTATTTATGTGAAAAAAAAAATTATAATAATTTTATAACTAAGAACACTAAAATAACAAACTTTCTAAATAAATTTATTAATAAATTTTGTTTATATTTATATTTAATAGTACAATAATGTTAAATTTTTTTTTGTTGCAACTTATTATACAATTGACAATTACTTTTCACAAATTAAAACAATTATCGATATCTTATTTCCACTCTAAACAATCATAATTTTTAACATATACTAATTAACGCTACCTACACACAAGAGAACATACGTGTCGTCACAGAAGCATATATTGCGTTTGTGTTTTGTATTATTAAATATTGTATTAACAAATTATGACCGCTTAAAGTAGGCTTTAGAATATCTTTCTAAAAAAGATTCTCAGCGACACGCACATTGCACCATCCTTAAGCCGTTCATTCCCGATTGAATTTCGCAAATTCTCCCAAAACCGCCTCGTCAAAAACACCGCATAACTCCGGCGTCTGTCCTTGGGTGATTGATGAGCCTCAACCATCTCTTCCTGGCCCCGGTTCGTCGTTCGATGGGACACGAGCGCTAATCTGCCATGCGATGGTACTAAGACATTAGCATATCGTTCACGGGGTTGTGCAAAACTTTTCTGCGTGAGCTATTGACACTCGCTGATGTCCCGGCTACTGTCGCATGTACGTATCTGCTAATCCGCAGTGTCGTGCTGATGCAGCCGCTTTGAATGAGATAGCTCAGCTCGAGCGCGGATGTTGTGCTCCTCCTACAACTCGGGACGATTTCAATGGTATACAAGATGGGGATACGATGTAGCTGAGGGTGTTTAATGATTGTGCGGCCTTTGCCGATGAGGGTAATTGATAAAAGCTTAAATGTAGATTGCAATTTGCAATGTGATATGACAATTTTTTTGTTGGGGATTACTTTAGGAAATTAACGGATTTTTAAGTGGTAAGAGGCTTTTCAAGATGTTGCTTAAAATGCGTGAATTTTAAATTGAATAACATTTTGTATAATAGAAAATGCTAACTAAAATTGCTAATTTGCATGTACACTTTATTTACAAAAAAAAATTAAATATACAATTTTAGTTAAATGAAAATTTGTGTGCATATTTATATCTATCAAAAATATTTCATTATTATTTATCAAAAAAAATATAAGTAGATACGACTAATTATTTATCAATTTATTTGAAATATTTTTAAACTTAAGAAATAACGATACTCATTTTTTTACAATTATCTAATAACCTTAAATTTTTTTTGGAAAAGTAATGAAAATTAGAGATAATTATGTATATATGGCAGGAATATTAAATAATTCATATTTTTGTAAAATTACTAATATTTAAAACAGAGATAAAATTACTTTGTAGGACTTTTAATTTAATTTTATTATAAATAATAACACATAAAAACTAATATTTTATTGATATTTGACATTCAATCGTGACACTATTATTGATCTGATGTCAGTCATAATATATTTTATTTTCTTACAATTTAAAATGCAATAAATGCAGTTTGATATTATATACATTTATTTTACAATATACATCAACCGAAATAAATCATTTACAAGTATGCAAAACAGAGATAAGTCCAACAAAAATTGTCAAATAAAATAACGTTAAGTCGGATGCGATAAGGTACCTAGAAAACTTTTCAGTCCTCAACGAAGTAAGTTAGTACGTAAAAGGTGTCGGGTAGAAAATGTAGTGATAAGAAATAGAATTGCATGCTTCAAGTGACATACGAAGTCAAATAAATGTACCTGCACAAGCTTAGGAGGTAACATACAAACTTGGAAAATACGAGCGGTGTAATAAAGAACAAACTATTTCTTACACGATAGTAGTCGTATTCGTCGTCCCCGGATCTTTCGCCCGAAGTAGTCCTTGAGGTCTTCTGCGCCCCCGGAGTTTGTAACTTTAGACTTGACGTTCGGCGCAATGTTGATGTTTCGAATGAAGTTCGAAATGATGCTGAAGATTGTAAAAAGTTGATCTGATGACTGACACTGTGCGGTTTGGAAATTTTATAGTTTACAATATAGATTGTGTGGTAGAAGGAATGTATTCATTTGTATGTTATAATCAATTCAGTAACTTGGAATTTTTATTAAATAAAACATGATAATTTTAAATTTATTAAACTTTTACAAATTTTATATAGATTAATTTATTTTTGATTGTTTAATAACTTATAAATCAAAAATTAACAAGATGTGGTTTTTGAGTTAATAATGGGTTATACAAATAATAAAAATTAGTGCTGAATAATTAAATATTATTTTTATAAAATTTAATATGTGAATTATGTCAAATAAAAAGTTTCAGTTTTGTTAAATATGGTATTATTCTGACTAGCTATGCAGCATAGAAATTTTTTTAATTAAAAGAAAAATTTCACTTACTAGAAGAAGATAAAACATTCTGTTACGTTACATAGCTGTGTAGAATATCACCATTAAATCATCATTATTTATGTGGGAATAAATTTGAAATCAACAAATAAAACAAATAATCTAAGAAAACAATAAATATGAAAATATATCAAGATATTATTATATATTTAAAAAGATATACCTATAGACCTATAGACCTATTTATATTATATGCTTTATGCATCCCTTTATGTAAGTTGCATGATGAATCATCTCAATCACTGATACTAAGTAATTCTCATCTATACCTAGATAGTATTCATAATAATAAAACGATATAAATACAAATATAAATACAAATACAAATACAAATATAACACTTTTTTTTGCTTTATTCACAAACCATTAAAATTTTGCAAAAATTCGTATCAAAATGGTCAGCAAAGTCTATAAATATGAGCAATAGTGTCAGCGCGTCCAAATAACGTGTGAACGTTAGCACGGCTCGTTGGCCGTTGCGACGGCGACGCCGCACTGTGTCTATTTCTTCGTACCAACCACAGATGGCGAGCAGACTAACCGAAAAACTCGAAAACGCCAGTGTGCAACAGGCGACCTATAAAATACAAAAACGTATTTGGGTTTTGCCGGATTGCCGCCAATAATTGTTGGTTTTATGACGATTTCGGTTTTCCAGAAATATGTGTAAAGGTTTTTGTTGCTGCAGAAATGAAATAAGGGTTAATTAAGTAAATTGGTGACTGTCATTGTTATGTAATTTATATTCTAAGTTAAATTATTAGAAAATACGGCACCGTTTATACAGGGTGTTTGCAATCAAGGTATTTTATTTTTAAGGGGTGATACTACAGGTCAAAACAAGGCGATTAACGCCAAAACACCTTAGTAAAAGTTTTCTAATAAACGAGATATTCATTTTTTTTTAAGTAAAATGGTAGCATATGGTATAATTTTTATTATCCAGCTCACAAAAAAAATTATTCTTCATAATAGTTTTGGATTTGCTTGAAACGAATAAAAATTTAAAAATATTCCAGGTTTTAAATACAGGGTGACTCGGATTTGCTGATTTGTGTTTCAACTTTTAGGTAAAATACCCTTATTTGATTAATAGGATTATATTATGTTTAAAATTACAATTTAAGCTTACATACAAAAGTAAAAGTTGTAAAGCTTACATACAAAAATTTGTGCCGATTGTCGATTGTTAAAACACCCTAGTAAAAGTTGTCTAATGAACGAGATATTACTTTATTTGAATTTATGATTGAGGGGGCGAAAACTTTCATTTGTTCTTATTGTTTATCTGTCAAACATATTTCATTATTGTTTAACTGTGCATTATCTATTGCTGGTTGGTTACTAATTCTTGTGAAAAAATTGAACGATGGACTATTCTAATGTTGAATTGGTTGATATGATGCTAATTTATGGAGAAGCGCATCAAAATTCGGCTGCTGCAAGTCGTCTATACGCTGAGCGATTTCCAAATAGGCGACATCCTATAGCTCAGCAATTCTCTAGATTAATAATACGTGCTAGAGATACTGGTAATCTGCGAGGCCATCAACAGCGTGCTGGAGGAGCAGGTCGTCACCGACGAATTGTAGACGCCGAGGAACAAATTTTGAACCTCGTTGACGAAAACCCTTCAACCAGTACACGGCAAATTGCTCGGCAAGTTGGTTTGTCAAATCAAATTGTATGGCGAACATTACGCGAGCATCAACTGCATCCTTTTCATGTGCAACGAGTACAAGCGTTACAACCTCGAGATCATCCGCAACGCGTAGAGTTCTGTAGATGGTTTTTGCGCAAACATGATGAAATACTTAATTTTTCATCGATTGTACTGGCTACTGACGAAGCTACATTTACGCGCAACGGTATGAACAACTGCCACAATACACACTTTTGGAGTTTCGAAAATCCGCATGTTGTTCATCGTCACAATTTTCAGCACAGATTTTCTGTGAACGTATGGGCCGGATTGGTAAACTCACAGTTGATTGGTCCCTTTGTGTTGCCAGATCGATTAGATGCAAATAATTATTTATATTTTTTGCAAAATAATTTGCCGGAACTTTTAGAAGAAGTTCCCTTAAATGTTCGTCAGCAAATGTGGTTCCTTTTAGCCATATCGTTCGGCAACACTTAAACGATGTGTTTGAAAATAAGTGGATTGGTCGGGGCAGTCATATCCCTTGGCCTCCCCGGTCGCCGGATTTGACCCCGTTGGATTTTTATTTGTGGGGACTTATGAAAACCATGGTATACACCACCGAAATTATGGATCTCGATGATCTCCGTAATCGGGTAGAAGTAGCAGCGGTGGAAATTCGGCAACAAGGCATGGGTCTCGCTGCGTATGCGAATTCATGGGTACGCCGCGCAAGACTTTGCATACAACAGCAGGGTGATAATTTCGAGCAACTGGTGTCATAGTGCTATCACCCATTAAAAATAAAATACTTATCTTGATTTGTGTCATTAATAAAAATATTTAAATAAAGTATCTAATATCTCGTTTATTTGAAAACTTTTGCTAAGGTGTTTTAACAATCGACGATCGGCACAAATTTTTGTATGTAAACTTAAATTGTAATTCTAAACATAATATTCAAATAAAATTATTCAAATTTTTTAAATAAGGCTATTTTACCTAAAAGTTGAAACACAAATCAGCAAATCCGAGTCACCCTGTATTTAAAACCTGGAATATTTTTACATTTTTATTCGTTTCAAGCAAATCCAAAACTATTATGAAGAATAATTTTTTTTGTGAGCTGGATAATAAAAATTATACCATATGCTACCATTTTACTTAAAAAAAAATGAATATCTCGTTTATTAGAAAACTTTTACTAAGGTGTTTTGGCGTTAATCGCCTTGTTTTGACCTGTAGTATCACCCCTTAAAAATAAAATACTTTGATTGCAAACACCCTGTATAAGTGATTAGGAATTTTTTTAATATATGCTAAAACTTATGATTTAAAGCTTGTTAATATGTAAATATTTCTTAGAAGAAAGGTTTGGCAATTATCTTAGAAAATGCTTAAATGGTATATAAAAATGTTAATTTACATAAAAAGAAAAATCATGTAAAAAGTATAATTTACACAAAATATTTAAAAAAAATATCTATTTTTGTATTAAATTAACAAATTTAAATTTGTGAAATTACATTTAGTGAAAAATTAAAATCGTGAAATATGTATATTATAAATTTTACTAACAATAAATTACAAATTAAATCATTTTAAAATAAATTTGCTTAGTTTTGATAAATTAGATTTTTCAAACACATAATTTTTTTATCAATTTTTAAATTAATCACGCCGTTAAGAGTCAATGTGTTTAAATACATTTTACACAAATGATTCTAAGAAATACTAGATATTTATATAATAATTATAAAAAAAATGTTAATTTAAAAAAATTATAATATAATAATTTTAGTCATACGCTAGTATGCAAGAATCAATAAAATGATTATAAAATTAAATGAAATATTGTAAAATTACGTTTCTTTATTGAACAAATCTAATTAACATAAATCTGTTAAACATTAAAGTATCATCAAATTTTTCTATTTGAAAACGATAATTATAAAATTTAATAAAACTGCAACATCATTTACATATTTATGCATTTATTACCCGCGTGTGTGTGTACATTTCACAAAGTTGGCTGTGTCCGGAGTATGTGTGTGCGTGAATGAAAAACCACAAAGTTTATTTTCCTGTATGTAGAATTTTCCGTGAAACGGTCGTAAATTTCCCAGCGTGAATATGATTTAAGGGTGATTCCACGTCACATGCAAACGCATTACGCGATGCAATAAATTTGTATGGAATAATTTTACGGCACTATAATATTTTCTTTTATAACTACGTTAACATTTACGGGTTTTAACTTTACTTCGGACATATTTGTATAATATTCACTGTACGTAAAATTCATTGTAACATATTATATGCGTATTTTTCTAATATATGCTACTTACATAGTTTCAACGGATAATTTAGTTTGTGTTTAAAAATAGAAACAGTATATTACTTAGAGAAACAGATGAACTTTACTGATAACTTGCTTATTTCACAGTATTTATTTTTACTTTTTACAAAAAAAAATTTTTTAATTTATGATTATTATAACATTTAATAATACGTTAATTTATTATATTAATAATAAGTTAATTTTTTTTTTATTTTTATTTATGGGCCTTACTCTTTCGTCTATTGGTCCGGAGCTATTTTTTATTTATTTATTTATAATAAGTTAATTGTAATATCTTTTAATAACAATTGTATTTTATATACATACACTCACACATATATAATAATCAATGAACTATAATTATTGCTAATTTGATATTAAAATTCTGATTTATTTATAGACTATATTTACTATTTTAAAACATTTGCTACAAAAGACTTATATATTTATTGAACAAGCACCCAAATATATATTTTTAGTTTTATATATAATCGTTTCACCAAACGTAATAAAAAACAAAGAAATTATAAAATTATATATTATGTTATAGTTTCGGAAACTATAAATTTCTGTAAATATTATATCGATAATCTATTTGAAAAGTTGGTCAAATCATTACAAGGTACATATACATCTGTTTCGTTATTTTATTTACTTTCATACTAGTTAATTTTCCTAGTTTATTGTAATCTTACATCAATTCTAACATAATAAGTGACTGCTATTAACATATCTGATTGACACTTGTCCTTATTTGAAAGATTGTGCACACTAATTAACATATAAACTACATGCAAAAGATGCAGCGACTTCATGTTCACATACGCTTTAAATAGAAAAGATATCTTACTTATTGGCGAACACAGCAGTGCTACTACACTCATTTTTATAGCATCATCTGTTCTCACAGTATCTGAGACTCTGTGGTAGAGATAGTTCCAGATATACGTATTACTGGTTTTAATTAATATAGCATTTTCGTTTATCTATACTTTTAAATGTTTAATATATGTTGGTTTAATTAAATTTAATAGATTTTAAATGTTTATGTAGTTATATGATAGTTATATCTGAATTTTCTTTATATTTTATTTATTATTAGAAGAAGATAATAGTAGTTTATACAACAAATACATAAAGTGATACTTTTTAAAAATGAGAAATTTGACGACAATTCCATGTGTAATACAAAAACATTTTATGAATGCGTTCCATATAGTATTTTTTCTACGACTTTTGCAATTAGAATTTGCTCAAATATAAAATTTAATATTTATAACACCAAAATTCTGATATATGTTTTAATTGCTATTTAATGCATTTTGTCGTATAATAATGACACATTACGGCACTTTTTTTACTTTTTTTTTTTAAAAAAATAAACTATAATTTTTAACAATCGTAAAAAAAAAGTTTATACGAAAAAATGTTTTCAAAATTATATGGAATGTTCTGTATAAACGAAACATTATTCAATTTTGTATTATTTGTTGTTCAATTATAAAAATTTTATTACAATTAGTTTATAAATAAAAACAATTATATATATATATATATATATATATATATATATATATATCCATTGCGATAATATGTAGAATGTCTGATTAAAATAATAATATTTAGTCAAATCAAAACATTCTTATTATAAATAGAACATACATAAACAAAACTGTTTTTTAATACTTTTTATATTTAATTAAAAGTACATTTATTTCAAAGTTAAATCACCTGAATTTCAAAATCAGTTAAATATTATTTAATTTTATTTTCAAACAATTAACATTTTTTTGTATTTATAAGATTTTTGTAATAAAATTGTCCTACATTAATTTTAAGTAGACTGAAACACTTTACGTTCCAGTAATATTATAAAACATCAAAAAATATAAAGTACATTAAGTTAAAAGCAAAATGAAAAAAAAAAGAAATTCTCCACATATAAGATGATTTTAGCTGTGCGCGATAAAAGTGCAGAATTGTAAGATAAGTTCTCCGACGTCAGGATGTACTTGTTCGATATAAAACAGCTAACCTTAAAATAATACAATATAACCTGTAACTACTGTTAAATATATAGTATGCATGTAATACATGCTATTACATTCTTGCAAGATGCAAAGATTATATCCCCAACAAGTTTCGATTCAGTCTGACAGCTTTCGGATACGATAACATAGAAATGTTTCGAGGTTATATCTTTATAGAGAAAATTAAAATTTATATTATATGTTTCTGTATTAAAACTTTATATATACATACGTTAAAAACTATTATTATTTAACAACTAAAGGTATTAGTAATGGTTAATGATTTTTTATTATATTAGTGGAAAAAATAGACAATTATAAATTTTTATTATTTATTTATATTTTTTATTCAATATGCATGTATTGCTATTGATTAATAATAAATTTTGTTCATTTTTTTTTGTAAATTCATTATTAAATATTATTTAAATATATAAATGTTCTATTTTGACATTGCAAGACAAGTAGTTTGTATAAAAATAGAATATTATTAAATTGGTTTTATCGTCAGATTTTACTAATTTATAAATAAAAGACATTTAAATCAAATTTTTTAATATTTATAAATAAGTGACATAAATTCATTTTATTGAAGCAGAAATTAGTTAACACCAAATATTTGTCTCCAAGCAAATAAAGGTTCTTCCATACACATTTATGATGTCTGTCATACGTGTACATGTTTTTTTATTTAGTTATTCTTTTCCCTTGACAACATTTGCTTTTAAAAATACTTTTGATAATTCCAACCAATTTATTCAACGGATAACTATACAAACATACATCTTCAATATTACTGACAAAACATTTATTAGACATTCGTTCAAGATGTCCAAACCATCTTAATTGATTGTACCCATAACACTGTGACATAAATTCTTCTATTCACTCAAAAATTATTTTATGTCAAGTATTTTTATTTTGGCACGTGACATTTATCTTGTTTACATGTATAATACCTTTTATACATGCTTATTTTATTTATTTTTATTATTTGGAAAAATATCTACTTTTAATCATATCAAATCACTTAAGTAGTCATAGGATATTTACGGATATACCTATACACCTTTAATATTTTTTTTTTTTTTTACCAAAAATGTATTGTTAAAGTAAATAATAAAGTTAGTAAGTTTTATAGCATTTTATCAAAATGGTTTTACAAGATTTTTATGCTGTGTCTAATACATTAAAAACAAGAACATAAAAGACATTTATTACCCAAATAACCTATAACTGTTTCACATTTTATTGACATATTTTCATTTCTTAATTAACCGTATATATATATATATATATATATATATATATATATATATATTTATATATATTTTCTCCATTAGCTATACATAAAATATTTTGTTGCTAATATGATTTTCTATAGGTAATAAATATGCTTTCTGTCAATAAAATATTTAATATATAAAGGAAAATATGATACTGTTTATTTGATTTTCTGTTTTCATATAATAATATTTACCTATCTAAATTCGAAAGGGAAAATCACCGTATATACGCAAAACAAAAATATGTTTGTGTCAAATTAAGTTACGTTAAACAGTTAAAATAAAACCAATAAAATTGATTGATATTTGATTGGAAACCAAATAAGAACTGTTATTGAAGTATGCACAATGGAATATTCAGTTTTATACAGAAAATATTGAAGTGCAGCGATTCTCAAAAGCTGACATAAAAATGTAAAATTTATGTTACCAAGATTCTGCGTTATAAAATATGTTTTGTTATTTATTTAGACTTAATTTTTTTTTATATTCTTACATCTAATGGTTGAACAATAATTAGCCATTCTATTACTTTTTTTATTTATAAACAGAATGTTATAAAATGTTGCTGGAATAATACATAAATAAAAGACTATATAATAATATAAAATTAGAAATTTTGTTTATTTCTATTTACGTTAAATTAATGATTTTTGGAATATATTATTTTGACTTTAATTTTTCTATTAAATAATTAAAATAAAATTTAATATTATACACGATTTGTTCATATTATGAGTAACAAAACAGGAACATTACTGTTTAATTTTATATTAATACATTATTAAATATATAAATATATTATTATATGCGACAAATTTAATTTTAGGAAAATGTTTTCTGTAAAAATAATGAAAGTGGCTATTTATACATACGGTATGTATACGCAATTGGCTATTTATACATACAATATTTTTTCGCAATTGGCTATTTAGGGTAGGTTAGGTCAGTAGGTTGGTTTAGGTTTTTTTTTTAGTATGTATAAATAGCCAATAGCAAATAAATAGCCTCATCCAAAAATAATATTTAAAACTTAGTAAAACATATGAGAAACCACTGTGATGCACAGACAGAATACACTCTGATCTCCATGACGAAACAAAAGAGGAAAGAAAGTAAAACAGTTGAAAGAAGGTGAAATTCCCTCTGGTAGCAACAAAGGTAATGTTTTATCCTCACGGGCTCAATATGCCGCCAAACAAACACAATTTGACATTTTCTTATTTCCTTCTCAACGGAAAAATCTTAGAAGCACTGCTTTGACTTATAACGCGCCCTTCCTTTCATTCTCTCTGGCATAACGTACTTTAGATATATATATGTGTGCGTGAATGTGCAGATGTGCGAGCGAGATAGATTCTTTCCAATCCCAGTAAATACATTGCACATGTGAATTTCATTATCAGTTTGGTGGTTTTTATACACCACCAAGGGTGGCTCTGGAAAGTTTCCATTTTAGAAGAAATTTAAATTAGATTTTTATTTACTTTAGCACACGATGCAATCGGAATCAGCATAAAGTAATAGCGCTAACGTGTGCAACATTATACATTAAAAATTATATTTATATACTACACAGAAAAAAACCGTTATTTGATTTGTCTAATGTTTCAGTTGTTTTATCTAAAGTAAATCGATATTTTTTACCTAATTAAATTGACAAATCATCTAAAATTTAGTCATCTATTTCGAATAATCAGCTATTGCATTTTTTATTGTGCATATACATACAATTAATTTCTTAATAATAACTTTATTCTGTCAAATTAAATGAATAGATAGTTTAATATTTTTATTGTAAATAGATACTTTAGAAAATGTTAAGCAAATATTAAAAGTTTACTAAATAATAATAAAAAAACCTTGTTATTAATTAAAGTTTAAATTTGTTTTTTGTTGAAGATAATTTTTAACAAAAAAAATATTATTAGTGTTATATCTATATGTTCCACATATTTTTATATTATAATTATGTTTAAAAATTGTTTACTTATTTTTAGTTAAATATATTGTATTAGTTTTATTACACGCATAAACAAATTTAAATTTTATTTAATCTAATATAATTCTTAATTCTTGCAAATAAATTTTCATACTTTCGTTATAAACATAAGAAAATAGAATTTATAATAAAAATAAATAAACTTGCTAAAGCAAAAGCGGCGTCTTTGTAGACACATATGTATGACGCTTAATTTAAATTCGTCGCGACGTCTAAAAATTATGGACGTCAACTTATTTACTAAATAACATTGACTCTAATACTACATACGTTCTATATAACACTGGTCTTAGTTGCACATATAACTGAAATCTAAGATGAAAGGCATTGAAAATGAGTAATGGATCGGACTGCTTTGTGCAACATTTTAAATTGTTTCTGTGACATAAATAGATTTCAGATTTTATTTACATGGGTTGTAACTTGTGTTTTATAATTATCATTCTTAATCGAAATATTTTCTTATTTTCCTTAACATAAAATTTATGTAAATTTGTCGAATAACACAATTTGCAGTAAATTATGAACTGATAATTATATTCAGATAATGTTTGCACATTAAATACGTCAAAAATTTCGAAACTTGGGTTTAGTTGCAAAAAATATTGTTAAATACATTGTCCGCTAAAAAATTGATTAAAATGCTATTTGTCAAATTGACATGTTTTGTTTTAGTAAACAAATTGTTTATTTATTCTATATTTCAGAATTTTCTGGTCAGTATCATAATTACATTGTACTGTTCTAAATTCTGTATTATTCTATAAGCTCTGTAGTGTTACAGATTTTTTTTAATAAATATAAAATTTTATAAAATAAAAAAAATTACTGTATTCATCACAGAACCGACCATCAACATAAAGTAAGTAAACAAAATATTTTCTAACAGAAACTTTATTATAAAAATATAAATTATGTATATATATTAAGATACAAAAAAAATATAAAATATCGCAAAATTATAAAAATAAAAATAAAATTGCTTTAGATTAAAGTTTGTATTAATATTTATTATAATGCTTTTTTTATACTACAAACTACAACAAATAATATATTGACTACATAATTTTTTTACTATTAGTCCAGGTGTTGTAATCATTTTTAAAACAATATAACATTTTGACCACCTAGTGTGAATAGAAAATATGACAATAACCTTTAAAAATATTAATCAAAATAAATATTATCAAGCTCCAATTTTTAAATAACACCACACACAAACATTGTTACATAACATTTCCACAATACCAAAAGAAAAATAATTTTATTAATACTTTCTCAATCAGTGAAATATTACAAAACAAAAATTTTATATTTCATTAATCAAAAGAACTATGTATTATGTAACTTTTATACCAGAAGATAATTTAAATATTTCACACATATGCTCAAGCGTATATAAATCTATTTTATACATGTTTAAAAATAATTATGTATGAACAAAATTCAATAAAATTTTGTTTATAGTTAGTATACATCTAGTATTAATTGGATAGAAAAATTTATTAGAATCTGCAATATCGATAGATTGTCGAAATTACAAATATTCTAATTTGACTGTTTTGTCTAAAGTTAGTATATATCTTTATAACTTTGATATAATTAACGCAGTTGTAAAATTAATATATTTTGATATAGTTTTAATTATTCATTCTTTAAATTGATATTTTACTTGTGTAATTTTAAGAAAAAATATCTATGATCAAAATTAATAAATCATAAAAAGAGTACGTTTAAAACACACAAAATTAATCCCTTTTCAAACTAATTCAAAGTAATTAAAACTGAAATAAAGATACTTGTGCATGCATAAATAATTATTAAAGAAAGAACAAAATTTACATATACATTTCTAGATATTTTTAAGTTAAGACAAACATTTTCAGATAGAAACATAATTATTTTAATATATGCAGATAACAGTGATCATAACAACCAACAGTAAGCGAGTATCTTACAACAGCCCAGAAGCAAAATACAAATATCCATATGTTTAAATCGTTATTCTTCGTTTTTTCTTTTTTCAACTTTCTTTTTTTATCCATCAAATACACTGACATCGGACGGCCACCTTCACTTGTTTTTAAAACAAGTTTTTTTTTTGTTTTTTATTCCGTAGCCACCTTCGAGTATTAATTCCTTAATTGCCATTTTATAAACAAGATTTGTAGTAAAAGAATAAATGTTGATAAAACATATTAAGAGTAAAAAAATATTTCGAACATAAGAAATTAATTCACGCAAAACTCAACTACACGTCGATTAATTAGCTGGATTCGTATGAGCGATCGAGTTTCATTGTTAAATCGTAACGTGTTTTAGTTGTTTTTTCGTAATTATGATAATTAATGCCAAACTGGCGAGGTAAATAAACAGAGCCCATAAAGTAACCTTGAGTTTTATATCAATTCCTTTTATTTATTTTTTTGGTTTCAGTTTTCAATTAGTAATGCGTGTTTTAAAATGTTATAGAATGCTTCATTTTTATGAATGATAATAAAAATTACGATTTATATTAAGAAATAAATGTATGTGCAATAAATATTTAATGAACAATTCTTATATTTTATAGATGAATAAATATTTTCTGTAATATTATTGCACATTCAAAACCAATATACAAATACATAAAATTTATGCAGATAAAAACACAATAAAATATTCAATTTCAATAATATATGTAAAGTACATATATTTTATTATACTTTTGTCATAAAGTTATGATCTAAATTTATTTAATAATGTTGTTAGTGGTAAATATTTGAGGATCCCAGTGAAATAATGATGAACAGACCACATTTTAAAAAATGAACGTTTCATGTTTTTAAATATTTGACAAATATCCAAATGGATTATAGAACGTAAAAATAATAAAAAAATCTCAATTCCAATGAAGGTGGAGTATTCATCATTATTTTACTAAGATTCTCATTTGTTTATGTGTGTTTGCTTGATGTAATTTTTAATGCATTTTTTTATTTTTATATGCATGTTATATGACAAAACAAAAATGCTAAAATTAAAATATTTTTTTATAAAAATAAAGAGTATGTATAACAACCAACAACGTTATTAGCATTTGGCATTAAAATTTTGTTAAAATATAACAAAGAAAAGTAAAAATTATTATTTTAACAAAATAAAAAAAAAAATTAGAAATTATTATACCAAATTAAAAGACTTTAGAAGCATTTAAGTTCTGTTATATTTCATAATACTTTGTCAAAAAAATAAATATAAATAAATAAATAAACATAACCTACAAAAAAATAACTTAAGAAAAAAATTTATATAATAAATCACAGGAATAAAAAAATAGGTTTCACTTTACTGTATGAAAAATTACACATTTTTATGAGTCCATCAAGACATTATATATAATTTATACAACTGATTTATATTAAAAACAATACTAAATTTGAGTTTATTTTCATAAAAAAATAATTGTTCTGAATTTTGTAACTGATTCAGTAATATTTAATAAATTATAATACATTCACACACACACACACTGAAATATTTTAATTGAAAAATAAAAATTACATATTTTAAAAACAATCGTAACATAAAATTTAATTATAAAATTCATATATTAAATTTACAATAATCAAATAAAATTTACTTTCCAAAATTTAAATGCAAAATTTATTATGATTCAGCATTTTGATTTAGTCGAATAAACAGAAAACCTGATTTGAATAAATACAATATTGGAAAAATAATAATAATAAGAAATGGTTGCGCGCGATTTGATTTTGTTTTCGTTAAAAGTGTGCGAATTGTGTGGAGTGTTTATTTAAAGATTGTCGAAAAGAAACAGAACGCGTCGTTTCGCAAATGTAAACAGTTTTTCCTTCCAACTGTTTTTGCTGCGCGCGCAGCAAAGATAAACAATGTATTTTGTGATTTTGCTCCCAGCTAAATGTGCTCTCTTCCACTCTTTTGTTTCTTTCACCGCCAACGAATCGAAACCGGAAGTAAGTGTTTTTCTTAACAGATTTTGTTTACGATATTTCGTTAAAATAGCATTACAGTTTTTTACTTTTAGTTTAATTACAACATTATTAATAACTTTTAGAAATGTAAATATTTAAATAATGTACATTTAAAAAATTTAATTCTTCTAAAAATTTTGATTTAACTTTACAGAATTATAAAAAAAATTAAAACACAATGTGCAATTAGATTAGATTATTATCAACAAGAACTTCTTGTAAGCTCATTTTAAAATTTATTTAAAATTGTATATTTATTTTTCTGTTCCTGTTAAATAATACGTTTTGATAAAAGAAATAACCTGTATATTAAAGTCGTTGCTATGATACCATACTTTTAATAAAAATCTATGCATTTGTCAAAATAAAATTATTTTTAAAATATCATTGTTTCACACCAAAAAGTGTTATTTTATTGTATAATCGTAGAAAAAGTATAGTGTTCTACTGACGTGTTATGGTTATAATTTACAACTTTATCTTTGTGAGTTATACCCACCATAATATGCTTGTTGAACAATATAATATTGTTTATTTTTAGATAGAGATATATTATAAAATAATTTTATATTTTACGATTTTTTGAAAATTACATAACAATATAACTTAAATTATGTAATACTTGATGTTAAACAAGATATTGAATAAAATATTAGTTAATAATAATTTGAGAATGTTTTCATAATATGTAACTGTAGCAGCTGGCATTGTTCGCACCGGAAGGAAACACAAATCGACTAAAATAATAATCTGTTTCGTTTGCTTTCTTTATGAACGGTTGGCTACCACTTTGGCACGAATAATAAAGATGATTATTATCTCAATTGCTAAAACAATGAAATAATAACTAAAGTGAGTAACAACATTACATACGAGTACAACAGTATTATATTTTCGTATTTGACGTTAGTTTATTGAAGTTTTATAATAAAAATTTTTAACTATATACTTATGTTTAAATGTTTTGTGTTTCCTGTACCATGTTAGTTTCTGGGAAGCACATTTTGTAAGAAAAAAGTTTTAGTTGTTTTAATTGCAGGTTATTATGTATGTAATTTTATTTTTATATACTAGGGTAATTTAAATTAACTAGCGTAATTTAACATAAATTTAAGAATTATTACTTTGTCATTTAGTTTTAAAAAAAAATAAATTTTTACTGTTAAAAATAAAATACATATTATTTAAATCAAATTCTTTGACAACTATACAATAATCTAAAGAAATCAATAATATCATTGACAAAAAAAAATCAATTTTTTTTCCAAATCAATTCATAACATCGGTACACATTGTCAGTACCACACCCAATTTTAAAAGCATGACTACCAACTACCTAAATTCATATAACACCAATAACATGCTTTATTACTATCAATGTAGAATAGAGTTAAAAGGAGAATCAGATGGTCACGCTGTGGTATGAAGTTAAATCGTTGTATCAGTAAATGAATATTTTTCAAAATGTTGTAGGCGCATGATTGCCTGAGTTACAATAGTTAATTTAAATTTTGAATATTGAAAGATGAACTACAAAGAAATCAATATGATTATGATTAAGTTTTATATCATAGTATGACTAATAAAGTTATTATAATTTTAATTATTATTGATTATTTATTATTATCTTAATAAACTAGAAAATAATTTAAAAAATTTAAAATATCATAAAATATAAAAATTCAATTTTTTTATAATAATTTTATTTCATTTATTTTAAAAATTAAAATTACTTTCACATGTGGTTGAGTATTTTTTTATTTATTCGAGTTACTAGTAGAAACTGTATTAAAACAAATTATAAGAGATAATAGTTAAATCTAAATATAGATTTATAATATATTAACAGAAAAGTAATTAAATATTACAGTAATTTTAACACAAATTTAGTATCATATTAGTTTTTATAATTAAATAAATAAACATTCAAAAAAATTTAAAAATGGTCTTTATTGTTTTGTATATCCTATAGATTATATCAAAATTTCAAAAATTTAATACATAATTTTTATTAAATATTATTTTTAATTCCAAACATGTCGTTGTACATTAAAAAAAATTGGCATAACTTTACAATATATAAAAAAAATTGAATTAACGAGTATAATTACCATATTTAATCCATAATTACCATAAATATTTATTAACATAATTATCGTTTTATTAATAAAAATATTCTGTCAATATTTTCAAGGCAAGTTTGATTTATCTTAAGATAATATCATCAATAGAGAAACCCTCTACTCGTACCACAAACTTAGCAAAGTATATCGCTTACAACTTACAAAATCATGTAACTTCAATATACAGTATGGTTGTGAACCAACCATTCGTGAGATAAGAGATACCTGCATTACCGGCTCGGATGCTAAAGTTAACTAGGGCATCTTACGCCAGTCTCAATATGTATGTAAATTAAATTGTATTCTATATACGTATTTAAGTAGTTCTATAAAGATTGTTGATATTTTCATCTTATCGTTAGTATAAAAGAAAAACTTTTATTACTGTCATATGTAATGATGGAAATAGTGATTAAATAGTTCTGAGCGTCTTTTGTTATTGGTATTCAACTTTAGAAGATATTTTAAGAAAGATTTCGAAAGAATGATGTAAGATTTATCGGACCAAGAATTTAATGATTAAATTCGAAGAATCAGTTTATAGGAGAATATTGCTTCGTTAAAATAACTAGGTTAACTTTATTAAAATATTTAACGTCATTTTAAATAGTTTGAATGTAAATGTTTATATTCAAAATAATAATTAAATTATTTATTTATTTTTAAATTAAAATTACTGTTAATGTAATATAATAAATATGTTTTAAATATGGCAAAATTTTCGTATTGTATTTGTTACTATAAGATCTATACAAAAATATATTTGTTATAATTTTATGACTCTTTACAATTGAGTTTTATATAAACTCAGCTATAAAGTGAAACATATTTTATATTAAAAATTTGGAGAATTATCACATGTCTCTTTTATATATGCATATAAAGACAGCAATCGACCAATCTGTAACTATATATTATATAATTTACAGACAATGACATTATTTCTGTAACTTAATTTATATGTATACATACAATTGACATATTTATTTAACAAATAAGTGTTCACACTTCTTATAAAATACATTTTCTAACTCTTGTAGGCAAAACTCACATTACATTACCACTTTCAACAAAATCCTTATAAATCACAGCGTGTCATGAAAACAAAACATAAGCACTAGTATGAAACGCCTACTAATAAAATACAAATGCAGAATAATATCTAAGTAAACTTAAGCAACAATATAGGTAGTTTTAATGCTCAAATACTTTTCATATTAAACACACCTTATAATAACTTGTCAATAAATCAGATTATTTTTCTTTGAATCGGTGTCAATGATCTATAATATTCACCCACTGCACAAATGACTACAATTGTGTCTCGAATTTTTATTCGTTAATAATAAACATGTGTTAAAAGTTAATGTAAATAATGTTTGTTTTAATTTCAGAGACGTTTGTTGATATATTTTTAATATATGTTTCTATTGTTTGAGGCATTTGTTTATATATTTATAATTTATAGAAAATTATTATTTGAAATGTAATATTTACTTGTAATAATAATCTTATAAATTTAATATTGCAAATTGTTTGATTTTAAGTATTGCAATTAAAGATTGTTTTTGTGCATAGCTTTAGTAAAGCTATTTTGAATTTTTACACGTACAGTAGCTTATATTATCATGTAATAACAATATTTTACTAATAAGAACACTACATTTATATTATAAACATAATAAGATTGCACACAGTTGTAATAAATTTATTATATAAAATAAATATGCATAATTTAAAATAATTTTGTAGCATTATAAATATATGAAACAAAAAAGTTTACATAAAAAATTGTCTAGAGAGCACTTCCACAAAGAATTACAAATTACTATAAAACGAAAATATTTTTTCATTATAAAGAACAAAAATTGACAAATTATTTATTAGACGAGAAATAAAAATGTTATTTAAAATAAATTTATTATATTATTATATATGAAATATTACTGTTTTAGAAAAAGAGAATAAATTATTTTATTAAGATTTATTAATCCTAAAATAATTGTAAGTTAAAAATAATATATCTATATAATATATATTTTGTTATCATTTTCTTAAATATGTAAAAACAACACGAAAAACTGAATCAAACCAGAGACAAGCCAAACTTTTTATGTGAAATCACTAGATCGAAATAAATTATAATAATTAGCAGAAATATATCTAGAGAAATATTTAAATATTAAAAAAACGTTTCATTTATGAAAATTAATATAGTCAGCTGTCAATGAATACATTTATTCGTTCCAAATTGATATAAATCATACAACTTTCGACGTTCAGAAAAATAACAAAATCAATTTATAATTTATGGATAAAATATTTATTCAAAAAAAAAAATTGGTAAAATTAAACAGTAATAACATGTGATTTTTTTTCAATCATTTACTCGTGGAATCCACTAAGGCGTGTCAAATTATATATATATTTTTTCTAACATTCAAAATAACAGGATTAGTAATCTATAAGTCTATTAAATTTGCATACGAACCTATAATAAAATATGAGTTACACTATATTATAACTTCTTCGAAATCATTTACATATGAAAATCAGTAGCAATCATTAAACAAAAAACATTCTGTAATTATTTAGAATGATATAAGAATATTTGACTATTTTGTATAATTATAAAATTTGCAACAGACAATTCTGACAATCGGCAAAATATTTAAAAATGTTTTCCAAATAGGATAATTATTAGTTTTGAATAAAATGGCTAAAAACCACAATTGGTGATGCGGTTAGGTATCTGTTTTATCGACTGAATGCATGAAGCCCAGCCCGGTCGGTTTCAATAATTTGCTAGGCTATAGCAGTGTTTTAAATTAAAGAGAATGAATTCCAGTTTCACTCGATTTATTTTGTCAGCAATAAAGTTAGAAAACACGAACTAAATCCAAACAGATTTACGAAATCGAATTTAATAAATCAGAGATTTTGTGACATAGTAATGCGATGGCATTTTAATGTACTTTTTTTTCTCTATCTCCTATTTTATTTTATTTAGATTCATTTCAATGAATTAAACATTACTGTTTAATTTAACGGAAAATAAATTAAAATTGATCCATTTAAAAATACAATATTCCATTTAGTTTAATGTGTAATATAATTTTATTATATAAATTTTATTAAACTGACAAAAATTACGAGACTTTCATATATATTATTTTATTTACGGCCGCTTCTAAAGTTTACACTTTCTCATTGACAATATGCGTATTTATATTGTTTAGTTATTGTATTTTCTATTCAAATACAAACAAGATTATGATTTGGCATTAAAATATCATTGATTATTAATAAAAATATTAATTTGGAAGTTTGTACCTTACTTTGAATCAGCTTATATATCTAAAAATATTTTTGCACTAACAATACTGTACTAATATTTACAGCATTTTTTGAAGACAAACATGTCATTTCAAATTTAAAACAATATGTGCCAACTCCAAAATAATTCTATCGCAAACGAATCATATTTTTAATTTCAGTTTTTATGACGTTTGATAATACACAATAATTTCAATTTCAATTTTAAAACAAATCAAACACAATAAATACATATTTTTAATTAATAACTATTCAATACCTGGTCGTATTTTTGATCAAATTCACCAAACCATATATGACTCCTCTTTCAATCCATATTCTTTGCAATCGTAGGGTCCATTTGAATTCATTCGGCGTCAGTGATTTATCGGGCATCAGTTTGTCGAATGCTGGGATGCATTTAATATTTATACGCTATAAATTAACACTTGGTACTGGCGTGGAGACATTTAATGTTCGTGTATTGTTGTTTTGTTTTTTTTTTTTTTTTTAATTGTAAAATATTGCAACGCGTTTTGTGGTGTCTGCATGCATCAGGACAAGGGTATTGGAAAATGGCATTTGCCGCCCTTGCAAATTAAAATACTATTGTAATTATAATAAATATATCAGATAATAGGCGAAGATGGTTGACAGTAAATGGTGCATTCAATTGGAGAGTGTAATTGTTATTATTGTTATAAACATTTGTGAATAATTTTTGTAGTCAAATAAAAAAAAATATATATATGTCAATACTAGAAATATATGTAATAATTTATTGTAATACAATATTTTAAACAATAGATATACCAAAGAAGAAATAAATTTTATAATTTACAAAAAAACCACACAAATATAATTGTTTCTTTTATCAATCTGCTGTTAATCAAGACTAATCAATATTAAGAGCAGACTGATAAGAGAAGCAATAGAAATTTATAAAGAAAACGATAACATTAATAACTGTGAATTTGATTTAAATAAAATTTGGCTTTCATTAATTAAAAATCTATAAATTTTATGATATAGTTACTTATTTGATACCTAGTAACTTGTTTCTATATTCTGTTATTTACTATATATATCATTTGTATCATTTTTCCTGATGAAGATGAACTTTATTATATTAAAAAAGATAATTTGAAAATAAATATACATTGAAATTTCTATTAAAGTTATTAAATCTGCATTTTGGTCACATCTGTTCTCGCAGTCACGTTCACATAAATATATTTGAACGTGAACACTGAAGCAATCCAATATATTTATAATATGAAAGCGTATTATTATTCTGAAACCAAAATAGACCACTTATAATGTAAATTAGATAAGCGTGCTTATTATAATATGATTTGACGGATTTTCGCATGCACTGTCGTTTATTAAATTTGCGCCAGTATTAAATATTATTAATATGGATTTATTTTATTGCATTAAATATGCATTTATGGTACATACTTGGTTGCAATATAAGCACATCTGGTGTGCAGATATAAGCTCCGCGGTGTAAGGGTCAGTTAAAGCTTGCGGAAATGTATGAACTAGGGTAAAGTGTATGTAAAACTAATTTGAATTTTAATATTAGTTGGAAACAAACTATTTTACGGAATATTATATTTCTATTTATAGTATATGTAATTGTAAATTCATATTATATTAGAATATTTATTTCATTTCTGTCTGTGGATATAAATGTATATTAAATTTATTAATAATTTTTTTTATTTTTGCAAATAAAATTTCTAAATAAAATATTATTTATTTTAAACACTAAATATAAAAATATGTTTACTGTACTGACTGCACTTTAATCACCAATAATTTAGTTATCAGTGTTTTGTTTAATGTCGACGCTTTCTTTCTTCTTACAATTAATGTTTTAATCTAGTATTTGTGTTTATACAAAAATAATTCCTTTAGCTTCGACAAGAGGTTTTTATAAAAGATATACTCTATATATTTTTATTATTTTTTTATATAAATAAATAATATTTTTTTTTATAATTTAATTTCAATATAAATAAGTACCTTTTAAATTCTCTTATTATTGTCTCAGAGAATTCTTGCACATTAATAATATACAATTACAATAATATATTACGATATAAGGGTGGTAAGTACACTGTAACAGAATTGAGAATAAGTTTGAAAATGTAAGAATAAATTTAACTAATTAAATTTTCGAGATTTTATTATTAGCACTTTACAATTATGTGTGGAATATTATTTTTCACATATTCAATTTAGAAATGTAATAATAAAATATTTTATTTTGCCATTGTCAATCAAAAATTACAATAAAAATCATATCGTGGCATGCCGTTGCTATGTAAATGTATTTTTTACAATTAAATAACAAAAAAGTTACAAAACAAAAGACAAATTTGTATAACATTTATTAGAAGATTGTGCTTTAAATAATTATATTAAGATTGTGTCAGAAAATAACTCTGAAAAAAAAGCCTTGGAAAATCAATTGTAATTTTTTAATATTTTAGTGCAGCAATACTGTGCGAGAAATATTTTTATTTTTATATATTTTTGACATTTTTCAGAAGACAAAATTAAATATTTTAGCGAAAACAAAATATTATTAATTTTTTCTCTCTCTATATAAGTTGTATTATTTCACGGAGATGCAGTGAACGAGGCAATTATATACGATGTGTCTAAGAGAATTATAAAAAGAAACAGATTTCTTTACTAATTGTCCGCATTACGTTATAACTTACAAGAGTATTGTGATTTTTATCGGCTGCTATAAACATTTGTTGAAGTATAGCAAATTCAGTTTAGTAAGTACGTATAACAACGCCATTGTGAGAAAAAATATTAACATCATTCAGAAACTTATTAAACGGTTATAGTCTAAACATTTATGGTTCTCGAATCATAAATAGATAGTAATAACAAGTCAATGACAGTTGCGAATACATTTACTGACACCGGACCACTGCATGACGCAGTTTGATTAATTGACATGTATGATATTAACACATCACATGGGGTGCCCAGTATCATGTTACCAAGAATCTCTTCCTGCATTCTATAGTACACAATTCTTCAATAATTCCACCATTACCACGCATACGATTTTCCATTCAAAGATATGGAAAAAAATCATTTCATACGATTGAAGAATTTTCTTTTCTGCCCCCCCGATACCAATGATTGCCGCCACTACATATACGATAATACCCACGCGGCTGAGTCAGCATGTGGCACAGTGTGATTAATGCTCGCGCGAAGCCGGCAGAGGGTTAAATGACTGACGAGTACATTATGGCCGAAAACGCAAATGCATAAAAATGAGGATAGAGAGCCGAAGAAGGGTTCACGTTGTCAGTGGAGTTTTACACTCTCTGTCTCTGGTGTTGTTGTCTTTATTGGATGATTCTGGTTGTTTCGCTTTAACTTTTTTCCTGGCATCCGAATGGGCAAGTGATAATGTCGTTATAATAACTGTGGATCTAAAGTAATTAACTCAGTTTTTGCTCTGTTCATATTTGGATTTGCATAAATTGGTTATGATGGGTATGAAGGTAGAAAAAATTCGAGAGTAATTTGAAATACATTTTTGATGTTTTAAGTGATATTTGAATAGTATTTAATAGTGATACTTTTAAATTGTATTTTTATATATTTTACATACTCGTATAACTAATACTAGAGTTTCGGTCATTTTTAATAATTCTATAAATCTATAGATTAAACAACACTACAGTATATAATGTTAATAAGGTTTTTTTTTGTCATTAATAGCATATTGTTCAACGAGTATGTAATAATGGTTATAATCCACGTAAATCATCATGTCAGCGTGGTAGTTGAGCGTGATTAAGCGTTAGGTATTAACGAATATAAATACTAGATTCAATAGTTTAAATCCGCTGGCCAGCGTTTCTGTTCGTCATAAAAATAAAAAAAATACCCCAAAGTTAGGCATTAATTAAACAAAATAAAACACAATACAGTTTGATCAACTGTTTATCTTAAAAACGTCAGTAGTTTAAATTACTGAACGGAATTCGTCGCTGCTCTACGCGAACGCACAACTTGCAGTTTCGAAAAAGATGTCTAAATAAACGATCACGAAACAAGTACTTTGGTACTTGCGGTCAAGGCTCTTCTAGGACTGTCGTACCAAATATGATGATGATGAGTTATAGCCATAAAATGCGAATAGATCACTTTACTTATTTTACTACTATTTTTTGTAAGTACAATTAAAATTTGTTTGCTACAAAATGACTAAGATGCTCATTCTAATATTTATAAAACAAGGCATGGTTTAAAAAAAAGTATGTCTAATGTATTTCAGAAAGATAGATTCGATTTTTTGATACTAGTATTTCGAAAGTTGCACTGAAAACAAATTAAAGCTTTTAATTACTTCATTTGAAAGTGGCACAAATAATATATTATTATTCTTGTATATTATTTAAGAATTAATAAAATTTATATATATATATATATATATATATATATATGTAATATCTTTTCATCTTATATAAACAAACATTATTACGGTAGTGACTGGTAAAACAATTATATAGAAATCTAGTTTTTAATTTGACTTAAGCAATGTACATAATTTCTAATTCTAATCAATCTATTATATATATTGTAAATAATTACAACCAAACAGATAACATTTTAATTTTCTCTATTATCTAATTGTTATTTATATATTAACGTCTCATTCTCATTCTACATACCAAATGATAGCAACTTTCTAATTATAGCTGGAAGAAAATTAAGACACGCTACATTTGCACTAAACACGATATTTAGATTTAAATGTATTTAAATAATAAAATCTATTGCAGTAACTTAAATACCTGATAGCTCAATTAATTCTAGAAAACTTAACAAAGGTGTAAACCAGCAGTACAAACAAGCAATACTAAACATATATTAGTACAAACTTACATAGTTGTTACTACAGGGAGTGTCTCAATATACGCCCAACAACATACGAAGGTTTGAATTGGACAGATAATTTTCTCAGTACCTATCTTAAATTGCATTTTTTTACTGAATATATATTTTTATAAGTTTGTTTAATTAAAAACATATTTGATTTGATTTTATATTTTTAAAAAATAATTAATTTAAAGAACATATTTTTTTGATAAGTTAAAATAAATGCTACCAGTTTCATTTGCTGCAATTATTGCTTCCAAATGAAGCAATAGTTACTTGTCTAGATAGAAATATTTGGCAAAAACTAATTTCTTCATAATGGAAAAAGTTTGTGCCATACCTTATAAATACATAGCTTGATTATGTGTGCGTAAAATTATATTTACAAAATAGTTAATTTATATTTTAGAAATACATCATTATTATCATTAGTAAAATCTTTCAGAATTCATTATATTAAAATAAAACGACTTTAAGTTGTAGTTCTGTATTATTATTTATTAATAATTGATGTTCGGATGTACTCAACGTACATCTTCATCATTTTTTTTTAATGAATAAAAATTAATACAAAACTACAATCTAAAACCGTTTTAATTTAATATCATTATTTGTTCAAAAAATTTAACAAGTAATTAACTCATTGAAAAAAAGAAGTTAAATTTTGCCACATTTTTTTTTTCAATAACATTTCTAGTAATTTTTTTGTAGCATAAAGTAAAACAGCTATAATATTAATTCAGTGTTGTAGAAAATTAGTATGTTTTAAGAACTTGTTTAAGATACCTATAAAAAAATAAATGAAAATAAATCTAAACAATAATGGTTTTAAAAACTAAAGTACAATACTCAAAATCTCACTGGAGAAAAACGCGCATGTGGTAAATTTTAAACAATTGACTACTAGCGTTTTAAACCAGTCTAATCTAACTAGTACCAAATTTTCCAAATATATTTACTTTCCATAAACAACTGACTACTAACCTTTTCACATTTGTCAATCGATTTTTCACATATAAGTTTTTAGTGTGATAAATTTTGTTCAGTGCACTTTAGTTAGGCCACGAAAATAATTTATTTGAACGTATTTTAGTGTTTCAAAATGTACTTTCATAATATAAATGAAAATCTTGTCCAATTCATTATTACACATAAACAAACGGTTAAGCAAGTAGGCGTTACAAAAAAAAATTACAGTTGATTACAGAGAAAAATATAGAAGGTGCTATATGATTAACAGCAAAGTAATCTACAATATTTTAATATCTAATTGAGAAACAAGGGTTAAAAATGACCGTAATGAAATAGATATTAATTGTATAGTATGTATACTGTTTACATATGACGAGTTTTTAATAACGAATTAATTATAAATTCACTATAACGTGTATTGCTTGCCAATTAACTTCATATATAAATTACAAATTAAATATGTTTGTTTTTGATATTGGATACTAATTTAATATGAACTGAGTTTGAAATTTTTGTATTGTTTGCGTTAATCTTTTTAATGAGAAAATTAATTATTGTTTGTTTTAAAAATTGGCAATATTGTTTAATATTTAAAAGGTAAATTGGTACTTACGCTTACTTAATTATTACTTATTAAAATAACAAAGTTATGATACATTGATTTTATGCAATAAATTTATTATTTAATAAATGGTATGTATGTTCAGTATCTTAGCAGGTTATTTTAAATTATGCAATTTGCAATTTAGCTTTTGCAAAACTACGATATAATTATTAATTTTATAGTTTGTATGACGTGATTTTGTAGGTATGTTTATAATAATTAAATATTATATGTTCATTTAACTTTACATATTATTATATACAAAATATTATTTATATTTTAAGTAATATATTTTATATTTAATAATGTTGCCCGTCAGACAGCAAACCGTTCGGACGTGTTTGCTAGTTTATCTGTGCGACATTACATAAGACTTAAAATATAATCCGATTAATATTATTAATATTATAAACATATTACACTATTGTTTGTTATCGTATTATATTGTTATATAATACAAATCAATTACATCAAGTTAAAGTACATATACATACTTTGACAAAATGCCTGAATCCAGCAGTGGTGCAATCACAGCACCAGCAAATTACGTTATCGCTGTAACTACTACATCAATTACAACGATAAATACAAATACTACGTTTACAAATACGTCGCCAATCGTATCACCAATGGAATATGCATATTCGCCTATTAGACAATTAACATATAGTGACATAAATAATTTTGAAACAAGTGCTAACCAATTACAAAATGAAAGTGGTTCTCTTAGTCCGATCTGTGCATGGCAAGTGATCACAAGAAAAAGAAAAGGAGATGAAAATACTACCGCTCAGCAACCAAAACGAAGCCAAAATATTCATAAAAATAACAACATAATCCATACGTCAAACAGGTACTCAATTTTGCAAAGCAATACAGAACCAAATAGAAATGAGTTATCAAATAACAGTGTAAATAATAAACCTTCACAAGAGTCAAACATACAAAACTCAACCAATAGAGAGCCTAAACCACCCCCAGTATACATAAAAGACGTCACTAATTATTCTGCAATGATATCTTCTATTAAAATTGTTCTTAAAGATGACGAATTCATATGTAGATCATTCACAAACAACGAAATTAAAATAAACACAAACTCAATAGATGCATACCGTCGGTTAATCCACTTATTGAGACAAAACAATATAGCGTTTCATACTTATCAACCAAAACTAGAAAGAGCTTATAGAGTTGTAATCAAAAACCTGCACTATTCAGTAGCAACAGATGAAATCCAAAAAGAATTAGAAACGAAAGGCTTCCTAATACGAAATATAATAAATATCAAAAGCTGGAAAAACAAAGAACCCCTTCCAATGTTCTTTGTAGATCAAGAACCGAACGAAAATAACAAACAAATCTATGAAATAAAATCGATACTCGGAACAAAAGTCGTCATAGAAGCGCCAAGAAAAAAAAGAGAAATTGTTCAATGTATGAGATGCCAAGAGTATGGTCATACAAAAACATACTGCACCAAACCGTACAACTGCGTAAAGTGCGCCGGAAATCACGCAACAAAAACCTGCCAAAAAAAACGAGAAACTACCGCACTATGTGCACTATGCAATGGACCACACCCAGCAAATTACAAAGGTTGTACTGTTTACAAAGACCTTCAAAAAGCAAGGGAAAAAAGTATCACCCTAAATTACAACCAGAGAAAAAATCAAACAAATCAAGAATTTCAATTAAACGAACATGAATTCCCAGCCTTAAACACAAACCATACCAACAATATGGACCAAAGCTTTTCTCAAATTACAAGCAATCAAACCATCACACAAAATAACCAAACTAACACACATAATAACAACCAAATTACGCTTCAATATTTCCTCAGCAAATTTGAAGAAATGTTCAATAAAATGATGAATCAAAACAGCACAATAGTTAATATGTTATCCATGTTGATACAAAATATGAACCGTAATGGATAATACACTTCGAATAGCACTATGGAATGCCAACGGTTTGGCACAACATAAACAAGAAATAGAAATATTCTTAAACGAAGAAAAGATAGACATTTTACTAGTTTCAGAAACACATTTCACCCAGAAAAATTACTTTAATATTTATAAATATAAAACTTATTACACTCTTCACCCGGACGAGACAGCACACGGCGGAACTGCCGTTATTATTAGCAACAAACTAAAACACATTGAAATTGAAAAATACCAAAAAGAATATCTTCAAGCAACATGCATCCAAATATACGACGTACATGGACTGCTAACAGTAGCCGCTGTATACTGCCCTCCAAAACATGCTGTTAAAAATCAACAATTTGAAGAATTCTTTCACACACTAGGAAACCGATTTATTGCAGGCGGTGACTTTAATTCTAAACATCCACACTGGGGATCGAGAACAATCAACCCGAAAGGCAGACAGCTGCACTCTACTATTATCACAAACAATTATTCTCCCATAAGCAGTGGAAAACCCACTTACTGGCCTACAGATCCAAACAAATTACCGGATCTGCTAGATTTCTTTGTCTCAAAAGGAACTTCGTCAAACTACATAAAAGTAGAAGATTCTTTCGACTTACACTCGGATCACTCACCGATCATAGCTACCATAAGCAAATCGATAATACAAAATGAAAGAAAACCTAGTCTATACAATAAAAAAACCAACTGGAATCAATTCAGAACATACTTAGATGATAACTTAAATCTACAATCTTTTTCTTCTTTAAAAACTGAAAACGACCTAGATGCAGCTGTAGAACTGTTGACACTCAATATACAACAAGCAGCCTGGCAAGCTACACCATATGCCAAAGTCTGCAACCAAAATGTCACAAATTATCCTAAACATATTCGGGATAAAATAGCAGAAAAAAGAAGAGCTAGACAAAAGTGGCAGCTTAGTAGGCATCCAGAAGATAAAAGAATTTTAAATAATCTAAGTAAAAATCTAAAAATCAAATTAAAAGATCTAAAAAACGAATCTATAGAAAGTCATATTAGCAGTTTAAGCCCTTACAAAGACTCGGATTACTCGTTGTGGAAAACAACCAAAAAATTAAAAAGACCGATACAACACATCCCCCCAATAAGAAAACCAGACGGAAAATGGGCAAGGACGGATGAAGAAAAAACTGAAGTATTTGCAAATCACTTTAGCGATGTTTTCAAACTAAATGATTCACAAAATTCAAATCATGATGAACAAATATTGCAGTACCTGGAGGTTCCGCTACATTTATCACCACCTATCAAGCAGTTTACACCTTCAGAAATAAAACAAGAAATCAAACATTTAAACAACAAAAAAGCTCCTGGATACGATCTCATCACTGCCATAATACTTAAAAATCTTCCAAAAAAAGCAATAACTGCAATTACTCAAATCTTCAACGCAATAATCCGAATTCAATACTTTCCCATCCAGTGGAAGTTGTCACACATTATACTAATATTAAAACCAGGTAAACCCAGTCATGAACCTTCTTCTTATAGACCAATCGCTCTATTACCTTTACTATCTAAATTACTAGAAAAACTAATACTGAAAAGGTTAAAACCAATAATAGAGACAATCGATATAATCCCAGACCATCAGTTTGGTTTTAGAGAACAACACTCAAGTCTAGAACAAATTCACAGAATAATTAAAGAAATAGAATCTGATCTAGAAGAAAAGAAAGTATGTTCAGCAGCGTTTCTCGACATTAGTCAAGCTTTCGATAAAGTCTGGCATCCAGGTTTATTGTATAAAATAAAAAAACACTTACCACATCAATATTACCTACTATTCACTTCCTATCTGACTAACAGATTTTTCCAAATAACTCACAACGGTGTTTATTCTGAATATTATCCAATAGAATCAGGAGTTCCACAAGGAAGCATTTTAGGACCAATATTATATCAAATATTCACATCAGATTTACCTACATCAGAAAACACAACTACTGCTACATATGCGGACGATACTGCCATATTAGCATCAAATGAAAACCCAAGACTAGCATCACAACAATTACAAAATGCATTAAACAACATCGAAAACTGGGCCAATAAATGGAAAATCAAAATAAACGAAAACAAATCAGCACACATTACATTCACAACAAAACATATATCTTGCCCGGAAGTTAAAATAAATAACCAAACTCTAAAAGAAGTAACAAAAGTTAAATATTTAGGTATGCATTTAGATACAAAATTAACATGGAAACCTCACATAATCGCCAAACAAAAACAAATAAATATTAAAATTAGAAATCTCAACTGGCTTATCGGACGGAACTCAAAATTACCTTTACATCACAAACTGCTAATTTACAAAGTTAGTCTAATTCCAATTTGGACATATGGAATTCAAATGTGGGGCTGCGCTAAAAAAAGCAATATTAATATTATTCAAAGAACACAAAACAAAACATTAAGACTGATGGCAAATGCCCCATGGTACGTAACCAACGAAACACTCCACAACGATTTAAAAGTGAAATACGTCACCGAACAAATAAAACTCTTTTCTACAAAATATGAACATCGTCTTAACTATCACCCGAATTATCTTGCAGTAAATCTTTTAAACAACGAAAACGAAAAAAGAAGACTACAAAGAAAAAAACCACTCGATTTAGGAACATAAGAACAATAATTAGAAGCTACGAAGACACATCATTAGATGCATCTTCTCTCGTGTTACTGTAAAATACATCATATTTGCTGGTTGGCTTAATGGCCAGTTGTAAATCAATTTGTAAATAAATAAAAAAAAAAAAAAAAAAAATATTTAATAATGTCGTAAGAATATTGAATAATCTTTTTTTTTCAAAATTGATAGCACTTTTTAAATATTTTGGTAGGACTCAATGCAGAATAAGTGAGATAAAAAAGTTAGTTTATATTTTTTATATTTATAAAAAAAAATAGTAATTTTCAAAAATTAATTGATTATTTAATGTTTCTATAACAAAACTACAAAATTGCTCAATATTTTTTCACTAAACTTTAAAAAATATGAAAATTATATCAACAGAAGCAAAAAAGAATTATTTTTTGTCGGTTTAACTATTTTTAAATAAAGTAATATTACAATTACTTTAATAAGTATTTGTAAAAAAAAATATTAATTAATCTATATATAATTTTAATTAATTAGTAGGTTTTTTTTAAATAAAATATTACTCTTTGTTACTGTTTTTTCAGCGATAATAATTTTATATAAAATTTTTAAAAAAATCCCGCAAATGATATCACTAAACTAAGCATTTTGTATAATTTTTATAAATAAAATAAATAAAAACATATAATACAAAATAATAATCGGTCAATTTTTAGTATTAGCAATAAATAAAAAAATTGAAGCTCAAAGACTTGTCTATAATATTTTAATGAAAAATAGTTTCGATATTTATAAATATATTTTCATCGAAATCTTTATACATATATAGTTTTGATATAATCAGTTAATCAATCAAATAAAATTATCAAAATATCTAAATTATCAAACTAACGATAAGCTAATCAAATATATTTCTCATACGAAATCATCTTAATCTTTTATACAAGGGGGTAGAAAATTTTATTATTATTATTATAATAAACAATTTGATAAGCGCATAGAATAAAAAAACTATGATTGATATGGTTAATCAAGCCGAAAGTGAGTGACATAAAAAGACGTTCATTTTTATCTAACCCATTTTCACAATATCTAAATTTACATAATCCTCTGGCACTTGGTTTCGTACGAGAGGTGCATCTGTCGCTCACTCACGAAGTCGCCTTGTGACGCGCGCACAAAAACTGCATAAACGTAGATTGCATCTATATCCATCTTGTTATACGGCGAAAAATTTACACTTTAAATTGATTTTTTTCCACAGCAAGTTAGTGGCTACGAGACCAATCAATCAAACAGGCTTTACCTTCTATGGGCATTAACTTATCACGAGCCGTAAACTGTTTGGAAAGTGGACAGTGTTAAACAGCCCTTGTCCTACAGTCGACCAGATTATAAATTGGCGGCTTTATGTCAGGAATGCATTTTTAAAACGTTATTTGATTAATTATAACAATTGGTTACAATTTAGAAGTTATTTTATTTTGAACTATAAGTTATTTAAATTTTGCTACAAATGTAGAAATCTTAGTTTTTAAATAAGTATTTAGTTTAATTTTGATTTTATATGTTTTAAATATTATATATATATATTAAAATATTATGGTTAAAAAATTTTTTAATTAATTAATATAAATAACCTGCTTTTTGTTTTGTTTGTTTATTATTATATTATTAGTATAGCAAAACGTCGATATTTAAAGATATATACAGAAATTAATCCTAAACCTGTTTTTATTTTAATATAATGAGTTCTGAAATTTTTTTTACTGTGTTAAGTAAGTTATGATTAAACATTTTCACTAAATACCTATAACTTTTATTTTCTATCGAATTTAATTTTAATTATAAACCATAAATTTTACCAGTTGTATATAATTTTTACAAAAAATTCATATTGAATTTAGAATATTGCCACTGAAACCATACTTTCAGTTATTTAATAATTTTAAATTTTTTAAATTATCTTGTCTAAAATAATAGAGGCAAAACAACAATTTCTCTTAAAAATAACTTAAAATAAAGAGCAAATAAAGAAAATTTAGTTAACATTTTTTTTTTAATACGTGTAGAGACAGTTATTTACTTTTAGTTTCTTTCGGAAATCTTGCAAACCTGCTGTTAATTTTTAATTACTTTAATTTATTTTGTACAGATAACGAGACAAAAGTGTTAATGAAATATAATAAATACAAATTTAGCTGTAAACTTATGTCGATTTTCAATCAAAACAGACAAAAGTGTTAATGAAATATAATAAATACAAATTTAGCTGTCAACTTATGTCGATTTTTAATCAAAACAAGTTCTTAATCTTTTTATTCAATTAAATATGTTGTTAGGATAGAATATATGTCAAATTATTTTTTTAATATTTAGGTAAAATTACTAATTTTAGATTTCGTTTTTTTATTATAAAAATATATGTAACTATAAAAAACTAACTCAGATTTTAATATAAATTTATTTACTGCTCATACATTTGTTCAATATTATAAACTTACTGAATTTACTTGTGTCTTCAAGAACATTTATAAAATATTATTAATACATGTTGACTAAAACCCGAAAACAGTGATTGATCTTTAAAAATTATTAATGAAAATTAAATTATTTTAAACTAATAAACAAAAAAATAAATTTGTACACACGAATAAATTTTACAACACATAATAACCATTTAATGTTAACACCCAAATCTTAACCACATATTTTTTTATGGCCAGAGCCGCACTGGTCAACTAGAAGCACAGCCTACACCGATCCCTTATAGGGGCAAACCTGTCACAATTCATTTTATAGTTATTTATTAAAATGCGCGACGGTCAACTCGTCTCATGATGAATTGATCGGGATCAGGGGGGAGAGGGTGCTACCTATTGAAAACCCTATATATTCCCGCCCGTTCATCTCAATACGTGGCGCGTTTTATTTGAATCCCGGCGCCAATAAATCGCTGACCGACTACAATGTAAGGATAGTTTGTTCAGGTTTAATTGCTTGTGTAAATGATACTGATGTTTGATTGTGGGTGGGTGTACTTTGTTAATGGCCAGTGTTAACATTGATTCGCGGTAAAGAAGATAAATACGACCGGCTCGGTTTTTTTTAGGGCTTTGTTTTTCGGCAATTTGCTGGAAAATTTTGTTACTGCCTGATTATTGATAACAAAGGATTATTGATTTATTTTACGTTTTTTGTTCGATGCACAAAAGTTGAAAATAATGTATAATATAAAGAACTCTTGAAGAACTTTATTTCTAATATTTTTGTTTATGTAAATATTTTTGTAATTGTTGATATTATAGTACGATAAAAAATCATTTTATACACGGAGAGAAATATATTGCTAGAACTGTACTAAAACTATATTGCTAAAAAAAATATTTACCGTAGCAAAGATAAATCTACCATAATTATAACATATTCATAATTATAACATATTCATAATAATAATAATATACGGTATTGTTGTGATACATATACAGTTTTAGCTACGGCAGTATTTTTGTGATAAATATAAAAATTAAAATAAAAAAATTAAAAATTAAAAATTAAATTAAAATTTTAGACATATAGATTTTGTTATGGTACATACAGGCGTTTGGCTGTCACATATAGTACTAAATTTTATTGTTACTGGTATTATATTTTTCTCTCCGTGATATAAGAAACCGAATATATTTATGTGTTTTCTCATAATTAATATATTGTTACTTATATCTTCATAGTTTTAACCCGTTCATAATTGCTGGTTTAATCTTTAAATTTTATAATAATTTTTCTACATAGAATATTGTTTTCAAACTGAACATAATTGGTATGATGTCACATAACAAACAGTTGACATAAATTTATTTTGAATATTTGTTAGGTGTATGTATGTTAGACACTATTTAATTTTTTTTTAACGTACTAAAACATCTTTCAGAACCCAATATATTAAAATAAAACAGCTTTAGGTTGTAATTCTGTATTAATTTGTATTAATTAACAATCTTTCGATATACTCAACATACATCTTTATTAAGAATAATAATAGAAACAAAATAAACTATTTATTTATTGTTTATATCATTTGTATTAATTTTCCTGATAAAAGTGTACATTGAGTACGTTGAAATACATAACTTTATTTTTCAAAGTATGCCATCTCAATTACATACAATTATTTATACTTTAATTAATTAGTACATTTTTATTATAAACCAACATAATAAATAAAACAATTTTATATTCTAATCTAGAATATGGCTAATGGATTTTTTATCAAAAAATTATAAACATATATGGGTGTAACAAAAAAAAAAAAAACAGTTTGTCCGCTCCAATGTGATTAGATATTTGCGTGTGTTTTTAATTAATATTTTAAATTTAATGTAAGCTCGACAAAGTTTGTTGACAGTTGTCATGGCAACCTAATGATAATATACACAACATGGCATAATTCTTTCGTTCATTTTTAATAAACAAATATTACTTCACAATAAAAGAGGAATACTTTATTATAGATAGACAAATTTTGCTATATTTTGTAATAAATTTGTATTTGATTGATATTTTACTGTCAAAATAAACATATAGTATTTGCGTGTGTATATATATATATATATATATATATATATATATATATATATATAATTATGGTTACGTAACAATGATATGTAGATATTGAAAACACTGAGACAGTTGCATTTTGTCTATTTGTGTCTGTAGAGAAAATGTTTCTATTAGCTATTAGTTTATCTGTCAGGTTTCTGATACTAAAATGGAATTTTTAATGTGGCATATATATGTCTCATTGACAGATTATCAATATATGTTACATACGATATAGTTTTATGCTTTGGTTATAATTTTCTCAATAAGGTTAAATTTTTATTTACATATAGTAATATTCTATTTTCATATCTTATATTTATAAAATATAATTTATTACATGTAGTAATAAATTTCTAATAAAAATATATAATTTATATAATGCTGGAAGAAAAAAAAATTGTAGAAAAATAGGCTTCTAAAAACTGTACACAATAACATTAGAAACATCTGAAAAATCAACTAAAGATTTTTTCTGTTTACATTTATATATCTATATTTTGAGGTTTCGATTCAATAAAAACAAGGCATACACTGTAAAAAAATGTAATATAAATTTCTGTAATTTAACATAACTATTAGCATTTCGTTAATTTTACTATGACAATTGACATAATATTACATTATTTCTAATAAAATATATTTATAGAATATGTAAATTTACATAAATTTTTTTACAGTGTATTAGAATTCTATTAATAACTACAATAAAACAGGAACTGTATTTCTTACGCGCATGTATAAACATTAGCATAAGATTGTGCTTTCAATTCACATTCACGTAAGTTAAACCGTAAGTAATAGTTTGATTTATTGATATATGCTTGTCTCATATGAGAATTCCAACTGCGTTGTGGTTATGTGGCCTGTGCCCCCGAACCGCCAACCGATTCTTACTAATTCATGAGAGTGTCAACGTGCCGCAGCTTTCCACTCTGCCACTACGATACGGTCAATTTCATTTTACTTAAATATGTCTTCATTTAAATACTTGAGAACTAACGTATGTATATACATGTATGCAGAGTTCTCTTTGCCAAGATTCTTAATGTTGGCTCAAGTTTATTTTCAGTTATTTTGTTGCTTGAAAACCAATGTGGTGCAAAATATTATAGTGGAATAGAAATAGTGTTGAAATTTATCTAGATTAAAAATTTGTTATATTTTTGTTTCCATTATATAAATTTAAAAAATATTCTTCTCTTTTGATTTTAGTAAGTATCACTAGAATTCTCTAGTGCACATTTTCTCTAGAACAAAAATTCTAACAATATGAATGACATCTATTTCTTGAATTAAAAAATAAAATTGTATTAGTAAAAGATTTGTGCTATATTTCGTTATATTTATACAAGTAATATAGTTTACATATTATTTTTTATTATTCGATTGGGAAACCACTTGTACAATCTGGTGTACTAATTAATTAATATAAAATCCGAGATAAATTCTTTGTAAAATCCTCTAAAATTCCTTAGAATTATAGTAAATTTTTTTAAAAACTCTTAAAATTTTACAAAATTTTCACAATCTTGGAAATTTTCTATAAAATACGTAAAATCACTAAAATCTCAACAGTCATATTTAAAATTTCTACGATCTTGTGTACAAAATTTGAGGAAGTGGTTTTTCCCTCGATATTTTTACTAATTAACAAGAAAATAGAATTTAAAATATTGCACTTTTAATGGAAATATATTTTAAGAATTTTCCTCCTTTAATTTACGTATAATAACAAATCTAATTACAATAATTTATGAAAATGTAAATATTTTGTTAATATGGTATATTCTTACTGCTCATAAAATATTTTTTATTAATTTTTTTTTAAATATATACTTGAAAAATATGTTTACAATGGTATAATCATTTTTATTTTCAATTCAATTTTATTTTATTTTCTTTAACAAATGTTTACATTTATGACTTATTCAAAAAAAAAAAATAGGTACTTATACAGTTATGGTCATTGTTTTAAGATGGCAATGAAAATTATATTAAAAATATTTTGTGACACTTTCAATCACAAGAATACTTTATTATTACAATTATCTTTAATCAGTTAATAGAGCAGTCATTATTCTATTAATATCTCTGTTTATGGTATTATTTACAAAAATTATGTTTGAGACATTTCACCATTATTTATTGCTATATTATTATTAATAAACATATAAAAACAATAAAGACATTTAATATTCAAATTATTAACAATCAAAAACCAACAAAATTAATATTTAAATCTTGTGAACCATTAAAACCCTATTATTTACTTAACATTCCCATCACTGTACCACATAAAAATTCCACCAAAAAATCTTAACTCCAAACAATAAACCACAGAAGACCGAAAAATATTTCTATGGCGCCGTTCTTATGCACTGGCGTGTGTATATATACTATGCCGCCGACAAACTGCGTACCGCGCTGTGCATATGATTAAAAAGCATACCCCGGCTTGATGTTGTGGTTATTCAAAACATGGTGCAGCAGACACGGACTTAGATTCATGGCGAGTTCTGCTTTTATTCTGATCACGTATAAATTGCGTTGAAACTGACAGCCAGCAGACTACTGAAGAAGACGTAGTTTTTGGTTGTTGGACGATGTGAAATATTTATATTTGATTTACCATTCATGTTTTATATTCTATACTGCCCATACTTTTATTCTGTATAATTGTAAAATTAATATTTGTATTATTTACATTAAACAAATCGGCAGCTTATTGTAAAACTATTTTAAATCAGTATTAATGATTTGAGATTTATTGATATAAAATTAAAGTGTTTATTTTACTAGTACTTATATGTATGACATTTTCTTATAAAACATCAGAATTAAATAGTAATATAGGCTAGAGCTAGTTTTACAATTAAAATATTAGTTTTTGTTCCACTTTTTCATAAACATGGTAATAATTGAATTTAGTACATTTTTGGACTAAAATATACAATGGTATAAATAAAATCGATTCGTTTTTATTTTAAAACAATTGGTTTATTATTCAAATCAAATTATTATTATTATTATTATTATAAAAATAAAACTATGTATGGTTGGCATGCTTCAAATTGGGTTGTTTCTTGCATAGAAGATGCTTCCCAAATCCAAATCAATATTTACCTAGTTACAAATAATAAAAACACATGATTTTTATTTAAATAAAATATATTTATTAACTTCTTTATATCATACATAAGAACCAAAAAATTCGGACTTTACAATTATTTTTTATTCATAAATATTAATGTAAAATTCTATTGCTTTTTTTTTTCGTATTTTTACAGATAAATGGTTAACAAAAATTTGTAATTTTTTTATGGTAAATCAAAATCAAAACATACACAGTTATACAATTTTGAAAATTATAAATTAAACCAATTTGATTTTGTTTTCCAACAATTTTAGTTTTGAGTCATTTTTAATGAACCCCAAAAATTTTTGTAGACAGATATTAATTTTTTTCCAGGTAAGAAATTATTTAACCGATCGTAAAACGATACATGTTGCGCTCTCTAGTTGCTCAGGTAAGAACTTACTTAACCTGTAGTTCAATTTCTTTCCGTAACATGTCGCATTAAAACATGTTTTAAGAACATTTTATTTGAAAATAAAACCAAAACAATATAAAATAAATATATTATTTATTATTTTTTGTAAGTAAATTTGCAATAAAAAAACTTATTTTGAATAATCAAAGCAAAACATCAACTATTTCACTTTTCAAATAAAATATATGTACATTTACATTTAATAAAAAGCCAGTATACCATACAAAAATCATTCGCAACATTTACCCAGCATCAAACAAAACAAAGAAAAAACAAATAAAAAAATTGAAAAACAAAGCTGCATTCCATTGTTTTCCTTTTCTTCTCCACGAATCACTTTCTTTGTCGTTTTGCCGCGCCAATGCCAAGAGAGTTTAGTCTGCATTTCATCCATAGTCACATAGCGCACTACGATGAAAAATTCCGTGAATAATGGGCAGCTTTACAAGCGTCGATATTTCTCGAGAGAAATGCCGACCGACGCTCTATAGCGTCGTCGTTTGATTTTGCCTTAGCATTTAGGTAAAATGATTTTCAATATTTGTTCCGTAATATCAGAGCACATAGTTTTAATATACTAGTATATAAAAATAATTTTAATATTCATAAATAGCTTAAATTTGTTTGTATTAATAAAGTAAATATGTATCCATCAAAAATCAAATTCTATACCAAATTTATCTAATTATATTGACAAATAAAATCAAATTTTATTTACCGATAACAAAGATTTTCTAACAAAATTTTGCAAATTATTTCATATAATTGATTTCTGAAATTATTGATCTATTTCAATTACACATACTTCTACAAAAACAATTATTTTATATATTTTATTAATTTACATATCAATAAAGTAAATAATATCAATTTTCTTTGACATTTTGTTAAATAAAGTTATTAATTTACAATAAATTTAATAACATAAAAAGTATGTTATTATATGTACGAATAAAATTTATGTTATAATAAATTAAATTGATAACAAACTATTAAATAAATAATTGCTACTACATTATTTATTATATCTTCATGGATCTGATATAATTCTAAAGTAAGTATTTAAGCGAATTGACTCAAAACATGAACGTAACTTCGCCTGAGAGTGAGACAACTTTCTTTACACAACTGTATAACAAATTTGATTCACGGCATGTTATTAAAATATGTTTTATTTTAAATATTATAAGTTTCAGAAATAAAATTTAATATGTCAAATAAAAAATAAAACTAATTTATACTTTCATATACATATACTAAAGAATATAAAATAAACAGAATACCAATACCAGCAATTTTTAATAGTAATTATTTATCATTTTTATAATTTGTAATTTTAATTTTTATATTACCATATAAACGGCATAAGTATTATAATTTTTTTTACTTAATAATATTAAATGTTCATATTTTAAATAAATATTTTATATTTAAAGATAAAAGTAGTTTCATATTTATTTTCGAGAAAAAAACATATCAATTCAAACAGTATACATTGTTTTTATTTTATATATGCATTTATTAAAAAAAATAATATAAAAATACAATTATGAAGAAATTACTTTTTTCTTCATAAATATAATAATAAAAACAAAATAGCATTTTAATCCAATTATTATTCAAAATTAAACACAGTATATTTGAAACCAGTCCCCTAACAATTATTTGCCTAACATTCATAATTCAGTTCTGTTTCACAAGCTCAAAACGTAGCTAGGATCCGTCCATAAATACCTAATCCAATTTCATTAGTAAGTCGTCTAAACTCTAAAATAAATTCTAACAACTCTAGGCAGGACAAGGTACACAGAACAGAAGGGGCAGTCGATGCAAAAGCAAAGATCTTTGTTCTGCGAAGCATGAACCGATTATAACTCCCTTCAATTATAAAGGTAGACGAAGCGGCAGGACCAAACTACGGCAGGACCAAACTACTGCCGAACAGTTCTCCTGCTGCAAGGGGGGCTGTAAGGGTCTGTGTGCCGGTGCGTTGATCAGGAAACGCTTCGAGGTCAATTTGTTTTTAAAAATGTCGTGTTTTATTAACTGAACATGGTCGATATGCTGGAGGATATCAGTTCTATACGCTATTCCACGCTCTGGTTGAATTTTAAATTTAAAATAGAATTTTATTATTTACTATAAAAATTAATGTAAATTTACGTTGATAACCATAATGATTTTACTATATTTTTTATTGTAATTTTACAATTTTTTTATAAATTTGCTATATTTATAAAAATTACTATGAAAAATATGGTAATATTACCATAATTATCGATATAAATTTACATAGATTTTTTTACAGTATAGATTTTGTTAGGTTTGTAACATATATTGATATTACTTTAAATAGAAAAACTAATTTACAGTTGTGAATAATGCAGTTTTCTTATAACAGTTTTCAAGAAAAATTGAAATAAATTTGATACTGTCACCAACAAGTAAATAAGTTCCAAAATATTATATAGCAAAATTATCTATTTACATACATTTTAAAAGCACATTTATCTAACTAATATTTCTATGAAATTACGGAACTAAAACTATAGTCTGAAATACCTTGTACACCAATTCTATATCTCAAAACACACCACCCTTTACGGTAACACTCAAACACTCACTCGTTCAGACATTCGACTAAAATTCCGATTGAGCAAACGGTTTAATTACGGCGTCGGTTTAAGACAAACGATTCCGGTTCGGTCGACTCTAACCGAACCGGTTAATTGGGGGGGGGCCTGCGTTGCTTTGTGATGTTACAAAATGTGATTTGACGTAAGGTTCGTGTGCAGCGCCGTCGGGGTCAGTGGTCGCCCGACGCTGGTCGACGCTTGCCACCGATGCTTCACCGTAAATATGCAAGCGAATCTGATATGGAATGTGCACTGGCTGGTAGATGGTTATTATCGCAGCTTTTGTGCGCGGTTGTTGGCCGCGGGCATGATGTGAGTTTAGGGGTGCTTGACAGAGATGCAGTCATTGGAAGATTTTGAAAATATGATTCAGTTTGAAGTTTAAATGTATTATTGACGGATTTTATATTATTGATTATATTGCAATATTGAAGGGTTTAAATAATTTGTAGAAAATGTGTGTTACAAGTAATGATTAAATTTAAAATTGCATATAATTTTTGCTTTACCAATTAATAAATATTACAAATTACAATCTAAGTTTTAACAAAAACAGAGACAAAATTTAACAAATCAATAAGACCAATCTAAAAATTGGCTGCACAAAATATTGTTAAACGCTTTGTGAGTTAACAGTATTGTTAACTGTTTAACTAATCAATTGATGAGACACTTCAAAATCAGTTGACAATCTAGTTACTTAATTAACTCATTGATTAAGTTAACTTTTATGCAATTGGCCCGCAATAATTAAAAATTTAACAAATGTTGATTGTAAACTAGTTTAATAATTATATTATCAAAAGAAATAATTTGCTATTAGAAGTAAATTATTTGACGATTAGAAAGTCATTTAAATTTATTGATTAATTTTAAAAGTTTGAATAAATCTAAATAACTTTAAAATCGACTAAAAATTTACGTAACTAACTATATTAAAATTTTAACTAAAACATAAATCAAGCTATAAACTTGAATAGATATTTAAAAAAAATATATACCAATTTAAAATTTTTTCATCAACTATCTCTAACCGTAATTAAATCCAACCCTGCATCAATTCCACTAATGCTATAACTCTGTGCACCCCCTTAAATATACGCCCCCACAAAACATAAAAACAGGACAAAAGGGTCTCTATACTCTTCTGTACAAACTGCACTTGTTTCGTTGTTTTTCCACGGCACACTAACTGTAAGAGTTAAGGGTCGTCGGTGCTGTTTTATGCACAAACAAAAGGTAAACTGCGTTCAATGGCATATACTGATAACGTTCCTACACCACGTCATATATCTGGTACGTACATAGATATAAAAAGTTATATATGTATACTAAGCAGGGAATGCTGCAATGCATACTACTAAATTTTTCAGTACGTTTTGAGTCCAATGTTGAGTTATGTAACAGAAAGAATAATTGGTCAATAAGTAAGAACGTTTTTTTTTTAATTTAATTAAATTATTGTTATTTAATATTTAGTCAATAATAACATTAGTACAAACGGTTATAATCATAGTTAAATAACTTTTTGGTAGTTAATAGTTTACTAATTTATTATATACTGAAGTGGTTAACTATTTTTGGTAAATCAATTAATAGATATCCTAACTCACTGCTTATCATATTTTCTTAATTTAGTTTTGTGTAATAATTCATTCACAATTTTATTATATATATATATATATATATATATATATATATATATATATATATTTATATTTATAATTTTTAATATTCGAATACAAGTTTTTGTTACATTTCATTATTAACAGACATTGGTTGTTAAGTTTAATTATTTTTTAATTAATGATTATGTACAATCTGTTCTTTTATAATTGCTGTTCTATTTAGGCTTATTTTTCTACATTTTCTAACAAGAAAATGTCCTGAAGAAGGTGCAAAATACCACCGAAAGCTCGACAAAGAATCTTACATGAGAATTTGATTTATACTAACTTTTGACTATCTTCCCGTTTAAAAAAACTTGCAGTATATATACATAGTCAAAAAAAAAAATTAAAACATATTACTTATGATTAAATATCTCAAAATTATATTATAAATGTGTGAAAAAGATTATTAATCTAATATTCCTAAGCTATCATAAAGCGGTAGTAATTTTTCAACAGTTTTTCTATAAATTTCTGAATTAAAACATGATTTACGAAATTCATTATCGTGTCCACTAGAAAACTCGTCATAAGTCGCATCATTTCTTTTTTCAGCTAAAGTTAATGGTAAACAAGTCGCTAAAGTTGTTATTGCTAAAATAGAAATAAAGGCAAATATATAATTAACTTAAGTATAAAATTAAAAATTTTAAATACCATAAAATGCATTTTGATTAAAATCATTTTGTATCTCGTTAAAACTCGGTACATTTTCCTGTGGATATTTCAATTGATCTAACGTATCGGTTAAATTTTGATAATAACAATCTAAAAGTTTATTTTTATTTGTTTTATATAAATCCGGTTCTAAAGACATGCACATAAAATAATGTAAATCAATTGATGGAGTTGTAAACACAGAAAATTGGTAATCAACCTGAAATATGTAACAATATTATTTAAAATAAAACGGCTTTAGGATATAATTCCGTATTAATTTTTATTAAAAATCATACAGCGATTGTTAATTAATTTAAAATTAATATATAACTATATCCTAAAGCCGTTTTATTTTAATATAAAGAGTTTTAAAAGATCTTTTTACAATATTAACACTATTATTTGTTTGTTTTTTTTACTAAATATAATAATTAAAACTTACAAATTTTACATCTGCTAGTTTTCCTTCGTTATCGTACAGAAACAATATGTTATTTGTCCAAAGGTCACCATGATTTAAAACATTAAAATTGCTATTTGGTTTGTGTACAACATTTGTACATTTTTCTACAATATTATCCATTAATTTCGATAACTTTGCTGCGTATTTTTCATAACCTACAAACAAAAATGAAAGTTATATTTTCTATAAATATCAATAAAAAAATTACATAATTTTTTTAAAAATATTATTTTTGATAAGAATTATGCATAGTTTATTTTATTTTTAATACTGTTTTAATTATAATATTATGTTACCTGACCATGTGTTTAGTACGTTAATTAACGATTCAAATCCCAATGTAACAAAATTTTTAACTACTAAATTATCTTGTTGATTAACGAATATTCCATCTAAATAATTATCCATTGAAGATGAATCCTGTACACCAAAAATATTAAAATTTCCATTTTTTCAAGTTAAGTATTTCAAAACTAATATCAGAATAATAAACAGTTGATATATGAGACGTGCAATATTTTTTTTTTAATAATTTTCTGTATAAAATAGATCTCCATTTTTTTACTTTAGTAATTATATTTTTAATTACAATGACAAAAAATAACTTTCCAGTTTACAAGCTTTATAAGGTGGCTGTACTTTTAAGTTTAAACAATTACATAAACTTCAGTAAAAAAAACAGAAACAAAACTTCTTATTGATGTCTGTGTAGTTGCTATTATGTAATAAATATTAAATTAGTAATTAATATATATATATAAACTGTACCGTTTCATATAACGTAATCGAAGCAGCATGCATTTTTGCTAATTTTTCAAGTACTATTATCGCATGATCAACATTCAATCTTTTATGTCTATCTAAAATTTTATAGCCTAAAGGAGTTAAATCTTGTAAAATTATCAATCCTAATGGTTTAAATTCGGCAATAAGACATTCAGCACCAAAACTAGTTTTATCTAAAAACAATTGAAAAATAAAAAACTTTTATTAAAAATTATTTAAAAGAAGTTATAAATATGTATATAGGTAAACAAATATCTGAAAAAAATATGTTACTCAATTTGCAAACACAAAAAAAATAAAATAATTAAAATCCAGGATAATTTAATAATTTTTAATATGATTTAACTGAAATTTTTAGATAAATTGTTGAATTATTTAAATAATTTAATAATAAAATCTTTATGATTTTTAAAAAATATTTGAATAAGAACCAGTATTTTCAACTCTGGATAAAATGTTTAATATTTTAACCAAAGAATATCTGTATACTGAATTTTTTGGTTGGCAAAGACGTTTTGTCATACATCGTAAATAGTATCCTCAATGCTTGGTGAGTGAATGATAGTTTTTGCTCCGTAATTTGGTATATATACTTGTATGTATTTATTTTCAATTGAAATATTTTCTTACCTAATAATTTACATAGTTTTGGTAACGTAGAAGCATACATATTAATTTCCCTTACAGAAGTATTCAACAGTTTTGATATTTGTTCTTTTTGTCCTGTATTACTATCGCATTTCAAAATTAAATATACAACATTTTCGTTATTCCTATGTAAAATATTAATAAGTTAAAATTTTATTTCTTAAAAATATTTATATACTTACGAATTTTTAGAGTTAAAATTTACAGTTAATCGAAATAGATCACTAACGTAATTTTCACCAATTGGTACAGCATACTTTGTCAAAATATTGGTAATTTCTATTGCATCATCTTGAAAATAACTTTTTAACGATTTTAATAAAATATTTTTGTCGAACCATTCTGGTAAATGTACAGTCGACATTTTTACAATAAAATTATAAATTGCAATGTTATGCTAATGCTGTTGCACTTCAGAATAGCCTAATGAAATTGTTACAAAGGTTGTAAAATATTTCTTTTTATTGCATTTCCATTCAAGGTTAACTATTCTTATTTAAATTAGAAATAAAATATGTATAATGTAAATATATTGTCTGAAAATGATTATAGAATTATTTGATAGTTTAACTAATGAGCTTATATATTAAGATACAATTTATATATTTAAATTTTTAAAGTTTCCAAATAGTATACTCGTGTCTTAAAATAATTAAAATATATGTTAAAAATTTTTCCTTACAAAAACCATTAAAATGTAACATAAAATTAGCTATCTATTGATATCAAAAAAACAGTTTAAAATTTTCATACCAAAAAAGTATATCATCATCTATGGTGATAATATTTTTAGTTATTGTAAAACATAAAATAGAATAAAATCAATGAACGTTGGCTTAAAGGTGTGTTCTATGACAAAAATCATATTTTATTGGAAAATTTGTTAATAAGTTTATTATAGAATTATTTTACATATATACAATAAATTTAAATTATTGTGATTGATCTAATTTAATATATTTCATTTTGATTGCATATATAATTTACGCGATTTTGTAATTATATAATTTGTTGATAATAGATATTGATATTTATATAATTTAAATAAATATGCAAATATAAATTTTTAATTATGAAAGTAATAAATAATATATACATGTAATTTGAATTTATATTAAAAATTACATTAATTTTCAATTTAATTTTTAATGAGATTTGTTATACATAAATGTATATATATATATATATTATTAGTTTCGTGGGATTTTCAGTCAAAAATAAAAACAACTCAATTCAAAGTGCAAGCTTTCGGAAAAAATTTTATTTCCTTCATCAGGCAAATGGCAGAGTTAAAATTATAAAAATAAATACATGACATAAATATATGACAAGTGCATATATTTATGTCATGTATTTATTTTTATAATTTTAACTCTGCCATTTGCCTGATGAAGGAAATAAAATTTTTTCCGAAAGCTTGCACTTTGAATTGAGTTGTTTTTATTTTTGACTGAAAATCCCACGAAACTAATAATATAATTATTTACAGTCACTAAAACTAATATATATATATATATATATATATATATATATATATATATATATATATATATATGTATATATAAATATAAATTAAAACAACCACTGCATACACAAGAGGCTTTAAGTATTATTTTCCTAAATTGTTTTTTTATCTTTACGTATTATTTATTTTCAGAATTAATTGTATAAACAAGAACTAGAAAATAACAATATTCACAGACACATTGGCCCGTATTACGAAGTCAGTTTTAAATAATCCTGTTTTGAAAACAATGTAACTATCATAGAACTAGGACTACACAAATAAACCAAAACACTAAAATATAGTTGCGAAAATTCTGAAATATGTTTTGAGAAATTATTGAGTTTATAATAAATTAAAACAATTAATACTTTAAATTTATAGAATTTTCTGGGCTGGTCTGCCGTGGTCGATCTATCCTCGTCGCAAACGTTTTGCTATACATTATAGATGGCATTCTCAGAGCTTTGTGACTGAGTAGTCAGTCACCAAACATTGCGTTTTAATCTTTTAAAGAAAATATCTCATCTCTAACAAAAATTTAATGTTATACATTTTCAATTTTCGAAATTTTACTAACAAATACGTAATGAAACTTAACTGCATCGTGCATCCTATAAACTGCATTGCATATATGCCAAGGTATAATTTACAACGCTTGCGCAATATTCATAACTTGCCAAGTTAAAGTTCTGTTTTCATTGTACTTCTCTCTGTGCCAGGGACCATGTTTATTTTATCTTAATTCAGCATAATGAGACAGACAGAACGTATGTGACCCGGACCATATGTGAGAACATGTTGCCAAATTGCCGAGACACCCTCCAGGTACTCTGTTTTGTTATGGAAATATTTGAAAGCTGAATTATGTTCTAGAGTAGGGAACGTGCCTGATTTGAAATTTACAGTTTTGTTAGAAAAATACGATTAATGGCGTTTCGTGAAACGTGATTCATACGTGATTGAATTTATTTAACATTTTTTTAGATATTTCAATTCAGTTCAATATTTTATTTACTTAATTAATTGTATGTAAATGTGTCAAAAACAATTGTACATTAATAAATCTTTGATTAGAACTGTAGAATTTTAAATTAAACTCTAATTTCCTACTCTTGTTAAAAGCTTAGTTTTCAAAATTAAGAGAATTTATTCTAAATTTATTATTTCTGATAACTATAGTGATATCAAGATTAAAATTTAATTTTTGCATTTCTGATAACACGTTGAATTATGGTACATTCTCTTCATTTTAAAATATATGTTTTAACATTTATATATATATATATATGTTTTAATATCAGTAAATATTTTTATTGTTTTAATATTTTATATTCTTGACATGTCGAACATTTACATAATTAATAGCTAATATATTAAGTAACAGCTAAAAGTCTACATGCTGCGATAAATATGTTAGATAATAAAATTAAATTTAAATATGGCCTTGATAAAAATGCAATTCACATCAAACTTGATAAATGTCGGTTTTAGAAAACTCTTTCATAAGAAACATTTTGTAAAACAATATTTTGTTTTGTTGGCTTAAAGTCTACATTTGTTAAAGTGATTATTATTAAAATTAATATATAAAAAAAATTTAAGTATTAGTAAATAATTTAACAAAATTGTATAGTAATTTAATATTACTTTCTTTGTTATAGATAAACCGAAAAAATGTATAATAAAATTCTACGCTAAGCACCATTTAGTTTTGGGTTGGTACATGTATTCGCCAACTATTTACTACTGGATCGTTATAAATAAACACACATCATATGCATAAGTAAATATTACGTGTGTACGTGTTTAATATACATATTGTTGATGGGGAGAGGTTTATTTCTGCATTGAATATTTTATTCAGTAACTGTTTTGTTATATTTTGTTTTAATATTTTATAATGCGACTGGGATCAATAGAATAATTTTTGTATTAAAGTTGTTTGCGAAAATTTATTTGTAAATTGTCTGTTTTATTTGTTTATTGCAATTTATTTTATACATAAATATTAAAAAAATTTTATAGAATATTTATTATTGATCAAGTCTATTTAGTAATAATAAATTTTTTCATAAATAAGTTGACATTTATTTTATTAACTTAAATTATATTTATTGAATTTTTGATGATATTTGTTGTTTTATTTAAAAAATACATAGTTTAAATTTGTCTAAAAAATTACTAATTATTATTTAAAAAAATTCAGAAAAAATGTCACATTTTTCTGAAAATAAATATTATTTTTATTTTGATTACTAATAATTCAAATTTAAAAAAACACATATTATTTCTTTTTCAGTAGATCACAATGGCTTGTATTTACAAGTTCTTTTAGAAATCTTTTTAACTGAATCAGTTTTTGTTATACCTTAATTTATTTATTTTTATTTTTATGAGCTTAATCAGTGAATAATGCTTTGATTTAAAAATAAGAATATTAATTACATTTCATAGTAGAAAACAGTAAATACATAATTTTAAAAAATAGTTAGAAAAGTGCTTTTACCAAAAAAGTTTTTTCCTAATACAAATTTTAATATTTTTATATTGTCAAAAACTTTTTCTAAGTTTCTATAATTTTATTGTACATCTAAGTAAACACTTGTTCAGTGGTTTATTATCTAGTATTTTATTCTATAAAAATGTATTCAAATATATAAATATTTAAATAAAATCATCTAAACATATGCATCTATACGAAGCTTTAAAAACTGAAAAATATAAGTACTGGAGTAAAAAAAGGGTCCGATCATTTTCCTAATAGACTTTTTGGGCCAGCAAGCTTTTATTTGCTTTCTGAAGAGGTGTGCTTTTCATACTCAAGCTTAAGTTTACAATTGCATACGCATGACAGCATTGCTATGCACTCTAATTGCATATAGCTTTCATATATACGTATTGCTCACATACTTGATATCCACTCCACTTGACTTGTGGCTTGCGAAACGAAAGCACAGATTGAAGGCACTTCTATTGAAATATTACCAGTTAAAGTACTGTTAATATGTATTAATAATTATTAACAAATAAATGCACGTAAATTAAAATAAATATATAATAAGTTAGGTAAATTCAATAAATATATAAAAACTGATTTAAAGTAAAGTATAGTGCAAATGGGTACATACCAATTGCACACGGCGGTTCAGTTTTAATCCCTTACCGAAATTTTGCATAACCAAATTGCACACCGGTCATAAACAAATTAAGGGATTAAGATTTCAACCTAAAACCAGGTAGAATCGAAAATAGTTCGTTTCTAGAACGTATCACAAGCGCCTGCGAATCTTTTCACGCAAATTTTCCTAAAACCTATAACCTAACCTACCCTAAGCCAACAGTGGCGGGATGACCGGCGTAAAAATATGCTATAGAATAAACGAACGCTCACTGTAAAAACTACCTGCGTAAGAGTTCAAGACCCTTATAAACCGATGATCCGTTTGGGTCATTCAGCGGTTGACCGGTGTGCGTTTCGGTTACTTAAATTTGGGATTTATGACCGCGGTTTGCAATTTCCCTGCTCCGGTGCAAATATATTATAACAAAAATAAATAATTATAGAATTTTATTCGTAATGGCATCTGTTTCTTCTACCATACACAATGGCATATGTCTATTTGTAATCTGTTTCAAATCAAAATTATTACACAATAATTTAAACAAACAAAATATAGAAAAAAATAACAAAATTAATTAACATATTGTGCATGTAAACTTGTAAAATATAAACAATTTAACGGACATATTGTTTTTAATGAAAATTACAATCCAACTAAGAACTGAACTTTACAAACCAAAATGATGACTGATGTTTTAATCAAAATGTGCATAATATTTCTTTGCATTCATTGTTGCATCTTTATTTTATATTAATTCATTTATCAACAGACATTATTTTTGAAAAAATACTACTTCAAAATTTTTTTAAATTTATTTTAAAATTATGTATTTACAAGTAACTTTTCATCCACTGAGTTAATGTATATTGTCCACCAAATTATTATGTAGACTATTAAATTTACAACAAATGATTACAAACTTAATTTAGTCATTAGCGGCTACAGACATATAATAATTAGAAGTTAAACGTCTATTCCTAGTAATATTCTTATCAAATATTCTATCAGACGACCAATATCTAATTAGATATTCCAACAACTTCTGCACTAATATGAAGTCACATTTTGAAAACATACTACATATAATAACCAACTGAATTTGAGTTGAAAATTACTGAATTGTCCTGCAGCTGAGCTTATCTTTGTTCAATCAAAACCAACAACAATAATACTTAAAACGATGAGATTTTGAAATCTTGAAAAGTAGTCCTGCATTTTACGTTTGCTAACCTTTACACGAACGCAGACATAACATCGCGCCTGGAAGTTAACGCCAAGGATTAAAGAGTCGAATAACGTTCTCCGACGTTCCCCAAGGATCGTGCTTAGGTCCCAAGCTTCCATTGGAGCTAATCGTACGCTTAACGCGTTCGGCTAATGGCAAATTGTACTATTTCTTGTGCGAAGGGGTTGGTGGTGATTCAAATGCAACATTTATTCTCATTCAAGTTTTGAGCAATTATCGTCCGTACGTTAGAAGGAAATACAGTCGGTTTAAAGCGGGAATTTTGAGCACTTAGTTAATTATGCAAACGTATGAGTAGGGGAGACCGAATAATTTTTTGTGGTTTCCGGGTGGAAGATAACGCCCGGAATTGTTGAGAAGTTATATGTATATGCGAGACGTTCTCAGGTCGACCAGTCGATTGAATTAGACGCTTGTTCATTGCAATGCTTAATTGAATTTTGTTAAATTAGACAATTACATTTAAATTTCTTCCTGCTGGCTCGATTAGGTGTCCCGTTGTGCGCAATTAAAATATATTTTTGCTGGTCTAGTTAAAAGTTTTACGCTTGAATACACTATTAATTAGTTTTTGAAAACTAGAGTTTGTATGTTTATATTTGAATGCAGTAGTTGATAATTTTATTAACAGTTTAAAATAATTTGTAATTCTAATTTAAAAACTTGCAACCGCTTTCATAATAAAATATTAAAATTTTACTGTAATATTTGAAATAAATATTATTATCTCATCTCATTTATAATATTTGCACATAATTTTGATTTTATAAATATTATAAAATATGTTATTATGATTTACTCATGAAAATAAAATTTATGTCACAAGCCGCAGGCAAATTTGTAATTTATTTGAATGAGTAATTATTATTGTAAGTTGAATTCTATCTTTTTTTACTATTGTACAAGAAAAAATTGCACATTTTGGTTTGATGTAAACAACCATTTTAAAATAATTGTGATATGAACATAGCATATAAGCATTTCAGATGCAATTTCGTGATTAGTTACAAACTGTTAAGTAATAAAATCACAAAGTTTTATTAGTAAATTCAGTAAAAATTTAAATCTAATTGACATGATTTAAAATATCATTATATATCCAGAAAGTAATATGATAAATATATTGTTAAACAAGAGTAGAAATATATGTATATATATATATATATATATATATATATATATATATATATATATATATATATATTATATATATTACGTTTCATAGAATATTTGTCAAACTAATTTGATAATATTTTTTCTCATCATATTTCTTACAAATTTACATATGTAGTTGTTTGTATTACATGGAAATAAATATATGTATGTAGATGCAATTTTATCTAAATTATTATACAAATTATCAATACTACATACAAGTAAGTGCAAATTGAAACTTTTATTGAATTACACCATTTACATATCTCATAAAATACTATTCATACACGCATCTGTCATCTGTGCAATTCCCTGCACCAACATAATAAATAATTCTTGCAATCAACGCAGTTCCAAACGCAGGGTAAAATATCTAAAAAAAAAACCTAAATAAATAGGCGTGTGTTCTTCTTGTTTCCGGAACATTTTCGATATAAATAATTGATTTCCCGCGAGAGTACATTACCATCGCGCGGCATTCGACGACGCACCAAACAGAGAACATGCAGCTAACGAAATAATTTTTGCGCCAAGCACCGAATCGATAATTTGACTCCGGCTAATACATATGCTAATCTAACACTGAACCGGCCTGCGTTCTGTTAGCCATGTAGTAGCAAACAGGAGGACATTGGACGCTATCAGAACACGTGGCACGTTTCGCTGTCCTGACACCCTCGAGGCACTGATTACCGTTTCGACTACCGGTTCGGTTCGAGTAGCTTGCTAGTAGGTCGATGTATGGAATACATACTGTACGGTGAATGGATAGGGGATGCGTTTTTTTGCAAGAGGTTGTTACACAGAATAGATGAAAATTAGAGATAGTTATCGTTGTGTTAAAATATTATTCAATTTTTGTTCTGAATGTAAATTCGGTAGTTAGGCTTTAATGTTTACTGATTTTTTTTAAAAATATTAAAAGTTTGTTAAAGAATATTGCACATTTTTTTAAATAAATTTATTTTTTCTTACTCAACTTAAATATTATATTTATTACACATGTGTTTTTTAATAATTAATGTTTCACTCACACCAATATTTTTTTGAATTATTAGTCATTGCCTTTAGCTCAATAAAATTAATTAATATTGTTCACTACTCGTCTTGAATAATAAGTGAAATTAATTTTCACGATTTTCTACAAATCACAAAAGGATAATCCGTAAATTAGGGCTGTTACTGTTACTGACAATTACGTTACACCGAAAAGTAATTTTTTTTATTATATAGTCATTGAAAAAGTATAATATTTGACTCGCATGTTATGAATATCACTTAGATGATTTACGGTATTTGCGTTATTTTTGAATAATACACAATATTATGGAAAAAACAAATAAGAAACATTAAAGATTTAAATAAATTTTATATTTTTTTTAAATTTAACGTGAGAGCATCTGAAAATAAGTGAATTTTAAAAGTTTTATATTCACTAAATATTAAGTTTCAAATTATATCTGGAATAGAGAAGATATTCAGAATATTCTGTTCCAACTATCTAGGCCTTTTGCAATCATGGGAGATTTCAATGCTCATAATGCACTATGGGGATCTGAAAAAACAGACAGAGAGGGAAGACAAATAGAAGTTTTATTACAAAATCGGAAAATAATTCTATTAAATGATAGTTCACCTACATACTTTAACTCACGCGGAAACAACTTTTCAAATATCGATCAAACAACTAGCTCATCATCTATAGTTATATAGCTAAATTGGAAAGCACTTGACAGTCTATATGGTAGCGACCATTTCCCCATTTTGAAAAAATTAGATGCACACCTAGAACAAAAGTTTACTCCTAGTAGATGGATAACAATAAAGGCATCAAGGGAAAAGTTCACAAAATTAGCCAAACCACCTGAACTCCAAAATGATATAAATAAAAATGTTGAAAACATTACGGATTCAATACTAGACGCCGCAGAAAAATCAATACCCAAAAGTAACTGGGCAGTAAGAAAACGAAACGTAGCCTGGTGGAATGAAGAGATACGACATCTTATAGCATCCTACGAATGAAAATAATATAGTGTTTAAAAAAGCTAGAGCATTAGCTCGAAGAAAAACTCAACAATCTAGAAAAGAGTCTTGGAATACGTATGTATTTCAAATTTCAAGTAGTTCAAATGAATAGGAAGTTTGGAAGAAAGTTAAAAGTATTACGGAGAATAACAATATGATCCTCAATTTAATAGGCAAGAACTAGTAAAATTACATAGGTTAAGAACAGGACATACAAATATTACGCATGAGCATCTTCTGAAAGGGAGAGCAGCTCCAATGTGTAGAACTTGCAACTGTAGAATAACAGTAGTACACATTTTATTTGATTGTATTAGTTATAGAAATACAAGACAAATATTCAACATTGCTGATAGCTTAACCGATAATTTGAAAGACAGATAATTCGAAAAATGTTTTAAATTTTTTAAAAAGTATTAATATTTATAGATATATCTAAAAAAGAATACCTAAAATACTTTTAATTTTGTTTAGTCACTGAATACTTTTTACCTTTTTCTATTTAAAATAAACGGGCTAATGACCATAGCAGTCGATGCCCTTTAATGCAAATAAAAAAAATTAAGTTTCAATTACAAAGTAGTATACCAAATATTCAATAACATAACTGTAATAAGGAAATTTTATTTGAATTTTAAAATAATAAAAGTTTAGTTTCATGAAATTTCTAGGGTATTAATGCGACTATAAAATGCCACGTAATGGTAAAGAATGCAATAAAAGCGTTTTTAATATGAATGAATAAAATACAGAACATAGAGGCCATTTTGTCATTAATTTTTTTAATAGAATTTGTCTGATTTAGCAAAATGTGCTTGCTTTACACTTTACTGTGACAGTGATGTAATATTTTTTATGCATTTTATTAAACTGCAATTTTAACATATTTGTAAAATTTATAGTATTTGTTATTACTATAAAAAGACAACATAAATTATTTATTTTTGTTTTGTAGATGAAAGGATTTATTTTCAAAAATAATTTAATACGGATTCTTTTTATAATAATTTATATATTTTAATTAAAATATTAAAAGTTATTCACTTTTATAAAAAAATCTGATTTAGTCTATTATAATTATTAAATCTATATTAGTTTTTTTATTGAAACAAAGTTTAAACAACAGATATATTACTGAAAATCCACTCTTTTATTTTTATATAAAGTTTTATATAAATAATAGTATATTTTTAATAAAAAGAGAGAAAAAATAATAACATTTTACCGAATAGATATTGAGTTATATAATAATTTCAAATTTACCCTTTTTGATATAAAGCAGTTTTGAAATAATGCTATATAGAAATGTAGTTTACTTTATGTAATTGATATTAATTATTTAGCATATTAATTAAAAAGAAAATATTTTAAGGATTAATTGTAAAATTACATATTTAATAAAAATGTGAGTTCAACATAAATTAAATACTATTCTTACAGTTATGTGAACCTACTCCAAACCCACATTTTGCTTTTGAAACTAAATTTATTGATCGCCGAAGCCAAATCTCTTTCCCAATCATGTCACCATGTCAATAATAATATTTATCAACTAAAAGTCAGTAAAAAGTTACTATATATATTTATCTAAATATTTATTAACGTTTCTTGTATTTTCAAGTGAAAATTAAAAAAAAATATTTAGTATTGTAACATGCTGAAATAAGAACAAATATTGTTTAATTAATATTATTTGTAACAAGTTGCTAATTAAGAAAACTTACCTAATTTATTCCAATAACTATAATAATAATGTTTCTTAGAAATAATACTGAACTGGCAACAAAATATTAAATTTTATTAAACACATTAAATAAATTGAAACTTTTATATATTTTTTTGGCTGCAGATAAAAATAAATTCTCGAATTTCTTTTCAAATATTCATACAAATGTTGCAGCGCGCAAAGTATCAATATTTTTATTGAAAATGTTCACTGCAAACCGTTACATCCAAACTGCACATCCAAAACTACTTGCACAAATAAAAAGGCAAAAGTTTTGCAGGCGGAAAAACTGTACGGCATAGCGCGTCCTCTAACTTTAAATTTCAGACGACTGAAACTGGACTGATTTCCGCTTTGCACGCTGAAAGGACGAAATGGCGACAATGGCTGGTTATGCACATACAACTTTCAGCTAAAGTGCTGACGCTTTAAGCTCGACGATAGAGCAAGTTTATTCGGAATTTAGCTTTGTTATGGTAATCGAGCTTTTAAAAATAAGTTGATGATGGAATATTGTTAAAAATCTCGATGAATTTTAATACATTTTAGATAAAATGGTAGCGATTGTTACGTTTTAAAACCAGTCATATTTAAGTCATGGTAAAATGCTTAGCTTGCAAATTTAATTACCGAATATACTGCCTAAATTTTCAATATTTTTTTTTGTAATTATTATAAAATCTATCATTAGCTGCCATTTACAAAAATAAAATTAAAAAGTATTTTAAAATTTTACGTAAAGGTTTGAAGATCAATAAAATTAAAATAAAATTATGCATTTATTATATAATTTTTTACCGGTATTTCTAACTTTTTAATAATAATTTGTCATGTAACACTCTTTTTGGCGGTTAAATTTGGCGATCTTTAGGAAAATATATATATATCATTGACTTTTTTATTAACATAGTTGATCGAATCAGTACCTAAACACAAAAACTCACATTAATTTTTAGGGAACTATAAGTACTTAATATAATTAAAAAATATATATAAAAACAATGAAACGCACATGTCGTCCAGCGCAAGCGTGAGATTTATTTGTTTTTAAATTGGTGTAATAAAAGACGGGAAATGCCTAAAAACAAAACAATTTTTTTTAGAAAAAACAGAGCAAGAAAAGATTCCAACAGAACAATTTGTCAGCATGGGCCAACAAATTGTTCCAACATGTTTTATTTATATATTTATATCTGTATGTAACTGTGTTTGTACGGAATTTAAAAAAAATGAAACACGACATTAATTTATAACCAGCGGAACGTTACTGACAAAGATAGTGATATTTAGTAAGAGAATGTAGTGTTACAGCCTTCATTCATAAATCTAGTTATCTGTGGAATTACATTATTCATTTGATATTTTTAGAACAAATGTATTAATAGGACGTTTTCACATTATTGCTTTGTACCACTAAAGTACAATTTGTAGCTTCAAATTTATATTTTAAAAATAAAATTATTTTAATTTATTTAAAAATTAATTTATTTTTCTGTGTTTAAGTAATTTTTTAAGATTTTTTTTAAGATTATACAACTTAAAACTTAGATAAATTAATAAAACCTTTATGAATTTATTTATTACTATTTTTATTTGTTTAATAATTACCTAGGTATTTATAATTTTTGCACATTTTATCTTCTTTATTTTAGTTAACATCGTATATTCTTTGTAGGACAAGATATATTGCAAAAAAAAACTCCAAACAAAAATAGGGAAAACAAATGACATCTAAGACGCAGTACCATGACTAATTGAAACATCTTACTAGCACCAACAAAAGTTAAAGTAATAAAAACTCGTTAAAAATATCAAAGACGACTGCGTCACAGATAGGCCGACTGTCATTTGTCAAGCGTGTGTACGCTCTACGTATAGTTAGAAGTGATGTTTCAAAAAAAAAGCTAAATAAAAAAGAAGATAGAGAAAGACAGCGTCAAATTTGTTCTTTTCAATGGAGAGACGTGTCGAGATGTTAGCCAAAAAATCTTCTAATTACGATTTGAGTAATTGGTTTTGCTTTCATGGCTTTCATAATATTGTATTCGGGGAAAAATGTTTTTATAACGGGTCAAAATATAAGCATTTATTAAATTATCATTTATTAGTTTTTTATTTAATTTTTTTTATTAATTTTCTTTTATTTCTGTGCTCTGTAAAAATAGAAACTTAATTATAACTTATTTGTACATGGTGGTCCATATGTTTTATTAGTATTGTAAACAAATAAATAAAGTAAAATAAATATAATTACTTTAAAAATTAAACTTGAATATTTAAACTAAAATTTGTAAATTATTAGAATTATTTCTGTTATCGGTTGACTGCTATATGCAAATGTTTTAGAAAATAAATAAAATAAATGAATAAAAAGAAAAAACAATGAGCAACTAAACTAAAAAATACTAAATGGGTGAGACATAATAGCTGGTTTTATTTCTAGCGAAAAAAACACATCTCATTATTTAATTATTTTAATTTAGTTTTTCTGTTCTTTCCACCTAGTCACGCAAAAGAAATATGCCATTTGTACCATGCGTCTGCTGAAGTTCAAGGCCATCTAATTGATTTTTGTCTACTTCTTTAAGAAAATCAATGTGCCTCTTCAGAGACAATTACATTTAATTGTATTCCACTTTGATTTAATATAAAAGTTTAATGTCAATATAATTAATTTATTTTTCATGTTTCCTTTTGTTAACCTATATATATATGCGTTAAGGATAACGGATGTGCGGTAATATATTGAATAAAAATCAGATTACATTTATTCAATTTATTGTTAATTCCAATATTTCGCCTCCAAAATTGTTGGCTTCTTCAGGGAGAACACTAAATAATAATAATGAGCATGTACAAATTTAAATAATAACTACATAATGAAAATACAAAAAACAGTTGATAAAAACTTACATGGATGAATAAATGATTAAATTGAGTATAAAATTTCAATGGGTAAAACATATATAGTATTCTTAAAATTTATCGATGATCGAAACACACTTTTTAACAAATAAATAAAATAATAAATAATAACAAACAGAACTAATACTCTACACAGTTTCAACGAATAAGCTTTCGAATTAAAATTTTGTTCAATAATTTAAAATAATTAGCCAAAAAGTTGTCATTGAAGTTAAAAAAAAAATTTTTTTTATTTTGATGTCAGAATCATCACATAAAAAACATATATATATATATATATATATATATATATATATATATATATATATATATATATATTAAAAAAGTTTGTGAATATGGCTGTTTTCCGTATTCTTTTATATATTTTTTTATTAATTAACATTAATAATTTTTTTAAATATATTTTTCTACTACCTTCTTAGAAAAATATTTTTTAAATTTGGTTTTGCTTAGAAAATGGTAGTTTTTCTACAAATTTCTAGTAAAAATATGCAGAAATGTTACAACAATAACGAGAAAATAATTTTTTTTTCGAAAAACTGAGCTTGCGATTAACATTTTTTAAATTATTTTGATACTTATTTATATTATGAAAAACAGATTTGTTAAAAAATAGTAAATAATTATAAAAATTTCCACTCTAGATCAATAAATAACTATTATTAGTGAACCAATTTTTGATATTACAAATGCTATGTTTAAGAACAATTATTATTGGAAATAATATGTAGTACATTAATATTATTATAATCTACTGTCAAAAAATTTCTATATTTTATATTTTTATAATAATTTGTTCGATAGAACAAATACTCAAATTTTTTTTTTTATTTTCACAAAATTTTATTTTCTATGAAAATATTTATTACATTTTTATTTTTTTCATTTATATATAAATACGTATATATCCATTTATAGTACGTCTGTCTTCGTACGATAACAGTAGCACATCAAAGCCTTATGATTTACACACATTTTATTGCTTCATGTAGTGTTTTACGATTGTGTGCACCGACTCGGATTAAACGATCTTAGTCCCTGGCTACTGCTAGGGGTGGATTCAACGCCTGTTTGACTCAACTTCTCATTCTTGACTCAAACCTCTCGCACAATGTTACCATCAAGTAATGGCATAGTGGCAGCGCAAGACGAAAAACCCATTTGCTAACTACGGCCATTGACGAAGTTCATTTGTATTTATGGCACTGTTGCGCAATGTGATTCTTTGACAAATTACTTCAGTTTTATTGTCTGTGTTGGTTGTAAGAGTCTGTGTTGGGTTTCTTTGTTTACAGCGAGATTATCAAAATGATTTGATATATTTCAGTTTCAATAAATCAAATTAAATTTTTTTATTTATTTGAGATATAGTCTTAAAAAGATATATAAATGTTAAATTATACAAATGTAATATCTATTTGCTATTTTTGCTTGCTAGTTATTTTCATTTTTCTTCGAGAAATATTACATAATTTGTTTTTTTTTTTGTAGAACTACTAGTATTTTTAAAAATTTTGCTCAAACTCAGTGTAAAGTAAGTTAAGTAAAAATATTAGTTTGTATTTTGCTTAATTTTGCAAATTATCGAATATTCCCGTGACATATATATATATATATATATATATATTATCTAATATTTAGTTTTTTTAAGTGTTTTTAGTTTGATAATTTTTGTCTATGAATAATTTAAGTGAAGAATATAAATGGTTCTTATTAATATTTAAGAAATTTTTTATTAATATTTTTACGATATAGATATTATAAAATATAAAAATTGTTTATATATCTTACATAAATATTTTGCACATTTGTTTATTTTTATACATTTGTAATATGCAAAGTTTTACAAAAGAAAAATTTATTTTTATTTAATGTATATGCATATTTCATAAATATTTTCTAATTAATTAAAATTGAACACATAGTTTATATTAATTTTTATTTTTTATATTTTAGAAAATAAAAGGCATACATGTGTTTTTTTTTATAAAATAATCTCGTTCTACAATTAATTTTTTAAAAAAATTTTACAATAATATTATTGTATCTGTTAATTAAATATATCGATTTGTTGTTTATAAATTATTATTTTTAATTGCATTTCCTTTAATAAATAACTTTAAAAAACAAATAAAAATTATTAGAATATTTTATTTCTGGTGCCTCCACCAAAAAACGCACTACACATCTTTGTGTCTATAATACAGCTGTATTAAACGTGCCCAACGGCAGTACTAACATCGAAAGGCTATGCGCACCCACCATACTATCGCATCCAACTAGTCCAGCTTAAATCCCCGGATTCTACCCGAGCGTCCCCTAACGTCTCGACGTCTAGCGCTAAGCCGCCAATACGCCTCTAATTTACTGGACCGCTTTGCCCGGCATTATACTATAGTTAGCCAGTTCAGTTTAATGTTTAACTTATGTTTAAACGTGAATGAAACTTATACACTATACTGATTTAATCTCGAGTTAAATGCAATGTTAAACATTGGATGAGATGAATAGAGTAGTTTTTGTATAGGTGGAAAGGAGATACAAATACGTATTTGGATGCGATAGTGTGTTGTTTTCGCTGGAAGGTGTTTTTAATGGATATTGTTTGTTTGATGTTTTGTTTAAACACGGCTAACTTTGATTAGGTTGGATGTTTTGTATTTTGTTTTAATGGTGTTTGGCTTATCTTGTAATAATGTTAAAATAATGCACTGTGTATGGTTAAAATTAACGAAATTCTATTAGTAATATTAAAAATACATTTACCAACTTTATTGTCTTTTGGTGCCTACTGTGATGTATGGTAGTGAATGTTGGGTTTGGTTGCAAAAGCATAAACGGAAAATGACTGCTGTGGAAATGAGATTTTTACGTGGGGTATGTGGTGAAACTAGGAGAGATCGGGTACGAAATAGACTAGTGTATGATGAGTGTGAAATTGAAAAAAATGTTGTAGCAAAAGTTGGTGTTAGTCAGTTAAGATGGTTCGGACATGTTGAGCGAATGTCTAATGAACGTTTGGTTAAAAAGATTTATTTGAATGATTTTGATGGTTTACGTTTGCGTGGACGTCCAATGAATAGTTGGAGTGATATGATTGAGAGTGTTTTGCGTGAGCGAAAGTTTCCAAGTAGTAGGAATAGAAGAGCATGTATGAGAGGAATTATGAATGTGGATGAAGCGAAAGTTGCTTGTTTGGATAGGAGTGTTTGGAGGCGACTGATTTCGGGATAATGAAAAGAGTTTGTGCCACACCCTTTTGGGTATATGGCGTGATTGTGTATGTATGTATGTATGTATTGTCTTTTTTATAACGCGATAGTTACAGATACAGTTTTACAAATTTATGTTAAACATAAATTATTGTTATACATACAAATAAAAATAAAATGTACGTAACACTCATCGTACATCGTTAATAATTTTATATTAAATAATAACATTCAACATAATTAAGTATTATTTATTTGATTAAATAATTTTAAAATTCAACATTATATTAAAATTTGAAATAAATTCCATTTATTATTATAATTTATACTTGCTACACAAAAACTTTTTGAATAAATATTTATTATAATAAGTTTAACAACCTGGAAACAAGATATTAAGATTATAAAACCAAACGTTCATTTTTTATAATTCAAAAATTTCTTTCGTTAACTTACTAATTTCCACTTGAAAATTTCCTTTGGGAAATTAGAAATAATGAAGAATCGTCTTCAGCAACAAAAACAGCATCAAAGTATTTTGACTGCCAACAGCTCAAGATGAGAGGTTATTGTAAAAGTTTGTTTTTTTCCTTCTTGCAGAGGGGCACGTCGAATAAAATCGTATAATTTATTAATAAAAAAATAAAACTCTAATAAAAAAGTTTTTATTTACTGGACTATGTGTTATTTTGCCTGGGGCTGCACTTTACGAAGGGATAATAAAACATTTAACAAAGCGGAATATTTTTTGTCCTTAAAAATTTTTGGAGTGCAGTAGAAATTTTAAAAGTTTTTAGAATTTTTGAAAATTAAGTGCAGTTTTTTAATATTTGCATGCAACTTTATTTAACATTAAATTTTATACATTTGTGTTTATTTTTAATGTTATATTTTAATTGAATATATATTTTAAACCATACATCTTTAAAATATGTTATAAAATTATTTTTGTCGTATTTATTAAATTTAAAATATAAATGTTTAAAATGTGTATTCTTTATATAAATAGATTTTATGATCAATTTTTTAATTATTTGAAAAAATAATTGATAATTTATCCTACTGGCAATTTTAGGATATTGTTACACGCACTCTTATTAAAGTAAATTTATTTTCGTACTACAGTATGCTATGTTTTATCATACATACATTTTACAGTTTTTCTTTCTATAAAACAAACTCTGTAAGACGGTATAAAAAGAATTTTTATATTCATTTCTTTTATCTACATAAAAATATGTATAAAACTTATTTAGTTGAACAGTATCTGAGACTTGATATTACTCACGCAATCAATTTTGTATACAAAATGTCCGGTCAACTGTACTGTTGATTGGCCACCCCTAAGTTTCAGCTGCATGTCTTAAGTGTGGACTCATCTCAGTCCGTAGTCTCGAGCAATTGTCATATTAGGCGCTGATGACTTGTGACTGGTCCCTTCATAGACTGAAAGCTTCCTAAAGCCACCCTCTGACAACGTATATATACATTATATTAATTTTATTGGATGAAATTGTTAATGCTCAACACGGAATTCGTGAAGTTGGAAACAAAATTGTGAAAAAGCTATTTTTATAAATTTCGTACTTTTTACTTTTATTAGATGAATTAGTAATGCAAAATAAACTCGTAATAAAAATTGACAAAAATTTAAATATTATCAAAAATTATTCCAAAACTATTCAAATAAAATCGGAAAATATAAACCAACAAAATATTAATTACTTTTTTTTACAATAAAATTTAACGTTGACAACAGATAGTACTGATGTATATAATATATTTGAAAATATATCGTATATTAATTATGGTTTTTTTTTTCTATTGTTAAAAATTACTTGTTATATTTCTATGAAAATTCAATTGTTTAGAAACAGTGCAGTTATTTTAGTTTTATTAACTTTATTCTTTTATTTTAATATATAAAATTTTAAATATTAAATTCTAAATTCAATTTTAAATTTAAATGATTAGTATTTTATTATAAACGTAAATATGCTATAAAAAATGCTAATTAAAATTGAATTATTTTTTTTTATTCTTTTGTTAGATTTACATTAAAACTCTTGACTATTAGTGAAAATAACCAAATTGGTTTCCAATGTATTAACCAAATTTTCAGATTACATTTTAAATTACTCTTCGAATGAAAACTAAATTTTCTTTAAAACAAACTTTTCAATTTAACGAAGCGTTCAAAGGTGATAAATTAATATAAGACAAAATTCGATTACTTTAATAGTTTTCCGAGAAAATAATTTTCCGAACACGAGTGCAACGTAGATTTGCATTAAATAGTTCGAAGCGATAAAATGAGCACCAGCTGAACTAATTGCAAAATTGCAAAGTCTCTTGAAATAAGAATTCTTCTTTTCGCCAAGCCCGAAACTAGTTCTATGAAAATTCAGTTTTACGAAAAACTGTTCGTAATTGAAGTTAAACATTTGGATAGAGTTAATTCACTTCATCGGCGAACAATGACGTTAATTTTCGTTCACTAATTCTGTTTCAAAAAGAAGCTAATTTTATCCACACAAATCAGGCAGGCGCACGGCGGCGTCTTCAACTGTTCCTGCTGTCGACAGCAGTGTCAATTCAGCAGGACGATTCTCAGATGTCGCTGCAGTCGCTCGAAGAACGAACTTCATTGCGAATCTAATGAGAAATTGTTCGACGAAATGCATAGTCGTGCAATTCTCGAGTGGTCGCGTCCTGCATACTGCCGGATAGCAGGAAAAGCATTCCTGCGAGACTGCGGAGATTATTTTAAATTGCGCTGTTTAAAAGGTAATGTTATTACACACTTTCTGCGCGAAATTTAATTTCGAACGGATAAATTTACAAAATGAACACGCTTGCAATCTCTCGCACAGCGCGCAGATGTGCATACTTTAAATATTCTTCTTGATTAGAATTGATACGATCGTTTTTAATAATACGTATACGAAATTTTACCCTCTAAAAGTAGATAATATATTCAAAATTGGGTAAAATTTTGCATGTCTGTTAACGATATTAATATTTATTTTTGTTATTAATTTTAATATGTGTTACTCATAAATATGATAAAAATTTGTCAGTTTCATTAATTATTTTATTGAAAATTTAAAAAATATAAACATTTTCAAAATTCCAAGCTGACTAATATTACTTATTTATTGTTTAAATTTTTAACAATACGCTTTTATTTATTATTTTAATAAGTTGATTAATAATTAAAATATTGAATTCAGAATTATTATTTTTTTGGTTAACTATTACAATTAATTTATTTTATTTTATTTATCCTATTTTAATTTTCATTTTATGTTTGTTATATTTATATTTACTGATTTAATGTAAAACCAACAAATTTACTAAATATCAATGATGACTTCGATCTTTTGAGTTATTTCAAGAGACGATTGACATTATCAAAATGTTCCGCAAGGGTGATTTGTTATGATTTGGCCTTTTCAGATGCTTGCGTGTAATCATACAAAATACATAAACTTGTCAAGATAATTTTCCTTATAAAATATATTTGTTTATATCTCATTTACTTTTTCCAATAAATTTCAAACATACTGTTTTCAAGAAACTAAATGATATATGAAATTTTAATGATCATTTAATGTAATTAAATTATTGGAAATTTATTTATATATAATAAAAATATTACTCAAATATATTTTCAGTCATACATGTTTTATACTTTTTGAGATTTTTGAGCCTTATAGTTTAAATATAACATTTCATACAATTTTTATTTAATTGTAAAATAATAGTATTGAATTATTAACAATAATTATTATATTATTAACGATAAATATTAATAAAAGTTTAAATAAAAATGTTATTTAACTCGATTATGTTAGATGTGTATATATTTACATAAAATTAATAGTAACTAAAATAGTGTATACTTTTAATAAAACAATACCTAAACCATTAACAAATTAATATTTAAACAATTTTCTTTCACGCACTAATAATATTGACTTTCTGCAATGAAGATAATCTTCCACCTAAAATTCACCTACGTTAAACTGGTTGCAGCCGACACAGGCCACTCATCCACTATCAGTTTACTCTGCCGTTCGCTAATTGGGAAGACTGTCAGATGGGTCCCGCGAGACGCGTACAAATTGCTGTCCAAGAACAGTACAGTTGCGGCCAATGACCGAACTTGACCATTACGCGGCGCACCGCCGAATTATCTCAGCTAATTGCCGGGCATTTATAAGGAATCTGACTGTATACTGCTTGCCTTGACTGTTTCTTACATTGTGGGGTGAAAGTGGCTGGTTTGGGTAGGAGATAAAGATGGTAGATTTGGTATCAGTATCGGGAGCACGTTTGGACACATGGTGATTTACATTCTAGTCTGGCCGGTTGATAGGTTACGTGTATTGGATTAAACAGGACTGATGGACATTAATAATTGGTATAATTGTTGTATAAATGATATTGATTTTTAAGATAAGTAAATTTTCCGAATAAGTAACTAATGTTAAACTACTTCTTGGAAAATTAATTTAACGTGCATTAAACAAATTATTTAAATTCTTTTATTAAAAAATATATTTATAGTTACTAAGGATTTTAGCTAGCAATAATGTTTATCTAGTAATATTTCAATATAATTTAGACGATAAAAAACTATGGATTAAATGAGATTCAAGTTTAAGTCTAACAAGCGTAACAACTGAAAAAACATTAAAACTATTAAACAATTTATAAAATACATAATCTTTTTAATAAATCTGATAAGTTTGTTTCATCAAAATTTGATACCGATGCTGCCTCCTATCCAAAAGCTTCGAAACTAAATCATTCGAAGGAGCGTTAAAAGATGGCAGTAGTAGTATTACAATTTTAAATAACTTACAAAATTGTAATATAAATAACATTTTCAGTATTTTTAAAACTTAATTCAACTTTTGGTACAGATTCGTCTGCTTTAGGTGACAGTTTACTAATGCCATTTTTATATGTAAAATAAATAGAATAGAAATTTGATATTTTTACAAAATTAAGTATTAGAAAGATTAAATTACATAAAAATCATGTAAACCCATAAAAAAATAACAGCAAAAAATCAAATACAGAATCGTAAAAAGAAAATGATACAAATCTCAGTACAGATTCGTAAAAAGACACAATTGTTATTTGACATTCGAAAATTTCTTTAGTAAAGGTTTTCTGTCTCGTAAAAGAGAATAAAGTTAAAATTGAATTACAGACACAACCAGATAGACAGATTAACCGGAACGATATGAAAGTTTTGTGTGTGGGTTTTCGAAGTATGCAGTCGGTACTTCGTTCGACAATCCAGATGTTTACCAGATCGTGCGTAATATTCTATTTCAAACGGGAACACACTGATAAAATTGACCCTTAGCTGAACTTTTTTTTTCTTTTTCTCTGATGATTGGCTAGACGACGGATCTATTTTGCGGTTTACATGGATTTTGCTAGTTTTGAATTGGAGTTTGTGGATATGTATGAGCAAAGTTTTTGCTATTTTTATTTAGATACTTTTTTAGATTAAAAAAAAAGTTCTACATATTTTATCAAATGACAGAGTCGTGTTTTATAGAAATTAATAATATTTACTACTTTGTGAAATATCTTAAATATTTGAAAGTTTCAAAAATAATTTTTTGATTATATTTAGCGTTAAATAAGATTTACGATCTACATTCAGTAAAACTTTAAAGTTCTACGTGACTTTTTTAAGAGTTTTACAAGGTGAAACGGTATTTTTGCAATATACTTATTAATTTATTATTGTATCTATTTTTAAATACTATTTATAACGCTATACTATAAACAATAAATATTTATTAAAAAAAATGTAATTATTGAAACATATTTTCTGAATTGTTCGAAAACCTATGAGCTAGTTTACAGTTAGTAGCGCATACTTATATATTTTTAAACAATTTTTAATGTTATTAATTTATGCAATATTTACTAAAATAATATATTTTAAATAAGTAAACAAATTATTATTTTTGTTTTATAATTATTACCTGATAAGATTACAAGAAGCAAACAGGAAATTTTGGTTAGTATATTCTTTATCAACTATTATTTTTATACTAATCTGTAACACACATATAAACGTATTTATCAGTTTTTAAAAACATCAAAATAACTTTTTCTAATCATACCGTCAATTTAATCCTTCTATTGCATCAACATTCAAAATCTCCACAAGGAACATTTCATCTTAATTCCAACAAGAGAAGTATCTCTACTTCACTGACTTGTAAAATTACCTATTTGAAAAACAAAGGAACTTATACACACACAAACACACACACACATTCAACTCTATGACAAAAACAAAACAACAACCACTTGAAGTCTTTGTCATGTTGTTGTCAACCAGGATAGCGAGAGGCGCTGTGTTTGCAGCGACAAAATGCACAAAGGTGGACAAATATTTGTCTCGCGACATTTATCGGACATTGGACGATGCTAACCCAATAAAACGATGCAAGTGGATGTTTTTTTACTGACGGAGATTTTGCTCTGATGTATAGGAGTTACGTTAGCAAGAAAAATGTATGATGGAAAAATAGTAGATGTAATTTTGAAGCTATGGTTTTTTAAATTAAAAGTTATAAGATTTTGGAGATTATAAAATACATTTCTAAAGTAATAATAAAAGTAATTAGATTTACTCTTTAACTTAGTTATTACAGTTAAAATAAAGTAAAATTATATTATTATCTTGTTAAAAACTATAAAATAATTTGAAATATATAGTTTATTTTATAGTAAACAAAATAAAATTAAAAATTTTTATTATTGTAACTAAGTTCATAAATACGTTATATGGAGTAAGAGAAACTGATACATATTGCAACAGTAGCACCGAGGGATGCATCGTGATAAAATCTTTCTATAAAAAAGGTTTTCTTTTGAATGCATAGCTGCCTAATATTTATTTCAAATGTAACAAGGATTTCCTTTCGAGGGTAGTCATGCGGCTACTAGTTCTATTCTTGTTTTCAATAGCGATTGAAATAGAAAATAATCCGATAAGAATTCTACATGCAATTGAAATAGAAATATATAAATGAATATCTTAACTAAAATCTGGAGACAGTTTCGAATTTTATTTCAATATTTCTGTGATAGACTATAAAAATTATTGAAGATATATTTAAAATTATATCTGTTACAATGTTAATAGTTTGAACGATTTAAAAATATATGTTTGTTTTTAATGCTGTTTTTAAGTCAAAATTAATTTAAAAAAAAAATAGGAAAATAATTGACAAAATTGTATATTTTTCATAATATACAATGCATTTTAAAGACCCACTATAAAAAAAAAACGTTGTTTAGAAACATATAATAGTAATAGTTGAGTCTGAATAATTTAGAATTCATTGTTACTTGTTTATTTTTTGTTTTCTTAATATTTTATACTATTACATACATACACAATCACGCCATGTTCCCAAAAGAGTGGGGCACAAACTCTTTCCATTATCCCGAAATCAGTTCTCTCCAAACATCCGTATCTAATCAAGCAACTTTAGCTTTATCCACATTCATAATTCCTCTCATACTTGCTCTTCGATTTCTACTACTTGGAAACCTCCGCTCACGCAAAACACTCTCAATCATAGCACTTCAACTATTCATAGGACGTCCACGCAAACGTGTAGCTGCAAAATCATTCATATAAATTTTTTAACCAGACGTTCATTAGGGATTTACTCAAAATATCCGAACCATCTTAACTCATAAAAAATATAAAAATTTATTATTATTATAAATACCTTTTGAAACAGTTCAAAAATTAATGTAAAAAATCTTTAATCTGGCGTTTTTTATACGATAAAATGAATCAGAACCACTACGACGCGCAGCATCGAATGCGTATCGGTCGACGCCCTTTCAACCGGCAACCACAACCGTTTTTAACCGAAGCAACGGTCCGTAACTTTAAAGAGACACCGAAGAGGAATTAATTGGGTGAATCAAGTAAAATAATGGAACTGACTGTGCCGGACAAAACCCTGTATATATATATATATATATATATATATATATATATATATATATATATATATATATATATATATATATATATATGGTTCAAGCGTTACACTTGTACTGGTAGGGGTTGAAGGGCTGTGCAGTAAAAGGGTTGAAGTCGTATTTGCGCCGCGCAACAGACGTTGTGTTGCAATGAGCTGGATTAATATTTAACATGTCTGCATTGTTTCCATTCGTGTATACCGGGCAATCGCTATAGAACGTTTCATAGTTTGCATTTGTACAGTCTGAAAACGAGTCACTACCATGTTACTATAGAATTTTGTTCTATACATTTCGAATATTTAAAAAAGAATTATTTTTCAAATATATGACAAAAGTTATCTATTAGGAAAATGTTTAAAAAAATACTCTTAATTTTTAATTATATTATTTTATTTTAAGAATAACAAATCATATTTATATACACTGTAAAAAATATGATTTAAATTTATGTAATTTTACATAGGTTTTAACAGTAAAAATAAGTAATTTAACTGTGATAATCTACGTAATATTAAATTTTTTTTTATAAAAAACATGAAAAATTACATATAAAATTACATACATTTTTTACAATTTAAGATATGTATACAATATATTTTTAAATGTTTTATTTATTAAATATTTTTTGGGGTTGAAATTTGTTTTTTACAATGAATTTTTGTGCATATTACGCAGTGTATATTTATTTCAAAGAACTAATTAAACATTAGTTATTTTTTTTAAATAAAAAAAAATAACTAATGTTTAATTAGTTCTTTGTAATAAATATACACGGCGTAATATGCACAAAAATTCATTGTAAAAAATTTAAAAGTTTTAGTAATAAATTATTTTTAAAAAAAATTTTGAAACTGTATAACATACAATATTATTAATATATCATTTCTAAAACAAGCTTCTTTAATAATTGTTAAAACGTACTAAAAATACAGTATTTTTCTATCAATTTAAGTTATTGCATATTAAAACAATAATAATAATTTTTTTTAATATAATAACAGTATAATATGTTTTTAAATTCTATTACCAAAATAATGTATTGTGTTACGAAGAATAAAAAGCTATCGTTATTGTATTGAGCCGAAATATTTGTGAGAGAAGCATAGCAGAGCCAAAGCAATCTGAGACACAAAAAGAGTTTTCTATTCCGAGTAATATATACTATTTTTTTAAAGATTTCCAAACGAAACTAAACTATACAAAATAAAAATAAATACTAATGTATCTTTGGTTGATTAGGCAATTTCTGACGAATCAAGCAGTACATATTGCAATTTTTGCACTATTTCAAACATTTTTACTAATCAAATTAAATCGAAAATAAATAATTAAACTGTCAATTTATTACAAACTAATAATTTTTAATATGGTCGAAGGTACTGTCAATATAAATGCTACCTATGCAAACCTATGTCAGCCATGCTTGGTGCTGCCGCCAGTGGTATATCGTATCGTATATAATATTAATTACTAGTTACATTATATTACTAGCAACATAATTATTTCTCTTTTTCTATATAGTCAATATGAATATTTATTTTGTGTCTTGTTTAACATTAAGGAATTGATTAAAAAAAATTATTTACATAATAAATTTCTAACAATTAATTGTTAAAAATATTACTTATTATTTTGCAAAAACATTTTTAGTCGTGTATATAAAATAATCCGCATTAAACCAATTCTGAAATATATTTAACAATTAAGTGTAATAATACGTATATAATTAAAGTGCTATTAAGTATAATAAATCCAGTTTGTTCCTAGCAAAACTTTAAAGAAATTAAAATCATAATGTTTATATAACAAAATTTAAATCTCAATAATTTCTCAAATAAAACAGTTGGAGAAAGAAAGCGAAAAAAAAAGCGAAGGCTTAGCACGCAACGCCTACTGCGATATTCTAAGTTTACCATTTTATCAAAAGTTCGCATTTATTCATTAACAAGTCATTAAAGGGTCGGACCGTCGCACGTATTTAGTGTTTTAAGGGAAGGGAAGGGGGAGTTACTATAGGGCCCGAGCTAAATTATTTCATCTCGAAAACAATCTTAATTTCGGGTGATTTATGAACTTTTCACTAGAATATTTCGTTTATAATTGAAGGTGCTGTGTGTATTATATTTTGCGTGCGCGCTGCGTGAGTTTGTTCAGTTGTTTGTTTGCCATTTAGGGGGTAAATGAGGACGAGAAACGGAAATCACACCCGTTATTCCCCCACATACCGTACCTACAAAGCTAGCATTATAGTAGTTGACACTTTATTTCTAAATTTTTGTTGGTGGTAATGTAATTAATAAATGTATGAATTTATAATAATTTAAAATGTTTTATATTTCTATTTATTTTAAGTATTTTAATATAATTTTCTTTCCATGCATAATACATAGTCTAAAAACATATTTTTATTGTAATTAACAATTTTTGAGAAGTTAAAATAAAAAACTTTTTGCAGATACCAAATATTTCTTTTTTAAAATTTGAATTTTTTTTTGTGAATTTTTTAAAATTATTAGTTATAAATACCAGGAAACATTAATTTGGAAACAATATCAAAAATTAGTTTTGCAAATAAATATAAACATATTTATTATAAAATTTTAAATGTTTTTCTTCATAATTATACAAAACTATATAGTTACAATTTTTTCAAAAATAAATTTCAGAATCATTTGAATTAAATTTAAAATATCAAGTACATTTAAATTTTTGTGCCTTGTGCAGTTATTTATTATAATCTGTAAAAAAATTATTTATTTATAAATGTAAATTTTAAAAATGCATTAAAAAATTAAAATTTACCAATTATTTAATCCTATTATCGTATATCTTTATAGTGAATCAAAACTAATAAATAATACTGCAAAAATATCGCAAAAAAATATCTATTTTATGAATGCATCAAGTAAATTACAAGGGGTAAAAAAAATGCGAAAAGCCAGGAAACCATGCATTTTATACGTCTGTATGTCACGAAATAATTAAACTTTAATTTTCTAATTAAAAATAAAGTCTAACGATGCTCTAGTTGCATATTTTGCGTTTGTCATTGCAAACAAATGTTGAATAAAATAGAAAAAGAAAAAAAAACTAAACAAAACGGCAGAAATATTAAAACAAATAAAAAGTTACTAATTTACGGGCCACTCGTGTCAACAGCTAATTAGAGACAAACTCTAAAAGAATTTTATTACTTTATAAAACGTGAAAATTCCACTCAATACGCGTGACACATGAAGATTATGAAACTATTACGTCATTTGCACATTTTATACACACATATATATATATATATATATATATATATATATATATATATTTATATGTGTTTTTTTTTTAGAAAAATACAAAAAAATTCAAGAAAAGGATGAAATATAAAAACAGAACAAGAAAAGTCACAGTAATAAATTAATGAAAATTCATTGCCAGTGCTTCAAACTTATTGGCACTATCTTTTTTATAAATTTATTAGAAATATACTGGCGCTTGAAATTTCAAAATATGTTTAGTTTCAAAAAAGTTTTGAGCAAAATAACTATTGCTTAAAAATAATGAAACATATTTACAATAAACAGTAAATTTTTGTTTACGAATAAAACAAAGCATTCCTGTCAATATATCTAAAGAAAGTCTATCAAAAGGTTATCAAGTATTTTGAATGACAATAATTTAATAATTATGCATTATGAAAGCTAATTATATGAATCGTTGTTACCTACATTGTAATCTAACCATATGGTTAATTAACTTGTTAACTGAAAAATCTATGAGGCGTTTCGAAAACTGTTGATAATCTGATATTTTGTTCATACTGGAAATTGTCAGTAATGAATTAGTATTTCTAACTTTATCGCATGCACAGTTTTTGTAACCTAATCTCTATTTTTTGTGAGTGACGACTTACAGTGTGAACAAGTTATAATGAAGTAGATACTTGGACATTTTTGTCAGATTTCAACCCCATTTCAACTATTTTTAACAAAATTGCGAATAAAAAGTTTTAAATTTTGAAATGATTTTGTTATAGAAGTGCTCCAAATTAAAAAATAAGCATTATTTTTTTGCAAGTACCCAATTAATAAAATTAACAGTTTTGTGTAATTTGGCCCTAAGATTTTTTACTTACATGAAAACTTTTTTTTAACATCTAAAACTCAACTATTAAAATAAGACAAAACCATTTTTTCCACCCTGTATTATAAATGACAATGTAAGGTCAATATGAAGTAAAAAAAATCCATTTGTGTTTTTTTTGCAGCAGTAGCGACAGGTCAAAAAAACTATTTACATTTAAAACAAATGAACTGCGACTTACGGGCGGCGTATAAATTAAAAAGCATCTTGATAAAAGTTTTCCCGTTGGCAGCCCTGCCTGCCAACTGTAAATGTATTCAATTGTTGATAACCTGCACGACTCTGCGGCAATGGCCAGCAGGTCGGTAAAGTAGAGAGTTACTATTTTCACTGTGGCGCTGCTGCAGTTCAGATGGGGATTGCCTGTTTACACCTACTATTAGATAAATTATGGGCCGCGTTAATATATACCACTCAAATGATTATTTTTTTCTTCGTTCTCGCGTCGTTTAAAGCGAAATTAATTTTATTTACTGTAAATACATCATTAATTTTAACTTTTATCTTTTTTTTGTAAACCAGTATTTAAAAGTATAATACATGTTTTACTTTTTATTATACAAAATATACAAGTATAAGAATGTAATTAAACTTAGAGTAAGGTGCAAGAAAATGAACACTTAATTTGAAAATACAAAGTAAATGTTTAATTTGAATAAATAATCTAATATGAGAAAGGGTCGACATTAAACAAATCATTATAAGAAAATTAATTTAAATTGACATTTTACTAAAAAATATAAACAGAATGTTACGTTCTCACTTACACTAGAAATTAAATTAATTGTACCACTAAACTTATATCGATTGAGTCTGAGTGATTTGGATCCCAGTATAAACTCTAGGTCCCTTGCTTGGCTACAACCCATACTATTGACAATACAAATAAAAATTATTAAGAAACTATATGTTCAGCTTCTCGAGAATGTAGCATCCCTATGTTCCACTTAGGAATTACGGAAACTGATAACAGTTTAAATAAGTAAGTTTTATATGTTCTGTGTTATGGAATTAATTATTAACAGAAAAATATTAGTCGCTTAATTTAAAAATAGATTTGTTTTTCTTTTAACAATAGCACATTTAACAACCAGCAAAGCAAAAACACTATATATCTATCATTTATTTATATTTTTATAAATCAATTTTGCTTACAGAATAATCTCTTTTGCGACCCATCTTCACCGCAAAAAGAAGATTTTGCGGTTGCAGCTTGTGATGCATGATCGCGCGCGTTTTGCAAAACTGTTAATTGAAATCACTTCCAGTTGGCTGGCAACCTGATTTCCGGCGCCCGACGACGATGACGACGACGCTGTCGCGTCGAGATAGAGTCGCTCGTTGCACATGTCTCAAGGGTGCATCGTCAACTCAACCCTTTAATCTGGTTAGCTTAAGGTTTCGGTCAAGTTGCAGAAAGCAGCTGACTGCAGTAAAGATTTTGTTTTCATTGGATGTATTTGCGAAATTGTTGCATTGTTGTTTGAAAGAGCTTAGTTTGTTAATGGTTGGAAGATATAGTTATAATTTGGTTCTATATTTGACTATGCTATAATTTATACATATATAAATGTTTTATATTTTAATATTAGTATATGCTACTGTTCAGGTTATTTGATTTTCAATGAAATCAAACGTGTGAACTTCTACGAGTATATCGTTATAGTTAACTACAGTTTTGTTTTCTAATTTTTTGAGAAACATTATATGGTGTAATTAAATCTTCATTTGTTTTAATCATTTTTATTTTGCATTATAATTTATTTACATTTAGTTATATTAATTTCATATATACGATCCCTTAAAATTAGTTTCTATTACATCTCCAAAAGTAAAAGTGATGTAACAAAACTAATTATTGTATTAAAATATTCTTTAAAATATTTAAAAAAAAAATACTTTTTTCTTTATTTATATATATATATGACAAAGTTATGATAAAAATAAACAACGGTCACCTTTTAGAATATTTACTTGAAAATGTCCAAAATTCTACACCTTGTATACACGTTTGATTCCATCAAAAATCGAATATAAAAAATAAAACTTTATATCAGGATTATTTATATTTTCTTAAGTTTAAAGCTAGTTTTATACTACAATCAAGAATGTAAAAGTTCCTTTTTATTAAAATTTAAACAAAGTAATATTTTTGTTATAACACAGATATGATTTTTGACAATAAATATTTTAAAACTATTTCTAAAATGTATTTGTAATTAATTTTTAACTTTGGTGTTTTTAATATAAAAATGAATTTAAATATTAATTTAAATTTTGCTTTAATTGCAATTGTTTCGAGATAAAAAGCATTACATACTATAGTATAAAAAGGAAATCGATTTGGAAAATCTATCTAGTTAGAACTGCTACATTAACGGCCTGACCTGAAAAATACTAAAGAACTTTAATCTGGAAGTTTAAAAAAATAATTAATTTATCTATTATTTTCATACAATTAGTAAAATTTACTCGTATATTTACTAGTATATTTTAAAATTATTGTTTAGCTGTTTTCTGTTTTTTATTATGCAAAAACAGTTTCCCAAGAATTTTAAATTATTATACTGTAATTTACATACATGTTTATTAACTCTTGCAAATTATTTAAAAAATATATGTGGTTCTGTGTAGAATATTAGCAGTTATAAATAATATCCTGTAATACACTGGTTATTATAACATAATTATATCATTAAACGATTTGTAACTAGAACTACACAAAAAACCCATTTTATATAATCACCCTATAACAACTAGTTGCTTGTAATATTATGAACAAACGAAACCTAATTAGTTCGGCTAACAATATAATCAAGTCATAAAGATAAACACAATTTTAACTTACATCAACATATCTATTTGGATATTGCCAGCATTTCGCCATTTTTATGCACGAAATAACCTATAAAAACTAGTTTTCCAGAGCAAAAGATTGTTTAAAAGAGAAACTTTTACGTTCAGCAAGTAGTTTCATAAAGCCCGAAGTTATAGAGTTTTTACCATAAAACAAGATCATGGTAGTTTGCGTAAAGCAAAAATTTGCCCGCTTGATAATCATAGTAGGCTGGTTGTAACCATCAAAACGATAATGGGAGGCAATATTGAAGATATTATATCCGAAGTATATATACACGTAAATTTAAACGAGTTTAAATTATCGTGGTAAAAATTTTCCCGTATTAGATGTTCACGCTAATGTAAGACTTGTTACCGATTTTTTCACAGTACTAAATATAATGATTGTTATGTACATGTTGGATTACTTAGTAGTAATTGCAATTTTATATTTTGTAATACTAGTTCACTTTGCTTTACACTTTAATTGTCTACAATATGTCAATAAATGTAAACAATGTAAACAAACAAGTTTGTTTCCTAATAGTTTTTAAGTGATAGACCATAATTAAATATATTATTAACTCAGCAACGTGATTTATTTGTCAACTGATACTACAAAGACAATTGACAATCTACTTACGAAGTTAACTACTGATTAAATTAATAATTAATAAGAGTTTTATGCAAACTTGCGCTTTAAAAATTTATTTGTATATTTTACTTCTAGCTCTATTTATCTGGTTAATTAATTTTCTTTAAAATAAAAAGGCTTTAGAATTTAGTTTTATATTAATTTTAATTAAAAATTGATGTTTTGACGTACATTATCATCAAGAAAATGATACAAATGATGATAATGATGTAGATATAGAATTTATTTTAAATATTTTAACTAGATTCGAACATTTTGAGAGTCAGCCCCAGCAGTTCATACGTGTCGATGGTTTGTTAGTTGAGCCGGGGTGCCAGAGCCAGAGGTACTCTGTGTGCGTGCCGTCACGCGCGTCAGCCAACACGCTACCAGCTCGTATATGCGTGTCGCGCGATAGCCGAAGCACGCGGGCCGGATTAGTCCGGTCGCTCCGGCCGTTCCGTTGCCGTGTGTAGCATGTTCGTGCCAGCACGCTGGTCGAGGCTAAAGCCAAACAGATTAGATAATGTTATGGCAGCCCTAAGCGTGGTGGTGGTGGTGTTGCTGAATTTTTAGCTTTTATCGCTAGCTGCTTTTTCGGCTGCTGGAATTTGCTTTTTTTTTGCAAAAGGTTTCTGGCTAACGTGTTATATATGTTGAGTTTTTATGGAGAAATTTATTGTTAAGTTTGTGTATTTGTAAATTTAAGTACTAATTGGAAATTTATGTAGTATTTTTGTAACAAAGTGTTTTTTATTAATGTACATTTATACAGTTTTATTTTTTTGGATTTAGTCATTTAAAATTACTAGTGTTTTTTATCAAATAAGTTTCTACTTACTAGTTATTTTTGAATCTAGTAATTTTTATTATAAAACATCTTATTTTTTGAATAAAAATTTTTTAAAAAAATAATTATAAACAGTTATACAGTTTTGCATAGTTTTCATTTTTAACAGATAATAATTTATTTAAAAAAATATATCAACCCGATTAGGCCCGGCTCGGCTCTCTAGTAGGTATTTTACTGATAATTTTAAAAATCACTGCAGTTTGAAATAAGTATGCTTGTAAAATAGATTTATTTTTTTATACTAAAACAAAGTTATGTTTTTTATTGCCAAGAATAAATCTATGTCTACGATTTGAATTTATTTTCTATTGCTATTTTATACTTATCATAAAATAAATATTTCGAGTCGATTTTAAAAATAATATATTTTAATTAATTATTTTATAAATAAATTTACATGAAAATATTTGTAGCATTTTAAACTATTCATATCTTTTATGAAAATAATTTCACATTTATGCATTCATCCCCCTGAAGTACTCATAAACCTTTTGAATCGTATTCTCGTAAAACGTACATTTCAGCAACATGATAGCAAATGTCGTCACAACTAATTATGTTTTGAGTTATGCTCGAGTTAGCGTATCCCATCAGACGGGAACGTCAACATTTCTATCTTCGTTGTTGCGTCCTTGTGCCGCGCCGCGCTTGTCTTCGTGATGGAGCTGAGACACTTCTCCAGTGTATAATTTACAAGTGATGATCATGAATTATGCGCTAAGTTATACATGTGTAAACACTATGCATGCAAATACATAAACTGGGCTAATGTAGCGCAGATACGCGATGTGAGTTACGTACAGTTACAGAAGGTGACTGTAGAATAATGGTTTCGGGATCTGTTTTGAATGGGGCAAGGTTAATATGTCTCCATTGTAAACATTTCTCTAATGTTTTACAGGGTATGTTGCAAATTTTGTTTGTTCTGTATGACAACAAATTTTTTTTGTGTAACATAATTGAATCATGTTTTTTTTTTTAATGCTATGAGTATAATAACAAAATACATGTAAGCTAATGAGAATATAATACGCATGAGCAATTTTAATTTTAACGCCCAATGTTTGAATTGTTCAAATTTTTATGCTTATGCTTAAAACTAATCCTACAACGGAAGTCTGAATGTATTTTCAAAATCATTTACTTTAACTAAATATAATACATATTAATAAACTAAATATGTAAAAAAATTAATTTATTCTAAAGAACAAAAATTTTTATTTGTTGAAAAACTATACTTAAAGTAAAGAATTGCATCAAATTGAAAATAAAACCATATTATTTTATCAATGGTTTATTCTGTATTTATAGAAGCAATAATGAAAAAAATAATAATCAAATTATAATTGATTTTCTTCTTCAAATACGAAAAAGTAAATAACAAATACTAATAACTATTTTTATTTTATAAAAATCTTAGATTTAAAAACCTGAACTAAACTTTGAACTTATTGTTAGTTACCAGTTTATCAAAATATATAATATTTGAACCGAAATATAATTGAAAACAAATTAAATATTTAAACCAAAAACCGTTTTTAAAAGCAACTCTGTTTCTAGATTTAAAAATATTTCTATTTGAAAATGTTATTACAAACCTTACTGACATGTCATAGACACCTACAAAAATCGTTATTTTAGTAATTAAGTAGCAGATTCATAGACATTTTTCTTTTAAAATATCGGAATTGAAAGTACTAGGAAATATTATTAAAAATGTAAATAATCAATTAACATATTGTTTAGTCAAACATAAATGTCATTATATTCCTCATATATACACAATCTGTCAACAACACTGTGACAAATCTCCCACCATTAACCTTAATTTTTAATGTTTTTTTTTTTTTTTCTGAAACCAACGTACATTCCCGAACTTATGTAGCCCCCAAAGCTAGCTGGTTAAGCTGCAGCGACAGCACGAAGCTAAGTTTTCCGGTGGTTGGTGGCATGAAAATGATTTATGAAACGGAAGAATGATATGACGTCATCCCTGCTGGGGCGCTAAGTACCGATTCAGTTGATAACACCGGCTCGGTAATTGATATCTCACCTTTGCCTTCGCGTTTGCCCGGCGATTACCTAACCAAACACGCTAGGCTAGACCGCTCTTTCCTTTTGCTTAAGTTTACCGATTAGAGCTTATTTATGCCATTGGTGAGAAGTTTATTTCTATTACTAGTTTCTATATTTAGAATTATTTGGTAATAAATTAACTTCTAATAAATTCTATTATATAATTTTTCTAGTATTAATAAAATTATAACGCACAATTTTTGACTAATTACAGTACTTAAAAACTTTAACTAGATATTCCACAAATTAAGGCAGTTACTAGGATACCATGCAGTTGATAGAAAATCTGGCGTTTGTCAAATTAAAATGATTTTAATATTTATAATATTACTTAAGTGATAATTTTGGCGTAAATAAAACTTACCTATTAAATTATAATAAAAGATATAAAACAAATTATAAAGATTAATTAAAAATAAATGATAACAAATTTTTTTATATAATATAATAATAGTAGGTATAATTTGTTCGGCCTATATAATATACAAGGTCGCTAAAAGTAAACATAAATACGTATGAACTATAATTACAATACGTGGAACTCAAGTTAACTTTCAGAAACTTTCATGACAACTATATTATATGTCATTTGCTTTTTTCCGATCAAGATAACGTTCATTCTATATGAGTTAATAACAATGTTTTTAATACGTCCTACTTTGTATAAATTTGGAAGTAAATAATAACCGAATTCGGTTAGGCTCACGAAACGAGAAAAAAAATAATATAAAATTGGCCTTCATTGTAATCAAATAATTGGGGCTACATAAAAATGTATTTACAGCTTTGAGAAATAGAAACACACAGAAGGAAAAACAGTTAAAAAAACGCAACAACTATAAAAATGTGTTGACAGTTCTAGGCGGCTATTATGTTTCATGACAAACGGAAAAACAAATGAAAAATAAAATCATTTTTATGATGTTTTATTGTTGGCGATAATAAATTTAATGTATACCCAGAATTTTTAAAAAATTCTTTGGTTTATGGCAGAAAATGTTTGTTTTCAGATTTGATAATATTTATAGATTATACATATATTTTGAAATTAAGAATTTAATTTAATTATCATTTATAATATTATGTAAGTCAAATACTGTTTAAGTAACTTGTTACATAAATAATATTGAAATATTTGTTTATTGTTTTTAAGTCACAAATACCAATTTTTAATTATACAAACATTATAATTATTATTTTAATCAGATTTTCAAGAATTGTACCGATAATTTTGAATAGACTTATCTCAATTTTTTGTAATTTTTATTTTTTGAAAATTATAATTAACAAGCATTAACTGATCGTTTCTTAACGAGATTAATTTAGTTCATATTTTCTATTTGTTAGAAATTGTGCAAATTTATTTCAAATAAACGATTTGAAAGTGGATTATATAGATTTTGTAAAAAGTCACTTGAGTACAAAGAAGTTTAGTTTAGTTTGAAAATGTGTAATATTATTTCAGATTTTCAGAATTTCAGATCAAATATAAATTAATTTTTTAACAATATTAAATAAAAATACCGTTTTTGAATTTTTTTCTTCAGCTTAGTTGCATGTTTTGTATTATTCATCTGAAAAACATACATTTATTTCTTGTTTATTTAATTAATTTTGAGAAGGGTTCATCTGAGAAAAATAAAAATACTATTTTCTCCAGCAATATATGTTTTGTAAATTTTTAATCTTATGTTTTTCCGACTACTGTAAAAATCAATTGTATCCAAGTTTAATTCAGTTTTTTTACATCTCTTTTACAACTTTATTTTCTAGAGATAAGTCCTTTTCTAAATTTTCGATTCAATTAGAAATTATATTTTTGGGTCTATGTTAGTTCCTGGCATACGCAACTGGCATATGCCAATATTTTTGTATAGTTTGTCAACTTTCAGACAATAGTGGCCATATTCAACACATTTTTAGTAAAGACAAATTTGGTAATTTGTGTAGTATAAAAAAAATATATATTAAATTATTAGGTTGGTGAATAATTATCAGGCGTTTTTTTTTGGAAATAAAATAATATTTTTTATTAAAAAAAGTAAACAAAACAGCAATTTTTATGAACAAATAACCCATCTACAAAATTGCCCTATAATTATGCACCAACTTAATATATTTTGATTTAATTCTGGGACATATTTTAAACTGCACGTCAACAAAAATTGAGCAATAATATCTCGAGCTATGCTGTACTACTACTCAATAAAATTCACTGTGTAAAACGATATGCCTGTAAGCATTCCACAATAAGGCATCAGCATAGCAGATACCCATTTACTTCTCCATACCAAAATGAACCTCTCTATACTTCTACCAAAGTTCAGTTCCATATACACACATCTATACAAGAACTGCTAGCTGCAACCAGAGCCACGAAGCAAACATATGGGGTTGACATTTAATAGGCGAGCCGTCATTTTCAGTTCGACGCCGAAGACGACGACGGTGACGACAGGCGTTACTTAGCGTCGTTTACGGTATGATATGGTTTACACTCACTTAACGCGCATGTCATATGCAATTTGCTGCCGACACGCATGTGATACGTGCAATTGCAGATTGGCTGACTATGGATGTAGCTTTATATGTTAAGATCATGCGAGTAAAGTGTGGCACTGAAGGTAGCTAATGGTTGTATTAGCTACAGGAGACTTGTGTTCTTAGGTTTAACTTGTAATTTTAGTATGGGAGTCGTGCAGGGTTTATAGGTACATAATTTTACATAATAATAATACAAAAAAAGTTTTTTATAAAAACTGTGTAAAAATTCAAATAAAACTATGGAAATAATGTGAGTATAAATAAATAATTTTTTTGTACTTTATACAAGTATTAAAAGATTAAAATATTAATGTTTGTGCATAATTTACCAATTAATTATTTTTTTAACTTATAACTGCTACAACATAAAATTTGCCACTTGTATTTTTTAAATATTTATTTTATAGAAATATATTGTTTATTACATTAAAATGTGTAAAATAGTTTATTTTTTTTGTTCTGTTTTTGAATAATTCACAAATATTTTAAATTTATAACAACTTTTAAGTTTATAAAAATAAAGAAAAAATTATATATAGATTGTTTTCAGATATTTCAAAGAAACTTTTAATGTAAATTTTTTTATATTATTTACCTATATTATTTGAGTTTTAAGTATCCAACAAAAAAATGTATGATTTTTTTAAATTATTAAAAACATTATTTATTATGAATTATGTAAAATGCCATTAAACTAAGTAGACTGTGACAAAAAATATATTTTTTAAAGTCTTAAGAAAGGTTAACAGTGGTATAATTTATTTATATATTGTTACAAATCGAAAATTAGAAAAATAATTTTAAAATATAATATGTATATATATATATATATATATATATATATATATATATATATATATATATACAGTTTTATTTTAAAAATAACAACCAATTTGTGTAAAATAATAACAAACATAATATAAAACAAAATAAATGCAATTTTATTTAAGTTTGGTACGTGCTGCCTCTACAAGAACGCAACCAAACCTACTATTTCAGCTTTTTACTCGCAGATGTCTCTACCAGTATTATTTTAAGCTAACCATTTTCCCAACTCAAGCAATCGATTGGATTCTGTTCTCCTAATACCAGGTGTTGTGTAGGAAAGTGCCGTGTTTTGTTTTTCGTGTTATTTCCCTTCCCCTCCCAACATAAACATTCACTCGCAAACCATGGACAAGATATGTGCATTCGTTCAAGTTGATATTTTTTCCTCCGACAAATTTGGTAATTTGTAGATTTGGACATTAACACTGCGTGTAGATATGTTTGTCTCTCCGAGTTTGTGAATGCTAAACGATGATGAAATGAATTTATTACGTAGTTTTTTATGGAAAAGAGTTTATTGGGTTTTTCCAAACATTATATGATGTTTCTTTTACGCATACAAACACATATTTACCTGTGTGTGTGTGTGTGAGTGTGTGAGTATTTCGTATCGATTGAAAATTATACGGTTATAAATTATGTTTGCTTGTATAAAGAACGTTGTTAATTAATTATGTGCAATGAATGCATTTTAGTTACGTTTATTTGATTGTTTTATTATCATATACATGAATTTTTCAAATTAATTTAGATCGACTTATTTGAAATGAAAGATTTAGTACAATTTTAAGAAATTTCGTACTGTTTGATGTCTAAAGCTTTTTGAAATTAAATTACCATGAAAAATTGAAAAAAATCTTTATTATTGTACTGAAGTCATTAAATAATTTTATATAATTAATTATTTTGTATTTAAAAAATTGTAAAGCTTATTCAAATTTATTGCTAATTAAATATTTATACAATTTTTCAAATAACATTTAAGATTTTATTTTTGTTAAATATTTTAGATGAAATATATTTAATATTTTATTATTTTGCAAATTTGCAATATGATAAATATTTTTATATTTTTTTATAATATATTATACGTATTATAAATATATATAATAAATATTACTATTAGAATAAGATCTAATATTTCTCTATATTGGTACAGTAACCAATATTTTTTGAAGAAATAATAGACTTTTTTAGTATAAGTAAAAAATAAAATATATTATGCTATTAAAATTGTGATAATATTATAGATGAAATAAATATGACAATATATGTATGAATAATTTAGTCACACGGCTGCTATTATGAACTCGGTTTTAAAATTGGTTTTAACTTAACTAATACCATCATTTTTAAATCATCATGAAATAATATATATATATATATATATATATATATATATACCGGGTGTTCGTTCGTCAAGTTCGTATGGGCGTTTAACATGTAATTTCGATAAATTGCGAAGTACTACTTTCTCGAGTAAAATTCGAAGAAATACTTAGAATACTTTTCGATAGGGCATAAAAGGTTCTATTATCTGGTTTTAGCTTTAATTTGCTAGCATGTGCCGTTTGGGCGCTAGAATTTTTTTTTGATTTTTTGGTTTTTATTTTTTTTATCAAAAACTATGAGGTGTAGGAAAATAAGCATGACATGGAAAAATGCGGAATAATGAGTACGATAATTGAGTGAAAAAACTATTAATCTACGATGAATCGTTTAGTAGAAAAAAATTAAAAACTGAATTTTTGAAAATTTGACAAGGGGGGACCCTTAAGATTTTTTCAAAATAAGACTTTTTTCAAAATTTGCTCAAAAAAATCTGAAAAAATTCAGTAACATAGAGAAAAAAATTAGCTGCATAATAGCTAAGTAACTTTTTTCTCTACCTCATTCTGGTTTGGCAGGAAAAATTATTGAAAATTCTAAAATGTTTTTTAGAATTTTTAATAATTTTTCCTGCAAAATCAGTATGAATTAGAGAAAAAAGTTACTTATCTATTATATAGCTAATTTTTATCTCTATGTTACTGAATTTTTTCAGATTTTTTTGAGCAAATTTTGAAAAAAGTATTATTTTGAAAAAATCCCAAGGGTCCCTCCTTGTCAAATTTTCAAAAATTCAGTTTTTAATTTTTTTCTACTAAACGATGCATTGTAGAATAATGGTTTTTTCACTTAATTATCGTACTCATTATTCCGCATTTTTCTATGTCATGCTTATTTTCCTACACCTCATAGTTTTTGAGAAAAAAAATAAAAACCAAAAAATCATCAAAAAATTCTAGCGCCCAAACGGCACATGCTAGCAAATTGAAACTAAAACCAAATAATAGAACCTTTTATGTCCTATCGAAAAGTATTCTAAGTATTTCTTCGAATTTTACTCGAGAAAGTAGTATATCGCAATTTATCGAAATTACATGTTAAACGCCCATACGAACTTGACGAACGAACACCCGGTATATATATATAGGTAAGAAAATTAGTGAAAAAAAGAATTGGTGGAAAAAATATATAGTGAAAAAAGAATTGGTGGAAAAAATCTATAGTGGAAAAAAGAATTGGTGGAAGAAAAGTATTGGTGGAAATAATGGAGTGGAAAAATTGTGGTACAATCATTTTTCCTTTATTCTCATCTCATCTCATTATGTTGTAAAAAGTAAACGTTTATTTTTTGCAAAATTAATTTTTGGCTTTCTCTTGAATAAAATGTGTTTTTGTTATATTTATTATTATTAAATCTATAAATAAACTATTTTAACATTAAAAATTGAAAATATTTCTATAAAATTATCACTAGATAATCGATGTTTGCAATCTAATTTTCTATCAACTAACTTTGCAAGTTTAAAATAAGAAAATTACAATTTGCCTAAAACGACAAGCGTAATTTCCTTGTTTGCAAATCGTTTTGCAATGCGACCGTCCTCCGTTCGTTCATAATATTAACTCATTCTTGTACTGAGTGAATCCATCAGCGTCGCGTCGAGCGACGCTAAGCGGGGACGCAACTACATCCGGTGGAGAGTCTATATGCGCACATATGCACAATTTCTAAGCATGTAATATTGCAGTTTAATGGACTTTCGCCCAGCGCTAATGATTGATGTCTGAAATTGTATATTTTGTGGATTTGGTGATAAAGTCTTATTGTCTGTTGTTCCATTGCAATTAACAATGCTGATTAAGTTTAATTATAATCTTGAATAATGGTTGATTAAAACAGAATTTAATGGTTGATAATTCAAATAATAATATTTGTTATTAACCTTGTTAAAGTTTCCGGCGTTGCTCAGGTTGCTCTAAACTTTTAATATTCAATCACTTGTGTAATATACATACATTATATAATTTTAGTGCCAGTTTAAAATATTATTTATTATTTTAATAGTAATAATAATTTGCTATTTTATTTATATTATGTGTTTCAGTGTAGTTTTAAATGTGACTGTCATAAGAGCAAAGCTAAACAAATGAACTGAAACATTCAAAACCGAGTTTATAATATCAGTCAAAATGTGGAGTGGAAATTTTAAATTATGTAGTAAAAACCAAATATTTGTGCAGTTGAATTTTAAGTTTTGAACGAATATTTTTTTAATATTAAATATTCAAAACAGCATGCGTATATTTCCTCCAAAAAATATTTTTTTATTTCTTATGATTAGTATTTATTTATGATATTGTTTGTGATTATTGTGTTATTTTTCTGAAATTATTTATTTACTTTATATTAATATAAATAAATAACAGAATATTTATATTGTATGATAGGGTTTGACAAATAAATAAAAGTAAATAAATATATTTATTTGAAATTCATTGACTTTTCTTTATAATATGACTTTTAAGTTGAAAAAATTTTTATATCAATAAGTTAGCTTTTGAAAAAATAAATAAAAAATTGCATAAATTTTATAATTTATGTATAAGTGAGGATAAAATTTATAATAAGGTTTTATTTATGATTTTGTTAATATTATAATCTACCAAATAGACTTAATCTAGTTATAATAATATTGCAGATGAAATAAATAAATTTTATTTATAATATCAAATGTAGAAAATAGTAAACATTTGCTGCATGCTTTATTATGTATTATTTCATAAACTAAATGGTGAAAATATAATGAAAAATGGTATTCGTTAAAAATAATATGTTTCATAAAAAGCCTCTAGATATAGTCATACTAAATAATTATTTTCTGCATATTATGTTTATTGTTGTTTTACTATTTTTGTTTGGTTTAAAATTAATAATATAAATGCATTTTTGTTATTTGTAACGAAAAATATTTTATTATTCCGTATATTAATTTTAGCTCTATTTGCATGTTTATATTTCATTAATAATTTATTTTAAAAAAATATAATTTCTGTTTTTTGTGTTAAAAATTGGTATAATGTAACTTATAATTAAATAATGATAGTTTTTTTTAAAATGACAAATTAAATTGCAGTTTTCATTTTTTTTTTTAACTTTTTTAAGCACTCTTCTGATATTTTTTCAAATTATATATTTTGTTCTTCCGCTAAATATGTATTTCGAAATCTTCCATTATTAAATTACAACAAACACTAAACTGAATGATGCATCAGTAGACAAAAATCACTGATTAAAAATTTTATTTCTATTTTTAGAAGAGAATATTTTATTAGGTATATAAAGATATTTTTAAATTCTTACTTAATATTTATTTATTGTTAAAATATAAATATAAAATTTCATATTTTAATGTTATATTCGAACCAAAAGGTTTACTCCAATTTTAAGTTGAATTTTTTAAGCAAAAAATGTTCGTCTTATGATCAGAGAAATACGGAATATTATATATATATATATATATATATATATATATATATATATATATAAAAATAATAAAAATAATTTTAAATATATATTAAAAAATGTTTTGCTAAAAAAAGCTTATGAATAATGGTCAATGCTTTGAATTATTATGTATTTTATTTTAGTACTAAAGTACTATCACGCAAAAATAAACATCCTCGTCATAAAAACTAATGAAACAAATAATTATACTAAAGTAAATTTCCTGTTTCTTTATATTTTCAATACAGTAATAAATTCCTTCCACTGTTATTGAGTATATTCGAAAGTACCATCATAATTTTCTAGAAAATAATGAAATTCATAAACCCGGCACAATAACAATTTTATATTTATAGCATCGAAATTGGCCCAGTTTCGAAAAGCGTAACATCAAAAATGATATGATAACCTCTTCCGATCGGCATTTTGTTTCTGTTTGACCATGACCAAAAAACAAACAAAAATCATGTTCCATCTTTTTCACACCCATTTTCCGACCTATAAAGCTGTCTTGCTCCAACCATTCTTTTTTTTGTAAGCGCGGAATAACAGTTACAGGATGTGCTCCGTTTCCACACTTAATTCTGTCTTGGACGCTCTCCAAATTGCATTAGGACTCTCGTTCAACTACACTAAGTTGTCTAACGGACGCGAATGCTTGGGAAACGTTTTCGGATCCCGTTTTGAAGATGGCGTGATTGCTGTCCTGTTTTCGTCTTCTATCTTCTTTATTGAGTTTGTTGCATCGTTTGTCCGCTCGGTTAAATATTGTTTTGCAATGATTTGTTTGAGTTTCATTTGACAACGACTGATATTTTATTCGATGTGATTATTAGCTGGTTTGAAGTGCTTTTGAAGTTGAGTAATAACTTACAAAATCGTTGGTTATAACCAATAAAAAAATTGCACTTAGTAATTAATAATATCTAATAGTCAAGAAATGCATATATCATAAACTTATTTGTGAATAAGATTGAAAAAAAAATTCTACTACTAAGATATCATGGAATTTTTATATTATAATTATTTTATTGTACGGTCGTGTAAGTTGAACTTACTACACTTTGACAAATTTTAATAGCAATGTGAATGTTTTTTATCATATGTTTACTTAGATTTTACAGGTATTAGTGAATTACAGTCTATTCTACAAGCTTCTTACATTTTGAAATCACTTTTCGATTTTCAATCTATAATATAATTATTCAAAAAATAATTTTCTAACAAATGTTACACAAATTTGTATATCGTTATATTAATTTATAAATGAAGCAGTTATTTATTTATTTAATTGCAAAAAGTTACAATTTTATGGTAACCACATGTTTATTATTATTGTGATTTAAAAAAAATACTTACTAAAATTTACAAAAATAAATTAAATACAAACATTATATTAAATTTTATAAATTAATTGTAAAAAACAAATAGTATACGATACATAATTGGTAAGTATTAGGTACATAATAAAAAAATATGAGAAATTAAATAAAAGCATGCTTTAATCTCGCTTTTTCAAGTCTTTCTTTTATTTATAGTGATTATGTTATAATGTACTTACTAATCTTATATTATAATATAGCATAAAATTTTATTCATATCAGCTCAAAAACTACAATTTTCTATTTTATTGTTTCAGAAAATGTATAGTATAAAACTCGTATAGATTGTCCATTTTCCAGTCGTACAAATTTTCATAGTCGTTAGAAATGAGTACAATTCTATGTGCATGTTGTACAGTATATAATTTTTTAAAAATTAATTAATAAAATGCAATTAACAACCAGCAAAATATATGTGGAAAATATCTGCTCCACAGACCTAAATTGCGTCTGTGTTAAATAAATAGAAGAGCACCGCGCGCGGCTAAATGTAATTGTATCTGTTTACAATATCGGAGGAATGTTGGCAATGGTAAATACATAAAGGGCGCTAAAGTCCATAAATTGGAAAAGCGAGTGAAACGGTGTTTGTTTTGTGTGACTGTGTGACAACGGTGTCGACGAAAACGGCGATATTTCATTGCCGCATTAAATGGTCCAGAATGTATTTCACAGAACTTATTATGTGCACTACACTATTTTATTTCGATGCACCAGTTGTCAACAAAAATGCGTACAGTGTTTTTTTCCCTAATTTTGCTCATACGTTTATCCATTTAAATTTTTAAATAATAATTTACTTTGTGATATTTGTGTATATACAGTATTTATAATAAACTAACGGTTGGTTGTAAATAAAATTGTATTTTTAATAAAATACTATTATCGTACGTGATATTCAGTTTTTAAAAATGCATACGTGTAATATAATTATATAATATATTTGTTTATTTTAATTAACTAATATATTTTTTATATATGCGTTTTAGGCAAGTGAGATTTTGAATTCTTATTTCATTGTTTAAGCAATCAAAATTTTATACTCAAAAGTTTGTAACCAACAACAAAATTGAACTTGAAAGCTCTGAAGAATTATCGATTTTTCCATGGTAGCAACTGTCACATTACAATTATTTTAAAATGTCATTCATATCAAACCAAAAAGTGTAATTTTCAATTGTGTCGTGAAAAAGTGTAATATAGTACAACTTTTACTTATTTGAATAAATTGCAATATTCGAATTTAAAATTACAAGTTTTTTACATAATACATACAAAGACAACAAACTTTCGAATAGATAGATAGATAGATTACATAATACATAAAAAATTGAAAAATTTTGATAGTCAAGTTGTATATCATTTTTTTTTTTTTGTAAAAGCTATAATTTTTAACAATTTATGAGGTATAAATTTGAAACCCTACAACAAGCAGTTTTAAATTTGGAATAATTTTTACTAATTTACTCTAATCAACAATCTTTGAAGGTGTAATTACTAAAATATTGTATTATTAATAAAATTTTCCTTTCTAAATTAACTGGACCATTATAATTTCTAGCATTACCCTCATAACAATATTTTACAATATCGATAAAACTAAAAACAAATCTAATATCAGAGAAATACAAATAACAGATTCGAAACATCAGACAAATTCCAGACACAACTAGCTCTCGTGGTGTTTGTAACCGCATGCTACCGCCTCCAGCGGCGGTTTACCGTGCCGCCCCCAACTATACATAGAAGTACGTAGCGGTAGAGACAGAAGCGATAACGGAAACAACAGTGAACGGGCGTGATATTGACCGGATATCACAGTTAGAATCATCCTGATGTGTTTGCATCCCTTATATCAATGCAGTTAGGATTTATTCACGCTGAAGAACAATAATTGTTGATTATTTTATTTATTAGCAAAGAATAAATAGTTCATTAGAGAAGAAAATAAAATAGTTAAATTTCATTTAATTCAAATCAAATGATTAGATTTTAGATTATTTGTCTAGTTAATTGTATGTTTCCAATAACAATATTTATATTAAAATAAAACGGCTTTAGGATATAGTTCTGCGTTGAGTTTCGTCGAAACGTCGATTTTATATAAATATTAATACAGAACTTTAACCTAAAACAGTTTTATTTTAATAAAGATTGTTATTTATGAAAATAAAGTTTATTCATCTGGATGACTAATTTATTATTATTATATATGAGTAGAATATATTTTATCATTTTATATTTTTTATTCTGGCATAAATAGCATTTCAAAATTATTATAATTGGACTTACCTTGTCTTCTTGTCAGATATTTCAAATGCAATTTTGTAATTAACCTGAAACGGTTGAGTAATTAATTTGCAGATTATACAAAATTTAATATTAACAAATGTAATAGATATTTCGTAAATTAAAAATAAAAATAAAAGTAGATACGACTAATTAAAATACGAAAATAAAAACAATGAATTTTTGCAACTTATCTATAAGTAAAAACAACAGAATTCCTAAATTGTGAATGTATCCTTATTGCAACTGCTATACCAGTTTTATATGACATAGGTCTCTGTGCAGCATTATCCTTGCACCCCCTAATTCATTATTTTATAGTCGTGATATATATATATACGAGTGGGTGGCCGGTATAGGGGTTTGTATATAGCATGGATTATTGTCGGGGTTGGTTTTGATCTAAGGGATATAGTTATACGAATACTACGTATAGTTTTGTGCTATGTATAAATGATAGATGTTGCTTTCTTGTCAAAACATCATTTATTTTTGGCTAGTTTAGCTTATTGGGGCTGTTTTATGTGATGAGATGTTTTTATCATAATGAAATTTGTTAGCAAATGAATTAATTCATGTGCTATATTGTATCTTCAAATTATTATAAAAAGTAATCAATGAATTAACGTATCTCGCATAACAAAATTTTCGCTAATAATTAATTATTCATCAAGCACAATAAAATTTAATGTTTTAAAAATATCAACAAACCAGCAAGTGATCAGTCAGTTTAAAAATACAACTAATAAATTAGTTTTTTTACTATCTTATTAGAAAATGAATTTTTTGCACTCTGTTTTGTTAGAAAATTACTTTCCCGCATATTGTTAATTATGAATTTGTTTATTCTAAGGCATATTTGTAATTTAGAATATATTGTTTTATTTGTTACAAACAAGTAAACAATACAAATTATTTTTTTGTTAAGATGTTCATATAAAAAAGTGTTTTTATTTTATTTTACGAGATATACATGAAACGAGCAATACATGAAACTCATTTCGACAATTTTTTTTACAAATTATTTATTTTATTTATGGTATGAATAAAAGTATTTCGAGAATGAATATTTCCAACTGATACGAATAGAACAGCTTATATGAGAAATATTATGAATGTGGATAAAACAAAAGTTGCTTGGCATATATTTATTTCTGGTTGAATGAAAAGTAATTATTCCACACATTAGTTTTGTTGGTCAAAAATTACGTAATAATAAGCAATAATTACCATAAAAAAAAAATTTACTTGCATTGATTTTAAAATAACTTATGTATAAAACTACATAACTTAAAACTTTAAATATATGGTTTTATAGAATTCCGTAAACTAACAGATAATAAAATTATTCTGAAAAATATGCATTGAAAAATGTTTTCAATCTACATGTTCTGAAAACCCAGTCATTGAACAAAGTGTTGATGCTTGTAAAACAATGCAACTAAATATACAGAATGCATAAAACGGACGTAACACATGAAAAGACAGTGAAATTTATGTTGAACGGGTGGATATAAAAAGAAAGATGAAATTGTTGTTGCTGGCATGAAATGAACTCAATAGTCATAGTTGGAGCATGGTACATTTGCAAATATGCGTGTTTTTATTACGTCGTATTGAACATTATTTCCCTTGCTATATGTTGGTTGATGTTACATTATACAAAATTTACATGTTTACTTCGAAGTTGTGATGGACAAAATTACAATTTTATTCGTTGAATTCTAAAGTTTTTGATGAGAAAATAAATACTAGTTGTATTTTAGTATCTTGAAAAATATTTAGTCAGTTTATTATAGGTTTTGCTAAAAAGAAGTCTGTAAATAAATAAATATTTTAGGTAAAATAAATCTTTGAGCAAAGTATGTGGTGTTACTAGGAAAAATTGAGTGAGGAATAAATGATTGTGTAATAAATGTGAAATATCTATTTTCTAAATAGATGATAACAATTTATTGTGGAAAATTTCGCTATCAAAATTTTTAGTAAAATGCCGATGTATATCAATGATTTAAACAGTGTCAGATATTTTTCGCTCACTCCTCACCCACCACAGCACGTGACATGGTTGAGATGAAATCGGTTCGGCCTCCTAGATTGCACATCTTTAGCATCCCCTTATTGTGTCTTGGGATAGCCTAGCGGTTGTCGTCGGCGTATGGGCATAAAATAAGTTTTGGTTTTCGGTTCCGGAATTTCAGAACGCTGCTGTTTAGTTTTCGAACTTTTATCGAACAGAGACGGATAAGAAAAATTACTTAGTACAATTACATATTTGAATTTTCATATATTTTATTTTGATTAATTTAGATTTGTTTTAATAAAAGCAGTAAAATATAAAAATTTTACATTTTTTTACACTTTTACACAGAAAAAAATAAAATAGATTTTTTTATTTTTCGAATTAGATGATTAAATTTTAAATAATTAGGTGATATTTCCAATAATATACATGCAGAGTAGTTGAAATCAAATTCTAATTTTAAATAAAGTTTATTAATCATCTAAAAAAAAATTGTTTATTGAATATTGGCAAAGATTTGTCTGAATTGAAATGTGTCATATTTGAACAAAATATTATTACCAACATTTAATACATAAATATATAATATATAAATAGCTATTCCCGTACTCATAAAACTTATCGTTAAATATAACAAATTATTAAAACAATTGTTATGGGATTTTATAAAATGATTACCTAGTTACTTTTTATAAAAGTTGTTAAATACTGTAAATGATCCGTTTAATTTAGTAGAAAGTTTTATAAATATGATAGTAAGTGCCTCAATAAAACAAAAAATAATAGAAATATATAAAATGTAATGTTTTGTTTGAATAAAATGGATAATAAGAATTGAGCATCATATTAAATTTTTTTAATTTTTAAAAAAACAACAAAAAAAATTTTGCAATTTACTTATCAATAAACATATCTTTTCCCAAATATTTATAGAGCTTTTAATAATCTTAGCAATACAATCAATGTATGACAAATTCAATTACTCTTATCAGTAAAATAAAGTATTGTAACAGGCCAGGATTTTGGTTATAATTTCAACCTATTTCTGTCATCACATTACTACAGAGCCCAGATGTACGTTATCAGATTGAAAACTGTTATATAACCAAAAGCCTGTCTGTTTAGTTTTATTCTATAAGTGCGACATATTTCTTAACTTATTTTCCAAATTTATTGCAAACGCACTTATTGAAAACTGTTATATAACCAAAAGCCTGTCTGTTTAGTTTTATTCTATAAGTGCGACATATTTCTTAACTTATTTTCCAAATTTATTGCAAACGCGCTTGTATCTTATTAAGTAGTTTTCAGAATTTAAAGCCATCAATATTCTTGAGCGTTGTTAAGAAAATTAAACAGATTCAAACATAAATTACGGGAAGCTTTGGTTTTGAAAAAGAGACGCTTTCTCGATCAAGTAAAGTCAGTTCAGTTTTGATTCCGTTTGAGCCCAGTTCGTTCTCTGGAAAACGCGACGCCTCTCGCTTAGATATAATCATACTTAAGATATAACTATTAAGTTGTCCGTTATTGTATTTAGTGTTTAGTGTATTTGTTTCTTAATTTTGTGTTAATAATCGCATTTAGTGTTTATTGTATTTGTTTTCTATTATTTGTGTCTGTTTTCTATTTGTAACGTATTCTACTTATATATCTCCGTCTTTATAATTAAACTTAAACGTTAAGCCGAATCAACTCTAATTCATTTGTCAACCAAAACCCTGCTTCTACTATTTGCGTGTAGGTATGCAAATTACCAAGGTAGGTAATATTTAATTATTTGCATGGTCCGCCCGCTTCCTTTGTATAGTAACAACCGCTCGTGTTACATTGGCGCAGTCGTTAAAAAAAAAAATATAATAATTGTGGTTTTGATTAAATACTGAATTAAAGTAAATTTTAAAAAAAAAAAAAAAAAAAAAAAAAATTTTTTTTTTTTGTTTGTTGTTTTTGTTTTTGAAAATTAAGGGGTTATTATAATTATTTGGTTTATTAAAACAAGTTTAATAATATTATAGTTGTGTTTTATTAAATTTTTTTTTTTTAATTAAATAACATAACAGTAAGTTTATATACACATATTTTTTTTGTTTGTTTGGGGTGGTTATCTCTGTGTTGTCGTTTGTCAAGCACCATAAATTATGGCCGAAACGCAGGTAGTGACGGTCACCGAACCCACAAATGTAACAGTTTCCGAGCCGACGACATCGACCGCGGGGGGTGGTGTAGTGACTGTGAATACGATATCTAGCCCAGTTACTACAGCATTTGCAACATATTCACCAATGTCAAATATGTACACACACAGTAGTCTACCACCTTTTTATAATTACCCACAATTCCCGCACACTCCATATAGTGCATTTGCCCCAATAGTCCATCCTCAGCCTGTATTTTCTAATGTGGGTCAACCGCAAAACTTTACAACACCCGCACAACCCGTAACGAGTACCCAAACTTCCGCCTCATCCCCGCAACCGGTGTTTGCCGAGCTATCGGCTTTATCCGCACTACGGGATATAGACGTATATTCCGGGGGTCCCGATTTAGAACCGTTTTTAAATCATGTATATGCAGTAGCTGCTTGCGTAAATTGGGGAGACACTCAAATATTTAACGCGATAAAATTGAAATTACGTGGCCCTGCACAAACATTCTTTTACGCAATACCAGAAAGTTCGCGGCCTAAAAATTCTAACGAAATCCGCAATTGGCTGTACGCATTATACGGTAAACGGGTAGAATCCGTCGGCGATGAACGCGAATTTAACAAAACCTTTAGACAAAAGCATGAGTCTCTCCGCGCGTTTGCTTTACGATTAGAAGTGGCTGCCGAAAAAGTATACCCATCCACTTACTGCAATAGCACAGATATGGTTCGCGTACAAATAAAAAAAGAAATGATGATAATCAGACAATTTTTAGAAGGTTTAGACACGCGTCTGGCAAATGAAATTTGTAGATTTAAAAACTTTCAAACTGTAGAAGAAGCGCTGCCATATGCTGAATATTGCGAACAAGTGTTGAGTAGACTTTTTAAAGAAACTAAAGCCGATGCGTACAAACAAGTAGTCAGAAATGTAGGTATCGAAACACCGACACAAACACAAAACGCAACCGTAACTCGAAAAAAATCAACATTAAAACCAACTACAGTATCGAAATATCCAAAAATGCAGGGTCGGTGTTTTAATTGCGGTGATAAAAATCATATAGCTAGACAATGTTCGCAGCCGCGGCAAGATTTCTGTTATGCTTGCATTAAACCCGGACACCGGGCTACGTCCGATACTTGTCCTTTAAACTTAACAGCTGTCTCACAGCGGACCCAAAGCGAGACAGATTAAAGCCGAAAACAATTGTTTTACGGGTCACCGAATTAAATAATGACAAAGTTAGGCTAGTGCGATTTATGGTAGGAAATATAGATAGGACATTTACCGTAGATACAGGCGCGGCTGTATCGTTGATAAAAAGTAGCGTAGCCCGCGAGCATAATCTGCCAATTGAGGCTGTGACCGATTTATTAGTAGACGTGTCTGGCAATGCAATTGGCAGAGAAGGAACGGCGATAGTTGAAATTAAAATTCGCGAGTTTGTTGTTACACATAAATTTTTTGTATGTTGCGACGAATTATTATTTGCTACTGACGCATTAATCGGGGTGGATTTCTTAGATAAACACCGCACGCAAATAGATTTTAATAAAAATATGTTAACAATGTCCAATCTATCTATTCCTATGCAAATTGCACAAAATAAGGATTCCGAATCGACTTACAATTATACAAAAAATATTTATACGCTTCAAACGGTTCAGCCGATAGTTAGGTTAACGGAGAATTTAATTATTCCTGCGCGACACTCAGTAATTTGCACCGGCCGCGTGCCGACACGCTGCCCAAGTGGTTCATACGTGATTGAACCTCGCGATCTTGGTGAACACGGTTTGTTGATCGCCCGCGTAATAGTGGAATATACCGGAAATGATATCCCATTATTAATAACGAATGTCAGCCCGCTAGAAATTTGTTTAAATACGCGAACGCCCCTTGCTGACGTTATTCAGGCGGAGTTAGGCTCCGCAGATATCGCTGATAGTTTTACAGTAGCAAAAATATCACACGCGACTCAGAACGTAATAAAAACTATTAATTTGGATCATTTAACTATAAATGATAGAACAAAAGTTCAAAACTTTCTTTTAGAATATTGCGATATTTTTGCGCAAAAAGACAAAAAATTAGGCGCTACGCCACTGGTAAAACATAGAATAGATACTGGTGACGCAGCACCCATCGCACGCGCCCCGTATCGGGTACCGTTTGCAAAAAGACAAGTATTACGGGACCAGTTGCACGAAATGCTTGAAAATGATATTATAATGCCTTCAGCATCACCGTGGTCAGCGCCTGTGGTTTTAGTGGAGAAGAAAGCAGCGGATGGTGACAGTAAAATTAGATTTTGCATAGATTATCGCGCTTTAAATACGGTCACTAAACGTGATTTCTTTCCACTACCAAACCTACAGGAGACATTAGACCAATTAGGTAACGCCGCCAGATTTTCAACTTTAGATTTAACAAAAGGATATTGGCAGGTTGAAATGGATTCTCGCGACCGCGAAAAAACCGCGTTTTCTGTTCCCTGGGGGCATTTTGAGTGCAAACGCATGCCAATGGGGCTTGTTAATAGTCCGAGTACTTGGCAGAGGCTCATGTACACAGTGTTATCCGGTTTAACAGAATCTCATTGTTTTGTCTACTTAGATGATATTATTTGTTTTAGTTCGGATAATTGTGATGAACATATTGCCAAATTACGTGAAATTTTTGTTCGTCTAAGATCAGCGAATTTAACATTAAATCCCAGTAAATGCAGATTTATGACGGAAGAGACAAATTACTTAGGTCATATTGTGGGTAAAACCGGTATTAAACCGGACCCAGAAAAAATATCGGTTATAAAAAATTACCCGTTGCCAAAATCGGTTACAGAAATACGTTCGTTTCTCGGTTTAGTGGGATTTTATAGACGTTTTATTAGTCATTTTTCAGTAATTGCGCAACCGTTAACTGCACTCACAAAAAAAAATGTTAGATACCGCTGGTCTAATGACGCTCAAGTAGCCTTTGAGCAGCTACGTGATGCGCTGTGTCATGAGCCGGTGTTAAAGTATCCGGATTTTAACCGACCGTTTGTGCTAAGCACCGATGCATCCGGTTTTGCAATTAGTGCGATTCTGTCACAATCATACGATAATCAAGAACTACCGGTAGCGTATGCAAGTCGACAATTGAATGCCGCAGAGCAGCGGTATAGTACAACGGATCGCGAAGGACTTGCATTAGTTTGGGGTATTAAGCATTATCACTGCTATCTGTATGGCCGCGCTTTTCGCGTTGTGGTTGATCATCAGCCCCTAAAATGGTTATGTAGCACTAAAGATCCGTGCAATCGCTTAGCGCGGTGGTCACTCATATTGGCACAATACGATTTTAAAGTTGAATATCGGCCCGGAAAACAACACGCCAACGCTGATGCTCTATCACGCATTCAACCGATACGCACTATCAACTGTGAACCAATAATCTGGAATCGCCAATTAATTGGTAATGAACAAAGAAACGAGAAAAATATTGTCGAAATTATTTCTAATATTAATGATAGCAAAAACCAAGATTATTATTTAGATCTCGATAGCTTGTTGTACTATAAATCGGATAGTAATCGGTATGAAGATCGTTTAGTCGTGCCGAAAAGTTTACAAAAACGATTTATAGAAACATATCATGATAGCCCAATTAATGGGCATGTAGGCGTTGATAAAACGTACGATCGAATGCGTGCTAGATTGTACTGGCCGGGAATGTATCGCGATATTAAAGAATATATAAATGCATGTGTCTCATGTGCAATGCGAAAAACATCTCCGCATTTGAGACCTGCACCGTTAATTAAAACGCGACCACCCGAACGGCCATTTTATAGAATCGCATTAGACGTTGTCGGGCCACTAGTCACTACAGAAACCGGCAATAAATATATATTGACGGTACAAGATTCTTTTACCAGGTACTTAGAGGCATTTCCGATGAGAGACCAGACGGCAAAGACAGTAGCGAAAACGTTTATTACGGGTATTGTGCTGCGTCACGGGGTGCCAAGGCAGATCCTAACGGATCTAGGTACAAACTTTGTGTCCAAACTTATGACCGAAATTTGTAAATGTCTGCAGGTAGAGCATCTGCGTACTACTGCATACCACCCTCAAGCTAACGGGATAATTGAGCGCACGCATCGTACGCTGAAAGACTTGTTAGCCCATTATATTAGTGATAATCACAGAGATTGGGATGATTGGCTGCCTTACGCTGTATCTACGTATTGTTCAATGTCACACTCGTCACTAGGAGAAAGCCCGTATTTTCTCCTATTTGGACGTGACATTGAACTACCGTATGATGAATTAATTAAACCGCGACGTATTCATTACGACGTGCAAGATAATTATGTCAGTGAATTTATGCAGCGTATGGCAGTCGCTCATCAAAAAGCTCGCGAGCATCTGGAGCGAGCGACGGATCGGGTACACACTAATTTTAATAAAAAGTTGTCCCCAGTAACCTTTAAACTTGGCGATAAAGTTTACTTACATAACCCAGCGGTTAAACCAGGTTTAAGTGCAAAACTGGCAAAAAAATGGGTGGGCCCGTACCGAATAATAGAGATCGCGGAGGTAAATGCAGTCATTAAAGAAGTTTTTGGCCGTAAGTCACTAAAAGTACATGTAAATAGGCTTAAACCATGTTATAACAACAACGAACCAGTCACAAGCGAACCGCAGTCGAATTCTAATGAACAGATATGTTACGCGCAGCCTCATTTAGTTGCACCGGTTCCGGTAAGCCCGCAACCCGCGTATGAAGTAGCAGCAGAAACAATCGCTCAAGAATGCGGCCCCACTTTAACAGTTCAAGCTCAACCGGCGCTTACTGTCGCTTCCCCATTACCTATAAATTCACCGGCAACGAATTTAAGTAGGGAGAATAATGAAAACCGTACAGGAAACGACACTAATACAATACCAATGGACCAAATGCTAAATACCGGACGATATCATACTCGTAGTCGGGGTTCGGTTGAGAATCTACCATGGATAAATAATAGTCGTATTTAGTATAGGTCCGACTAATTTAAGTATTTAGTATGTTTTAGCTTTCTTGGTACCTTCTCGCCTAAGCCGCTCTATAGGTCCAACTAATTTAAGTATTTAGTATGTTTTAGCTTTCTTGGTACCTTCTCGCCTAAGTTGCTCACCACAAACGATGATTATAAAATTGTCATTTCGCCCGCTGAAACTACCAGAGTCACACTCACTATCCAGGCCGGCAATGTTCACTTCCGAAGAAAAAAAAAAGGTTGCATTAAACGCGAGAGCTTACAAAAAGGAAAAAGGAGCTAATGGCGTGGTGTCGCTGTGGTGACGCACCTCCACCAACGGTCGAAGTCATCCAAGGGACACCGCGTCTAAGCTGACAATAATCAAGCAGCATTAGTACGTGTATTCAGCCATCACAATGCTTCAATGTATCAAGTGGCGATAATTCCATCAATAAATAGCTACCGACGGCGACGCCAAGCTAGCTTATATGTCCATGCAACTGTAATTACTTTTCGGAAGTACGAAAAATCCGCCGAATGGTTAGTGTACAATGAAATGCGGAGTTGGTATAGATTTTATTAGTGTTTAGTGCGTGAGTTACAACAGTGAACCTTATTTTAAACTACATAAGTAAAACAGACTGGGAATTAATTTACGGGTGCGACAAATACTGTTTGTGTTTATTCAGTTATACGTAACAAAGAACAAAAAAAAAAAAAAAACGCGAGAAGTTTAGAGACACTAAGCTAGGTACATAGGTCGAACATTGTATGTTCAGCATATAGTTTTGTTAGGTTATGTTAAACCAGATAGTAGTATAATAATATTAAGTTTATTAATATAATTATATCTAAAGGGGAGAGTGATGTAACAGGCCAGGATTTTGGTTATAATTTCAACCTATTTCTGTCATCACATTACTACAGAGCCCAGATGTACGTTATCAGATTGAAAACTGTTATATAACCAAAAGCCTGTCTGTTTAGTTTTATTCTATAAGTGCGACATATTTCTTAACTTATTTTCCAAATTTATTGCAAACGCACTTATTGAAAACTGTTATATAACCAAAAGCCTGTCTGTTTAGTTTTATTCTATAAGTGCGACATATTTCTTAACTTATTTTCCAAATTTATTGCAAACGCGCTTGTATCTTATTAAGTAGTTTTCAGAATTTAAAGCCATCAATATTCTTGAGCGTTGTTAAGAAAATTAAACAGATTCAAACATAAATTACGGGAAGCTTTGGTTTTGAAAAAGAGACGCTTTCTCGATCAAGTAAAGTCAGTTCAGTTTTGATTCCGTTTGAGCCCAGTTCGTTCTCTGGAAAACGCGACGCCTCTCGCTTAGATATAATCATACTTAAGATATAACTATTAAGTTGTCCGTTATTGTATTTAGTGTTTAGTGTATTTGTTTCTTAATTTTGTGTTAATAATCGCATTTAGTATTTAGTGTATTTGTTTCTTAATTTTGTGTTAATAATCGCATTTAGTGTTTATTGTATTTGTTTTCTATTATTTGTGTCTGTTTTCTATTTGTAACGTATTCTACTTATATATCTCCGTCTTTATAATTAAACTTAAACGTTAAGCCGAATCAACTCTAATTCATTTGTCAACCAAAACCCTGCTTCTACTATTTGCGTGTAGGTATGCAAATTACCAAGGTAGGTAATATTTAATTATTTGCATGGTCCGCCCGCTTCCTTTGTATAGTAACAACCGCTCGTGTTACAGTATTTTGACATGTTTTATTACTCATAATATGTATTTTACGCATAGAAATGAAATATATTTAATAATTTATCTAAATATTACTTGTTTTACTAGAAAAACAAACTAAAGTATTTTTTTGCTAATAAAACGCAATAAAAAGCCACATCGTTACTAACATAGTCCAGATGATAAATCCTTGCAAAATACGTCTCTGTCGACTGGATGGTACGGCACAAGGGGAAAGCTAATTTGTCGTCCGGAATGGTCCAACAAATCGTGACTGAAACTCAACGTCACCCGATCCAAAGGGGAGTGACACAGGCCCGCGATTCCAACCGCCGAACTAGGGCTATGACGTAGCCAAAGCAAATTAAAGACACTACGCTCGTTCTACACACATACACAAAAACACACACGCTTAAGCAAACAGATATAGGAACATACATGTACAGTGTTCCCTCTTGCTGTGTGCTGTCACTGGGGTATCTAACGAATACAATCGGCGTATACACGGAGAAAGTTAAATATCGTTTGGATGTTGGCTGGTATTGAAAGAGGGTTTGATATTTTTTTTCTATGTTTAAGTTAAGTTTGAGCAAACTGATGTTTGTTGTTTCAATTTTCAAGGACGGATAGTGCATATGATATTGTTTTTTTGATACAGGTTTGATAAAGAATTTTGACATATATCGGTATCAGTGGACAAATAAATGTTAAAAATAGTTAAACATTTACATCAAAAGAATTTATAAAAATTAAATAAATGTTACTTATACACGTATAAAATATTGACTGAATTATTAATTGTTATTTAGGTTCTGGAAAGATATATTATTTTTTTTTTTTAATTTAGTCTAGAATTTAATTTAATATAATAATATTATTTAAATTTATATATCATTTTTAAAATTGTGAAATATATATCATTTTTAGGTTTTTAAATTTCACAACTTTTGTAGTATGTTATATGTAGAACAAAAATAATATTTCTTCGTTTCAATTTTAATATTATTATTTTAATATTATTTGTAAAAATTGATTTGTTAAATTAACAAAAACTTAAATAAGTCTTGTTTTAGAAACAAAATAATTTTTTATTTCATTCTTTTAGTAATTTACATTAATGTAATAAATATAGTGTTATAACAAACGTTGTTAAGTTAATTAGTAATTAATTGCGCGTTTAACTGGCTACTGTTTTCAAAAAATCTCATTAATTGATTACTTAAAAATCTTAAAGACTTTTCTCTTGATTTTTTTTGAAAAAACTAGAATGTACTAAAACGCATAATTTTCAATTTAAATATTTTGATTCGCAGAATTTAAGGATGTAAAAAATTACTGAATCCAAAACATTTGCGGGATATTGAAACTTTTGAATAAAAATAGTTTACTACAAGTTTGTTCAAAAATTGTAAAAATTTATGTATTGTTGATATCTGACAATGTGTACAACTTGTCAGCTAACCAACTAATCAAATGTTTTAAAAATAGTGACAATTAAATTTTATTGTTAACCACAAAATTAATTAACAATTTCTTATGCAACTGACTTTAGTATATTTGAATATGCAGTAAAGTTTTCATATTGCAATTTATTATTTTTACCAGAAAAACTTTCTCGATGTTTAAAATACTTAGTTTTATAAAATTTACTAATGCAAAATATTCTGTATACCTTCCTATGTTTCTTAGAAACGTAGAATTTTTTAAACTTGCAATAAAATCTAGGTCACTGGATTCCATCAATTTAAACTAATTTCTTCAAATCATCCTGAAAACTCACGTAAACCTCAATCAAAATACAACCATCAAAACCATTTTCCATCACACACGTCTTAAACCATCTGACCATCTAAACTATCCTAATTTTCCACCGTACCATCTTGTCGATGGCAATTTGGTCAGTTACGATCTCTGTACGAAGCAAAACCCGAAATTGCACTGATTGAAAATCCGGCAATTTGTTGTAAATCACCCTCTGATTCCATTGCATCAACTCTGTGGAATGTCACCCTGCGTGTGTGTGCGTGTGTGCAATGCGCTTAATTTCTGGAAATCCGCTACGTCTATTTCGGACTTCCTACCAAATGGACTGTTTTATTCATAACGCTTACTCAATTATGTTTATTGCAGCTGTAAATCATTTTTGGCTGCTGAGGGGTTGTAATATTATTGTCCTTATGATAAAATAGGGTAAATAAAAGGATTTTTTTTGGATAAATTGGATATTAGGGAAATGGAGATTTATTTATTATTAGATATAAGTTATTAATGGTAGAGTATAAAATGAAGACTTCAAGGATAATAAAATATAAAAATTGTTATAATAATTCTTTTGCAATCGTAGAATTTCTTTTGCACTTGGGCTAATCAACAAAATAATTTCCATATTTATAACGTTTAATATGACGTCATATTAACTAACAAGTAACTAATTATTTAAAAAAATACGGTTTGTCTATAATCATTTTAATACATTTATATCATAAAAACTAAATAACATTTTAGAAAAATGATTTTATTTAGTAGTAAAGTTTTACGAATGATACAAAGCTATAAGAGTAAAAGAATATACCGAAAATTGGGATTGGGTAGTGTGTTTGAAACTCAAAGCAATGCCAGTTCAATTGAGACGTGAGCGCATTGGCATTGTGAGAATATGAAGGCATGCATTGAGCGACAGCAACGGGGAACGTCGTTGTCACCACTGGTACGTCATTCTCCTTTTAGCGTTTGCCTAGTTTCTAGTTCCTAGATTTAGTTCTAGTTATATTGCGTTCCCTCGCATCTATTTGCATACTTGATTATTCTATCCGCCTTAAATTTAAATTATTATGAAAGAGACGCAAAAACAACACTATATATATTAATTAAAGAAATGGTCGTTGAATATGCATTAAAGTGCATTTTAAAGTAAGCGTAGGCTTTAGATGCATGCACTCCGTATAATATTTGTGTTACGGATGGATTTCGTAAAATATATTTGTATAAATTTATTATGTTTTTATTAAGATTAGCATAAAATACAAAAGTATGTTATAAAATACTCGTGGTAGGAAAATTGCAATACTAAAGCTTTATTTAAACTACATATTCTACTTATCACAAAATTAGCGTAAAGTTACTGATTTTGAATCAAACTACGTAAACTTTACTAACTTATAAAAAAACAATTCAAATACAAGACTTTAGTTTAACCAGTTAATGTTGGTTTTCTTGTAGCAAAAACTTGGATTAGTAATGTCTTTTAATAAATTTTTATTGTTTTCACAAACAAGTAAATAGTACAATTTGAAACTACTACCATTAAAACTAAATCATAAATCTAAATTCAAGATAAGTAATTAAGTATTTAATCATATAATCATATGAGTTACATTAACATTACATTAACACATTAAAATACCTATCACTTTTTTATTTTAAAAACAATAAATATTTTTTTAAGTATTATTTGTAGAACATTTCTTTCCATTATCAACTTATATCGAACCACAATTTTAACTAGCGGAAAACCTACACAATAACATCTCAATCCCACATAAATAAAATCCACAAATCCGCACACAAAGTTTTAAATTAAATCACATCCTTTGAAAACATTTGCGTAAAATGCAATTTACGAATTGGCAGAAGAACCAAGCTGAGCGGAAGCTGGTCCAGACCGCCCCCCTCTCTCCCACAGGAAGAAGGAGTATAACCGAACAAAAGTTATTACCAATTACATAACATTTCCGGGGCGAAAAACAAATGAAACACGCTCCACCGCCGGCCACGCGTGTGATACTTGTTATTATTCACGAGATAAATTCGATATTCAAATCGGGTTTAGGGTTTTCGGGTTGTGCAGCCCTCCCGTATAAAATGCACAATAATCGAAATGTTATCATCAACTTATTTTGATCCTGCAAATATTATCGTATCAATCTGAATTTTGAATGAATATATATGCATGCAGATAAATATAAAGCTTATATTGATAAAAATTAATATATGCGTTTTAATGCATATTTGATTATTGTCATAACTAGATTTTACAAATTACAATAATAAAATTAAAAGTCTTCTTTATATGTGGTAATATATTTATAAATTACAAAGCTTGCAGATAATACAATAAATTACTATAATAATCCCTAAAGGTAAAAATATATCAAAAAAAGAAAATAGATTTAAAAAGTTGGATATGAAGTTCAAGAAAAAGTTGGTTAGTATACTTTTCTTCAGAGAGGGTCATACATTAGAAAAGTATGGTAATATATAAACGATTTATTAGTAATTATTATTTCATTTATGTAGTACACATTTTTACTGATTACACAGAAAAAATCTTTAAGTAATTTATCTAATATTATAGTTGTTTTATTAAAAAAAGTTTTCTAATTTAATTAGATCGTATTAGATTAAACACTTAATTCAATAGTAGATAATTATGTTTAGTGCATTTTTCAACGTGTTTTGCAATTCTTGTTTATTTATCTTTATTAGAAATATAAATTTTTATTCAATTAATTTGCATAAAATAATTAATATATACATACACAATTACGCTATGTTTTGCCACTATTTTAACTCAAATTGTAAACACACTGGCACCAAAACTTATGTTGTTGAAAATATCTAATTAAATAAACAAATCATCCAAAATGTAGTTATTTATTTCGACTTGAATAAAATAGCTTTTTATATACTTTAATGTACAATTTACGAGTAATAATTTACAATTCCTGACTGATTTTAACTAATTGACTATTTTTATTGTAACATATTTTGTTAAAAGTAATATCATCAGCATAAATTTGTAACTGTAATATTAGAAACAAATTCTAACATCCCAAACCCATCAAATATGTCACTTTGTAGTTAAGCCGACAATTTTCAAAAACAAATCTGAAATATGTTAGCACCCCTCAAAACATATGGATCGAAATTTGACTGAAAACTAATCCTCTATAATTGGAAGCAAACGTTACATTTTTTTGAAACCGGATCCTACAAATAGAGAACAAATTAAAATATCTTGTCAAAACGCCACTATTTCATACAATTTCCGTTCAGAATAGAAGAAAAAAAGAAAACTAGACAGGAAACTGCACACGTTCCAATCATCCAACGATATCAAATACACTTATCATTCTTCATATGGTTTTGATGACTTTTCTGTGCAGCTGTTGCTAATATAACATCCAAAGACTTATGGGAATACATGTCAGAATGATGACTTTTAACAGCTGATTGATGATATATTGGTTTATAAATTATTACGCAGTTGTTTGCAAAATTTACTCTTCTGATGAAAATCTCGGATTGTCAATTAATTTTTAACATGCAATTACTTAAAATTGAGTGTTTTTGTGGTTTGCTAATTTAGTTAATTTTGGATGAAATTTTGATTAAGTAATTTATAAATAACAGAAAAACAAATTTGACCGTAAATTTTAATAAATTATACTAGAATTAGATAATATATGATAAATTAAATTTTGCTAAATAAATAAAGAACTTTGAAATATACTAGGCATAGTTCAAAATTGAAATGAAAAAATACATTAATTATTAAAATTATAGTAAGCAATTAATACACAAAAGTGTGGGCTTATAGTACAACATCTCAAAAAAAATATACTCAATTTTAATTAAAATTTTATTATACCAAATTTTAAACATAATATCGAAATATACATATATTCAACTTATTAACAAATTGTGTAAACAAACATGATATAAATTAAATTATTTATGTCAATGAATTGATAATTTTGTAATTGAATTTTGGAAACTAGTTGAATTTAATTAATTTTAATTATCAGTAATTATATCTGGTATTCCATTTTCATCATAATGAAAATTTTTCATAACATAAAATTAAAAAAAAAAGTAAAAATCTTGATATTAGATGTAAATAAAAATAAATATTTTCAAAAAAATATAGTCCATTATTTTTGGTTTAAAATATTGTGTTGCAAATTTAAAAATGTTTATTTTCTATCTACATTTACAAAAGGGTGGTATAGTAAGGTTTCATTAAAACTGCGGCTTAGTGTTCTATTGAACTTTTCCTTTGATTTGTCACATAAAAGAAGTCCTGTTTCTCTAATGAAGTATAGTAAGTTGGTCCACGAAAGTCTGTGCACCGAATCTCGTTCTATATTATCTAGCCCAAACTTGTGCCTTTTTTATAACTAGCCATCAGTTATTTAGTGTGTCTATAAAAAAAATAAAAGTTAATGTTATTATTTCTAAACAAAAAGGCAAGTGTAACTTATTATTTGCAATAAAAAAATTAGTGTTATTAAAAGAAATTAAATGTAATAGAAATTACATAATTTAAATTTGAAACAGAATAGATGTGAATTGCATATGTAGAGTTCGAATTTAATATATGAACTTTATTGGCCACAAACAGCTAACTTATATTAACTAATTCTGAACGAAATACATTAAGCGGGCACCAAATGAAAAAGACTAATTTAAAGTTAGTTCGTAAGCAGTAAGTAAAATGGAAAGCAAATCTGCAAAAGTTACAAAAAGCAAGTGGCACAAAATAGAAATAAGAAATGAACTGTTTTGTGCGCTCCATATTATAATCCGACATCTACTACTACTTTACTTATAAGAAAAGAAAAGATAGTATACTCTACATCTAGTGCATATAAGCTTTAAAAACTCCATTTCGTTTTTTAATACGCGTCCATTAGGAGTCTAATTGCCGCATTATTTTCGTCGAGTTAAAAAATTAAAAACACCGAGAGAAAAATATTAGTTAGAATTAAACATTTTAGATATTCAACTGTCTTGAGCCAGAACCATAGACAAAAATAACAATAGATCTCGTTTGATTTTAATAACGATGGCAAAAATTAAAAACAAGTACAGATATTGACATTATTATTAATTATTTTTTTTCAATAATATCAGTTTGCGTTTTGGTTTCTAATAAAATTTTCTTTCATTTGTCTTGTAATATTTTTGCTGTTATGATTGAGAGTGTTTAAAAAAATTAATGTTTTCAAAAGATATAAGCAGCATTTTTGAAAGTTTTTATAAATGTAAACATAGCAAAAGTTGCATGCGTAGATAGACATGTGTGACAAAATAAAAAATTTTGAATAAAAAAATAATATATTTTACTTGAAGTAGAATGCTCTTTTTGTATTTCGCCTGCATTGCTTGGCTTCAGCTATGTCTCGCTCAAAGTATCTGGTCTCAATAAATATTGCTTTTTATTTTTTGTTACATAATATATTATTTTATATATTAATTGTAAAATATGCATACTTTTTCATTTTTTGATTTTTTTCGGCTACGTAATTCTAACGTTGACAGCTTTTATCGCTGATAATTGTCATTTTCAATTTTGGTCATTTTTTTCAAACTAATTCCGGACGTAAACCGAATCTATTGTTATCTATATCTATGACCGAGAACAGAGTTGGCGTTACAAATATTATAATTCCCAGTAAAGTTTTGCGAAAGCAACTAAGTTCGACCGAAGTTCTCTATACTTAAGTTGCTCAAGCATAAAGCGGAAAGTTGCAAAGTGACGGCCGGGTATTCTATATACCACTGTTACCAACGATACAGAGCAGCGACTCACTATTGCCAACTATAACTACAAATCGCTTATAAAATGTCTCGCGCTTCTGTTCTCTCTGGCTTGTGTCTCCTTTATATATAGTGTGCTCGAGGGATCTAAGCTCAGCGTCGCCGTCGTGTGGATTTTCGCTGCTGAAGTTTTCGAGACGGAATTGAAATCGAGATTTTATTGCTTTCTGATACTAACCATTAATAAATAACCCGTGTCGACGGCATTAGATGTCGTAGCGTAACAGGATGACATCTTTGTATCTTGCGCTCTGAACTTATCACCTAGTAGATTTTATGTCATTTCCTGTTTAATGGCTGCTGTATTTTTAGGTTATGTTTTGGCGTATTATATGACAGTAAATGTATGTATATAACAAAGTTATTACTTGTATATTGTCATGTTAGCTAACTATATTTATTTGGTTGAATTTATTGTATTTACAAATATAAGTGTTTCATATTATGCCATGATTAATTTTGATATTAATTTATATAGAGAATGTTCCATAGAAAGTTGCTTAAATTTTCAAATATACCAGGTACGCCTGACGGGGGTACATGGCCAAAATAAAGCCTCATCAGTAAAAATTACATTTTTCCAATTGTGGTCAATATTGTCTGTAGCTCACGCGAGTCGTTTTTTTAATATGATTTGCGGACAGCAATGGTTTTATAATTGTGCTCGTCCATTTTATTTTTTGAGAAATTAATCTTTGGCGTATAGATTTGTAGGACAAATGAATATCTTTCAGTTCAAGTCTGGCTTTGGCTTGACATAAAGTAAGTCTAGTATTTTTGTTGAACTTGCACACAATCATTTTATCCTCTCTGTTTGCAGTCTTTTTTGTTGCACCACGTTCTGATAAATCATCAGTTTTTGTTTCACTATAACGTTTAACCCACTTATTGACAAATGTTTTTGATTTTTTAATATATTTTGCGGCCGATTGCTCCGACATTTTTGGCCTTTTAAGATGCGCACACAGAAACACTGCCTCAAAACGCTTAAGGCAAACAGCACTCATTTTCGCTTTGTGTTCTCACACTAACATACGAACTGCAAATATTTCTGATTATACACAGCGTACTTAAGGAAGGTTTCCCCTATCTAAAAATATAAATATGTCCTATTGTATTAAATTCTAAGAAGTACTTAAATCGATCACTTTCTTACTTGACACTTGACAGACTGTACATGTAATTAGTTTTTTAAAATATATATTAGAATAATTTTAATCTTTTAAATAAAATATATATATATATATATATATATATATATATATATATATATTAAAAACTGCAAATTTTCTTCTTTTCAACAAAATTTTAGTTTTTTAAAAAACTGTATACAAATGAAAATAACTGCTGATATGTTTCAGCAACTTTCCATGAAACATCATGTATATTTAATTATATACTAAACATGAGAAATAATTAATTAATATATGTATTTCAATATGCATTAAAACATAATGAATAGTAACAATTAGTAACTGAACCGAATTTGTTTGACATGCTGTTGCTCTGCAACGCAATATCGGAGCAGAAGAAAAAATTTGTGTAAAATAATAAATTTTTTGTAATGTTGATTTATTTCAAAAACTACAAGAAATGTTAATATTTCATATACAGATAATTTTTATAGGAATAAAATACTAATGTTCACTAACGTCAAATATATATTTGTATTTAGTAATATAATTATCAATAGAAATATGTTTTCATATAAAACCACAATTTTTTTTCAATTTTAAAAAATCAATACTTTGTTAAGTATGTCCTTGTTATTATTATAGAATAAATATTTCAAAAGGTTAAATAAATTTAATTATAAACTTAGAATTAATAAAGAAGTAATTAAGAAAGCCAATAATTACAGACTTTCTGATTGAAATAATGAAGGTAGTAGCTAATCAGTTTTAAATTGATTTTCAAGTTTGTCGAAGAAAACGACTGGTGTGGAATTTTATTCAAAGAAAACTGAAATAAACTTGAAACATTCGACGCTAATTGACATAATGTTTACTTTTCTCTTTTGCGAATTAAATGTAAAATTTACATTTTACAAAAATAGTTTTAGCTTCTATTTTTTTTTTACTTATTTAAAAAAAATATGCTGTTTTTTTTTAAAAATTAAAAATATAAACGTTTTGTTGCACCGACTTCAGAATATTATAATCAAATTTATATTAATGTGATAATTTTTTTTTAATGTTATTACTCAGCAACTTTTTAATTTTAATTGTATTACTTTAATTTCAATACTTGCGTAAATAATTTATAAGTTACAAAAAAAATATAAAACAATATTTTTAGATACTTTTTTCTTAACTTAAAATAAAAATAATTTTATCTAGTAATGTATTTTAATGATTTTATTAGTAGATAAAACACTCAAATATATTTATATAAAAACAGTAACTAATATGATAAGTGCAAAAAATTCAAATTAAAACGAAGTATAAAGCATTGCATTAACACCGTCAATAAACAATGAAAATATCAAAAATCTACAACATACCGAATTAAAATTTCATTCAATCAAATTTATCGCAATCAAATGCCTACCACTGAAAATTCAATATGTAATTACATTGTTCATTGTCCTGCATTTAACGGAAACCGGACATCAAAATACGAATATTAAAACATTTTATTGATATATTAATGCCACGGCTAATTAGAAATGAATATCGTTGCAATGCAACACACACAGAGTAATATCCGTTTTAGTGTAAATGCATATATACGAGTAGTTCAAATCGGGCAGGTAATTTACTAATACTGGGATAATAATAATATTTTATTATACCTAAGTGCAACTTTGACATATCAATCAAATATACTAAAATCGAAATATATTTATTTGTACTATTAAATAAATAGCTCGGTTTTTTTGGTGTTTTAGTTCATTTTATTAGTTATTAAATCAATTTTAAAAGTGAATTCGTAATATGAATACATTATCTAAAAAACGTACAAAAATATTCACGAAAGAAAATTGATTTTTAATGTTTTGTAATTAAATATTTAGTCCAATTCATATAGTTTGTTTTTGAGCAACTTCATACTAACAAAAGTTACTTAATATTTGCAGCATCGATTGGGAACCGCTGGTTTATTGCATTGCAAGTGTTATACCAATATCTGTTACTGTTTCATTTGAAAATGTGTGCAATTGTGTGTATGTGTGTGTGTGAGTGTGACACGTATGTGAGTATGTGGTCACCTATGACCCTGGGTGTTTTAATAAAACTATAAAATGTATGTCGCAAGTCAAATGTATGTAATACTACACAGTATTAAAGGTGTTATATTGTAGCAATAAATTATTTTCTCGAACAGTTAGTACGATTGCAATTGCTACAGCAATAAATCCAAAAAGTAGGTATATAGAAATCTGATTTTATAAATGTTACCACATTTTTATTTGTTTTCATATTTCATATGTTCTCCTAGAGTATTTATTACAAAATTTACGTTAAATAGAATTTCATAAATTATTGTATGGATATATTTAATATTAATTATTTATTTTTATTTTGCTAGATAAAAATTAACTTTTTATTGAACCAGTAGGGTATTTGTAAAACATAAAAATATAGAAAAAAGTGGTGAACTATATATATTTATGTATATATATATATATATATATATATATATATATATATATATATATATATATAAATAGGCCTCTTAAAATTACATTTACCACTAATGGTGTTAGTCAGTTAAGATGGTTCGGACATGTTGAGCGAATGTCTAATGAACGTTTGGTTAAAAAGATTTATTTGAATGATTTTGATGGTTTACGTTTGCGTGGACGTCCAATGAGTAGTTGGAGTGATATGATTGAGAGTGTTTTGCGTGAGCGAAAGTTTCCAAGTAGTAGGAATAGAAGAGCATGTATGAGAGGAATTATGAATGTGGATGAAGCGAAAGTTGCTTGTTTGGATAGGAGTGTTTGGAGGCGACTGATTTCGGGATAATGAAAAGAGTTTGTGCCACACCCTTTTGGGTATATGGCGTGATTGTGTATGTATGTATGTATGTATGGTAAATTTTAAGAAAAGAAAAAGAATTGGCATTAGACAAAAGGAAAAACACAGAAATTATATTAAAATCAATCCAAAGTACAACAAATAATTAAATACTTTAACAGCTAACAGTAATACACAATTATTTATTTTATGAGAACCGTATTTGTGTAGTATTAGTATACATAAAACTACGACGAACTTTAATATAAATTCTACTGTTATATAATTTATTTAATTTATAATTCAATAACATTATTTATTTAATTATATTTACTATTTTTCAGTGATTCATTTGATCAACTATCAAAATCAATTTAATCAAAAAATATCACAGCCACGTAGATGCACATTTGAAAATTTATATCGTAAAAATTTATCAATTGTAGGAAAACAAACAGTTGCAATTTTGTAGAAAGGGTCCCTTCGCGCTTGCCTTCCGCGTTTTTCTATAATAAATATAGTGGCACACACACACTCACACACATACAACTGATTTGAATATCGCAATCCGTCTGGAAAAACTAAATCCATCAGTGTAAGTGTCGTATTAGCATAACAATAAGAATACGGAGGGGTAGTTTACAAGATGGCGAATGGGATGGGGTAAGCGACGAGGGAAAAATGTTACGTTATGGGTTACGTTACGTTACGTAAAAAGGAGAAAGGGGATTCGATAACATTGTGGTTATTCTGATAATCCTACTTAGACACGTCATCAGAATAAAGAGCTACTCAACTATACGTATACATTGGGACACAAATGTTTGTGTCACATACTTAAATTGTGATGTAAAGCTTACTCAGATATATGTACATTCTAATTTTGCAGATGTTTAAATTTTTGTTTTATTATTATCAAAATGACAGAAAATAGAAGCAACACATATAGATATAAACTATTTTATATTTTGTTTATAAAAGTTGCAGCAACATAAAAGTTAGTAATTCTATAATAATTATTAGAGCGGATTTCTATATCAAAGCTGAATGAATTCAGCTATAAACTAAAAACTCATTTATTCTTGATGCGAGAAAAATGTAATTTACGAACTAATTTTCAAGTCAAAGTTTTAGAACAAATTTAAATTTATTAGCTATGTTATATATTAATTTTCGAAGTATAGTCAGAACACATGTTCACAAACTTTATTATATGCAATTTTTTTATATTGCTACATTTTTACGTAACATTAAAAAAGTATATTCATACAACACAAAAATTATTTTATACTTTTGCACGTTCAAAATATAATTATTAGCTTATTTACTTAAAAGTTTTGACTTGTATTATAGTTTTTACTAGAAATTAAAAATTATACAAAACAAATTTTAACAAAAAGAATGATTCTTAATGTGCATAATGTAAGATAAAATTTTCAAATAAATAATTTATCTATAATCAAAAACTTCACATTAATAGTAGAATTCTGTATTAGAATATAAGCTCAATATACTATATAAGAAATTTAATATGTTAGAAAACCAAAAAAATTTATAGTACTATTAAACTTACAGAATATATAGAATACTAACACTAAAATAAAAAATATTTAAAGCAAATAACTATCAATATATAAATTTACAGTAAATTTATTTGTACTTTACAAATCAATTTAAAATTTTTTTGAAAATAATATTTATAATCTCAAATATAATTCAAGATGTTTATAATTGTAATTGTGCTTAAAAGTTAGTTATAAAATTGGAAATCTTAAAAAAGATGAATAAGTAAGTATACTTGAAACAAAATTTGATTGTTTCTAGTAAAATAATTATATTATTTTTTAACATATAAAAATATTATTCAGAAACTAATTAGGAAGTTTATTATGTATAATTTTATAGATATATACATATATAAGCACGCCATATATCTTTAAGGATGTGGCACAAACTCTTTCTACTATGCCGAAATTATTTTCAACCAAACATTTCTATCCAGAAAAGTGACTTTTACTTCATCCACATTTATAACACAGTTATTCCAATAAATTGTTTAACATTTAAATAAATTTAAACAAATTTAACGTAATCGTATTTTGCTAATAACGTATGAGGTTCTATGTAAGTGTGATACCGTTTAGACCTTTTTAAGGTAATGTAAGGAATGTGTCAGAATATAGCCAGGTGTTTTAAAAGATATAAATTCCCAAAACGAACAAAACCACAATAGAAATGTCCGCAAAGATGTTTAGCGATAAACCATTCTTCACTTTAATAATACCACCATTATACAGAAGCCATTTAAAAAATTGAATAGTTCCTAATCATATAGATAGCCATGGAAAAACAGTTGAAAATATGAATGATTTAGTAGCGAAAATTTCGGTAAAAGAATTCGTATTCAAAGTATCTTTTTTTATCATAAAATATTCAACAATGTTGGATAGTAAGTAAATTTCAAATTCAGAAAGTAATTGAATAGATTAAACTTTTCGGTTGACTATTGGATTTTCGTGTTAATATTTTTATTGATAAATTATAATTTATAAAAAATATATAATACGAATATGTACCATAGACAGATTCTAAAATAAAATAAAAATAATTATTCTGTTATTAAAACTGTGTATCATTACCACTGAACTGATATCGATTGCATTTTAGTGGTTTGAAATCCATTATAAAATATGCTTGACTTTGGGCTAACAAAGTTACATTATTAACAATTCAAGTAAAAATTGTTTATAAAACTATGTGATCAGTTTCTCAAATATCAAAATAGAAAAAAGACTATAAAATATATTATTGCTCAAAGAAATAATCTATAAGCACAATATTTTTTTAAAATGAATAATATTTTAGTCAAACTTTTTAAATTTCAAATTATGAACTTTTGATTTTATTCCAAGTTTTACATTTTTAATATATGGTTGGATCAATTATAATAAATAAATAATTACAAAAACTTATAAATATTATTTGGTAAGTACTTTGCAGTGTTTTAATAAAAAATCTATTAATAATAAATAATTTATTAATAGAAAAACATAAAGAAATATAACAAAGCTGGAAATTAAATATTTATTTCTGTTGTGTAAAGTAATAAATAATTTTAATAAGTTTTCGACAAATACTCGCTTACATTTATTAATCTATATGGCTAGTATGCACTCTTTTTTAAAATATACACCAGCATATAGAACAGAATGAAAAATCTTTTTATATTTATAAGCGAATAGGGAGCCTCCGACATGGTACACTGTGACCTGCTCTAATCTAACATATATACTCACACATATACGGCCGAATGCATGCGACCAAATGAAAGAAGATAATATGAAAAGATGCGAACTCTTGGGACAAATAAAAATACTACACTCTATTTCATTTGCTATGCACTGTATAAAATATTTTATCTACATATTTCTACTAGTGCTCAGCATTACATTTCGTTATAATTTACATAAATTTATTGAAATTACACTTCGACAATTTATATCACAGAAGAATTGTGATATTTATTGATTTAAATTAAAGTGAATAATAATAAAATGTATGTAATATAAGAAGTAATAACTAAAATTATAACAGTGAGAAATATCTATAATTTTACTTTAAAAATGGTGTACAAATCTGAATAGTTAAAATATAAAATGAACTGGACTACAAACAAGATTATATTAGTTTGTTCAATAGTGTAATAGAGAACTTAGTATTTGAAAACTGTATTAAACTTTTTTGTAATATTTTACTTTAGCAAAACACTAGAAAAATTAAATTTAAATTTAAACCTTAAATATAATTTACAGTATTTTGTAATAGACTGTAAATTGTTGAAAATACTGTATTTATTTTCCTATTTTTTGTGCGTAAAATATCTGTTTATATATAGCAACAGTGCGAAAAAATAAAAAGCATGAAAAAAAGTGTCGTTATGTGTAATTATGTATTTCAGTTACATATGCTCAAAAAAGTGACTGAAAAACAATTGAAAGAAGTCTCGCGGCCTACTGTTTTCAAGAAAATTATGAACGGAAACTTTGAAATAATTTTTATGTAAAATTTTTTTAATTAGACAAATTTTTGAATTATAAAATAAATCAAACATCTACATTTTTTTCAAGTATCACATGTACTTATATCAATCAATCAGTTTTCATAATTTCTAGGTGAAACATATGGGCTATGTGCTCGAGAAGCTGAACATATACTTGCATTGTCAATGGTGCATGTCGTTAGCCCATAGCCAAGAAAGGGATCTACAGCTTATAGTGGGTTTCAAACCACTCAGACCCAGTTAATATCAGTTCCGTGGTACAAAGTTCTAATACCAGAAATAATTTTTAATTTAATTGTGTGAGCGCGGCGCGAACCAGGGAACTCTAGTATCCGACTCCTACACGCTACCACTGACCTACGTACCTACCTGTATTCACTTATATAGATAATATAAATTCATAACTAAATTCTAATAGAGTGCAATGCAGTACACATCCCGTTAGCCGCTTTGCGATGTGTTTCGCTTCCGATAAATCACCGTTCATTAATTTCAATCACAAACACTAATAAATTTATTTATTACTCTCCATTTATGGGTCTGATCATGAATCAAACTAACACGTCGAGACCACGTTGCACCGGACACTCGGTATTTGGTATGTATTAACTACAAGTTAATAGTTAATAGACAAACTAAGATCAGTACTTCATATTTTACTGCGATAAAGTATTTACTTTGAATAAATTGAAATTGAGATGTATAGATAAAATAATAATTTTTTAATGGTCAATATTAAAATAATTTCATAGACACCCGATATATATTTTTTACATTTTATTAAATTATAGCACACAAATCTAAAAATTTGTAAAATTAATTAAAAAATATTTTCCTACATCTAGGTATATATTATAGAAAAAAATATTCTAATACAACTGATTAAATTTTTAATTAATTTGTTAAATTCTGTTTTCTTGTTGATTTGAATAAAATATTATGTAAGTGTTTTTCTATCCACATACAGTAAATATTATATTTTGTTTATTTTTAATAAGTTTTTATTATGACTTTCACAATTAGTTTAAACAATGAAATACATATTGAACCAAACAAGCCCGAGCGTCTTGATACATGTTAATGATCGAAATTTTTGTCTATTTAGTTTATTTCTGTTTTCTGTAATACGCGGTGCCACGGTGCATATTTTCTGTGTTTTATTAACAATTTGTGTTGAAAATGTATTACATTTGTAGTTGTTTATGTGCAATATAACTAACTTTTATAATATTTAGTGAATTTCAAGTGAATTTGACAAAAACTGGTATATATATTGTTTTAATTATTTTGGTTATTTGAAGATATTGAGATACGGCAAGATCATGAACAGGTAAAATATTTAATTTATGTAAAAAATAAAAATAAATAGTAATATTTAATATAGTTTGTCTAGAACTCATAAATTCATTGTATTATGTTTGAAGGAAATTTGTACCTAAAATATTTAGTGTACAAATATTATTTAAAAATATTTTTGCATAACTCTTAATTCTATTAAATGAGTTTATATTCTTAAGATACACCATAACAATTATTTTTATACATATATTTATTGTGTGCATATATATATATATATATATATATATATATATATATATATATATATATATATATCAGTCATTATACAAGAATTACTTAAATGTTTCATAAAAAAATTATAAATATGTTTTAAATCTAAAAATATTTTTAGCCAAATATTAATAATATAAAAACATATCAATTCGATCGTGGAACATATTGAGAACAACTAAATTTCGTTTTGACAGAACGTTTTATAATAAATTATTCCAATTTGTTTTCCATTTAGCTATATTTATATTAATCTATATTCATATATTCTCGTTTGATTCACTCCACGACTTTTATTTACACAACATGTCCAAATCACGCGACTAACCGACAAGATAAAACTTATCAACTTCATTATAGACCGACGACGACGTGGATTCGTGAGGTTCGGATTTATAAATGGAAACAATGACTTGGCAAGAAATTCTCGTCCTGTAAAAATCATAGCTTGCCTTGGCCCTCCCTGGTATCTAAATGAAATCTGAAGAATTATGCGTTTCCTAAATTAAAAATTGTAAAATATTGACATTAGGACCCACCCCGTTTTCCGAAGAATATTTTCTCTTTTTCGGGACAAAAACTGCACATCTGTATGTCAAAAGTCGTAGTGTTCACAGGGTGTTCTTATATAATAAGACAGATTTCTTTTGATGTCGGTTTGTAGATGGCTTGCGCAAGGGATAGAATATTTCTGTTTCTGTGTCTGAGAAGGATAACGTCAAAACAGATTTTTGGTGCGTTTGATGTGTGTGTGTGTGTGTGTGTGTGTGTGTGTGTGTGTGTGTAAATTTTTTGTATGGATCTGTGTTTGTGTGTCAGTGTTTGTGGTTTGATGCACGTACGTTTGTACGAATCGATGTGCGATGGATGAGTCTGCACCTGCCCTAATATTTAGATCCATTCATGCCTGACAAGATTCTACCACAACTTACAGTGGCGCAGTTATTATATTTTCAAAGAATTTTATTAAAAATTTTTAAATGTTTTTTATAATTAAATAGACTCACATAATAATATAATTTATCATATTTAAAAACAAAATCTATCTATGTAATCAAATGTGCGAAATTTATGTTTAAAAATAATTTAAATTACCTACTATAACATTTAGTATATTAATGCAATTTTTATATATTTTAACTTTTTTTTGTATATAAATATTAAATAAGTATTAATTATTATTATTATTAAATTTTATTAATAACATAGCTGTTCACTGTTTTCTTATTTAAATGGTCTTTCAACTAAAAAAATTTTAAAAAAAATTTTTACTATTTTTATTTTGTTTTTAGATAACAAAATGTTTATTTTATACTATTATAAAAAATATTATAATGTAATTTTTAAATTTATAAAATTTTAAAATTGTTATTATATCTCAAGAATCAGCAGTAATTTTAATTTACATCAACTATTAGAAAATGAATTTAATATAAAAAAAAATAGAAATACATATTTGCTGATTTAATACTTACAATACAAATAAAATTGCGAATAAATTAGTACAAGTAATGTAACTCCAAACGTTTCTCTTTATTTATACAAAAAATGATAAATATAGGTAAATTTATTAAAAAGTTAACATATTTCATCATTTATTTAAAATTTGATACATTCAAATTGAAATACCAAATAAAAATGTAATTAATATTTAACAGTAGTAAAAAAAATTTTTCAAATCTCATAATTATTATTTTCTGATGAAGATATATGTAGAGTATATTGAAACGTCGATATTTAAATAAAATATATACAGAACTTAATCCCAGATCTTTTTATTTTAATTAATATTTTATCAAAATATTACAGTTTTCTATTTTTGTTAATAGAGAGTTATCGCAAGATATAAGTTATTCATTTAACGTATTAAAATTAACAGTATTGGTAAATATCGTAAAAGGCGTTGTGGTAACCATTAACGCTAAAGTGTGATCATTTTTTGTTATTCACTCAAATATTATTTCAGCATTTTTTAAAGCATCTAATTACAAAAATCATTAAACCAATATTTCTATTAAAATTTAAAAAAAAACAATCGTACGTCACTGTCTAAAACCATTACACTCTGTACACGTTACAAAGACCCCGAAAAAAAAAACCACCACCACTTGCGGTCCAGAAAAGAAATCAGCAAAGCATGAACCGTAATGGGGGCCCTATTGCAATAGTACTATCACACCGGGCGTTCGTCACACATCAATACCTAAATATCCATAAGTTTTGGATGGACCTCACTGACTCCGCACAGTCACAATTTACCATTGTATGCCACCAAATACCCATTATCCACCACCTAAAGAATCCCGCACCAAGAATAACGTCAATTGACAAACAAATGCCGATCAGAACCACACAGTTGACTTCACAAGTCACAATATTGAACAAAACACTGCTGCTGCTGCTGCTGCAAAAATGGTCTTAGGTAATAGTTTATTGGCGGTTAAATTTACCATTTTTTTTCTGCCTAACCGTGGTTTGTAAGAAGAAGTGAAATCTGAAAGTCTTTTGAAATATTTGTCAGTTCGTGTGTGGTGTGACGATGGCTGTACAAGATCAATAAAATCAATTGTGTTTAAAAGAGAAATTTATGCCAGTATTTGAAATTTTATTGGGGGATATAAATATTTTGGGATCTTCTATTAGGACTGACTGATTTTGATGGACATCTAGTAAATAAATGTCATTTTAGGAGAGATAATTTATGACAGTTTCTTATGATTTTAGAGTTATAAGAATTATTTTATTATGTGGTTTTATTAGAAGTATGTCATACTATTGTTCAGAAAAAATATGTTACAAAATTTAATTAATTATTTAAAAGCAATATATTTAGAATAGCAGATTATTTTTTGTGTAATTAACTAATTAGTAATATGATTCAATTGTTTTAAATTCATGTAATGTTATAACAATATCTTGAAAAAATTACCATAAAAATATTTATACGTATCTCACTAATAAAATAATATTTATTATGTACTTACTAAATAATTAGTATTAAAAACAATAAATAAACATTTAACAAAAAATATTTTATTTTAAATATGTGGCGATAAAATTTTACAGTAATACAAAAATATTTTACAAAATTAATTTTTACTTTAAAATTCTGTGAGTTAACGTTATTCCTGGTTAATTGATAATGTCATAATTTTTTTATTTTTTAAATATTCTGCATGAAATAAAATTAAAAATTTGATAATTATATCACTCGATGTTATAAATTATTGTTATTTTAAAACGGAAAATATATAAATGCACTTGAATTAAAATAGAATGCACTCGGTTAGTTTGGATACTTTCCACTATAAATTAGATACTTTGCACTTAGTACAACCTAAACTTTAATTTGAATAATTTGCACTATAAATTTGAATAATTTGCACTATAAACGCTACAAAACCTTATTATTTGCGCCACTGTTGGTTTAGGGTAGAGTAGGTTAGGTTTAGGTTGTTTAGTTATGTTATTATTCAATATAGACGCTTATCTCATCGGCGCAAATGATAGGTATCGACTGGCGTAAATGATTGACAGCCCCTAAATTGGAAAGTATCCGTTTTTATAGTGGAAAGTATCCGTTTTATAGTGATAATATTTTTTTGTTTGTGCATTATGTTTTTTCAAAGTTAAAATATTTTTTTTAAAATTTGAATAAATTTAGTTATAGTGGAATTATTTTTTTTGTGCAATATATTTGTTTATAGTGCAAATTGTTTTTATCAAAGTGAATATGATCTAAATTAAAGTGAATATATTCTAAATTATAGTGCAGTTAATTCCAATCTTTTTAAAACTATGAAATTTATACTTTTCATAATTGTAATATTATTTATTTATAAACATATAGATTATTTTTATTACAAACCATTAAATTATTTTGGTGTATTTACTATAAGTTTAATAGCGAGTTTATTAGGCTATTTTAGTTAGATAAACATTTATTAATGACATAATTATTGGTAGTTAAATAATTTATAAACTAAATATCATAATATTACCATTTATGGTTATTATAATATTATTTTATAGTATTTGGAATATGTAATATTTTTGAATATGGTTGAGCTATGATTACTCTTAGTCACATTTTGAATTAAAGTTGTTTTACTTATAAAACAAACTAAGCTTCAAAACTTGTAAAAACAAATTGTTAACTTAATATAGAAAATACGTCAAAATATTAGTTTTGTTATAATTAGTATCTGTTGCAAAAAAATTTAATTGAGAAATATTTAAAAAAATTATTATGGAAAATAATACCTTTCTACAGTTCACGTTTGTTGAATATTTTTATTGAAATTTTAGTAATAATAAAAGTTTAGTAATAAATTATACTTTAAAATAATATCACTGACATTTGTCGTGTAGGTGAGCAACAAATAAAAATCAGTATTTAATTTCACATTACAAACAGTATTTTCGAAAAATTCAACCGGAAAAAATTCCATCATAAAAAAATCCATCCAATCGCATCTAGCAACCATATATTATTTTAACAACGACACATCGAGGCAAGAAACTCGATTCATCTCTAGCAATAAAATAAATTCAAACCAATCGAAATTTGTTCAAATATCCCGGCTAACCCAGTAGACTGCGTAAATTTTTCTCAAAAAATAATTAAGTTTGAACGCATACATCAGTCGTAAATTTGTCATATAAACTCAAGCCTGGCTATATCATCGAAAAAAAAAACAGGTTATGTTGTGTGGATGTTCATTGACCGATCCCGGGCGTCTTACGACATCGATTCGCTTAATTTGAATGCGTCAAAAATGTTGAGAAACGTAGAAAACGATTTGCTGTTGTGGCAATTTGATTGATTTTATAGCCGACGGTTTTATAATCCCAATGTCGCGAAGATCAGATCAGTGTCTGCGCGGCGGGATGGTGGTATTGTACGCGGCGGGTGGTAAGATGAAGAAGAAATATAAGGATGGATTGTTAGATGAATGCTAGTTGGGTGAGATTGGTACGACTAGTACATGCCATAGCATCGAATTATTGCTTGATATAATGTTATATTTACTTTTAATGAGAAAGTAGTATAAGTGTAAGATATTTAATCTTATATTTTTTTTATTTAAAAAAATATAGTTATTTATAGTTATTAAGTATTTTCTTCTACTTCAACTAAATAATAATTTATTGTATTTATATTTCTTGATAAGTAAAGTGAATGATTAAAAAAATTATGAAATTTTCAGTAAATTGAAATTATAATTATGTTTTGTTACAGAAATTTAAATACAGTATTTTTTTTTGAAAACAAAAATAATGTATTTGTTTGTAGTAGAATGAACACAAAAATAATTATATTTTGATTTTTCGGGTACTGTAAATTTCAGCATTTTATAATTTACAAAATGTTCTAATGTTTTGTAAATCCACAATACATTATGTATTTCTATATTAGTTTTGCATAAATATTATAATATATTCCAGTTTTATTATTACTCAAAATTTTAGTTTTTACCGGGTGATTATTTGAAAATCAGAATTATATTTAAATATTTTGTTTATACATAATTATGATTTATTTTATATCATATTATATGTTTGTATAGCGAATTTTAATTAAATTATTAATATAATAATGCCCGTATGCATAAACGTTCATTAAATATATAACGCTTCGTTAAACTAAAAATTCTTGGATTTCGTAAGAAATTTCGTTGCAATATACATAGAAAGATTTCTTACGGAATCCAAGAATAACGGACCGTTATTTTTAACGAATGTTTATGCATACGGGGGTAAGTTCTGGAAGATTCTTTACCATGTTAATTTTTTGTTTGTTTATTTACATTTTCAAACTTATGTTTGATTTTCAAACTTAAAATTAAATATCGTTGAACAAACAGTCAAGAAACATTAAAAATTATTTAGTTATCGCTAATATTTTTCCAAGTAGCATTTTAAGTGGTTTTTACGTTACAGCAAGTTATCACAAAATTTTTTAAAGCTTTTCGGTTATAAAATCATCTATGGCAACGTTTTAAAATCGAAATTTTAAAGTTTTACTTACATAAATAGCGATTTTAACATTACAACAAGTTTCCAAAAAATTTGTATGTATTATATTTTTTATTTATCTTAATAACATTTTTACAATCAATTTGTAACAAGAAAAATATTTTTACAACGGAAATTTGGTATACAGGACTAAAACAAAAAGAGTGCTACTTTAGTCCTAATTTAGTTAAAAACTAATGAAATAATAAGTGAGCGGAATTATATTATATTATTTCGACTATAATTTACAGCTGACAATAACCATAGTATACGTATTTTTCAAAATAAAGTATTAAAAAAAAGTTTTTTTTAATTAATTTACATTTTAATTGTCGAGTTATTCGTATTATTTTCGTAATTTCGCAATGCTTAAATTTTATTTAAAATTTAAATTAAATATTCTTTTTTGAGAATTATGCTTTGTGAACTACAAATATATGATTGCGAAGAAACTAAAAGTTACCTACATGTTTTTTTGACATCTAGCATGACGTCAGTCAATTTCATCTTACAAGATTAGGTGTAATTTTTTTAAATATTTGATTAGGTATTTGTGTTTGTCTGATTGATTGTGACACATCGCTTTTCTTATTTTGACTTCCGGAACTTTTTTGATAATTTGCGCTACAAATCATATAAGTAAAATTGACTCATACATGTAAAAATATTTGTAATTTATGAAGTCTGGAAACATATTTAGGTTATTTTTTATACCTTTGATTTTATTTAATTTAGTAATACAAAGATTGAAATATTGAATTTTTTAATATCAATTTCCAAATTAATTTTTGTTATAATTTGACAGTTAAATTTGAAAATGGATATTTATTGTTGTAAACAAAAAATATTTATTTTTGTTTCAATTCATAAAAAGAAAATCACTATCTCATATCAAAATCATTCAAAATAATTAAAAATTGTTATTTGATATTTTTAATAAAATTATTCCAATGTAATAAGAAATGTATTGAGTCAATTAACAGATAATTATTTTGAATAATAAGTTCTAGTTTTATTTGTTAACTGAAATTCAAATGTATGAAAATCGATAACTACACTTTTAGTTTTATTCATGGCGCGTAATTGTGTATGTATGCGTGTAATTTTTTTTTAAATTTAATTATTTTAAATAACACGTACATTTTACAATTAATTTTTCAATATTTTAAATTTTTCTTACAAGTTACCAACTATTTATTATATTTTATTTTTAAGTAAGGTAAAAAATAATTTTTCATTGAATTATTAAACAAAAATTTCCAGTATTTTTTACATAACAATTTTAAATATTATATAATTTCCAAGAACCAGCCAATAATTTACGTATATTTTTGTTCTTGTTGAAAGTAACAGACCGAGAGCACAAGAAGATCTAAAAATATGATCTTCAGTAACTTTATTAGGTACAAGAAAATGGCGTGGCTCAATCTTGCAGCATACGAAATACCGACTCTACACCCACTATTTGCTAACCAAAATGAAAAATCAAAACAAAAAACTTATTATAACAAATATGTCGAGTGAACGCTAAAATATTATTATACACGTAGACAACTAAACTGTCAAATCATTGTCTGCATTGTTTTAATGTTAACGAAATATTTTTTGGTATAATATAATCGAAAGTATATTTTGATTTGTTGCACCAATTATTAAAACAATTTTTCTGATTTAAAACTTTGTGATAACTTACGAATAATAAAATGTTTTTTTTTCTAATTCTGTTAAAGAATCTATTTATTATATATGCGTTTCTTGATAAATATTGTTATTTATTACTTAAGTGATTTACGTCAGTAAAGTTTCAAATCATTACTCAACACTTTTTATCAATGAAACCTTTATAAGTTTATTACTCACAAGTTTGTAGCCAATTACAATTTTATATTTAAAATTTTCATACTATACTTCTTTTGATATATTATACATGTTCGACCAAAAATAATTTTTTTTTTATAAATTTATAGTCATAGAAAAATCATAGCAAAAATATTCATTTGTCCTGTTTGTAGCGCGCATTTATTTGCATAATGAATTTGTTGAAGATTATTTTAAATAAATTATAATAAAAATAACATAATTTTCTTGATGAAAACGGATGTTGAGTTTGTCTAAACGTCGATTATTAATAAATATTAATATAGAACTTAAATTTATCGTTTTCATTTTATACAATAAAAATGTTAGATAATAAATAAAACAATTTATGTATCGCTATTTTCAAATAATTTAAAGCCATTAAAACAAAATTACAATTGTTTTATTGCACAGTATAGTAAAAAATGAAGTTAGAAGAAATCTCGACGACAAATACTGATGTATTTTGATCAAAGCTTGAAGGGTCACGTGGCTGAGTGTTAATGCAAAAACGTGATCATGATCGGTTTTGCAGGTGCTGCCGCCATGTGACGATTATGGTATAAGCGTGTTTTTAACGGATGAATACATTTGCCAATACCGTTAAAATAAAAGTACAATTTTCTATTAGCTAAAATCTAAAAAAAATACAATGTTTAAAATAAATTAATGGTTTTTGTTTCGCATTTAGTATAAATATAAAAATAACATTATAATAGCATTAACATATATAATAAAATTATAGTGTTTGAAATATTTTTAATAGTGACAAAATTAGAAAAGAATCTTGAAAACAAATAATATAGTATGACAATTTTAAATAGCTTTCAAAGTGTTAATTTTGGTCAATTTAAATAGAAAATAAAATATGCAGTTTAATTATATTTATTTCGTTTAATACTGACTCTTTCTATCGAATTACAATTTATTTTATGCTATCAAAAGTTCTATTTTTATTTTCATTTCATTCTAGTTTCATTAAATTGTGCTATCACATTAAAAATTAAAATAACAAAATTATTATTTTATTTTAAAATCTCATAAATTTAAAAGAAATATTAATATTACTAAAATAATATAATGTTATTCTTATAAACGATACTAAAGTTTGGTTGTTTGTTGTTTTAATTAAAATGATTTATACAGAATGAAAGACTGGCAGCCGTAAATTATAAAACAAATTGACACATTTCTAATTTAATTTAGAAAATTTCTAAATAACTCGAGTGCGATATAGTTCGCAATGAAAGATTAAATTTGGCGAGTCAGTTTTAAGCATATGTGCCCGCGCGGCAATATCCGTATAAAGTTTTGCGAAAATCTGCGATAGCTTGAGGCAGGGCAGGGCAGGGTATAAGAGGAGTTAGCGCCAACGGCGTTAACGCGAACTATCAGCGGGAAGAATAGTGGATATTACTTGACATGCTGTGCACTGTGTGCTGTGAGTACTGGCTGCTGGCAAATTGTACAATCATCAAAAACTTTGCGACTAACAGCCAAACTTCTTTATTCCTACTAACATTGCATGCGATATTTTTAGAGTTTTTTATTTTATAATACATAACGTAGGTTTTTGTGCTAGTTGTTAGTCCCAAATTTCAGATTAAATTTGTAGTGTAAAATTTGTAAATTTATTAATACGTTTCTTGAAATATAATAAAATTTTGTTTTATAACTTTTTAACGAAATATTTGTGTTTATTATTAAACAGTTGGATAAGTAATTTAGAAATTTTTCAAATATGAAAATTGTATTTTTACGATGTTAAACAGAAATGAATTTTAATTACAACAAAGTAACTGACTATGTTTAAGTCTAAAAATTGCAACACTTTCGTATTTTATTGATTGTAAGACGCAATCTTATTTATTTTTAGGCCAAAAAAAAAAAACTTCCAGTACCTTTTGGTAAGAAACCATCGAGTATAAGACATATAAATATAACGACACAAAAATAGGGAAAAACATTCGTCTTATAACCAATGTAATACGATATATAAAAGTTATTTTTTGAAGGATTCATAATTTTTGATGCTTTTCTCCTTTCTTGATAGCTAATTACTGAATCATTACTGACGTCAGAGAATTTTTGAACACCTTTGGCCACTAAGAAATTTATAAGTTTATTATTTAACAGTTTACAACTAATCACAATATTAAATTTATATTGACAAGTTTTTACTGTTGCTATGATACAGCGTAGTATTCATATTATAATAATTTTAAAATATCATTCATGTCAAATCAAATACTGCAATTTTGTATTTTATAGCCTATATTGTTTATTACGAATGTTTGGTTAAAAGAATTTATATTATTGATTTTGAAGGTATATGTTTACATGGACGTCAGATGAGTAGTTGGTGTGGTAAGATTGGAAGTGTTTTGCGTGAAGCGAAAGTTTCCAAGTAGTGAGAATAAAAGAGCATGTATGAGAGGCAGATGAAGCTAAAGTTGCTTGTCTGGATAGGGATGTTTGGAGGAAACTGATTTCGGGATAGTGGAAAGAATTTGTGCCACACTCTTTTGGGTACATTGCGTAATTGTGTATGTATGTATGTTTATTATTTATTTGGATGAATTACGACACTTACTTGTTTCTCTTACTGTAAATCTTCAAGAATAATAACTGTCATTTACATATTTTTAAGTAATATTTTATTTGAATAGATTTCTTAACCAATTAGAGGAAAATACTTTTAGAATTGTTAAGTTTTCAAGATAATATAACATGAAAATTCACTGAATAAATAAATAAACCCAAAACTTTGAAGCTCATATATTAGATCCTAACTGAACAAGAAGCTTCTCAATAAACTTTTCATCTAGTAAAGCTTCTTCTGTTACATGCTTAATTAAATTCGTTACAACTTTGACTTCCATCGTATTAAAATCATCCGTATTTCAAATCATCTTACTTCTTCAATGATTTTTTTTTAATCAAATACAAAAAAAAACAACTTAAAAACTACAATGTCAATACATTTTTATTTACTCCCGACTCGTTTTAATTTCGTAATTCGTAAAGTTTAACATCTTAGCGCGCGCAGTGCGGGCGCTATGAAAGTGTTAGAGCGCAGTGTAATTATTTCATTGTTCTAACTAATTTTCTTAATTGCTTCCGAAATAAAAGCTGATTGCGACGGCATTCGTTGTTGTTTTGTTTGTTTGTGGTTGTTTTTTTCCTTGGCTCTTGCTACAATGGCAATGGTAGATTTAATGGGAGTTTGAGTGTCCATTCCGAGGAACAGCTGTCTAGATCCGCAGATGTGATCCAGACAGTAGATGCTTAGATGTACACTATGGCTTTTTACTTACTTGGTTTGGTGAGTTTATGTTGAAAATTTTGTTATTTTACTTTCTATATTTTAATGCAAATTTTGTTTATATATTAGAATTAGTACAATTCAAATTTATTTTTATTTTTTATTAGTTTTTGCAATTCGTAAGAGACACAACTGATTAAATAGTTTCTTAACATTTTTTAATTATATTATTGATGGTGTGAGTCGTTAGCCTACAGACAAGCAAATTTTTATGTAAAATTGCTTACTGAAGCTTGATATTTAATAAGTTTTATTGTATATTTATTTAATTTACAAATATAATAGAAATCGTCTTTTATTTTCAAAATGTAGAAAAAATAAACAAGAAAATAACAAATCGTGTAGAAATTATTGGATGTTACATATTTTTATCCTGACATATAACTTTTATGTCATTCATATTAATAATACTCAAATAGATGTTTTTTTTTATTTTAATTTTTAGTTGAAAACATTTTCTCGTACTCGTAAAATAATTTATTATTTTTATTATGATTTATTTGTAACTATACTTTACTTTTTTGTTTGTAAGTAATTTGAACAATTATAAAATTAAATATAAATTCTTAAAATTAATTTTTTTTTTAGTTACTTTGTTTATATTCTGGATTTGCAATTACATTTTGAACAAAAACTAAAATTGTCCTTTTTTCATTTCAGTAGTCAATAAAATTCTTTAAAAAAAACTAAATTACCAGTTTGTTATCTTTAAAGTACAACTTTTTCCTTCTGTCAATCGAAAAAACATCTAATGCTCCCATCATCAAATAAACAACACCTTCTTTAACAACATCAAAACATGTAAAAAGCCTTTTCACGCTGCAATTAGTTTATTCCGATCACATATACGCGTTACTTGCGCACGCCATGCACATACAGTCACACCTTGCGCCTGGTTGACTTCACCGACGACAAAAACCCGGCTAAAGACCTTTTCGAACGAAACCGAAAGCTGCTCTAATAAACAAGAGCAGCACTATGTAGCAGCGACATGCGCGGGGCCCCAAAATACATTTAATTACCTGATGGACGACGTGAGTGTGTTGCGAAATGCGCAAATTTTGCGATCGAAACAGAACGGAGACAGAGATGCAACTATAGTTGTTTTCGATTCGAAGGCTTTGAGGGAAATTGGATGGCCGCTTTAATGTTGTTGTTAATTTTGTGTTTTTATTGTGGAATTTATATGTTTATGCAAATATTTTACTGGGTGCATGAAAGAAACTAGTTAATTAAAAATTGCATGAGGTTTGTCATACAATTGCTATTTATATATATACATTCTTTTTGTATATTGAAAAAATATTAAAATATTCTAGATTGTTCTTGATAATAGTATATAAATTTTTAAAAATAATTTTACAAAATAAAGTAATTTTTCCGTTAAATGTAATTATATTTTATTTATTCTAGTTGGTTAATTAAAAATTTGTATATTAATCTCGTATTTATAATTATAAATAAAAGAAGAGCTTATTAAATTACTACTAAAATGTACAAAAATAATGTATTTTAGAAACTAAAGAAAACAGTAGAAAATAATTTAAAAATATTTTTATTAATCTATCAAGATAATGCTTTTTGATAGATATCCATAAAAAGAAGATAACCAAATGATTCATATCTTTAAGTATACGCAAGTAAACAAACAAAAGACAAAATATTTTTTGCAATACGCAATAATATCATAGTATTATCTAGATAGGGAAATTTATCGCTGCTAAGTTGCCAGCGAAAACAACTGATTGAAATAGTGAGCATCCACCAGCTTTAGGCAACTAGTTATTTTATAATTTCATTGTCCATATATGGATAATATACGATTTCCCCCATTTAAAATACGATATATGCTATATTGAACGAGACATTATTAAAAGCGCTACGCACAATCGCAACACCGATAGGCGATTTGTCAAAAATTTCTGTCACGAAATATGCAATTTTCGTTGAAATTAACATGTTATTAAGTGTATGGTATTTCTTTTAATTGTTAAGTGGGCTGAGGCTCTAAAGTTTGATTTATCTGCTGTAGTGTGCTTTGGTAAATTTTAACTGATCGCTCGTAAATCACATGTTTATTGGTTTGGGTCGCTTAGGCGATTGTCTTTTATTAGCCTTTGGCTGGTTTCGACGCCTGATAATTCTACTACGCATGCGTGGAAAGCACCTGGTTTATACTGTATTGCTTAAAGGTGCATGTGCAAATGTATGTACTCGCTTATATAATTTTTTTAATAGTATGTATAATCCATAATGCATTTCGTGAATGTCTTATCACTTTTTAAAAATTAAATTTATTGAACTTATATCAGTATTTGTTATTCGGAAAGAATTCACTTTCTTTTGTTTGTAAAAAGAAAACGAAAATATTTATTGCATAGCATATAATTTAAATTTACATATTTTACACTACACTGTAAAAAAAATAATAATTTAAATTTACACAATCTATGAATGTAATGTAATGTAATAATAAAAATTGTTTTCAAATTTTAGAAATTTAACATTTGTTGTAATGCTGCAATTAAAAAAATATATTTAATTGTATATTTATAAATTTACTAGTAATAAAAAAAGGAAAAGTGAATATAGATATTGTTAATATAAAATTTTGTCAAAATAAAATTAATAAGTTTTTAAAATATTTAACTGGTTTTAAATTATTTGATTTAGAATCATGTGTTTCATTTAAAAATATAAAACTTAATAATAAACCTAAAAAATTATAGACGTTTAAAAATTAAGTTAGCTGTAGTACATTCATGATACAGATTCCAACGATCACATGAAAGCTTAAAAACAGCGGAAATATTAACAAATTAATGCTATGTTCACGTGATGATGTGTTACGTATAATACATGTACAAATTATACAAGTAAAGTCAAAATACATACATGATTTTGTACTGCAGAACGTTGTAGCGTTAGAATAAAGCATTGCAAAGTCACGCTTTTAAGTATAATGTTTGTTACTTAAATATTTCTATTATAAAATTGGAATCTTTATTGTGAATGAATTATAAATATAAAACAAATAAATCAAGTACCGTATTTAACAAACATAAAAGATTACATTGTATCTTTTCTGCGATAAATAATCTTATAAAACAGACAAGCAAAATTATATGGCTTACAGTTAAAATATTTTCATGTAAAACAATTTACTCTGATAGCAATATCCATGCAATAACAATTAAACTAATAAACCTTTAAATTATTTTTTTACGAACCGAACATAACCTTTAAACGTTTACGATAAAAATCAAACCGAAATTCTGTACAAATTTCGCGAAACGATTCAATATTCTGCGAAGATGTTGCCAACAAATTATTATTGTACGATGTTCTACGGGTTGATTTTATATGTTTATGATCAATACGCGGCCACGTTTCCTTGCGTTGAAATTACGTGTTTATGTGTTCGTTTTTTATTTTATTTATAGCGTAAGTTTGCCTGCCAGGTCGTGTTAGGTGCAAGAGTAGGTCTAAAGTTGAGCTTTACGTCTTTAAGGAAAATGAACCGAATGCTTGTAAACATGGGTAAAGTTTTCGTGTAATTAGATAAGGCAAATATGTCGGACGAAAAGTTTTAGGTGTACGTATTGCTTGATTGAATTACATACTAGGGAATATTCAGCATGTAATAAAATTTTGTCAAGTTTTGAGTTCTTTTCCTACTGCTTTTTGTTTTGTTCTAAAATAGTTTTTAGTACAGTATAAGAATTACTAAGTCAGTGTTAAAAGAAATAAAATTGAAAAATCCATATTCAGTTTTCATTGTTTTGGTTATGATTTAATTTGAAACTATCAATATTTTTATAGAATGTTTCAAATTTACAACCGTATATTCAAAAACTATTGTCAAATCTATTTTTGAATATCATATTTGTTTAAAACGTTTCAAAATAATATGGGATAACAATTTCTAAACCAAAAACTAGACGAGAAAAAATTTGTGCCTTTAGATCTTTTAAAATGCTTAAAATACATGATTAAGCCCATTTAAAAAATAAAACTGTCTACGGCACGAGCTAATATTAAAATAAATGGCTTTAACTTTGCACAAAAAAAAAGTTTCCAAGTAGTAGGAATAAAAGAGCATGTATGAGAGGAATTATAAATGTGGATGAAGTGAAGGTTGCTTATTTGGATAAGAATGTTTGGAGGCGACTGATTTCGGAATGATAAAAAGAGTTTGTGCCACACCCTTCTGGGTACATGGCGTAATTGTATATGTATGTATGTATGTTTGTATATAACTTTGCACATCTTATTTTTTTGCATTTGAATCCAGATTAAGGGGTAAGATCAAAGAAATTTCAACCTCGCAAAAATACGACCACCTTAATATATATTACTTTTTAAAAATAATTACATAATTTAAGTGACAAGAACAGTATTTACAAAAATAATTTCATAATTTACTAATAAAACAAATTACCGTATTATTTATATATCCCAAAAAATTATGAACAAAATCTTAATAAATTTAAAACCAATTTCAATGTTTGAAACATTGGGAAAAAATTTAAAATTCTTCGTAAATATTAACATAAATTCTTATATGCAAATACAAAATCGGGTTAAATCACAATCAACATCAGCTTAGCCAAAAACATTCATCTTTATCCGTTCCAAAACAACTTTGAAACTTTTCTCTTCGACACAAATTCTTAAAATCGGCTGTTCAGCGCCAACTTCTTCGAACCAGTCAAATAAATCAGTGAGGTCTAAAAGTCTCATATACGCTACCCTACAATTACACAACGATTTAATATTTGCGTACAACATGGACTTTTCAACCTTCGGCCGGTGAGACGGTGTAGCTGGGTAAACGGTGGGCTAGGCGGGCGGGGAGGTTGAATGGTGGCCAATATTCAATTACGCGGACCACCCACTCGGTGAGATTGTTCAACATATATCGGACACACATACACAAACACACACGCGCGCACTCTCATACATCGATGGCAACACATATCGGACACACATACACAAACACACACGCGCGCACTCTCATACATCGATGGAGAAATGGAGGAGGTAGAAATGACGTCGCTTCTTGTTAGGTAATGAATTATGATGCACATGAGTATTTTTTTTTTTGGTCGAATGTATAGGTAGGCTATGGATGTTTTGTTTTCGGTGCGATGCTGGTTGGCATACAGTTTTGGTAATAGGATAATTGATTTGAAGGTTTTATTGATTTTTATGTTTGATTTGATTTGTGAATTTTTCGATACTGTTAGCATAAATCTTTCAATAATTGTTCTGTATTTCAATTTTTTAAATTAACAGATGTATTATTAATTACAATTTTTACAAATATATTTATAGTATATTACAAGCTTGTAAGTAAGAAAAAGTATGAAAAAGGGAGACGAAATTGAATATTTTTAATTTCCGAGATTCTATTATTAGCACTGAAAAACCATGAAATCATATAGGTATTGTTTTTCGCAAAATCAATTTAGAAATGTAATAATAGAATAGGTATTTGTATTTAGTTTTTTGTTTTGCAAATTTCACTCAAAAATTACAATAAATATCGTATACTGGCATGCCATTGCTACAGAAATATAATTTTTCAACTGCTTCGTAACATAACAAAAAACAAATTCACATAACATTAGAATATTACTTTTTAAATAATCGTATTATAGATTGTGAGTCAGAAAATAATTCCGAAAGAGAAGAATCGGCTGTAATTCGTTAATACCTATAAAATATAAGTGAAGATATGAAAAATATAATGTATTTTTACTTATCGCACGTGTTAGGTTATAAAAGCCTTGCGATTTTGTCGATTGTTATGGATACATACCGAAGAGCAGTAAATTCAATTTATGCGATATATCAAAAATGGTTTTAATAATTGATAACAACAAGATTGTGCAAAAAATTTATTATATTTTATTGTTTTTTTTTCTTCATCATGCAAAATGTTTCATGGGAATTATCTGAAATAAATCAACTCTCATTTTCAAATCTATGTAATTATTGAAAAAAATGGAGTTTGTAATCTTCGATGAGTACAAATAAAGTTTAATAAAATGTTTATATATCGGTTTATTTTATATTATAAATAATAAGAAATTCAACGCAATTTTTCATTCTTTAATAACTACATACATTTGAAAATGACTAGCTGATTAGTATTAGCAACTTCTTGTATTAATTAATTAATGGTTATCTTGCTTTCTGTATTACGCATCATATAGATTATTTTTACTTTTATATTTAGAAAGTGGCTATTTATACATACGGTATGTATACGCAATTGGCTATTTATAGATACAGTATTTTTACGCAATTGGCTATTTAGGGTAGGTTAGGTTAGTAGGTTGGTTTAGGTTTTTTTTTTAGTATGTATAAATAGCTAATTGCGTATACATACCGTATGTATAAATATCCTCATCCTTATATTTAATGGTACTAAAATAATATTATCAAAATGCCAAAAACACTACGGAAAAGTGTAAATGTAAATATTTGTTAAAGCAAATAAAATAAAACTAACATAGGTCATATATAACTTTAATAAATTAGATCATAATCATAAATACAAATAAATAAATTTGTTTTTACATTGAAATTACAAAATTTAAAAAAAATTCTGAAAAATTGTATCATTTGTAATTTTGACGGTGCGTTACGTTTTACAACTGATTAAAACCGATTACTTTTAGTAATAATTGTTAAATAAATAAAAAAACCAACCAACTTTAAAAATAAACTCGCAATGTCCACATAAATTACTTACTTGAAAACAAAATTCTTAGTTTAAAAATTTCAGCAATAACATGATTGATTTTTATTACAAGAAAAAAAAAAAATAAAAATAATAAAAATTGATTATCCTCCCAAACACACAAACAATATACTAACAACCATAATCAATTTGTACATATTTTAACACCTTTTAATACACAAGTCACCGCCATTGTTCACCAAATGATCTTCTCATCAGAAAATTAATTTGAGAACCGAGAGCCGATTACAGATTTGTACCTACACTAAATATAATAATAATATCGACGAAATGCATCAGCATCATCAACATGGCCAGCTCATTCTATTGTGTTGTTCGGGTAACAACATGGTCTACAACAAGTCATAAAAATCATCGTTTTAGTTACGTGTGTGTATAGGCTAAAGATCCAAGGTGGTATTGGATTGATGGGCTAAAGCACGTATTGGCGCACACCGTTTTCTATAGGCTTCTTTTGGTTTATCACACTTACATTGTTTAAAAGATCTAAAGCAGTATCAATTAATGGTTAAGCGGAGAGCTGGTTGTTATTATTATTTGTGTGTGAGTGCATACCGCTGTGTTTTCAACGATATTTGTTTTCAAATAATGTGAAAGATATACTTTGTTGCATTTAAAAATTTGAAATATACTTTAATAACATTGTAAAATATTTTTCAGAATTCATTTTATTAAAATAAAAATTTGTTTTAAGATTAGATTCTGTTTAATTATTTTATTAGTTTTTGTTGCTACGTACTGTAATGCCATTGATAAATTTTTGACTTGATAAAGACGAGTGTTTAGTTTCGTCGAAATGTCGTTTTTATAAAATAATTAAACAGAATCTAATCCTAAAACCGGTTTATTTTAATACTTTAATAATTTCCGAGAGACAAACTATTTTCTCAAAATTCGAACACAAAATTGAACATATTTTAAGTATGATTGAAGAGAATTTAATGATTTTTTTCTGCTGATTTTACGGATTTTATACAAAATTTCTAAGATTGTAGAAATTCCATATGAAATTTTATATGATTTTAATAAAATTTTTAATTGATTTTACCATGATTTTAATGGATTTTCTAAGATTTTGAAAGATTTTAATAAAGTTATACATCAGATTGTACAAGCGATTTCTTTCTCGATAATTGTCAGTCGACAGAATTTACTGTCCAAATACGGATGAAAAATTGGGCTGATTTAACCAAATTGAATCGTGTATTTTTATTCAATGAAACTGTTCAATCAAATTGAGAATTGAAAGAAGTTGAGAGAAGTTTTACACTTTTGTTCATTTTTGTTAAACAATCTGGATGATTCTAACAAAACATTGTTTATTATGCAAAGATACTTTAAAATTTGTTATCACCAAGTGAGCTTGAATTAAAAATTTTAGTAATTTGTACTTCAAAGTTACCTATATTCTTCTCCTCATTTTTGTAAATATGGTATTCAGAGCATATTTATGACAAATTTTATTTATTAGTAAAAAGCAAAAGATTTTGGTGAAAATAGTAATTGAAACAAAATATAGCAGAAAATCTTCTAGGGATTGAATGAAAAGTGTGCGGGTGGAATAGATTTCACTTACGCCCTATACCTACGCCTCTGGTTAATAACAAACGTGCAATGTAAATAATAGATGCTATAAACATTTATTAGCTTTCAGTTCAAATTGATTGTGTGTATTTAACTCTAGTTCTAATAAAACATAAACCTACATATTTTCTGAACAAAAATTATGTTTCAAGTATACGTATATATGCTATTGCAATTATCATGCAACACTATATTTTAGTCGTTAAGAAAAGATCAGTCAATCAAAAAATTTAAAAATTGTGTCTTTCTTATATATAAGATAATGTAAAGTTATTGATAGTTAAGATAGGTACATTTATACACAGACCAATTACCAAATATTCGTTTATAATAATAATATGCAAAAAAAGAAAAAAGCATGAAAAAAGAGTTATTAATTTACTATAGATTTACACGATACTGATGTAACATTCGGACTTAGTCATATTTAAAATCAACAACTCGACACAATATCAAGTTTTTGATCCTATAAGAAACCTCACCACTTTACACAATGTATACCGGGTGTCTACTTTTTTTTTGTTACATAGGGAATACAATGCTAAAATTTTCATTTGGTGATAAATTTTCCCCTAATTATTATAGAACAAAAGTACAAATACAAAAGTTGTTTAGAATTCAAAAATGCATCAAATGATGCCAAATTTATCAATATAGGATGTTCCGATCAAGAATTAGAAGCAAATTAAAATTTCCATTTTTGCGCTCTTTACATCAAAGTGCCATGGAAATTAAACAAATAATTTCATTTCTTCTGGAGTTTGAGTTTGACAGATCGTATTTATTTTATTGTTACGTTCTGTATTATTATCATTATTATTGAAAATAATGAATAAACTTAAGGTAAATGAAAAAGTTCAGTGCGTAAAATGGTATTTTACTGGAAATTCGATACGACGAGTAAGAGATTTATTCAGCGCTTTCTTTGAAAACCGTCCCATACCTTCCGCTATGACTATTCGTAGGATAATTAAACAATTCGAAGAAACTGGAAGTGTGTTAAAACGTTGTAAAAATTGTAGAAAAATCAACGCAGAAGATCAGGAGGAGAATTTAAATCAAAATGCAATTAAAGAAAATACATTGAATATACTTTTGTGTGTAACGGAAAACCCAAATGTTAGTGTGCGTCAACTTGGTGCTGAATTAAATTTGCATCCTTCAACAATACATAAGGTACTAAAAAATGAAAAATATCATTCTTATAAATATTCCACGCACCAAGAGATATTTGAAGCGGATAAAATGGCTAGAAGCGAATTTAGTAACATTATTATGGAAAAATCCAATTTAGACAGAAACTTCTTGAAATCTATTTGTTTTACTGACGAGTCTACGTTTACTTTACACGGCGAACCTAATACACAAAACTTTAGAATATGGAGCCAAACAAATCCTCATTTAATGGTAGCAACACGTACCCAATATCCAGAAAAAGTTAATGTATGGGCTGGAATTTTTGGCAGGTGTATAATTGGGCCATTTTTTATTGAAAATAATTTAAACAACGAAAAATATTTGGATATGTTGCAAAATCATATTGGTCCACAGTTAGAAGAGTGTGCAACTCAAGATAATGTTGTCTGGTATCAACAAGACGGATGTCCGGCACATTACAGCTGCAACATTAAATTATATTTGGATCAATGTTTTCCAAATTCATGGATTGGTAGAGGTGGTCCAATTAATTGGCCAGCTAGATCGCCCGATTTAGCACCGTGCGATTTCTTTTTATGGCCATATTTGAAGGAGAAAATTTATAAACGACATATCAAAAATCTTGTTGATTTGAAAAATGCCATTGTTGAAGAGTGCAATAATATAACACAAACACAATTAAGCTCTGTACGTCACGAATTTTATAACAGATTAGGTTATTGTTTGGCAGTTAATGGCGATTTATTTGAACATTTAATTTAAATTGTTAGTTTCGTTTTTGTTCTCCTATATCTTGTATTCATGAATTTTTCTGTTTTATAGGTATATTGAATATTGTAATAAATAAAGAAAGTTTTACGGAGTTCAGCTATTTACTATTTATTAAACTCTTATCCGACGTTTCACTGCACAACTTACAGCATCCTCAGGGATAAGTTTAAATTATTATAATAAATATATTAGGCATAATGCCAGTCATCTAATTCAAATGTATTGTTTTTATAACTTGAAGTTAATAAATAAATTAAACAATTACTTAAAATTATAATGGAGACATTCACAATTTAAAACCACAGCTAGTACGTAGTGTACAGCCGAGTAAAATACCCTTTCATTGTAATAAATAATAAATACTTAATACTTTTTATACTTAATAGCTTTTCATTTACATTAAGTTTATTCATTATTTTCAATAATAATAATAATAATAATAATAATAATAATAATACAGAACGTAACAATAAAATAAATACGATCTGTCAAACTCAAACTCCAGAAGAAATGAAATTATTTGTTTAATTTCCATGGCACTTTGATGTAAAGAGCGCAAAAATGGAAATTTTAATTTGCTTCTAATTCTTGATCGGAACATCCTATATTGATAAATTTGGCATCATTTGATGCATTTTTGAATTCTAAACAACTTTTGTATTTGTACTTTTGTTCTATAATAATTAGGGGAAAATTTATCACCAAATGAAAATTTTAGCATTGTATTACCTATGTAACAAAAAAAAAGTAGACACCCGGTATATATATATATATATATATATATATATATATATATATATATATATATATATATTACATGCACCAAAAGAATGCATAAAAAAAACAACTGAAACAACAAGTTTTGTGATTCTGGCATTATAAATATAAAATTTTAGATTAATATAATTTTAATTATAGATATTCGTAGAAAAATATTATGTGAAACTCATACATAAAGCATCTTTAATTATTTCCACTTCCATTCGTAAAAAAAGCTGCTTTTTGTCAAAATTACTATTATTAAATTAATAACTATTAAAAAAACTAATTTTAATTAAATTTATTCAATTATATGTAAATTATTACTATTTATTATCTCATAATAGTATGACTAATAAAATTATTATTAAATACAGTTAAACTTATATACAATAAAAACGTACTTTTTTGGGTATCTCCCTATTTTTTAATAAAAAAAAGTGACTCACAAGAGTAAAAGTGCACATTTGACGTGACCTGAACCGTAACGAATTGTCTATTGCATTGAGGATGCACCCTAAAAAATTACTATCTATAAAGAGCACGTGTTACAGTAAAACAAAAATGATATTTTTTTATGTTGCTAATGTTTTCAGTTTTCGTAACCGTTTATGAATGATATTTCAGTATAAGGCCACGCGCAAGCATCCTTGAATAATAATGAAAAAAAGCAAAAAAAAATGCGCATCGCCGTTCTTTTGTCGAATTCGGATTCGCGTATTTTCTATTCGATGATGTTTAGGTGGAAATTTATATCCGTAAAATTGAGTTTTTTTCCGGACAATTTTCGAATTCGCCACGGTAAATCAATTATGTGAATTTTAAGTGATGAGTTGGAAACCAGTTTTTGGAATTTTTTTTAGAGATAAATGCTGTAATTTGCTAAATTACTGGGTATCTAAATCTCTTTTAAAGATCCAATGATTGACTGATAATTTTCTATTTGTTTTTAAAATTAGTGCTTTTTAAATCTCTCAAAATTTACAACTTATTTCGTTTGTAAGATTAATTTGTTTTGGAAAAATTAGCGAAACAAGTTTTATAGGTTGATATTGTAAACTTAATTATTATATATTCTAGTTTGTCAGTTATTTGATCTACAAATTATGTTATTGGTTAAAACCAATTTTATTTATTTTTAATTATTAATAAATAGATTATGTTTTATAACTATTTTGTCTTATTGGATCAAATTTACATAACTTTTCAATAACTGTAATACTACAAAGAAGGGTCCTGGATTTTTTGCCGCGCTTGCACAAGTATTAAATAAAATAATTATTTCAGATATTAATTAACTATGTGCTACTTAACTGATATTGTTGGTACCTTAGTAGTAGTATAAACTGTAGGTCCCTTGCTTGGTGGTGAGTTAACAATTTTTACCATTGACAATGTTAAGTTTCGCGAACATAGACATATAGACTTATGTTCCATTTGCAAATTACGGGAAGTAATTATTATTATATTATTATTTATTTTGGGTTTTCAAATTCTCTGAATAACAATGCAATTGCAAAATATTATTTAGCAGTTGAATGATGTGATAAAACAACAAATATAAGAAAAATGTACTGAAATTTTATTATATATCATTTTATAATACTGGCTAATTTAGTTAGTTAATAAATTAGAAATAATTTAAAAATAAAATTGTTAAATATAGCAGTTATTTAAATTGTCAAATATTTCAAAAACGTTTTGTTTTTTTAATATTCTATAAATAATGTTGAAAATTTTTCATATATAAGTATGGTTGTAACCAACTGTAGCAAAAATTGGGAATAGTAATTTTTGGTTTATTAATCTTCTAGTAGACACTCCAAAAATGAGCAAGCTGTCAAAGACAGATGGTAGATATATCTACTAATTACAATGCTGTCAAAATTCTACTAGTTTTTCGGCTTTTTAAGGTACTTTTAAGGGTGAACCATCAAATAGCCTTTTAACATGAAAAACTTATCAAACAGTTTATCTAGTAAATTATATATTTCCGTAAAAAATTGCTTATTGAAATTTAAAACTTATAATTATAGAACTATTTAAAAACAAATAATTAACTAGATAGAATGAAGTGTGTATGTCAAATTTAAAATTTGTTCTGTAAATATTATATAGTTAATAGTAGTAATTTATTTGTCTAACTTAACCTCAATTGGTTTTTAAATATACGTTTTTATCTTTCTCATTTAAGAAACTTCCAGTGGAAAAAAAAACCGTTTTCAAAATGTTAAGATAACTGTTAATAATAATGTTACGTAATTGAATTTAAGATTGTAATTTATGTATCTTCTAACTAATTGCTACTTAATTGTTTAAGGATATTAACCAAACAACAATATTTTGAACAATTTTAACTTTTAAACTATAGAGTTTTAATAATTTGACCTGTTATTAAAATATTGATTAAAAATAGGTTATTATTATTTAAAAATATGTCAATTATTTTGTTCATTCATAATTAAAACAAAAAATATATTTGTATACTTATGTGTATTATTTAACAAGTATATTATGAGAGTTACAACCATGAAGGTTTACAACAAATGAGTGAGTAATAGTTATAATATGTGAGTAGAATAAATATTATACTTTTTCCACGAGCATACAAGAGAAAATAGTGAAAATTATTATAATTTGACAATTTCTATCAACAGCATGGTATTCTAACAACAGCACTAATTTACAAGTTATTTATATTGCGACTGTGTAGTTAAAGTTTGGAAATATTGTGATTATTCAAAAACCTTGAGTAATGATTTTAGAATTAATGATTGTGAGTTATAGACAGTGTGCCTTAACAAAATGCACAAATATTTTAAATATATTATTTAACAAGAACATTTTTTTTATTTTTTCATAAATGTCTCTTCGTTACTGGAAGTATTTTTAGTCAAATCATCACAAAAATTATTAGATGATTTTTAAAATATTATATTAAATAAAACAAAATTAAAAATAAATATGAATAATTATAATAATATAATGGAATGACTTCAAATTATTTATATATAAAAATAATATTTTTTTTTATTGAACTTTAAACATTTTATTAAACAAATTCTATTTCAAGTAAATAAAATTGACTGTAATATGTACGATTGTACATTTTAGCAATTTATTATATTAAATAATATATAATAATTTATTTCTTTTAAATAAAAAAAAACTGTAAACTTTATGTATAACACTAAGGAAATTATTTCCGCAATTTAATCAAATTAAACACTATCTATGTATCTGTTTGTAAATTCTCATTATCGTTGTTATCATCACTAAGCATCCTTTACCTAATGCAATTTATTTCATTATCCGAATATTATTTTTCCGTTCCATTTGTAATTATAATTACATTACGGTCATCATAATTCAGTTTCAGCGATCAGTTCAGTTTCGTACCATAGACACTCATCTTTAGCGTTGGAATCGAAGCAAGAAATCAAGACAAGTCCACTCAACACAGCGCAGCGTCCCGAGAAGAATCAATATCCTCTCTTCTGACATATACAAACGAAGCGAGTGGAAAATCGTGGGGCCCCGATCGACTCTTCGATGTAATAAAATTATTTCTGCGGGTTCGGTACTCAAATAGTCGGGTATCGTTAACTGTAATTGCTGTTGTTAGCGAGGGGCGTGGCTCAGGTTCTTCCTCTACCTGAGAGTGAGTGAGTGAGTGAGCCCCGTACTATGCTGTCCAATTTTATTTTTTATTTTGGATTTTTTTTAATCTTTGTTCGCTTGCACCGTATGCATCAGTGGTTCTTAAAGTTTTTCTATTTACGTACCTCTGTCAAATATAAAATTAACTGCGTAACCCTATTTAAAAAAATCTTATTTTTGACAATATTTTTGAATTCGTAAATATTTATCGACCAGTGAGTGTTGAGTTTGATTGAAGAATCATAAAAAGAATGTGGCTGCTGCAGAAATGAAATTTTTATTTATGTGATATTATTAGGATAGATAAAGTGCAGAACAAAGTGATGTATGATAAATACAAAATTAGTGATAGGAGCAATAGATGAGTTTGGCATTTTGAATAAAACTTTAATAAACATTTGGTAAAAGGAATATATTTGGGATGGTGTAGAATCTGCGTGAACATTTAAGGATGTAGATTGGTATGGTTGACGTGAGTCTATTTTGCAAGAACAAATATTTCCAACTGCAAAAAATAACAAAAATACAATGCTCAAACAATGCGTATACGACTAATTCCTATAAATAATGATACATTAGAAATGCAAAAAATGATTTCTTGCATGTGTCAATCAAAACTTATTGTCCACATCTTAGTAATCGAAACTTTTTCGAATAAGTCATGTCAAATTTATTTATTTATTTATAATTTAGTACGATTTGTTGGAACGTTATTGTTTAGCCTTTTATATTTTTCGAACGACGAACTAGATTTAGATTTAGTTATGGAATCAAAGTACTAGTTAAAAACCACTGGTATAGATGATGGAATGGTTTATGTGGTTCTTCGGTGGTATTTTCTTTTTCATTTTATTTTGAGATGGTTTCGGTGTATAATTAGCTCAAATCTTCTGTTGACGTCTTCGTTGGTTGCAGTCGTTTGTTCGGAGAATTTACTGTTTGTTGTGTTGGTTTTAAAATAAGAATCTTCCGATTCTATTGTATGTCGAGTGAAGTTTATTGGTTAAAGGCAATAATTGCAGCTGACTAACAAGGTTATAAATAAATAAAAGTTTTCTTTACTTTGTTTTTTAACTAGTTTTATACTGTTTTTAACTAAAATATATGAATACTTTCATTAATCATATACAAAGTATTGTTTTTGCTTTTCATATTTTTTCTCTTATAAATAAATCGTTACTTTATTGAATTTCTAAATAAAATATTAGATAAATTAAGCTTTTGACTAAACAAATGTATTATATTAGTTTAATAATTTTGTTCACTTTCATTTAATATATATTCTTTATAATATGTTGTAGTAATTTAAAGTTTTTAAATGCGACAATTTAAATCGTGTAAAATTTTGTTAATTTTTTTTTTCACAATTACTTAAAAGTATCAGTCTCACAAACGGCACATGACAGTTTGTGCACAAAAAATTCGCATGACCGGTCAAGGGTTAATGTGGAAACCAGATTAACGTATAAAATACAAAAAATAAATCAGTACAACAGTACAAGTGAATTAAAATGTATCAAAATATTTTAGATACTTTTCTTACATACATACATACATACATACATACACAATCATACATCAAATCAATTGCTTAATAACCCAAGATGTTGATGTTAGCTAAAAGATAAATCAAGTTGCATGTAATCAATGTAAGTTAACAAAGTAAATACAAATTTGGTTTCAGAATAATGCAGCGACCACTTCAATGTTTCTCTGCGCCCGCTAATGACTATAATTAATAGATTGTATCACTTACGTTTCTGTTGTGAGATGCGTTTTTGTTTTGGTTTTAATTTGTTTTATATACGTGTGTTTGTTTTTTTGTAACAAGAGAACAGCGGATGTAACCTTGCCGTAAACGAACGAATTTATCGGAACAATTTTTGTTTTGTTGAATTATAATATAAATTCTATTGTTTTTACGTAGAATAGGAAAGGTCACTAATTTTTAGTTTGTTTTTTTATCATTGCAGAAAAATAGTTTTTAGTTAATGAATGGATTGGAAAAACATGCACAGCTTGTGGAATTTTTGTTTGTTTTTGTTTCATTATATTACATAAAATATTTGTAGTTATATTTAAATAATATATTTTTATTTAATTACTGCATGTTTTTTGAAACTATTATTTTTCTATTGTTTATTTTACATTTATTTACAATATTTTTAATAAAAGGAATATTTTCATTTCATATTTTGTATTCAAATACAAAAAATATATATTCTGGAATCTGTAATAATTTTTTTTTTCGTTTTTTAATTAAAAAAAAAAAAACTTATTATGTCTACGTATTTAGTTGTGATAAATGTGTATAAATGTAAAATATAATCAGTTAATACTAACATTAACCTTGGCACTAGTAACTAAAATTTAATTAAAATATTTGAGATAAAAGTTAAAATAATTTTACTCAAAATGATATCACCTAATAAAGTAAGATATATATCAATATTTAATGACAAAAAACAAATAAATTATTTAAATTTTTATTTAAGAAAATCAGTTATGTATTATTTTTTATAATATCAAGCAGTAGGGCGGTGTTGTAATTCTATAGAATTATCGATTATTATGTACAGTGCTTCTAAGCGAACAGTCTCTAAGAGGGTGTGCCCGTGGTCGCTTTGAGTACAAATACAATCAGATATAAAAAAAAATTATCTACTAATTACGCGCTATATTTGAATATCAATGATTATTTTTGCACAGGTTATAGTTCGGGATAACAAAATATTTCACGAATAATAACAACAAATAATTAAAAATTAAATAATAATACGGTGTCAATTTTTTCTTCAGAATTTCACTCCTTTTTTTTTGTTTCACACCCCAAGATTGTGCCACTATGCAAGTTCTACCACACAGTATACATATATAATATTTTTATAATCTTAAAGTATATAAGTACAAAAATAAAATATATTTTATAAATATGATCATATTTATATTTACGATATGAATAACACTAAAATTTTAATTAAAATAACTAGTCTAAACCAAGTCTATAACTGTAAAACAGACATTCATTTATGTGCCCCAATTTATTTCTCTATATTTTATAGCCATCAACAATATATGAGAAGAGATGAGCTAAAAATTAATTATTTGATTAAATTATAGATTTAAATTTGCAATGACAGTATCTCGTTGTACAGAAATATTACCAGAGTAATCTGATCCATATTACATGTCGTAAATTTTTATTATTTTTTACTTGCATGGATTAGCAATAAAATTTCAATTTTGTTTTTACGATTATTACAGCCCGTGAACAGACCAATACAAGAATCAAGACGACTTGATCGAGATTCGAAATATTTTCTCAAGATTAAATTTGACTTTTTATTTTTATTAAATAATATATTTATTATATGTGTATATGAGTTTCTTGATAAGTAATGTTATTTATTACTAATGCCAATACATTTTGCAATCATTGTTCATTATTTTTTGTTAAAACAAAACTTACTAAATTTATTAGTAAAAATTTTGAAATTTACAAAATTTGTATTATAATAATTCATTAAAATTATAAAAAGAACTGATTTTAATAATTAATTTGTAAAAATTGTAACAAAATATATCTCAAACATAAAATATGCTGTGACAAAAGAAAAAAATTATAATTCTTAACTTCAACATAAATTTAGCGAGCAAAATTTATATATATTTTTTTAATGTAAACTTGTCGCAAATTTCAGCTAATCACAAGCTGAGAAATGTTATGCCACCTTTCATAGCGCTTATTCTTAAAGTTAATGGACTATAGTATATAGAGTAGAAAAACTGACCTTTTATAAATAAAATAAAACATGAGTTTGTTTTTAATCATTATGAATTACAAAAGGTTTTTCACTATTTTATATATATATATATATATATATATATATATATATATTATTTATTATTATTCCGGTTTTTATTGAATTTAATTTTTATTGAATGATTCTATTCACCAATCAAATTCTTCCGAAGAAAAGGCAAATTGCTGTGAAAAGAGTGTTTGGTCCCGTGTATTTCGTATTGCATTCCACAGCCAGTTGGATGTTTATCAGGCAGTAATGCGTCCATCACATCGACGGCGCATAACCAGCCCAGTTAGACATATATATCGACGGGGTCGTAACTCTGTCAAAACACCCGACATTATCTAGATTTCATCTAGAGTCAGCGCGTGCGCTTGGCCGATGCGGCTGTAGACGCATCACTCTGCCCGGCTGTGCGATTGACCGAGACACGATGGTGTTGATCTGTTTTGGTGAATATTTACATTATGAGTATGAGAAGCGGGCAGTGCTCGTTAAAAGGTTAAATGTAAATGTTATTGAAATTGGATTGAATTCACTTGTTGAGTTTTATGTTCAAATAGATATAAAAAAAAAGATTTTTATAAAATAAATATTTATACGTATAGGATATTCAAATATTAATATATTTCATGACAAAAAAACTGAAGAAATATGCTTACGAGGACGTTCGATAAGTATGTGGATTGATATGATTGAGAGTGTTTTACGGAAGCGAATATTTCCAGGTGATAAACATAAAACATAAACATATACAAAAAACAAAATTAAAAATTTTTTTTTTAATAAAAAGTTTGTGCCACACCTTTATGAATACATGGCTTGTATATGTATACACGTATTCAAAAACATCTAAAAGTAACTGTAAAATTTGTAAAATATTTATATAATATGTATGTTGTAAACAATAAATAGATAATTATAAATAATGTCTGGACAAAGTGATAAATATTATATTTACGCCTAATAAATAAATACACAACTAACTTTACCTACTTTCACTTGGTATCAATTTTTATTAACAATTAATTGATATTTTACTAGTGAATTTCAATTTCTTACATTACATATACATATGCATGCACAATCATATGATGTGGCACAAACTCTTTCCAGTTTTAAAACAATGCAAATGCTTTAAATGAACACTTAAATCTTAGTTTGTAAAATCAGTTAATAAAGTTGTCATCATATAGAAAAAAAAAAAATTTTGTGGTTATTTTCAATTTTCTTTTATCAGAAAACATAGATTTGCTTGTAAATATAGTAAAACTTTATCTATTTAATAAATTAATTATCGTTCAAAAATATATAGTATTTTGTTGCTATTTTGATTACTACAATTTGCAAATTAGGTCAACTAAAACAGTTTGACAATCATTTGCGCAAAAGGTCAACATTAACCTTACTGATCTTAAGTGTGTGCCTGTGCATCTACACCTAATAAATTGTGATGAGGGTTGTCCATTATAATCGTCACATTCAAATACATCTAGACAAACATACACACTGGACTCTGTTTATACAACTACTCATTAACATACACATATTTACACTTTTACTATCACTAAATTTTAGAGAATTTTTCAGCACTTTAACACGTTTAAAATTACTTGGCATTTGCTTGTTTCTGTCATATAAATTAGTATTATTTGACTAAATAATAAATAAATTTTCAAAATTAAATGAGCAACAATTGTGACACTTGACAAAAATGTCACTTAGCTGCTTAACTTTTTTAATTACATTTGTTTTTAGTTATTTAAATTTTTGAGTTTGAATAAAAACTTGTTTTAAAAATATAAGTTAAAAAAGATGTATTTTTGATTTGTTAGTATCAAAAAAAAATTATGTTAGTTAATTTTTATCTAATGAAAAAATTATCATCAAAAATAGATGAAATAATGTGCATTTTATTTTATTACATAATATAACAACATTTTACAGTACGCTTGCATTCTTACTTAACTCTGAAGATCCAAACCATCATTGCGTTTTTGTTCGTTTTATCTAAACTAGCAATTTCGCTAATTTAACCTTTTTCACCGACAAATCATTTGACATTTTCGCGCCGAATTTTTGATTTTATTGCAACCATAGCCCATAGCCGACTGCGTTTACAAGCATTATCGTTTAATGTTTGATCCTCTTTCCCGTCTCCACTTCATCCGCTTTCCGCCCCATTAGCGTGTTCGGATTCATCGCATTTCCGGCCGCAAAACCCCGGCAATTTTGCCTACACCAACGTGAATGCGCGTCGTGTTCATAAATTATTTTGCCAGCCTTGTTTTTGTACGTTGTTCGTTACTATATTGCATTTTGTAAATTTGTTGCAGGGCAGAGAAAAAATTAGATAAAAATTATCTTCGAATTTAAATGGATTTGCTATTTTTATTCTCTATAGTATAAAAATTATGAATAAAAAAAAAATAGGAACATTTAAATAAACCAAAGTAGTAAGTTTTTGTAATAGTAATTTCTATTGAAAATGTAAATTAATCACGATTTTATATAAATAGCATTTTAATGTTTTGTTGACCAGATTAATTTTATTAATGAAGTAATTTTTTATTTAATATAAATCATACTCGTAGTTTTATTTGTAAGTTACAATATTTTGTAGCGTAGTTTCAGTATGTTAAAATGTTAATAACTAACTTTCTTTTTCAAGTTATGAATATTAGATATAATATTAGATATTTAATTATTCAATGCAAATATTATATTTAGTATTAGATATAGTATTAAATTATATCGATAAAAAGTCACAAATTTTTCAATAATAGTTTTATTAAATTTTGTGGCGCTCTTCAGAATGAAAAATACAGATTGAAAATTACAAAATGAAAAAAATTGATCAATCGAAAGAACCTCATACTATAACTAATATTAACATATACGAATTATTAAAAAATTCTTCATTTATATTTAGTATTAGCATTGGCAAATCTAGAATATGATTTACAGTATTATTTTCTATGAGAACACACAAGTGTAGTATAATTTTTGTCAATTATGTTTGTAGATGTTGAGTTATTGTTCGACAAAATTTTGTTCTTTATTTTTGGGCATGGTCACGCATTTTGTTTTTTTTTTATTAAAATCTAAAATTTCAAAAACTTGCATTATAATAAATTAATATAATTTAACTTTGGAAAATACACAATAATTATACATAGACAGCGAATAAACTATAACAATTGCGCCAATTACTCAACTTTAAATAATATTCAAATTAAATTCAAATATTGAAAACAACATACAAACACCATCCCGACAATATATCACACCGATATTTCACAAAACATTCGAAATAACTAAATTTACATTTACGGAATATGTTCCATATATGAGCAACTCGTCTGGCCTGGCGTACAGCATATAGTCAATACCAACAAACTGGCCGATGAGCATAAATTACTAAACAAAATTGCATTATTAATTTAGCGGCTATATGTGTACAATGCATATATATAGAGTCCAGTCTACATACATATACCGGGTGATACGATGTAAGGAGAGTCGGTTATTGCACATTCATTATATTATACGGGGTGTTGTCGCGCATACGGCACGCAATGTACGTATACGGTCCTTTAATAAACAACTATTGTTGATTTATGATCTCCAGACTTTTGCCGCCAATATGGAGTTTTATATTACTACTGGATTATTTAGCTGATTCACCGTTAATGGATAAACATACTGTATATAATGAGAACTTTCTTACGAAGATTTTACATATTTGTAGTAAACTTGATTGAGTTTATAAGCAATTTTAATTTAATTAAATTTTACATATAAAGTTTGTTAATTTTATATGTATCAATAAACCGATTTAAAAATAAGCTACCATATCTAAATTATTGAGCATCATAGATTGTTTTTCAAAAATGTTAGGTATAATTAAAAAATTTTATTATTAATTTTAATATGTACCTAAAAATTCAAACAATATGTCAGGAAAAATCAGGACAAAATTTATACTAGCAAATATGTAACATAATAAAAAATTCACAATCTTGTCGTTATAAATCCAAATCAAGAAAATAAACCAAAGAAAACTGAGAAATCCATCATAATCTTAGCCACCCACACGCACAACATACGCAAACAGCTGCATTTCAGATGTTTTAAGCTGCGTACTATACGCTGCCACACACATCCCTCTCGAAAATATCCGATGTGGTATTCGTTTAGGGACAAATATCCAGCAGGAACGGTACGGCACGCATCCTATTTGTAAGTGTCACGTTTGCTGGAATCCTTATTTGTTATTTATGCGTGCGACGTACTACGAACGCGCTTGCCGTCGAGACCTCGGTCGAGACTGCCAAAAACGACGACGGGTTATCACTGTTTTATCTAGATGCTTCTTATCGCTACATAACTCTGTCAGCTCAACCGGGTAATTATGATTAATTTGGGTGAGAACTGTAAAACATAGAATGTAATATATTACTCAACAAATGTATAATGATAGTTGTTATTTCTGTGGATATAGTTTACGGCATGAGCCGCAGGCGATTTTTCAAATTTATAACATTAGTATGTGTACGCATATTTATTCAAATAAAAAGTGTAAATAAGATTTAATATAATATTCATATTTGGGTCAGAATAAAGTTAAAATACGCGTAATTTTTATAAATAACTATTAAACACAAAAAAATTCTTTAAACATGTGATTTCAAGCGTTAATAAATATATTGCCGACGTCTAACTTTGGAAAATTTTGTGAACAATTCAAAAGTTATTAAAAAGTTGTTGTAATTGATGAAAAGTTTCTTTACTGACAACAATAATTATTCATAACACGAAATAAAAATTTTCGTCAGTAGAAAACTTTCATTGTAAACCGGGCCAAATAAAATGCAAATTTTCATTTTAATATTCATCTCCTAATATTATTCATTTATATTTTGATATTTTAAAGATGTTTCGAACGTGTTTTTTTGTTATTCCAAGTGAAATTTTATACACTCAACGATCTTAAAACGAGCTATTAAAAAATATATATATGTTGTTTAAATATTTTATTACTAGCACGTAAATTTTGTATTTATAATATTTTTAATTTATGTTTTAACCTACGGCTAAGTGTATCTTCATGAAGAATACGGCAAAAATATTTTTGTTAATTCTAAAACCGTTTCTCATTGTTTTTAATGTAATTAAATAATCTGTGTGTTTTTTTTTTAAAATAATACAAATTAAAATAATAAAAATGTTAATTAATATGGAATAATATTATTTTGTTAATTTCTATTTTACTTTACGCAGGAAATATTTTATTTTTAGTAATACTCAAAAATATATATTTTTTAAGCAATGCTATTCATTACTTACGTTATTAAGTATATTTTTTTTTTCAACAATTTGATAAGGATAAATAATTTCAATTTTGTTCTTTAATTATATATTAATTGAAAGCTCAGCTAAGAATCTTGATTTGAGGTTTGTATTTATCATCATCCAAATTTGACTACAATTCCCATTAATCATTTTATATATATATATATATATATATATATATATATATATATATATATATATATATATATATATTAAATCGGAATAAAAACTAAATCGACAAATATTTAAACTCGGACAAAACTGTTCCAAATTATTTTAAACTGCAGTAATTAGTATGAAAATATATTTAAAATTTAGCAATATATTATTAACAAAAGGTAATAATTTTCAAAGGCGAGAAATATTTAAATTACGATTAAATTAATTAAAAAATCAAATAAAATAGTATATTTTATTGAGCCATTAAAATATTTTATTAACACCTTAAACAAAATATCTTCTCATTATTCTTTCTAAATTTAGAAATAAGTTCTAATAAATTACCTCATTGACAGCGAACTTAAATCACCTTGTAGAAAAAAAAGATTTACAACTTCGGCGTTTCAATATTTAATCGCATTAAAGAATCTAAATTAGAACACAAACAAACGACAATAATGTATAACAAATATATTCAACGATGACTCGGGAATAAAACATGAATACATTAAGAAAGACTTTGCTTTACTAATCATTTTATAAATATGGACGTTCAATCGCGATAGATATGAATTTATTCAGTACTGATTTACATTTACACCGCACTACAAGTATCTAGTTGGCTATGGTGCAGAGAAAAAAAATCGAATCGATTTGACGGATCGACAAAAGAAAAGAGAAAAAAAAGAACGAATAACGTGCTGTTGTCTTTATTGGTTTGTAAATTCATTACAAGATTTGTGGATCTAAGTTGTTTGAGATTTAATAGGTACAAGAGTGTAAATTGTTTGATTTTATTTGCAATTTAAATTCGATGAGTTTTTATTTGTATTTCTGACGTAATTTGTTGTTGAGGTTAATGTTTCAAGTTACGAGGATATATATATTTCTAAAGTTGCAATTTACAAGCAATAATAAAATTTTATATTTGAAAAATAATGGTAAATTAACTTGTTAAATGTTTGTTTAAAGTTAAATATTTCTTCTAAAAAAATTTTTTAATTAGTATTTATGTCACTATTCCACTGGAGGTAGTCGTATAATATTTTTTCAATTTGAATATTTGTTATTTAAATTTTGCTATAAAAAAAAATAATGGTAAACCAAAATTATGGTAAAATTCATCTACTCTTCGAAATTATTATAATCAAAAATAATGAAAAAGTTTAACAAAACAGTGTACTTCGATATATATAAGTCAGCAAAAAAATAAATTAAATTTAAAAAATTTAAGCAACTCGTGTTTATTAAAAGCAGCACTACAAATTTTGTGTTGTTTACTGCTACTGTTTATTATTTGTTTTAACATCTAGTTAAAATAGGTTTAGTAAACTATAATTTAATTGTAGCATATAAGATTAATTACTTTTATTGTATATTATTCAGAACATAAGCTATTAATAAAAATAAATTTTGTTTTTATGTCATGTTTAAAGTATGCACAATAATCTCAGACAAGAGCTTAATATGGCAAGCACGATTAGTTTTGCATGTAACATGATTTTAAACAGTTTTAATTGATATAGCAACCAAAAAAGACGTTATAATTTACGTGAACGTTAACATTACCCCATGCACTGCACTGCGCACACTGTCTCAACATGGATGCATTTTATTATCTATGTTGACTTGCCTTCACTCGAGTTTATCCTTTTTTAACATCGCAATGTAATAATCATTTGGCACGCCTCCAACAAGAACTTAATTACATAATCCATATTAGTCGGTTTCGTTACTTCTACGAGATCTTTGTAGCTAATTCTTCAATACAGCTAAAAAAAATTATTTAAATTTTTGTCACTTTTATTATAACTAAAACAACAAAAGTATATTTTTACCCTATTTTATGGTGTATTTTTTTGGTGTTGTTACAATAAAATATTACATATATATATATAATATATTTAAAAAGAAATAAATTTATTTCAGTAAGCATATTCGCAATTATTTCTGAACTTGCTAGTATGGCAATCATATTTTCAAGTTATATAAATAATTTTTTTTCAAATTTTGTTAAATAGTATTTAATATATATATTCATTTTTTTATTAATTAATGTTATTCGTTACTTATGCTAGTAAGTATGAGAATTTAAATTGATACTCTAATTTAATTTCTTTAATTATTACTTGAAATTCATTCATATCAGACAGAGAAGTTTATTTTATATTGTATAGTCGTAAAAAAAGTATAGTATTTTATTTGTGTTACTATGTTATTAATTTGTGCAATACATTGCTTTATTCTTATAAGTAATAACCTTTTTTTACATGGTCGTACTCGTTCTTTTTTTCTGGTTATTGAAGTATTTGTCGTAGAAATTTCTAATTTATCTTTGATCATTTTGTATAAGGAGCGAGATGTTTTTTTAAAATATAGAAAAAATATTGTATACAAAATATTTAACAACAAAATATAAAATTAATTAATGATAATTGGTTTGCGTAATAGGGTTAATAGTACATTTCTTGTTAAAGTTTTTATGTAACTTTGCTTAACCCATTATCAGTTAACAAAGTCAGTCATCAGTCATAGTTGTGTAAAATATTATTAACTGATCACCTATTAACTGACTGTACTTTGCATTGATTTACAGTCCAAAACTTTTTCTCTTGTAACAATCTAGTTACAGATTTAAATATTTTTAATTCAAAAATTAAAATCAAAATAAAAATATATTACATGATTTTTGTGGAAAATATCATTTTTTTAAAAGTAATATTAACAGAAGCTTAAGAAGAAACATATTTTTTGAGTAAATATCCATTTCAAGAATTTAAATAAATTTAAATCTAATTGACAAACTTTTCTCCGTAATATTTGCTAAATTAATTCGAAAAATTAATAAAGTAACTACCGCTTTATTTGTGACTACTATTTTTCTTTGTACTGTAATTACAAGTGACTGTAATATAAATCAAATTGTTTATAGAATTGCAATCAATGTATCTCCATCTAATTCTCGAAGTCCAATGACACTGGCGATGCAATGGTATAAACGTGAGCGTGCTGGCATGGGTGTTTCGCGAAGGAAACGGAAGTTGGCAAAAGTAGTTGAACGACGGAGTTAGATGCTGTGTTGCTGTGTGTAAATGCTCAGACTGTCGACTGAAGTCACGGTCTCGTTACAGCCACATCAAAACTTCATATTCCGTGTTTCCTATACGCTAACCACTCCATACAGAGACGACGAAAATCGTCGTCGTGTCGTTTCTTGACGAACGATTGAACATGAATGAAAATAGACGAATCAGTTTTCAGAGACGGAGTCAACAGAACTTTTAAGAAGTATATACTCGTATAACGCTTGTTTGATATGCAATGTCGTATTTTTGATAAAATTTTAAATAATAATAAGAAAGAAGATTTGATCTGAACTTCTGCGCCGTAATATAATTTAATAATAAATTTGTTTAATTGTATTTTATTCAAATGTTTCGATCTTTCAACAGGAATCCTATTCAATTATTTAGATTTGCAAGTATTAAAATATTATAACAAAAATATATCGAAAAAAGTACATACCAAATTAGATTATATTTGTTTAGATTAAATAATGACAGAATTTTTGTTTTATATTATTAAAAAATTATTAGTTAAAATATTAAATTTGATATAAAATTTTCTAAAAAAATTTTTGTAGAACTTTTTCAAAATTAAAATTTAAATAACTAAATGTATAAAAATTAATTTGAAATATATGTAATTACTATTTAGTTTTATTACTTCTACTTTACAGTCTACTATTTATTTTGATAGAATCATTTAGATATTGAGTTTAAAAAAGTTTTAATATTATTTTAGATTTTAATGTAATATTCTGCATTTTTCATTCTTATAATATAATAATAAATTTAAATGCTGAAAATCATTAAAAAAAGATATACATAAAAGTTGTTAAACTTTATGCAATTTAATTTAAAACATTATCAGTTAACAGAGTGATTAACAGTCAGTTGTATAAAATACTATTAACTGATTATCTACTTAAATTAATAGGTACTTCTTTTCTAAGTATTTGTCTATTTGATTAGTTGGGAATATAACCCTGTTGTTTTTTCAAATGAAATTGTAAAAAAATTATAGCATTTACAAGATAAAAAAATTATTTTATTTGAAATAACTAAATTGATCTTTATATATATATATATATATATATATATATATATATATATATATATATGTATATATATATGTAATTTGTAAACATAATTTATTTAAACAAATTAAGAAACTAAACACATTTTTATAAAATAAAATTAATTCAAAAAAGTTGTATGCCTATAAAAGTTATTTTCTAATAAAATATCTTGTTTGGCAATTTCTTTAAAAACACTATAATACATAAAATTACAATAAAATTTAATTTAAGTAAAAATAGAATTAAATTTGTCTGTAAATTTAAATTTATGTTTTACTCTACACTGAAATAACATTAAAACCCAAATTCAAAATTATTTCTTTAGAAAAAAAAAAAATTGTACAGTATTTTAAATATATAAATTAAAATATGTAAAAGTACATCTCTGTGCAGTCATATAAATATAAATCCGTGATCATTTATACGTCATCGTTCATTCACAACGCTAGCTCCAGCCAGGTCTTAAAAGAGATGCATTTATTTCGGTACACCGTACACCACATGCATATCAGTATTGGCTCAGTTCAGGTGTATTACGGCGATATTCCTCTAGTTGATTTACGACGTCCACCGGATATGCTCCCGGTATGTGTCAATAAACCTAAAAACGTAAAGAATTTTCGCATAGCAGCACGTATCACATCAAACGTACACTGATTTATCTTTGAAATTCTATTTAATCGATCAAAGAATATTTAGATTTTTGATTTTGTTTATTCAATAATTAATTGATTTCCGTCAATGTTATTTTTGAAATAAATATTAAATAATGTAACGGCAGATTATACTATTATGATCCTGTTAAATAATACGCTAATATTTATGTGTATTCTGATAAGTTATATTGTTTATTACTCACTGTTTCAACTAATTAATAACTCTTTAAAACGTTTACTACAAAATCGTAAATAGATAACTAAGATTGCTAAAATTTCATGCTCTTAATGAGATATCGTGCAATTAAAAAATTATACTTATTTGAAATGTTATTTGGCACATCAGTCGTAGAAAAAGTATAGTATTTTACTTGTATGCCATGGCCATTATTATTTAAATGATTTATGGCATTCGTTTGCAGCTCGTGCCGTAAACTGTAGCTTTGTAAGTTATAGCTATCACATCATACTTGTTACATAATACTCCTATAGTATTATTTATAAATAAGTTGGTTCTGCGTTAGAGAAATGTTTTTTTTTTTACAATTTTTAGTTTCAATTTTAAGCTGATTGAACTGTAGTTTAAAGCCTCGTTTAAAATGCAGAAACTTTAAATCTTTTACAAATATGTCTTAAGACACTGTTAATTGATCACGTAATTAACTTTGAAGTTAGACTAACAATTAGTATTAAAAAAATATTATTGACAATATGTAATATTTAATATATAACGCAAATTTTATTGTTCAATTGAATAAAAATATAAATTTAAATTTCATTACAAGTTGATAATAAATTTATCAGAGATTTTATATTTTCAATAACATTTATTTTGATGTGTTCTTGTAATATATTTAATTTTAAAATTATTAAACTGTGATACTGTTTTTATTAGTAAAACATTTTTTAGTATTTTCAAATATTCAAGATTAAATCTAAAGTTTTACTATCTTCAATTATCAATTCCAAGTTTATTGACATCGCAAAAATAAACAAAAACCAAAAGTAAAAACATCCGAAGCGAAACTAAGGCAGCATTGATGTTCCACACTGATAGCAGGAAAAAAAAATTGGAAGATTTGTGATCTCCAGTGTCATTTGTCCGCTGATCTGAGAGAATCTGATGATCTGGTGATAGTACGAACCAACACCCAACAGAGCCCAAAACTCCATATATGCCTATAGCCATACGTCCAAATCTAGTTCTGGGGGGGTTCTCAATGTCGCAACGATGTGAAGTAACCTCGTCTAGGTGTCTGTCAAAATCTCTTCCGCACGATAACAGCTGAAGAGTTTGATGACTTCACTATGGCGCTATCTTTTTCTGCTTGCTGCTAGTAGTGCTTTAGTCTTTTTTTTTTTCATCTCTTTTTCTCGTTTCTCGTCTCGTTCGCCGAAACTCTTTTTATTTTCGTTTCGAAGACGTTGTGCATTTTTGTGTCACCTTTGCTGGCTGCCGCTGTGCTGAATAACATCGCTCTCGCCGGTGAGAGAAGGTAATATTTCGCTGATATTGATTTCAGATTTTGTATTGTTGGATTTTTTGACGTTTGGCTATTTGCATGTACGTCTGTTTGTATGTAACTTGTTTACTTTACTTTTTTTGAAACTAGAAAATTGTCTTATTTTCTGGAATATGTATATCTGAGAGAAACAAGCTTAAATATTTTATTTTTTCTGTTATCAATCTTTTGTTGTAGATAAAACAAAAATGTTTGAAAAATTATTTGTTTCTAAAAATTGTTTTTACTAAACTATTAATAGTTTAATTTAATTTTATATGTGAGAGAGAAATATTAAATAAAATATTAGAAAAACATGTTTTGTAAATCATTTTCGATATAATAAATATTTGAAAATGATGTTTAATAGTTTGATAGTTTAATCACCCTGAAAACATTGCCAAACTTATCAAACAGAAAGTATCCTTTCTATTCCATTAAACGAGCAAAATTTAACTATTTAAAAATCAGTTTGTCCATTTTATATTTTCATCTAAACTACAGATGTGTCCAAAGTTTCAAATTAATCGGATATGTGAAAAAAATTTAAAACTTGATTACAAAATTTGGCTACCTACAGACTATCAATACGATTAACAAACTAACTAAAAAGTAAACTGAAATACTATACTCGTAGTAACAACATTTTACTCTTATTACTAGAAAATAAACAAATCTGAAAACATACATAGGTGTATTTTATTGTTAGTTATATTTAAATTTAAAATATTAAACAATTTTAAATTTGTAAATATTATTTTTTTTTGTTAAAAATATTTAATTTTGCAAAACCATTTCAATAATTAATTTTTTTACAAAAAAAAAATAAATTTAGTATATATAATGGATATTCTAATTAAAAACTTTTATTATATTAATATTTTTTTTTTACAATCATTTAATTATAATTTAATTAATTTGAAATATTTTTGTTGCATTATTATTACCGCAAACAAAACAATATAATATAACATGCTCAAAGAAATATTAATTATCTAAAGTAGGTACACGTACAAAAATAAGATAAAAAATAAAAAATGTATTTGATATCGGAGTTCAGCAGGGTTTTTAAAATTTTTCAAAGCGTCACTCTAAGCAAGCGTTGATCAAAAGTTTTGAGAAGCATGTAACATTATAATCAACATTTGACATGCAGATAGGGCGTTACGAAAACCTCATATAAGGAAAAAGAGGTGGATGCCACAGCTGCCTGCGATGTACACAAAGTAAACAAACGAGCATCAACCTGAAGGAACATGATGGCGGTCATGCGATGATAAAAATGCACTTTACTCAAAGTCTGTTATTAGCTTTAATGCACAGCAGCCAGCCAGGGGTTTTTAAGCTCCGCCATTATTTTATTTTGCATGGCATTTAGGTATTGCTAATTGAAGTCTTGTCAGTCAATCAAAATCATATTATGTTTATTACCTACTCGCCAATTTTGTTTTGTTTTTTCTTTTCCAATTGGTAACTACGATCTTTTTTCTTGCCCAGTCTCGTTAAGATTGCAGCCGGATTTTTCAAGTTGATTTTGTTTATCGACGATAGCGTCTATGTGTATTACTTAGATTAAGTAGTTGCAAACATGTTGTTTGTGTTACGGAATTATGTACCTTGTAAGTTTCCAAGATGTTTTTGCTAGAGTTAATACAAGTTCTATGTGATTTCTGTGTAATTTTGTTTTCATTTAAGTTGATGTGAAATTGGTAAGCGTAACTAAAATGCAGTTAACATGCGATAAGTTAAATACTAATATAAGGATTATTAATTTATTTTAAATTAATTAGTAAAGTAATCAATTAATGTAATTTGTTACTAATTTTAATTTTATTTTAATGCTTTTTTTTTGTAACAAACTTTCAATTTAAATTTTTTATTACTATATACAATATGTAAATGTCTGATACGCACCGCACTCACACAAGAATTTAAACATTACTATAATTTTTCATATTATATTTTTTTACCACTAAACGGTTAAGTTATAATCTACTATATTATATATCTTTCTTGCTTGGATGCGGGCATTAAAAATGCAAGTAAAATTATTAAAAAAAACTATATGATGAGTTTTTTTTTAATATATCTCCATGTTTCATCTGAGAATTACAAAAACTGATAGATAAAATGTGTAAAATGTTCACTAATTAAAAACAAATATTTACAATGTAATATACCGTATTTAATATACTTTTTTTTTATATAAAAATGTAGTTCTAATTATATTTTTTTGTTAAAAATTACTAAATATATTAATTATTTAAATTATAGTGCTATAAATATTCATTGAAAATATTTTTTACTACAAAACTTTTCATTTTCGATTTGCAAAAAAAAAATAAAAATACAAAAAAAAATATATTGATAACTTTTTTTACAATGCTGATAGTCATCCAATAAAATTTTACTAGTATTACAGAGAATTTCACATAACAAGTTTTATTCTCATATAAAAAAAAAGAAGAAAGAAAAGATAAAAACACAGTACAAATTCATATGTAAAGTTGTCATGCGCACCTCAAGGCATGTCACGGTTCATTTACCAATCAGAAATAATACCCAAAGGCATCGATCAAAATCAAACTCATTCAAACATTCAACTCTGGAGGCTCGAATCCATCAAAATCATGTCATAACACCCATTCGTTGCATTATTATGAAAAACATTTGAGAATGCCACCATGCGGGCGCTGCCTGGCTGGCTGCTCATAAAACTTCAATTTAAGCTGTGAATCAAACGCGCACATAAAAAGAAATCATATTTGTACATTAACGCACGACCACAAGATACAAGACACTGTATTCCTATGGGATATTTGAAATGGAATGTTTTGACTTAGGTTTAGTGGATATTTGTAGATGGTAAAAGATAGAGATAGGGATATTTGGCCGTTAGCACAAATCACACTTAGCCAGATCAGTTGGTAACAATGACGGATGACCACTTAGGAAGAGTCAATCTGACTAGTATATAAACATGACGTCACGGGGAAAAAGCATTAACTGTGTCTAGACCGGAAGAAATAGTGCGTGTCTCCAGAAATTGATGATTTTCCTGTTATAAATAAATTGTTTCATTTATGTATAAAATCGATATTTTTGTTTTTAAAAAATTCGTTCAATAGGACTTTTTCTAAAACTATGCATTATTTAATTTTACCATAAAGAATACTTCTAGATAATTATAATATTTGCAATAAATGACGGCAACAGTCAAATAATCCAAATGCAATTTTATGATTGCTTATAAACAGTATAATAATAAAAATATTTAATTGGTCAAAATGTCTTGAGTAATAATAAAAAAACGTATATTTAATAAATTCATTATTTAACAGAAGCATAAAAATTATTTCTAAATCACATGGAAATAGTTATTTACAATTATCAGTTATAATTTTAAGTTAACTAGACTGCAGTTTAAAGTACTTCAAAAATTGTAGAAATTTTAAAATTTCTAACATTAGTTTTTAAATTTGTTCAATTACTTTTCTCATATTTTCATGTTTGATAATAGCTAAATTACAAAATAATAACAAATCCAGTTGCGTAAAACTATCAACTTATCACATTGTTAACTACGAAATTTAATTATAGCAATTGTTTTTAAAATTCCTGATCAATTGATTTGGTAGTTAATAACGTTCTACGTAAATGATCTTAAGTCTTGAAGAACATGACAAATTGTTCAGCAAATGTCTAATAAACTTTTGGTAAAAGAATATATATATGAGTGATATTGAAAGTATACGTCTACGTGAACGTCCGATAAATAAATAGATAAGTATAATTAAGAGTATTTATTATGAATGAGTGAATGTTTCCAAGTGATAAGACTGTGTATAAAAGTATTATAAATGTGGACAAAGCAAAAATTGCTTGTCATGTCGAAAATAAATTTCTGCATAAATAAATAGAATTTGTGCCACACCCTTATGAGTACATCACGTATTTGTATATGTTATGTATGCATGTATGATTGCGCCATTTTATATACATTTTAACATGTATATTAAAAGAAAATTATTAGTATAATTTTAAAAGATTTAAATCTTTACTAACCTAATATCACTTTCATACATGTTACTAACATCCAATATTAACACCCTATCACCATATTCACCCTCAAACATCACTCGGACGTAAGTAAATTTTTTTATTAATATACTCGATTACACTGACATCTGGCGATAGATTACCGTTGCAGACTTCTTTTTCCGATTAACCAAAAAGCATTTCCGGATGAGTCAGTAACATAGCATCATAAGTCAAGACCTTAACGACTCTGTGCATCCCTTGCACACAGGTAAATCGAGGGATGTTCTCTGGCCGTGATGCGTTTTATAAATAATAAAAGACGATCGGCGTCCCGAGTGACGGGAAAGCCATTCATATGCGTTCGTAAATTGGATGAACTGGAACAAGGCTACCCCGGGGGTGTGTGGAGGAGTTGTCAATACCGATGCACTCGTGCCATTTCAACCCCTCCGATACGGTTGAAGATTTCGATAGACAAAATTATGATAGTGGGGTTGCTCGTAATGGGCCACAATAAATTCGATGCCATTTCTTTTGGAGGTTATTAGTTTTACGGGCGATATTTTTTTTCTTTATCGGTGAAATGTACAAGGTTTTAGCATTATGATATAATTGAAAATATGTGGTTTCATATTTTTAACTGATATTTTCCACTTCTTAATGTAGGAGACTTTCCCTCTTCTTATAAATACAATTATTTTATATATTTGCAGTGACAGTTTTTAACAAATCTGTAATAAAATACAGTATAAGTAGAAAATGTATAATTTATTTTTCATAAATACAGCAAAAGAGTTATATTTATTATAAAATCGTAATATACTTGTTTTATATACTTAAGTTATTCAATATTTGGTTTCTCAATAAGTTACTTTAATTTTATATACATACTGAATTTATTAATTAAAAAATATTTACCATTTCAAATAAAAATGGTAAAAAATTATATAAATTAACACAATCTATCTAAATGATGAAAATATTGTAACAAAAAGAAGATATTTAAAATTGGTATAGACTAATAATGATATAAGTGCTTTTACACAAATTTAATCAAATTGGTGTCCAGTCTCTCATTTTTTTTTTAAATATTGTTTTTATATTAGATTATTTTAAGTAATGCAGGCAACCTGACATTAAAATAAAACTTTTATTCTCTTTTTAATTATACGCAAGTGTCAATTGCAAGAAAAAATAAACTATAATAATTATAATACTGTTTCATCAGCATTAGCTTTTATCAATATCACCATACGAAATTATTCTATTAATAAAACAATGTAATTATCTGACTTAAGTGCTTTTTCAGCTTACTACTAAATTAGTAATTTTGTAAAATTAAATAAAATATTGTAATATTTTAAATAAAAAAATTAATATATTTTGTCTAAATTTGCAGAAAAATGCAGAAAACTTGTGTGTTAATTAAAATTTATTTAACTATTTTTTTTTTTTTTTTTTTTTGCATTAAACACCATTAATTTTTTTTTTTTTTTTTTTTTTTTTTTTTTTATATTTATTTATCTAATTAAACATTAGACAATTTTTAAATTAAAGAAAAATGCATTGGCCCTGCCGGGGTTTGAACCCGGGACCTTTAGGTTTCGCGCCTAATGCTCTACCAACTGAGCTACATGGCCACTACGACATGTCAATGCATTTTTGTTTATTTGACTGGTCATGATAAACTCATGAATTTTATCCAGGCAAATACGATGTTGAAATATTTTACATCTAGCAATGATATTTTTAATTTTTATAAATTCTTTTGGTGTAAATGTTTAACTATTTTTATTTTTTTGCATTAAACACCATTAATTTTTTTTTTTTTTTTTTTTTTTATTTATTTATCTAATTAAACATTAGACAATTTTTAAATTAAAGAAAAATGCATTGGCCCTGCCGGGGTTTGAACCCGGGACCTTTAGGTTTCGCGCCTAATGCTCTACCAACTGAGCTACATGGCCACTACGACATGTCAATGCATTTTTGTTTATTTGACTGGTCATGATAAACTCATGAATTTTATCCAGGCAAATACGATGTTGAAATATTTTACATCTAGCAATGATATTTTTAATTTTTATAAATTCTTTTGGTGTAAATGTTTAACTATTTTTATTTTTTTTGCATTAAACACCATTAATTTTTTTTTTTTTTTTTTTTTTTTTTTTTTTTTTTTTTTTTATATTTATTTATCTAATTAAACATTAGACAATTTTTAAATTAAAGAAAAATGCATTGGCCCTGCCGGGGTTTGAACCCGGGACCTTTAGGTTTCGCGCCTAAAGAATTTATAAAAATTAAAATTTATTTATTCGCACAATTAACATTTAAAACTTTGACTTTCTAACATAAACTAAAACGAAAAACATCATAAAAAAGTATGGAAGTATCTGTTGACGCCATCACCCCGCTATTCCATGTTGCATATCGTGTTGTTTTGCCATCTCTGAATGGGCCATTTAAAAGTGCAGTGATATTGAAGTAAGTTACGGTGTAGAAGACAGAGTTGTGTAAAGTGTGTCTTTTGAAATGCTGTATCTAGTTTGTAGTTTCATAGCGCGATAGTATAGTTTGGTTGTAGGTCTTTCAGAGCCGACCCGATTATTTCGCTTGAGTTCCTGCAAAATGGAGAGTGAAGAATTGCTGTTTCTCAGACTGTTAGTTGTTTTTGGGGGCTGGGTGTTCAGAGCTGGCTTAAATTTTTTTGTAATTTTTAAGCTTAGGAAATTTATCTTCTGAAACAATTTTATTATTATTACTTTAATGTTGTTAGTGATGTAAATTATTGCCAGAAAGTTTTTTTAAATATTTTTTACTACTATTAGATACTATGAATTTGATCATAAAAGATAAAAGTGATATGTTTTTATAAATATGATTTATGATGATCAGGATTATTTTTCCGGCAATAACAGAAGCATGCTTATTAATACAGTCAAATTTGTTTTTGTGCGGTAGATAAGGATCGTATAAAAGAAACCGCACAAAAAAAAATATTGGAAAATTTTATAAATACTTATAACAAATAATTTTTTACAACATATTAGAGACAAAATATTTTTATGCGATGGATAGGGACCGCATAAAAAAAGTCGCACTTATAAAATATGTCAAGAATTTACGAAATATGTAGTGAAAAAGTGTTTCAAACAAAATAAATAATTAAATTATACATTTACCTTTAATCTTATTATAAAATTAGGAATTAGTTTTTGTGCGGAAAATGTAACCGAACAAAAAAGAACCACACAAAAAAAATATTGGAAAATTTTATAAATACTTATAACCAATAATTTTTTACAAGATATTAGAGAAAAAGTCCAATAGAGATTGAATGTTCATTGTCGGAAACGTCGGGAAACTGTTGATATCAAATGAACATAGCGTTCAAAGGCGAACAGCACCTTACAATGTACATATCATGTACATATGTACACTTATAGAAAACATTACAACATTATAATGCCAACACCGTTGGAATTCATACTGCATAAAAGAAAATCGCACAAAGTTAGTAGCACAAAAAAAAATTGCATAGAAAAGGACCGCATAAAAACAGATTTGACTGTATATGTTTATTTATATACCATAATTTGTGCCTTATCGACAATGTAGATTTTGAGATATATTGTACTTACTAACCAATCAATATTTTGGGACAATTAAAAAACATGAGTTTGTTTTTGAAAATAAAATTAAAAAACATAAGCATGCATTAGTAAATAAGCAATTTTAAATAATTTCTTAGAAATTATAGATACAACCAATTAAACTAGCTACTAACTTAAAAAATAGAATCAAATCCAATCCTGCTGCATGAACAGTTTATTCATGGGATTTTTCTTTGTTTCTATTCGAGTTGTCGGACGACGGTGATCGTTAGTAGCGCGTGGCCACACCGTGTAGAATGGCGCGTCGTTGTGGCGTCGCCGGCGTCGACAACAGCATCGGCGACGCGCGGCCCAACCGAGTGAAATAGGTGAACTCTCCGCGGACACGACATTTGTCACTATTAAACGAAACACTCCCGAGCTACGGAACGCTATGGGCTACAGACAGACAATTTACCGCAAGATTTTGCATTGGTTTCGTTGCCGTCTAGGGAGTTTACGGCTTTGGAATTGAATCTTCTGGGAGTGTTTTTGTATTTTTTTGTAAATTTAAGTTTATTAATAATTTTATGAATATGTATATAAGCAACAATATAGAAACATTTCAATATTTTCTATGTTATAAAACTTTGTAATAAAGGGTATTAATGTTTTAAATGTATCTTTGATTTCAAACTTTACTACACATTCTGTTTAGAATTTTCATTTATATACAACAACTTGCAAATATTTATGCTCTTATATATATATATATATATATATATATATATATATATATTATATATATATATATATATATATATATATATATATATATATTATATATATATATATATATATATATATATATATTATATATATATATATATATATATATATATATATATATATATCTCAAAATAAACAAAATCTAATAATATTTATCAAAAAATAAAATTATTTGTTATCAAAAATTTTTATTTTTTTAAAATTAGTTTGATTTGATCATAGCTTAATAGCTTTTAATAAGCATACCTATAACGTAAAAATAAATTAGATTTTAATTTTACTAACTTTAAGGTATTTATATATATATATATATATATATATATATATATATATATATATGTATATATATATATTTCGGCGCATATATATTATTATGTAAAAAATCTTATTAGAAATTATTGGTTTAAATTTTTTATTTTTAATGTTCTGACGATAAGTATATTATTATAAATTTACGATAAATTTTGTAAATATAGTTCTACAAAACAAAATATTTCGTAAAAGTACGAGTAACCCGAAATAAAACACAAAGAAACTACGTGAGACACGTCATCTATACAGTATGTCCTGTTTGATTATCCTCTTGGGTTGTTCTTTACGTGAGGGACATGAGAAAAAAAATTCGGTCAATTCAATTATTTAACATTCGGAGACAATGACACACTTTTATTCTAAGTATAAACAATTTATGTACTTCGACAGAAACTTTACTATTTATTTATTAGATTTGAACTTTGATAAAATATTTGTCATTTAGAAAATTATGTAAATTATAATAAATATTATATCATAATTTTACATTGCATAAAAATTGATAGAAAGTATAAATATTTACTCAAAATTATCTAATTAAAATTGTTTTAAAACTGTTTAAAAAAGTTATATTACTTTAAATTTTATTATAATTTGTTATAATGTTTAAGTATTAATAATAAATTAGAATTAATTTTAAAATTACAGTCGATTTATAATTGTATTATCATAGGAACTACGTATGTGTACAATGTTTTAAGTCAGTCGAATACGTGCAAGTGGCATCAGAATTGAATTACAAATTTCGATTTTTACTAACGGAGGAACATCAATAAATTTTGTTTACTTTAAGTATACTCGTATTTTTATTTTTCTAGAAATTATAAAATACACAAATATTTTCTTGAGTTAATTTGTGTAATGTTTAATTGTTTTATCTAAACACATTTGATATTTTTTAGTCTTCTTATCATATTAGATAAAACATTTAATTTAAAAGTAAGTGATTATAATTGATGCATTTATTTGGAAACTAAACAGGCACAATGCCTATTTATATAGACTCATAAATTCTTAAATACTAATTAATTCTAATTAAATGCAAATACAATTTCTACTTATTTACAAAAAAAAATATTTTCACAGTGTTATTATATATACTAAATTATTTAAAATTATATCATTATATTGCAAACACATTTGTAAAAAATTGGTGAGTTTCTTCTTATTCATCTAACGTAATTAGATATTTTTTTCGAAGTGGTCGTATATTTATCTAATTTGATTTATCTAAACTTTATTATTTACTTAAATTTTATTTGAAAATACAATTTGATTTCATCTACTTTGTATATAGATAAAACAATTAGTGCAATTGAAAATGTCATCTAATTAGTTAGAAAAATCACTTAATATGTAGATGTAGTCATGTAATTCAAATTAAATAAAATAATTATTTTTTTCTATGTAAACTTAAAAATTAGTAATTATTATTCAATTTTATATAAAAGCGGTAGAAAAACTTTTTTTCTCGATTGAAAATTCTTTCTGCGATTGTAAATCGTGCTAGAAAAATCTAAAGTTTGCACCAACAGCCGAAATGGCCGAGAACGCTAGTACTTTTTTTGAGTATATATTTGTTGTTTTGTGTCAACGGCATCGCGTGGACTTTTAACTATTCACAAAATCTATGGTTCGTGACAACTGTTTTTTCGGAACTTAATCGCACACTATAAATTTTTAAAATTGATTACGGTCTGTTGTTCTTTTTATATTCTCCTCGCCGAAGAACTAAACTCAAGTCGAACCGTTCACACAACGACTGCACACCACTACCCGTTTATTTTTACATTGGAGAAACACGTAAATTTCGACTTGATGTTTAGATCTTTAATTATTGATTTATTTTTATTTTGTATGTTTGTTAATTTTTGCAAAAAAAATTACGGTACGGTAAACTATTTTATGTTATATTAAAATATCTAATAAATATTTTCTTCTGTTTATTTGACTTAAAAATTCTTACAATTGTCGGATTTATATTTGAACTTAATATCCGTACATAAAAAAATAAATTAATATATTATGTTGTTTTGGGAACATGATATAGTATTATATATCATATTAGTTTTTACAACGTACAATGCTTAATTTAATAAAGTATGAAATGTGTTATTAAAAATGTGTTCTGGTTACATATTATGAAAAAAAGTAATGTTATGTTATTATATCTAGTTATTAAATTTATCATTTTTATCAATTTAATTTTTTTAAATTAAATTTTAAATAAATATAATTCATTTTATTTATAGTAAGTTTAACGTACATATATAATATTTTTAACGAGTGTAAATAATAAATTATTGGAAAGAACATAGTTTTGATATATTGTATATTATTAAACACAATAGCTAGTATTACTAGTTTGGTTTTATAATTGTTTTACTGGTAACTATTATAAAAGTAGGACTAAACAAATGAACTAAAACACGAAAAAACCAAGTTTGTGGTACCATCTCAATTTATATAATTTTTAAAAATCTATAAAATCTATTTCAAATATAGTATATATTATTTTTTAATTTTATATTAAAAAACGAAAATCATTTGCCAAAAATAATTTAAATAAATATTTGTTTTCTGTGTAAATTGTTTATGAGATATTTTTCCACAAAATAAACCAGATTTAATGAAATAAGAACAAAGCTACAAAACGTAAACTCAAATTCATTTATTTCCTATTCATCAACAACTCAAACGTAAAAAGCAAAACAAAAACAATTGAAAAAAGCACGAGCCAACATAAAAATGCTAAAAATAAAATCTCGACCAAACCCGAATCACTTCAGACTTTCGAATATTTCTTGAAGAAGGTCAGAGAAGTTAAGTACGCTGTTCCAAAGAACGGGGAAGCCAAGAGCGTAGCCCACCCTTTTGGCCACCACCGGCCGACCGGTCTCATTCGAAATAAAATAAGCAAATGACTGGTGCCTGCGACCAGGTTAAGGTCTACTGGGAAATTCTAAGCAAATACACAAACTGTTGATTCCATTTTGCGACTTTTCTCTATATCGCCTACACGAATCGGCTGCGGAGCGCGCGACTTGCACTAAAAGCTTTTTACAACCACGTTTAAATGTTCTCGTAAACAGACATGGAGAAGAAGCTCACTTTTGCAAGATTCACTCACTATGTGGATATAGGGTCAGCGACTTTTGCTAAAAACAATTTTTAATTATTATGTATTTAGCACCAGAAATGCACATTTTTTAATACAAACATGGATAATTTCAATATAGATTCACTAGTTACTAAAATTCATTTTCAGTAGGAGATGCATGCAATATATTTTCATTTGTGACAAAATCTTTTACTTTTTTTATGAAAATTATCAATCTCTCGTTAGCAAGTTATCAAATATAAAAATATTCATTTGTTTTTAATAATTAAAAAAAAATAAATGAACAATTTTTATTATTTATGCAAACTTAAAGATTGACTTACCAGTTTTAAATATAGGTATTTTTAATAAATAAAAGTTTAGTTTTTAATAATACTATAACTATATACTAAACTATACGAATAATAATAGAGCACATTATATTATTTATAAATCTAGTGTCAGCAAATACGTACGTATTACACTATTTAGAACCGAAAACATAAACTTTCTGTTCTCTGTTGTGTTAAGGCTACTGAAAATTTTAGGCCAATATAAAATTCTATTTTTTGTAAATATAATTTTTATTTTATGAATCAAGAATATGTTGAATAATTCAAAAACAAAAACAAAAACAAAATTTAAATTACATATATATATATATATATATTGAATAAAAAAGAATAGAAATAATAAAAAAAAAATTAAAAATATATGAAATAAAACAATATACCAAAGCAACTCACATGCATATGTTGCTAAGTTATTATGTAAATACAAATTGTTTGGTTAAAATTTTCTTACTTTTAATAGCTGAAAATTCTCTGGGATTAAAACTGTAGTTTTGTTTAGTCTAAAGAATAATCTAGTCCTAATTATAATATTAACAATTTGAAAATAATATCTACTATTATTGTTAGATATACCATTTTCTGTGCTCTTAATTGTGAGTGCAGCTTTTACTTTTTGCGATTTTCAAAGAATTGTAGCAAGCGGTGTAAAACACACGCGTTCTGACATAAATAAAAGAAAATCAGGACACAGTGACGTAGTGAATGAGTGATGTTCAAATGTTTGCTTAGATAAATAACAAATTGTTAATGAAATGCTTTTTCAGGTTTGCAAAATACAGCAAACATAAGTAGGTGAAACATTTTGACCCACTATTAGCTTTGTTAGAAAAATACTAACGTAAGTTGAGATGACTCCCACAGAGTTTTTTTATTAGTTCTTTGTATATTTTAGTTACAGAATATACTTTTTTTTTGTTTTTCTTAGATTTATTTGCAAAATATGAGTTCTATGTCGTGCTGAGTAAGTTTGATTTAGACTTGTAAATGTTGTTTAACGTTCTGAAAGTTTATTTAGCAAAATATTGACTTCTGTTGAAATAAAAAGTTGTTTAACTTGTTTGATTTATTTTGTAAATTTTTTGCAATATTTGTTTTATAATTATCTGTTAATGTAATATATTTTAGCAAGTTTTAAAATAACTAGTTAACAGTTAAAATATTGTCAATATTTTATTTTTAAATAAAATTGTCTATAATTTCAGTTTTTAACTAAAACTTTTCTTAATACAACTATTATAATATTACTAGTAAATAATGAAATTAACACATTTAATATACATATTGTATATTTTTACATTTTAATTTAAAAAATTGGATAATATTTTTCAATTTTAGTCTATAATAATAAGGAATGCTATTACAATATTAAAATAAATCAAAATAAAAAAGAAAAAAAAAACAAAACTGTATAAAATATAAATGTTTTTCATTAAATTAATGTGATAATTGAAATTAAAAAATAAACAAATATTAAGCATAGTATTAAAAATTAATTTAGTAAATATTTTAAGAAATTTTTTAAACCAGTTTATCAGCATTTTTATGGCTAGGATTATTTAATAAATGTTATATCTTTGTATGGAATGTACTCAAACAAAACATTTTTTACTACATTTACTCAACTTCTAATCTCACAGACAACATATTTCCGAGACAGTTCCAGTTTTTTACGCGTGAAAAAAAAAACAAGATACAAGAAAAGAATTTGATTCATTTGTCCGTCAGAAATCATCGAAGTAAATACAAACGACATGAAGAATTCAGACATTTGACGCAACCGTTGCTCCATCAACAAAAAAAAAACCCGGAACAAAACTCTTATCATCCAAAAAGAGACACCGAAGACAAAAATTAACGCCATCTCCTTAAGAAAGAAGAAAATATAATTCCAACAACGATTAAGAAGATAAGACCGCCACCGCTCGTCAAACGACCGAGCGAATTACGGTATAAAGGGCATTTTCTATTCATATGCAAAGCTAATCCATTAGAACTACACCGATTTTCCATTGGCCGAACGACAAAAAAAAAACACGAGAAAAACAAAAGAAGAAGAAAAAAACGTAGAGCGTGGCCGCGCGACGAAGTTTCGATGTCTTAATCCGGGTGTTATCTGGTGATCTGGACCGGCGGCAGCTCTAATCTGTTCTTCGCTCCGTCGAATTCGATCTTGTTCACGCGTTTCCACTGATTGTGAGGTTACGTTTTGCTTTTACACTGGACGTTTGCTTGTCGGCTACAGATGTTTGGAATTTACCGGCAAATTTTACCGGAGGAATAATTCATTTCGAGTATTTTATTTCGATTAATTTCTGAAACATTTGTTTAACAATTTTGCAGATAAATTTAATTTTTCTTAAGATTGTAACATATGATTGTGAAAGAAGCTACACTGAAAAAATTGATGTAAATTTACATATTTTATGAATGTATTTTTTAAGAAAAAATGTATTTTACATTTTATTTTATAACATTAGTTTTTTAAATACAAAAAAGTGTAAACTTTTTTATGCTTCTATACTTGAAATTTTAGTTTCAATAAGACACGTACTGCAAAACAGACAAATTTTTGACGTTTCAATATTTCTTTCCTGAAGTCCAGAAACCCTCTGGCGATATGACGTGACTTTATTCTATTCTCTCAACATATAATTCTTTTTTGTTTTTCTATAAAATATATGTGGCAAATATAACAAACAATGTACCTATTTTTAAAAATTTAGTACAAAACTAAACAAATAAAATGTTATAATAGAATTATGTATAGAAAATTTTTAGTCGGAACTGAAAAAAGGGAAATTATGCAGAAACAGACTTCTCGATACTGCATCCATCAATAATACCAAATTATAAAAAGAAAGAAAAAAATTATCATTATTCATTTGTATGTTATATTTCTACTGTGCAGTAAATCTATATACATAGTTGTTTATTTTGAAACAGGCTTATTTGTGTTTGTGTATTATTAACTAAGTTCTGTACAAGTTATACGCAAATTAATTTGTAATATTTGTAAGATATCTATCTGCATTTTAATTTTAATAAAAAATGTTAACATATTTGAAATTTAGTTTTTGTATTTTTACATATTTTTCCAACATACATCTCAAACATACATATCGTTTTTCGGCTATCCTAAAACTTTAGATATCCATCAAGAATCCTTCCGCAAAATGGCCACCACCCCATCACAAGGCAATCCTTCACATCCTGCCAACATCAAAGGCGTCGCGTCCTTCACTCACCGTGACGCACAAAGGACTTAAATGATATCAAAGTATTTGTATCAGACATTCGCCGCATTTTGATCTTACCGAACACAACGCCGACCAATGCCTCATGCGATTGATTCGACGCCCGACGCCGGTCGGGCGTCTTATTCCTGTTTCTAGCAGGTAGCAGGATATAAGGATATGACAGCGACGATGCCAAAATCGACTTTGCGAAAGGAGCATTTGCTTATTTGACTTGGCGAGGCGATTGGCTTAAATTTGAAAAGACAAAAGTGACTCTAGACGTGTGGAATATACACTTTTTTGTTTTGTTTGGTTTCTGGTTATAAGAATTTTAGGCTATGATATGGTTTTGAGGTATAATATAAATATAAAAGTAAAAATTATTATTTTTATTTTTTCGTTTAAATAATGCAGGAAAATAGAAATTATTTTATTGCATTATAAATATGAAAATAATGGAAAGATAATCAGAAGAGAATAAAACCATAATGGTATTAATATATTGATTTGAGAAAATTACATACCGGGTGTTCGTTCGTCAAGTTCGTATGGGCGTTTAACACGCAGTTTCGATAATTTGCGATATACTTTTTTCTCGAGTTAAATTCGGAGAAATACTTAGAATACTTTTTGATAGACAATAAAAAGTTCTATAATTTGGTTTAAGTTTTAGTTTGCTAGCATGTGCTGTTTGGGCGCTAGAATTTTTTTTTGATTTTTTGGTTTTTATTTTTCTCAAAAACTATGAGGTTTAGGAAAATATGCATGATATGGAAAAATGCGGAATAATGAGTTCTATAATCTAGTGTAAAAACCATTGTTCTAGGATGCATAATTTAATAGAAAAAAACTGAATTTTTGAAATTCTGTCAAAGGGTACCCTTGGGATTTTTTTCAAAATAAGACTTTTTTAAAATTTGCTCTAAAACACCTGAAAAAATTCAGTAAAATAAAGAAAAATATTAGCTACATAATAACTAAGTAACTTTTTTCTCTAACTTATTCTGGTTTGGCAAGAAAGAAAAAATTAATTAAAATGCAAAAAATATTAAATTTCAATAATTTTTCTTGCCAAACCAAATGAGATAAAGAAAAAAATTACTTATTTATTATGTAGCTAATTTTTTTTTTTTCTATTTTATTAAATTTTTTTAGATTTTTTTTTAGCAAATTTTGAAAAAAATCTTATTTTGAAAAAATCTAAAATGCATCCTAGAATAATGGTTTCTTTACTCAATTATAGTACACATTATTCCGCATTTTTCCATATCATGCTTATTTTCTTACACCTCATAGTTTTTGAGAAAAAAAATAAAAACCAAAAAAATCAAAAAAAATTCTAGTGCCCGAACGGCACATGCTAGCAAATTAAAACTAAAACTAAATTATAAAACTTTTTATGATCTTTCAAAAAGTATTGTAAGTATTGCTCCAAATTTAACTCGAGAAAGACGTATATCGCAAAATATCGAAATTGCATGTTAATCGCCCATACGAACTTGACGAACGAACACCCGGTATAAATAAAAATACAGTTATATAAAGTAATGTATTTATTTTACAGTATTCATAATAATTTCCAAAAACTAATATAAAATATAAAGTATTTTACCTTAAGTTTCTTTTAACTACTTATTTTAAAAAAAAATTTATATCTTTTTGGTCTTAACTTCTTCATATATCTGAGTTTTGAGTTAGGCTACAAAAGTGATTGCTGCTGAAATAAGATTTTTACATGAAGTATATTATTAGTAACGATCGAAATAAATTGGTGGATGATGATTGCAAAATTAGAAAAAAAATGTTGTTACAAAACTAAATGTACTCGTAAATCAATTAACAATAAATATTTTATAAACTTTTGATGAAAAAATATATTTAAAGGTAATAATTTTAATATTTTCTCAAATAATAAATATTTATATAAAATTAAAAACGCAAAAATAATTTGTTGCTATACAAGTTCATCAAATATAAAAAAACAATCGATAAAATTTGTCTCTAAAAGAGTTATTAAAGCAATGTTTTCTGCGTTGACACTAATAGTTTTACAAATATTTTAATTTTTACTTAATCACAACGAACTAATATGTAATTAGAAAATTTAATAAATTTAACTAATATATTTTTCTAAATTTATTAAATTATCTAATTATATATTAGTTCATTGAGATTGAGTGAAAATTAAAATATATCTAAATAAACTAATATTACTAGTTTACTTGAAGTAACCAAAGAAAATTTGGAACTTTGTATAAATACAAAAATATCAAACTAATGTAATGTATGTTCTATTTTCCTACAAAAATTGATATATGATTTTATTATAGGAGATTTTAAATTGAATAATAATCAGGTTATTAAATAAATTTGACTAATATATTTTTCTAAATTTATTAAATTGTCTAATTATATATTAGTTCATTGAGATTAAGTGAAAATTAAAATATATCTAAATAAATTATTAAAATTATTTAAATAATATTCAAGACAGTTTTGTACTAGTATTACTAGTTTACTTGAAGTAACCAAAGAAAATTTGACACTTTGTATAAATACAAAAATATCAAACTAATGCAATATACGTTCTATTTTCCTACAAAAATTGATATATGATTTCGTTATAGCAGATTTTAAATTAAATAATAATCAGGTTAACAAATGTATGTATGTAGGATAAATCAATAATTGATATAATTGTATTAAAAATTTAATGAAATAAACTTGGATATGTAAATATAGTATTGACCGAGATCCAAATACGTAATGCGAAACGAAGTAATTTTATTTCTGTTTGCTTGTGTATTTTTTCATTAATTGATAAAAATCTATTTTATTTATTTGTAATATAAAATTAAAAATTTATAAACTGGTATATTGTTTGAATCAATAATATTATATTTAATATATATAGTATATTAAAAATATGTATGATATTTAATATTGATACCATGAAAACTTATCTCAAAACTAGTTTTATGTTCAAGTCGTAATGATGTTGGTTCTAAACTTCACTATCTACTAGTTGGTGAAATAAAAATTTGTTAATTAATTGTTAAATAAATGTTAAATAATTTTTCAAAGCAATAAAAATTAACAACTGATTAAAATAAAATCGTGCATTTGCTTTTCCTTTAAGTTAGTTTGGTTTAAAATCACACATTATTTTCGTGAAACTAGAGTAATCTTAATGAATTTTAAATATACTCCATTTGTTTTTATACATAACATTAAATTATTTTATTGATGAAAGTTACATAACTATACAGTGATGGATTATAAATCGCAATATAATTTATTATAATTGTTTGAAAAAAGTTCTTCTCTTTTTTTTTAGAACAAAATTAATTTAATATTAAAATATCTGTTTGTTTTGCTTTCTATTAATATTTATCATAATATTTCCAAAAATATATCAAGTTTGTATTTTAAACTAAAAATATTAAAATAAAAACATGGTTGAAAACATATACATCATTTTTATTAGTTTTAATTAAAAGTATTTAAAATATTTTGACCCCTTAAATAAGCTACTAATACACCCTTTCATAAATAATAACTTACAAAAAAAAATCTCTACCCTTTAGCTTAAGCTCAATTTGTACCAACTGCCACTGACCACTTCCCCGGTCAGTTACCTCTTAAATAACCATTCACCATTAAACTCTTACACCCCTTGGTATAGTAACGCTGATTTTAAGATTAATTAAAACAATCCCCCAGACCCAATCTGTACCAGTTGCTAACGAAGTGTAAATCAAGATTATAGCCCTCTCCGTATATGACCGGTTCAACTGACCGTGCTCAAATTTAGCGCCGATGGCAGATTTCAAAATACGCGCCCTGTAACCGAATCAAGGCGCTGCTGCCCCGCTGATTGGTCCGTTTGGTGAATAATGCAGGAGTTATTTGTGTAATTTATTCGGTCACCATTCGCTGAGAATTGCTTAGCGGTATGGATCAGTTAATTTTGATTGTAATTATTGTTTTAACGTTATTCGGTTTAGGCTAGGCCAGGTTAGATTGGTACTTGTAGAATAATTAATACATATTTGTTAAATGTATGAGATATGGCCTATATACATATATTGAAAATCTTGTTATTAAAAACTTATTTAATTGTATTAATTTTGTTAGTGTTGTCTTTTGCAAATTAAATTATAATCTTGTTCTTTAACAAAAATTAAAAAAAAAAACTTTTGAAACATTTAACAATTTAATTGCGTAGTTAAATACATGAGTGCCTGACAAAGTTTTCTGTAACTGGCCCGAAATCTTATTTAAAAATTACAAAAAGTAAGTATTTAACGAGATGTGACAAATAAAAAAGTTCAGTTAAAATATCAAAAAAAAAAATAATTATTGCTTTTTATTACTCGAAATCGTTATGATCAAAATTTTTATAAGACAAAAATATATTTTTGTGTGCTTATTTTATAAACTTAAACATCAAAATTTGCAATGTAATTTTTATTAAGATAATAAATATCACAAACATTAGTGTTGATAACAAAATATATTGCTTACATATATCAAATCTATGTGATAAAAAAAATTAATTAACACTTATCGAAAAATAATTAACTGTTTTTCCAAACGAATGCTTAAAAATTTTATAATCTCATTCAAAACATACAAGAAACTTTTGAAGAGAAAAAAAACTTGGTAATCGATAACAGAGACCAACGTTTCCCAATCAGTAATTGAAATTTTCAAAACACATACACCCTACATGGCACACACAATTTCTGTCTAGAATACTTCAGTATTGTTTGCTAGTGATTTATTGAACTTCAATAATCAAATGATTGGTAGATTTTACATTTACGGTACAATATTTTCATCATTCGTTTCTAGAACTTTACACGCTGCAATCATGTAAATTATTTTTGCTTTAAACTATAGCAATTTCTATTTTGTGTTGCGTTTTGAATTATCGTTTAACACAAGAAAATGTTAAATTTTTATCATAATTTTTGTTTGTTTTTACAAGGAAAACAATAATTAAATGTCAAATATGTTTAATAGCTTGTCCAAGTACAGCATAAAATTGTACAAATTGAAAGTTGCTTTGAAATAATTAAAAATTTTAACAGAAATAAATTGTAGAAGACGACTGTAGTATATTATTAAACGAACATGTAATGATGGTTTAAACTATACCTGACTCACTGAATTGAGACCAGCAAATATTCAAGTGATCACTATGCTTATTGTTTTCTTATTGGTTACTTTAAAGGGTTCTACTTTTTCCTTCTTCTTCTTAGTCAATTGAGTATGTTTATATTTGTATTGAAATATAAATACAAAAATCTGCTGTGGAATAAAAAAAAATTTATAATGAGAACTACTGTAGTTATGGTAACTAAAGACAAAACTGTCTTAGCATCAATATGCTACCTATTTACAGAATTATGTAAATCATAAAAATATGCAAAATTATGAAAAACTTATTTAGCCGTATTATAAAATTGTGAAACTTAAAAACGAGTATATTTTTTATTTTTATTTGTTTATACATTAGAAGTAGAAATAAATATTCTTTTAAATTTTCGAAACATTTTTAATTACTAGTGATATAAAAAATTAAATTTTATTTCATAGCATATTAAGGTAAATCAATTTTTAATTATTTAATCGTTTTCAAGTAAATAGGAAAATAAATTGTACAACTGAAGTTTTACTTTATGCAAACAAAGAATATTAGAATACATAACACTATCTATAGTGCATTTTTAACAATATTAAAATAAACAAGTTTTAGATCACAATATTAAACTCAATTTTTATTTTTTATAGAATTTTTGATCAGCTATTTTATTAGATAAAATGGATTGACAATTTATTTACAAACTATATGTGGCCACTGTACTATGTGTTTAGTTATTTGCTATATTTTATCACCTAACACACAGTGTAGAGTAGAAAAGCTGTATATAAATTTGTTTAAGCTCGAAAAGCTGCATTATTCGGACAATAATTTCTCATTTAAACAGTGCCTGAAATATATCTATATAGCATACTGACCCTTGCTCCTAAATTGTCCACTATATTAAGCACACGCTGTGCCTAGATTTATTAGGATTTCTAATTAAAATTGACCGTTTTGTTTCATTATCGCCTACATATTAATTACAATTGATATAGAAAACAGTTGCCGGATTATATATTTTATATTCAATAGCTTCTTGATTATTTTAATGGGCAGTTTTATCATTTGCAGATGTTACTATATATTGTTATAAAACTTATTTATTACAGCTAAAATCAAATTTAAATTATTAAGCTTTAGTACACACAATTCTCAGATTATTTAGTATGTTTTTTTCCAAAATTACTATTTAACAATTTTTACCTATGAACAGAGTACAAACACTGTAACAAAAACCTACAAGAAAATTAATTCTACAAAGTACAAATTAGTAACAAAACTAATTAAATCATTCAAAAGAATTTTTTATTTTATATTGCCATTACTAGCATATTTTACTAATTAGGTAGTACAAACTCACATAATAAAAATACTTCCAAATAAAGCAAATTAAATAAACTCAACCGAAAGAACTTATGTCTACATTTCTCAGAGGACGATTAAAGCCCAAAGGTCCATATCAACATTTACATGGACCAAAACTCTGTAGAATAGTGCAAGGCCTACTACCTCTAGGTATCAAATCCCGTTCGGGAGCCCGTGTGACGTCACACATTAACTAAACCGGGCAGCTAATATAATAACGAAGCATTACCGCATAGAGGAACGCAACGAATCATTAAAATTAAATTACCTAGACCGGCCTGCTGCGATGAACCCGTATTCTTTTAAAATACATTAACATGGACGTCTCTCTAGTGTACGGGTGTTGTGCAGTAGCTTTGTGTTACGTCTGTCTGTCTGTCACAGAGAATGGTCTCGTAGTAGGCTTTGGAAATTTTACAGTTTGTTTTTTTTTTGTTTACATAATGTACTCTGTGCTTTGTTAATAAAATTTATTTTTTATTAGTAGAAATTAAACAATGTTTAAAATCTCGTTAATTTGTTAAAACTTCACAAAGTAACTTACATGTGTATAAATTAAATCAAATTCAATGAAATAATACACAATTACTTTTTTAATATTACAATTTTTAGTAAATAGTTACTGCAGTTTCGACAACTAAGTCACCGTCAGCTAACTGTAGTTAGTCTGATGATAACTAAATTTTATTTAAGGGGTTTTAATTTTTTGGAATTTTGTTTACTAGAAATGTATTACATTTTTTTCTAAAATGTTTGATTTTTAAAGACAATGCAAAATTAATTTTACCCAACACTTATAAATAAGCCCTGATAAAGCACATTAAATTCTTTACCGACCGTTATATCATATATGATAAGGGAAGTATAGTAATTATATCAAATTTGATACCTATATAGCGAGATTTTTACAGATTAGCACGAATTAGGCTTATAGCAAAGCTTATAGTAACAACACGAATCTACTGTTTTTAGCGAAATGTCCATCTGTTGGTCAATGGACACGTGTAGAGCCAATTCGGCTAAATGGAATTGTTATAAAATTTCATATTTAAACTTATATATTTGATCAACTTTTTGTTAATATTTGCCAACCGGAAGTGGTAATTTACTGATGCAACTTTCATGTGTTTTACTAATACTTCACAACAAAGATATAATTCAAAAAAATTTATTAATCTAACAAAAATTGCTCTATTACGATGACGGTTGGTTCTCTGGTGGCCATAGCAGATTTTTTTGGTGTGAGAATCTTAAAAAAAGGCAAATTTTATTTGAACTATAATAAAAAATAAAACATATTTTAATTATTTCAGTTTTTCAAAACGAAAACTCATATTACACATTCTGTATAATGAAAGAATTAATAAATTTTGAGCATTAAAAACTATTTCAATATATTTTACATGGAACTTAAATTTAATAAATAATGTATTATACTAATTCTATTAAAATTGGTACAATTCAGAATCACTATTAACCGAATTACATTTATCTTATTACACTCCTGTCCCACTACATTTCTTATTCGTATCTTAACGAATATAATTGTATTAAAATAATGCGTGAGGGTTTTCGATACGCTTATTTTCTATCCATAAAGCTGATATGATTAACTTGCTAGTACCCTTATCTTTCAACCCTTTTACGTTGTGAGTCATCGATTGTCATTTGTTCTGTGCTTCAGTATTACATTGCACATATACATACTAAAATTTTATTTCATTTTTATTGAGATGCAATGACTATTCTATTGAAATCGAATCACTTGTATTCAAACTATAATTAGTGATATAAATTATAAATTATCATATAGCTGATAAGTTACATTGATATATATCAAGTATTATCAAATGTCAATAAATTATTTTTATGGATTTATTTTGATATTAATTTTAGATGTAGTTGGTTAATCAAAAAACTATTAGCATGTTTTACTAATACTGTGCTGTTTATAGTCATTATACAAATTTAAAATAATAATAATAATTGATTATATACATGTGAAATAATTTTTATGTATCACATTCCAGTACTTTACACAGACAAGAAATGAAATAGCTATTTCATTTAAATTAGATAACTAAATTTTAAATAATGATAAATAGCGATAAATATTATTAATATTACAAGTTTATATTTAATATTTTTAAATAGTAAATGAAAAAATTACGTCATCTGGCGGAAATTGAATTCACAATTTGTAGATCTCCGGTTGAGTGCCTTGATCGCTAGACCACATGTAACTGCGCCAGTTTTCAGTATTAATTTTATTGTGTAGACTTGACACAGCAGTCATTGTTGAAGTATTGAGATTAAATATTACAATTTTAACTCAAGCTGCTATATTTAATATATGATAATACATAACAATTTTTTTTTAATAAATCAATTGAATATTATTTATATTGCAAGTTTATATTTGATATTTTGTAATTTTAAAAATATTAAATATAAACTTGTAACTGTTAATTGATTTGTCTGTTTAATTATAACATTAGTTATAGTTTAAATTAAATTGTTTTTTCATATAAAGTCTAGATAAATAATCGAAAATTTAAATAAATCAACAAACAAGAATATATGACAAAATAGACAATATAATATATTGTCTAGCCTAGTCTAGATATTATCTAGTTACATTAGATAAATACATTAAACGTAATCATCTACTTTTTAATTAGATATATTTTATTTTATAATATGATTAGAAAGCTGAAAATTATTTTATTATTAACATAGCAAAAAATTCTTTCAATACTCATTAATAAATTTCAAATTTTATAATCTAGTTATTTTTGTTACTTAGTAACTTATTTTTATGTTTTGATTGTTTGGTACTTATGTCAATTGTATATTTTTCCTAATACGTGGAGTATATCAAAACGTCGTATTTTAATTAAATATTATACAAAATTTTAATCTAAAGCTTGATTATTATTATTTTAATAAAACAACTAAATCATTAGAAATATTATTTAAAGATTTTTTCTATGTACTATTTATTTTCACGCTTGCTGATATTATCAATGTACTAGTTATTATGAAATATGTTATTATACTTATAACAAAAATTTACATTTTTAATTATATGGGTAGTGTTTTTATTACTCCAAAATTAGATATGCAATTTTTAATTACAAAACTGATCAAAAACGAATATAATTACTATATTACTAAAATATATTATCTATTTGATATATAAAGTTGCATTATGCATTAATTAATTAAAAATAAATAAACTTTTTAATTATTTAGTATATATATGAACAATTACAGTACTATCAGCAATTTTTCATCTTACATAAATAAATCACTTTTTCAATTAATAATTAATTTAAAATGAGATTGTATCTTGAAACAGGTACTCAATATTACTATATAACCAACTTCTGTGCGTTATATTTAATATCTAAATAACATTTACGTGCAGCTGGGTCTAGACAATAATTTTTTTATCATGCATTTTTAAATTTAAATTTTTTTTTCATTGTTTTGTTTATAGGCAGCCATAAATCTATAAAAAAAATTCAGGTAATTGTAGGTTAAATAATTATGTTATTTATAAAATATATTTTTTTATTTATCTTTATATTTAAAGATAAGACAAAATTTTAAATAAATGCTATTTTTCACATTTAATTTTCGTTGTGTCTAACGTTATCAAATTGCAAGATTTCATTGAGATCTAGCAATATTTAAAAATACGTAACGTATCTATTTAAATAAATCCAGTTTCTCAAAGCTTTTCTCAACATTTAAAAGATATCTAGACAAAAACTTTTTCCTTTATCTTATTTTAAAAATCTAGATCGCAACGATTCTTTTTCAGCATGCACACCTTCATTTTGTTTTCAACACATATTGAATCCTGCTGCATTTCGTACCTTTCTGCTGCTTGCAATTAAGCTCAAACAGAATACATTTTCCTATTTACCAAGTGCTGGAGTTAAAATGTACTTTTCGTACCTGATTTCTTCGGATCTTCTTCAGGTCATGCACGTACGTAAGAAACGATATTAAATTTTCAAACGCACCACCCTTCGTTTTCGTGAGAAACTTAACGTCTTATCTTGGACGTCCTATAGAAAGTAAATTAACATCTGATTATACTGGAATAGGGCAAGGAGACTGCATATTGTTTATATGCAGATAGAATCGTTTTTGAATCTGATTCTTCAACATGTTAAGAAATAATTTTTATTGTATAAATAGTCATTATATTACATATTGTTTAAATGTAGATACGTCTGAAAATAAATGCAATTATTGTTATTAAAATTTACGAAAATAATTATTTGCAAATATTAATTTGGCATATTTTTTTTTGTTTAACATTTCTTTAAACAGTACTGGAGATGTATTAATCAAATAAGCTATTTTTTTGTATTTGAATTGACATGTTAATGTAATTTTATGTGATTTTATGTCAGGCTATGTAATGTGAAGTAATTTATTTAATGCAGTATTTTATGCCATTAATGTTTGCTATTATATTTACTTAGTTATGTATTTATTGTAATTTTATTAATTTAAATTTTTATATCTAAAAATTTAAACTAATAAAATATTAAAACTTGCTCTCTATTTCATTTCATTTTCCGTTTTTAATTAGATGGTATGGCCATTTTGAGTGAATATCTAATGAACGTTTGGTTAAAAAAATATATGTGATATTAAAGTTTGTGCGTCTGCTTAGACGTCCTATGAGTAGATGGGTAGACATGATTCAGAGTGTTTTGCGGAAGCCAATTTTTCCAAGTAATAAGAACAAAAGAGTATGTATGAGAGATATTATAAATGTCAATAAAACGAAAATTACTTATTTGGATAGGAATATTTAACACAAAATAATTTCTGCTGAAATCGAAAAAGTTTATGCCACACTCTTATAGGTATATGGTGCGATTGAGTATGCATATACTAATATATAATTTCTGTATTACCACAGCTATGCAAAGATTAAAATTTGTATAAAATTTTCTAAAATTACTAAGATTGGAATGTTTTGAGAATCTATACCAGCAATTGCATCGCTTCTTGTTATGCATAGTCGAGTAGCGCAAACGTGTACTATGTGTGCATGCAGGACAAGTAAGTGGTGTATGTGTCATGGCTTCCTGCGTCGTTTTGTTGTTACTGCAGCTTGGCTAGACTAGATTAGACAGTTTCAAGGAGAGTTGGCGATTAATACTGTCAGTGCAATGTGTAATCACTTCCTCTAAACACGTATCTTGAGGTTACTAAGATTTGCTTTCCGTCATCTCACGGGACCGTTTCCTAATATAATGAAAAACGCTTTCAAATCAAACTCTATTTTATGATTAAACGACATTTTATTTAAAAATGTATATTTTTTTGCGATACATTTGTTGTTTAAGTTGTTGTTTAAGTATATTATATAAAAAAAATATTTATTTCGATAACTGTGTTGAACGTAACATGATGTAAACTGTTTAGAACAAATATCTTAAATATGTAAATGTCTTTAAAATAGAATGTTATTTTTGCAAACTGAAATTATTAGGTATATTTTGTGTTTACTGCAAAACGTTGTCATAAATAATACAACGTTTTGTAGTTTACATAACATGTAATTGCAAAGTGAATCGAACGATCAAATACGGATTAAACGCAGATGCAGTTATTCGAACAAAGCTATTATTGTGAATTTTTTATTTTATATTTTAATTTTTGGTTTGAAAAAATAAAAATAATATTTAAAGTAATTTTTATTAAAGTTTTAATAGTTTATCTCCACAATATTTCTTCACATGTTCAATATGTTAAAATTTGCCATAGAAAATTAGGAAAAATAATTTTATTTAAATAATAAAATAGTTTTATTTCAAATTTAAATTGGTATAAATACAAATTGAATCACATATTTATTTGTTACGATAATGTATGATACAAGGTTATTAAAATAGATAATTTTTAACTACAGAATTTTTTGTTAATGAGAAACAGGCTGCGTAAAATACTAAAATGCATAATAGATCCACATAAATATTTTCTTCATTTCCATTTATTTATTCGAAATATTTTAGTATGCAGCAATATGCCAAAATTCTCACGTGAAAAACATACATATATAAAATCACAGCATGCTTTGATGTTACACTCATGCTTTTGAATAAACGTTAATATTTTGCTAGAATAATTAAAACGTCACAGATATTTTACATGGGAGAGTACGCGTTTTTTTCTCTCTCTCTCTCTTACTCTCTCCTTCTATCTCTTTTGCTAAAATGAGAGTAGGTTTGTAATTTTCCTAAAACATATAATAGCCTGTGGCATATAGGCAAGCCACGCAACGAGCTTATGACTTTTAAATATCAGTTGGGTTAGCCTTTGGTTCATGGTTAAATCCCTTACTTTACACTGTTGACCATGTTAAAAGGGACGCATAAAATTCTGCCTTGTTATTATGTTATTTTTTTTAATGCTGCTGAAGAGTAACGTATCCTTTATGCCTAATGGAATTTTGTTTGATAAATATTTTTTCGCTAATTTCTACCGCAAAATATAATCTGTTGTTTTTCCGAAAGATTTAAATTTTTATATTTTATTTATTTGAAGTTTTGAGATTTATAAATATTATAAAATTTCGATGAAATAAAGCTATACTGTTTATATTTACAACATAAGACAAATAAGTATAAGCTGTTGAACAAAAATTTGGTACTGATTAAATTTTTCAAATAAAATTTATTCTTTTTTGTATACTTACATTTAAATAAAATTTAGAACAAAAATCTCTTAATAGAATTGGTTTAACAATATTCAACAAATTAGACAATTATAATATAACATTAAATCTTTCGAACCTAAGCTGTGTAAGTTTCTATTAAACAATAATTTTTATGAATTATGTGAATATTTTAATATGTAATTTGTATATTTTTGACAATTTCTATATGCATGTATTTTCTGTCAAAAAAATAAATAAATTATTATAATTATTATTTTTATCATGAAAATAAGCCTTATTATTTAAAGACTGTAATTTTTGACATATGTTTTATTTAAAAAAATATTACAATATTACGTTTTTGAAAAAAAAATTGTAAATAGTATTGTAATGCAAATGAGCAGAAAAAGTTATAAATTAAGATTCAGGATTTCTAAAAACTGATCATTAAGAAACAATTTACTGTATCATTTTTATTTTTCAAATTCAGAATAATTAACAATGCAAAACAAACCTCGCAAAATAGGTCACCTAAATCTCCAACTCATCATCAATTTCAAAACTATTTACTCCAGATTTGCCTGACCTTCAAGCAAGTGCCAGTACCACGGCACCTCCACCATTTTCTTCCCGTCGCCACCTATCCAGTCTAATGGAATCCACCTGTAATTAAGTCTGTAATCTCGTTAACTATATATGCGACATTCTGACTGCGTACCCACTCACACAAGACCAACTCTCGCCTAGAAATGCACATATACAGACACAACAATTCGTATGTACTGTTCTGGCTACACAATTAGGTCCTATATCATCATCTGTTTGCTGGTCTGTACTGGGTACAAAATATTAGTGTGTGTGTGTGTGTAGATGTATTATTGTGATACTGTTGTTGTTCTATATGTGATAGTGTTTGTGTGGATGTATATATGTGTTTGTGTGAACAGTGGTATTATCACTGATTATGATTATGGGTACATTAGTCTATTGTGGAGCTGCTGGATTTAGTTTAGTGCTAGTGGACCAACTTTATTAGTCTTCATTTACAAATAATGCTTGTTGTGTTAGACTACTATAATTTTTTAATAATGTTAAAATTTATATAATTTTTATAATGATACAAATATATCTTCCTTAATTATGATAAATGTTGTTAAACCAAAAAAAGATAATGAATATAATCTAATGTTTCATAGAGTCCACATACAATTTTTACATAAATATACGTAGTATATAATAGAAAAACTCTCTTTTAAATATAATAAATATATATATATATATATATATATATATATATATCACTGTAACATATTTAAAATATAATGAAAATTACAGAAAACTGCTTTAAAAATTTTCTTCTGTAATTTTTGGAAAAATTATCTTACTTATAAACTTTTTTAATGCAGTTTGCATTTAAGAACAAACTACAAAAATATATAATTTATTTACCCATTTACATATTGTATTCAATTATATAATATTATACAGTGTGACCAATAAAATATGCATTATAAGAAAATTTTTTTTATTAATTATTTTTTTAAAAATTTAATTAAGCCAATTGTTTGTATTTGTAAATAAACTAAATTGATAATAGTCAAATGTTGTTACGTAATTTCTGGTATACAGCAAAATTAAATTTTAAAAAACATTCCAAAATTTAAGTTTTACTTAGAATACCATTTTGTATTGATATGTAAATTATTAGTTAAAAAGTCGGCAATTGTTTACTTTATAAAAATAATATTTTAATTTATTATAATTTTATAATAAATATAAATACTATTATAAATAAAATAAAAATTTTATTAATTCAGAAATAGAATTTTTTTATAAAAACATTATAATTCTAGTATTGTAAACAAATATATGTGTTTTATGTCGAAGCTTACCCATATGTTTGTATCCTCGTTTATATATTTCACAAACAATAGCTAATGTAATTTGTTTTAAAATAATATTAATTATTTTATTCAATAATTTAAACCAATGTTACAAAAACAACAGCCATTGTATGATAACTCTATTTTTGTTAGGAATAAAATAACAATATAGTTTTCTAGTTAAAATACATTAAAAATATTTCGTTATTAGTTGCAGCAGTAACAAGTTGAGAAAATTTTCTCGTTAGAAACGTTGGTGCGGGTGCACTATATTATTATACTTTGTTGGGGGAATAGAACTTTGTATTATAGTCTTATTAAAGTTGCTAGTTGTATACACTAACGTATTTGCGGTTGCAAGTTCAAACTTCGCTATTCAGATATTGCCTGGAGGTTATTTAGAGGTCACGGATATGATTTCACTTAATATTAATGTTGAGCTTTTTTTTACTGGAACAATGTTTGATCCCTGAGGCGAATCATGATACTATTATATATTTCCTAAGTTTCTGGTGCTTTTCTCTATTAAGAAAATTTCTTTTTGTCGCCGAACTTAACTGTGGAAATTAATTAGGTTAAATTGTTCGGAATAAATTACTGCAAGTGTCGTAACTTGTAAAATAATATAAAAAACATTATTTAAACTGTGAAATATGACAAATTTAAAAACATTTTATTTAATGAGATATTAAATATTTAGTTTGTACATGTAATAAAATTATTCAACAATGTACAGATTTATTTTATGTAATGATTGTTTTACAATTATAATAATAATAAGTTTATATATTTAGCATATGCATATTACAAAATTAATACAAATTATTATTAATAAATACAAAAAGAATATACAATAAATAAATTTATAAAATTTCTTTTAACATTTTTTTATATCTGCTGATAAGTTATTATACATAATTTTCTGATAACTTTTTGTTAGTTTTAATTTTAAATTATTTTAAAGTGAATTATAAATGCATTAATCGCTGTATATATATTTATTACAAAGAACTAATAAATCATTAGTTATTTTTTTTTTAAATAAATTATTTTGTTTCAAATTACATTATTTTAAAATAGATCTCGCAAGCTTTTTAATTCAAAATTGATTTTTTTTTGTAAGCTTGCGGTTTACCAAATTATAATGTTTTATTTTTAATTTAAAATGTAAAAAATACTTTGTTTAAAGCACATTAATTTGATAAAGTTTTGTATTAATAAATACATAATTCAAATTATTTTGCAAATGCCTGTTTTAAAATACAATTCTTTATACATATATTTTATTTAAATACAATATTTTTTTAACTATTGTAATAAAATTTTAATTTTATTACTAATTATTATAAAATTCCTATTTTGTAAAATGGAAAATTAGTTCCGAAACAAAAAATAAAAGCGTTATCAAAAAATGTTAACTAAAATTTTTGAATACTGGAAATATTATAAAAACAATTCATCTTTATACGCCAGTTAATTAGAAAACAAAACCTACTTTATCATTTATTTTTCACTAATTTATCTTAATTTTCCTGGCCTACTGATATTGGAATAATAATTTATGTTGACTTGACTTGAAATTTGGAGCAATGGTACGAAAACATTTGTAATAGAAAATTGAATTTTTTTTAGAATTCTTAAAGTAGAACTCACATTTCTCGTTTCACTTCTTTTTCTTATTAAAGAAATTAATTCTACAATTTTTCCAGTTAATGTAAAAAAAATAAAATTTCATAAATTATATTTATTAGTTTTTTATATTAACTTTAAAATAATAATGATAATATTTATTCATTATTTTTTATTCAATCTGAATTTTTATTTTTAACAATTTTGTGCAATTGTTTTGATTAAATATAATGTTTCCTATAAATTTTTTTTAAAAAAGAATGTATATATAAAGCAAAAAACAAAAATCATTAAAAATAAAATATCTTATGATCTAGTAGCTACTAGATTTTAACAAGTATATAATCAACAAAATATGAATTTTAATATAATATTTTAAACAATATATTTATTAATTTATAATTATAATTAAATATATTTAAACGTTTGATCAAATTTTTAAAATGAGTCATAAAAATAAATGTTTGTTAAGAAAGTCATAATAAATTATTCAAACTTCATTGAAACAATGATAAATTGTAATAATATTAATAATATTGCAAAAATATCTAACAAACATATTTTCTCAATTAGCTAAGTCAACAAAAAAAAAATTAGTTTTCTCAATTATTTTTAATCACTTCCAATTCTTTTCTTATACACAATAAAACAATTTAATCTTCAACCCCTTATTTAAAAAAAAAAGACTATAATCTCCTCAACTTATCCTGCGCTGTATCCCCATAAGACGCCATGAGACATCCCCAAAACCGCATGCAGCTTACAGCTACTGTCTCCCTGCGGTCTGATTCATTTCGTATTCCGTAATATCTGGACCAATTGATCACCGGGCGGTCGCGGAACACGGGGGACTGCTGAATTCGGAGATAATTACACGCTTGCACCCCGCTCGTCTCGTCCTCTCCCCTCTAGTTGTTCTTATTACGTTTGCTAATTAATCACATCCGAGGATTAGGCATTGGAAAGTTCTGTTTAGTTTACTTTGACTTGACTTGCGTAGGTGGGTGCGTTGTGGGGTGATTGGTGAGATTGAAAGGCTGAAACAAGAATAAAGAAGAATGTGGTGGTTTGTTGTGTAATAGATACAGTGGTATTTAATCTTTTTTATTTTAAAAATTGACTGTATAATAGAAAAAAGTATATTATTTTATGTTCACATTATATTTCAAATAATAATTAATATTAAAAAAAAAGCTTTAGGTTTTAGTTCTGTATTATTTTAATTTAAGTTCAATGTGTCGATATGCTGAATGTATATCATCATCAGGAAAAAATGTACAAATAACATAAATTATAAAAAAAACACTAGGCAAGAAATATAAGTAACTAGATTTTATAATTTATTAATAATTAATTTATTTTGCAAGTAAAATAAGTAACAAAATATATTTTAAATGTAGTTTGATATATTGGATTAAAAAATAAAGTTAGTTTTTTCTGCCAAATATTTTGTTTTGTAATATTTTATCACATTTTTTGATCTATCAAAATCTACTCATTTTCTATGTATTTAAAATATGTAACTTTCACACTAATAAAAGAGCAAAAAAAATTACGAAAAGCAAGGATATTTACCCTTATTTTCGTATTTTGTTACTCATTAATTAAATAAAAATTGTTGTTATGCAATGTTAATAGGTTTTTAATTGCTCAAAAAAGTGTTTACATTTTTTCCGTGGTAAAAAATGCTTTTTATAAATTTACCTACTACTCTTTTTATTTACTCTTTTTAGGGAACGGACTTATATAAGCACTTTTTAAGGTAATTTTTTCCGAACAGTAAACTACTCTACTGATATAAATTATAGCAATATTTGAAACCAACTGTAATGTATAAGTATTTTGATTGTTTGTAAATCAATAGTTTCTACAATAATATTGAAAGAAATTACTTGTAGTCTCAAAGACATACTCTTTAATTTTATGTTAAAATTACATTTACTAATTTTAAAAAAATATTGTTTTTATAAACCTATTTACAATTATGTTTTAGATATATTTTTAAATCATGTCATTAAATGTCAGAATTGTTAAAACTTGTTGAAAATCACTGCTTGTCTGTTGCAGAAAGCTTATTTCGTTACTTTAATTTTTTGAAAGGGGGTGCAACCATCATTAAACACCGACTGAGCATTTTCTCACATAGAGTAAAAATCTAATTAGTGTAATTTTTATTAGAAGTTAGGGTTGATGTTAAAAATAGTCGTCTTTAGTTAATTATAATATTAGAAGCAAAAGATTATTTAGAGTATTAAGTTTCCTTAGCGTAAAATTACTTTCTGATTTACAACCCAAAAAAAATAAAAAAAAAGATATATATTTAGTAATAATATTTTTCATCAATAAATATTTTCTAATTTTTACTCATATTAGTGTAAAATTTGTTTCTTTTACATGTGAAAAACATCATTAATTTTTATCCGATTAATACACAGATAAAAAATCTTCAGATAATTTTTGTAATGTTTCATCTAAATAATACATACCTAATTTTTGTACTTTATAATAATTAGATATTTTGCTAGTTGTTGTATCTTGAATTTATTGATTATTTATCTACATTTTATTTAAAATAATATTCTAATAATATTTTTTTGATCATTATTAATATTTTACGAAGCTACTAGTTATTTTGAAAAAATTATCAACAACAACCAATATATTTTCAAATAGTAGTAGTAAAAAATTCAACAGAACTGTAAATTCTAGAATCTATTTTCCAAACATTTGCACTAAGAAAATCATCCAAAAATCTACAAAATCTACGTGCACACACACACAGAAAAGAACGAAGACAAAACCGTATCGCAAGTTTCATAGAGTATCACCTGTTGCCCGGAAGGGGGTAAATAACACAAATATAATGTAAACAAAATCCAAAATGGCGTCGTATTCAAACCCAGAGAGTACAGCCACATTCACTGGCACTAAATAAACATGTTACAAATTCCTTATTATTTCTCTCTCTATATATACGATATATATATATATATATATATATATATATATATATATATATATATATATATATATATATACCATGCACATTCAGTTTGTTTGGAATATTAAAATCGCTCTAGGTTACAAACGTGTAGCAGATTTTTTTCTTTACCATGGCCAACTACACCGCAGACTATTGTAGTCGTTAGCCTGACGATAGTATTGTTCGAAACGGATTAAGAATTTTTTCTGCGGCCTCAGGATGTGTTCTTAGGTCGCGGTTTCTATGCCAAGAATTTTGTCCTTAAGGTTGCTTTAGTTACGATTAAGTTTGGTTAAGCAAAATGCTACTCATTGTTAACTGTAACGGTTGCCAGTTTCTCGTTGAAATTATTTCTTATATAGTAGAAATTGAAACTGTAATATTTTTTAAAAATTTTAATTTTTTTATTGTACTGTTTTTATTTAATTGAAGTTTTTCTATATAGCCACTATAATTGTAGATGAAATTTAAAATTGAAATATAAATATCTCTTGTAGAAGTTGTTTTACAATTATTTAAATGCTAGCTAAATTGCTGGAAAAGTAACTCAAATGCAGTAAGTTTATTTTTTTACAAAGCATTTTAACACGTTGACTGTCACAATAATTTTGAAAATTCTGGTCTCAAAAACCAATTTAATTTAATCATATTATATTATCATATATTATATCATATTATTATTATTTTTTGTATATTTATTAATAAATTTTCTATTCGTTTAAGCCACCCTTGATATTTATTCTTTTCCCAAAAGCCATCCATCCACAGTTACGCTTATATACTACGAGATAACTCGTAGAAATATTGCAAATCAAACAACTATAAGGTAACTCGTAGTCGGCGCCCTAGCCAAGGACGCAAAGTACGAGTTATTTCGTAGTTTGTAGTCAACGTATTAATACAGAGTAATTAATATTTTAGCACATTTTCTTGCATTTATTATATTCTCTAATAATATTATATTTTGTTTAGTCTCAAATTATCACAAGCAGACTTAACTGCCTTTGTCCATCAACTAAAACTGCAAATTAAATTTACATATTAATACTATTTTTTTTTTCAGAATTTGTTCTTACCATTTGAAATTTTGTAAGTATAAATTAAAATTTATTATATTTACATATTCTACATATGATATTTTATAATACTGATATTTTTTAATTATTAAAACAATAATAATAAAATATAACAATTATTTATGTCATTTTAGTTGTTTATTATATTATAAACTATTAGATAGACAGAAAGACACTTTTATAATATTGTATATATATATATATATAGTACTAAATTTGTTTAATAAATCTTATGTACCAAAAGTTTACAATCAAAACATTAACAAAAACCTTGTTTTATGTAACTTGTAAAGTAATTTTTAAAAATCATGCTACAAGTTAAACAAAAACACGACATTTAAACAAAAAAAAAATCAAAAAAACACATTTAACAAATAACTACTGTCACAATACAGTCAGAGAAAATGACAAATCTGTCTGACCTAGTTTTTCGAACAAGTTATCCACTTAAAATATTTATTCAAAAAGCAAGCAGCAACAAAGTCTCATTTTAAAATTTTCATATTTATCTGTTTTTAAAAAAATAACAAATTTTATTCCACCTCTACCTAAAATAAAAGTTTTTTTTTCGTTTTGTTTTGGCGCAAAGTTCGAGGCTGAACAAGATAAAACGTAATATACATAACTGATAGCATTGTATTCCGGTGGCCGGAACACAAAAACACAGTACTGGACTAGCTCACTGACTCACTATGGAGCCGTTGGGATATCCCCCTGACACTGACACTCTATGGATAATTAGGCAAACTCATTCTCCGTTTGTAAATATTATTTTGTTTTTATTGCTAGTGAATATATATATTATTTTTTTATAAGCGTATTTCATATTATAAATTAGAACTAAATATATATATATATATATATATATATATGTGTGTATTAAATATTTATATTTTAAATTAAACATGTATTTTTAACATGTTGTTAAAAAAAATCTCACCTTACTTTTAAAAGTAATTTTTTCAAAATTACTTTTGACGTTTACTTAAAATAACTTATTAAGCAAATTTAAATAATTTTTTGAATTTTATATATCTGTAAAAAAATATACTTCATTTAAAAATATTCTATATAAATCTTTAAATCATTTAAAATTTTGTAATCTAATTTGAATTAAATTGAATAATTTTTGTATGTGTTTATGTATAATTTTTATTATCGAGTTTAAAGGAAATGGGATTTATTTTTTTCTCAAATATGTCATTAAAATATAAATATTTGTTAATGTAGTAACTGTCACAATCGCAATTATTTCTGTTGGAAAACGCTTACTTATGTTTGTGAAAAATCGATATAGTTTTAGTAGGTTTCTATGCAAGTTTTACTGCAACATTATTATCAAAAAAATACTACTAAATGTATCAAATATCGCTTTAGTACATTATCCATCTCTGTATTAACTGCGAAGCTCACGCCCAGCTCGGTTGTAGATGTCAAAAGTGACGAAACAACAAAACTTTGTCGCAAGTTCTTAAACACACTCAAACATCCATGTTTCGGAAAAGTGCCCGCGGCTGATGCGTAGCGCAAACCGTATTTCTAACATAACATTAGCGAAAAGTTCGCGTAACCGTATCCGTAGTATCGCAATGATGATTCGCACTCACTGCCGTATCGTGTGCCGCTGCGTTGCGACAAAAATTGCCCCGAAGCTCTGCAGCACTGTTCATGTTTGCAGGTAAAAAGAACAAAGAAAGTGAAGCGGCTGAAAATTTCAAAAAGATATATTCTATTAAATATCTACCTTTACCTTAAATTGTAAAGTTAGTAAAATTATGAAATGATTGATTGTCAAAGAACATTATGCATTAACTTTACAACATTTACAAAGAAAAAACAAATTAAATTATAAATAAAAAAAATTTTACTTTTATTTCAGTTTGATTACTATTAAAAAAAAATCTTGTAAGTTATAATAATATTTTGATTATTATCGAAAATTGCATTGTTTTACTATTAATTAGCTGTAATATTTTACACTTTGAATGTCAAAGTTATGACGTAATCATGTTATAATAAAGTTAACTGACAAATTATAATTGTTGAAAGATTGTAGATATGAAGAATCATTCAGAATATTCTACTTATGTTTTAGTGTAGAATTATGAACCAAATTTCTTACTAAAATTATTAAAAAACTACGCAAATGCACATTTTTCGTTTTGTTATTGGTTTTATTTGCAGCTAAAAATTAAGATTGTTAATGTATTTTAACAAATTGCTTTTGCATTTCAGAATCAATAACTTGCTGAAACTTAAATTTTAGATTATTTTAAATAATGTGTTATCATAATACAATTTTTGACTTATGTATTTACAGTTTAGAAATAAAATAGAAACTAAGTTTTTTTTAGATAAATTTATATAGAACTATAAAACATAAAATATACTTTAAAATTAAAATTACAAAAGTGGTTTGTAAAAATAGTGTTGCATAGATCTTAGGAATATGTGGTCTATAAACTCTATATAGGAGAAAATTTTCTATCCGCTTACTTATTTCGATTACATCTTAAAGAAATCAGAATTCTAAAGAAATAAAGAGAAAAGTACAGTAGTACGGTATTCAGTATAAAACGGCAATCCCTATTCCTATGGTGCGATATAATCTTTTGAGAGCAAGTTGCAAGTTTTACTCTAGCACACTGCGGAACAAGGAACATTCTGAGACAACGCCGGCTCTTGTAATACTTTTACATAACTAGTGATACTGCACACAAATATTCACTATCAATGTCTGAATCAGATTAAAATTTCTTCTTTATTTTTTACATAAAATGTTTTATAAATAATTTTATATTAAAAATAAAATTGTATGCAAATATAAAAATAATCTAGTAAAGGTATCTTCTGTGGAAATTTTGAAAACTAAAGCCAGATTTTACATAGCGTTGCTAAACGCTTTGTAAGTTAATTAATTCGTTAATTTGCCAACTGATCAAAGAGTGAGGTAGTTTTTTAGTTAACTCATTAATTAAGTTAGCAATGCTCTGTGCAACTGAACCTAAGAAATATGACTTTAAATAAACAAATAGAATACTCGGTACAACAATTTTTTATTTTTAAATCTATATTTTAAAACTCATAATAAATTATTATTTTTCTTTAAAATTACAAGAAATTTCTCTAAAAACATTTATTGATATCAATTTAAAATCATTAATTCAAATCTTTCAAGAAAATTAAGTACGTATTTCATCATTATTATAAATCTAAATCACACTAAACTTAACCAATAACAATTAACATCTTTCTAGCATCGTCTAAGTTAACACAGACCCCAAACTAACATATTAGATAAAGATATGCATGCAGGGCACTTAGCAGTATAAACTTTCCATTAGCCTCGGTTGTATAACAACCAGAAGCAAGACTGTATGTGGTGATCTTCAGTCGGAGAAGGTACCCTTGACATCCGCAGTCGCATCACTGTAATGGGTCCACCCCTTTGGGCTTGATCTTGCCACTTTGATAAGCAAATGTTCCACCTTAGTGGTCATCAAAACACAGGCGGACCATTTACATATTTTAACGCCCGCGGTAACCGCTAGTCGAGGACTAGTCTGGATAAACGCATAAATAGCTGGATTTGAAATGAGTAGGTACAGTATTTGTCGGTGTAATGTCTTCTTATTGTTGTAAGGAGACTGCATGTTTATTTTTTTGTACCAATATACCAATACCAATTATCTAATTACATATGTATATATAAATGTTATTACTTAGACAGATAAAACGACAAATATTTGCTTATTTTTTTGCATCAATAGCAGTTGTTGTATGAAACAATTTAAATCTACTTATTTTTTAGGTGATTAATCAGTTACCTTGCTTATTTTTACCTTTAGAAAATATACAAAATTAATTTTGTTTATTGATTTACAATTTTAGATGAATAATTAAATGTCCAAAAAAATTTTCTAAAATAATTAGTAAATCAAGAAATTTCACAAATATTATATTACGGATTAAAGTCTTACGATCAAGAAATATAGTCCCGTAGTCACCACTGCATAAAAAATAATATCTCTGTATATTTTTAAACAATAGAAAAAAATTTATTTTTGTTTAAAATTTTTTGTTTACGTAATAAGTGATAAAAATTTCTTTTTTTTTTGATAAAAAGTACAAATACCGTTATTTTTGCGCTGCAAATGTATCATAAACATTTACATTAATTTTTTTCAAAAAGTTAACGCTATTTATAATTTTCTTTGATATTTACTTAAAAAACTCATTTTTATTTTCAAAAAAATGCATAATAACGTGGGATAATCCATTGCCTCAACGAACCAGTCAACATTCGTACAAAATCAATTGTTTTCGCTGATCATTTACCGGTAATTTTGTTCGCATTTGCAAACAGCAATTACTCGTCTGTTAATCTATTTTTGCATAGAGAAAAACCGTAAACTATGCATACCGCGCTATCGCCACTTATATTCCTTGTGTTTTGCAAATCACGTAGAACGTTTTCTCGTGTGTTCTTCAAATTGTAATTTCCGTTTTTCCAACGAGACTCGCGTTTTTCTAGTTTTTTTTGTTTGGTCGGTCGGTTTTATTAAAAGTCTACGCATTGCTGTTATGCTGTGTTTCTCTTGTGCTATAGTCCTGTCGTGATGTCACCCTGAAATCTTTGGAAAGAAGGGAAAAGTAAAAGTTGTGTGGAATTTTGCTCTGTCACTTTTAGGGAAAATTAATTTTTTTTCGCACTTTTCTCCGTGTGTGGATTGTTTAGTTTTTCTCAATATTTTTTTTTATTTTATAGACATATTAAAGTTATATTAAAGGTATGTGTATTGTTCAAAATTACAATTTAGAAAATGTATAGATCACTTATTGTAGATAAATTATAAATATTAAAAATAAAACAAAAACATATGTACTCGTATTATTTTATATTTTTTACTGTATGTTTACTTACTTAATTTTAATATATGAAATGAGATTTTGCATAATATATGTGGTTTATTAAGATAGATCAAATGTGGAACAAACTAAATAGCTTTTTAATTATTCTATAGCAAGATCAAAAATTTTGTTCGTAAAAAAAATTAAATAAAAATAAAATAGAGTTTCGACAAATGGCAATAAACTATCAATTTTAAATAGTATTTTTAACTAAATAAAACTTCTACAAGAAATAATGAACATCATAGTGTCTTATGGTTTGTTAATAAAATTACATAATTTTCTTTTAGTGTACAGTTAATAATAAAAAACAAATCTTTCTAAAACAATTGTATTCCTATAATCACGTTTTAAAAAAACATCACCCAATTTATCGAACCATCTTGCTAACTTAGTTGACAACCTATCGATATGAAATCGTAGTTCAGCCACCGAAAATTCAAACAACTAACATTACAATAAACCCGTGTGCTGTTAGAGCACCGTGTTTGATAGCGTGTAACCCCACCCGCGTAGACACACACACACCGGCATGTCACCTGTTGAACCTCTCGTACTCGTATTCGTCGTGCGGACGACGACAAAAACGACGACTCAACAACGCGCGGCATTGTACATCGGATTGGGAATCGGCGAACGAAAAACGCCCGCCGCCCGCCCGCCCATCGCCGATTCTTCACTATAAATAATTCATGGCACTCTTCATTTCTGATTCATTTTCAGGACACCACCAAATTTATGTGCTTGTTATTATATGTTCTGCGCGTGGACCCGACGTTTTTTTTACCATGAAAATCGTAAAACTTTGCAACAAGACTGTTAGAAATAAGGAGTTTTACATATTTTTGAATTATTTATGGATGAATTGGTTTTTTCTTTGTAAGGATCTATTCACTCTGTAAATTACTGATAATAATGGTATTGCTAATTATATAAAATTAATTTTATATAAACGTGTTTTAAGTTTCTGAAAAAATAGAGAATTTGACGGATCGATGTTTTAATAATAATAGTACAGAAAAACCTTTAGAAACTGAATTTTTAGAGGGTGGTGGAGATGCAGGTATATATACCAGATTGCAAAGTAGAAACTGTCATTTATTCACCAAGCACAGAGGATGCTATCTACGATGTATGGTAAAACGTCTGCAATGAGGATAGATTGACCATGGCATACCAGCCCAAAATTTTTTATAAAGTCAATGGATACCGAGCGTGAAAGCCTAAAGATTACAGTAATGTAAATTTAATTTTCTAAATTTTTCTTGAAATATATATATATATATATATACCTATACTAAACTTTTTTAAATCACGTTTTCTTTACATATTTATTTAGTAACAATATTTATTTTTAAAAAACAAGCGATGTATTATCTGGAATTGTCCATATATTTTTACAATAAAGAAATAGCAAAGTATCGTTACCAATATGGATAGCAGTTGTAGTTGTGAATGAACCTTTAGGCTTTTATGCGTATTGTGAACCGATAATGGCGGAAAGCTTTTACTGTTATTTGCGACACGACAAAAACTGTTAAAAGTCGATATAAAAGCGCGAATGATTTTATGTTTTTAGGCCAGTTCTAAACGGCCTTGCCGAATTTATTATTTCAAGGCCGATGGCGTGCAGAAGATGCCCGGGTATTAATTTCGCTCAACTTTTCGCCTACCTTTAAATTGAAAATCCTTTTAAGGTTTATAGCCGTCTTAGCCACGTCGTCTGCATGAATTATTCGTAAAGTTTCGCTGACAAAGTTTTAGCTTATTAGCTGCTACTTATATTGTACTTTGTGTATTTTGATGTTGAAATTTTTATGTTTCATTATATTGTCGCGAAAAATGTTTATTTTATTTTATGATTTATTTTTAATGAATACTTAAAACATATATTTCTGAACTTATTTATTCCCTGTTTCTCGTTAGATTTGAATTATATTTAGTATTCTGCGTAATAAATATAATATTCTGTATAAAGTATAACTATTATTCATTTTTTTTAACTTTGGTGTATTTGAAAAACATTTTTAATTCAAAAGTTTTTAGTAAACACTTTTTTTAATTAAAAGTTACTCAAGTAAAAAATTAACCTCTGTCACTGATTAAACTTTGTTTATCAACATTATTTATAAATTATATACTGCAGAACTTTAAATTTATTTTTATTTTTTAGCCTTTCTTTTTACATATAGTAAATAAAACCTTATAAATTTTTTATATATAATTGATTAGATAAGATTTTTTTAAATTTTGTGTTACTTTATTCTATGGTAGTTCTATTAAAATGCCATTTATTTATCTAATTTAACAAGAGCTATATCACTTGAAATACTATTATGTATTGCAAAAACACTTATTATTATTATTATTATTATTATTATTTAAAAAATATTTTTCATATTTAGTTTGTGACAACTAAAATGTATTATAGTAAATTGCCGATTTCTTTAGACAGTTATACATATATATTTTATATAATGTTATTTTTTAGCTTTAAGACAAATTTTGACACATGAAAACTAATTCGATTTTAACAAAATATTTAATAAACATAAGTTCGATTCGTCTCAATTAAGATGTTATAAGATTATAAAAACATAAATTAATTTAGCTGTGACAAAAACAAAAGTTGTTTTGTCATACTTGCAAAGTTTTTTCTTATCAGATTTTTGTATTTAAAAAAAATTTATGCATTTACAACTGAATTGTATGCATATGTAAATTGTATAAAATCACATAAGAAATGATCATATGTCCTCGTTGGATTGCAGAATTTTTAATTCATTATTGTGAGGCATAAATTTAAGCTAAAGGTGGACGTTTCAAACATTTTTTGCAACTTTTAAATTCAAATTTGTATGTTATATTAAGTTTTCATAAATTAAATCGATTTACATTTGGAAAAACTTATAACTTCTCAATTCAGACGAATCGAACATATGTTCACATAACATTTTTTTCTTAAAATCGAATCACCTTTTATCTGTTAAAGTTTGTCATAGAACTAATAAATTACCTTATTTTTAAAATTTTGTTTTAAAATCTGGTAAAAAAAAAACTTATTTTGCAACTTATGTGTTGAATGAACGCTTTTTAACCTTTAAAATTCAATGTACTATTTTTTATTTTATAAAAATATAATTAATTTGAAAATTGTCTACATGTTTCCTATATTATAAGCACTAAATACATTATAGGTAGTTTTTTTTTTTAAAATAATGTAAACATTTTTATCCGCTGCATTCAATCCATGTCTAACCGATCAACAATCTTCCGCTCTAAAATAATAGATCACGATCCATGATTGAGACCGGATCTACGGGCTGATCGATGGATCACCCGCGGACCACCTAAGTGGAGCCGCGCAAGCGCACGAGCTGAATACACCTGCGGCAATTACAATATAATTAGAAAAGATTGTTACCTCGCTAACAAATGATGTTCAACTAGCAACTTTACACTCTCAATCTAGTTGGCGCTGATTTAGAAAAAAAAAAACAACATGACCGTCTCCCTATGACACGCCAGCCGCGTTGCGCTATTGTTTTCGTTATTACTTTGTTTTTTCGGCCACACTTTGGGAAAGTTTCGTTATTAGTTTTTTTTTGTTCGTTTCGTCGGCGTAGGCGGCCATGAGCGATGATTATTTTCTTGTTAGCAACGTGGTTAAATATTGGCTGTCTGTGATTGAAATTTTTTCTCATGTATAAACGAGATTAATACTTCTACTTAACGAAATTAGATAGGAGTAAATTGAAATATGCGATAAGTAGATCTAAATGAGAATTAAATGTTGTTTTATAATGAGCTAATTATGAGATATAATTTTGTCATTTCCTTTAGCAGTTTAGTGATTATTTTAACAACGCTGTAGGCTTAAAAAAGATGATTATTGGAGTTAAGTTTTTGTTATTTTAAATGCTAAATGAGTTTAAACTACATTTATTTAATTAGATCTTCAGGCATTAGATATTAATATTAGTTTTTGTATAATTTTTTTTATATAATTATTTAGTGTTTCAAATATATATTTGTAACAATTATTTATATTTAAATTTCCTGTTAAAATAATTTATTGTAACAGTATTTATATTTTTATTATTATTATTATTTAAAGAATAATTTTAAGCTACAAAGAAAAGCGAGAATAAATATAGACATAAATATATAAATTATTTTTGTAAATTATATACCTATCATAATTTTGTAAAATATTTTTAATTTAACATAATAATACGCAATTGAACTTTAATTTAACTTTTAAGTTAATTAATAACTACATAAACTAAGAAGAAGTTAAAAATTAACCACTAATTACTGTTTAGTTATTTTGTCACTTTTTAGGCTAAAAAGTTATCACTATTCTTTTAAACCAACCAAAAATAAAATAACCAGTCAATTTAAAAAATACAGGTAATATATAAATATTTAAGTTAACCTAGAAATAATAATGTTGTTTGAAAATTTTCTAGTTCGTCTCGTTAGCTCATCATAATTTAACCTCAAACGTGTTTGTTTCTCATCCGTTAAAGAATCACTTTTCACGTAGTTGTGTAAACGGGCATTAAACGCCACATTGCGTGTGCAATTCAATTTATTTTCGGAAATCACACAACTAACCTAACACACAAACACAAGCACACAGACCGAAGCAATCGAAAATTGATCCCGATCCAACAAGAATCTCCTCAGCTCATTGGTTTGAGGGCAGTGCATGCAATATGCATTTAAAAGTCTACTAATAACTGTTATTTATATGTCATTTAAGGCCCGATGCATATACATCGCCGTGGCCCATGGAATAGGGGCATGGATACATTTAGGTGGTCCACGGGTAGAGAGTGCACGTGCACTCGCACAGCATTGGAAGTGCACGCGCACTCGCCAGCCTCAACGAGATTTTCTCTCTCTCCTAGTTGGTATCTTTAGTGTATTATTAACTGCTCAGATATCGTGTAGATAATTTAAATGTCAACAAGTAGTTAAGAATTCTTCCGTACTGCGGCAGCAGCATCGCGGTTGCTTCGGGGGCCCTGCTCTGGCCACCCACTTAGAGGTCACGTGACCATCATCTACGCGGACTGTATTAGAGTTTTAGAATAGATTGCATAGAAAATAGTGCGAGAACAAAAAGGATTGAATTGTGTCCGAGGCGTGGTTTCCTCAGCTTTAAATTAAAACTGAAAATTAGTTTGTTTGAAATAGGTTTTAAGTAGCAGGATTGAGTAGAGAATCATCTTACTAGCTTTATTTAATTTGATTTAATTTGTAACTGGAGGAAGGCTGATAATTATGGTTATGTTTACAAAAACAACATCTCTAATTCCTGTTGTAATAGTTGCAATAAACAACAGCAATTGAATTTATAGAATTTTCTGGATTGGTATGGCGTAGTTGATTTATCCTAGTCGTAGATATTTCATCGTAGATGACATTCTTACTGCTTGGTGACTGAATAACAGTTCCTGCTCCGTGATTTGGTATATATACTTTTACACCCACCATTCTCTATAGGTGCAGTTACGCCATTGGCCGATTCTGGGTGGCCTGGATGACACTCTCTTTTCAGTTTCCGGAAACTGAAGCGACACTTGTAGAGGATGGTGAGGATACAGGTATATATACCAGATTGAGAAGTAGAAACAGTTATTCAGTTACCAAGCGGTGAGAATGTCATCTACGATGTATGGCAAAAGTCTGTGACAGTTTCTGACTATCAGGAACTTTTGTTGGAACAAATTTAATGTTTATTAGTTACAGAAAAAATAAAATATATTTTTCCGTATATAAAAATATACCAATACTATTATTATATTATGTATGTGTAGAGAGCTTTTTTTTTTAATTTATGCAATTCTAAATAAAACAGTATATAAATCTAATATCTCTCTGACAAAAACTTAAAATTTTAACTATCTCATTTCAAAGGTTAAATAAAACACGTTACTGTTGTACAAAGCCAGCGACATTTTCATCTTTAAAATCTAGTTAACTTAGGAAAACCTATCGTAGAAAAAGTATTAGAAAACAACAATGTACGGTAGCGAGTTATATAGCCCCATGTCTAACGTCTCTTTGCTAGCTGCTATAATTTATTTTATTGTGATTTTTACGAGTAAACCGAAGGCGAAGTTTGCTACTGCTCGACTAAGGATTGGACAGTGGACATTGTAATTGAATCTGTTGCGCGTCTTCATCTTGAAAATGTTGGACATTTCTTACTCCGTCAAAGTTATTATGTCCTACTTGTTTTAGTTGTATTTTTTGGCAAACTACAAGGGTTTTGCTGGCTTAAATATTAGATAAATGAACAAGCATTATAAAAGATATTTATTGTTATTGTCAGTAAATAAAAACGTTATTATTGTTAATCTTTAAAAGTATATAGAAAAGATAAATAAGGTTTGTGAAATTTTTCGTAAATGAAATAAAAATGTCAAAATAAAATTTCTAAAATTTTACACAATATTTGTCACGTTATACAACAAATAATATAATTACAGCAGAACTTTGTACAGTCATACTGAAACATACTATTATACCAACGTGACACAAATAAGCGTCTCTTGATAGAAATAACTGTGTATAGAAAGTTTATTATTAACTATCAATTTATTAATCAATTTTAATAGAAAATGAAATACGTTTGCTCTACTCTCTACTGGTCTATTTAGTTATCTCTATTTCATCTAATTCAAACTTTTCGTCTTTTTCTACAATTTATTCCTCCAAAATTTTACTTATAATAGAGCGGAACTTTATAAAAGTTCTACTACATTACTTTATTCAAAGTGGAATTTTATTTACGGGGATTTAGCTATTATTTTAATTTAATTTGAGTTGAGCAGATATTTCAGAAATCGGTTAAATATCATAAAAAATTTATTATATTTACGAAGTTTTGCATAAATATAGATTCTGTTAATATTTTCAATTTTTCATTACAATTGATTTTTGTATATGCCAGTTGGGGCTAGTAAATGCTATTACAAAAAAAAATTACCTATTTGACCCAATTGGCATACACTCAGAGACTTTATTTTATTCATTATATTTGTTCATAATTTTTCTTTCTTTTTTTATCATTTTAGAATAATTTTTTAAAACATAGATATTTCTTAGAAACCATGTATTCTTAAATTTAATAATTAAAAGTAGTTAATCAAAATTTAATAAAATTTTATTGAGATTATTGCTAAAGTTCATATATTTATGAAATAAAAATTTTGTTTTAATATTTTCAAAATTTATTTATTTATTATATTAAATATTTAATTAAAATTTCAATCATAAAACCAACGATATTTTTTATTAACATAACCTGTTATATTCATTTTTAAATCCAGTATATTGTCAATTTTATGAAACCACCTAAAGCACAACTTTAAAACTTTGCAAACTGAAAACTTTTCATACAGGTTTTTTTTCAACACTACACTCCTTCTCATCAATAATTAACAAATCGTGGTGGTGAAAAAATAAAAACTTAAACTTTTCCGTAAACACTGTTGCTTCTTGGGCCATTAACCTCAATGCCCTCGAGATGCTTTCAAAAGCTTTCTTCTGCTACAGCTTCAGTTTCAGTTTTAGCAAAGGCAGATGGTATAGAGCAACACGTCCGGTTTTATAGTAATATGCGTATGTTTACATGAAAGAGCGCCCTTGGCTTTTTGGACTACTGTACAGTGTATGTTAGCCAAGTAATTGTTCGAGAGTTGGACTTCAAAGTTGGAAAATAGGACAGAACAAATTGCTGGCGACCGTTGTCATTTAACGGTAAGGTTAGTTAGGTGTTACCTGTGTTGGGGGATGTTTGTTGCTATTTACTTACAGGCGGGTGGCCTAGGTTCGGTTTTGAGGTTAGGTTAGGTACAGTATGTTTGATTTCACTTAGTATTTGTATGTAAGAAACATATACTAGAAAAATCTGCATTTGTAAATTTGTAAATATTTTATATTTAAAACAAAAGTTTATATTTGACAATGTTTATAGTTTTTTTTTTAAATAGTAATATTGCATTTTTATTTAATATATTTTATATACCATAAAATAAGTAATTTTAAATGTTTTATATATATATATATATATATATATATATATATATATATTATTTCTTAATACGGCCCCAAGATGTTGATGAAATGAAATAAATTTACTGTTTTTAGATGCGGAAAAGTGATTTAGCTAGGTCTCGACTTTAGGAAAAATTATTAACAATGTAAATCTTAATAGAGTAAAAAAATTTTTAGAATTCATTATATTAAAATAAAACGACTTTAGGTTGTAGTTTATATTAATATTTATTAATAGTCGATGTTTCGACGAACTTACCGTACATCTTTATCAGAAAAAAAAATGATGTAAATTTTATTTTAAAAATAGTTTTTGATACAATGAACATATATATTAAAAAATTGCTGTCATATAGTACAATCTCCATAGCAACATTGCTTCATCCACATTCTCATACATGCTCTTTAATTCCTACTAAAAATATAACATAAAAAACATTAAAAAAAATAACATCCAACATAACATAACATCCTTTGAATATTTTGTCAGAAAAGATTATAAAACGTAATTTAATTATTATGTTATTGTGAGTGATATAATGCTGATTTATGCAGCTTCAAAGTTATCTAAACTATGTTTTCTCTATGTTATAATAAACTATAATAACATTAATAGTAAACATAAGTATTGAACCTTTTTTAAATTTTATTAAATTCTTTTGAATATCTTGTTGAAAAATATAACTGCATACAATTGCATTAAATGTAAAAATATTTTAATATGTGTCGATATAAAAGTTTAAAAGTGATAAACACTTACTTTAGTATGTTGGATAGCCAGGAACTATTATTTTTATATTAAATTGTCAAAAATATGTATATTGTAAAGATATATGTATCAAATAAATAAATAAATAAAATAATTTAAAAAATAAAGTAAATAAGTCAACATACCTAAGTAAAATTTAAAGTGAAGAGAAATATACTATACAGGGTATTGCAAATCTTGTACATTTTTGACAAATAATGTTTGTTTACTTTACTGTATCTGTAGCCACAAAATAGGACAGATTCACAACCAGTGTGGTAATACTACACATATGGTTTACACATTATTTTACCTAGGTTTATTGCTACCGTATTTACATACCGCAGCATTAGATATTTATTTTATATAAATATTGTATATTTTATTTATTTAATAAATTTTAATTATTTTTAATGTATTTATTCAAATGATAAATTTATGAAAATATTTGTTTTACATTTAATTTCAAACGTCATAAAAATATAACATAAAATTTAGAAAAGTATATACGCATTAAGATTAAAAGTTTCCTGAAATTTTATTAGTAATAAAACGCAAAATACTAAATAATTTCAAAACAAATTTCTGTCATGAGTTAAAGTTGGAATGTAAAGCAATAATAAAATATTGAAACATTAAATTAGTAACGGTTAAATGACGAACAATATTGAAGACATATTTCAGTTTTATTATTTTCTTTAATACAAGTAAATTTCGTTTGTATAATGTTCGAAAATGTTGATGGAATTTATTTATAAAATCTTTTTAGAATCGCAATTTTAAATAAATTTTTATTTATTTAATAAAATATTAAGTTTTTTTTTTCAATTGCTGTTATATAAATATTATCAAACAGTAGATTATATATAAAAATGATTTTAAATACAACGAATTGTCTTCAACATCATAAAAATATTAACCAATAACAAAGATAGTCACAAATCCAGTAAATAGTAATTATTTATTCGACATTTTGGAATGCATCTACGTGGCAGAGAAAAATATAAATATGTCTCATATTGTTTGGAGATTGTTTTATGAATTACCTTCGTATATAAAAGTATGCGTTCGTATAAGACAAGCACAAGCATACAGAAACGTAAATTACTATTTTAATTATTTGTGTCGTGCTATACGAGTTTTAGTCGTGAGTTACTGAAACAACACAGATTCGACTAAAAGTTGTAAAACGTTGTTTCGAATCATGTGTTTTACGAAGAGAGAGATCTTTAGTATCTTACAAAGTACTAGGTTAATAACTGTCATTTACTGACCCATAAAATGTTTAGAAAATATATTTATGGAAGGAAAATCATATTAGAAACTTGAGCTGTAATTAAAGTTCATATTTTTACGATTTTGACTTCAGGAAAAACGTGGCATAGTGTTTCGTACTGTGTCTCTAACATTTTCAAAAAAATTTAAAAATTGTAATCTTTAAGCTTTTACGGCCGGCATTCAATAAATTTATAAAAAAATTTAGGTTGGTATGCCATGGTCGATCTATCCTCATTGTTGACATTTTGCAATAGATGTATGGCGAAACGTCTGCGACGAGGATAAATCAACCACGGCATACCAATCCAGAAAATTTTATAAATTTTAAATGTATATATATATATATATATATATATATATATATATATATAAATTATTCAAATAGCCTCTAAATGTGTGTGCACCGGTCGCTCGCTCGTTAAAATTTTGTGATTGTATTTATTTCAAAACTCTCTTATATTTATTAAATTGAAAAAACTTATAATTCTGGTAAATTTTTCATAAAATATTAATTCTTAATTATATACCTATAATGATTATTTGAAAACATTGGCTAATGTTTTGAGCAAGTATTTGGTTATTTTCCCAATATATAAATAATTCACAATAACAAATAAAAGCAACTCATTAGAAGTACTTTTTCATATTAAAAATACATAATCCCGTATTTATATTTATTTAGAAACTTTCTCAGAATAACGTTTTCCAATATTTCTTGAAAAATATATTTTTTCCTGATTTCTACTACGCAATGTAATTAGTAAAATTAAAGCTCCTGAAAATAATAAATATCGTGAATATATGCAAAAGTACTATAAGAATTGCTAAAAGAAATTTTGAATACAATTTATTACGTTTCGTTGTCATATAAGTAAAAGTTGCTTGTAGGTACAAACACATTGTTAATATTTCTTATCGTGAGATCGTTATTAATATATATTTATATTTTTATATAAAACAAAATGTAATTGATGAATGCAAACTGAGAAATTAAAAGTCAAATTTATCTTGTGATGAATGTTATTAAGCTGTTTGATTAAATATTATTTATTAAATGATAATTAAAAAAAATAATATGCAGAGTGTCCTATGCGAATTTACTAAAATTAATAAGTTTTCATTTTCATTGCAGTTATTTTTTTTATTAATAAAATAAACTAATTCACAAACGTTTAATTGAATTGTATTTGAGCTCATTAAAATTGCAGATTTTGTTTTTTTTTTCAATGCTTTTTAAAATGACATTTATTTTGTTTTAACAACTTCCCGTCCTAAACTTTGTATTATTAACTTATTAGATTATTAACGCAATTTTTGTTTAATAAGTAGTTACTTTATTTTAAAATGAGAATTGATCAATTTCAGCAAATTTCCATGTATATCAACATCCTATATCGATAAATATTAATACCTATACATACAATTCTTAATATATATTTTAAAAATTAATTAATATAATTGTCAAGCTATATATAAACATATTTGAAAAAGGTTCTGTTGAAATTTAGAACAGTAACCTATATGTATAGATACACACATATATTGTAAGGTAAGTTTGTTTAGTAAAAAGGCATTCAGGGTACATGTTTGTTACTAACGACTCCCAGCGGTCTGATGATTCTGGTTTTGAATGGGATTCTTCGGGGCAAGGTATCTTCGCCATGATCTCATTTCGACGTCCCTGCGGAACACCTCCGGGACTAAACACTCGCTTGTTCTATATCTATACCTTCTTTCTTTCGTTCGCATACACACACATATGTGCGCTGTATAAACATATACTTAAATACGGAAAGTATGTTTAAGCAGTTAGAATTTATTTTGTAGCCAAAGAAACAACCTGGGATTAACTGGTGGTTACTGATTTGATTTTGAAAATTGCGGTTGAGATTGTGTTCCAGTTGAATTTAACACAAAATTCTAAAATTTTTATTTTGTTAATTATAATTAATGTGTTTTTATTGTGGCAAAAAATGTTTATCGCACAAAGATATATGTATATGTTACAAAAATTTAACTAAACAAAAATTTTGTAATATCATTTTTAAAAAAACTTTTTAAAACAATAGAAGGATGAATTAAGTTTGCTACTTGAAATGTTAGAGGTATAAATGATAAAGCGAATAAATTGGTAAAAATAAAAAAGCATGTATAAAAAAACTATTTTTTACATAAATGGAAATATGCCACACCCTTATGGCGTAATTGTGTATGTATGTATGTAAATTTATAATGTATGATATGTTATGATGCTTTTCTTACAATAATTGTACTACATACAAAAATTACATATTATTTATTTCTGTTTCCGATAATAAAATTTACATTAAAAACATAATTTTACCGAATACGTATTTATTAAGTATAGAAAATTATTGAGAAATTTTCAAATAGCAACTTAGATTTATTATAATGATACGTTTTGTTATTGCGACACATTAAACGGAGAATAACGAATTAAGAATTGCAATATAAAAGCAGTTACTTTATTATATGAAGTTGCTATACAATCATATTGAAACAAAAACAAACAAATCTGAAATACTATATCATTAAACTATAGAACAACTTAAGAAAATTACAAATAATTGTCGAGTATAATAAATATTAACACTACCTGCTTGTCTGCTACTGATTTTAAAACGAAAGTAATAATATGGTATAGATGGGGAGTAGTTTTTCGATGAATGCAAGCAAACACGTCTATTCTTCAATTATTTCCTACAAATTAGACAAAAAGCGTACAAGACACAGTACAAACAAAAGGAAAAAATAAATAGAAAAAGAGACGAGCAGGAAAAAAAAGTATCAAATCGTTAGCGTGCACTTTAGTAAAAACATAAGAAAAGGTTGAAGAAAACGAATCTCGGAACCGTTTCGTGTTCGTTTAACATGGTAGTGTTGGGGTAGGTCAGCTAGTACACTATTCTTGATATAGTATTTAGTTACGAAATTTATATTTATAGTTTTTACAATATTAAATATTTATATACATATAGGTATCATTTTCAAATACATGTAGTTATTGAAAAAAAAAAAATGGCGTTGAAAAACAGGAATAAAGTTTAATAGAAAGTTATTTTTTGTGTGGAAAAATATATTAATAATTTAATAAAATCAACATTAACTAATTAGATGTTATTATTTTATCATTATTTATACTTATAAAAATAAAAATTGTCTTTATTTCAACAAAAATTTCGAATGAAAATGAAAACAAATTAATTTCAGCAAATTCCTATAGGACATTCTATAAATATATTATCACTATAAGATAATAAAAGTTAAATTGTAATATGTACACAGAGAAAAATAGGTATAATTAAAATTATGACAAATAAACTTTAAAAAAAGTTAGAACAAAGTATATTTTAAATTATCCTTTTATATCGTTAAATTATTACATAATAAGAAAATTCTAATTTGGTTCATTTATTATATATGGATTTATCAATTTTTTAAAATTTATTATTCAACTGCGTGTGAGTAAAAATAAAATTATATTTAAGATATTTGACGAGTTAATACTATTGCAACTTTTACTTTACGGTTACTTAAAAGTACAGTTTCCTATTATATGGCAGTAGAAAAATTATAGTATTATCGTTACATGTTCGTTGAATAATACACTATTATAATTAAAAACTAACAATTAATTGAAAATTAATTAATTACTAGATTAACTAGGTTAGGTAATAAATAAGAAAATAATATTCTTTTGTTTACTCCAAAAATAAAATAAATGAAACCTACAAATTACAGATAATTTGATTTTTTTTTAAATAAATTTTTATTAATCTTGAATGATTGTTAGTTTCTTTTAATAAAGCATTTTCTTTAAATTAAATTTGATAAAATTTTAAAGTGCATTTCCAGTAATAAACGTAAAACATTAATATTTTTTAGGATTTTGTATATAATAATTACAAAGTAGCAAACTCAAAAACAATATTTGTTTTTATTACATTTATAGTTTCCATTTAGTCCATTTGTTAAAGAATCTTTATGTTATATTAACAATTAAAATCCCAAACAATGGTCCTGAGAAGAACCATTTCGAGAATCAATTACCCATTGAAGAAGATGCAATCAACGATCGTAAACCACTTAACGTTAGGCCCATCCACCCAAACAAGAAAAAAAAAATACCCGAACGAAGAGAAAACTCAACACCAAAGAGAAAATATCACGTTTCTTGATGCGAAGTCAATAGTTTAACGGTAAAAAACCAAGAAACCAACGTACGACTGATGCTCAGTTTTTTTTTTTGCTTCTCTATAGTCTCATCCACCACGGCTAACCAGATATTTTTCGATATATTTCCCCACACAGTAAATAAGTCTCTGATTCGATTGATAATTTTTTTTTCTTTAGCATCGTTGGGGTTTATTTCGAGATTATTTCGTACTTACACACGGGGTGTTTATCATTTTCTTTAATCTTGAAATACGATGACATTCATTTGTGGTTAAATGTGTCTTTTATTACCGCGATTTCTTTTACCTGAAAATTTGTGTGATGTTCAAATTTATTTTTAATTTAATTTGTTTGTGTTTTTGTAGCGTTATATTGGCCGGCTAAATATTAACATTTTTCTGTTTGTGCTTCATTTATTAGTTGATAAATAAGAGCAGAACAAATTTAATCTTACCACAAAAATCTTTCTTTGGTTCAAAGAAAAGTAGAATTTTTCTATCGTTTGAAGTGGAAATGTATAAATTATATGTAGAGCGATATGTTATTTAGAAGTCTATGCTAAATAAGCACAAAGTCGATAAATATTAATCTTTTTAAAAGTAGTTAGTATTTTATATATTATATTCATACATATTCACGCTAAATACTCGACCAGCAAACATTTTGAAACGAATACATACATATACAATCACACCATGTCACAAAAGGTGTGGCACAAACTTTTCCCAGTAAACCGAAATTAGTTTCCGCCAACATTTCTATCTATACAAGTAACTATTGTTTTATCCACATTTATGATGTTTCTTATACATGCTCTTCTATATACTTGGAAACATTTGCTCACACCAAACACTCTCAATCATACCACCCTATCTCAACGCAAACGTATATTTTCAATATCACCTTCATATATTCTTTAACCAAACGTTCATTAGACATTGACTTAAGATGACCTGTCTATGAAAGACTGAATTTCTAAGTGATAAAATACACTTTAATAAAAAAATACAAGCGTTTCTCTCACACTTATGAACAATATTAAAAAAAAATACATGATTGACTTTACGGCCGTGTTTCTAGATTATAATTTCAGATTGTCAATTTTCGAATCACCCATCGCTTTTATCATAATATTATAAATTTGATATTCAAAATTAAAATTTTGCATGTAATGATTTATCGCCAATAACTGTTTTTAATATATTTAATATTTATCGATTTTTAATATAATGTATTTAAAATACAAATAGATTTTTTATATTAATATTTTTAAAATCTTTGATACTATTTTTAAACTAGTTAAAAAATTCTATTTCAATTTATTAAATTTTTTAATTTAAATTTCAAATAGTGTTTTTAGCAGACGTTTTAAATATATTTATGATTTTCATATAATAGTTGTTATATGTATGTATTCACGGCAGGTATTCTCATGTTGCTTCTTCATCTTTTTTTACAATGACAGCAGTCATGTTTAACAACGCGCGGTTATGTACGTATATCTGTCACGCTGATGCTGATTTGCCGTTTGCTGTTTGTGCGTCTGTCACGTTATACGTTCTGTACGCTTGCATAAATAAATCATCCCCAAAATTTTATAAACTTTATGTTGTATCTATAATTGTTATTGTATTTAGTTTACCAATGTTTTTATTACTTTTAAAATACATATTTTTATATATTTTTCTACTAAAAACTTCTAACTTCTAAGAAAAACTTATCGCAGCATTTACAAATTATACTAGGCTCATATTTGATAATTTTTCACGGAACGTTTTTACACTTTCAGCGGAAAACCAGTGTTTTCCGGAACATAGTTGTCTAGTTGTCTAGTTAATTTATTGATTAAGTTAACAACGTTTTATGTAACTGGTCTTAAACATGGTGTATTTGTTGCTAAAAATATGATAAGATCTAACTTTACAGTAAAATGATTTTATTCAAAATATGTTGAAATTAAAAAACTGCTGTCAATCGTTAATAATTATAAAAGTTCAAATCACAGCATTTTGCTTTTAACAAATTTAATACTCTGGAAAAATATTTATATATCACGCAAAAATGGTCAACACGTTTGTGAGTTTTTTTTTTGTTTCACTTTGTATGTATGGTATACGTAATTTTTAGGTATTTACTTTACAAAAACACTATTATGTTTTTTTTTTGTTTTTAAATATTGATATGTATTAAATAAATTGATTTAAATTGACAAATGTGAGTTGCGAGTTTTCAAATCACTAGAGGCTATTTATAAATTAATACTAGTTATATAAATATATAAAAATATTTCCCATTTTTAACAAAATAAACATTTTTATTTTAATATTTTATTTTATTTTCAAAATTTAGTAATAGTAGTGGTGATATGATAAATGTTAATTTTTTCTATTATTACAAAAAAAGTTTATTTGTTTTATCAATATTTGAATTAAGTATAAAAAAAATTGCAATTTTGTTTGTCGAAATTATTATTATGAAACGTATTAAGTATATGTATATCATTGAAAATACTTTAAAAAATACCAAAATTGAAAATACACATAAATTTCAAAAACACATTCTAAGTATTTGTTATTTTTCTTTAATCTAACATAATATACTACAAAAACCTATCATAATTTTATTACAATTTATTATAAAAGACTTATTAAATCAGACTCCAGCTGTTATTAAAAAACAGTTACAATTAAAATAACAACACTACACTACCAACTATAAATCTACTTAAATCTTATTTCTAAAGCTATAACTTAAAAATCTATAATTTATTACATATAAAAAATCCAAAACTTTGTCGCGCTACAATATAGAATCTAGCCGCAGCTTAGTCTAACTTTAAACTAAATCTGTATCTGGTCAGCCCTTATCTGTACGACACCTACCCGAACAATAGCCTAATCGTTTTAAAGCGTTACCATCGAAAAATACTAACGCACGTAAACATTATTGTGAACAAAAAGTCGGCAAGTTGTTTAGGATGCGCCGCTGGCATTTGACTATATATTACGTGATTGTGTTAGGTTTACATATATGTGTGTGTGTGTGTCCGTGTGTATGTTTGCAAAGACAGACAGACAACAGACAAAACAGGGAGACAACCCCTGACAAAAGTCACTCTGAACATTAAACCGTCATAAATCTAAGGATGCCATGCAATTGGAGGGGTAAAGTTTCCTAACCATATCGGACCGAGTTTTGCTATAAAAAGTTTTATTTTCATTCTTGTATTAGTACGGTATGTTTTTTGTCTTGTTAAATGTTCGTAATAAATTATTTAATATTAACTTCTATTTGTATTATACTATCCAAATTATCTAAATATTGTATAAATTTTATTTATTACCTCTGGGTTCTTGCAAAAAATAGGTGTTTAATTTTTTTTGCATATTTGGAAACCCTATATAATTTGAAAAAAATTTATATAAAAATATTTTAAAATTTCAAACTTTTATTAATTATTTCTTACAAAAAAGTTTCAAACTAAAGTATGTCTTAGTAAAACAATAGTAGCAATATATATCGTACCATAACTTCGGTTTTCGGATATTTTAGTTCATTTGTTTAATCCTGCTCTTAGGAGAGATATGTTCTTTTAAAACTTATATTAATTAAAATCTATCTCGTGATACCAACCATTATTTATTATTATTATTATAAAAATATCATTCATAAATTTCTTATTTACTTTATTTTTACTACATACTTATGAAAAATAAATTTAATTTAAAAAACATTTCAATTCTAAGTATAAATTTTTCATTATTTAAAATATATCAAAATTGTATTTTAAAAACAAACCAATTTATTGAATTTTTTTATTAAAAACTTATAAAATATAACAGAAAATATGCAAGTACTCCATTCTCAGACATAGACTTACTTAATTTTTATAATATTAAAGTTTTTTGTTTTACAGCCTTTTACTAAAAAATTTAGTTTAGTTGTTCATTTATAGACACGTTTCAATTCTAAAATTATGCGTTTGAACAAAAAGTTTTGTAAGTCTTATCCGGAATTTAATGTACGATTAAGAACAAAGCGAGTGACTAATTTACTATATCTGATCCGATTAATGTCCGAAAGCTAATTGCACAAACTGATTAATTAATTAACGATGCAATTATAAATATCAACTCTTCAATACTCACCCTTTAACAAGTATTTTGATTCCACAACTTTTATAACTTTAAAGTTATTGTGTTTGTCGTTATATTAAATCTATTTAAAATTTCAAAACATTAAATTAAACTAATAACTTACGATTTTTAAAATTGTTGATTCCAGTAAATTTAAATTTACAATTTAATAAACAGATCTACAAATAACATACAAACAAGAAAATTATTAAGTCGTTCTCTGCTCTAGCATATATTGCAGTACATATATTTCACTCCTGAAATAGTTGTAAACTTAACGGAAACAAACAGCAAACAGCACGTCTTCGGGGCAGCATTCAGCAGCAGGAAATTCTTGCCAAACTGTCACCAGACGTTCGTAGCAAGGTTAATTAGATCATCTATTCATCGGGCATAATGCCCCACCGTTTCACTACCGCAGCGATGCAACTAACGTTGTCTAGAACTCCGTGTGATATTATAACAAAGTTAATAATTTATAGAAGCAGGAATAACTTGATAAAATATGTACGATTCTTGGTTTACATAACTGCCAGACAGACCAGGCCGATGCTTTTGTTACGAGTTCCCGAGCGAGGCGAAGTCTATACAAGAACGTGTTTTTGAATTCGGCATGGTTTTCAGGTTTTCACATAGCTGAAGTATGGTGTGGTTGGAGTAGAAGCTTACGGTTCTTTGCCCAGAAGCTTTGAAAGTCTAAAAGCTCGCTTAGTAGTTGTTTGTTTCGTAAATGTACGAAGTACTTACTAGAGATTATTGTGTTTTTGTGTAATATGATATTTTCAAGTATTTTACCGCTTTATTGTTGTAGTTCAGATAACTTAAACCTTTTTTTCTTTGATAAAATTTAATTATGAGTTCTTTTAATAATATTAATAATAATAATAATATATTTGAACAATTTTATTTGTGTCATTAGTTAGTAAATGTAATATAATATTGTACACGTCTACTGAAAAACTAAACTAGAAAATCGTACTGTAATACTGTTTATCCGTGCGAAATAACAATTTGTAATTTGTAGTCAACAAAACATTGCATTTAAAATATCTAAAATGCTGTTACCAGGATATTATGCAATTTTCATATCCTATATTTATTAAATAAGCTAAAATTATATATTTGTATTTATTTATTTGCTTGTAAATTTTATCTTGAATACGGCTCTAATAATTTAGATAAAAACCTGGTGAATTTATGTTTTTGATGCAAGAAAGCTTGATCTAGAATTTGGAAAAGCTCATTTAAAATAAGAAATTTTATTTTAAAATTCATTTTTAACACGATACATATTTTGACAATTTACAAATGGTCAGTGGAAACATTACCAAATTTATTTTCATGGGAATATGATGAAATATAATATAATTTTTTAATGTGTCAATTTTAGTGTATTTTTTTAATAATTTTCTGAACAACAATAACAAAGTTTATTTTGTTTTTATTTTCCTGAACTTGTATATTCATATTGTTGTTTTTTGTTTTCCTCTGTACAGTTCTTTTTTTTTATTCTACGACGCGTTTCAATCTTACGATCATTATCAAGTGTAAAGAAAAAAGAACTGTACAGAGAAAAACAAAAAACAACAATAATAACAACAAAGTTGTTTAAATGAGTTTAAATTTGAGAACAAATTAATCGAATGGTATGAGAGAACCATAAACATAAATGAAATGAGTCACAATATTTAATGAGCAATTCTTAACTATTTCATCCTTCTGGAACAAGTAAAGGTCAATATTCCTATTATTTATAATTATTTTAAAATTTTGTTCATGTCAAGCAATAAAATACAAATTTTATTTTATAGTGATAAAATCCATTTTTTACTAGTAACCAACACTTTTCAACCTTCATTGTCGTGAGAAATTAATACTATTCTATGAATACTATTGTTATCTGATTTTATATTACTAATAGGTAAATTCTGAATAAATCTGTAGCGTTCGTAAAGTTATCTCGGAAGACTCGTAACGCGTAGTACACTATATTGGAATCTGAATACATCTGTAGCTTAGGAATGAACCGTTACATAAGTACAAGGTCATATCTGTAAGATGTTACACAGGTACCCGCCCAGAATTGCTATTTTTATAAATTTGTAACTCTTTTTCTAACAGATTTTCCGTTAGCTACAGGTTTACGAAAAATGCGGAATTGGCTTATAAATATTTCTATTGCCTTTTTATTTTTGTAAAATTCAACACGGAGTCACTCTTTCAAAAATCAGATCTAAATTATATTTTGTACGAAAATAATGTACTATCTCTGTCAGTAGTCGTAAAAAGATATTTGATGTCATTTTAAAGTCCATTATCCCAAGCCAACTAATAACCGCAATTCTCTCTAACTTTTCTCCGATTCGCAAAACACATTTTAAACTTCACCCAGATCCAGTTCAGTTACACAAAAAGCAAAACAAGTTGGAAGCACCACTAGCATCAAAGAAATGATTAAGCGGGAGATGGGGGTGGTGGAATATTTTGCAAAACGTTGTTGCTGCTGTTGCTCCGTTGTGTCCCTCCACATTCACACACACACACACCGCTACACAGAAGCTGACTTCTTGCGCCCGTCTCTTATATAACTCCCGGTAGAATAAATGTGATTTATGTCTTGCGCTATTCTGAATTATAATCTTGTTTCATTTCGCGTGTTTGTGTGCTCCGACAGTTCGGAATGTTTGGCGAATACCGGTTGGCGGCGCGCGGGTGATGGTTTCAGGCGAGCCACGATGAGCATCAACGCGAAATATGATGCTTTAAAATGACTGTAATGTTTTTGTCTTGCCGCGAAGTTTTCCGGTTGGAGAACAATTTGCGAATGATTTTACAGGGAAAAAATGTGAAATGATTAAAACCATAAAGCTAGGAAATTATACAATAATTTTTTACTAAGAGTATATGTGATATTTGTAAATTTCAAAAACGAATTTATAGTGAAAATTTTATTCTAGAACTGTAAATTAATATTTTTTTAAAATTTTATTAGATTAAATATTGTCAATATTTGAATAAATTTTTCTAATATTCCTAAGTAAAATTTTTAAAATTCAGCAACTTTCAGCTTTAGATTCATTCTTTATCTTTCATTTAGTTCTTATTTGATATTTTTAACAACAGAAATAATTTTTTAGGTAAATTCTGAAACAATATTTCATTAAAAATTGGCATTGTAACAAAATCACCCATATACATTGATGAATGAATTTTATGTAAAAATGCTATATGTAATTGTATCATACGAACGTTATCATATCTGTAAAATATTTTTATACTAGCTTGTACAATTACATAACAAATTCAGTTCAACCTTTTGTGTTTTCTTTCGCTCACTCAACTCGTGTCTCAAAATTTTTATTATTGTATAACTTTTTTTAATTTTTTTTTATTAACACACATATTCTTATAGAGTTTATTATAAGCATTTAAAATATATTATCAATTGCATATTCTTGGTTATTTAAACAAACATCAATCCATTTTATTAGTTTAATGGTAAACTAAGCAGAGAAGCAAAAACGCTTTATGAGTTTTCCTTTTCAGCAAACTATTTTACATCAATTATTTTTTATTAATAACAATACATATCGTTACAAAATAAGTATTCGGTAATTTGGATAAGTTTATTAGAAATATAAACATGTAGAGAAAAGACTGATTTAGCGTAAACATATTTACAGTTAATTCTCACGTTAGTGTATGATAATGAATGTTAAGTTTGATTCTAGAAAAATTAAGAGTAAATAATTTCAGTGTAAAGATCAAATGGCCACAAAATGCATAATAAATATACAATTAAAAAATATAAGACATATGGCCAAAAAAATATATACATAAAGTTGTAAGTATGAAAGACTGATAAATATGTGTTATGCTTTAAGTGAATATTTCTAATTATATCACGTAATATATGAAAGTATTATTATAAATCTGGAATAGACAAAAGTTGTACATCAGAATAAGAATAGTATATAATGTATGTATATATGTAATATATAATAATAAAAATTATTTTAAAATTATCTCTATGAATTAGATTCTAATACAATACAAATAAAATAACATTTTCTCATGGCAAACTAGTTTTAGAAATATATTCCACAGTGACATTATTCTGTAGAAATAATATTATAATAGGAATACACAATAAACGCTTTCTCATTTTATATAAACTCCACATCGTGAGGTTCTTTAAATTTATAATTCCTATCCTTTATAGTCAGTTTTTTTTTCCTATAACATCAGAACCAGTTTTGCAAAACGGAAGGTGCAACTTCTGTCAACGTGGCATAACTTACGACCAACGTTTCTGAATCACTTTGTATAACATTTATTTCTTTTCTTCTCATTCTGCAAACAAACCTACAATGCAATACATTATAGCATCTTGTCGTTAAAAAACAAATATAAATATTTCAAACCACCCGTAATGAATCTAGTTACAAATTCATATTCGCAATATATAGGAAACTTTTGCTTGGTAGAGGTAACCACAACAGCCCTGGAAACTCTGCGGTAACAATAGCAAATACAGTCGGATATCTTTTGTTTGAATAGATCTGGATAAGGATGGGGATAAACTGAGATTGGAACGGGTGTGAGAAAGATGGGTGGATCTGTCGCATTGGTATTTTAAAGAGACAATACGCGCGCTTGTAAAAGAAGATGAAAGTAACCGACTTACGGTGTTGGTTTCCGAGCTAATGACAGTTATTTTTTATCATTCGGCCCGACAAGCGTGAAGATTTTTTGGTGATCGAAACTTTAGAACAGATATTTGGATGACACTAACACTGGAACGGTGACAAGATTTAGCTTTGACGCAACTGTGTGAAACTTTTCTATGGTTGACAATCAAAGTTTTTGTCTAAGATTGTTTTAATAAATTAGCTGCTATTGTTTTATGAGAAAATTATTTATCCTATTTAGTTATAATTTATAAATAATGTTGCTAATGTCACACTTACTATTATTAATTTAGTAAATTGTTATGTAATTTATATATATATATATATATATATATATATATATATATATATATTATATAATATATAATAGTAAACAAAATATTAAAAATTTTATTTTATTAAAATAATTTTAAAAATTCAATTAGTATTAAAAATATTCAAATAAATTTTTGTAGCATATAATTTAAAATATATATGATAAAAACTTTGCAATTTGAGTTTTGGTTTCTTCAAAAGTCAAAAATATAAAAATATTAACAAATCTTTTTTTATTTTCAAATTGCACATTATTATATATTTGTAATAAAATTCTTGATAAAATGTACTACACAATATATAACAATTTACTTGTTACAATAACATAATCAAAATTTTGTAATAAAATATATGAAATAATCAAATATTTTTTAGTTTTTCGATGATAACTATTTGATAATTATTGATTTTAAGTTTACTGATAGTTTTGAATGATGATTTATAGTAATTTCGAATTTGAAATAAAAAATTAAATATGTGACCTTATTTTCACAAAACAAATTTTTCAGAAAAGTCATTTGAAGCAATTTGTGTTAAAATTACAATTATTTTATTTATTTTTTTTCAACTCTAGACAACTTTTTACGTCTTTTGGTTTATTTGTTATTAAAATATGCGAAACTTTAATTCAAATTTTTCATAAAACATATTTTCTAAAACTTAATAATTTTAGCATTAATAATTTTAATAGTTTTTGCAATATTCTAACAAATTTTATATTTAATTATTCAGAATTTTTTGCTCTGTAAACTTCGATGAAGATGAGGTAACTTTTTTTGTGACAGGTCACATATGCAGATTATTAATTTATTGGATTTTTCTGTTAAGATTTTCTGTTATAGATTTATGACATTATTATAAAATATTTTTTATTTGTGTATTATTATTTGTGTTAATCTAGATTTGTACACAAATACTAATCTTCTAAAACTGTCTAGTTTAACGAAGTTCGCAGATATCAATGAAACAAAAAAGTTTAAATCTATTTTTAACATTATCGCTTTTTTATTAACAAGAAAAACTTTTATACCTTCAATCCAACCTTGAATTCTATTCTCGTATCATTCTATAAAATAGTTAAAAAAAAAACTTTCGAAAAAAGAACTTCTGCAGTAGAATCACAGAAATAAAAGAACAAAATATCTGAAAAATAAAATAAAAACAAACGAACCATGGTGCCATACTTAACCTAACTATAAACAATACCTTAACTTTCCGTTGTTTCCAAACTAAATGACGAAGAAAAAAACAAACATCAGCAATCGTAGCAGGCTGTAGAAGAGAAAAAAAGCGAGTTGGTCCACCAAAATGTGCTCAATAAAATATCAATCGAGCTGCCAGTTTTCTCTTTTTTATATTATTTCAACCGCTAAAACAGTTTTACGAAGGTTTCAGCGAAAGAAATGCGCACATTGTCTGAGAGAGAATTCTCGTTAATTCGCACTCGGATCGTTAGAGGCGCTGCCTGATTGTAATTCTATTTATAAATGAAATAAAATTTTATGCGATGAGACAATGCGAACTGCCTGCATTCAAATTGGATTCTAGTGCTATTTATGAAAATTGTTTTCTATTGTTTTCTAATTAGTTTGTTAAATTGAAATATCGATTATACTATTTAATATAAAAACAGTTAATAATAAAATTTGCTAACACACTTGTTATTGATATTTTAATTTTCATAACTGATTTTTTTTACATTTTATACTATTAAACTAGAAAAAATTATATATTTATTTATTTGTACCTATATTTATCATTCAGTCTTCTTAATATTTTACTAATTATACTTATATTACATAATTTTTTGTTTATTAAATTTAAATATTTTTTAAAAAATTACTTATCAGATTTAACCTAAAAATTAATACTATTTTAAGTATTTTCTAAATATTTGCAGCTTGCTAACAACTCTTCTTAAAACTTAAGAATTAGTTAATATACTAAAAATCTACTTATTTTGATAAATATTTGAATATAAAAATATTTTGATATTATTGCTGAACATTTTTGATTTATTTTTAAATTTTTGTTTAAGAAATTATTACTTAAAATTTTCATTTGTTTTTAATTTTTTTTATATAATTAAAAACAAATGCTTTGAGTTCTATTTAGACAATATCGACTTGACTAGAAAATTATCTAGTTTTACAATTTTTATAATTTATAATTTTTGAATATGTACTTAAAAGAAAAATTATTGAAAATAAAAACACTTTTAGAGTCTCAAAAAAGTAAAAATTTAATTGATTTCATAAACAATTATTGGTACATATTTTAAATTTTTTTTTAACAATATTGTTTATATAGCAACTTTAACAAAAATATAAAATATTAAAACAATGACTGTTAATTAAAAGTTGTTTTTCAAAAATAACCATTTTGAAATTTAAATATTGTCATTAAAATTATTTTAATAAGAATATATATTTTAAACGTGTATTCAGTTTAAAACATATATTATGCTATTATACGATATTCACTTTAGTTTACCAACCCTCATAGGATTAAAAAGATAACATGGGAAATCAGTAAAATGTCAAATATATATATATATATATATATATTGTGTGCAAAATGTCACATACAATGTATAAAAAATATAAAAATCCATAAAGTACAGTCAGTATATTTAATATTAATACAAACAAAAAATGATCAATTATTGCTATTAATTTGTAAAACAATAAAATGTATTGTTCTGTATTGTATTTTTAATTAAAAAGTGACATAAGTGCATAATTTTCAATTATTTATTTTTATTGAAAAATTGTAATAATATAACAATATCTTTACGGAATAAATAATATATTTTCACATTGAAATAAATAAAAAAATATCGGTTTTTCTGAAAAATATTATTTGCATTTATGTAATTTTTTTACTGGTTATGCTTTATGAAGAATTATCATATTTTCTCCTTCATTAAGTAACGTTAAAAACATCTAATTTAATTAATTAACTTCTTCCACATATTTACCACATACATAAGCATCATTTACATATATCCACTATTAACCGAACCTATACTCCGAATCTTCACAATTCACCCAAAAATCGAATCAAATCCAGCCACGAAACCATCTGTTCATTCACACCCTCATCCCACATATATCCGATCGGCGATCTCATACAATTACATCTCATCTCGACCCCGGCGGGCAATTGTCAAAATCAACGTTAAACGCCCCAAAATGAAGCCCGATCATTCCTCGGTTAATCCTTCTCTATTCAGCACGGGAGGCCCGTATTTATCGCTCCGGCAGCTACATCGTTAACAATCGGGCCAATCTAGTCGCTGGCACCCGGGTTGGAAGTGACAATGACCTTGGGCCTTTCGAATGGCCTCAATGAGATGTGGGACAAATTGGTTATGGGTAATTTTCGGTGTGAGCCCGTGGACAATTGCTTATATATATATGGGTCTTATAATGGATGCAATTGTAGGCAGTGGTCAGTTTCATGAATGCAAAGATACTGAACTTTGATTTATGAACTGTTCGGAGCAGATTTTCATTTGTGAATTTTGGCTATTTAATATTAATGATATTATTAGTTTTGTTGCAGATTTCATAGTAGATATCTATGGTTTATTTGACATATATTGTTTGATAATAAATTTTAAATATAACTTATATTTACAAAATAAGTTTTAGTGAATTATTATTTAATTTACAAAATTTTATTTTAATTATAATTAATGTTTTATGTACACTTAATAATATTTAATTACATATATTTTTAAATGAATTCCTGAAAACATTATTAATATAAAATTATTTTCTTGTGATTATATATTAATAATAAATATGTATGATAAGTTAGTGACTGTATATGATAAAGTACATATAATAAATAATTAAAATTAGTAATATTTTTCAACGAGAATGTTATAATAGCTATAACTAACGAATTATTTGAGTGAATTATGCGAGTAGAATACTATACTTTTTTTACAAATATGTATTAAATAAAATAAATTTTTGGTATGATGTAAATAACATTTTAAAATAATACTAATTTAACAAAAGAATGCAGTACAAACTCCAATTAACAGTACTGTATCTTTGCAATGGCGGTAAATCATTGTAACAGTCATGGATATTTGATATTTAAGAATTTAGGAAGTTAGTACGTTGACATATCCATGACTGTCGAGTGCATCGAACTTTGTCATGTTGTCAGCATTTTTAGTCGTCGTTCAAAGTTCGATTGCATTCGATTTTTGTTTAAGCTTCATTTTTATGAATCCACTTTAGTCGAAAATTAAATGAGTTTAATTTAGTTACGGATAGATATCCAAGAAAAGAACATCAAATTATTTTAGTTACGAATATTGTCCATATATTGTTATAATTTTTAGTTATTTTGTAAAATCATTTGTTAATTAATTTTATTTATTATTTAATAAAATTATCTTTTAAATTGTTCTCGTTTTCTTTTTATTAAAAAACTTCAAGAAATCAACCACGTATGTGCAATCTATATGTCCGCTCGGCCTGACCGAAATCGTTTTAGTAAAATATATAGGTTGTTACATCATGAGTCATTTATTTTAAAGTTAAAATCGTAAATTATACTATACATTACCCATAGTTGTAAATTATAGACAGTTAATCCTCGGAGTCCGGAAAAAATTTGTCAAACATTGTTTCCGAAAACGGGTCATCAGTGACCCATACAGTCTAGATAATTTTTTTACATATTTTTTTGCTTTTGTGGTTAATTTTAATAATAGCATGAATTATCTATTTTTTATTTATTTTTTTTATTTATATTGATACAAATAAGAAAAAAGCAAACAAAAAGTTATTTTTTATTTTCTAGATAAATATTCACAATATATCTGTAGCACAAACATATTTTTACAAAACAAAATATAATAATATTGTTTTGTGCAAATAGATCTGCAATCTCTCAAATAGCGCGAAACAAGTATAAACTTGTACAACTCGACAAATAAACAACATGTATTCGATAGTTACACTAATTCCGAAAACGGATCTGACGTATCTTTATAACGCATATAGTTCGAATTTGTTTTCAAAATTATAATTTTTTATCATAAAATAGATATTTTTATATATTATTTTATAATATTAAATATTTTTAATTTAAACATTAGAGGAATTAGCTTAGAATATTAATATTTACCTCATTATTAGAGCTAACAACAACTATCTAATTATCAAAAAAATGTATTTTTGTATTTTATAATAATTTTAATTTGTTATTTTTTTAAAATTTGTATAATTTGCAAAATTCTGCTGTTGCAAAAAAATTACTTACAGTGTACAAGTTATGTTATTTTGCTAGGTAAACTATTATTCAGAGTTGCACATAAAACATTTTTAATTACATTAAAAACTAAAAGGTGAATTTTGGTTGTTTTAATGTTTAATTAAAAAAATGTTTATACAAAAAATATGTATACATTACAAAATTATAATATATTAATATGGACTGCACAATGTAAATATATCTTATTTCATCAATATATGTTTGGTGTTTCCATATATAATTACAAATTGTAAATATATTATCAATATTAAAATATATTTTCCTCTAAATTATCAAACATCAAAAATTTTATTATAGCAAACAAATATACAAAATATGGTGAATCAATAAAATATAATTGATATTAATACTTGGTGCGTTGCGATTATAATTTTGTTATTTTACTATTAAAATCGATTTGAATATTTATGTAACGCATAAATTTTAAATAAAGCATCAATTTTAACAGACATTGATAATGAATCATCGTCATTGAAAATTATAAATACTTACATATATGTCTGTGTATATATCTATAACACGGTAATTGTTTACAAATTGTGAATGTCGTTATTCATAATGTCGCATTTAAACTGTAATTTTAAAATTGTTGATAGCTGGTTATTTTTTATAGCGTGTATTTTTAGTTGGCGTAATTTTTATAATTTATTGTTTTGTCGTGAATATGATTTTCAATTATATTTGTTTTTATGCGTCATTTGTTTCAAAAATTATATATTTAATCATGATTGCAATTATAATTTATTGTATATTTGTGGTTGCATAAATAATAATTACAAATACAATGTTGTATTTTTGGTGGTATACTCAATATGCAACCACAAAATCGAAGAATTTTTAACGTTAAATATAATTTAATAATTTTGTTACACTTTGCCAAAAAAATAGCCTTAAAGTACAAAAAAAATTATTTAGTTTTTGTCATATGTAATTTTTTTAATACCTCTTGTTATACAATAGAATAAAATTGCTTTAGGTTCAAGTTCTGTATTAAAATTTATTCATAATCAACGTTTCGACAAAACTTAACGCTCGTCTTCATCAGGAAAAAACTGGTACAAATGACATTAAAGTAAATAAAGTATTTACACATGATTTGCAAGAGAAAAAATAATCGTAAATATAAAACAAACAATACGACAAAAACTAACCAATAAATCTATTTTTCAATTGTAACGAGGTGACATAATTTCATTCAATCGACATTTGAAGGCGAAACGAAAACAATTTCAATTATATAATTGGCAAGAATCCATGACAACAACCATTATTTGACCGGGCGACATAGATGTTAAAGTTTTTGGGTGTCGAGAATAAAACAGAATAATGCACAGAGCAAATGGACTCGATCTTTTTATTTGTTTGCTTTTACTCAGTTTTTTATTTCAATTACAAACCGATGCCAACTGAGATCATTGCGAGCATATAACAGCAGCCACAATAATCGTCAGTTTCTGTTACATTTATTGTTTTCGTATATTGAGAATAAACTAGGCGATAGGATAATGTTTGTTTTATTTATTTAAAAAAATCACTAAAATTTAAAAAAAAAATTCTTAGACACAAGACGTATTTGTAATCTTCAGGCTTTCACGATCGATATCCATTAAATTTATAAAATTGTCTGGGCTGCTATACCGTGGTCGATCTATCCTCGTCGCAGACGTTTTGCCATACATCGTAGATGGGGTACAAACAAATTACGATATTTTATATAATTTATATTTAAAATTTTAAATCTTTATGCACAAGCAATTGTGTTACCGAAAAGATACTAAATTAAATTAATATAAATTTTTTTGACATTACTGTAAAATATAATTTTAGCACAAAGTTATTGTTTTTTATTTTTTTCACAAACAAGAGTTTTATTTTTTAGCATCAACATAAACAGAGTTTTTATTGTATACAAACATAAAATTTTAATCTAAAACAAGATAAATTATAACAATTATTTATATAGAATTAAACAGTAATTTAGAACTAATCATACATATATTTCAAATTTTTTAGTAATATATAACCGATTACATTTAGCATAATTTAAATCTTTTTTTCTAAATATAAAAACAATAAAAAAATTGTGCAAAATATTTAATATTTCGTTTTAAATTTTTAATAAAAATATTAAAATTTTTATAAATAAAATATTAAAAATGAAAAATATTTAAATGTGATGTAATTTTTTTCTATATCTGAATTTGTCTCAAATTCATAAAAATAAATAAATATAATATTTTGTTACTATAACAAATTTCCATTTTTATTTAAATCACGTAGTTATATATTTAAATTAAATATAATTAATTTATTTCGAAAGAAAACTGATCGCAGATAAAACAGCAACAGTAGCACTGCAAGAAAAAGAATGCTGGCGGCAAATCTTTTTCATCGTGCTGAGAATTAGGAATCTCCTAACCACAAATTCCTATAAACAACACTGTCAATTTTATAATACGGCTACCGGCCTTTTTGATACGCTCTCGCTACCTTCTGACGATTAATTAACGATCACATTGAGTGATGAACCACCTGCCTGGTCGTCAATTAGGGCTTTATTGGAATATTTCTCACTTTGACTGGGAGAATTTTTCGAAAAAATTCACTTTGATAATTGCCTAATGGCTATCTCGCATTTCTTTATATGCCTCCGTGTGTGAACGCTATTTTTGGGGAATTTAAAGTTTCGGTTTTCGGTTTCGTGTGCTTAAATTGTTTTCATATTTTTGATATTTTAAGGTTTTGATAATTTGTTACAAAAGCAAGAGACTTTGATTCCAATCGAGATAGACTTATAAATTTATTATATTATTTGACTAATTTAATTTATTTGTTTACGGTGTTTTTAGCATCTGTTGGTTGTTTGTATTTATTAATAGGTTATAAATTACATTTTTCTTGTCAACAGATTATATTTTTCTAGATATTTAGTTATGCAACTAAAATATGATGATCGTGTATCAGTTACTTAGTTACGAAATACGTGTAATTTGAGGATTATTAATTGATTATTATTTTTGTCTACTTCCAAATAAATTTTAATTTGTGTTAATTATTTCTCGTAATTAATTTCAATATTTATAATTGCACAATAATATTTTATAGTTTTCGGTTTGCTTGCCAATTCAAATATTAATGATATAGATCTGACTAATAAACAAAAATGTATATAAATATGTAAATATATTATTTAAAATTTGTGTTTCTAGTTGTTTCAAAATAAAATAATGTTGCTTGATAATAGACTAATGTTTTTTAATTTGTATTATATTTACTAATTGCAGTAGAACTTATATAGAAGCTTATTGTAAAGAATTTTCCGACAAAAATATATATACTTGTAAAGATAGATTACATTAGAAATGTATCATGAAAATGGACTGAGCACAGTTTGGTGTTGGCTCTTAAAAGTATTAAAATTAATCAATTTTAATATTATATTAATTGTTCAAATTCTTCTTCTTCTCCTTCAACTATTTTATCTGAATTAGACGTTAACGACTCTAGTTCTTTTTTCAACTATTTTTCCACTAAATAAAGTTCAATTTAATCCTTTTTTCGTAATTAAATGTTCAAATTAATTGAAGTAAATAACCTGCATATAATTTTAAATAAAATATTTAAATGAGCACATTTTTTATATTTAAGTTGCATATTTACTGACAATCGTTACAATTTAAATAATTTACCATAGTAGATTACATCTCAATAAATTAAAATGCAATTTTAAAAACATAAAAAAAAAACTTGAAGATAAATATAATATAAAAAAAAAATAATTAGTAAAAACAACTGCACAATAATTATGTATTCAGTTGGTGCAAGATATTCTTACATATAATATGCAGTAATATTTTTTATTAAATTATTTTATTATTATATTTTTATTATTATGTCAGCATTATGTAAAGTTAGACAATTTGATACAAAAATATACCGATATAATGCACAATTTTAATATTTGATTTAAATATTTTATTTATATAGTAAACATCCGTTTGCAATATAAGAATTATTTAATTTAAATTATTATTTTTTATACAAAAACATTTCTAGTAACATAAGAAAATTTTGTGGTTTCCAATCTGAGGTTCGCGTACTCTTTGGGCATACGCAACGGGCTTGTCAAGGTACACGAAAAATAAATGGTAAAGGCGGTCACTATACTTTGTTTATCTATCTTTTTATTACTTTGACTGCAAGGAAAAAGTAGTATAGCGTTTGGTACGGTGTCTGTAACATTTTCAAAAAAAAAAAAAAATTGTATAAAAATCCTTCATATAGCCTCTAGATGACGAATCTGAACTTAGTTTATGTGGGTGTATGGATGTGCGTCGTCAGCTCGCTCGCTCGGTCCTCAGACAAAATTTTGTGATCCTCCTAGACGGTTCAATCGATTTTAATGAAATTTTCAGGATAAATTTGTCTAGTGCCCAAGATGGTCATGTGGTTTTGGTTTTTTTCAGTGATGCCAACTTTCCGAGAAAAAAATTACTAAAGTTTTTAAAAATTCATTGTGGCTACATTATTTATCCGATTTTGATCAAATTTTCAGGAAAGATTCCCCTAGTGCCCACATAAATTTCGTAATTTTAATAAAATACAGTGTTGCCAACTTTCTGAGAAAAAAATTACTAAAATTTTTAAAAATTTATTACGGCCATGTTGTTTAACCGATTTTGTTCAAATTTTCACAAAAGATTCTTCTGGTATCCATATAAATTAAATAATTTCAACAAAGTACAGTGTTGCCAATTTTTTGAGTAAAAAATTACTAAAATTTTTAAAAATTTGTTATGACCACTTTATTTAACGGATTTTGATCAAATTTTCACTAAAGATTCTCCTGGTGCCCGCATAAGTTATGCAATTTTAACAAAATACAGTGTTGCCATCTTACCGAGAAAAAAATTACTAAAATTTAAAAAAATTCATTGTGGCTACATTATTCATCCGATTTTGATCAAATTTTCAGAAAAGTTTCTCCTAGTGCCCACATAAATTATAATTTTATTAAGATACGGTGTTGCCAACTTTCCGAAAAAAAAATTAATAATTTTCTAAAACTTTGTTATGCGCGCATTATTTATCCAATTTTAATGAAATTTTTACAGAAGATACCCTTAGCGCCTATAATATTATATATTAGCAAAATACAATGTTCCCAACTTTCGATGAAAAATTTTTTTATTCCTATTTCTTATCATTTATGTGATAATGTCAAAGTAGTCTATATATGGGTTTAGCCATATACTTCTAATCTTGTTATATTACAATTTTTGTATTAATGTTGAAAAATACAACATTAAACTATATTTAACTACAATAAAAAACTGTCAGAATTATTAGTTTTCAATATGTTGTTAAATTCAACCCAAAAAATATAATCTACATATATAATCTGTATGCACTTAATAAAGATTAAAAATATATTACATCTATATAAGTGATGCGGTAAAAAAAATTGGAACATATGATTTGGGGTACAATTTTAGTTAAAAGCTAGTTATAAGATACACAAGACAAAAAAAAGTTGGGAATCGCTGATTTACACCACAAGTTATAGCTTTATAAATAATAATCATTATATTACATGCTTATTCTTAAATATTATATCAAACTTGTTAAATCTTCTTTAAAATTTCAAACAAATATATAATACATTATCATATATTGTTTATAATAGGTAATATTATACATACCATTAGACAAACTCAGTAAAACGCTTAAAATTCTTTCCGGAGTATCTTAAAAGGATAATTCGTTATTCACCGCATCCTGCATAAAGCATCCTTACCAATTTACTCTTAAATATACATATAAAATATTTTGAAAATTCATTACTTACGCTTGCGACTGCGCCCAATGTTCCGGTATTCCGCAAGACTCTATACTCTATGACTACTTATATCTGTCTACAAAACGCTATCGTTTCTTGTCGACGATTTCTTCAGAATTTGGTCGTGCGGCGTGTATGTTTTCGGTGGCGGTCGAAGCATGTCTCCCAAGAGCTTCTGTAATTTGATCAAGATACCTGCGAGGTGCCCGCTCAAGCCTCCTTGAAAGCATTGATGGCGCACGAATTATTTATGCCGAAAGAGAGTAGCTGAAAAGTTTTATAAGACTCTTCTTCCTGTTGTTATGGCGCGGTTCCAGCCACTGAAATATTAGGCAGCATCGTACGTAGGTACGTACAACGTCGTCCCGGTTCATACTTACATACATACAGGCAAGGCAAGGCAAAAGGCAAGCTTTCTTACCCGGCGCTGTAAACTAAGTTGAGCTTTGGGTTTTCGATGCTTTTTTCTTCCTGCTCTTTGGCTGCGGTATTTACAAATTGTTTTTTTATTTAGTTTTATGGCGGTTTTTTGACGTAAAGGAATGATAAAAATGGGATAATCATTGAAGATGGGCTTATAAAAAATTTAAGGCTATAACTTTTTTCTCGAAAAATATGCAAGATACGCTTTGATTTTTCTTATAATCAATATACAGAATAAAATAAAATATTTATACAATATGGCTTGGTTTTAAAATTGGTTTTAACTAAAATCGGTTTTAAGACAAACTGTCATAAAAGCTGAACTAAACAAATGAACTAAAACACCTACAAATCGAGCTTGTAATATCAGCCTACATCATTAAAAAATAGATAATCTATAATACGCGTCTGAAAGAAAGATACTAAATTTTTTATAGTTTTAAAAATATACTTTAAGCTAATATATATATATATATATATATATATATATATATATATATATATATATATATATATATATATATATATATATGTATATAAAAAAAAAACAAAATTTAAATATTATTTCTTATTTACTTTTTTGTTTGTGAGCTAAATCAAACATTAAAAAACAAACTATGTTTAAGTAAGTAATTTGTATTAGTACTCTATAAACAATGTCATAAAATAATAGAAAAAATTAATACTGTTTGCGAAGTGAGCAAATATCCATAAATCCTCAATTTCGAGTTATATAACAATCGTAAATTATAAGATAGTAAAAAGATTGTCCCGGTTATATCACGGTGCAATAATAATTGACAATAAAAACACGGGTCGTTTGAAAAATAATGAGCGTGCGAACACTAAACAGTACGACTCCAATACATAACGTCATCTTGGATTTACATTTAATTTTTAAGCAGACTGCATATTCTCAAAATATAATATTTTATGGAATTTGTTATAAATAAATTTTTTTATCTAGAATTTTGTAAAATAAATTGTTTTTGATATGAAAATATTAGACACATAAAAATATAATCCAAAAATAAAAATGATAAGTAATACAAAATATTAATATATTTACTAATTTTTTTAAGAAAAATTTTATAATATAAAATTATCAATTTGTTGTTAGAAAAATTTTAGAAATCAGAAAGTTGTCAGATATTTTATTTCAATAATTGAAAAAGATTGATTAATTTTAATATTTACGTAAACTTAAACAGAATTAGTATACCGGTAATTTTAGAGTCATGTTGTTTAAAATAATGTTATTTTATACAATATTATATTGTTTTATTGTACTAATAAAATAACAAAAAAATATATTTTTTATTGTGATTTGTTCCTATTTCGAATATTCATGATTCATCATCTAAACCAAAACCTAACGCAACCCAATCTTTTTAATTACTCATAAGCAATATTTTATTCTACTTTCTATTTCTCACAGCAAAAAAAAATTTCCCAACCTATCTAGAATAAGCGTAATCAAAATCCCTAAGTGTATTGAATATCTCTAAACAAACCAAAAATTGAGTCTGACTGAAAAAAAAACTGAAATCTTTCGTGGTTGACGAATGAAGAATAAAATTAGTCAATACAGGTAAAATTTGCCAAATTAACATAACAAGAATAAACCTAATGAAAAGATTAATTTTTTGAAATTATTTTAATTGCCATAAACTTAATAAGTATAATAGGACAATTTGAAAATAAATTTAATCTTTTATTGTACAAGATTTTTTAAAAGTAAATAAAATTATAACAAACTAGGTCAATTTAAATTTACTAATTTTTAACTTTCAATTAAGAAAAACATTATATTCTGGTTATATATTTATACATAAAATAGTAAGTGTATAATAATTTTAAAACAATGCATATAAAACATGTAGTATCTAAATTGGTATTAATATTTTGCAATTGTAATCTGTGTCCCACATTTGATAACTTATCTAGCATGTCAATTCAATTACATAATGTACATGTGATCTAGTTGTAATCTTGTAACTTACCTACCTACACGTATTGAATAAATATTTTCATTGCACTTTTATTTGTTATCGGTATTTGTAAACTGTATACTAGTGCAGACAACTATTCCATTGCAAATTTTACGAACAATTTCAGATATAAATTCACCAGAAACTATAAACTGTGTTGAATTTAATTTTATATTTTGTAATTACAATTCTTAAAAACAATCATTTTAAAATTTATATAATTAAAATTGATATTGTATACTATGAAAACTATTATTATTAAGATAAGTTAATTAAAAATTTATAGTAAAAAATATATCTGATAATCTGTAAAATTCTGTAAAAAAATTGAAGTAAAAATTTCAGAAATTGTTAAAATGTTTACTATACATTTTATTATTATACTTATTTTAATAACATTACCAAAAAATCTAGAATTTTTGTTTATATATAACTTTAATCTCATTATTTTACAGAATAGAGGAAAATAATCTAATTTTTATTATAAACGTTTTAAACTGACAATTTATTTTTGAACAATATGAGCTAATAATCTATTAAACTAATAATATAAATTTTTTAGATTATTAGCATATATTTTATCAAAAAAATTAATTTATTTACAAACATTTTGTTAAATTATAGTTATACTCATTAAAAACTCTACTAGTTCTTTTTTTAACACAATTGGTTTTTTAACACAATTACTGCATAGATTTTCAAATAACACCTAATTAGTTTCAATAACATCACATGAAATATCTTATATTGTTTTTGCTTTTTAATAACAAAAATGATTATTAATTAGTTTCAACTTTAATTGTAAATTTATGGGTCTATTCGGTTCATACCTGCGAGACTTATAACATTACAGAATATTTTGTCATTTTCTATTAACAGAAAAGTTTCATTTATTAGAAAAAGATGAAACAAGTTTTACAGCAGTAAACTTAATATACCCATTATTCTAATAGACAACCGTAAAAAATATCGCTAGTAAAAAAAGTGTGCAGTATCTATATAGTCTTTTATAAGTATTTGTTTGTACAACGGGCTACTATATGCAAATTTTACTGTAATTTTATAATACTATTTTTTACTGTAATATTATATAGTAAAAAATCTTTCAGAACTCATTATATAAAATAAAATTACTTTAGGTTAACGTTCTGTATAAATATTTATTTATAATTAACGTTTCGACCAACTCAACCTCCATCTTCATCAGGAAAAATGACAAATGATATTTGTATCATATTTCCTGATGAAGACAGTCGTTGAGTTCGTCTAAACGTCGATTATAAATAAATATTAGTATAGAACTTTAACTAAAGCAGTTTTATTTTAATAATATTATATACAGTTTTTGTATAATCGTAGATAATATATATTTGCACTAATTTCAATGCAAGTCAAACAATAACAAGAAATAAAAAACGAATAAACGTTGAATCAAACTATATTTTCCATTTACGCATCCCGGCAATGCGTAGGTAGCCAAAGCAGAGCGATACATATGAAAGCAGTACATAAATCAAATGTCCAGGGGTACCACCGGTCATGACTTAAGGTAGGCGCACTCAAACGAACCTAGTGGTTTATTGAATTAAATCTAACACGTCACCCAGTTAAATGCTATACGGCCGATAGAAACGAGCGACCAAACCGACCGGGTTTCAACGCATGCGACATCTGATATTACAAAATGCATAACATTTGTCATGTAATAAATAAAGGCAAATGGTCACGTCTGATTTATGTTGCATACGACACACGACTTATATATGTCGATTTTGCTTCCATACGTTAAAGAGTTAGTTACTTGAATTTTGCTTTTTCTGATGGTTTTTTTTCGTTGGCATGCGTGATTCATTTTGTTTTATTAAATAGTTAAATGGGGGTGAGTTGATTGCAGATATATATATTTTATAAGGAAATATTTATTTTATTTACAGAGAAACGTTTTGGATAATTTTAAATTTAAAGTTGCACAGCTGTAATGATTAATATATCTCACAAACATTAAATAATTCGTTTTCTTTTTTGCAAAATTACTAGTATTTTTTAAAATTACGATTGAATTTACTGCAGAGTAGATTTTGTAAAGAACTAAGTTTGTGTTTTTTATAATTATAAAAAAAAAGAAAAATCTCCAAAAATAATAGTAATTTAAAAAAAAAGATTATTTAATATTCCTGCGACATATATACTGAAAAAAGTCTCTGCATAGAATGCGTACTATGTAATGATAAATATTATAATGTATTATATTTAATATATATATATATATATATATATATATATATATATATATATATATATATTAAATACAATAGTATTAGTATAAATAAATATATAGAGTGACTATCCAGAAAAAGATAAAGAAAAAATATTTTAATACATTAAAATTTTTAATAAGTCTGTCGTCAAAACGTAAGAGAAAAACATTGTGGAAAAATTGATCTGGAATAGATCTAGATTTAGATATAAAATATAGAAAAATAGAACCATATTAAATCAACTATAAATGTAAATACATAAATGTCTATATATAATACATGAATTGTTTTGGTATATGTATATATCAAAATATTATGGCAATAGTGTTCGTTTACATTTTTTAACCTGACACCTGTATATGTCTAAAATGAAATTGTCAACTAACATAGAGACATTGAAGCAAATGTAAATACAAACGTTTTTATAAACGAAACTTCTCTCACTTATTAATATAACAACACATTTTGATGTTTTCAGATTGTAAAAAGTGAGAGATTTGACATTACAAGAAATTGCAGGGTGGTTTAAGCATTGTTAAATTCTTCATAAGTTAATCAGTTTGTTAATTTGGCAACTGACCACATAGCGGCTTAAAGTCAGTTAACAGACTAGTAGCCCAGTTAACTCATTGATTTAATTAACAATATATAGTACAGCAAGCATACTTTATTTTATATTGAAATTGACAGAAGTTTATAATTAGAAAACTAACAGTAAACTAAGCTATTTTACACATACATTTATTTCTGTCAATAGATGCTTATTTTTATTTGTGTAATGTTAGTATAGTTTTACATCTATTTACAATGGGCTTCTAAGTATTCTACAATATTCATGTAAATTAAATCTTTTATCGTGTACCTATTCAATTCAACTAGAATATAATATTTAACACATTGTACAAATCTACAATTCTATGTATTAACATTGAAAAATACATATAAAATATGAAAAGCTCAACATATAAAATAATTTATTTCATGCTTAACTCACAATCAGCATGGTACCATGTAACTGTACAGACTTACATCTTTCTTTCACGTTTGCATAACATATTTAACATAAAATACACATAACATATTTCAGGCAAAAGTGTAAATATAAAAATTTCCACAATATTTTTCTTCAGTCATAATCCTGCAAATTGTGCTTCTAACTTTTATTCAAACTACTTACACTTCTTCTATTCAGCACACTGGACAGGCATACACACACAGTCCTCGCATACACAAAAGTAATGAAATACAAATGATGCTTAAGTTAAAAGTAAATTACGTTTATGGCATTTCAGCACGTAAGCCGTGTAAAAGCAAAACGCTTTTGTATATTAAGCAATTATTTATCTGGAGCGTGCTTATGTCAACGTCAACACAGGCTACTTTAGATAATAATGCATGTAATATATGATTGTACAGTTCCTCTAACAGAAGAATAATTAAAAAGTAAATTATATCGCTCCCGGGGCCACATAAAGACATCATCTTTCTACTGTTACTACTGCTTGGACATAGAGAATTCTGGGTCAACTATTATACGATGACTTCATTAACTTTATGCGCTAAATGAGATTGTAAACTTTATTTGCTTAACAATGTTTTTTTTTTTAAATAAATTGCTTTAAGTTTAAGTTATCTATTAAAATTAATTTATAATCGACGTTTCGACGATAATCAATATCATAAATAATATTTTAAAATAAATTATTTTTTTAATATAAACAAATTTTTTAATAACATTTTCTTATATTTTTAAAAAATTAAAATGCTTTAATTTATTATTTTAATTATTTTGAAATTGTGTATACACTGTATACAATATTATATCTGGATACCAACTGCATATTAACTTATTTTTATTTGAGTGATATAGCATTTTTATAATATTCATGTAACATATTTGTGAAAATTAAAAAAAAATACTTATTAAATACGTATACAAAAAAACTGCTGTTATTATTTACACGTATATATTAAATTATTATTATACATTTTTATATCAAAAATATGTCTTTAATTTAATACTTAGCACAAACAATAAATATATTTTAAAATACGTACAAATAAGTTTATAAAACTACTTAAAAGAATTGAAATTAAAATTTATTTACCCATTTGCCAGTTTATTACCGCGGAAATACGGTTATTTTAAATATGAAAATATTCTTTCTGGCAAATACACTATACTACCTACTAAATAGTCCAGAAGCCCCCAGCACGAAACAGGAAGTAATAAAAATGCATCTTGAAACGTTGACGACAGCCACAGACACACGTGTGCAGAAAATCAGCCACCGACAAAAATCCTGCTGCAGCAGGACAAAGATGGAGCGAAAGCTCAGCAGGAAAACAATAAGTGTAAGAAGGACGTTTGCAGTTGATGTTAGAACCGCTGGCATGCTAATCGTAGCGTAAACGTACCGTTGTTGAGATAGGCCCAAACGCCCCGACGCCCAACGTCCTCCTGCCTAGGCCTGCTGTTTGCTGGTTTAGGCGTCGTGTGTGCGTGTCACAGCACACTAGCGGCTAATGCGAGGATAACTAAACCGATAGAATATATTTAATGTGTTGTGTGTGGTACTGCTTGCGAGCTTTTGCCCGTATTGCAGGAAAACAGGATTGATATTTTTTGGTACTTTTCCAAGAAAAAAGGTTTGATATTTTGATTTTTGTAGTTACACCGATAATTGTAAAATAACTAAATAACAAAATAAAGTTAATTTTGCTAAATGATGTAGTCGTCTGTAAGGCGTAGTTAAAATGAAGACGGACGTTGTGTTCGTCGAAACGTATTAAAGCAATTTTATTTTAATAATAATAATATATAATTTCTGTATAATCGTAGAAATTATAATTATATTGCCACTAATTTCAATACAAGTCAAACAATAACAATAATTAATATGAAAATATTTCTATAATTTTAAAGATTTACACTCTATCAAATACTACTAAAAATTATTAAATTATTTTATTTATGAGTTTAATAATCTGCAATTCATTTTGTTTTATCTTAAAAATTATTATCAAAATGGTAATGTCTCCACTGTATAATATTGCGCTGTGCTTAGAGTACGCCAACCTTAAACGCGTAGTCAATATTATCATGGCACACAAAACATTTGAATTCCTAGAACGACAATAAAATTCGTAACAAAAGAAAGCTTTTGCTGATTAGAAAAAGTAAAAGGTAAAAGTTTTGCGAAATAAGTGGAAATGGAATAAAAAAATATTATATGAATCCATATTGCACGTAGGCGTGTTTTACGCAGGATAACTGAAGAGAATATTATCATAAAATTAAAAGGAAATATATTGTATTATACAAAACTTTTATGTGTATAAAAAAATCTTTATAATTTTAAATTAAATTTTATTTGATAATAAACGAAAAATCTTTATTTATAAAAAAAAATATAAGTAAAATTTTATGTTATTCAAATATTTTTTATAATACTTAATTAATAATTTGAAATATATTTTTAGTTTTATAATAAATTTCTAAAATTTATAATCTGAATTTTTATTGTATGTTAGTTGCTTTTTACCACTTTGACTGCAAGGAAAAGTGGTATAGCGTTTGGTACGGTGTCTGTAACATTTTCAAAAAAAAAAAAATTCTATAGAAATTCTTCATATTGTGGTGTATGGATGTGCGTCGTCAGCTCGCTCGCGCGGTCGTAAGTCAAAATTTTGTGGCCGCAACTCCTCCTAGATGGTTCAACCGATTTTAATGCAATTTTCAGGATAAATTTGTCTAGTACCCAAGATGGTCATGTGGTTTTATTTTTTCCAGTGATGCCAACTTTCCGAGAAAAAAATTACTAAAGTTTTTAAAAATTCATATTGGCTACGTTATTTATCCGATTTTGATCAAATTTTCAGAAAATATTTCCCTATTGCTCCCATTAATTATATAATTTTATTAATATCCAGTGTTGCCAACTTTTCGAAAAAAATTTACTAAAGTTTTTAAAAATTTATTATGGTCATGTTATTTAACCGATTTTACTCAAATTTTCACAAAAGATTCTCCTAGTATTCATATAATTTATCTAATTTTAACAAAATACAATGTTGCCAACTTTCCGAGAAAAAAATTACTAAAATTTTAAAACATTTATTATGACCACTTTATTTAACCGATTTTAATCAAATTTTCATAAAAGATTCTCCTAGTGCCTAAATAAATTATACAGTTTTAACAAAATACGTTGTGGCTACATTATTTATTCGATTTTGATCAAATTTTCAGAAAAGTTTTTCCTAGTGTCCACATAAATTATAATATTATTAAAATACAGTGTTGCCAACTTTCCGAGAAATGTCAAAGTGGTCTATATATGGGTTTACCCATATACTTCTAATCTTGTTTACTTAATGTTTTAATTAATTTATTAAAATTATTTCTTTAAATTTTAAGTTATTAATTTTATTTCTCTGTTTATAAATATTTAAGCAAGTTACTATTAAAATACTTATATGTTCGTTCCAAAACTTGAAAATTAGTGTACCAAAATCACTGAGGCGAATTTATTTCTAAATAATACACGCGTGATACAATTGAAATTTTCATCTCTCTGGATGATTACATGCATATTACTTTCTTGTGTTTAGAAACATGTTTTTGTAGTTCTTAGCTGATGTGAAGGACTCTTCTGAATTTATATTACAATACAAATGTAAACACACTCGATTGACTAAATCGTAATGAGATGCGGAAACCCTTACAGTAACCAATAGGAAAACAACAAACTTAGTAATCATGTGAATATTCACTAGACTCGACTCAGTAAGTCAAGTAGTAGATATATTTTGTTTTTTTATAAAAAATTTTATCAAAATTTAAAATATTTGTTTTTTTTTTAATATAAGTCTGAACTTCAAACACATATTTTTAAAAAACAGTATTTTTAATTATTATTATAAAACTAGGCTATAAATATATAAAATTGAATAGTTACAACAAAGTACATATTTTTCTGATTATGATGTATGGTAGTGAATGTTGGGTTTGGTTGCAAAAGCATAAACGGAAAATGACTGCTGTGGAAATGAGATTTTTACGTGGGGTATGTGGTGTAATAGGAGAGATCGGGTACGAAATAGATTAGTGTATGATGAGTGTGAAATTGAAAATAAATGTTGTAGCAAAAGTTGGTGTTAGTCAGTTAAGATGTTGAGCATGTTGAGCGAATGTCTAATGAACGGTTGGTTAAAAAGATTTATTTGAATGATGAGTAGTTGGAGTGGTATGATTGAGAGTGTTTTGCGTGAGCAAAAGTTTCTAAGTAGTAGGAATAAAAGAGCATGAATGAGAGGAATTATGAATGTGGATGAAGCAAAAGTTGCTTGTTTGGATAAGAATGTTTGGAGGGGACTGACTTCGAGATGATGAAAAGAGTTTGTGCCACACCCTTTTAGGTACATAGCGTAATTGTGTATGTATGTATGTATGTATGATTCATATTTATTGAATCGAAACGTGAAATTTTAATAAAAATAATTCACAACTTTAAACTAAAGTCTGCTAATTCAATAAAGTATATTTATTGATTTTATTATACATATTTTCATTTATTTACAGCAGTTTCAAAAACTATACAAAGTTCAAACTTAAAAGCTAAATTTCGATTAACAAGCTATGTGTTTAATATTACTTTTCTTTTTCTTTAAAATCCAAATTTTTAAACCTTTTTTTGTCAGAAAATCCGATAATTAACAGAAAAATCTGTATCCGTAGAAAAATTATTCGCTTTTATTATTTATAGCTAAAAATCTTTTACGAACAACATAAAATTCTTATTAACTAAATTATTCATATAATTCTGAAATGAGTAAATCAATAACTGAAACGTCTATGAAATTTAAATGTGTAAATTATGCATCATAAATAATAAGATATTTAAATAATTTATTTACTTTTAAGTCGATTCATAATACATAACAAATATAACACAGAGAAAAGTCTTTTATGACGTAAACAAACAGCTTTACGTCCAGTACTATTATAAATGCGGAAGTTACGGGCCATAACTTATGTGTTAAGGATAATTTAAACGTGCAATTCTTTTGAGCGCTTATGTATTCTTTGTTCTTCAAATATTGTTTAACTAAACTATTATGGTTGCACGCGTTGCTTGTTAATAAGTACACGTGTATTAAGACAACAAAAGTTAGAAAAACATATAAAATATATTATTATTGTAAATATTTAGACATGGCGCATTTAGAGTAAAAATATATTCTTATTATAAATATTGATACATATGATTTGTTAAAAAAATTATAAATAATAATAAAATATTATCTAGCAATGCATCTGACCATTTCCAATCAAATTTAAAAAATCCTTTCATATTTGCCGATTCTACTGTTTGTTTGTTTTTTCTATTGTGCAATGTATTTAGTTATTGTTTATTATACTTTTTTTTTGTTTATTTAACCAATTCTATCATGCAACCTTTTGTTGCGCAAATACATAATTTGTTGTGCAAAAAATCTATTTTGTTGTGATAATAATTTTTTCCCATTTTTTAATACTCGATACACGTTGTAAACGATTTAATTTAAATAGCTTTTAATTTACAACTTTCCCATTATTATTTAAAATTTACTTTCGGATTCATATTTTCATTCGCATTATTTTTACAATTATTTTTGATTTTTATTTTAATGCATTGAGAATTTTTACTACAATTGAATATTATATATTAAAATGTAGACAAAATTGTAATAAATTTTATTTACTTTTATTAAAACACAAAATTTAAATTATAAAATAAAAATTTTAAAATATTCTTTGTTTATTTTTAGTAAAAATTACAAAGTACAAATATTCCTGCACAAACACTGCATCCCGTCACAACGTTTAACATCGCAATTTTATTATTTCATTCTTGTATACATGCAGTCGTAGAATTTTTCGACGAGTGTACATGACAATGACCAAAACTGGTGCACACACATACACGTATAAACCGGGCATCGTAGTTGGCCATGCGAACAAGTGAGTTTGCGCACGTACGCCCCGTATTTCATATCTGGCCGGAATTTTTATTACACCGTCGACAGGTAAATGTCCCCGGCACTTATCTGTCACAGTCACGCTACTATGCTAATAATGCACCATATATACACACACTGTTAGACTGTTAACAATTCTTTTTTTTGTTTTTATCTTTTCGTTGGTTTTCAATGATTTTGTATGTATGCGTGGTTGGTACAGTTGACTTAAAGTAATGTTCTTTGTAACTGTTTAAATATTGTAAAGTGCAATACGAATGCGAAACTTTTATACTGTTTGCACTAGAAAATTACGATGTCTAAATTCGCGTTCGTTTTTTTAATCTAGTTTATTTTCATTTCTTCTATTACCATTGGATAAGAATGAAAATATTATCTATGTAATTAATTTTATTTTATTTTCTGCATTTTAAATTTACTTTATTTCTATTTTTATTTAATAGAATTAAAACAAAACAGAAGTTTTTTTTTTATTTTTAATTTCTTGTTTCATAAAGACGACTATCATATCACAAACAAAAATTAGTACTTGAAAACAGTCAATATTTTGTTTTTTAATGTTGTTTTTATGATAAATAAAACAGGATTAGAAAATTTATTTTTCAGCAGAAAGTATCGTAAATTTTACTTTTCAGCAATCATTAAAAATTATATTAAAATGTTCTAGAACAAATTTTGACACAACATAAAAATATTACCATTGTATGTGTTCTTTTAATACTTGATATTATAAGTAGCTTTTTTTCTTAGAACTATCAATTATTTGTAATTATTTTTATTTTGCAAAATTATTATTAATAATAAAATAATTTAGTAATAAATTGTTAAAATAACATTTGTTTTTATTTAAGTTGAAGTAGGATCTAAAATATATAAATTTTAATTAAAAATAGATTTTCTTGGATCATACATAGCTGTTCGTGAGTCAATATTTAAAAATTATATGTAATTGGATATTTCGACACAGAACCTGTGGCATCATCAAATATTTAAGTTTTTTAAAAAAAGTGTGATTTAGATTTTTTCTTTTCATTACTTAGGATACATTCAATTATAGTGTACACTGTAATTACACTGTAATCGAATGTAACCTTTTATTCTAAGTATTGTAAATAAAAACCTAAAACATATTTTTTCTGAAACTTAATTATTTGTTTGTAGCTGATGATAACGCAGATTCTGTGTCGAAACGTACAATTAAATATTGACAAACATGTGTATATGATCCAACAAAACATTTGTCTTTAAGGTAATTATTTAGTAAAAAAATAAAATTTACTTGTAAAATAAATTTATTTTAAAACAAAATTCTGTACTTACACATATATATATATATATATTTTTGTAATATACTTGATATATTTTTTATATTTTAAACATTTTTTTTAAATAAAATAAAATTTTCAGTTCTTTAATTAAAACACAAAATAAAATACAAGCAAATTTCAATCCCATTGTAACAAAATCCGGCGAAAATTAAATAATAATACACATTTAAAATTCACAATAAGAATACAGAAATAAAACCCGAACAACACAACAGAACGAAACCGGAAAAAAAAGAAGAATCAAAGTGTAGTAGCAAACAGCAAACAGAAATTCTCTTTCAGCTGCTAATATATTTTCAGTCGGACAAAATTATGAAAACAATTCTCGGTGACAGTCAGAATTACTCTCAGAGCGAGAGATCTTGTAAATATTATTGCACTTGTGTCGTCTTTTTGGCTTTATTGCCCGCGCGCAAAGAAATTTATTACCTGCTGTACGATGGTGGCGCTGCGAACTGCTGAACGGCAGCCATTGAAAGTTTAGATTTTAAGTGAAGTTGAGTTTAAACTAGCTTAGCTTAGCTTTGAGCTAGACATTTTCCTCTCTCTGTGTGACTATTAGTTAAGCTACAAGCTGCTTGTCTTATGAATAATAATTAGGTTTGTGTTTATAATCAAGTGAGGATGTTGGTAGGTATGTCAAAATGCTCCTGGCAAACAGATGTTCTTTTGTTTTTATAGAATTGCTTGCTCGATTTTATCCTCTTGTTAAGATTTTTGTTTTATTTTTGCTTATACACAGTTTTATCGACGTTAAATTAATCTACATATAGTTATTTATATATTTTGACAATTCTAATATTATTCACTATTTTGCAAATATAACAGTATATAAATTTTTCATTTTTTCAAAACATAACGAATTATAATTTTAAAAACAAAATACTAGTTTGTAAAAGTAATATACAAAAATATATTAATGAAACTATTAAATACAATTTTGAATATATAAATTTATTTTTCTATTTAATGTCATGACACCGATGTACAAGAAAGACAGTCAGCATAAAAAAATTAATAATAAATCTGTGAATAACAACTTCTGAAAAAAACGGACATTTAGTTACGCTGTAACACATGTCATACACATTTAGTTCTGTTCATTTTTTATACATAAACAGAACACACCCTCTTTGTGCTGTTAAAATTTATATAATATTATGTCCAAAAAATGGAGGGTGCCAACTATTATTATTGTTATAATATGAGTCTTATTGTAACCGGATAGCATAAGGGGTGTATACAAATTATATTTAAGGGTTGAACTGTATTAAATTGCTTTTTATAGATGTTTTGACAAATAGTGTTTCTTTGTTGTAGACTGTGATTTTGAAAAGAATGTCAGGAACAGAAAAATATCAAAAAAATGTATTAAAAGAATATATGACTTTAAAGAATATATTTACAAAAATTACAATTAAAGTTTTTGCAAAAAATATACTATAAAATTCAATTTTTTTTATGTAAGTTTGTATCAATTATCAATTATATTTAAATGTAGATTTTAAATACAAATTTTAAATATACATATACGTATGTATAATATAATGTATATAAATAAAAATATAATATAATAATAATATATATATAATAATATATGAAACACTTACTTGGCTTTAAATTTTAGAATTATTATTTTTTATTAAAATATATTTACATTTAATTAATATTTGTACTTCAAATTTTTAAAAAATGTAACAACTTTATTGTTATTAACTACAAAATTATACACAAAGAACGAAATAAAATTAGATATTAGATAAAAAAAAAATCAATCAATATAAGAACGGTAAATTGAAATTGTTAAAATACAAATATTAATAAAAAAAAAAATAGAAAACTAAATAAGCTACGAATATAGATCAAAGTGTTTCAAAGAATAAATTTTTTTCTAAAATACCTAACAACAATTTAATAACATAAAACAAAAATATTCAAATTTAATATTTATACGATTTATTTGAAACTATCTGTAACTTTTCTTGTACTATACTGATAATAATTTTTAAATAGAAACAAAAAATTATTATTTTATATAGGTAACTATTATTACATTAATTAAAAATGCTTTTCAAATATTTTCCTGAATTTTTTTTGTAACTGTTATTATACTATTTACATTTAATAAAACCTGCAAATATTTCTTCATCTAAACCACAATTTCACAAATTGTCAGTTTTAGACAAATATTCACAAATGTTTCATTGTCTAATACAATCCCATTTTACTCTAATATGCATTTAAACTTAGGCACATACATCCCACACAGATACAAATACTCAGCCAACCAGATATACACAGTACACAAATTCATTTCATCATGACTCAGTCAGACAAATCTCTGCTCATCTGATCGTACATCTAAAATATTAAACTCATTATATCAAAGGGGGGTGCGCATGGAAATTTGTAATGGTGCCTTTATATAGGGCGGAGTGTCATGTTACAGGGTCGATCATCCCTTGTTGAAGATGTATATATGTAACAGGGTGAGGCTCTTTTTTTTTCTGTCGACTAAAACCGCTTGTTCAAAATTCGGGCTTTTTCTCATGTTTGTTTAGGATCAAGTAAGCGCTGGGCTGCGACTGGCCATCTTTTTATGAGATCAAGTGATGTTTTAAATGGACCAGACAAATTTTACAACCGTCTTTTACTGGAGTTTTTATTTTTTTTCTTTTTTAAATATTTTTTTATTGGTGTAAAAACAGATATGTCATTAAAAATTATTAAAAATGTTTTGGAAAAATTTGAAACATAATTAAAAAGAAACTTTATATATGACGCATATATAGTTTTTAAAATAATTTTAACTAGTAAAATATGTACAGCAGAACGTATATAATTGTCCGTTGTATAGAGACCTACCAACACGTAATTAAGATTTACCAATACAAAACTTACACAAATAAATGTTTTTTGATAAAAATTACTGTACTTGTGGAGGTTGACTATACAGTAACTTAACTTTCAAATTATGGTTGCTGCATTGAGTACTTTGAATTGCCTCTAATCTAATTACTCTTTGTTCGTACGAATTTGTATAATTGGTAGGTGCAGTCTTAAGAGTAATACTTCATATTTTTTCCTTAACGCCCCAAAACAAGATAAAATATTTCGTAACTACCAGTCTCACAATTGTAGAATTAATATGTAGTTGATTGATTTTTTAATTTACAGTAAACTGTAAATTTTAATGGCTGATACTACAAACTCGGTTTTAAAATCGATTTTAACTAATACCGATTTTAAGACAATGCATCTAAAATCAGGACTAAGTAAATAAAGTAAAACACCTAAAAACCAAGCTTGTAGTATCAGCAAATCTGCTTTATTTGAAAAAAAAAAATTTCTTATTTTTTGCTTTTCTTACTTGATAGTTTTAAGTTGGTGTTTAAAAATAAACATTAATCTCATTAAAATGGTAAAATACTAACTCAGTTACTGTGTTTAACCTGAAAAGAATAAAATCAAAATGACCTATAATGTACATAAAAATCTACAATAGTTTTTAAAATAACAATAATAATAATAATTTTGTGGGTTGTTGTATTTGATAAAAGAAGAAAAGTTACGTTTATAAACCAAAAATTAAGCATAAAATTTCGTTAACTTTAACAATGATTAACTAGGTATTTCGATTGTCAACTGTTTTCAAAGCACCTCATTGATTTTTTAACAAAAATTTTTACTTACAATTGGTGATATTTCGAACAGAATGTTTTATTTTTTCAAATAGACAAATTTTTTATTTGGTAGAAAAAGACAAAATATTTTGTTGCGCTACCACCAAATATATTTAACATTTCTTTATGCAACGGTCCCATAGTTTTACACTATTATGTTTCACATAATAATATTATAGAATCTAAAATTTTTAAAATTCCATGCATATAAAAACAAATTAAAAATAAACTAATTTGTAAGACATTCCATCTTGACGAATAACAAACGTATCTAATCCACCATAAACCATATCACTCTACCTTCACGTATTAAAAATAAAAACTAAAATACCTAGAATAATTTAGCCTAGACATCGAACACATCTAGGCCCAGTGTAACGAACCGTACAATGATCTCATTAATATTCAATAACACGAGCGATGGTCGCGCCTTCGACCGGCCGAAACGCGCAACGAATCGCTTGACACTTTTCACCCTCCGGAGAGACCAGGATGAGAGAGGCTACAGGCGAGATTAGACGATGACGTGTATTGAACAAAATGGAACGATTACTAAATGATGGCTCACGTTTTTAATGTCGCAGGGGTTAAACACGGTTTTTAAATATATCGTTTAGAATATGAATAACAAGATTTGCGCTATTGATATCCAAATGAAATATTGCTAAAATATAAAAGAAATAGAATTATTTCCAATACAATATTTCCTTGAAATGATATTCAATAGAATAAAATATTAAAATACTTGTAAAAATGTATATATTTGTTTGACTACTACCTTCAGTAGTTTATATATTGCAATAAATAAATATCATATCTGTAATTCAATTTCACTATTAAATGATTCTACTACAAATTGTTATGTTTAAGAATATTTTTAGAGGAAAATTTTCTGTTCTGTTCTAAAAACGTAAAACTATTCAATATTCATTAAATTTCTACTAATTTTACCCTATAATATATCACAGTCTTTCCTGACTGTATAATCAACCCTATAAATTCACCCTATCATTCCAAAACTGTCGTCCAATTTGTAAGATCTATTTCTAAACAAAACACATTCGTACATATTCGAACCTTTGCGTCAGATAAATCTAAATCTAAAAAAACTTATACCAGCTGATGATCCTCCAGGTTTTTTTTCCACAACACTCTTAAGCCCGTAACCAAATCTCTACTCTCATCGTCGCAGCAGGCCAGGTGTGTCACGTGACCAGCCAACGAAAAAAAAAAAAAAAGAAGAGGCAAGAGTGCAAAGTGAGAGCAAGAAAAAACGACACGAAACACAGATTTAATCTCTCTTTCAATTCGCAAGCAACGACAAATCGTACGTCGCGTTACACTGACACGAGAAATATATGAAGTGTCTTCCAAAATAATGTGACACGGGGCGTTAACACCTGTTGTCTGATTTTTCTTTCTCGGAACGAAAAATATGTTCTATGTTCTGTGTCTCTGCCTGTGTGCTGTTTTGTTGTAATGGATAAGAGTGTAAATTATAAATGGTTTTGAAAATCTAGTCGTTCGTTAGATATGATAGATTTGTAATTGTAAACAGTTGCTGAATAACTGTAAAATTATTAATATATTAATTAATTTCAAATGTTCTGGAATAATTTTTATAGTATATACACTGGAGTGTAAGATATCCAAATTTTTATGTTTTACAATAATAAATATATTTAAAAAACATAAATTTATATATATTTATGTTTTAAATTTATTATTCTATGCAAACAAAATGAAAATAATATCTAAATTTTACAAAAAAATTACAATAGTTATAGAAAGAGAATTTAAGCGCGTATATTTTTTAAGTAAATTCTGCGTAAACTGCAATGTAAAGTGTTTCTAAAATATTTTGTATATTCCATAAATATTTAAAAATATTTTTGCATAACTCTAAATTATATTGAATGAGCATATGTAAGTTTATATTCTATATATATATACATACAATGATTTCCAATTTATAAAATGTTTTAAAAATAAATGAAATTACGTTGAATTATTTTACAATATTTTTCAAATAAATAATTAACTTTTATTGTAAATCAATTTTTATTACTATCGGTAATTATTAAATTCTGTCAATATTAAACTAATATTTCAAAATATGTGTAAAAGTATAATTATTTTTAATAAATTATATTTTAATATTAAACAATATAATCGAATTGATTTTATTGTAACTTTTTATAAAACTTATTATTACGAGAAAATATTTTAAATAATTTAAATATTTATTATATTTAACAAACGTTAATTTAAGACAACAGAATAAAAAATTTATGTTTTTATAAATAGAGTATATCATAAACATAAATAACAATAAAAAAGTTATTTTGAAAATTGATTAACATATTTCAAAAACTAAATTTCCATCAACCAGCTAAAATGTAATTTAAATGCTTTTTAGTTTATTGATTAATTATTTAATTGAGTGAATTTAAACATTACAAAAAAAAATAGTAATTAGCAAAAGAAAATATATTTTGTTAAAAAAAAACTTTGCATGTTTTTTCTTTAGCGCAGAAGAGGAAGTAGTAAGTATCGTTAGCCGAGTAATTTTGCGTGTAAACTTTGATTAAAATATTAATAATTTAATAACGATTTGTTGTGTTGTGTGGTGTTTGTATCTTGCGGAAAGTGTACATTCTACAGCTACGCATGTTTCAATTTGCATTACTAACTAGACATCGCAACATCCCGTCATCATACCACCGCGACTCAACTCGCTTGTGCTGCCTGTTATAACAAACTAAGTTAGCGGCTGAGTTTAAATATTTACTATTGCAAATTTATTATCATGCTTACATTTCATTATTTTCGTCGCATTGCTAATATGATATCATAGCGGTATAAGGAATGTTCAGTAATATTATGTGTTTGTAGAAATGCTAATTTTGTAACCAATTTGGTCGAGTTCACTTTCAATCTTGTTAGTGAATTTTTAACAAAAAAAAAATACAATAATTGAAAGATTGACCAGTATCTGTTTTATATAGTTAACAAAGAAATAAGAAAAACTTAATATTAATATGAAACTGTTTTATTAAATGAGTATTTATAACACACATTTATAGTAAAACGTTTAATTCAACTAGTATATTATTATGTTTTTAACTGTTTAAACAACTTTAATTAAATAATAGTTATTTCCATAACTACAATACTTTCCAATATTTAAGTAAAGTTAAACCAAATAATGAAACATGTGTTTATGTCATATTATGCAAGTTCCATTTTGTGTCATAAAATTTGACTTTCGGTCTGGTCAAAAACTTTGTCATAATATCTGCTATACTTGATCCTCTGTTTAAATGTACTAAATACCTAATTACCTAATTCACCTTCTAACATTTTTTTACGTATTTATTTTTTATTAAATTAGTATTTATAACTGTTTTGTTATTAATTTCAATTCAACTACTGTATTATTTTTTTTTTTTTTAAATTAGGCAACCTTAATCAAATATTTAGTAGTTATTATCATAACTACAATAGTAGCTAGTGAAAGTTATGATGATTGTTTTCTTTTGTTTGTTTATGAAAAACATTTTTGTTATTTTGTTATTTTGTTATTTTGTTATTATGATTATGTTCAATACTGTATTATGTAATAAAAAAAGTACAGTTAATATTATAAAGTCGTGACATTAAAATCTTTTTTACTACTTTGACTGCAAGGAAAAAGTAATATAGCGTTTGGTACGGTGTCTGTAACATTTTCAAAAAAAAAAAAAAATTGTATAGAAATTCTTTATATAGCCTCTAGATGACGAATCTGAACTTAGTTTATGTGGGTGTATGTGTGTGCGTCGTCAGCTCGCTCGCTCGCTCGCTCACTCGGTCGTCAGTCAAAATTTTGTGATCGCAACTCCTCCTAGACGGTTAAACCGATTTTAATGAAATTTTCAGGATAAATTTGTCAAGTGCCCAAGATGGTCATGTGGTTTTGGTTTTTTCCAGTGATGCCAACTTTCCGAGAAAAAAATTACTAAAGTTTTTAAAAATTCATATTGGCTACGTTATTTATCCGATTTTGATCAAATTTACAGAATAGATTTTCCTAATGCTTCCATTAATTATATAATTTTATTAATATCCAGTGTTGCCAACTTCCCGAGAAAAAAATTAATAAAGTTTTAAAAATTTTATTGTGGCCATGTTATTCAACCGATTTTACTCAAATTTTCACAAAGGATTCTCCTAGTATTCATATAATTTATGTAATTTTAACAAAATACAGTGTTGCCAACTTTCTGAGGAAAAAATTAGTAAAATTTTTAAAAATTCATGACTATTTTATTTAACCGATTTTAATCAAATTTTCATAAAAGTGTTTCCTAGTGTCTAAATAAATTATGCAATTTTAACAAAATACGTTGTGGCTACATTATTTATTCGATTTTGATCAAATTTTCAGAAAAGTATCTTCTAGTGCCCACATAAATTATAATATTATTAAATACAGTGTAGCCAACTTTCCGAGAAATGTCAAAGTAGTCTATATATGGGTTTACCCATATACTTCTACTCTTGTTTATGTAATTTATTAGTCTATTGATCTGTATTATAATATAAAGTATTGATAGACTGCTATTTAATTTTGCTTATATAACTTTTGTTAAAAAAATACATTTCAAAAAGACATTAATATCTGTCAATTGTAGAAATTAAAAATATATTTTGTTAATAGATTTTTTTCGATAAAACATTATATTATCATGCGTTAACTTATTAAAATGAATCGAATGGTACAAACTGATCTTTAACTGCTTTTATTTTTGAATAATTTACAAATATAGTTTGTACCATATATCTATACCAATAAAGAAAATATCTATAACTTATAAAAATATTTACGATTTATTAAAAGTAATAAAGAAAAAGATATTTTTTAAAATGAAATGTAAAGTATAAAAGAAAGTATTCAAATAAAATAGCTAAAATTGAAAACGTGTTAAATTTTTGTTTCAATTTATATCATATGGTAAAGACAGAAGTTCTAAAAATATCATATTTCATAAACCTTCTAACCTAATACAAACGAACTACTTCAAAAATCCATAATTGGAAACATGAGGAAAAAAAGTGTTTCCGACGAACTTGTGAGAATTGTGAGATTTGTCTGCTTTTATGAACGCAGGACCGAATTTAAATTTTATTTATTTTTTACTGTATTTTTATGTAAATGGTTTATCTTTGTATCTTACTTTGTATTTGTATTTTATTCTATAAATAAATAAATAAATATATTATATTTATATATTTCTTTATATAGAATTAATTTATAAGTACTTTTAATATGAAAATTTACCATACTGATCTGATGACGACCTAGCGGTCGAAACTGCAGTAACACACTGTACTATAATTAGATTATTTATTATTTGATTTTCAAACATTATGAAATTCACTGAAGTAACACTTGGGCAATTTTCACATTTTGGTTCGTAACGTAAAATTTTACAAAACTTATTGCATAAATAACTATTATATTATAAAACAATGGAATATTTTACAACAAACATATTACCATGTTTATAACTGACGAAAATGGCGTTTAAGACACAAGCTCTAAGCGGGTATCGAAAATCAATTAAGTAATAGAAAACGTCATAACATGCAAGTAGAATATTATACTTTTTCTACGACTATATATTAGAAAACAAAATGTTTCGGTATGAAATAAATGACTTTTTAAAATAATATGGTTGATATTCTAGCAACAGCAACAGATATTTCATAACCTACGGTTGTGAGTTCTGAAAGGTATAACTTAACAAAATATGCATAAATAGTATGAATGTATTATTTAGAAAGAACAAGAAAATAATATAATAAAATTTAGTTAGAAAATGAACAAAATAAAAATATTTTTTTTTAACCAATCCTGTATGAATCCTAAGAACATGAACCTGTTGACGTTGGGTAAACCACACATGTCCACTTTAGACTTTTAACACTCTTCATTTGTTTACACCCCGACCTACCAATTTTTCAAACCCCGAAAATTCAACCAGCACAAGCAGGTGAAACACAGAGTGCAAACAAAACCGCTGTAGCATACCTTCCATCCACAATCTATCTTATTCGAAAACATCAAGAATCTCGGACTGTGCAGCGCGAACGACGAAGAAAAATCATGTCACCGCTAATGGGATACAAAGTGGAAACATATTTCACGGGCGTCATGTTACACAGGGGTTGAGAGGGAGGAGATGCTAGCTTGTATATTCTTTCAGAAAACACACCGGATATGAATGTGGAAATATGGGATGTATCCAATTTGTGACGGCTGCGACTGCTCACCGATGTGTTGTTTTTTGTTCTCCGAATTATGTTGAAGTGTTGGATTGGATTGAGAGATAAACTTGAAATGTAAAATATAAATTCGAGTGAATGGATATTTAAAATTTGTTGAAATTTGTAATGGTGATGAGTAAATACGACTATAAAATTGATTTTAAAATGTGAAATACGTACATATAAAAATGTAGGCACAAACTCTTATCATTTACGCAAATTAATTTTCACCAAACATTCCCATCCAGAAATATAACTTTTGTTTTATCCACATACATGATTCTTTTCACACAATGCGTATTTATTTTTATTATTTGGGAACATTCTCTCACGCAAATTATAATATAATAATAATAATAATAATATAATATAATAATATATTAAAATTTTCATAGTAAGTTATATAATTAAATTCAACATTATAATTGAAAACACACAATTTTTTTAATAATTTTGTTACTAATTAGTAACTTTTTGTTTATTTATTTATTTATTATGTATATTTAATATATTGTAGTAAAACAGAAGTATTTCGTTTGTAAGTTATTATAAATATATTTATTTCAAATAAATAAATGAATTGAACATATTTATTTAAAATATTTACTTAACATATAAACAAAATAAAAAGCAAATATTTTTTGTCATATAAATTTATGTAACAAATCAAATGTAACATATTATAGAATTGAAAATTGTAAAAAAAATTGAATATTATTTTTCTTGAATATGTTTGTATATATATTTTTTTATGTATACCTATAGGTATATTTTATTTTTCTTCTATCGAATTTTTTTGTTGATATGACGGTTGTCAATTCTAATTTTATTTTGTTTTGATTTATTTTACTTTGTGTTCTATTTTATTTTGGAGTTTTGATTAAATTTTTATATTAAATTTTTTCTTTATATTTTGTTTTGTTTCCCACAAATAACATGAATGCTTTTATTACATTTTATTTACTTATTGGTTTAAAATGTTTGTTTTAAAATTATTTTTTTTTAGTAATTGAATTTTTTACAATATATATATATATAAAGTATTGTAAAATAACAGAGACTGGCTATATATGGTTAGTTTCCACAAATTGCATATTACTTCTCAAACAGTATTGAAAAAATTTGTAATATTAGACGATAGCAAAAATTTATAGAATATTCTTAGCTGATATGCCGTAGTCGATCTATTCTCATCGCAAACGTTTTGCCATACATTGTAGATGGCATCCGCAGTGTTTGGTGACTGAATGACAGTTTCTGCTCGGTAATCTGGTATATATATACCAATATCCCACCATCCTCTACAAGTGTCGTTACGCTATTACCTTCACCTTCACTTTCAGTTGTGGGTTTAGCCTCGCTATTGGATAGATCGACTACGGCACACCAGTCCAAAATATCTTATAAACTTAATAAATACCGGCTGTAAAAGCCTGAAGATTATTATTATAGATAAATAGATACTTATATAAATAAGTTAGTGTTTATTATTTTTCGATTAAATTAATTAAATTTTAAAAATATAATAAATAAAAATATAATAATTTTTTTCAAAATATTAACTCGGTTTTAGTTTTGTATTATATTTTTTTTTATATTTCTATTGCTAAAAATTTTATATAATGAATCTAAAATTTCATATAGAATTTGTTTATTTATTAAGTTTAAATTTACTATTTTATATAAATTTTTATATATTACTCTAATATATTGGAACAAATGCAATTCAAATTTACATATTTATGATGACAAAAGTTATACCACTATTTTTAAAAATGTGCGCGTTATAACCAAATATTTATGACTTAAATGGTACATTAAAGTAATTAACAGAATCTTTAAACTCTCAACACTATTTTCAAACACTGTCAATCAGAATTGTTTATAAAGTAACGTAAATAAACGTAATATAAATAAACAACACAACATGTGTCTTAATGTTATGTATGTAGAATTTGTAGCTCTTCGGGATAGACATGGCTGTAAGTGTATTATAACTGTTACGTAACATATTTAAGTTACGCTATTTCATTGATGTTATTTACGTTTTGGCTGCTTATAAAAAACAATATAATAATATAAATAACGCTTGATTTAAAATATTGTAAATATTACTTTACAATTTTATTTCTTTATTCGAAAACAATTTTGCTATTTTGTATACAAATGTTTTGAAACTATATAGGTATATTTAGTTTATTACTAATACCCTTAATAAAATATTAAGATTCGGTAATCACCGTATGCATTTTTTTATTTGTTTATTAATTCTGACAATGTAAATTTTACAGATAAATTTTTAGAGATATAAAGCTTTTGAAATTGCATTTATCGATACATCAGTATTTATTTCAGACCTAAATCTCCGGGGAGGCTGTAGAAATATGGGGGGGGGTAGTTAAAATTAGCCTGAAAATAAATGTAATAATAGATATTATTAGTGCAACAGGTACAAAATTACGTATTAATATAAATTTTCTTTTAAAATAATACAGAATAATCTTTAAATGTACACACTACGCTGTCATTGCGTAGTTGCATTTCGACTTATTTTGTGGCAATTTTTGAAAATTCTGCATTGATAGTTTTTGACTCTACATGCTCCGGGGAGAAGTTTATCATGCTCCGAACAACAACAGTATAATTTCTCACCATTAGCAGAGATGGCATTATATCGAAAATAAAGATAAAAAGATAATAGGACTGTTAAAAGTACATGCAGTTCAGCAAGTGTACTTTATTACTTATTAAAATTGATCAAATTTAAAAATTTCATCAAACCAGTTATTTCTGTCGGGCAGAAAATTATTTAAAATTACATAATATCCATATATCTTACTTATGTATTGGTACATAGTAAAAAATCTGTTAAATTTGGTGTTAAAATAATTACACTAGTTTTTGCGTAAAAGTTTCTATGCAAATGATACTAATTTTATGTATTTTATGTATACACCACACAATTGTACAAAAAATGTTGGTGTTAATTTAATGAAACCTGTAACCTGTAAATGTAATTTTTTGTCATTTTTTCACTATTTTTGGTGTGTCCCAAATGGAACACCAGAGAGTGTCAAATATTTTTTCTGTGTAGAGCTTTACAACGCATGTATACAAATTTTACTGTATTTAACTAATTTATATATAAAATATGCAAATCCTTTTTTTTGTAACTATATCGGTGTCCAGTTTAAAATGTTCTAAATGCGAATCTAAAAAATTACTTCATTACTCAAATATTACATTCATGCTTTATTAGTTAAAAAGAATTTATAGGTCACTAAATTTAATCCACAAATAAAATTTTGTAAAATTGAGCTTTTTATAGTTCTGTTTTTAATTTTATAATAGAATTTATATAATTCTTAAAGCAATTTACTTAGTAGATTCTGAAAATAGGTATTTTCGGAAAGTTTTAATTGTAATAGAACTAACAAATATACATAGAATTATCAGTAACACACTGTTATCGGTGCTTAAAAGTCAAGAAAACAATACTTGCGATATTACAATGCGCAGAGTGTAGTACCGTAAGCTGTCGGTACAAATGTTCACATACACATACAGTAACCGGCAAACGGCAACAAAATCAATTTGGCTCGCATTTGTTTCTGGGTGGATTTTACTGTTTACCGACATTGCCGACAGTTCAACACAATTACTTGCTTAATCATGTTTGCCTCGTTTGTCTCTAATACTGTTACGACTACCGCGCTCGCGTATGCACGACTATGAATGTGAATGTGAAGCCTCTCATACATGCATAGATTTGTGTAACATCCACCACTTGAAACTGTTACTACCTCGTGCAACTTCTAATCCCATTAATTTTACGTGCATTTCACACTTATTGCCACACAGTTATTTTCATTTCTCGCATTAGAGAGTTTGTTTTAATTTTCGTCAATATGTATAATATCTTGATTTAAATATAAATACATATTGTACAATTTATTAGGGTGGGTCGAAAAAATTAGATTTTGCCGGCTGAGTTTTAAAATGAAAATATTTGATATAAAAACATGCGGAACATCAAAAAACTTTTTTAGAGGGGGTGCAAGACCTTCAAAAATCTCTGAACGTATTAGTTAGAAATAGTTGATCTTTGGATATGTTGTGCCCAGAACGATATAATACAATATTGTTGAAATAATATAAAATAATAATTATAATTATTGTACAATTTTTTCTGATGATGATATATGTAGAATATATCGAAACGTCGATTTTTAATTAAAATGTATACAAAACTTAATCTTAAAGCTTTTTTATTTTAAATATGGCATGTTTCCATAGGAATTTTTAAAATATATGATCAAACAGTAATATTTTACTAATTATATTCAATTAAATTTTGCAAAATTAATTACTTTATTTTAATTATTTTTTCATTTGCAAATACTTTTTTTTCAGATTCGAAAGTGCATCAATTTTTAATACTATTTTGTATTCGGTAAGTTTTATTTGTAATATTATTACAATATTTCTTTTTATCAGACGAATTTATTAGTCGGGTAAAGGTATAATTTTTTTTTTACAATTTACTTATTTAATGAAATGTTTATAATATTTTGTAAAGATATGTTTCGTGAACACGACATATACTAATTCATTGAATAAATTTATTTTTTTAATTATAAATAAACAAAAAACTTAAAAACAATTGGTAGTAACATCTGTTAACTTACCACCACCACCCAATAAGTTTTCCTGTTTAAATTAAATCATTGAAAAAAGATAAATTTTCTTAATTCTATTATTTATCCAATTTAAATCACAATTATCTAAATTCTTTTTTTTTAATTAATTTTTTTTTTTTTGGGATAATGAATATAAAAGTATAAAGTGGCAAATTAAATCATTAGGCTGGTTGTGACAGATTTTGTTATGTAAAATATCGTTTACACTTAAAACAAATCTTGTTTTAGTCGCGACACAGATTAATGATATGAATCTGGGTAACATCAAATTAATTAGAAACTAATGAATATTCTACTTTGGGAATCTTAGAAGCCATTATTCAACTTGTATCCCAAATTACGCCTCTAGTTTCTCAAGCATGTACATATATATTTACATTATACCTTAAATGATAGGGAAATTAGAGGCAGGCACACCGCGCACCGATAATGAATTACGACAAATTTACAATTTAGCTTTATATTTCGACTTTTCGAAATACCAACAACACCTACTGTGTTTTTTATTACTGTTTTTAAAATAATTTATTTAAATAGTAATAATTTTTATGTTTGTTTATTTTTATTATAATTTATTTAAAATGCCAATTAATTATATTATATCAGTTAATTATTTAAATGTCAATTAATTATTTTGGTAATATAGTATTTTTAAAGTAACAAAATTATATATAAAATATAAAAACATTATGCATTTTCTATTTACTTATACTCGTACTCAAAATTGGTTCAGGTAAAAATAATATAAAAACAATTTCATAATAATTGGTATTGTGATATTTTAGAAATATCAAAAGTGTATGTAAAATATATCAAATTTTTTACAAAAACAAAGAAAATTGAATCTATACAAAAAAAAATATATTTTCCTAAAGATTGAATAAATTTTTTAAATCTATATAACTATTTTATGATCAAATAATATTTGTGTTATAAATGTGTTATATAAAAATATTTCAAAATATTTGTTATTATTTTCAAACTTTAGTTAGTTTTGTTTTTATTTTAAAATTACAAATGTAACAAAAATATTAATATAAAAAAATTATTACATTTGATTATATAAAAAACAGTAGAAACATAATTTAAAACATGAAAAAGCTTTTAATTTGGGCCATTTTTTGCCAAATTTATATTATCAAAAATATAGTTTATATTTATTGACATGTTTTCAAAATCGTTTCTAGCTTATGTACAAAGAACAAGCAAGTATTTAACAAATAGTAGCATGTAAAAGCAGTGATGGATAAACTGTAAACTTTGGCAAGAGAGAACAACGAACTGAACTGGGGAAAAAAATCAGTTATTTGTTTATTTTGGAACGCTGCTTAAACTGTGTATATACTACGGCCATTCGTAGTCGTAGTCCTAGTCGAAGTTATAGCGTTGAATAACAAATGTAGACACATTAGGAAGTTAATCGTCATCGTCAAACAATTTACAAAAGCATTTTAAAAACATCAAATAATGTCAACACTCCGGGAACATGTCGAGTGCTGACAAAACATTACAGTTCTTCCATTTACAATCATTTTCAATGGATTGAAGCAGCTCAAATATCTATAGACATTGCCGTACCGATATTTTATAACTCATACTAGAAGTCAAGTGAATTTGGTTGATCTTTTTCTGTTTTATCACGATGAAAATAATTGAATTTTGATTAAATATTTAAAATTATAGATGTAAAGTATTCTGAATGTTGTATTACTAAAGCAAAGTATTGAAATTAACTTATATACCGCGTCTCGTTTAATGTTCAATGCAGGAAAATTTCCAAAACTCTGCAAGATACCAACCTGGCTATTTTTTAATTTGTATTTTTCATTTTGTTTTAATTGTATTAAATAGTAACAGATTTTTTGAAATACACTTTTAAATTTTTAATAGAATAGAAAAAATAAATTTATTTATAAGTTGAATTTTTTTTAATTTTGGCATTAGAAATCTGCGACCTTTTATAATATCCACCAATTGCGCTAATGAGTGTAAGAGAGTTAGCTGGTATACAATCAAATTGCGGTAATAATAATAACGTGTAGCGTCCCGAATGGAGGCTTGCAATAGTACTCGTTCTTGTTTCGCTGTTGCTCTGCCGACGCACATAAACATTCACCGGTCACAGACCGCACAAAAACTATAACACTGAACAGTAACACAGTCGGATCTCAACTGGCTGTTGCGCGGAGATATCAAGAGTATCCCCTCTTATCTCCGCACCTCGCGGCCCACGCGCATAGGACAGGGCCGTACTTTGTTACACTTCTCCCTCCGTAGCTGATGCTTCCTCCTGGAAGCTCTGGAAAATCCGGGCCCTGGCTAGCTCACGGGCACTCCGTGAGGGTAAACGACGGCCGCCGTCCGTAATTAATGCGCCCGGCGGACTTGACGTGGCATCGAGTTCATTTGGAATATAAGTGGGCCATCTCTCTTCTGAACTATCTCTACCAGCCGGTTCGGGCGCTTCAGCAGCCCCTGCATCCGTATTATCAAGTTGGCCAATGTTGTTCGCTCTCGCGTCAGCGTCTGTTTCTTCTAAATTTGTATCATTCATAGGTACAGGCGATGGAACAGGAGTTAAGACAGTTTCAGCGGTGTTTGTTTCGTCGTCACTAGATCGTGCCGTGTCTTCCTCTGGCGAGAATATGGGTGTATTGAAAGTTAGGTTATCGTCCGCGGCTAGATTTTGTACGGGACTTTGTACTTCCGGATAAGTTGGGGAGGAATACGGCGTTGGCCACGAATAGTCTCGTCGTTGAGACCGAAAGGTTCGGCTTTCCGCACAGTAGTTATGTCGTGGATCACGAATACCTACGTTTAGAGCCGAATGTTTGTAGATCCGGATGTATATATCAGATTTATTAAATACCTCTCTGATTAGTTCTTTAACTGTGTCTTCGTCCATTTCGTCTAGACCACACCCGATCATTGGCATAGCTATTTTTCTTATCCCGAGCTCCTCAGCTCGCTCACGTAACGCATATAGACTACGACGGAGGGACGAGTACGATGGAAGCTGGCCACTTCGTTCCTTTGTCACTAGGTAAAATATGGAACGATTAGCCACTAAAATATGAGCTACGCCACCGACTCCAACCTGTTGTGCCCTCAACTGCGTTTGGCATCCATAACGATTGCGGAATTGTAACGCGATGCCCTTGCCCATGTTGAAGTCAGCCGCTACACAGTGGGCTAACGCATAATCCTTAGGAGCGTCAAAAAGGTTTCCTTGAATCTCTGTCAAGCAGTCCTGTCTTCCGTCAAGTGCTGCAGAAGGCTTTGTCTTTTTCGGACGTCCTGGCCGTCGTTTTGCACGTTCCTCTAGTCTTGCCACATCTGGGGATGGTATATGGGAACAAGGCTTTAATCGGTCCTGATGTACCACTTGGCGTTTATGCCGCAACGCACAGTGTTGCACCCGGAACGTATCCATCCCTATATCCTTGACAATACGATAGGGACCCGTCCAGGGACGGTGCAGTTTCGGACTCTGACCGGCGTGAGGAGTAAGTTGGTGCAACCACACCACGTCTCCAACGCGATAGGTTGTCACTTTCGCGCGTCTATCGTGATAATTTTTCTGACGCTTATGGGCGGCATTTAAGTGCTCCCGGGCCGCCCGATGAGACTCATCTAACGAAGTTCTGAGTTGACGTAGGTATTCCTGGTCCGACCTGCACGGTGTATCAGGAGGAAGGCCATACTGCGCATCAAGTGGTAATCGAATTTCTCGTCCAAACATGAGGACGAACGGCGAGTATTTGGTACTTTCGTGTTTACTACTCCGATAGGCAAGCATGACTTGTGGTAATTTCTGGTCCCAGCTTTTCTGATTTTCACCCGCCCAATGACTTAACATATCCAGTAAGGTTCGATTAAATCGTTCCACTTGTCCGTCTGATTGAGGTCTGAACGGAGTTGTCCTTGTTTTCTTTATATCTAACATGACGCATAATTCTTGCCACAGCTGAGACTCAAATTGTCTACCTTGATCAGTGTGTAGTATTTCGGGGGCTCCAAATCGACATATAAACTCATCAACCAATACGCGTGCTACCGTCTCGGCGGTTTGGTTGGGTAAAGGGTACGCTTCTACCCACTTGCTAAAATAGTCCCCAATAACCATAATGTACTTATTTCCTCGCGTAGTAGTGGGTAGGGGCCCAAGAATGTCAACAGCCACTCGCTCCAGAGGGCGCGATACCGTGTCGATTCGCATTGGCGATCTCGCTCGACGCGATGGTGACTTTCGTCTGTTACAGTCCTCACATTTCTTACAGTGTTCAGTTATGTCTCGCTGCATATTTAGCCAAAAGAAACGTTCGCGTAATTTTGCTATTGTACGAGTTATGCCGAGATGTGCTCCCGTAGCAGCGTTATCGTGATATGACGATATTATTTCCGAAATCATTGACCGTGGCACCACGACACGATAATCGGGGTGAGTACCTGAATTGTCCACTAAGCATAGAGTGTCGCGCACTAATTCTGGTTTCAGAACAAGTAGTTTTTGAGCACTTTTTGATAATTGTTTTTCATCAGTCACTTCTCCGCGCAACAAACCAATCACCGCCTTACAGCATTCATCCTCTAATTGTTTTTCAGCGATACCGTCCACACTGACCAAGCTTGGAGCATCCGCGGTCGACGCACTCGCCAATACTAGATCTTTAGTATTCGTGTTCGACTCTGTACAGTCCCGCGCCTCAGAGAACCGGTTCACCAACACGCCCTTTTCAAACCCGCATTGAGTACATGGTTGTCGAGATAGGCCATCGGCATTGCCGTGTTTACTACCTGGCCTGTGTTCCACCACGATGTCGTATTCAGCCAGCATTTCCAGCCAACGGGCCACTTGGCCTTCGGGTTCGCGGAAACCCTGTAGCCATTTTAAGCAATTGTGGTCTGTACGTGCTACAAATTTGTTTCCGAGTAGGTAGGCTTTAAAATGGCGACATACAGCTACCAGTGCCAGCAATTCGCGTCGCGTAACACAATATCGGCGTTCAGCCTTAGTCAGCGATCGACTGTAATACGCTACAACTCGCTCCGTGCCGTTGTGAACTTGACTTATTACTCCGCCAATTCCAAAATTACTGGCATCTACGTCGATAATGAACGGCTTATTGACATCCGGATAAGTCAGAATCGGCGCGGTAGTCAAACAGTGCTTCAGTTTACGAAAAGCAGTATCGCAATCTTCATTCCAATGATAGCGCTCCCCTTTATTTAGTAATTGATGTAGAGGGTGAGCCAACGAAGCGAAACCGGGTACAAACCGGCGATAATAAGATGTCAATCCAAGAAACGCTCGTAGTTCCGTTAAATTGTTGGGAATGGGCCAATCGATTACGGCTTGCACCTTTTTTGGATCGGTGGCAATGCCCTCTCGCCCCACGATGTGTCCCAGAAATTCAACCTGCCGATGAAATAAGCGGCATTTCTTCGGATTAACTTTTAACCCGGCAGCCTGCAGTCGGTTCAACACGGCAGAAAGGCGCTGTATATGTTCGTCAAAGGTCCTTCCAAAAATAATAACATCGTCTAGATATACCAGGGCACTTTCCCAGTTTAATCCATCTAGCACGAGGTCCATAAGTCTCTGGAACGTTGACGGACCATTACACACACCGAACGGAAGTACATTAAACTCAAATAATCCGGAGCCAATAGAAAAAGCAGTCTTCTGACGGTCTTCCTGTTGGACTTCGCACTGCCAATATCCCGATTGTAAATCCAGTGCAGTAAACAAACATGCCCCGGAAAGCGAGTCAAGAACACTGTCAATACGCGGGAGCGGATAACTATCGCGAACCGTAACAGAGTTGAGCTTTCTAAAGTCTATACAGAAACGCATGGTACCGTCTTTCTTTCGGATCAATACTGCCGGGAAACACCATGGTGACTTTGACGGACTGATTACACCTGCTTCCAGCATACGATCAATTTCTTGTTGAGCTTCTTCTCTTCTGGCCAGTGGGAGCCGCCGTGGCGCTTGACGGATAGGCTTAGAATCACCTGTATCGATACAGTGATACAACACATCAGTTCGGCCCGTATCGTTTTTCCCTCTCGCTACGGTGCCTCCATACTTATCGATACATTCTTTAGCCTTTTTCAATTCTTGCGCTGTTAAGTGGCAGGCCGCCTCGCTCCAGTCAAACTCTTGATGAGCCATGGTTGATGTAGCAGACTCCTTCTCCGCTAACGAGCACGCCGATACCACCCCGATACAGGTGTTTTTCCTAAGTGTTACTGGTTCAGTCGACGGGTTTCGTAATAATACCGTTCCCTCGGCACCGATAACTAAACTTCGCCCTAACATGCACCCGAATTTATCCCATAAACGTGCTGATGTCTCCACTACGCGCGGCAACGTTGTGCCCTCACCTGCAACCCGAATATGGCCTATCATCTCCGAACGACTCGGGACTACCAGTGTTTCACACAGCACAGCCGCGGCTGGTAAAATCGGATGTTCATCTACCCGGCGTCCTTTGATTATTATGTGACTCTCTGCTGGTTTAATCACAATATGCTGTTCACGCATGAAATTGCAACCAAGTATACACTCGTCGATCAAATCGCTGCACACGCTCGCTTCAATTGTCTTTTTGACGCCGCCTATATCGACTAGTACTTCGCACAGTCCAACTATGTTCATTGGACTTGCGTCGGCGCGTAATACTTTCGCATCACTCGGTCGCAATTTCCCGTTACCGATTCGATTCCAAATGTCCTGACGAATAAAACATCGCGACGCACCAGAATCCAGTAAGCACGTCACTGTTTCTTTATTTATAGTACCTCGCACACGAATTAATGCAGCATCGCTTGGTAGTCCCGTTTCTCGTATGGACATCAGACTGGGACGATCTGATGACCTTATTCTTTTCCCGATCGCGATACGTTCGGACAATCGCGCCGAAGATGTCCCGTCTTGTTACACACGTAACATCGGCCGCGGAATCTGTCTGACATTTTAGGCGGTTCGTTTTTCGGATTGTACCGTGACGGTCCCGCGCGAGTAGGAGATGGCGAATGCCAGCGCACACTTCGTACAGTTTGATTCTGTCCCTCTGACACGGGGCGCCTTGCCTGCACCAACTCATTAACAGCTAGTGTTAGTTCTTGTACCTGCTGCCGTAATTCTTTAATTTCCGTGTCTCTCTCTGCTGAGCTCAGCACCGTCGGCAGCACTTGTTTAGCCTCGGCGTTTTCTTTTTCATTTTTGCGGATATCCAACAGCGTTCGCCTTACCTGCAACGCTACTTGTGCATCAGCAACCGCCGCATTCAGAGTCTGGGGGTTCTGTCGTGCGGCTTCTACCGCTAGCTGTGTGTCAATACCACGCAAGAACTGTCGTACCAGCAGCTTCTCTAACATGGCTGCACCCGCTTCCGGAAACGCACGACCACCTAACATTCTTAGCGCGGCTGCGAACATGGCCAAGGTTTCACCCTCCTCTTGCCGACGACTTTGAAAACGAGCCTCATTGTCTTCTTCGTCGGCCACGAAAATGCCACGTAATGCACCGCAGGCTGTATTCCAATCTACTCGCTGTAGGTCCGACAAACTTTTGAATGTTTGTCTCGCCGGCCCCTCTAAATAAAATTGCAACGCTACCAATTTTTGGGCATCATTCCAGGCTTTTATTAGTGCGAAAGCATTAAATGTTTCAATCCACTCATTCCAATCACCCACTCTGAACTTAGGGCACTGTAAATCACTCATTTTTATTTTATAAAACAACGACAATTAAAAGTTAAAAGTTAAACAGCGAAACGAACAAAACTAAAATAAAGAATTTCAATAGTTGATAAAATTATCACCGTATAATTCCGAGAAGTTTATATCTGCCCACGCATAGCTCGCAACACAATTTTATCACCGCTTATCTTTCTTTCTGTTTATTGAAATTCTTTTGTCATTTCACCGCCGCCGCCAGTGTAGCGTCCCGAATGGAGGCTTGCAATAGTACTCGTTCTTGTTTCGCTGTTGCTCTGCCGACGCACATAAACATTCACCGGTCACAGACCGCACAAAAACTATAACACTGAACAGTAACACAGTCGGATCTCAACTGGCTGTTGCGCGGAGATATCAAGAGTATCCCCTCTTATCTTCGCACCTCGCGGCCCACGCGCATAGGACAGGGCCGTACTTTGTTACAAACGTCTATTTATTTATAGTTTTATGTTTCATATCCAGATCTTTAAAATATCATTAAAACTTATATAAAGCATTATTTTCTTGGCAACATTAAATAATTATGCTATTAGAAGTTTTAAAAATTAACGAAAAACATTGTTTTATTGACAGAAATAATAATATTATGCTAGTAGAATTTAAAATCGACGCTTTTTGGTTGACTTAAAGTCGACTTTTTTATTTTACGGCCATTATTGGTATAATTAGATTTTATTACATTAAAATTGTTGTTAAAGACATAACGATATTTTCTTCACAATTTTGTTGAGTGCAATCTATCTAAAATAATCCGTGGGAATCTGATTCGAGATTTGCATCGGAAGCAAATTAATTTAAAATAAATTAACTTATTCCTCTGATTCATGTAGTTAAATACCGCAGTGCTTCTTTTCAAACCAAAAACGTAGCCTTATTTTCTGATTATTTTCCGTACGTATAGCCGTATTTCCCATAAGAAGTCGAGCAAGCGAGCCGAGAACAATTGCTAATTATTGTCGAACAAGTGGCATGGCCTCCTTGGATCGCTAAAGGATTGCGTACCCGCCCAGTTCCGCCATCGTGCTTAAAAAACTACCAGATTATATCTCTTCTTGTGGCTTTAATCACCAATTAATTGCCGTTGTCTCGGCTCGAACACTGTTACATTCTATTGGCTCAATGGGAAGATATTTTTTTGTTTCGGCTTTTGATTGTTTTTTGGACAATTATTTCTTTGATGTTGCATTTATTTTATGAATGTTGCTCGATTTTATTATTTAAAGTTATCTTGTTTATTATAAACAAAAAATGAAATTATTATTTATTATAAATTACTAGAAATTCTAATACAGCAAATCTTTAAAGTAAAATTATCAAAAAGTGGTATTTATATGAGACTATACATACATACACATTCACGCCATGTACTCAAAAACAAAAACTATATAAATATTATATGTAATATTGCTTCATACAATTGCTTATCCAGTATCTTAAAAAAATTTGGATTTTTATGTATTATAAAGTATATTTAAACAAATGCGAAACGTAAACACATTAAATTAAATATCAAGTACTCGTTGACTTGCAAAAGACATCCGCAACGAATTCTGATTGTAATTTATGAACGAAAAGAACATGGCGGGCGATTCACGCACATTGTATCAATGTTAATTATTTAATTGCAATGTACCAAATTAATTGGTTATCGTTTTCGTTCGCCTAGTTGAAACAATTTGCCGACCTACCCGGCTTGGAACTTTGTTCTACTCCGTTTAAAATATTTCGAATTTTTAAATGAAGCTGCCTGCGCCTTGGACGAGCTCGGCGCATTCACAGACATCAGAAATTCCTTTTAAATACTTGTGTAAACTATGAAACGATTCAAAATTTATTTACATAATTATGCTTAAACGTTAATATTTGGTTATTAAATAGAGACTGTTTTAAATTAATAACGAAATCTGATTTTAAATAGAAAGGCTTTCGAGATATTTCAGTTAATTTTATTTTCTATTACAACATTAAATTTATAAAATGTTTTTGCTTGTAATTAAAAAAATAAAATAACAATAAGTAACTAAATTCGTTTGATTTTAGTATTTGAGCATAAATTATTTCATAATTAGCACTAATTTCAGGCAAAATTTTATAAACTCTAGCTAAATTCTAGTCAATAAATTGGCAAATATAAAATTTAATAAATGATATTTAACGAATAATTTGTACTGCAAATCACTTTGTAGATAAAAATAAATTTGTTAGCCGAGGTATTACTGTACGTATACCTATGATTTCAAAAAGTTATCATAATTGTGCTTTCCTAATTTAACATAGTTTAAATTCAAATAAATAATTTTCTTGCTGAAATTTGAATATTAATTTAAAAAAAAAATTCAGTCTGATTTTATATATTACATGCAATTACTTTTTTTTTACAATTCAATTAAAACGTTTTATATTATTTATAAATCATTCGTATACGTATACGATCATATCCGCTTTATTTTCGTTTTGTAAACCTAATAAAAATAAAACTGACATTTTATTTTCGCAAAAGTATAAAAACCCTACGCTTTAAAACAACAGACATTCAAGCAGACGAAAAAAAAAATGCAAAAGCAAATTAAAAACAAGAATAAAAATAAATAAAACAAACGTTAAAAAATGCTTCAGTTGCGGAAAATATTCTCCATGTATACGATAGCGCGTACAAGTAACTGTGCGTAATGTTTTGGACGCGAAAATCGCGACAACGCTGTCGGTAATAACATTGACGTTATTAAAAAATTTATATTACGTATATGTGCATAGGGGGGTGATGGGAGTAGTTGGTTGACAATTATATTGTACATACACGGGCAGTTACATTCGGAAATGGTTGGTGAGGTGGTAATCTTTTTCATACAGGACGAGAACTCATCCCATGCTTGAATGTGAAGAGTCACTTAAAAATGATGGAATATTTAATTTTTATAGCGTCGTAGCGAAAGAGTAAAATTGTTCTACCTCATGTCTTTACAACTTGGTGCAAGTTTTTATGCCTGGACTTAGGTCATATAACACGTTATTGTCGATCTGAGTTTCTAAAACTTTTATATATTTACAGTAAATTTGTTAAAACAGTATAACAAATATATTTGTAATTTTTGAAATAAGTATTTAAATTATATTAATAATAACATTGAACAAAATTTTATAAATGTATCTGTAAAATTAATTATTTAATTAATTAATTTCGCAGATACACTTATAAACTTTTGTGTGTTGATGGCGTTAGTGATATTTATTGCATCTCAGCTAAATCTTTTTAATTTACTTGTCATAAAATCCAGCTAGATGGTTACTCCTACATCAGTGTTTCCGGACATTGATCAAATCACCATACTGACAAGCTCCTAAAAAGCAAAACACGTGTCTGTGGTCAACTGGCCGGTCATTGATGCATAGCTTAACAAGCCGAATCAGTGATTGAGTAACTTGTGAAATTTTTGGAAAATAATCTTAACATTAATATAAATTATAGTATTAGTTTTGTAAACTATGATTTTTTTCTTTGGACAACGATTTTTGAATACTGAATATGCGAAACAACTTTTATTACCTTTTTTTACTTAATAAAATCCGAAATAAAATTACATAAATTTAATATTTGTGCAGTGAAGAAAGCATAAAAAATTGTTTATAATAACTAGTATGTTGTTTGTCACTTTTTATTTATTACGATCTTCAAAATTGTAAAAAATAATGTTTAGTTTAATTTATTTTTTTGGTGAATTTAATTATGTTAAAGTTTTTATAAATTATTTATTATGTAAGTTAATCAAAATTGTATGACATAATTTTCAAAATTGCAATAGAGTAATAAATGGTAATTGAAACTTCCAGTATAATATAAAATTGTCGAATTTTGATTTTTTAAATTAATTAATAAAACAGAAACGTTTACACTTTTTGTGATCTTCAAGTCAAAATGTGTTTTAATTTCATTTTCTATTACAAAATTGCTACTGCGTAGAAAAAATCTTTAGATTTTTTTATACATATTTTTATTTTATTTTAAAAAATTAAATGCAATAATAAAAAATTGTATCATTTATTGTATTAAATTAAATAGATAAATAATCTAAAAATTTAGTCACCTAATTCGAATAAAATAAAATAACTATACAGTGTATTTTTAGTTAACAAAAATAAACTTAATATTGTCTCAATAATGTTTAAAACACATTATCGACATTCTTGCAGTAAAATTTATTTGAAAAACATGTTATCACGGTATCGCAATGAATGTACTAGAATATATAGCTACATGATTTAAGTATACACATTGTCAAGCAACTAAGAAATCCCATCTATGTAATTAAATTGTATTAGATTGTATTACAGCAATGAAAAGTATATCAGCTTCATGTCATGCATTTATATTATGCATTATATATAAGACGGAAACTACTGCCGCATTTCCGTGAGCACGAAATTTCATCCTTAAAATATCTTAGATGACTTGTTTAATTTTGACTTGTCTGTGATATTTATAGTGTGGTAAAACTTAAAAAATGTTACTATTTTACGAATAAAAATTATTTAATTTTTTTCAAAAATTACTTACTAGCATTTAAAATTGTATTGACACCAAAATTTTGTGATAAATAAATATGAATTTTTTGAACAAACGACAAATATTTAACAGATGACAGTTTTTTTTTTAATTTCTGCTAATATTATTAAATTTTGATTTTTGTAAACTTTCAAATCTAAGTTTTGTAGTTATAAACCATGCGAAATAAATTTTGTTTATTGATTTAAATGCAGAATTTTCAGCTCTACAACATTTATTTGAAACGATTTTCTCTAAAATAATTTGAGGAGAACTTGTTGAACAGAAAACTTGTTTTTACATATTAAAATATTTTTCAGAATTTATTGTATTAAACATAATTTTATCCTAAAACAATTTTTATTATTTTTTTTTTACATGTTAACCGCCTATATACACATGCATGCCTAACCATCCGGTATAATTACGTATTACTGAACAGGAGTAGACAAATTAATTAAATAAATTATTTTTAAACTAGCATCTAATACAATTTAATTTGTCATCTTAACAAATAAGTTAACCACTTCCTGATTTATTTACAAACGAAATTCTTCTACCTTCTCCATGCACCGTGTACGAGTTATAGCAGACAATTTGCTTCGATATTCGTACCCGAAGACGGTAGAACAGTCCCCGATAAATGTTTGCTCTGCCGGTCGGCTGTATGCAGTAACCGTCCCTCCCGCCCACTAAACTCTCGTCTGTCAATACACTTTGAATTAGTAAACATCGAACGAGGTAAACGAATAGAGTTTTGTCAACGGGAGCACTGACTGTCTTGTTCTTATCTTGTCTTTCACTCGTTCTCTGATATGCACTTCTGTAAAAGAATCGGGGGGGATATATACGTAGACTTGCTTTGAAATATTGTTGACTGCAGAATATACAAGAAGTAAAATGTCAATAAATGTGTTGTTGATTCTGTTTGAGGTCGACTTTACATTTGACGTTTTGGTTTGTTGTTTGTATACTGATTTAATTAGAAAATTTATATGAGAAAATAAATAACTGTCGAAATTTAATTAGGTTTTTCAATAATAAAATTAGAACTAATAAATTGCTTATTATGTTCAAATATTTTATTTTTATTCTATAAAAAATTAAATTTACAATATTTAGATTTTAAAAACATGTGATTAAATTCATGTCATAATTATATAATTTTTATTACAGTTATTAAAACAAAATTGAAATATTTTCTATAGAGAAAATTTAATAAAGTCATTATATCGAATTACCCATTAAACTGATTTTTTTTAACCAAAATAGGGTGGGCAACCTTTTGTAGGTGTCAGGCAAAATTTAATCCAATATTTTATAAGCGGTATAATAAAATTTAAGAAGTTTAATGTCAATTATTTTTTACATCCATTACACTAGATCTAGATAAGTACAGAAAAATAATTACACATATTTAACGCCAGTCTTTGCGGCCCGGATAAAAATTATTCACGGGCCATAGATTGCCAACCGGTTAGTCTATAACATTGTTATTTTAATAAGAAAATTATGCATACATACATACAAAATCACATCATATGTATAAAATTATGACATAAAATATTTTCAAAATAAAGCGACTTTAGATTGTAATTTTGTATTAATATTTATTAATAATCGACGTTTCGACGTACTCAATGTACATCTTCATCAAAAAAAATAATGCAAATGACATTTACAGTAAATAATAATCAGTTCTAAAAATTTTTTTACTATGTTAAAATCTTGTCTCCGTGAAACATTCCCATTATAATAAACAACATTTGCTTTATCTGCATACATAATATCTTTTATACATAATATTTTATTCTTTGCATTTGGATATATTTGTTCAGACAAAATATCCAATTATGCCAACCAAACTGCTCACTGGACGTCCAAGCAGACGACATCTTTAATTCCACTCATATTTATTCTTTTGGTCAAACATTATAATAAAATTATAAAATTAAAACAGTTAAAGATTAATTTACACCATTTAATTTATCTATAAAAAATAGCAAATGAAGATCTACATTATAATTACCTACCTACAACTTAATTTCAATTATATTTTAATAATACAACATTTTTGTTGAAACTTTAGCTATTTTAAATAAATCTAAATATATTTTAAATTCAAAACAATAAGTTGTCTAGTAATTTATATTCATCCCCATTTATGTTGTCTGGTCACCAAAAACTGCGTTGAAATTCGGCAGCGCTTTATAAACGTTCCACGAGAGACGTGCTACACCTAACCGCAACCTAACTTCTTTGGATTTAAGTTACCTGTGGCGCCACACGTTTGTTCTATAGTTTACCGAAAGCCAACGTAATATGCTATCGAACGTATGTATTCTACCAGCGAACATTTATTGTTTCCTAATTCTTAAAACATTCAAAATTTCTCTTCAAAGCGGAGCACAAATAATTCAAAAAAAGATTTTAATTTCAAAATAATCATTTTGAAAAATTAAATTAAGTTTTTTAAGAATATATAATGAAAGCCTTTCAATTTGACTTAATTCATCTGAAAAAAGTTTAATTTATTCGAAAAAATTTCAATAATAAAAAATCGACATAGTAAAAATTTTTTCAAAACTCATTATATTATAAAATAAAACTACTTAAGTTCAAGTTCTGTATTAATATTTATTTATAAACGATGTTTCGACGAAATTCAACACACGTCTTCATCAGGATAAATGATACAAATGATATTAGATATTACAGTAAATAACACAACATAGAAACAAGTTACTAGGTAACAATAAGTATCTTGTTTTTATGTTCTGTTATTTACTATAATGTCCTTTATATCATTTATCCTGATGAAGACGAGCGTTGAGTTATGTTGAAACTTTGTTAATAAATAAATTTTAATACAGAACTTTAACCTAAAGCAGTTTTATTTTTAATAAAATAACAGTTTACTAAAAAAATTATTAAACAAAAAAATTAAGATTCGTGTTAACAAAAATGTTTGGGAATTAATACCTGTAGGATTATAATTCCTTTTCTGATATATTAATGAAAGTTGGTGAATTATAAATTAAGAATTAATTATTTAATAATTAATTTCTTTCATGTTTAACATGACAGTATTTTTTTTTAGATTTATCATGCACACTATTATTTTTATTATTTGAAGAATTAATTTTTAATTTAAATAGTCTCTTACTCACGAGAATGTAATACTGAAAAGCATTTAATAATACTATACTAATTTATTTCTATTTGTGATGTAAAAATTGTATACATAACTAAGTTTATAAAAAAAAAAAAATACAATTTACTTTCAATATTTTTAATATTGTTTATAAATTTATATATAGTATTAAATGTTTTAATAATTCTGCGAAATTAATTTTTGTCAAGATTTTTTTATTCAAAGTGGTAACATTTAAAAAAAAATGTTGCGCGATATTTATCTGTAAATTTTATAAAATGATAGCAAAGAACTTTTTGGAGAATTAGAATTCTATGTCTTACGTATACCTCCGGATAAGTTTGTCTGGTAGAAGCAACACGTACAAAGAATAAATTTATATCAAGACCGGAAAAAAGTTGGTAGTGTCAGCAAAAGATAGGGAGAATCAAAATTGGTTATCAACATGGAAATGAAATCGGTATATTTTTACTGCTACGCTTTCGGGTGATAATGATGATTTAGGGTAAATTAAGGATTTTATCTTTTTGCCTTTGACAAAAATCAACGAGGGATATTAGATTATTTTTTTAGGAAATTGTAGTTCTTTGGTTATATCATCTTAATTGGAAGATAATAGGTATTTCAGCTACTTGTATTAAATTTTATTTATATACATATAAATTGTTTTTGATAAAAATGTATTAGTTTTTCAGGGATTCAAACCCGGGACCTCCTGTTTTAGTTGGTAGCAGCATGTCTCGAGTTCGAATCGCAAACAGAACAAAACATTTTTCTAAATTTATTAAATCAACTAATTATATATTAATTCACTGCGATTAAGTGGATATTTAAATATTTAGGAAATTCTTAATTTCATCGCAGAACATTGCTCTGATACGTAAAATGTATTGAAAGCATATAGCCGTTATTTATAAGTTATTATACTTTATAGATTTGTTCATAATTTGGAACCAATAAAATTTTTTTTAAATAATAATTATTATAATTATTTTCATGGATAAACTCTAACGCCAGTTGCATAAAACATCATTAACAATGATTAACTTGACAATTTAATTGTCAACTATATTTCAAGCACCTTATTGATTAACGAAATCGTTAACTTAATACATATTTAATAGATTTTTTATGTAACCGGACTCAAAATTTCATATGTTGAACAAACATTTGACTGAAGTTTAAGCAGCTACTTTATTCTCTCCAAGATAAAATCTAAAATGTTAGGATGAGTTATATCAGTATATCGTTAATCCATATTTAATTATAAATTAAAACTCCAACTAATCGCGCACTTGAAACACAAATTCACCAATAATTTCAACCACACAACTACCTGTAAACAGATATGCCGAATGTTTGTCAACCACTTCACCGCAGGAAACAAATCATGGTGACAGCGGTGGAGTATGTGTCACTGTAACCAGTGGTTGGACCGAGATAACCGGGTGACGTCAGCGTTAGGCATAATGCACGCGTGCGCAAACCAAACATGTGTTGTGGCCAATTGTGCAATGCCAATATGCGAATTACGATCGAGCGATATGAACCAAATGAATGAGGAGTTTTGTGTCAGCAAATATACGGAAAAGCATTCGTTACTGTGCAACTGTTCTAGGTTCAATATATACTGTTTATCTTTGTAATGTAATTTTTGCAATTTTTGTTGGATGTATGTTGATTATTACCGATTTAGAATGGAAACTGGCTGATTTTATTCGTTAATTTGTTTACTTATAATTCATGAATCAGTATTTATTTATTTTTTTATTTATTTATTACACCAAACATGCAACAAACTTAATTAAATGGCGCAAACGATACAGACATATAGACTTATAAAATATAATACATAAATTATCTAAAAAACATTAAGTGTGTACAATTTGTAAATGACATAAAAAAAATAATAGTTAATTCTAACTTATTAAATGAGTGACGACACATATGATAAATGGGAGAATTTGTTGGAAGATTAGAATGAGCAATAGGTAGATAAAAAAAAAGTATTAGAACAAATGCAAATGTTTATTTTACACAACTTTGAGATAATATATCAGTAATTTCAATATATTTTTAAAGTTCGATTTCAATAAATTTTTGTTAAAATATTTAATTCTTTAAGTAGTTGTTATACTGTTATTAAAATAAAACTGCTTTAGATTCTAGTTCTGTATTAATATTTATTTATAATATATTATATCGTTATTATAAATTTTTGTGTTTATGTTACCATTTTTGGAATTAAAATTAATTGAAAATTTAGTTACAATCAAAACATTAAATTAAATCAAATTTCAGTTAACAACAGTTTCAAAATTCTAAGCATATTACTCACTCATTTATTTGTATTCTTTTATATTTTTACAACAAGAATTCAAGCACAATCGAATGAGTCTGGATAAAAAATCTATTTTGAAATAAATGCTAAATTTACTCAAATATTTTTTAAATTTTAAGTTGCACAAAGACTAGAAATTATTTGGAAATGTCAACAGACTCAAAAATGCAATTTCCAATTGTATAGTTTTAAAAAGGTATAGTCTTTTAACTCGCTTGTAATGATTTTTATTTCTAATTATTACACTTATATCTTATAATATTACTTTTATAATTATAATTAAGTTAATAATGTTTAAATTGGGTTTCACCAATTTAAAAATCAGATTTTACTGACTATTTTTTAAACATTACACACTGCATAACAAAATAATAATATTCAAAATAAAAAAAAATAATGACAATAACTTTCATATTGAATGAAGCAATTTACTCTTATTTTTCTGCCTACTTATACTCATATATTGGCAAACTGCATCAGTATGGGCAACATTATTAAGTTTATCTGAAAATATTCGCCCGTACTTTGTTCATAAATATTATCCACATAATACATATTCAACGCCAATATCGAAAATAGTTCCTCGAACACTCCGGGTTCGACATTGCGACTTTTTTTCCGCCCGTAAATAACGAATTTTATGCGTAAAATAAGTACATTGCACAGTCGCGCTGTGCAGCGTATTTGCCAATAATTTACATCGCTTTTGCGTTTAAAAGTGGACTTTAGATTACTGCAGTTACGGTGGCTATTTTTAAAATTGTCGTCGGCCGCCTTGATTAGGGCGACAAATTTACGACAAATATACACAAATTTGGGGAACAAAACAGCATGCGGTAACGTCCAATTCTATATATAATATAAATGCAACACTACAGGTGATAAACAGGAATACCAACCGATCATAAATAATCAGTAATATTGAGAAAGTTCCTACTGACCGCCAACGATATGTACGTATACATGTTTATTATTGTGGGCAACAAAAACGAACTTTGAATAAATATGAATTTAACAAATTATTTAAATTTCTCTTCTATAGGTGACTGGAACAACAATGAAAGTGTTTTTTTTTAATATTTTATATTTACTTGAATGGTATTTTTAAGTTTTTAAACAGTTTTATTTATATCCTATATTTTGAAAAATAGGTAATTGTTCTGGCACCGTAAACTTTAATAGTTTATATTATTTATAGTAATAACATTCATTTTTTTAATATATTTTTTTTATTCTGTTTGACTTAAATGAGATAGTTTTTTAGTGCCTGGCAGGTGTTTTGTAGGCTGTAATTACGACCTAAATTGTTTAAAAAAATGTATATATTTTAGAAAGTTTTATAACTATAATTCTTTTTGTTATTAAATATTTATACAAAAACATAATATATATATATATATATATATATATATATATATATATATATATATATATATATATATATATATATATATTATGTTAGGTATATTAGGTATATTGATTTGTTATTCATATGAAAATTATTACAACCATTATTATATTTCTGTACAGAATTAAAATGTTTCTTTTGTTATTAATGGTACGTTAATGGTTTAATGTATTAAGTATTTGGGAAAAATTAAATATATTAGCATAATAAATGAAAACCGATTTACATTATATTTCATTTATTTCAAAAAATTAGTAAAAAAGTATTGTTGTATTTTTATTGTATCATTGATGGAACATTGGTACAAATTTTGTATAAATGTATCATATACTATTAAACGAACAATTCTTATATATTTATTTGTTTATCTATTTGTAAATTTTATCTTGAAAACGGCTCTAACGATTTTAATAAAACAGTAAATTTTTGTTGTCGAGTACGAAAAAACGATTTAACTAGGTTTTTCGTAGAATTCATTTATAATAAGCAAACTTATCTCGAAAGTTATTTTTGACACAATAAATATTACCAAATTTATTTTTATAGTGATATGATAAAATATAATTTTTTTGTGAAACAAATCAGTTGGTAATTTTTATTTTATACATTATTTTTTCTACTTCTTTAAATAACAATACAATATCGATATAAATGTAGAGTTTTGAGACTATATAATTTGGCATTATGCCGGTTTAGTTTAGTTTCCAAATAAGTAACTAAATAAAACCGTATAATTCATTATTAAAATTTTAAATATAGTTTATGCTAGTCATGTTTTATGAAAAAAAAACTAAAAACTAATTTAAAAATTACTAAGAATAAATTTCTAAAAATATTCACTTCATAAAGTAAAATCTCATAAGTGATAATCATAAAAAATAAATTGTCAAATCTTTTGAGGTCAGTACTAAAACAGCATTATCGTCATTTCTCAATATCATCGATATTTATATACTCAGTATATATATATAAATATGTATAGTAACCAGCAAGTGTACGTATACTCCTATATGATATAGTATGCAGTTTATATAGTCGAATAATAAAATGCCCCAAACCGATACTTAAATCAATATTTACAAAGCGTATAAAAGAAGTAAAAACAGTAAATATTTCCAAACAATATAGAAGCGTTGTGTAGTATATATCAGAGAACGACTGCACATGTTCCTACTGGGTGCGTAGTGCGTGTGTATGTGTGTATGTGTTGTGTACAGGGGAACACGTCCACGTTCGTCCATCTCTCGCCGTTGCGCGACCAAGCCCAAACACACTAAACGAGGATACGGCCATCAAACAAATGAAATACGAGCAGAGTCATTGTCAGATCTCGGCTAGCCATGCCTCTGCATTCGAACTGAAGGGGTTTAGTTTTCTTACAGTGGTTCTAAATTTGTTTCATTTACTAATTGTGCATTTTAGTAAAGTATCATTCAGAGTACTATCACAGGATTAATTTTAAGCATAAGTATAACGAAATACATGTAAGCTTATAGGAATACACGAATACAATAATTATCTCAAAAGTACTAAAACTAATTATAAGTAAAGGTGTAAACACTGTAAACTATTTTTGCTAAAAAAAAAACAGGCTAACAAGGATTGACTACTAAATCGAGAATAAACTCAGGTTAAGTTAATCTGTCAAAATTAATAAAACGGATTATTCCTGTAATATCTTTTCAAAAAATTATGAAATATCTAATTAACTGAGATTAATCGTATTTTAAGTTATTAAAACAAAGCATAGGTATTATTAGAAAAAATATGATAGTCTAGATGAAACTTTAGTAGCAACATGAAACAGAGCTGAAAAACCCCTGTTTGCTGTTATTTCTCAAATTGTTAACTTTCATTAATGTCAATAGAAAATATAGTACATTTGTTGCAATGACTGTACTCTGTTTTGTATTTATTTTAGTTATCTTCGTTTTGTTTTTTATTTTTCTTAAAAGTTAAATTACTAGTTCATCAGCAATTGCTAGTTTGGTGTTAGTAGTAGCTAGTAGGTACAATGAGTTTCTATACAAGTTTTACTTTAAAATTATATTATTTTACATAATACATAGAAGCAAATTATTATTATTATTTTTTTAATATTTTAAGCAATTCAAAAACAGTTGGACAGTCACTGTTTCACGCATTGGCAGCTCCGAAAGGGTTAGCACATCAAATGTGTGGGCGTTCATAATAGAAATGCGATAATAATCGCTCCCGAAAACAGAAAAGAAGCTAGTGTTTGTCCAATCGTTAGACAAACACACCGCACCCTAGGTCAACTATGATAAACGAAGAAAACCATCTACATAGTTGGACAGAGAAAAACAGTTGAAGTAGCATTACAACTGATACTATTCTTACTCTGTATAAGAGCGTTTTTCTTTCCCAAGATGTCAAATACAGCTGATTGAATTGATGAGTTTTCGAACGAGAGAGGATAAGAATCAAACAAAACATGAGATAATATCACGCGAAGAAAGAAAATAATGGGTAAAATGTTATTACAAAGGGATTAAGATGAAGAATCAGAGAATCAGTTTTATTTTCCCTGAAGAAACAATACGAAATGATGGAAAAAGTATTTGTTTCTTTTATCGTTAAAATAATATTAATTTAATGAATTTTGCCAGGTTTATTTTCAATTATATTAATTGATTGCTATTGATATAAACAATTGCTTCAAGCAATCCATAAATATAAATGTTTTTCTTACCTATTGCTAACGGAGAAACTGTTTCCTATTTTAATTTAATTTTTTTTTTTTTTACTTATAATATAAAATAATAAAAATCTATTTGGATTAATTGAATAACAAAACATTTTAATTACTCTGAACAAGATCACTCTAAATTGATTATATAATTTTGTAGAAATAAATTAAGCAAAGAGAACGACAGTGTAATATACATTTTACAAAAATATTGTTATCTATGTATCAACTATGTACTAAAAAAATTTAAAAGTTACAGTTGGTCAAAAACAGTTATTTATGATTATAAAATTATACTACATAATCGTACTATTCAATAGGAGTAAAATAAAATTCATAAAAATTAAAAACACATCAAATGCATTTATATCAAATAACAAATCATATTTTTTATAACAATTAACAATAACAATAAATGATTTCACATATGTCATGGTGAATAACAAAAAAAAACGGTAAAAACTTTGATTAATATGGTAGAAATGAAACGTTAATGGTAAGAAAAACACAATATCATTTCTTCGTGTTTATCTTCGGTTGGTTCTCTAGCTAAACACCTTCCTATAAAATACTCGTTGGTAAGTGTAACAGACACACCTTATCTCTTTACCAGTGCGGCAAAACAAGTCACCTTTATTATTTTACTTTAGTCGCTTTCAATCAGTCACCCACTGATATGATCGTCTACGTCTCACCTGAGTGTATTTCAATATGTGAGTGTGTGAATGTTAAAGGAAATAAAATTTTAAAAAAAAGAAGAAAAACCTAACAATGAAGCCACTGTCCATACGATTGTGGTATTGTACTGAAAATTTACAGTGACCAACAAACAAATTTGCATTAAAATTTTTATCGGTATTAATTTTTAGATATGTGAATATTGTCTACAGAGGTTATTATATTTGCAATTTTATATTTTTAGTATAAAAATATGAAATAACACAAAAATTAGAAAATTTATGGACTATTGCTAATAATTGACGTAAGTTAAAGTAGATGTTATTCTTTTAAACGTCAATCTGTATCTTACAATTTAATGTTGTTTTCCTGAATGTTTATCCGTAACTAACTAAACTAATTTAGTTTTCGACTAAAATGGATTTATAAAAATCTAGCTTAAACAAAAATCGAATGCAATCGAACTTTGAACGACGACTAAATATGCTGCCAAAGTTCAATACACTTAACAGTCGTGGATATGCCAACGTTCTAACTTCCGAAAAATGCTAGATATCAAATATCCACGACTGTTATAATGTAATTTGTTTTCGAATTTTATTTTTTTGTATAATAAATATGTACACACTGCAATGCATAGTTAATAATTTTAAGAACTACATCAAATATTTTGTACTGATTCTTATGCAGGGATTCTGAAAAGATCTATAATATTATTAAATATTATGTTTATTTCTAATATATTTTATAGAAAATAACAAAATATTCTATAACGTTACAAATCTTACAAAAAAAAAATTATTTTAGCAAAATTACAAAATTTCAATAGTAGGCATTATTCATATTTTATTTAAAACTAAACGTAAAATTTTGAGATAAGTAAAAGAAAAATTTATGTAATAGGACAACTAAAACACAAATTAAATTGTTGCAAAATACTTAGGAACTTATTATATTTTTAGTTCTTTAATTTTCTTTTAATATTATATAAAATAAATAAAATAATAGACTATTCAAATAGTATTAGAAAGTTTAACATTTAAGGAAAACATAATATAATAAAAAGACTAACAAATATAGTTATTAAAATCGTGTATTTTAGATCAAGATTCATGATTCATCATAAAACAAATTACATATTTTCTTATTATTACAACACATCAGATAAATATTTTATTAAATTTGAACACATAACTGTATTGTAAAATTATTGTATTATAAATATTTTTTACAAATTTGATTTTAAAATGTCAAACTTGTATTTCCAAATTTAAACCTGCGATCTATAATTTAATATAAACTCGTATTATTAAATATAGTTTTTTTAAATTTAATATTATAAAATTTTCAAAAAATGTAATTAATAATATTGCCTTAAATTTCATCCAATTAAACTATTTTATTTTATAAAACTTTGACGCTTTAATTCGAACATTTACTGATAACTTTAATGTTTATGTGCAATCTCAAATATTTACAATCTGTAGTTATAAAAAATATATAACGTAATGAAAATATTTAATTACATGCTGGAGTTGTTTGATAGCACAAGTAATGCTATATTTGACTAGTAATAAAATGAATATTACTTTCAATTTTAATTAAATAAACTTAAATAAAATTTATTTGATATATTAAAATATTTTAAAAACTAATTTATTATCAAATTTACATAGAATCGTTCGTACTAAACAAATAAGACTGGTTGCATAAAACGTGTTTAATTTAATCAACGAATAATTAGATTATCAAGTGTATTCGAAACACTTAGTTGATGGATTTAATTATGTTGTTAGCTGATAAGTATATCATACTGTTTTATGCCACCAGTCTACACTCAGCTAACAATGTGTTTAAGTTGACATAAAAAGTATTAAATTTCAAACTAGAAGTAAATTAAATAAATAATTTGTCAAACATTTGTCAATTTAATTACGTAGTTAACTATATTGTATGCAACTAGCCACAAAACCTTCGTTCCAATTTATTGACAATCACTGTTTTTGGTAAGCGGAGCGAAACATACATCACGTGTGAAAAGACTAATTGAAATTAAATCGGTTTGGATGCGATACAGGCTGATGATATCGGTTTTCTTGTAACCGTTAAAACATTAACAAATCGGGGCCCCAGCATGCAGTCACCATCATTTGACTTCAATGTCCGATCCAATCCGCAGCCGCACAGTCCTCGCTTCCACACACAGAGAGCAAAACACACCTGATTCTGATCGTGGTTTTTGATCATATATACGAGACCGGAGAACATTGCTCACGTACATAATACATTTTACATTTGCACTCGACGCGACGCGCGGCCGGGTTCAACATTTGTATTGTCATTGTAGAAAAACTTGCATAACTCTCTTGCCTTGGCTATGATGATAAATTTATTGGTCGTGTTTTGTTTCTTTGGCGTGGTAAAAAGATTTTTGGTTTATCGAGAATCTGATAGTGTTTTTTGTTTTCCTCTGTATAGTGAACTAAATTTCTTGCAATTGTATATGAGTTAGGAAATGGTAGATAAAGAAATAGATTTATTTAATAGAACTTGATATTTTGATTGTGAAATATGTTGTTTATTACTCATGTTTATTTTTTAATTTATTATTTGTTTATATAAATTTTAAATAATATAATTTAATTTTTAAATTAAAAAAAGCAACATTTTTTATATAAATATTAAATTTTAACAAAAACATTAAAATGTGTATATTTAAATGTAGCAGTTACACTACAAATTAAAGTTTAAATATAATAAAACTTCAACAACAACTTTTTTATTACATTATTTTACTCACTCATTTAATCTAAATTATAAAGAATTTTTAGCTTTACTTAACAGCCATGTTGTTATATATACTACAAAATATAAATTAACAAAAAAAAAAACTAATTTTCTGGTTGCATAACTTCCAAATAATACACATCTAATTTAGAAAATTGGATAATACAAACCCCAGTTTACATTTCTTGTACATTTGTTCAGCTAGAACATAATTTTAAGTACAGTATGTAAAAACAAAAAATGAATTTTACTTTAAATATTTTTTATAAGTTAACGGATTATTATAAATATTACAGTATACTTTAAATAACAAGCGAGTAATTATTTTATTAAAATAAATATACATATAGGCTTGTAAATTGTGAAAATAAAATTCTTATTTGCATTTGATTTTAATTTTCAGAGCGTATACCATTCCACATACGAGCATTTTATAAGCTTGCACACAAAACTAACATAATTGTTATATTGTCATTATCCGAATAATTTCTATGTAGTACACTGCAATTTGCCGGTGTTCCTAGAAAGGATTTGTTTGTAGTGAAACTTCTGAAAAGTCCTTTTTGACGGTGTAACAAGCGGTAACAAACTTGCAAATATGCAGCAACGTAGCGTCGCGCATATATGACACAGTATGCGAATTTGTGAAAATAAAATTACATTTTCCGAAAGTATTACGAGATTGCAACTCATGTTGGTTTTTGCGGGTGCATAGGTGTACTTAATATTTCTGCCATTTTGCATTTGAGTAAATGTAAATTTACAATGAAATGTAGGTTAATCGTTTTAAAATATGTTTCGCGGTTTTAATCTGTAGTAGGTTTTAATATGCGAATGCTGTAATTATAAATGGAATAAATGTTTGGAAAATATGTAACATGTTTAATAACATAATTTTATTAAATATGCACATACACTAAAATGTAAACTCGTATATATTTATTATAACAATTTAAAAATTAATTTTATTTTTTAAATATGAATTTTACACAGTTTTTAAAATAAGACGAAAGGAATTCTAGATAAATATGATATAGATAAAATAGGAATTTTATCTTCACAAAACAAATTTTTCATGAAGGCAAATTAAAATGATTTGAGAAATAATTTCAAATTTTTGGCTTATTGCTTTAGTCTATTTTTTCAATTCTTTTGGTAAATGTAATGTTATGTTATAAAAAACGCAAAACTTTAACACAGTTTTCCAATTTTACATATTTATACAGCAATAATAAATTATATATCAAATTATTAAAAATTTTGTTTTTTCCAGTTATACGAATACTTCAAACTGACTTTGGTAAAGATAAGATCCTTTTCCTTTGACAAATCATAAATATATTTATTAGATATTGACTAATTTGAAGAAAATAGTTTTACTTGCTTATAACTAAAATTACCATAAACTAACAGTGATAAAAAATTTAAAATTTTAATATGAAATTCAAGAAAATATATTAATTTCTTGAAATTTATGTTTTTTTTTAATATTTGTTTGTTTTCTTCTAGAACAAATTTTTTGTAACTATTAAAATATTTTATAGATTAATAAAAAAAATAATTCAAATATTAACATACAATTAAAATAAAGAGCTTTATAAAGAAAATTATTTTAGATTAGACGGATTAATTTTTTCAAAATTTGTTGTACATTTAATTTATATGTTTTCATAATATCTATTCTAAGACATACGTTATATTTAAATTTATAAATAATTTTACCTGTAATAAAATTGTTAATATTAAAAAGTCAACTTTAAATATAAAATTCTTGTTGTCGACTTCTTAGTATTTTGTTAGAGTCGAAACTAACTGGATTAATTTCAAATCTTATGTCCAAGCTTCAAAATATATTTAATTAATATTATTTATGAAAGTACAGTAAAATTTTCATTGACCTTTATTTTACAAAATTTTGTTAATCTATAATTCTTTCCTAACCAAACATTCATTTAAAACACAATAAAAACAAACGACAATTTTTAGCATAAATAAAACAGCCACTGAATTAAAAATCACTTACAATTTTCCATTCATATATTCAACCGGATGTCAAACCTCTAACCTATTGGCGCCTTGACAAACTCGACCAGTCCCTAGACATGGCAAAGAACTTGCGTCGTCTTTTTACTCTTGCGACAAGTGACTTAAAACCGAGCCAAAAAAACGCAAGCGTCGTGTTTATAATCTCAACAACGAACAAAGCTCATAGTGGTAATCACTATCGTCATTCTTCTTGCACTAATGAAACGACGAATTCAGTTTGTCCTTGTTACGCATACACCTACCTTAACATTCCTTGTGTTGTCTACCGCAGCGTATGAAATTGCTTACCTGTGTGACGCTCTTTTGTTTTTGGGGTGTTTGTCGGTGTGGCTTGGTATGAAGTGTGCGTTGAATTTAATTTTTATACCGAACGGAGAAAGAAAGACATTGAGTTACGCTAACATAAGTTTGTGTAATGCTGATGGAGATATTTTCAAGTTAAATGGCTTGAATGAAGAGAATTTTGCGGAATTCGTTTAGGTTCATGGGAGAAAACAGTGACATGAGATTAGTATTTAGTTACTTAATTTTGTGACTAGATAAATTACTAGATATTTTAAACAGCTTTTAGTAAATTATTTTTGTTTATTACAAATCTTATTTAAATGTCTGTAGACAGGATAGTCCATGGTAGTTGCTAAAACTTTTTAGTTGTAGTCAATTAAAAAAAAATAAAATTTAATTGAAAAGAAAAAAATCTGCAGTTTTTAATATGTATATCAGTTTATTTTTTTATTAAAAAATATACTAATAATCTGATATACACGTATTAATTACCATTATCTTACAATATTATAATCAAATGCTAAATATGCTAATAACTATGAGCATAGGTTTTATCAGTTAAATACATTTATAATTTATAATCAATTCCCGTAAATCCTGAGCGTAAAATGAAGTTATATGCTAGAAAAACTGATCACAATAATAAATTTTGTTTGCATTGTCAATACTGTAAGCCAAGCAAGAGATTTACAGTTTGTAGTAGTTTCCAAACTATTTAGACACAGCTGGTATCGGTACAGTGGTAGGAAAAAAATGTTTTTATTTCAATTCTGGTGTTAAATTAAAAACTGCAGACGTTTCTCTTTTAAATATACTTTTAATTTTTTCAAGAACTGAACACATTTCAAAATTACAGCTGAATAGTTTTAGGTACTTTCTGTATTATGATTTATAAAATAAATTACTCAATATGTAAAATATATTGTTTGATTTCTAACAACTCGTAAATATTAATAGTGAAAATAAAAACTAAATAATAAATTTCTAGGAACATTTATTCTTCTTCGTAAATTCCCACTTAGCCGACAACACATAGTACTTTGAAAACATTTGACATATACAATCAAACAAACTTGGGCGCGTGTGTAGGTAATTTAATCCTGTGTGCACAGTGCATACACATACTCGCCCTGCTAGAGTGTTATTTTCGTATGTCTCCTGCGTTTTGTTGTTTTGAGCGCCAGCTGACTTGGATTACTGACGACATTTTAACAGTTGCCTGCGTCACAGAGTCGCCTAACCTGTCCCCCAAATCTCTGCCCTATTCTGCGCATCAAATCCATCCGGATTTTGTTACCATATCGTTCAGTGTCGCACTGGGAGATAATGCTACCTCGACCATAACGACACAGTTACGGATTTGGATATTTAGAACTAAATATATATGTACATCCGGTACAAAAAATATTGGTAACTATTTAAAAACACATAAATTTGATTGCTGTACTGAAACTGATTATGCTATTATTATTTAATAGTTGCATTTCTCGTACTTACAGAAACACCAAATATTTATTTTCAAAAATGTTCGCTTTTATCTGAATGTATATTAATGGTAAAAATATGATAATTAAAGCAAACACTAAAATCAATTAAAATAATTAGTATTTGGAAAAATTACTTTTTTTTAATGTTCGTTGTGCTGAAAATTAATTATGTAAAAATTCATTTTTAAAATATTTTTTATATGTATTTAAAATATTATTAATCTTGACCCAGGGCAATCTGTTTTTTTTTAATGCCTGCATTAGGAAACCATTAATTAATTTACAAAACATTATAAATTCAATTTAAAATTTACCAGATATTTTACAATTTGTTTATCAAACATGAATAGTACGCATAATTGTATTACAACCGAATAATTCAAAATATTTACAGATTATTAATGACTCGAAAACTAGGAATACGAAATTAATTTCAGTTTGAAGCTAATTGCTTGTGACACGACCTCTATAACTTTCAGCAAAACAAAATACATCCATCTCGTTGTGTAGTTTTGATTGACTGGAACGAAAACAAACACTGTTGCCATTTTTATTGGCGCGATTATCAAATGATAATTCACATTCCACTAAATGTAATGAAGGCGATGGCAAAATTGCCTTTTTCTTATCTTTGTGATTACAAGAAAGGCAACAGACCACACAGTTTTGCAATTACAAACGCAATTTAATTTTACGATAGCAAAATAATTAATTTTTCAACAATGCACTGATTTGATCTATTTCTACAAAATTTAGCGATTTTTTGTTTTTTGCACAAAAAAATCAATCAAATAGAGGATCTTATGAAGTTTGCGATTTTTTGACAAAATTTTCAAAAACGATTTTTTTGTTGAAACATACAATTTTCAAATCACTGATTGAACCATCGAATTCAGTGCATTGAAATCTATAGATTTCACTAAAAAACTTTGCATTTAGCGAATTTTTGTTTTTAAAATAGTCTTTGAATTTTGTGTTGAAACTTATAGTTTTCAATCTGTCGATTGCGTATCAAAATATATAGATTTCAGTAAAAAATTGCATTTGGTGAATTTTTATTTTTTTTTTTGTGAAAAAAATGAGTCAGTAGCAATAGCAATTTTTTGACAAACATTTTAAAAACAATTTTTCTGTTGAAATTTACAGTTTTAAATCCGTCGATTGCACCATCGAATTTAGGACATTAAATGTATGTATTTCGATTAATAATTATTATGCATTTGGTGAATTAAAAATGTATTAAGTATTTAATATATTCTTAAGCATGCAATAGACTTATATTAACAAAATGAACTTATAATAATACAAAGTAAACATTTATATCGGCCCAAAATTTTTAATAGCTTTAAGTTTATATGATTTTTAGCACAACCCTGGTTATGTTATAAATCTACAATAAGTATTATATTTCAAAATTGCAGCACAAATTAAAATTGTCGTTTATGCAACGGCAATAACCGCCCAAAATGCAAAGGAGTTTATTTTCGAAAGAACTATGTCACAATCTAACAAAATGCATAATAAAACACATGAATATCTACATATACAGTAGTAAACAAAAATATAAAAACTGTTGTTATCTTAATCTCAACGGTATCAAATTTAACAGCGACATTAATTTCCACAAAAGTAACATGATATGGCACATTTAAACTCTCATAACAATAAAATATGTGAACGAACTTTTTAATCTTCAAATTTTATATTTTCAGTTTAACAGTATAACGTGTTTTATTGCATTATTTTAATTTGTCAATTTTTTTAGTAAATACGGTTACTATTTTTCTTAATATAATAAAAAATGAATAATATTTAAAGAAGAACAACAAAAAATATTTTAAAACTTAACTACCTGGTTCGAGATATAAAGTTTTATTGTTTTCGCGGTTATAATTACACATTTATATCAACAATATTTGTTTTATTTGCAATAACATTCATTTTTGTTTGAATAAAATTATAAAATACTTTATTTATTTTTAACTTAAATTGTTAATTATTATTTTTTCGTAGACAAACCAATAAACTAAAATTGTAATTACAATAAAAATGATTTGTATTACTTATAATAAATAGTCATTTTATAAATAGTACAACTCTAGGATCACTTAATTGCAACGATTAATATATTTTTTTTTATAAAAAGTTACGTAATAAATACATAAATTTTTTATTTTGATACATGCATTTTAGCATTTTATTATATAAAATTTGTAGATATGTAATAACATTTTATATTTATTTTATATTCTATACAAAAAAAATTAAATAAACAAGAATAGATAAATATACGACAAACTATAAAAACATAAACATCTTTTTTATTAAATATTTGATCTAATATAATTAGAAGACTGAAAAATCATCTATTTTTTATATAAAACAACTAAAATAGAAAAAAAAATCATCTAACGAACATCTGAAATGTTATTTACAATTAAATTTAATTTGAGAATATTATTTACAAAGTTTACTTTGAAGTATTTTTAGTATGATATAAATACAAATTTAATTAAAAAAATCTGATTAGAAAAATTAAAATTCTTTTCCTCACGCCATTCTCTTCCAATAGCAAAACGAAACAAATTAACTTTTTAACAAGTGGCCTACGGCAGTACAAATACACCTCTTCACATACATGTGACATAGAAATATTCCATTCAGAAACAAACTATCTGCTGTATTATCTTCGTTTTGTTTGATCCTGAATGATGTATGAACGTAATGTTGTTTGGTGGTGAAACGTAACACACAGTTCAGACACGCTAATTGGCGCCGCCGACTATTAATAGCATGGATGTGATGACATATTTGCTTCGAGACGTAATATTTCGGATTGCTATTTTGACACTATATGTGTATGTTACTTTTCCATTAAATGATTTTATAGAATTATTGTTTGAAAGTTGAATTTAAAAGTTGTTTATCAAAATTATATTATTTCTACAATATTGGTTGTCAAATACAATATTTAGAAATTGAAGAATATTTTATTTATAAAAGATCTTAAAAATTATAACTTGTCTAATCTTTTAGACAAATTTTCTGATAATTTGATTATTATTCAAAATTGTGTAAATTCCTAAATATTAATGAAAAACATAAAATTTTTTTTTTTTTATATACTTACCTAAAATAACTTCGTAATATGTATTTTGTTAAGACATGTATTATGTAAAATTAGTAGAAGTACTAAAAATGTTTATTTTTATTTACCATTTTTAAAATACACATACACAATTACGCTATGTACCCATAAGGATGTGGCACCTACTCTTTTATTCTTACTACTTGGAAACATTCGCTCACTTAATATACACTCAACCATACCTGTCCATCAAATGTCTACGTATAGATGCATACCTTTATTATCACTCACAAATATTTTTTAAACCAACATTCATTATATTAAAATGTGCATAACATAAACAAATTTTAAAATATACTTTATTTTCTTTATTTTCTGTCATCATTTTTACTGGACTAAAGTTTTCTTTTCAAAAATGAATAATTTTTCTTATATATCACACTGTTGAGTACGAAAACGAAAAACGATTGTCAAAGTAAGAAATCATTAAATTGTTTTACATTTGACTAAGTTGTTTTTTATTTTTTCATATAATTAAACTAATTTTTAATTAGATTTTGCACGAGATGGAGTACTAAAATAAATTTGAAGTAAAAAACTAACAAATAATTTGGAAAAGCAGAAGCAATATACTAAGGTTTCTCTGTATTTTAGCAAAATTTAATATATTTAAAATTATCTAAAACTAAATATTTTATTTTATAAATTTCGTTTAATTAATTACCACTAAAAAACCTAACAAGCTAACAAGTACACTAATTTGAACAATAAAGTGTCAAATAGCCAGTCAAAAACTCGATTGCTTCGTTAGTTTAAAATATCAACAAAGAAAATTACAACAAATATCTTTTTGCGTTGACACCAAAGCATCTAGTAACAGTAGCTATACTGCTTGTACACTTGTTTATATTACACAAAGATATCGCGCATTCGATAAATTGATAACAATGTTAAGTGCCCTTCAATTTTACCTTCTTCATTAGAAGATGATACCGACAATGTTAAGTATGTATTATAAAATTCTTAATCACATCGATTAATGAAATTGAAATTCAAGTGTTTTGTTAAAATTTGTTATTTAATTCGTTTTACATTATTCAAAATCAGGCAGAATTTTTTTTGGTTATATAGGTAAATGAAAAAAAACTTTATATATTATATTTAAATAATATATTACAACTTTAAAATGTTTTATTTATGTTGTTTTTAATCCGTAAAATTAATTTCTTTTATTTAGGATACTAATAAATTATTGTTTTCTACATACATACATACATACATACCCAAAAGAAGGTGGCACAAACTCTTTTCAGCATACCGAAATCAGTCGCCTACAAACATTCCTATCCAAACAAGCAACTTTCGCTTCATCCACATTCATAATTCCTCTCATACATGCTCTTTTATTCCTATTACTTGGAAACTTTCGCTCACGCAAAACACTCTCAATCACACTACTCCAACTACTCATCGGGCGTCCACGAAAACGTATACCATCAAAATCATTCAAATAAATCTTTTTAACCAAACGTTCATTAGACATTCGCTCAACATAACCGAACCATCTTAACTGACTAGTCTGTAATTAATAAAAACAATAATTGAATATGTGTTACTTATTTTCTTTGACTATACAAAAAAGTCTTCTCAATCTTGATATATATATATATATATATATATATATATATATATATATACTATATTTTTATTAGATTTATTAGATTATAATCTAATAAACCAATCGCAATTTTGTTTTCGTAGAAATCTCCTCTCATATTACAAGCTCAGCCACCGCACACTCGAACCTCGACCAGTATCAGTTCCGTGTAAATTAATCGGCGTCTCTAATGAAATTCTGAGTACCGATGAGATTAAGATTCCACACGTAGCTGACTGTCTTTGACACACGCGACGCTCAAAGACGACGCTGCGCCGCGCCGGCTACACTGGACGGTAGCGGCAGCAAAATCGACGTCGGCATTCCAGTCTCGCGTCATGCGAATGCCACTCTCCTGCTAGATGTGCTATTGGAAGCGCTTGCAAACTGGACAGTCTATGCTACTGCTGCCGCTGGCGACTGGAGCCGCTTTGATTCCGGGCGTACGAGTACGTGTTTGTCCGGTCACTACTCAACTGCGGAAGTGGTAATATGATAGCGAGCCAGGCAGAAGAAAAGATTTTGTTACATGCATGGTGATCAAGTGTCTGTCGATGAAAATTTGGAAATTAATTAAATGTTGTTAAAAAGCATAAATTAATTTGATTAAGAAACAGTTTAATCTCTGTTTAAAAACTTGTTTATTAAATTTATTTAATAGTTAAATCCGGTTGCACTTAACCAATAACTCAATCAGTTAGTTAACTAGATTGTCAACTGTCGGCAAACCGCTTCATTGATTGGTCAGTAACAATTTATCCAATTGGTTAACTAACAAAGCGTTTAACAATGCTTTGTGCAATCTGGCCTTAAACTTTTAATGCCAATGTTCAAACTCAAAATATATTTTTTTTAAATACTTAACTTACACCACTATGATTCTCAGGCTTTCAAATTTTTCATATTTCAATATCTGCATCAGTTGTTTTTCAGGCACTGATCAAAGCACCATAACTGACGAGACCGTAAAGGTCGAAACACGTGTCTATGATTAAATTTTCCAGTCATTGATGCATAGCTTAGCAAGCCGATTTAATGACTAAGTAACTTGTGAAATTTTGGGAAAAATATAAAATCTCAATTTTTGAGTATTATTATATTAAATTTCACAATGATAATATGAACATTTATTTGTTCAAGGTTATTTTACTATTCCCTAGAGTTTTTTTTTTATTTTCAATTATTTCTGTTTAATGTTGCTTATTCTTGCTTCACTTTAGAGTGTAAACCAAGTCAACTTGAAATTTCAAATGTAAGTTTTTTAAATTAAACCAAATATAATGTCATAAAGCAACATTATAATTTGAGAATTATTTGTTTTTATTAAATTTTTGTCTTTTTGTAAAAATATAAATTAAAAGTTTGTTTAGTTCATTTTGAATTAAAAATTATAAGAATGATTTAAAGCAAAAATTGTTGAAAACAGTTAATAAAGCGTCTTTGAATACAAGCTAATGTACTTTAATTTTAAGTTATAATTATATTTTAATTAGACTTGAGATTTGTATTAAAAATACATATAGATATAATTTACAAGCATATTTCGCAGAAGCATTTAATAGAACTGTCACAATACAATTTTAAGTAAATTTTCTTAAAACTTCTTAGAATATTAATTTAATGAATGTACATATTGCAGACATTATGTACAACATCATAATAGGAACATTAATGGCCAATAAATCACAAAATCGTAAAACAAATAAAATTATCAAGTTCATTTTTTCAGACAACTTCATTCGATGTTTGTTGTTCAAGTAATTTTATTTGGACAGCCATTAAATCAGCCAGATAATACATTTTCAAAGAATTCTATTCGTATTAATTGTTTTTCATAGACACCAAAGTGACGTCCCGTTCATTTTTTTGCACAAAACTCTTCGAAATCATCGGACAGATCAAGAGAGAGATAGAGAAATTTAATCTGAAAACACAAATGTCGAAAGGGGTTTATATAAAAGGTATTTTTACTCTCATACCAAAAGCAATGTGTTTTCTTTGAATTCGACGTTCAAAGAAATTGGAAGAGAGCATGGCGTTGATCCACGTTGACGCTGTGTGTTGTTGGTTTTTCGTTTATATGGTCTGTCTATGTCTAAATGTGTGACATTTCTGTGGCCGGTTTTTATGTCCGGACTTAACTAATGACACAATTTGTCGCTGCTCAAGCAACTAACTCACCACATACATGCTAGATATAAATAAAGATCCCAGTAAGTTAACGGATATATATTTTATTTTCTTCGTCGTTTGTTTATTTTTGATTTAGATCAACCGGCTTTAAAGTTGAACGTAAGAGTTTTTCATAAAAATACTGACTTATATATGAGAAAATAATTTCTAATTTACAAATGTTTTTAAAACTTTCTTTAATATTTTATACGAAATATAAAATTATAAATATGTGTCATTTATTCAGTAACAATGATTTAATTTTTAATTTGTATATCAAAGATCGGTTTCATAAACAATAACTAAATTTACTTTACAAATAAATTTTGTTCTCCTATTTGTAAATCCAATTTTTATTTATCTATTATTAAGATAAATAATAAATTGTATGTAATTGGCTAAAATATATCCACAGAATAAATGACACTATTTCATTGGTTAATTTTAAATTTATTTCAAGGATAATTTAATTCTAAAATTTTGCATTAAAGAGTCATACTAAATTAATTTTGTAAAACAAAAGTTATTTGAACATAATTTACATCCAGATTATTATTAGTTTTATTAATATCTAATTTTAATACAATAGACTAAATTTATTTTTTCTTCGTACTACGGAAACTTTTGAAGCAAATACATTTACTTCTAACGTAAATTTAACTATCTTTTATCAAACTGGGTCAAAATATTTGAAATTTATATATAATTAAAATTTGAAAAAAAAAATATTGTGAATATATATTTTGTATCTCAAAACAAGTTATTTGAAACATCGTATTAAAATTAGAAACAAATTTTTGTATTTGCATTCAACTTATTTATAATGTTTAATTAACAAATTTAAATTTGTCAAGATGTAGGTAGTAATTTATTTAGTTGAAGTTAAAAATTTACGACACAATAAATTTCAAACATATTTTTGGTTGTCTGTCAAATATTTTACTGACACTAATTTATTAACTTAGTCAAAAATTCTGTAAGATATTTATGACAATATTTTCTTTATCTAATTGTTTTTATTTATTTTTTACAACAAATATTATTATTATTTTTAATTGCAATAAAACTAAAAAAAAAACAAGTAACTTTAATTATTTGAGAGCAATGCATATAAATATTGATTAAATGTTTATATTGTTACATATTCATAGAAAAAACAAACTGCTTGAAAATGGTATCGTATTAAATTTGCTCTCACAAAAATATTATTATACGAAATATGTGCGTATTTACATCTTAAAACTTATGCTTTCGATATTTCCGCATATCCGTTTCCATAATATTTCCTTGTTTTTGCACATTTTTATTTTGTATCTATATGGGATTTTTGACACATTTCCGGAACGTAAAGCTATTGAAGTGTTCCGATAGGTTATTTTATTGTCTTACATCTGTCGTTTGACCTGTTTTTTTCCTTGCTCTTTTTCTCAAATATTCATCGCTTTTAAAGGCATTCTCGGCTGCAGCCTTTTTCCGTTTGCCTTCTAAAGGTCATTTCGCTTTTTTCTCTCTTTTGATTCACGATTTGAATGTGAACATTTTCCCTCTGAACAGATCTTCTCAAGAAGTTTTCAAAGAATTGCTATAGAAATAATATTTATATAAATATATTCTGATTTGTAATGCAATGTAAAAATGTTCTTTTTTCAATTTAGTTTTTTAAAATATCATTAATTTTATAAATTATCTGTAAAACAAATAATTATTTCTGTCTCTTTCGAAACAAAATCTGTAAACAAAATTTAAACGCAGTGTATAAAATAAATGATGTTTACACCTAAAACGTTAACTTAGTATTAAGAAGAATGCATATAAAATATATTTTGTATGACAAATATGAAAATGAAAAATTTATTTATTTATTTGACATGTTGCTAAACACTCGTAGCAGTTAACTGGCCACCATCCAAAAACTTCCAGCGCGTTAAAACGTTAAAAAATAACTGTCTTCTATATTCCTCTGCTATAGGTAGAAGTGGTTTCGGAAGTATGTAGGCGTCTAAGATAGATTATTTTTATTGCATAAATGTCGTAAAATTTAAATTATTATAGCTTATTATTTAAATTAAATTGAATTTGTTAGGTGTTTGAAATACGGAAAATATTTTCTAGCTGTTTCTAAAATATTTATTTAATTTTTGATTTACAGCAAAACAAAATTTTATGTGATTTTTACTCTTTTAGTAGTATAAAAATGCAATAATGTTTAACTCTTTTTTTTAAAGTACATTCTGCTTAATGTGGTCATATCGATATATGACAGTTTTGATAAAAACAAACACAAATTATTATAGACTAGAAATATATGGAAATATATAGTAAATAAACAATTTTTCAATAAAATTTGAAATTAAATATATAATTATTTTATGTATTTATGAACAAAAATAAAGCTGATGCCAATCAGCTTGCATGTTGTTGAAGAAGAGAGAGAGAGAGGAAGGTCCGTTAGCTTGGATTTTGGACCTACATTAGTTGCATCCCAAGCCATATCTTGGTTGCATCCCCAGGCATACATCAATTAACATTATACTTTTTATTTATAATTTATTCATATTACAATTTTCTTATTTACAATTTAAAGAAATTAATCTCTAATTTATAGTTTACTTTTCAATTATTATTTGCAAATAATATTGATTGAACCTTTTTTTTCATTATTTTAACATGACTACAAACATTTTCAAAATTACTTTTTAAATTCATAAATATTCAAGTAGAATCGAAACACAACATAAACAGCTAAATTATCTTACATTAAAATAAATTAACAATTCAGAAAATCAAGTCATGTGATTGACAGATATGTTATATTCATTTCTAATCACAAGAGTATAACATCTGTAAAGAATGTTGTCACTAATGAATACAAATTAATTTAAGTGTTTTTTCTACATGAAGAAAAAACATCAACTATTATGGTTGTTTTTTATCAATTTAATGAGGAAATAACTTTTTTCAAATTAGTAATTCAAATCGAATCAAATTTAAATTGACTTAATAAGCTTGAAGTGTGAAAATAATAAATTTGAAATTAAGATTAGAATCGCAAATTAAAAATATATTCATTAATAAGTATTAGTTTTTCATATCTACATATATGTAAAATTAACATTAGATTTATTTAAAAAGAATAATAAAAAAATAAGAGAACTTTAAAAAATTAATTTAATAAATTGGTTTTATTACGCAAACATTAAGCAAGAAGTACTTTGATAAAACTGTATTTGTATTTTATACAATTAGCAAAAAATTACAAAATTTAAACTTCAAAATAATAAATTAAAATAATTTTGTTTTTACAGCTTGCTATATTATATTATTTATCAAAAATTTATAAATAAAATAAATTTTTTAAATAACAAAGATATTTTAAAATAAAAATTGTTAAATATGTATTTCAAAATCATTCACTAATTGATATAAGTAGAGTATTTGGAATAAGTTTAAATTTATTAAATTGAAATAGTAATAAAGAATAATATCAACATAAGAAAAGTAATATAGTAAATTATTAATGAAGAAAAATCAATATAAATTTTTTGTAGTAAAAACTTAAAACAAAATAATATCAGAATATTTACACATATAAACAAAATAAAAAACAATTAATCAAAATAAATGATAGTTTCTGCAAAAATTACAAATTAAGTATAAATATGTACAATCTTTCAGTATACTGTATTCAAACATCAACAAAGTATATTAATGCAAAAACCTGTAATCTCAACTCGAGCAAAAGAGTTAATTTGATTTCAGACATTATAGTATTGTGCATGCTACAAAAGAAAATTAACATCTCACATGAAAAAGGCGCTGTATCGCTCGTGTTGATCTGTGCGCTAGTGGGTGGACGCCGCATGACGCATACATATATACACCACTAAGTATAATCTTGTTATTTCATAAAAACACAATTAAACTAATAATCTTATCTGACTTTCGTATTGTAACTATTTTTCCTGATGTATTCACATAGGAAAGAAGACAAGTCGCTTTCGGCTCTTTCCAAACATTTGTTATGGCTTTTGTTGGTCTGATAGCGGCACAATAGAATTTTTAATCAAAACTTAAGTCATTGTAAGATTTTTGTTGAAGCTATAAATTATTTTATTGTTAAGTTTCACAGATTTTATATAAAAGTTTTGATAAATAACAAAAAATCTGTTTTTGAACTTGCAGGGAATATTTTTAACTAAAAAAAAAAGGAAGAATATAATAAAAATAAAAAATTGATGTTGAATACAATCCTTTTCTTTACAAAATGTTACATATTTATTAAGATGTCTATTTGACATATTTTGGGTTCACCGAACTAATCTTATTTTTCTGTTTCCGGTACTAAAAAGAACAAATTTCCGGTAGGTGTCACTAGTCACTAGTATGGGATTAAATAAAATAAAATATGAATGATTTATTTAAATTTGTATTATTATATATCTATTTATTCTATCAAATTAGCCTCATAAAATTAACTTAAAAATATTAATTACCTTTTTTCTTTTTTACTGAAATTAATCAGCTATTATGTGTAGTTTTTGATGAGTATAAAAAATCTATAAAATATTTGTATATCAGTTTATTTGATTGATAAAAAATATGTTAATAATCTAATAAATACGTATCAATAACTTATTATATTAGCTTATTAATCACTAAAAAAAAAGAACATGAAATAGCCTTTTTTCACGAAGCTTATACTTGATAATGTACAAATTTTATTCATAAACATTAAACACCGAAATTATTTATATAATATTAATTGAATATAATTAAGTTGTATAAAACGTTCGAGTAGAATTTGTTATTCTTTTAATACTTTATAATTATTTTTGTAAACGAATTAATACTTATCGTTACTAAAATACTTAATTATTATAACTACTTATATTCACACATTTTATTTAATTTTATTTATACCCATTAAAAACTGCAATCCTTTTTTACTCAAAACAATTTTTAATTTGTTAATAAGTGTATAAGTTTGAAAAATAATACCTGATTAGTTTCTGGATCTTTCTATAAAAAATCCTGTATAAATTTTATTAAATTATTTATAAATATGCCTATTTCTAGCCTTTAAATTTAAAATGCTTTAATATTATATTTACATCAATCAAAACTTTCTCGACTTGATATTAACTCTATTCAACTAATAACTCATTTAGTCGTCAAGGACAATATATTCAAGGACAATACAATAATTAATTCATTTAGTCGTTCTAAAGCAAACCCAACTCTTTCGGGAATTTCTCCGACTACTAGTCTTACGTTTATATAAATGAAATATCTGCCGTTCTCGCTTCGCCCCCCCCCCCCGGTTGCCCCGTCGCGTCGCTGGCGTCGTGGTTCGTCTCGGGAGACCAACCCATCAGAGCCAACTTAATTAAAACGCATAAGAGCTCATTATCTCAAAACTGCGTGAATAAATGATGCGTTTTGCCTGCGCGAACTAAATAGATCTTTTCAAACTGCACGACGCCGAGGAGTTTTTATTTTATATAGATTGTAATTAAGTGTTAACATATGGTGTACCATGCTATATTTTTGTCCTTTTTTTCTTCTAGATACAACAGTCGAGCGTAGAGTTTTTGAGTATTTGAATTAGGCAACCAATTATATAAATAAAATAAGCCCAAGAAATAAACATAATTACAAAACAAGATATAGTTTTATTTCTTGTAAAACGTGTAAATTCAAATTAGAGCAATTAGAGCCATTTTTATTTCCAGTTTAAAATTAGTAATTTAAAGGTCAAAAAAAAAATTGGACGTGTCAGAAGATCATTCATAAATTTAAAAACAAAAACCTTTAGTAACAAACCAAATTGTATGTTGTTAAAACTAAAATACTTACAAGTTCTACAAGTTCTAGATTAATTTAAAATTTTTTATATTTATATTTAGTTATAATCCAGAAAAAAAAAAAGATATAAAAGATTTGCTTAATTCAATATTGTTCGTGAATTCTTCTTTACGTACGTGACATACCATGTGTGGTGATATTTGTTTTTTTGTAGGGGTAGGTGTTGCTTGGGTCATAAATTAAATAGGGTGGTTTTTTACAGAGGCAATTTGACGTAATTTATTGCGATTATTAGTTAAACATACTTGCTTGATATATTTAAGTTTGTCTTTTCAGATTATTAGCTTGTAACTGTCTAGACATTTAAAACTATAAAAAATATTGCAATTTGTTAATTTATAACATAATGTAAATCACACTCACACAGAAAAAAATATAAATTGTAAACATATTTTGTGCAAAAAAAAACTTTTATAGTGTGACATGATTTTTAACCAATTTTAAAATGAAAGCAATATCAAAAAATGATTTTATTAAAAAATTTAATACTAAAAAATAGTTTAAGAAAAATTCTGCTATTTTTTTTAAACGTTGTTTTATTTGTTGTAATTTATTTATGGCATAAATTAAAAATAAATTAGTTTGCTGTTTATAATCTATATATACTTTGAAAAAATGAACGAGTCCGGAAAGTTAAAACAAAAATATCCATTTTAAGATATGGCCACCATGGCCATAAAAACCTTAATTAGTTCTAAAATAAACTAGTGTTTTAAAAATAAATCTTTTTATATCTTACTAACAACCATAATATAATAATAAACTTCTGTAAAAAACCATCGTAAATACTCTTGTTAAAAATCTGTAACGTATTATAGCTATGTAGTAATTTAGTTAGGTAACTATATTATAAGCTCTTACATAATTATGTTTTATTTTCATTATATTCTTACAAATTCAGAAAATTTAAAACATTAATTATATAATAATAAAATGAAATAAAACATGTAATATAAGATGTTTTTAAATAAAATAGAATAAGATATGTGTCGTCATAAAAATGTTATCTAGTGACTACATGCACACTACAACTATGTTATATTAAATTTAACTTTATTATCGTAAATTGCATCAGGAATATATTGTCACATCTAACAAATTTGGCGGCTCTACTACATGAATTTTTAAATAATACTAACATGGTTTTTATTTAAAAAATATATATAAATTTTGTCATAAAAAGCATATAAAATTCTTTATTATCTTTTAAAATTCTTCTACTATCAAAATTAAAATTAAGTAATTAAAAAATTGAAATTGCAATATTTTGTCATTAATAGGTATATCAATAATAAACAACGATAAATGGTTGTTTGTTGATACTTTCAAATTAGTTATCAAAATTTAAAAATAAACAAATATTTTATATAGATAGTGAAGTAGAAAACAAATTAGAAAAAATATATGACGATCATTGAAACAAATGATTATAGCCAACACACACGTGAATAAATTTTCAGAAATTTCTATGATCTAAAAATAAAGTCGCATCCGTTTCACATTTTGGAGATGGAAGATGACAGTATGGCGGCAATTCAAAGACATAACAAGAAGTGTCAGACGAAACACTAACATGTGGGTTTAAATTTTTATATTTAGAGCACTAAAAAATTTAAAATGTTTCTTGCATTTTTATAACAATATATTTCAATAAAACACTTTGTTTTTTTTTTTTAATTTTAAATTTTCAAATTACTTATTTATAATTTTATTTAATTTTATATTGCTTTTTATTTGCATACAAAAATTTAAACACAATAATATGAATGTTATTATTAAATAAAAATTTTCTATAAACTATTAATTTTTAAGTCCTTATTTGGTTTTTAATTCGATTTTATCTGATAACTTGTTTCAAAATAATGCTACTCTCACAGATAAACAATTAAACTAAAACATTTGTTTACATCTATAAGGCCTGTCTATAGCGTTACATAATAATTTCTTCTATTAAAAGAAGAATTGCGTTGACTAGACAAATCAAAAAAATTTCTAAGGCTGCATGTTTTAGAGATGTGATCTGAATAGACCTATTAGTTTTTAATTTTATATTCTGACATATAATATTATAGAACATTACAACTATATTAACTGATTAAACATTTTAAATTTTTACCTAATATTTAAATACTAATACAGTAATTTATGATGAAACTTATAAAATTATTCTTTATTTACGTGACACTTTCAAAACTCAAACATAAATTTTATTTTTTCAATTATTTTTTTCTAAAAAATACAAAATAAATTAGTCAACAGATAAAAAATTAGTAAACTGATCTAAATTTATGACGATTAAGCATCTTTTTATAAAAAGTTACCCAATGATTTCTGCAGCAAATTTGTTATGGTCCATACATCCTGGCAGATTTGTCAAAACTTTAATTTAAACAGCATCAAATATCTGAAATATGAACTTCCTAGCCAAATGTTCACAGAAATAGCTTAGCATAGTTTCAGTTTTGTATTGGGAAAAAACTAAAATAAATAAAATTTCTACAATTTCAAATAATACAAAATTGGACAGATGTAATTTGGAAAGTAAGTAATTTATAAATATTTTTATTTATTTTTTTGAGTCACTATTTGATTATAAATACAAATAACATAGTAAAAAATAGAATAAAACTCTTAGAGGTTAAAATATTAATATTTATTTATAATCGACATTTCGACGAATCCAACGTCAGTCTTCATCAGGAAAAAAAATACAAATGTCATGGATTTAAATAAAATTTGACTTCCTTTAATTAATAATTTATAAATTTTATAATCTAGTTACTTGTGTTTTGTTTGTTTATTATTTGTCATTTGCATATTTGTTAAAAATTATACAGAATTTAATCCTAAAACTATTTTATTTTATTAAAAAAGTAAATTTTGCCCTAAAGTATTTTCGGACTTATTTTAAAAACAATATTATTTTAACATATTTTTGTTGTGTTTTTATAATAAACTAATATATAAGGCGCTACAATTGGAACTTAATGTTAAAACAAAGAAAAATAATTATTCTGAATGAAGCACATTAGTAAAAGATAAACGCAGTATGTAACGATAATATGACAAATTATACAACAAAGAATTTGCAATTAAATTTTACATAGAGCAATAATGCATCAAATATCCGAAACAATAAAGTTATATAATTAACAATTTACATTCATTAACGTAGAAAATAATTACGAATTTCTAATGAAATAATTAAATCATATTACATTATTTCACTTGTAATTACCGTAAATTCCCTAATTAGTAAATGCACAATTAATGCTAATTTAGATTTAATTTTCAAACTTTACGATTCTAATCCTTATTATAAATTTATAACGGTTAGTCGCGTCCTAATATATTATTTAATGCAATTGGTAAATACTACAAGTCCAGTTTAAAATAGTTATAAGCTGAAATTTCCAATGTATTTAACAAATTAACATTAATATTGAAAAGGTCAATTTATCCAAAGATTATTTGACCTAATTGAATCAAAATACTGCTGTCTCAATAAAGTCACAATAAAATAATTACATGAGTTTTAATTTCTATGAGCAGCTGGTATACTACATGTATTACCAGACTATATTAAAATAGTTATACGCAAATTATCAGATGTTCTTATAATAAAAATATTATTAACTAAATTTAAAACAAAAATACTTTATTGACGTTCCAGGACGTTCGGAAATAAAATTGTGTAAAAAAAATGGCTTTCAAAACTGAACTTACCACTAACATCAAGTTGTAAAAAAAGATAAAAAAAATTAGCACTAGACTATAGGACAATGCAACTTACGCTGAGTTTAGTAAGCATACTTTATTTCTTATTTAAATCGATCAGAGTTACTAGTCGTATTGGAAAATACTTATTTTTATATTAGCATAATGTATACAGGGTGATTTATTAGTAATTGGAAATATTTTAACTGGAGTATCCTGGGCTCAGAATATGAAGATTTAACCCAAATCACTTAGATAAAATGTGGCTCCTTACTGAGCTACAGGGTGTTTTATTTAAAAATTTAAAAACGATTTTTGCCCAGTACTTTAAAACTATTTGACGTATCCTTATCATACTTGGCAGGAAGTGTAGGTACCGTACACCATACTAAATTATGTTAAATCAAAGTTTCTGGCTATTTCCAGTGGCGTAGAGCAGGGGCAAGTGAGAGGTTGATCCTTCCTAAATTTTACGCCACTGGCGGAATTGTCATTTTAGCACAATTTTTCGATTCTCCAATACTTTCCGTGTAAAAAACATACTCTTCTTTCGTAACGATAAAGTTACTATTTTATGTAAGTGATTTGCGTTAAATCTTCATATTCTGAGCCCAAGATACTCCACTTAAAATATTTCCAATTACTAATAAATCACCCTGTATAAGGCTTTTAGAAAGGCTTTTTTGTACAAGTACTGCTGTACTTGTATCAGATGATCAAATTTGTCTAAAATATGGTTTGTCAAAAAACAATGAATAGTTTTAGCATGAATTTCTTAGAAATATGTACTTGTTTCTATTTCAAAAACTAAAATAGATATTGTTCTGAAATTATTGCTACATATACTTAAAAATATAAAATAGGAATAATACGGTACAGAAATTATTAATAAAATTCCAAAAATATATATTTGAAATAAAAATAAGAAATCATCATAATTTATGCGAACAAAAAAGTTTAAGTTTTCGATACTCGTGTTGAAACATAAACAAATATATTGATACTATTCAAATATTTTATTGAAACCATTTCCCATATAATACACTGAAGAACCATTTTCATATCTCATTGTTTCGTAACTGACTCACAAGATGGCAATCAACACCACTCGAAGAGGAAAAAACAGAACATCACATCCACAACGACACTTTAGTGCGAAACAAAATGTCACATTTACACAAAATGTGCTAACACATTTCGCATGTTTTCCTACACACCCCCCCTATTCTCCATTTCTGTTCCACTTCTAAACCAACTTATTCTTAATATTCGTCCGTCTCTGTCTTGGTCCAACGAACGGAAGGGTGGGGGGGTCGTTGACAAAATGTGACATTACAAACTACTTCGCCATTAGAATGTGTCAACAGTATTTCGGACATATTCTAGCACACTGTGTGTTACTTTATCTTTACGCACGTAACGCCAACTGGCGGATTTCCCATGTAACTAGGTCAGTGGCGTACATGGTCGTATTTACACTTCCCGTTTCCAGGAAAATGTGGAGTTTTTGTGTGTGTGTGTGTGTGTGTGTGTGTAGCTGTAATTGACGTTTGTAAACATAATTTTTATTTTCTTTACCTAGAGTGACCTGGGTTATTGTATTCTAGTTGTGGTTATATATAGAAGTTTTGCGGTAACACTATTGAATTATTAATCACTTGATTTCCGTATTAGTTTTTCTTGTGGATAAAGTACAGTATTATGTGATGGCATATACATTTTTATGGAATAGATATAACAGTTAATACAAATATGCATATAATTTTTTTAATTTAATTTAAATTGCATTTATTATTTATGTTAATTTCAGTGTAAATATATGTATATATTTTACTATATTTACAACATTTTTTATAATTAATTAGCATTTAATTTCCTTTTTAAATTTGTAACAGTTTATCTAATTATACTCTTATATAATGTGGAATATATTCGTTTTTCAGTTATAATGGAATAAATCTTGAAACTACCAGGATAAATAAAAATTTAAATATTTTTTTCTATGTCTGTAAAAGCTTGTATGAGACAAGGATGTTTTTACTGCTACATTTTAGCCGAAGTTTTCTGAAAATTATAATTCAACATACTATCATATTATATTTTTCTGTTCAAAACCAAATTCGAGAGAAAATGCACCACAAAAAATTGTAGAAACATCTTCGTATCACACAGTTAGCTAACAGGTTGAAAAATTACAATTGAATTAATTTCTTAATGACATATAACCTAAATTTCAAAATTCCATATACTTGATTCGTCGAAAATTTCTAAAATGTTTCATGTCTCCGTCACTGTATTTCTGTAAAAGCCGCGCCGTTAAACTGTTGCTTTTGAGCGTGTCACCGCTAACGCCACACGACTGCCTCCATAGTGTCCCACGGGAGAGATTGGGACGTGTCCGGACCTCAGCCGCTAACTTGTACGCAAAAATCGTCAACTAATGGCGGATGTTAAGACGTGCTTCTCTCAGACACCGCTCCTATCAATTATACGCTGTTTATAGTTTAGCTCGTGACGAAATAGATAGCATTTCTTCCTAAATTTCTACTTTGGCAAATAATGCTACAGTAATTTATTTTTTAAAAAATTGCATTTAATCTAATACAATTTAAAAATAAATACATTAATTTTAAATAAGAAAATTTGTAAAAAAATTTTAAAAACATAGTTTTATTTTTCATATATGCAAAATTTTTCAAAACATTCTGCGTCTCATTGAGAAACGTAAAATATGCGTTCCAACCGCAAATAAATGCTTTTGTAAATTTGTTTCATACAGAAACAGATCGGCATTTGTAATATTTATTTAATACGTCTCATATTACAAAGAAAAAGATACAACACCAATTTATAATAATTTTGACTCATTCAAAATAGAGTAAAAGTAGATTTTTGGATCTAGCTTACTTTTCTATGTAATGTGAAATATATCAATATATTTTATAACGAGCACAGATTAATACTTATTTTTCGCAAATATGAATGTTTGCAGTACTTATCCAAGGCTTGTGTTCCAATTAATAAAAATGGAAAATTGACATTTTGTGCAAGTTATACACCATATTTTGTACGACTATAAAATAGAAAATATATTAAAATAAAAACTGTTTTAGAATTAGATTCTGTTTAATTATTTTATAAAAACGACATTTCAACAAAACTGAACGCTCAAAAGTGACACGTTCCATTACAATCGTTAAAATGTAATTAATTTTATGTCACTTTTTTGACAATATTTCCACTGAACAATCATTCCAGAATCGCCTATATATTTTCCCTTACAACAGCATTATCCCATCCTGCAAGATTTGCGGTAACCTGCCGCGGTTGGTAGTTAACATTGAATCCATGTTGTGACGTAATCGGTCTTAACTTATATAGTATACCTCATCTAAGACACAACATCAAGAGCCATGACGATGACGTGGGTTCATACCCACTCTCCCAACTACGGACGCTGATAACATCTTAGTGCGTTTAAACTTTGAAGACTGGAAACTCTGGCGAAGGTATTAATATTGATAGCTGATGTTGGGCTAAAGCCTAAAGACACACTGGACCTATAGTATTTATCAAATGGTATTAATGTTTATCCTGTTTAAAACGTACTAAAGGTTGGAAGGATAGTAGAAATTAATAGTATTTGTGTTTTGTTTTGAATGGGGTTGTGATCGAGAAGGAGTTTTAGTGCAGGGTGTTTTACATATCTTTGATAAAGTTTGATTGGAATTAATTTGATAATTAGTTGCTTAAATAATTTTAATACTGTTTATTTTATACTATTAAACAAGCAATGTTTGTTTATTTGAGTATTTGTTTATTTGTGTAAGATAAACTTTATCTTAAAAATTATTTTAACGATTTCGATAAAATGTGGTACATTGACATTTTTGGATGCGAGAAAACGATTTAGATATGACAAAATTTATTTACAATATAAAGAAAACTTATTTTAAAATTTCTTTCTAACACAATGAATATTTTGACACATTCATCAAAAATTTATTTTTTTGCAATATGACAATTTTTTTGAAGAAAAAATATATAGTATTACATTCGAATATAATAAAATATTTATTACTCATTCGAATAAATTACGGCACTTATCTATCGCTTGTATTTTATTATTATTAATTATTATATACTAATTGAATAATATATATTATGAAATTTGTTCAGACCAGGCATTGCCATCTGTTGGCAAGTGACTGACATGTACTCGTCTGATTTAAATGTTCAAGTTTCGTTATCATGTTAAGACCGCAGTTCCATCTGTTGGCCACTAGCGCGTACAAATCGTAACACATTTCATATTCTTATCAAGCTTCGTATGGCGCCCGCATTCAGTACTAGTTTAGCTTTGCATCCGCACGCATTAAGAGAGTTCATATCCGGCAGTGAACAAGTCAACATCTCTACGCTGTGCTGTTAACCAAAAAACGCACATTTCATCTCATCAGATATCATCCGCCGCAAGTATTCTTTATTTTCTACGTCGTTTGTACTAAGCACACAAGTTATGCTACGTTATTCTCGCTTACGGACGACTTGTTGTGTGATTCTGTCAACACGTATTGAAATATTATCGCTCGCTTAAAACACGCATGGTTTTATATACGCTAGCTTGCATCACGCTACTTACTATATCAAATATATTCGCTTTTCATTCGCTATTCTACACATATTACGCAGAAGTATATCATTTCTACTATTAATTGTGATTAACTGATTGTAAATTACAAGATATCACATTTCCGCATAGTTGATCGAACACGTGGTGAAATAACCTTCAAATATTTAAGGAAAGTACAACATATTTTATTCTTTGTGATTTACATGTTATTATTTACAATTACAAACGCTTGTATACCTGTTACACATAGAGTTATTCCAATTCTATGCGCTTGTACTATTATTATCACGCATTTTATGTACTCTGCTCACATTATTGTCGCATCACTCGCATTTCTCATTCACGCTCGCATTTTCTGTGTTTGCAACATTTATTCTCATATTTAGTTGCAGATTCTTCTCTTTATTTGTGCTTTATTAATTGTTCTGGAAGCTTATTAACACTAATTCTCGCTCAACACTTGTTGAAGATTTGACGATTGATACACATTCACGCATAGCTCCAGACACGCACCGCAGAAGCACCAGCTTACGTTAATTGAAGTACACGCATCTCGAAAGCTCTCACACTAACTACACAATAGTACGCTGAATTGTAAGGTATCTAACCGCATATTCATTACGGATCTGTACTACATTATATAAACGTAAGTCGCTTTTACATTATTCATTATAATCGTGCAGTAATTGTGCTGACACTTGACTTGCTACAAGTTATTGGTTTAATTCACCTCGCCTACCGTCCCGCACTCCTATACCTCAGTTGTGGGCCAACCTCTTTCCTCATTTCTTCCTAGAGCTACCACTTCTTGTACAAGCCCTATCTATCGCTCGGATAGGTGAAGATCGTCTCTGATCCTTATCCATCCTCTTGCATATCATTTATTAGTTCTATTCAGCAAGTTACGCACGCTTATTCCATATTTACGCCGCAATACAGTCCACTAGCTCGCTACATCACCGCACACACGCCGCATCGCCTTTTTTAGGAACTCGAGCACTTGCCCACAGACACAACTAGTGTTTCGTGGTCGCCAAGCCAGCACCGGGTCCCAACATTTGGTCCTTCGAGCCGGATGGGCGGGTCACAACCCTAGTGACGTGTGCCCCATCATTTGGACCTACGATCGCCAGATGGGCAGGTCACAACCTGTTGACGTGTGCCCCATCATTTGAATCTTTGCACCGAACGAGCAGGTTACAACCTACGCTACGTGTGCACCATCATTCGAACCTTCGATAGCCGCTAGGCAAGTCACAACTCGCTTGACGTGTCTTCATCATTGATCATTTGCGCTCTGAACATGATCAAACGCTATATTTACGCATTCTAAACGGAATTCGCTTCGCAGTCGCCACGCTGTGCACATACAATGCACATCAGCTGTCGCAACACTTGCTCATCAGCAGCAACCGCATATATGACGTTCAACTCGAACTCGTATCACTCGCTCATCAGGAGCAACCGCATATACTACGTTCAACAAGAACTGGTATCACTCGCTCATCAGTAGCAACCGCATATACTACGTTCAACAAGAACTGGTATCACTCGCTCATCAGTAGCAACCGCATATACTACGTTCAACAAGAACTGGTATCACACGCTCATCAGAAGCAAACGCTATCACGTTCAACTCGAACTCGCATCACTTGCTCATCTGCAGCAAACGCAATCACGTTCATCTAGAACTCGCATCACTTGCTCATCTGCAACAAACGCTATCACGTTCATCTAGAACTCGCATCACTTGCTCATCTGCAGCAAACGCATTAATCACGTTCATCTAGAACTCGCATCACTTGCTCATCAGGAGCAACCGCATGTACTACGTTCAACAAGAACTGGTATCACTCGCTCTTCAGCAGCAACCGCAGATTCAAGTTCATCACGAACACGCCTCATCCGCTCATCAGCAGCAAACGCATATCAAGTTCATCACGAACACGCCTCATTAGCTCATCTGCAGCAAACGCATTCACGTTCATCTAGAACTCGCATCACTTGCTCATCTGCAGCAAACGCTAATCACGTTCATCTAGAACTCGCATCACTTGCTCATCTGCAGCAAACGCATCTCACGTTCAACACGAACACGCTTCATTCGCTCATCAGCAGCTAACGCATACAAACGCATATATCAAGTTCTACAAGAACTCGCAACGCACGCTCATACGAAGCCAACGCATTTATATTTCTATTTTCTTTTATTCAAACCGCAATTCGCATTACATTCTCATCATGACTGAGTTACTAGCTCCGTCTGTACGCCGCAAGTTTTGTCAACTGTTTGTAGACAATCTACAGTCTCTAATCGCACAAGCTGCAGATCCACAAAAGGTCACAGAAGCACGCTCCCAGTTTAAGTTGCTTCCGAAACGCATTCGTGAGTTTGAAGACTATCACACTCAAATCATGATTCATCCAAGCAACACTACCAAACAGGATCAGTTTTACTCTGAATATAACGACTTCATGGATTCTGTACGTGTCATTCAAGCAGCATTCACGCAACCTCCATTCTACGAGCAACCGGCTCTGGATACTAGCGTTGCAAACACCGCATTCATATCGCAGACGTCGTCACAGTCATACACGCACGCAAAACTTCCGAAATTGGATTTACCTCAATTTTCTGGTGAGATCGCTAATTGGAACTCGTTTTTTGATATATTTTGCAGCTCCGTCCATGACAATGACAGTCTACGACCAGTTCAAAAATTCCAATATTTAAAATCTATTGTAAAAGGAGAACCGCTCGCTCTAATCAAGAACTTATCGCTCACAGATGATAATTACTCGATCGCTATCAAATCATTAACTGATCGCTACGCTCAAAGAAGATTAATATCATCTTATCATATTCAAGCGCTAATAGAATTGCCAAAGCCAATTCCAATGACTTATTATCACTCTACAAAATTCATTGCTGCAATTAGAGAGCACACTGAAGCATTAAGGGCTAATCACGAACCTGTCGATGAATGGAGTCCAGTATTAACTTTTATTCTGCTCACCAAACTCGACACAAAAATTCGCAACAGCTTTGAACGCAATTTATCTAAAGATAATTTACCTAATCTCGCTGATTTCTTAGATTTCTTAGATAAATTCATACAATCTCAGCAGTGGCAATGTATTGGCAAACCATTCACTCAAGCAGATACATCTCGATCCTCCGATAAGACAAATCGTACGTCATTCAAGACAAATCGCACGACATTCAACACATCATCATTTGTATCAACTGTAAACACAAGTAAGTGTATCGCTTGTTCCAATCCGCATGCACTGTACAAATGTTTCAAGTTTCAATCTATGGAACCAACCAAGCGATTTGAGATGATACGCACCAACAACTGTTGTCGTAACTGCTTATCAGCAATACATGCTACGTCTACTTGCAAATCAAAATTCAACTGTCGCAAATGCAATAAACGACATCACACGCTCCTGCACTTTGAACGAGTTGAAAAGTCAACAAACGCTTTAAGTCAGCCGCAAGTTGCGGACAATGCAATCAACAACAGTCCGTCAGCTTCTCCTATGCCTATGATAGCAGGTACAACTCGTACTTCATCACTTTCGCACAGCACGGCACTTTCAGCAGTTCTGTTAGGTACAGCTATTGTACGTATTCAAGATTCACTAGGATCATGGCAATCAGTACGTGCACTCTTAGATAGTGGAAGCGAATCTTCATACATTGCTGAAAATTGTTCCAATCGTCTACAATTACCAATACATTCTGCAAACATCGTCGTTTCAGGATTTGGAAACTCTACAGCTCTGAACAACGTTCGAGGCACTACAACAATTTGTCTATGCTCTTCGCACAACGCTTCATCAGCATACACGCTCTCCGCAGTCATTGTTTCGCAAATCATCCAAGATTTACCAAAGGCGCAACTTTCTTCCGATTTACTTCGCCAATTTCAACATCTACAGTTAGCTGATCCAGACTTTGTAACACCAGCGCCCATTGAATTGTTAATTGGTGCTGATCTATATTTCAATCTTCTCACTGGTCACAAGCAAACCACTGCGAATGGTCCGACTGCTATTGAAACCTCATTGGGTTGGATTGTTTCTGGACCAATCTGTTCGCTAACCGCATCAACCGTTACCACATGTCTGACGGTTCAGAACCCGTTTTCGCCAGCATTATCGGAAATTTCGGAACGTGAAGACGCTGCCACGATCGCTACACTGTCAAATTTAGATCATCTAGCCAATAATAACTTTTCATCTCAACACAGAAGATTAGATTCAGGACGCTATATGATTCCGCTTTTTCTTAAAGAATATCCTCCTAAGTTAGGAAATTCATACGCGAACGCTCTTAGATGTTTTAATAATTTTCAATGTCGCCTACCATCTGACAGTCACTTACAATTGGAATATTGCAAATATATTGCTGATTACTTAGAACAAAATCACTTGTTATTATCTCGCTTAATAAAATATTTGTTAGACACCGTAACATTGTCTTTCTTTAATATTTTAGCGTCGTCCGATTCTACAATCACTCTGTCATGGGTTCGGACACCACCATACAAATGGACAACTTTTGTAAGCAGCCAAGTTTCTCAACTTCAACAGAATCTTCTGCAAAATATGTGGCATCATATTTCGTCGGAAGACAATCCTACTGACTATACACTTTTACATCAATATTCCAACTTAAATCACCTGTTAAGTATTACTGCACTCTGCATCAGATTTTACAAAAGGTTAAAATTGAAGGAAGCAATATCATCGCCTGCACTATTAGCATCAGAACTCGATAACGCCTCAATCACATGGGTGAAAATTACGCACCGTGAAGCATTCGCTGATGACATCGCAAGATTTGAGAATGGAACTTTATGCTCTCAACCGATTCAACAACTATTTCTATTTATTGACGAAAGTGGATTGTTACAGGTAGTAAGTAGAAGTCGAAACTACAGCCTAAGTGTTTCTCATAAACACCCTATACTGCTACCATCGCATCATCGCTTAACCGATCTTGTTATCGATTATTATCATCAGACATATCTTCACTCATCGCCAAGAATATTTCAAGCAATTTCAAATCGCCGATGTTGGATTGTAGGTGCTCGCCGTCTGATTCGCAGTTATTCTTCTAACTGCATCAAATGCTTACGCTGTCATCCTATTGGAATCAATCCTAATATGGGCAACTTACCAGATCATGTATATCGAAAATCAAATACCAATCTTCTACGCCGCTGGCACCTGTTACAAAATGTCTTACAATCATTTTGGAACCTATGGCATGCCGAATCTCTCAACACACTTCAGCAAAGATTAAAATGGACACGCTCTACCGTTAATCTTCAACCTGATCAACTCGTGATCTTCAAAACGATCTACTACTTCCCCTTCAGTGGAAGCTAGCTTGAATCATTAAGGTTCACCCAGGAAGATAACGTAGCTAGAGTAGCTCAAGTCCGAACCGCTTCTGGAGTATTAACAAGAGCAGTTGTCAAACTGTGACCACTCTTGTGATCCTAAAAAACTCCGTTTTTGGCCGGCCGGCATGTTCAGACCAGGCATTGCCATCTGTTGGCAAGTGACTGACATGTACTCGTCTGATTTAAATGTTCAAGTTTCGTTATCATGTTAAGACCGCAGTTCCATCTGTTGGCCACTAGCGCGTACAAATCGTAACACATTTCATATTCTTATCAAGCTTCGTATGGCGCCCGCATTCAGTACTAGTTTAGCTTTGCATCCGCACGCATTAAGAGAGTTCATATCCGGCAGTGAACAAGTCAACATCTCTACGCTGTGCTGTTAACCAAAAAACGCACATTTCATCTCATCAGATATCATCCGCCGCAAGTATTCTTTATTTTCTACGTCGTTTGTACTAAGCACACAAGTTATGCTACGTTATTCTCGCTTACGGACGACTTGTTGTGTGATTCTGTCAACACGTATTGAAATATTATCGCTCGCTTAAAACACGCATGGTTTTATATACGCTAGCTTGCATCACGCTACTTACTATATCAAATATATTCGCTTTTCATTCGCTATTCTACACATATTACGCAGAAGTATATCATTTCTACTATTAATTGTGATTAACTGATTGTAAATTACAAGATATCACATTTCCGCATAGTTGATCGAACACGTGGTGAAATAACCTTCAAATATTTAAGGAAAGTACAACATATTTTATTCTTTGTGATTTACATGTTATTATTTACAATTACAAACGCTTGTATACCTGTTACACATAGAGTTATTCCAATTCTATGCGCTTGTACTATTATTATCACGCATTTTATGTACTCTGCTCACATTATTGTCGCATCACTCGCATTTCTCATTCACGCTCGCATTTTCTGTGTTTGCAACATTTATTCTCATATTTAGTTGCAGATTCTTCTCTTTATTTGTGCTTTATTAATTGTTCTGGAAGCTTATTAACACTAATTCTCGCTCAACACTTGTTGAAGATTTGACGATTGATACACATTCACGCATAGCTCCAGACACGCACCGCAGAAGCACCAGCTTACGTTAATTGAAGTACACGCATCTCGAAAGCTCTCACACTAACTACACAATAGTACGCTGAATTGTAAGGTATCTAACCGCATATTCATTACGGATCTGTACTACATTATATAAACGTAAGTCGCTTTTACATTATTCATTATAATCGTGCAGTAATTGTGCTGACACTTGACTTGCTACAAGTTATTGGTTTAATTCACCTCGCCTACCGTCCCGCACTCCTATACCTCAGTTGTGGGCCAACCTCTTTCCTCATTTCTTCCTAGAGCTACCACTTCTTGTACAAGCCCTATCTATCGCTCGGATAGGTGAAGATCGTCTCTGATCCTTATCCATCCTCTTGCATATCATTTATTAGTTCTATTCAGCAAGTTACGCACGCTTATTCCATATTTACGCCGCAATACAGTCCACTAGCTCGCTACATCACCGCACACACGCCGCATCGCCTTTTTTAGGAACTCGAGCACTTGCCCACAGACACAACTAGTGTTTCGTGGTCGCCAAGCCAGCACCGGGTCCCAACAAAATTTTATATATTTAACAAAAAGTTTATAAACCATAAACTTAAATATTTAACATTGAAATAAAATCTTGAAGTAGGATAATGTTTGTATTTGCAGTGCAATATTATCGACGCGAGATATAAATTCATGGTAGTATTACTGGTATACGTTAAAATTGAGCGTATGTCAAGAAAGTTATTACAGAATATTTGCATTTACCAAGTACATACACTTCATTCACTTCATACATCAACCGGTTCAATCAATACTCATTTATTTTATACGTTGACATTGATGCAACAAGAAATAAACACACAACCACGAGTCATCAATTTTAATTTCAAAACTTAAAGATTTCAACTTTCTTTTCGTATATATTTACTTTTACATATGTACTCGTACATTTATTTACTGTCTGTATTTATAGTTACATTTTTATATTAATATAAATTTATAAAACAATTTCAGTGTTATAATTGAAAGAAGAAAACGAAAAAAATTTAAATAAATAATAAATCAAGTAATCGCGTACATAATTTTGTAGCTAAAATTTTTATTGAAATATATTTTTTTATAAAATATAATAAATATATAACTATTTAGCTAAAATTACAGACAATTCTGTATTTAAATTTGCAAATTCAGATTCATATAATACCTAATATAGTCATTTTTCCAATTTTTTTCTTTTAATATTCATCTAAACATCAGAAGACAATACATTAAAATAAATTAACTTTACATACATTGTATGTATACTAGTATATACATTATAATTTTTTATATTTTGAAATTTTCTGACCGTAAGTAGAAGATTATTTAAATAGGAAACAGTGAATGTATAAAGCATTTTAATACTTTATGGGAGTAAATAACAATATTTTTTGTTTATTATTAGTAATCTTTTATATATCTATAATTAGTAGAAAAAACATTAGTTAATTTTTTATATTTTTTTATTAGTGACATATTTGAGAATATGTGACATATCCTTAGCTTTTAAATAGTTTGGGTAAATAGAAGAATCACACTGTTTATTTAAAAATAAAGAAACTAATTTTTTTGCACATATTTTCTTAGATCAATAAATCGGGAAAGAATAAAATTATTTATTTATATTTTGCATTAAAACGTTCCCATATTATACGAAATCTAATAATATTTTGCAAAAAAATGCATATTCCATGCAATGATAAAAATAAAGAAGTGAAATCCATCAATATGATTATAAACAAATAAAAATATCGATTAAAATGTCATATGATCTAGTTCGACATTTTCAACAGAACAAAACAAAGCTGTCTGGGGCCACAAAGCGATCGTCAGCAGCAAACATAACAGTATTAATTTATAATAATCAAAGTTTGTGACGGACTATTGGACTAGCCGGGATATACAGTGTGTTTTTGAAATAAACAAAAGTTTGTATTTCAAAGTTGAAACAAAACTTATATAAAACTAGCATGTTAAATTCTCTATTGCATAAATTATCAAATACTTTTATTATTTTACAACAAAATTTTATATTCAAGTGGTATATGTAGAATTTTTAATTATTATTTTGTTAAATATCTAATTTTAATTTCAAAAATATAGTATCTGGTTTTGAAAACTAATATAGATACATTAGATTAACTATATTATAGATGGAGACCCAACACAATAGTTTGTTATTTTAATGAGAAAGAAATTTTGTTTATAAACAAATTTGTGTTTAATTCAGTTTTTGAGATATAGGGGTGTCAAGTTACAAAATGTAAATAAAAATTATATTCAACTTTTTTTAATGTGCATAATATAACAAGTACGTATGGGCATTAAGCATTTATTTTATATTTGATTTGATATAAATACCCTTGAAATTTTTATTTTAAAATTAGAAAGAACAATGTGTATTATATTGTTTTGTTAAATAAGATATTATACCTTTTTAAAATAAATTATGTGTACAATACAAAATTTTATAACAAGAAATATATCTTTTGGAAGTAAATGAAGAACACCCCGTATATGAAACTATAGACAAACATAGAGCATGGTATATTTAGTGTTTAATGTACATAGATATTGGAGCTATGTACATGCATGTATACGCTATGTTATATATGTATTTATGTAGTAAACGTGGTAGCCATTAGCTTCGATCAGCTGGAAACCGCTAGCTGGCGTTAGTGTAGTCTCCTATGCCTGAGCTTTCGAGCTTTTGCCTGGTTACCTACTAAATGTTATGTAATACAACTTTAACACACATATTGCTAACCTATAAATACATCATGTAAAATTTTGTTATTGAACGCTTGTTTATATTTAATTATTTCGAGTTAACTTTTTCCGCTAGATGGAACTAATGTAGACAGGACTTGCTTGGCGAGAATTTGATTAGGTTTTTTATTTATTCAATCATATTTTTTCATGAAACTTTTGTAGAAATATTAGTAGTCTTATTGTAAATTAAATAGAAAAATTATTATATTAAACAACACTCGAATAATAAATTATAAATAACTAATAAAAATAGTAAAACTTTTTTTAATTTGATAATGTATATATGACAAGTTAAAAGTAATCTACTAAATAGAAAACATTTAGAATATGTTGAAAACTTATACGTTATAATAAAAATTCTCCGTGATAGTCTGCGAATATATGTCGATTCAAAAAGAGTTTTAAAAAATCTAAACTTATATTTGTCAATGCATTTACTTGCAAATATTGAAATACGTAGATAGATAAGAAAATGATTTATGAGATGTGCGCTTTTAAGAAGCAGATGTTTTATGAATGACAAAATTTATTGAAAACTTGTATAAGTTTTTCTTCTCTCACAGATGTTACGCTGATCCTTATCGAAATTGATATTTGCTATTAGAATTATCAAAGTTTTTCAAAACGTCAGAGTACGTACTAAAAACTTAACCATCTATTTTATATTTGTTTATATTTATAATAATATAAAAATGTTTAATATTATATTTATTTTAATAAGCACTAGCGGACCCACTGATATCAAGCAATATTAATTTTGTTCAATTTTTTCTTGCTTTTTCGTATTTAAGGCAAAAACTGTAGAGTGTAAAGTTCTTCAAAATCAAAAATTGCATTAAAATCTTTTTTATTATATAGATATTCAATTAATATTAAAAGTTAACAAATCATTTCAAAAAATCTTTATTCTAGTGTTTCACGGAACCCATATTTGCACAAATTTTATCTACCAACACCAAAATTATTTCTATATAATGTATTAATTGATTATAATTGAGTTACGTAAAAATTTGAGTAGTACAAATCTGAATTTATAAATTTGAAAGTTAAGTATATATATTATAAATTACATAAGTTTGTATATAGTTCTTTGTTTCAATTCTAGTTTAAAAACAAAAGATGTTTTGACACCGGTTAAAATAAAACTACAAAACATTTAACACTTTTGCCGACAGATAGCAGCACCGTAAGCTCAAACCCATTAAATTTCACATTATTTTGCATACATATTGCGTCCGATTTGTTGTTCCTATTTTCTGGACCATGCAAGACAGTTAACGTCACTCATCTTACCATAAATATCAAAAGAACCAATTCTTCAATCATTTAAACTGCTTTAACATACACGATTCTTTCTTGTATTTAAATCATCTTCATATGCAGTGAGTGTTTTTAAGATTTAGAGAATTGATTTAATAGTAATATTTACAAAACATGATGAGGTCAGTGTCAGACAATCTTTTCGTGCGAACAAACAAATTGCAATGCCTTTTTTGATCCGAATACTTGTTATGAGAATACAGTTTCAATTTTTTTCTTTGCTGTAAATAAAATACGTTAAATATGACAAATAATAGTATACTTTGCATACTATTAAAAAAAATTCGAGATATTATATAATTTTAAATTTAAATAAAGATAAGTTAAAAACAAATTTTTTACTACTTCTAAAAAAGTTCATAAATAACTGAAAGAAATCTGTGATTTGTAAATGCAAAGTCACAAAGGGCAATAAATTGATTTTATCTTCATTGCGCATCGATATTCGTCGCCATCTGGTGCTTGCTAATTATTAATTGATTACGCTCTTTAATTAAAACATAGGGTCCCTAATGAGTTTTAAAAGTTGTTGAAACTGAGTGCTATATTGACAGTGTATATACGTTATTTGACTTTGAATTTAATTGAAATGATACATCGTTAAAAGCTTAAAATCAACTTTTTTTTTATTTCATTTGAATTTGCTATATTTTACAATAATTTAAAACCAACAAACTTGTCATTGCTTTAGGTTTAGATACAAATGATATTTACAATAAAGAAATAGAACGTAGATATATTATTATTATTATTATTATTCGAAAGGTTGGTGTCAAAAAGTCCCAGAGCACTGCGGCCTAGTGGCCTATTGTACTGTCCCTTTGAACTATCTCATGTAAGAAGTCCTGTCTCTCTTATGAAATCCAGTATCTTGGTCCACGGTAATTTATGCACTGAGTCTCTCTCTATCTCATCTAGTCCAAACTTGTTGTATCTTTTTTGAGCTAGAGAGTCACAGTCGCAAATCAAGTGTAGAGGTGTTTCAAATGACTCTCCACATTTTCTGCATATTGGGCTATCGATTAAGCCCAGTGTGTGTTGATGCTTTGCCAGATGGCAGTGTCCACTCAAGATACCCATCATATCTCGGATACTTTTCCTACTTAGATTAATAATATCTAAAGCGTTTGGATTAATTCTATCCGGGAGAAATGTTTTGGTGTGCCTTTGTTCGGCAGTTTCCAGCCATTCTCCTGTATGTTTTTTATGCAGCCACTCCGTGACTGATTTCTTTGCGGTTTTATAGGGAATCCCGCACAATACGTAGGCATTATCTTGGTTAATCCTAGTACCGTCTTTTGCAAGAGTGTCAGCCATTTCGTGCTTGCCATCTGGTGCTTGCTAATTATTAATTGATTACGCTCTTTAATTAAAACATAGGGTCCCTAATGAGTTTTAAAAGTTGTTGAAACTGAGTGCTATATTGACAGTGTATATACGTTATTTGACTTTGAATTTAATTGAAATGATACATCGTTAAAAGCTTAAAATCAACTTTTTTTTTATTTCATTTGAATTTGCTATATTTTACAATAATTTAAAACCAACAAACTTGTCATTGCTTTAGGTTTAGATACAAATGATATTTACAATAAAGAAATAGAACGTAGATATAAGTTACAAGGTACCAAAATGAGTAACTAGATCATAAAATTAATAAATTTTTAATTAAAGGAATCCAAATTTTATTTAAATCAATGTCTTTACACTGATTGATGTAATCTTTTTTTATATAAATTTATAAATTTTTAATGTAATAAGTACTACATTTTTTTACTATGTTATTATTACAATTAGAAAATAAATATGTAATATTGAAAGTTATTTGCCGATGCATATAATATTCGTCTAAGGACATATGCATGTAACTAGTTTTTTGATTTAACACAAATGATAAACAAAATAAATCAAACAATAGTTATATATTACTCTAACACTTTTATAACAAAATAAATAAACATTTTTAACCTTTTTATTGTAATTTCAATATAATTTTTATCAAAACACATTAACACTGCAAACGGCAAAAAATATTCGCATTTAACAGTGCATTTAGATCCAGACTCGAGATTCCATAATTTACCATATTTCAGTTGCTTTCATGTCAAATGCTCATTTCATGCAGGAAACCGTTTATTTAATTTGAATTTCAGTATTTTCAGTAGGTACTTGAGACTCTCTGGCCCAACCTGCACGGCGCGGCGGTAACTAAAACTACACCAAGTTGTGTGTGAAGTAAATGTATGTGATATATAGCCTTTCATTTAAAATGTATGGAAAGCAATCTCTTTAAATAGAGAGGGCTGCGCGTTTTCTCGGACTAAGAGACCGAACGAAAAGAAAACTTCTAAAAACAACTTTTCTTGCTTTCTGTTCGCACGCGCGCCCAATGTTTGATGTGGTACTCGTACTTTAACGAAATGTAAACACGTTCTATTGGTTAGCATATCAGTTTAAATTTTTCACTAACTGAAACTACGATACGGTTGCTAAGTAATCAAAGCTTTTAATGAAAGAATAGACTTTTTCCATTTTACTAAAATAAATTTTCTGTTACAAATGTCTATAAATAAACAAAAGCCGTTTTATTTTTAAAAACATAAAACGGCTTTACGATATAGTATTAATTTTTATTAATAATCGACGTTTCGACGTACTCTATGTACATCAACATCAAGAAAAATTACACAAATGACATAGACAATAAATAAATTACTAGGTAACGAAATAAGTAACTAAATTATCTAATGTTTTTGATTTTTTTATTAATAATCGACGTTCCGACGTACTCTATGTACATCAATATCAAGAAAAATTACACAAATGACATATACAATAAATAAATTACTAGGTAACGAAATAAGTAACTAAATTATCTAATGTTTTTAAAATTGTGTATTAAATTATAACATATTGATAATAATAAATATTGAATTACGTAAAAATAATTAGATAATAGTTACCAGTTTTCAGTACTCAGTTCTGGAAAAAAATGTTTGTTGTTATTTTTGTTACATTAAACCAATATTGTACAAAAGTTTTAAAAATGAAAATATCTTCACTACACTTTTCTCTATCAAAATAATTTTCCACATATTTCCCAAGAAAACATATTTTTCTCAATGTTCACACATGTTTTCAAAACAAATTGAATTTTATTACTTGAAAAACAATACACGAATATCTTTCTCTGCATATATCAATAATGTTTTCTTTACATCAAGAAAGCTATGCTTATTTTAAATGTTTTCTGTTTTTGAAGTGGAAATAGAAAATTGAAGTTGATATTGCACTTTTAACTGGAAAACGAAAAAGACAATAGAAATGTAATTTAGGAGTATTTTTTTAATTTTTATTTTTATTTGAAAAGTGACAATTGTACTGTTATTTGTTATTTGAATTGTATTTATAAGCTGTTTTTGTTTTCAAATACTTCTGTATAGTAAAAATAATATATAATAAATTTTTTAAGTTCGATTTAAAAATCTGCATCTAATGGGTATAAAATATTTATTTTTATCATAGGCCCTAGGGCATATTTGGAAAAAACTAAATATGTGATATGTTTTTTGATATATTAGAAATTCAATATTTTGTTGTTAAAAAATGTATTTTTTTTTGCAATTATTCAATTTTGTTATTAAAAAGCCGCTTATTTTCACTAATAAAAACTTTCGATAAATAAATGATCTGTATAATAATTTATCTTTTTCAAGCATATGAAAAATATCATTAATTATACTAACAAATTGGTTTATAATAAAAAAAATATATATTTGAAATTTTAAGATCTTTGACATAATCAAAAAGTACAAATATATTTTATTTATTTTTTTATATGGGCATTTAATAAATATTTTTACATATCGATATATCAAAACTTCAACGAAAACTGACAAATAAAAAATAAATGTGTAATTGAATATCATTTTTTTTTCGTTCACATTAATCACGAAACTGTTTAATCAAATACGATTAAATTTACATTATAACTGGTAGAAATTTCTCTACAGTACAATATTTCACACATATTACTTACATGACATCATACGAAAGAAGCTGGCATTTCTACAATGGAAAAAAACAACAAGTACAAATGCACACGTTTAAATTGGTGTGGTCGTTGTCAGAAATCCATAGTGAATACAACCAGGCAATAAATTATAAAATTGACAAGATGACATTCAATAAAAAATTTATTCTCGCCTTTTGGCTGATAACCATTTTTAAAGTAATGCGTTTTTTTTATATTTTATTTTATTATACGTTTAGATATAGCACTTTTTATGTTCTGAAATAAAATCCCAAATTAATAATAAATTTTAAATTTATTTCTATTTTGTTTTACAAAATAAAATGAAAAAGTCAACTTAAAACAAATTTATATGAAACAAAAGTTTTATTTATTGTTTTAATTAAAATTAATAACTTTACTTATTAAAAATATTAATAATACGAAATCTAAATTTCTAATTTGATAAAGTGATTCAATAATACTGTCTTTGAGAAGTTATAGTTGTACGAATATCTATTAAAATAATTATTTTTTTAAATGTTGGTTTTAATTATCATTCAATCTGCTTAATTTTATTTTATTTTTTTTTTTATTAATTTTAGCACTGTAACCAGAGGTCATTAGCGCTTTCAGTATAGTATCTACATTTTATGTTTATTTACAGTATTTATTTTATAATATGTATATTTTATTTGATTATTTATATTTGTTCATAAAGATTAATATCTTTTAGGTATTGTATAATGCTTTCATTTTTGTTCTTATCTTCTGTTAGGGCTTCTTTAATTTTTGATGGAATGTTATTTTGTGTTCTTTCGTTAGTATATTTTTGGCATTCAGTTAATATATGTTCAACTGTTTGGTGTTTGTGCTTAATTTTATTTGTTTCAAATTGGTACATATTAAATAAATACACCTAATTTAAAATTGTTTGGATTCTTTATAATAGGATCATCTAGTAAAAATTCTAATCAGTAGTTTTTAATGTATTATTTATCTCTTTCTATATTATTTTAATTATTATATTTATATCTAGTTCGTTAGTCTTCACTTAATTCAGGAAAGATCTGACTTAATATTTTGTGTAAGGTTAGAGATATGACTTTAAAATATGGTACGAAAAAAGAATTTTAGTAACTTTAATAATGTTTTCTATGTATTTGTTCACTTTATTCAAAAATAAAAAAGTACTTATTTTTTTTTTATTTTAACTAGTTTAAAATATAAAAAAAAAAACAAATTTACTGGGTGACCCCATTATTGTAAAATATAATAAAATTTTTAATAAATAATTATAATTTTAAAGTAAGTAATTTTAAAAAATGAATTAATATAGCTAAAGTAAGGTATAATAACAAACAGAGTATCTCTTTTTTTCCAACTGATTTATTTTATCAGTTCTAATCTGGCGACGATCTGAAAGTCTAAAAGTTTATGTCACTGTCTCAAAACCCTTTCAACGAAAAGGGTTCATAATTAACCATCCATTTTTCCTCTAAAGTGTCTGGATCCTTCGTGCCTCTGCTGTCAAACAGGTTAGATTTGTCAAATAAGTTAGTTAGGCTTCACTTAAGTTACGGTTAGAATACCTCCTCGACAAGATTTTTATCAAACAAAACAGCATCGCCACGAAAGACAAATGATGTCTCGTTGGATTTTTAAAGAGCTTGACACGACGGCTAGCGGCTATTGATTTTGATGGGGAGATTTCTCGAATATAAATTATAAAATGCGTTTTGTTTAATATCGTTGTATTTATTTGTAGGCATCTTATGATTGTTTTTTTTTTATATATAATTTTAGTTTTGTTTTTAGTAGTTAATTTTTTATTGTCTCACGTGTTGACAATTATCTATTTCCTTTGGTCGTTGAAGAATGATGGATGATAGTTATTTGACCATATGGTAGGCTGGCTACTGTCTTTTGTTTTTCTAGAGGGTTATTTATCATTGATTGAAGATGTTAATATTAATATTATGAAATGAAATGATGATGACTTTTGATTAAATCGTTTGAATATGTTGAATTTAAAAGTGTTTTTAATACATTATGAAATGACATTTACAAAATTATAGTTATAATATGAATTTAATATATGTATATATATATATATATATATATATATATATATATATTGGCATTTAAATGTTTATAATTTCTTTGTTATAAAATTAATATACACTATCAATTTAAATTTCCAATAACATATCAATATTATAAAAACTTGAATGTGCCTATTCTACTATAATTTTTTTTTCTGTTATCTTAAGTATCAACTTTACTAATATAATCGTTATTTTAAATTAATAAATTCATCAAACTAACATAACAAATAATTATTGAATAACCTAAAAATTTTTCATTTCCTCTGCACTAATCATCCAACTCATCTTCCGAACACCCAATGACGCTGTCAAACACTCGCGGCGTACGAGAGAGCACATTGCATCTAAATCTATTGCACACGGGTAAATATTGATTAATTACTGTAATTGAGTGGGGACCACACACTCATCTACAAACACACATTCATCCACACACATATATGTGATTTCCGGGGAGAAATAGTGCATCGTCACGACAGCCACTGCGTTTGAGTGCACTCTTCGCCGGATCAACACGACCGGCCCTGTCTTCCGATCCTCCTAGCTATATTGGACAAAATACGGTATCTTTGTCCTGCTTGCTAGCGGGTGTATAGAATTTACTTTGTTTAGTGTTGTTGCTGGTTATTGACAAGTTAGTTTGTTGTCTAATGAGTGATTGATGAGTTTAGAGCAATTTTTAAGGGTAATTTTGATGAATGAGAGAGACGATAGAATTTTGCTTCAGCAGTAATAATTTAGATATTAATTAGTTTTTTAACTAATACTTTTATAATATATGTGTATTCTTTTAAGTGATACTGCCCATAACAATAACTATTAAGTTTTTAAAATGTAACTCACGATTTTTACTAATCACAACTATTTAAAACTTTAATTAAACTATCTGCATAGAGGAAAGAGTTTATGCTTTATCCTATTAGGTACATGGCGTAATTGTATAAGTGTGTATGTATGTAATTACTCAGTTGTAATAGAAATTACATTGCTGTTGATATTATATCGTGCAATTGTCAAATTATAAGTCTTTTAAAATGTCATTCGTGTCATGCCAAAAAATTATTTTTTTTCTATTGTGCAGTTGTTAAAAAGTACATTATTTTATCACATGTAATGACTATAACTCAGATTTACGGCACTTGCCTACGATTTGTGTCGCAAAGTTCATTTCATGTTTGTGATTTATAACCATTGTAATATGATCGTTGAATAATATACTATAAAAATATACGCAATTTAATGACAATGAAAATGCGAACATTTTATTCCACATAAATTTTCTAAATCTTGTTAATCTATTGACATTTCAATTATTTTAGGAAATTTCGCAAAGTTTTGAAAACTATTGTTACAAAATTATACCAATTAAAGTCCTAATAAAAATACTGTTTCAATTCAAATCAATTAATTTTTTTTCTAATAGAATCGAAATTCAATGGCGTGTTTTATTTTGCACACCAGGTCACTAAGATAAGAAAACAATTGAATACTCATTACCTTCAAATTAATCTGTACGTTATCTCATATGCTCGACAAGAAATACTTAATGATATATTTTTTTATTTCTTTCAATATCGATTCAGCTTATTGAATTTCATTTAGCTATTACCGTTAGAGATAAGAAAATTGATAGACAAAAAGCTTTTGGCATAAAGGTTATTTTGCTAAATCAGACTTTAGAAAAATGTTCAATCATTTATTTAATTTAATTTTTTGTTTACATTATAAAAAAAATTACATTTTATCAATTGTTGCAATTTGGAATAAGAAAATTTTAATTTAATATAAGTATTACTGTTAAACATAGGAACTGCGTTATTTATTTTAAACATAAACTTTTTTTTTTACTACTTGTGTTTGTAACAATTTTAAAGTTTAAATTTAAACTTAAAAATGTATTAAAATTTGTCATATAATCCGAAAATGACGAATCTGAACTTGATTTATTTTAGATGTGCGCCGTTCGCTTGCTCAGTGGGTCGTTCAAATTTTGTAATTGTATCTCTTCCCAGACCATACATGCGATTTGCACCAGAGTTTTATAGTAGGTTCTCTTAATACTCAAGATGGATATTTTGTTTTTATTTTTCTTCAGTGTTGCCAACTTTAGCAGAAAGTAATTATTGAAATTTATATAATTTTTTGTTAGCTACATACAATATCTATTCGAGATCAAATTTTTTAAGAAAAACTTGTCTAATGGCCGCAAAAATTTAATAATTTAAGTTTTTGTACAATGTTTTCATGTTTCCGGAAAAAATCATTCTTATATTATTTTAATTAGTCATTGTCCTGTTAGTAGAGACAGGCTAATACTCCTATTGGCTATTATAAAATTTTATTAAAACATTTAAATATTTGCATACCATACATGGCTGTGTTAATAGTTATTTTGCTTCTAGCAGTTTTTTTACAATGTTCTGAAAAACAATTACAAAATTAATTCCGATTTAATTTTAACAACACAAATAAAATTCATAAACATACCAACCAACGTTAAGAACAATAAAAAAAAGCAACAATGCAATAAATCCAACAATAGCCACAAGCAGCAAAGCATTCAGTGCTCAGTTAATTAAAATTAATTGCAATAGCGAAAAATCCTCGATATAATAGAAGTAGCTAATCTGATGTCACACATTAACAAGACAATTGCCAGTCAGTCGAGGCAGTGTGTATGAAAGAAATGTGCCTCGACGACAGATTTTAAATGATTCATTAGCATTTATTAAAACAAAAACGAAACAAATACTTCGTTGTTCAGTTGTTGAAACATCTGAATGTGCGCGTCTTGTTCCTATAGCATATAGCTCTTGTTTACTACTTAACAAATAGAGACAGATGCTTTCGTATTATAAACGGCAATAAATGATTGTTTTAGTTATTAGTTTCAATGATATTTTGATGAGCATTGTTAAGAATTTAATTGAAAATGATTGTGAATATAATGTTTGTTTTATAATTGTTATGATGTAAACATGTCGTAAATGTAAGCCTGATGTTATTTATATTTATAGTTATGCAATGTAAAAAAAAATAGTTTATGTTTATATATTTTTATTAGTATATATTTTATTATTTCTAATAAAATATTATTAAAAAATATTAGTTAATGTAAATTTATGCCCAACAACACATTCCGATGTATTTTAAAATGTCATATATTATTATAAAACTCAAACAGTGAATTCAAATTTTGCTTATAATAATATTAAAATATTTTATTCTACATAATTTGAGATAAATTATATTATTTAAGATATATTCATTAAATTAAACATACCTTTTCAAAAAAATTGTTTTCCTAAAAATAAATATGTAAAATTAGAATTATTTTTTAAGGAAATAAACAAATATGTTGTCGAAAATTCAATATATTTTCTAATATTATTAAATAATATATTTATTATCTACAGCTTTCTTGATAAGTAATGTTGTTTATTGATCACGTTAATAATTTTTCAATTATTACTCAACATCTATCGTACAGATGTAAAAAGCTTAGTATTCGACTCGCATGTAATAATTATTACTTATTTGGATAAATAACAACAGTTGCCTACAGTTTATCATACACTTTTTTCTCACGAATAATAATTATTATTACATTAGTAATTAATAATTATTTTCATATTTAGTACGACAGCAAGTACTAAAGTACTGGTTCCGTGATCATTCATTTAGATACTTTTTGAAACTGTAAGTTATGTGTTCTAATGAGGCAGCAACGAGTTCCGATCAAGAAACTAAACTACTGATATTTTATGACAAACAATTGATCAAACTGATGTATTCTGTTTTGTTTAATTAATGCCTGGATTCAAACCCTGGTTTAGTATCAGTAATATTATTTTTTAAATAATTTACCCAAACTTACGTGTATAGATAGAAAACATAAAATTTTGTTATGAAAACTTATCTATACATTTTCATTATATTGTAGCAAAGTAAGCTAGCCAGGACCCGTCTGTTTACCACAAATGAATAACCTTGACCGCGCGACGCCTACCAGAAAGTTCTATATGTTTACGAATCGGGCCAGCTATGGAATATTCTACAGGCAACCAGAGTTGCTTTCTCGAGAACACGATGGCCATATAAAAACACAGCGAATGCTAAAGTCAAGACAGTTCTTACGCAAACCTTAAGCTTGAAACAAGTTCACTTCGAGTGCAACAGTTATATAAATAGTGAAATAAATATTTAGTGTTAGTTTGATTACTAGTGTTTAAGCTTATAACCATTTAGTTTATAGTTATATTCATACTTTTATATTTTTATATTTACGTTCTATATTTAATCGTTTTAAATAATAAATATCTAGTTAATAAGTGCATACTTGTGTTTTATTTAATTATCTCGTAAAAAGACGAACGAAACGCATTACAATTGGTGTCCGGTGTGAAGTACGAGATAATTTTAGAAATAAATAATAACGTAGAATTAAAAACGCGTAAAATATTGTGAAAATGGCTACAAAACAAGTTAGTTTGAATGAGTTGAAAATTCAACAACTGAAACAAGAACTCGAAGAACGTGAATTAAGCGCAACAGGGGCTAAAACCGTGTTACAAGAACGACTTAGAAAAGCCATACAAGATGCTGGTCAGAATCCTGAAACATATCTATTTGAAATACCAGCGGATATAAGCGCACTGATGAGAAAAATGGAAGAAAATTTAACAAAAAATATAACAGAGAAATTTGCAGAAAATTCTAGAAAAACAGAAGAAAATTTAACAGAGAAATTTGAAGAAAATTCTAGAAAAACAGAAGAAAAAATAACAGAGAAATTTGAAGAAAATTCTAGAAAAACAGAAGAAAATTCTAGAAAAACAGAAGAAAATTTAACAGAAAAATTTGAAGAGAATTCTAGAAAAATGGAAGAAAAAATGACAGAGAAATTTCAAGAAAATTCTAGAAAAATGGAAGAAACTTCTAAAATTACAATAGAACAATTGAAAACAGAAGTAAATCGTAACATAGAAGTTATTAAAAGTAACATCTCTGAATTAGAAGATCAAGTTAAAAATAATATTTCCGAGTTAAATAACAAAATACAAGTTGAAAATAATGAAATTAAATCTGATATATGCGCATTGGAAAATAAAATCAGAGCCGAAATGGAAAATAAAATCAGAACCGAGATGCAAAACCAGATTGAAGCAATTTCGAGTGCTACATCCGCCAACGGTATTATGATGAAACAAGAAGCTGGTCAACCAAGTCCTGTCCCGAAACTACCAACTTACGATGGGAAATCATCATGGGAAGAATACTTGACACTGTTCGAGACGACAGCAATAGTCCACGGCTGGTCTGATTCAAGAAAGGCACAAGTATTGAGTTTGTCTCTACGTGAGAATGCACTACGTGTATTACAAAGTGTGCCGTTGAGAGACCGTACGGACTTTAGCCAACTAGTCGAGCAATTAGAGCTACGATACGGACATAAGCATGTAAAAGGGTTGTACCTAACACAGTTAGACAATCGTGTTCAAAAGGCGAACGAAACATTGCAAGAATTCGAAGCCGACATTGTTCGCTTGATACGAATGTCTTATCCAACGGCTCCAGATGACATCTACGAAAACCTGGCAATTAATAAGTTCCTGAATGGAGTTCGCGACCCAGAGCTACAACAAGCCGTTAAGCTAGCCCATCCTCAGACGGTTAACGAGGCATTAACGCAAGCACTCGAATTTGAGGCCATCAAGGCATCAACACGGGGCCACGCTCGAGTTCGTGCAGTCAACAGCCATGAGGAGGAGGAACACCATAATGGCTCGATTGAACAAATCGTGCAACAAGTACTGCAAGCACTGAAAAATCAGAGGAGACAACCTCGCTGTTGGAACTGTGGCGAAATGGGGCATATTAGACGCCGGTGCGGAAAGCCCCAACAGCCACAGGAAAACTAAAACGGGTTGATGGGAAGGGGCAATCTTCAACCCGCCGTACACAAGCCCCACGTAATGCACGAGTGGCCATAATTAAAAACTGTTTAAAGAGCGTGTTCATCGATGGTGTTGTTAATGGCAAGAATGTTCTTCTTCTATTAGACACGGGAGCCACGAAGACCATCGTGAAGACAGGAATGATCAAAACCAAAAACAAGCTGTTACCGACCAACTGGAGACTGCGCACAGCAACTGGAGACTTGGCCAATGTGTGCGGCGAGTTGGATGCCCACTTTACCATCGGTGGCACCAGCTTTTTACATCGAGTGCTGGTTGCGGATATAGAAGAAGAAATCATTCTTGGAATGGATGTGATGACAACGCACGGTTTTGAATTAAATCTGAAGCTAGGAATCGTGAAGATTCATGATGAAGAAGTTGTTCTACATCAGCGAGAAGACACGATGGCACAAGCAGTTTTGCTGAACGACATTGAGCTACCACCACGCAGCGAAGTATTTGTGGAAGCAAAACTAGACCGTCCGATTCCGGAAAAACAAATCATTATGTTGGAACCAAGATACGGTGACAAGGGTCCGGATAAAGGAGTGCTGATTGCAAAAACTATAGTTAGAAATACGAAGAGCATTCCAGTACGGCTGATGAATATCAACAATTATTCCGTAACATTACGTAATGGAACGTCGATTGGTTGCTGTTCGTCACCGTCATCTATCGTCCGACAAATTAATAGCTCGGCAACCACGTTAACTAAATTTCCGGAACATCTGAACAAAACGGTCATGAGTGCTTGTCAAGAGTTAACAAAAGAAGAACAACACAAAGTTAAAGATCTATTGTGCCGTTACCAAGATATATTCAAAACCGAGGGTGGTCGTACTGGTCGAACCAACATTGTTCATCATCGAATCGACACTGGTGATGCGAGACCTATACGCCAAACTGCGCGAAGACTACCACTGGCGAAACGTGAGGAGGCCGAACAAATCATCCAAGACATGGAAAAGGATGATGTGATAGAAACCTCAAACAGTCCATGGGCGTCGCCAGTGGTTCTGGTGAAAAAGAAGGATGGGTCAACACGATTTTGTGTTGATTATCGCCTGTTGAACAATGTAACAAAGAAAGATAGCTACCCGCTGCCAAGAATAGATGATACCTTGGACACGCTGGCCGGATCAAGAATATTCTCGACTCTGGACCTGAAAAACGGTTACTGGCAAGTTGCCATGGATCAAGGAGATCGAGAGAAAACAGCGTTTAGTGTCGGATCGGGACTGTGGCAGTTCAAAGTAATGCCGTTCGGACTCTGTAATGCTCCGGCAACCTTTGAGAGGCTGATGGAAAATGTCCTGAATGGACTATCCTGGAAAACGTGTCTAGTATATCTAGACGACATAATTGTGATTGGAAAGTCCTTCGAGGATCATGTGAAGAATTTGGAAGAAGTGTTCCAACGGCTGCGACATGCCAATTTAAAGCTGAGTCCCAAGAAATGCTACCTTTTCCAGAAAGAAGTACACTACCTCGGCCACGTTGTTTCCGGAAAAGGAGTAGCTGTTGATCCGGAAAAGACACAAGCTGTCAAAGAATGGCCAGTACCGCTACATAAACACGAACTCAGAAGTTTCCTTGGTTTGTGTTCCTATTATCGACGGTATGTCCTAGGATTTGCCAACATAGCCAAACCACTTACACGTCTAACCGAAGATGGTCGTAAATACAATTGGGATGAAGACTGTCAGAATGCCTTTGATACCCTGAAACAGGCCCTAGTGGGTGCACCAGTCTTGAGCTACCCTCTTCAGGAAGGCAAATTCATATTGGATACGGATACGAGCAACGTAGGCATTGGCGGAGTCCTGTCGCAGATTCAGGAAGGACAGGAAAAGGTCATCGGCTATTACAGTAAAGGACTGTCAAAGCCCGAACGCAATTACTGCGTAACTCGGCGAGAATTACTGGCAGTAGTGAAATCCATCGAGCATTTTTACAAATACTTGTACGGCCGCAAATTCTTGCTGCGGACCGATCATGCTGCCCTCAAATGGTTGCTGCGATTCAAGAACCCAGAAGGACAAGTGGCACGATGGATTGAACGATTACAAGAATATGACTTCGACATTGAACATCGCGCTGGCAAAAGTCACTGTAATGCCGATGCCTTGTCAAGAAGACCATGCTTGCCGGATTGTAAAAGTTGCTCCCGAATTGAGGAAAAAGCGACCACTCTCCTTAGGACGACCGCCGTTGATGACGACTGGCAAATAGGGAATATTAGCCACGAACAAGATATGGACACTGATTTAAAGCACTTAAAACGGTGGAAAACGATAGATCAACGGCCAACTTGGGAAGAAGTGGCACCACATAGTCGCACCCTTAAATCGTATTGGTCGCAATGGAACTCGATCGTACTTAGGAATGGGCTCCTAATGAGGACTCTGGAAAATGAAGAGGGATCCCAGGAAAAATTGCAGCTACTGGTTCCGAGAAACAAGGTTTCGGATGTACTGCGACAACTCCACGACGGGACCTCTGGGGGGCATTTAGGAGTCAAGAAAACGATCGAGAAAGTGCGAGAACGATTCTATTGGGTCGGATGCCACGAAGATGTGAAAATGTGGTGCAGAAAATGTGTAACATGCGCTACAAGTAATGGCCCGCATAGAAAACGTAAGGCGCCAATGCGACAATATAACGTTGGCAGTCCATTCGAGCGAATAGCCATTGATATAGCTGGTCCTTTCCCGATGAGTGAGCAAGGAAACAAATTTATCCTGGTAGCCATGGACTATTTCAGTAAATGGGTAGAGGCGTATGCACTACCAAACCAAGAAGCTACCACAGTTGCCGAAGTCCTAGTGAAAGAGCTCTTTAGTCGATTCGGCATACCAATGGAATTACATTCCGATCAGGGACGAAACTTTGAATCCAACATCTTCCAGGAAGTTTGTCGGTTACTAGGAATACGGAAGACTAGAACGACTGCATTACATCCGCAGTCTGATGGCATGGTAGAAAGGATGAACCGCACAATGGGTAAATACCTATCAAAAGTCGTCTCCGACCATCAAAAAGACTGGGACCAATACATTCATCTGTTTCTATTGGCCTATCGTTCATCCGTGCACGAAACCACTGGACAAACCCCTGCAAAAATTTTTTTTGGACATGAGCTACGCCTGCCTTGTGATTTAAAATTCGGCTGTAAACCTGGAGAGGACCTGGCCGGAGAAGACTATGTCGACAACCTACGAAAGAAGATGGATGAAATACATCAACAGGTTCGTTCCAACATACAGATCGCAAGCGATCGGATGAAGGACGGCTACGACATTAATGCTAATATGGGAGGTTATAAGCCAGGAGACTTAGTCTGGCTCTACAACCCGCAACGTCGTCGGGGACTGTCTCCTAAACTGCAACGCTGGTGGGAAGGGCCGTATCAAATCATAAAAAGGATTAACGATGTCATATACCGGATCCGCAAGACGCCCAATGGAAAACCAAGGGTCATCCACTATAATCGTCTAGCCCCGTTCGCTGGGCAAAACGAGGAAGATCCTAATATCGAAGAAGGCCACGTCCACCAGTTACGGAGCGAAGAGGTGGACTTCGAGCAATTTATGTCCTCTTACGCTGCAGGTCGCAAGGCCCGTCATGGCGTCACCCGAGAAGTTCAACAGGACCTGTTCACCGTACCCGAGGACTATGCACTTGCACATTGCGTCGCTCAGGACCTGCAAATGTCCAGAGGGATTGCTACCGTTTTCCGCAAGAAGTTTGGTGGGATCACCGAGCTACGGGAACAGCTGCCTGCTGTTGGGGCCGCATTACATCTGCAAAGGGAACACCGCAACATCTACTACCTGGTTACAAAGGAACTGTCTCGAAAGAAGCCCAGTTACCAATCAATGTGGAACACACTGCAGACGTTACGCGAGCTACTCCTACGGGACAATATCCTAAAATTGGCGATCCCCAGAGTAGGCTGTGGCCTTGACGGTTTAGATTGGCGAATTATTAGAAATATGCTGGAGACTCTTTTCCAGCATACCGGCATTGACATTCTTGTTTGTAGCTTCAATCCTCTGGAAAACAAGAAAGCCGAAAAGACCGTGGAATGCTACTTTTATCATACCTCCCACTGCGCTCGCGGGACCACGTGTCGATTTCGCCATGGCCCCTCACCAATAATTTATGAGTGTCCCGGGACGGAACACTCTAGGGAGGGGGCAATGTAGCAAAGTAAGCTAGCCAGGACCCGTCTGTTTACCACAAATGAATAACCTTGACCGCGCGACGCCTACCAGAAAGTTCTATATGTTTACGAATCGGGCCAGCTATGGAATATTCTACAGGCAACCAGAGTTGCTTTCTCGAAAACACGATGGCCATATAAAAACACAGCGAATGCTAAAGTCAAGACAGTTCTTACGCAAACCTTAAGCTTGAAACAAGTTCACTTCGAGTGCAACAGTTATATAAATAGTGAAATAAATATTTAGTGTTAGTTTGATTACTAGTGTTTAAGCTTATAACCATTTAGTTTATAGTTATATTCATACTTTTATATTTTTATATTTACGTTCTATATTTAATCGTTTTAAATAATAAATATCTAGTTAATAAGTGCATACTTGTGTTTTATTTAATTATCTCGTAAAAAGACGAACGAAACGCATTACAATATTATAGCTAAATACAAATTACGTAGAGTTACGTTTTGCGACAAATAAATTGCTATTTATATTAAGATTTCTTTTATTTCCATTTTTAATTAAATTGCTAAAACTGAAAAATCACAAATATTGTATTGTATACTCGTATTATATATATAAAAAAAAACTCATTTAACAATTTTACGTTTTATATCATAAAATAACTAAAAAAAATAAAAATTAAATATATTTTGTTTTATTTCTATTTTAAAACTGAAGCAAAACTAATATATGTCTCGGAGAACAATATCCTATACATTTTGAAAATGTCTTTAAACGGTCATTTGTATGATATAGGGCAGACGACACAATATGCGTGTTAAACGAGGCTGGTAGCAGTTAACTAAATCCAAGCATTCCACACTCTGTATTGACCCCGGGTGTAGACCCCCGGCATAACTTCCATTACTTCTAAATTGGCTCATGAATCGTAAAGGCTGTGCCACACTTTACCCGCGACACGAGCGCCCGTTCGGGGAGATCAGTAAAGACCTCACGCGTGCTCAAACGACGAAAACGACCGACTAAAATTAGAATTCGATTTCGCAGTTGGCTGCAAAGAAAAACAAGTTTTGCTATTGCGTTTGTTAAAATGAAAATGACTATCAACATTGCCCATGATGACACTCTTTTGTACCTTTGCGTTTTCTTTTTTTCTTTTTCACGTTTTCGTTTTTTTCTGATGCGAATTTTACGTGGATAAATATCTATCAAAGTAGACTATGGATGATGTTCTATTTTGTTTTCCACGTTTTTTCGGTTGTCTTTTGTTTTAGGATGGATGTTTAGTTTGATTGATCATTTGATTGGAATCTTGCGTTATTCTTTTGTTAATTGCTTCAAACAGGATGCAGTACTTTCAATCAATTTATAAAGAAAAAAGGAAATAGTAAATATTACAAGTAAAACCATCAAAAATTAGAGAAATTATTCTCAAAAAACTTTCGGAATAAATGATATGTTTTAATTTCATTTTTAATTTTAAATATAAGCGAACTATTTTAGAATTTATTTATAACAAAATGTCTGAAACAAAATAATAATTATAAAGTGAAGTTGGAAGTTTTCAAGAAGAAAAAAAAAATGAATAACAAGTTTAAAAATAGCGTTTATCGAAGCAATACTGTATAATTAGAAAGTTTTGAAATTCTAGAGAAAAGTATAAGCAAAATAAGTAACATATTTTGATACTTATACAAAAGTTTACGCGATCTTGTTAAAGATTTCGTATTTGCGAGAAATTTATATAAAGTTATCAGCAGAGGCCAGATAGCATAAATCAAAGTTTTTATTGTTCCCTTGTCGATACAAATGAAAAACAAAAAATTTAAATTCTTAATAAACTGATTACTTAACTTTCTGTGCTTTTCCGCTTTAACTATACCAAAGTTTACTAATGAAAAAAAAGTTGCTGCGTATTTTTAAAAGTAAATATAAAATTTTTGTATTTTTTAAATTAATACAATTTTTAGAAAAAATACAAACTTTATATTGTTTATTTATATCTTTTAAAATACAAATTTAGTTACATTATACAATAATTATTAATTAATAAAGCTGCAAAGAAGTTTCTATTAATATTTAAATTTTATTTATTTATTCATCCGATAATTGTTTAAAAAAACGGACACAAAATAATAAAAAATTGAAGAACAAAAAAACGAATTAAACTTTTCATTTTTAATACAAATCTCATTCACACTTCTCCACTTATCTCGAAATTAGTTTTATATTTAGTCCTATGTTTAGCTTGTAAAAACACAATAAAAATTTGTTGAGAAACATTAATAATCTAAATTTTTGGCTGCATTAAAATCAACAACACCTAATAAAACTAAAATGCAATGGCGTCTATAATTTAATAAATAGTTTAGTTTAGAATCACTAGCGCTGCGATAAAACAACACTTATTTTTGTATTAGTTAGAATTATAAATTTAGAAACAAATTTCAACTTGGATTCAAATAAAAAAAAGAATGAAACAAAAAAAATATACAAATTGTATTAATAAAACTACTATTTGAACAAAAGTAAATCATATCAACTATTTCAACAAATTTCTCTAATGCAATAGATTATTTAAAAATTTCTTTATTTGCGTGAGAATATCTTCATGTTGATTCTCGCCACCAGCATCTTTGTCTATAGATATAAACGAACCAGTACGTAAGTATAGTATATGTATATGCATATAATATAATATATAGCAGACCCTGTTTCAACCAATTTGTTTAAATTGACATAATTGGTCATGGCTGATTGAAATCGTGGTTAAATACTATCTGTTTGTTTTTGAAATTGATCTCAATTGGAATTTCTACAGGTCAATCACGTATCGACATCACAGCCGACCAGTTTATTATTCTTTAACGACTAGATAATGTTTCTATATTTGTTTCAAATTGGAAAATTTGTTTGGTTAGAAATGGAAAATATAATAATAAAACGTTAATGCTGTATAATATTTATTCACTTTTCTTCAAATAAAAATATTTATTTGTTTTGCTCAGGTTTTTTTATATATAAAATAAAATTATAGTATTGATAGTTATTTTATTTGTACAAACACTTTTGTTTTATATAGAATATCTCTTGGAAAATTGCTGAGATTAAACAATTGTCATTATTAAATTAGGTAGTTATTGAACAATAAAAATTACGTTGAAAATAAGAATGAATGATAAATATTAATAAAGTTTAACAAAAAGTTTTTATACAGTAAAAAATATATTAAATTGGTGTTAAAAAATAATAGTATTTTTTGTGTAAAAATTTCTGTTTTAAAACTGACAATAATTTTGTTTATAAATTATACTTTAGAATACTGTCAAAAATGTTGATGTTATCAATTTAGTGTTCGTCTGATAATACCAGAAAGTATATGTTTTTGAAATTTTCTTCTAGTATTTCTAAAGCATACATAAGAGGTATTATAAATAAGAATGAAACAAAAGTTGCTTGATTGGATAGAAATATTTGGCATAATTGTGATGTGTATATACTAGTATAATTTTTACAATATTTTTGTTGTGTCAAAATATTCTTACTGTATATATCAGTTTAGTTTATTGATAAAAATATGTTAATAATATAAGTAATAAAATGTACTTATTAAATTACTAGCATATTTTTCATTAATAAAATAAACTGATACAAACATTTTGTTAAACTTTCATACCCATTAAAAATGTAAACTTTGTTCGTTCTAATGCAGTTTTCATATTTTTAATAATAATAATAGGAGTAATAATTTGAAAATAATAGCTGATTAGTTTCAGCAACTTCTTATGAAACTATTTACATAATCATTTGTTATATATTGTTAAAAAAATCAATAAATATTTGAAAAATGGAAATTATTATTATTATTATTAACAAAGCATAGTAAAAAAAATTCAGAACTCATTACATTAAAATAAATATTTAAAAAGTTTTAAAAAATTTAGTAATCTATAGTTACTTGTAAATATTTTGTTATCTAGCTAGTAACTTGTTTCTATGTTTTGTTTGTTTATTATTTATGACATTTGTATATATTTTTTCCTGATGATTATATATGTTTAGTATATCGAAACATCGAATTTTAATATAAAATAAAACACAACTAAAATCTAAAGTTTTTTTTATTTTATTATTAACAATATTCAGTTTACTTGAAATATACAAATAAAATATAAAATAATTTTTTGCTTTATTTATCTCTTCTCAAAGAAAGAAACCTATGATTTGTAACAAGAAATAAGAAATATTTTCTAGTAATCCAAAACAATCTAATGTACTACTGGAATCTATAAATATGCAAAGAACATTCTTTGTAATTCCTTTTCTCTTAGAAAACCCATTTATTAGCACAATCAGCAAAAAACTATCACATTTTCCCATCAACTTCTCCAATCACAAGCAGCATGCATGTGCATAAAACATTAGTATTCACCAAGTTGTGTGTCTCTTTTTATTCGACGCGTTGAATATTTTTCGAGTGCCTAACGTCTTTAATTCATCCGCGCGTATTGGCTAATGAAAGCGATGGTAATTATCCATACGGACAAACAAGCATCATCAACAAATGGAATTCACAGTGCTTGATTTAAGTTTACGCTAATTAATCTATGCCTAATGGAGTACCATTGCTTTATTCTGGTTCTTCTGTCCTAGTTTATTTCTAGTCACGTGCTATACGATGAAGACCACACAGCAACAGGCCAGATTGTATTAGTAATACTTACATGTAACTGGAAGATTTAACAAGATGTTTTCTATTGGTTTTTAAAACTTATAAATTAGTTAAATTAGAATTTATTAGTTTTAAGTGTTTAGCAAAAAGATAAGTTCTCTCGTACTTGGGGGCATGTTTATAAGGGTAGATTACCATAAGATTGAATCAAAAACACATTATTATTTGTATTGCTATGTTTGAAGGCAAACAACTTATTAAAATAAAATTAACTTGATTTATAAGTACGTAACATAGCATTGTCAATTTAAAAAAATATAGAAAATCAATTGCACTCAGAGTGAATAAGTACAGAATTGGCCAATCCAATGTTACTTATCTGAATATTACTAAAAATGTTGATAAATACATGTCAGCTGTTAATGTAATTTCATTGTTATCTAACCAAAGAATTGCAAAATTAATTAATTAATGAATTAATCGTGAAGTATAATAAATAAATTGTTTGTTTAAAAATTACTATTGCTCCAAAGCATTTGTAAATTATGGTGTAACAATTTTGTAAGTTTTGTTTAAAAAATTTAATAAAAACAAATAATAGTATACTATATTACAATAGAACAATTATTGATTATTTTAAAAACATAATATTTTCTAGAACATATGCCCTTCAAATGTAACTGTTGTCAAACTAAACAGTAAATTAAACTACATAAAATTTTTATAAAAGTTATTTGTTTTATAAAATTTGTATTTCTATGAATAAATACACATTTAGAGTTTAAAAACATTATTTACATTTGAATTAAAATTAGGTATTCAAAACAAAATTTTCCAGTTATGACATAAGACATTGCAAATTTAATTAATAATTATTCAAACAAAAACATTTTAATTCCAACAATTCAAAAATATTTTTTATTTAGTTTATTTTTTAGTTTACTAACAACAATTCTTTTAACTACCCGGTACCAAAAATAATAGATTTTTATTATTATATTTTATCTCACTCGTATTACAACTACTGCTTTATATTAAATCTCTAAAAAGTGAAATTGCAAAACTTGAAACCATTCTGGAACTGAACATCGTAAAATACTATGATACAATTGCGGATTTTCTGAAATTTAGATAAAAACGACATTTTGGAATGATTAACAAAAATATGAAAATTTAACAAACTGGAAAACTGTGTATAACTTTTTTAGTTGAAGCAAAAAAATAATACTGATACCTTAGAGATTATATATCGGCAAAAGATAATATTAAAAAAATTTATTATTATTAATAACTGTTCATTTTGTAATAAATAAAAACAGAAAATATTTAACAGGTTTATTTACAAAAAAAATTAACACTGAATCTTGTAAATAAATTCAGAACTAAAGTCAACTTTGCTATTAAAGCATAGTCAGTAATGTGAGCAAAAAAACTGTAATGGACATTGTGCAACAAAAATTAAAATTTAATAAAACATATAAACATACAAACATCTGATTTACACTCGGCAATTTTCGCGCAACATCTCTGGCATAAAATAAAGTCGAGCGAAGCGCACATTGTCACAATATGCAATCGTTTCTCGCTAGACTTTTTATTCGAAAATATTTTTAATTAACAAAAAATAACGCAATATTAAACAAAAATAAAGCGGTCATAAAAGCTGAAATGCCCCGACAATAACCGGAGCAGCAAACGCCGCCGTGTTGTCCGCGCTAGAGCCAATGAACGCGCGGACGATGAAACGGAAAACTCCGGACTCGAGAATGAGGAGCAATGCGGAAACCGGAAGAGGTAAAGGAAGGAATATGGCGAAGGCGTGCGCTGTTTTTACGACAACGGTAACATCAAACCGTCATTGTTTATGAACAGTGCTTGTCAAACTCCATGCTGAGTTTATGCTTTGTTGTTGTGAAACTTTTTTAAAAATAATATTATAAATTTAATAATTTACACTTTTGTTTTTATTTATTTACACTAAATAAATATACATTTATGTGCAAAATATTGTTATAATTTTGCAATAAAATTACATTATTAATGCGCGATATTTGCACGTTTACATATTAATATCACAAGTATATTTTTTTCTGTGACTATAAAACAGAAAATTACATTATTTGGTCTGATATGAATAAAGTAAAATAATTTGCGTCAAATATTTGAAAGAAAAATCACTGCTGTGGAAATTAGATTTTTGCGTGGGTTATGTGGTATAACTAGGAAAAATCGAGTACAAATTTGATTAGTGTATGATAAGTGTGAAATTGAAAAAAATCTTGTAGCAAAAGTTGCTGTTAATCAGTAAAGATGGTTCGGACATTTTGAGCGAACATCTAATGAACGTTTGGTTAAAAGAATTTATATACATGATTTTGAAACTATACGTTTGCGGAGACGTCCGATGAGTAGTTAGAGTGGTCAGTGGTATGATTAAAGTGTTTTGCGTGAGCGAAAGTTTGTAAGTAGTAAGAATAGAAGAGCATGTATGAGAGGAATTATGAATGTGGATGAAACCAAAATTTCTTGTCTGGATAGGAATGTTTGGAGGAAACTGATTTCGAGATAGTGGAAAGAGTTTATGCCACAACCTTTTGAGTACATGGCGTAATTGTGTATGTGTATATATTTTTATGTCGCAAAAATAATGAATAATCAAAATTACTCAAATTTTTGGAAATTTTTTTTCTTTTTACATTTTTTTCTGAAAACATGAGAAATACAAACTAATCATTTTATCTAATCTACGCTGCATTGAGTCCAACCGAAATTTTAATGTAACAAATTTTAATAAATTTTATTTTTATTGTATATTTGTATTTATGAATAACATTATTACTTGTTATTTTAAAAACCTAGATATAAAACATAGGACAATAAATGTGTAGAAGTAATTACCTTATTTTGTATATATATATATATATATATATATATATATATATATATATATATATCTGCTGAACCCTTTAGAGTCACATTACCACATTTGGTGGGTATCATAAAACTGCAGGTAACAGACTACCATTTCCGGAAAAAAGCATTTTAGTAATCAACTTCAAAAACAAATACCCCATGTAAAAATTTCGCATATTTACAGTTTTGCTACCACTTGCACACTTACCCATAAAACCATACTAAACTCTGAATAAAGAACGAGTAAAAATCGGTAGAAAACTACCCAACGATTTTACCCCTAATATCATTTACTTTTCTAATTCTTCAATCCTTCCATTTCTTGCTTATCACAACATTTCCCACTATATTTCTTCATTTCATCTTGTTTTAAGGATTTGAAGAATCAGTTCCTTAGTCGGTCAGCGTGTCGGTCGCCAATTAAGCGAGGGTAAGTCAATTAAAAAGCTCCGCCGCTCGACCGTGACCGGATATAATAACCGAGATTTGGCTAACTGAACCGGACGAACAGGGTCAGGACGCTCTATGGCCACTAGATCCTCACTGCTCTAAGTAGTCTACAGATGGTTTAAGCGATTTACAGTATACTGTCGGATAATGAAGAGATTTTCTAAATTAGGAGTTATACTTTGTTTGTGCTTAATATGTATGTGGGTTTTGTATATTTCTAAAAAAAAAAACAAAATAAAGTTAAAAATTAAGTTGCTAAAAATTAAAAAATAATGAATAATAAATTTGTTTTATAATAAAAATTTATCTTATTTGTATAATTTAACTTTAATCGGAATTTTTTGTGTATTTTTCTTTATTCCGCCAATGAACAAAACGCTTCAAAAACTGTTGACAATCTAGTTACTAAGTTAACTCATTGATAAAGTTAACAACGTTTTATGCAATTAGAATTAATACTGTTATTAAATTAAAAAATAATTTTAATTATTTTTCAAGTAGCCATATTAAATTTTTAAAATAACAATAAATAAAACAGTTAAAGTTCAATATTTTTATTTCGGGCTTCGATTGATCGATTTTTTTTACAACTAAATAAAATTTGGCTGTTTTAAAACTCTTCTGGTGTTAAAACAAAAACATCCCATGAATAATATGTTGTAAATAAAATATTCTCTCATAATTTAACATGTATTTTATCTTATGAAAGTCACATTATCAACAAATTCAAATAAAAAATAAAAAAAAAATTGACGAATCTTAATTCGCAATAAATGAAAAAATGTTATTAAATTAATTCATACGAATTAAACAGGTGAATTAAAACGTTTAAAAACTGAGTTTATACTCGTAATACGTGATAATTTTAGATTTTTTCAGAATTTATTTAATACTATTAAAAGTTAAATTTTCATTATTTATTTAAATTTTTATTGATTAAAATAAAACATGTTAAACATAAAGTATTTTTCTAAAAAAAAAATTATTGTATGATCATATTTTATAGTGAAAATAATACAAAAAATTAATTTGGAACTTCGCTTAAAGTAATTTATTTGAACAATTTGTTATACGGATTTTTAACACGCTAAAATTAAAATTTATAATAAATAAACGACGATTAAGTCACTTAACGTATTTCGGAAATGTCTACTCAATATAATCAATAAATTTGAGACTTTCAGACTTTCTTAATAAAAAAGTCTTTAATTTTCAAGGTCACGCACGCTATAATATAAGTTCCCTGCTGTTTTACGATTTTATTAAAAGCACGATATGGCAACATCGCGTGCTGAAATTTCGTGTATCTTTCTTTTCTCTTTCTTTTTTTTCACCATAATCTCATTTACACTTTTTCTCTCTCTTATTTCTTTATCTTTATTCATTATGTCGCATTGTAATATAATTTTAATTAATTTATTTTATATATATTTTCTTAATCAAATTTATTTTAATGAATATGATTCCCAGTTGTTCAACATTGTGTTGCTAACAACGAGAAAATTCTAAATTAAATTTTGCGAAATAAACTTATTCATTAAATTAAATTTTACGTAAAGAGCTAATATTTTTTTTTTTTTATTGTTAATTGATATTATAAATATTTATTTATTTTTATTTTATATATGGTAGTTTTTTCATTTAAAAACTTTAATTTATTAAGATTTTAAAATAATGTCATATACATACGTCTTAAACCGCTCGGCCATGCCGGTCTGCACCGATGTATTTTTCAGTATTTTACTAATTAATATGTGTACGTAATCTTGTTAAATTTTGTTATTGAATTTTATTATAGAACGGAATAGAATAGAATAGAACGAAATTTAACAATTTAACTTGTAGCTAATCAGAAGTAATCAAATTTATACTGGTTATTTACTGTAAAGAAATTTAGTTAGTGAAATACGGTGACAGTGTTAGTATCTATGACATTTATATTAAATTTTGAGTGCTTTTATTGACAATAATAATATAAATAATTAAAATTATATGTACTATAGTTTTTTTTTAAACATTTGAACATTTTAAAATTAAATTTAAGTGATTTTGTGCATCAAAAGAAAAGAACAGAAATAATTAAGGTACAGATAAATAATTTTCTTTGTTATTGAAAAAAAATAATAAAATAAATATTTATACAGTTTATCTTGTTTTACGAGAAATTATTTTTTTTTTCTTTTACGTTATAATAACTTTTTTCTTCTACTAGGAAATAGCTAAATCAATTGCTTTTTAATTTTGATTCGGGATTTCTTTCTAACAGTTTTGAGTCATTTTTATTTACTTAATAACATTAATTACTTCATTTTGCCAATACAGGTGAAAAATAATATACAGTTGCTATTAATAAAAATATATTTAACATTTAAATCAATTCGTCCAGGGGCTCGTAATGCTGTTAAAACAGCTCTGTACACTATGCAAACAACATTATTTTGTTCATAAAGAAGACAATTATAATTATTTATTTATTTTCAAAAATAACAGTTTTACGAATATTTAAAATTGAGCACTTTTGTCAAATTTTTACTTTTTACTTTATTATCAATATAAAAATGGTTATATACCTACTAGGAATAAATGTGCTAGTAGCAAAAAAATATAAATTGCGATTGAAAAGACTTTTATAGCCTTGTACACTTATTTTTTTCGATACTTTGCATATCAAAAAATAATACAGCTAATAGTATCTCAATTTGCTGATTTTGTTTATATTTACGGTACAGAATACTGTACGTTACTAAGCCAAAAAAGCATAGCATACTTTTACACATTACAATATCTAAAATCTTTCATTAATCACATTAAAGTAATATTTCTTTAACGGAATCAATTACCTCCCCCCCCCCAAATTCAATTATAAGTTTAAACATTTGTAAAATACATCGCGACATCGGTGGCTGAAAACTAAAAGGGTAAAGTGACATGTAATAACGAACATATGACGTAACATAACGTAAACCTACTCGAGGGTGATATGAAGAAAAGGGGTAATCATTTTCAGGATTTCAAACTTACACCATCCGCTAAAGCGACAATATGAGCGTATAAGATTTCGCGTTTGTGTCATTTATTAAACTCGTTAATAATTCTTAATGAAATGTCGAGAAAGATACGACAATTTAAAACTATAATGTTGTAAAAAAAACAATGTATTGTTTTATATTATTAAGTAATTATTTATTTTTATAATAAAGTTTTTATACTTTTGAAGAATATTAAAGATTTTAAATAAAAAATACAATTATATTGCACTACCAAAATATTCTTAATCATACTTACCTGTCTACTCATGGGACTAAAAAATAAATAATTTTATTTTTTTGATCTGACAATAAAATATTAAAATAACTATAATGACATGATCTAGCAAAATCACTGACTTATTAGATATTTATATTTTAAATGCCAATGTTATAATTGGCACCAAACTACGCATTAGAGTGCTGACGAGTTGCTTGTTTCAAATACAATATTGCGTTTGATATCAAACACTATGGCCCGTATTCTTACCTCACTTTTGAAATAGTGCTTTTATCATTAATTTCAAAATAACTTTTTGCTTTTATTTTTTATCAAATGTAAATAGTTTTTCTATTTTTGATTATTTTTATTATATTTGGTATTATAAAAATTATATAAACTATTTTAAGTAAACGTCAAAAGTACTTTTGACAAAAATCACTTTTATAAATGAGGTGAAAATATGGGCCAATGTGTTTTTATAGCAACCTTTCAGATAAACAATATACATGTAAGCTGGTACTACCAGCTTAATTTTTTAGGTGTTTTAGTTCAACTGTTTAGTTCGGCTCTTACAACAGTTGCGTTATCTTAAAACCATCAAGCTTGCATTATCAACCATTTTAATTAAGTTTCTTAGTAGACATGTGTAACGTACTACATTTACTAACTAATAACAGGTTTATTAGTAAGAACAATTTATTATAGTCGTAGAAAAATGCAATTATGGCCCGATTTCATAATTGAGAAATAAATTTACTTTGCAAGTAAATTTTATTTTTCTTTTAAATAACTTTGGAAATAAATGTTATTTCAACAATTTTCTACCAGATTATTATTATTATTATTAATAATTATTATTATTTTTTTTAATTTACACATTCACATTTAAAGTAAATTTAACAAGCGTTCATAAAACCGTGCCTATATTACAAATTTCAGTTATAACTTTTAGTTAAAGATAAATGTGATATGGTGTAAATTAATATTTATTAAAACAAAAAAAGATGTATTTTTAAAAATAAGTAAAAACAAAAAAATGCAAGTGCAGCGATGCAACAATCTTGTGTCTTGTCTTATTCGCCAATGAATTACAATATAGTTCGCTAACTTACCGACATCCAACATGCGATATTCCGATAAATAACACTTCAATTAAATTAAGAATGAGAAATCATGTGCGGCTGTAAGCTCCAGAGACAAGGACAACACATATTGCCCGGGCAGTATGAAAGAACGAATACGAAGGTAATTTTGTTTATTGGGCACGTTGACCCGTTTCGTTCCGGAATACGATGGTTGCTTCTGCTGCAAAGCAATAACCACGATACGATATGGAGTGAGTAGTTTTTTACACGTTTCTGGTTTTTTACACTCACAAACATCTGCATATGAAATTTATTTTAATTTTTCAAGTTGTTGTTACGTGAGATTGCAATCAGTGTTGTGTGAAACATGTTTCCGGTTCTTCAAACCTAATTAATGGAAAAAATTCAGTTCAAATCGCGAAATTGCTTCGAATAAATAACAGCATTTTTAATTGATAGCTTAGAATTGTTTTTATAGATTTTTATAATTAAACTATAAGTAATAAATTTACACTGTAAAAAAAAAAACGAAATGGCAAAAAACTAGTAGCACAATTTTACTATAAAAAAATCTGTAATTTTATTTTAATATAAATATTCTATATTTCTACCTCAAAATTCTGTAATTTTTACATAATTCATAATAATCACATAAAGTAAGTAAAATGACCTAATAAGTATGTAAAATTGCTTACTTTCTGCAAATTGAATCACATACTTAATATAGAATTACACATTGTTAGTATAATATTTGAATAAATAAATTTGCAAATCGCTACTGGTATATTTCTACTGTTTAAGAATTATTTAATTTAAATAATTATAATAATTATATCTTTCTTTTAATCAAAATTAATTTTTGTTTAGAAAAATTATTTCACTTATTAATTTTACAATATACAAAAATATTTCATAATAATAGTAATAATATGTAATAGTTCTTACCATATATATTAGTAACAAAAACATTATATTTATTTACAAAAAAAAAAAAAAACACTTTAAAACACTATTTTGCCTATCAAGAACTTGAGTAGATTCTATTTGTTACAATTGTAAATTCTCCGGAGGACTCAACTGTTACAACAAATATAAGAAGAAAACTTTTTCAATTCACTTTAAACGTGTATATTTTAAAAGTTTGTTAGAAACAATTGTAGCTCACTAGTTTCACAGACTTTTTCTGCACAAACAAAACTTTAAGCATTTAATATTTAACAAAACATCTTCTTTTACTCATCATTGTAATTACTTTTCTTTGTAAAATATATAAATTATAATAAACTATAATTATTTTAAAAGAAAATTTTTTCAGAAAAATTTATATTAAAAATCGTTTTTGACCAAACAGTTAACTCTTGAAATTAAAATTATAGTTAAATATTTTGTTTAGAAGAAAGTAGCAAATATTTTGTTAGCGCACTCTAAACCGTAGATAAGCATATTTCCTAACCAATAGATAAATAGATTTTACTATGGAAATGCTACATAAGAAGTATTTCCAACATTTTCATGATATTTTGACATATTTAAAAGATAAAATCCAACATTTTGTGAAAAAAAAATTGTTCTTTTTCCCAAAGCTATGTAATCGTAAGTCTGTTGGTATAGTTTTAATTCGATTTTGTATTAAATATTATATGTTTTGTTTTTTACTTTTTATATAAGCTGTATTATTTCATCAAGATGAAAAATATTTTTTCTCTAATATTAAACCAGCAATTTAAAATATTTATAAAAAATACAGTGTATCCATATTGTAAAAGTGGGTCAAAATTAGATTACAAAATTTGACTTCCAACAAAGTAGCAACTGAACTAAAATATATTTACAGTTCTGAATTTTCCAAGTATATTGAGAAAAATTCAAACTAAGTTCTAAATAAAATAAATTAATTTTTTCCATATTACTAAACAGTCCAACCAATTTTCTTCTTCTAAATAAGTAATCATTCACTTTAACCAAATGCTAATTTACAAACAAAAGCAAGAACCAAAGAATTACGAAGTGCGAAGAACTGTTTTGGCACGCAAGAATGTGATAACGTTAATTATGATGTAGTTTTGTTGAAGCTCGACTGTACAGTAAAAGAACAAGGAATAGCGGAAAAGAATAAAAAAAAAGAACACGCGGAAGAAAACAGCAAAAGGGTTCTTAACCGCACCACCCAACACACACACACACAAATCGATGTTTGAAGAAGAAAAAATGTAATTCAACTCGGAAATGCCGTGAACATCTCAAGACTGAAAAGTCAATATTTTCCAGCGAATGAAGTTATTTCGGTTGTGACAGATGATGATGTTATTTGGAAAAAGTGTGTTTATATTGCTTAAAAAAAAAGATTGAAAAATATGAAATGTCGACAGACGTGCTTTCAAACGAATTGTACCTATGTACGATTATATAAATAAATACTATGAAGATATAATAAATTCCCATTTTTTTTTCTCTTCAATGTTTGTTCTTTTATTTTAATGTAATTAATTACATTTTCAGTTTAATAATATTTGTGTTTCTCATATTTATTTTATATCCTGGTTTACATTTTTTTCTCTTGTTATATTTTAAATGTAACGAGAGAAAATAATGTGAATAATAATAGTTGAATTTTCAGTACATATTCGATTATATTTTTTAATTGATAAATGTATGTCATTATAATAAATAATAATAAAAAATTACAGAAATATTTATAATAAACAATGTTTAAATTTGATTTTGATTAATGGAAAAAGTTTCCAGTAAGGCTAAAATCGATAATTTTACATCGAGAAAACATCAAAAATAATAATTTTTGCTTGTTTTACGAAAGTAACAGATTTTTCTACACAACTGAAATTTCAAAAAACGCGTGTTTACATACGCGATATAAACGATATATATATTTATGTAGATATATGTTGTGTAGAGGAACTTGTTACTTTCGTAAAAACAAGCAAAAAATATTATTTCTGATGTTTTCTTGATTTAAATTATCGATTTTCGCTTTACTGAAAAATTTTATTTTACGGACATTTTAATATATATATTAATTAAAATTGTATTTGATATTTTGAGAATTACTGGTTACAAATATATTCTATTGTTTAATTTATGTTTTAACATAATTTGGAACATTTTATTTTATTTAACCAATATTGTATATTTTCAAACAAAAAATTATCTATATATAGCAATGCAATTACTTAGAAATAAATATATTATTAACTACAAACTGAAGCCAATATCAAACTACTTAAATACTTTTCAAGTAGTAGGTATGTCAAAATATTTCGAACTTTTATAATACAGTTTTTCTTAAAACTACAAAGAGCTTTTAATTTATTTCCATCAATATTTTAACAAGAACCGTAGTAAATTTAGTAAATATTTTATTAGTTCTCAACTACTTTAAATAGCTTCTAAGGCACAGTGCACTTTTTATCATGCAAAATGCAAAAACCACCTAAATATTCTATAATAACATAATATCGTTCCGTCAACGATCCTATCTAAATTAAAACGGGTAGCACATCGAGCACAAGACAATCCAATTCCATCGCCGCTTTTAAAATTATAAAAGCGAGGGAGTCATAAAAGTAGCATTATCTGCCACTAATATTTAAATCCAATCAAGAACATGAACAGGCCCGCGCGCGCTCTGTGTAAAATCTCTCGAGGTGTACGTATGGTAGCTTTAAAATGAGTGTCGTACGTAACATGTGGTAAGCGCTCTCGGTAACTCTCGGGGTCTCACCACCCTCACTGCACACGGGCTTCGTTCATTGAAAACGATGAATCTGTAATGGGACAATCAAGTGTGCTGGTGGAAACACTCATGAATCAGAAATGGGTTTTGTCAGGCGACCAAAACGGGTTGTCATGGTGATGATGTGGTGAAGAACAAGATAGAAGCGCTTGACATGATATTCAGTCGGTTGGGCAAAAAAAAAATATGTATTTTGATGAGAAATTAAATAAAAGAGTTGTAATTGAAGTAAATGAATAGAATTTCATTTGTTGGAATCATTTTGGAAATTGTTAAGTATTTTATGCAAAGTAAACAAGCTGAATTGATTCTATAATACTGACCTAATACTTAGACCTAGTTTACTTTAGCAACATTACCTTGGTAGAAATAGATTAATGTATGATAAGTGTGATATTGAAAAAAAATGTTGCAATAAAAGTTGGTGTTAATCAGTTAAGATGGTTCGAAAATTTTAAGCAAATATCTAGTAAACGTTTGGTTAAAAAGATTTATATGAATGATTTTGAAGGTATACATTTGCGTGAACGTCTGTTGAATAGAATAATTGTGATAATAAATATTTAATATATAAAACAAATTGATTTTTAAATTTTGTAACTCAATTAAAATCTAACTTTTTATAGAAACTGTAATTTTATAAATCGTAAATAAGTAAAATTTTACTGATTATAGGTTGATTATGTAATTAAAGATCAAGCTTTAAAAAATATTTTACTTATAAAATTCAAAATGTATAGAAAATATTATATTTCTTTAATACTTGTATATTCTATTATATAAAAGAAAAAAATTAGTCGAAAGTTTTTATAAAAATACGTTAAATATTCAGTTAATTACATATTTTCAATTAGTAGCAAATTGTATGATGGTATTATTTAAGTTACAGTAAGTTTTTTTTTTCTATTATGTAACAATTTAGCGTTACAAGTTAATTGTACGATAAAATATCCACATGTAGTTATGTGTAACAGCTGTAAAATATAGTTACTTTTCAGTACAGAAATGATATATGTATTTATGTATTATTTATTTGTTCTTCTTGAAGGGCACGTCAAAATATTTGATAAAATAATAATACTTTGTATTGTATTTACTGTGTGTTTTATATACAATTGTAATTAACAATTTTTTAAAATACCTATTCATATTGTTATTAAATGAAAAACAGTATTTTTACATTTATATTTAATAAGCATTTTTAATTCATGGATTTATTACTATCGGTTCTTATAATTTATGTTTATTACAGAAAAATATTAACATATCATATTAACATAAATTGCAGACATCCAATTTTTTTAAAAAATTGTATCTGAAATTAGGATTATTTTTTACAAATTATGTGCTATAGAATTATAAAACATCTACATTTTGGCAGTATATATGTGTACGCATTTTATACAAAAATCAAACAAAAATACTAAACATACCCTTTAATAAAATCATGGAAAATTTGGACTGTAAATATTAGTACAGCAATGATTCAAAGCAACACAATATTCTGAAAATCGTAAAGAGTAAAATTAATCTTAATTATCTCCGAGCCGAGCAGAGGTCATAGTCGGTAATAGAGCTGGGCGCGCTTTTGTTGTAATTAAATCCGGGGGTTTTATTCCATCGCCAAAATTGCGCGATATGGCTGTGGGGTTGTGTTCTTCTAGTCGCGCGGCAGCCAGGCGCACATTTGCGTATATTATCGCCAGGCTTCTATTATCTTTATGATGTCCATTCTTCTTCCGAAACGCACTGCGGCAATGGCTTAGAAACTGGCGTGTGTATATATGTTGTCATTGCATAAAATTCACATCGTCTGGAATTGTCACTGCTGCTGCTGCTGCTGCTGTGTCGTAGAAAGATGTCGTCGCCAGCAACGACAATTGCCGAAAAAATATACTTTTATTACTTGAGAATACGGCCATAGCGTCGAAACGGGAAATTTTTATATTTATACCGCAGATTTTTTTCGTGTTGCTGAAATTATTCTGTTAATGAAATTACTCCGTTGGAGAATGGGTTTTGTTTGAGTTTGAATGTGGCGGGAGGTTTTAGTAAATTAGATCGTAGACATTAATAAGTCTACTATATATATAAAAAAAAAACTGTTAAAAACAAAAAAATTCAACATTCTATTGTTAGTATAATCAAATATTGCTTATATAGCAAAACATACATATTTTTTAAATTGTAATTTTCTAACAAATAAATTTTTATGATTGAACTAAGAAAAAAAAAATTCTCTGCAATAATATGATAAAAAAATAATATATCAATAAAAAATATAGAAAACAATATAATAAAATATAAATTTAAGGTCAATCAGAACAGAATTTTGATAAAAATATATTTCTTGAGTTGATGGCGTACATAAATTTAAGACCACCTAGTATTATACCAATTATATGAAAATGAATACTAAATAATGAACTATTTAAAACTCATTATAAACTAAATTATCATTAACAATACCCAAACTACTTCTTTCTCTAGCTTCCCATCTTAGAACCTCACCCAATTGGCAATAAATCACCAACCAATTATTCTTCAACGATTCAAAAAATTCACACATATATCATTCGGTGTATTCATACACAGCAGCGCGCACAAGAAAGGGTGCGTCTTCATCAAACAACATCAGCCTCACCGCCTGATTAACGTTACGGTCTGTCAACGGGTCTGCCTTGACGATTAGGTTAGGTTAGTGGGTACAATTAGCTAGTTGGGGTTATTGTCGCCCAGCGGTCGCACTGGTCGCTTTATCGCCGGGGTCTAATAACATAACACGGAGTGTCCGGTCCGGAAGTGACCGCCGCTTTGCCCAGTCGGACACGATTTAAACGACGCGACCAATTACCGGATGATGGTGTTATATATATATATATATATATATATATATATATATATATATGTACGGAAACCGATCTTATTAATCTTAGACGAAGGGGAGGTGAGTGTTTGTTGCTTCGAGGCCAAGGTAGGAGGTTAAGGTCTGATCTGATGTACTGTATAAGATTTCTTCTGAAATTATTAATTACTTTTTAATTAATTGATATTTTAGGACTATAGTCAATTATATGGTGGTGGTACAGTTAAAATACTTTGCTTAAAAATATTAGACACACTATAAAAAAAAGTTTGCGAATTCTCTGTAATGCAAATTTACTACATTTATTCTGCAAATTTCATAAAACTATTATGAAATTAAAATATTACCTAAAATAAAATAGCAGATTTACATATTTTTTTGTATATTTTCACGAAAGTTTATATATAAATTTTTGCTGCAACAGATAATATTATGTATTTTTTCATATAATTTGTGTAGCACTAAAATTATAATTATATTATAATAGCATTTTTACAGAATAATTTAAGTAATATTACAGATAATACTCAGTAATATTACAACTTTTGTAGAATTACATTTTATATAAAATTACACAATATGACAAGGCATTTCTGTTACCCTTGGCTTTTTATAGTAACATTACATAAAAACAAATTTGCAGTGCATAAGAGTAATAGTTAAGCCTTGTTTAGACTGCGGTTGAAGCAGTTTAAATTATAATCAGAAATAGTCATTAAAATTTTGACCAATCACATCAAAGCTCGTTAGAGACAGTTGACAATATATTTGCCTAGTTTTATCCAACTAACTCTCATTATATAAAAATATTGATACATTATTATTTCAATTTTCTCCGAAAAATGTTTCAATAAATTTATAATAAAAAACAATTTGATACTATTTATAATTTTATAATATTCATTTTTTTGTCGATATTAAAAGCTTGGTTTAAATACGTGTATTTACTTTAAACCGGTATTAGTTAAAATTTAATATAAAACTGATTTCAGAGTACGAGCTTTCAAATTTAATCAACCGATAATTTAATTTAATTTTTTCTTTTAGTTTGAATAACATATACATTACTAAAATTTAATTTAAATTCTTGCACTATGTAAAACGACTTTAAACTAAATTTAAAAACTTTAATTTAGTTTATCTAACTTTCTTTCCTGGTTGATAAATATTTTTAGTGCGTCTGTCCAAGCCGACAATCTTTTATTACTTTTTTTTTTTTTGTTTCTGGTAAAATATTTCATTAACTATACGTCAACGCCACGAACTCGTTAGCGTCAAATATTCACCCACAGTACATTCGTCGTCATTGCGTTTCGTCTAAATATACGTTTACGTTATAAACATAACGTGTGCGTTCCAATAACCCCAACCGACATATTGCTTACCTTATACCATTGAGAATAAAAATTAGAAACTTTTTATTATTTTACTTACGCTAGTTTTTTTTTGTTGATAAAAATAAGCAAATTTGTATGAAGTATAGGTACTCTAAAAAAAAATTATATAATTTTACATAAAAACCATAAGATACTAAGATGCCCAATATTTCTAGGTATAATTACTCAACTGCTGCAATTTTACATAATTGTTTAAAAATACATAATATCAGAATTAATTATTTAAATAAAAAACATGTAATTTATATAATATATACATACATACATATATACATACACAATCACGCCATGTACTCAAAAGGGTGTGGCACAAACTCTTTTTATCATCCCGAAATCAATCGCCTCCAAACATTGCTATCCAAACAAGCAACTTTCACTTCATCCACATTTATAATTCCTCTCATACATGCTCTTTCATTCCTACTACTTACTTGGAAACTTTTGCTCACGCAAAACACTCTCAATCATACCACTCCAATTACTCATCGGACGTCCACGCAAACGTATACCATCAAAATCATTCAAATAAATCTTTTTAACCAAACGTTCATTAGACATTCGCTCAACATATCCGAACCACCTTAACTGACTAACACCAACTTTTGCTACAAATTTTTTTTCAATTTAACACTTATCATACACTAATCTATTTCGTACCCGATCTCTCCTATTTACACCACATACCCCACGTAAAAATCTCATTTCCACAGCAGTCATTTTTCGTTTATTCAAATTGTCAATTATTCTTTCAATAATATTTTAAGAACATGAAATCTTTAGTATGTTATAACCCCTGGGCTAATATACTATATTAATATAGTAACTTAAATATTAAATAACAAACTAACTATTATATTTTTCAATTTTATAAATTTATTCTTGCGAGACTCTTAATTCTTAAACTCGATGGTTTCGATTAAAGAACGTTATGCGTTGACTTTGTACACCTGTCAGTGCACGTGCACACACCGACGCACGCGAAAATAAAAACTCAAAGAGCTTCTTATTCTTGTGATTAATTTCTGCACAGTTTTATTAGCAAACATATGTTGGGCGTTTTCGGAGAAAAAAAAATCATAATTTTCGTAACAGGAAATTCGAATAATTTCCGTTTCATTAGGCCGACGGTGTAATTTTGCTATGCACGACGCGCGACGATGTATTTTATTGTAGCGAGCGATAAATCTAGAGTTGACCACAAAATCAGCCAGGCGTGCATTTTATTGGTGTATAGAGTGGGTTATTTATCGGCTACTATGTATTAGTTTATAGATTTTTTTTTATTAGTAAATTGTAAAATTATTGGCATGCTTTTATTATTGAAATTTTTTAATTATTAACATTTAATACGTACTATATTAAATATATACATTCCATAAAATTTCTCTTTCTAATCGTAAAGTATGACAAAAGACAAAAACTATTGTTGCATTAAACCAGCAATCATACTATGTTATAAATTCTTAACCTGCCTTATCTATGTTCATTATATTTTTTATCAATCTATCATCATCATTATAAGTTTCCGTAATTTCTAGATGGAATAAGGGGCTACATGCTCGAGAAGCTGAATATATTAGTTTCTTAACAATTTTTACATGCATTGTCAATAATGCGGGTCGTTAGCCTACAGCCAAGCAAGGAACCTACAGCTTATAGTGAGTTCCAAACCACTAACGGCTAGCCGATATCAGTTCAGTAGTACAAGATTTTAATATTAGAAATAATACTTCGTCCTATAAATTCAATATGTTACCACTGGCCTACGGTTGTCTATTTATCAAACTATATATTATTATAAATGTAAAAATTAACTGTGTTTTATGCAATTAGTTTCAAACACTATTTATTTATTTTTTTACATAATAATAAAATATTTATTTCTTTTATTTACTGAGCATTTCAGTACTTAAGTTAAGTATCTTAAGTCCGCAAGTTTAGTTAAAGTTAAGATCAACTAAACTCATCTAATTTAAATTACAATATTAGATAGAGTAAATTAGCAAACCTACTATATTTATTAATTTGTTGATAAGCTGGCATTTTGCGAAACTAAATTCGATCTTTCAATATCAATATTATAAATAGACGTAAATAGTAATATATAAATAGTAAGAGTTTTAAATCTAATTGGTATTTAAAAAAATGACAAACAGTTTTGATATAAAAGTTAAGCTATATACATACATGTGCAATCATAAATACTAAAGCAAATGTGCGTAAAATTTATATTGATCATTGAATCGCAGAAGACCCTGACATTGTCTGTCTGTTGTCTGATGGTTTTATCCCTATTCGTGCTTTTTCACGTGAATTATATCGGATCAAGTGATCCATGACTTCCTTACGGAGAAAAATTCTCCGTGTATGTCTGTTGTTTTTTTCATATGTTTAGTCGGAAGATTCTACAATTTTTTTTTTCCCGGGACATTGTACAATAAAAACAGTTGTAACCACGCTACAGGAAGAAATTATAAATCTTTGCTATTTTTTTTACGTAGGATTTGAATTGACATTACTTTGATATATTTGACTATAAAAAATATTACTATCAGTTTTTATGTTACAACAGATATAGTTTCTTTTTTTGTGTACTTCCAGTTCTATATTATAATAACTGATTTCTACTAAATTGTGTTATTAATTTTGCAAAAAAAATATTTGTTTATCGAATGTAACAACTTTGTAACATCTTTTATAGATGTATACAAAATTTATAAATAAACTTTTTAAAACTTAATGTTACTATGAATTTCATAGTTTTAACTGTATGCGAATTATTATTTTTTTAATAACTGAACGTATAAAACAGTTATTGAAATATGACTATGGTTAATTTTTCGAAAGTTTAATTTTGAATCTTTTCCATCAATTACAATATCTATTTTGCATTCTAATCTCAATAATTTTTATTATATAAGTCGCTTCATCCCACACAGTACACCAGTAACTTTCTATTTTACTAAGAACAATAGTTGTTACCGTTATAAATTAATCTAATATAGATATACAAAGATAAAATAAATTGAACGTCTTACAACAATATATATTGCTATTAGCCGATGTATATTTACAGTAAATTCTTTACTTTGAAAATCGAGTTAGCCACGCAAATTGACAAATGACTGTTGAACACGTATCAATAGAATAATATTCTTGCATAGAATATAAATGTAAATATCTTGTTAATATGCAAATTTACATTATTTCAAACGTTAATTATTACTTTTGTTTTAATTGGTTCATGTATAGCTATAGTATTTTATCGATAACTGCTTTGTTTGTCAATAAAAAAAACACTGGATTACAAAATTGACATATTTCTTTATTGTAACTAAAACATGTTTCTAATTTAAATTATAATTAAAATGTAATATATTCATAATTATATTTTACTGTAGAAACGAATTTAGTAATAATTATTTGTAAAAATAATTTAAGTTCTTTTATACATTCATTTAAAAATCTAGAGTTTTGTTTTAAACCTAAAGCATTTTCCAATAAAACGAAAAAGATTTTATACTTTGTTAATCAGTGTATATATAAAGCATAAAACGTAGTTAAGTAACGGCGTGTTGCCAACTAATTGTTCTAGCGTTTGATTATTGTTTTAACCAACTAGCCCTTAATGATTTAAAAGAAATATTATCTCAAGATCAAAACTGTAAAAAATTATAAAAAAATCAAGTAATTCATAAATGTTAAAAATTATTTTCATTTATTTTTTATTATAATTTCCTACAGTAAATAGTGATATTTATAATAGCACTATAGAATCTATTATATATATATTTTTTTTACAATATTTCTTATTTAACCAAAAAGTATACAAAATTGTAGTATGAATGTAAAAATATGTGTTAAATACTGAAGTTAATAGTAATATTAATTTAAAATTTTATGTTAAAATATTATTTCTAGTTGTTTCACATTACAGTAGCTGTCCGAAGTGCATATAGGTGCAGTTATGTGCTGAAAATTTTATGTTTGCTATAAAACTAGAAAGTTATGAAAACTAATAATAAAAATCATCCATAAAAATAACAGAACTGACATTTTATTATTTTTAGATAATGTTATTGACAGAAAATACTATGCATCAATTTTATGTTATACATTCTATTTATTTTGTTACTAAAATATTTAGAATATTAAATTCATTTTATATTCTTTTATCTTTACTTTTATTTTACATTTGTATATAAAGATAGAATTATATAATAATAAAAATAAAGATTTTTAAAACATTTAATATAATGTTTCTAGTTCTTTATAGTTTAATCTATAAGTACTTCCTTCAAATTTTTATATTATTTTTCTAAATAAGAAATAAGTAAAATTATACAGACTCATAAATGTTGTGTATTTGAAATTTTGCTAAATAACAAAACTTTTTATATACAATGGGCAGTAGCATGAACCAAAAAGCTATCGCTAATAAATTCTTAGTCACCCGACTAACTTGATACATGCTACTATTCAATATATTTTAAGAATCATAACATATTTGAAAATTTACAAAAATGATTCATGGAATACTAATTGCTTAGTGTTTTTGATAAAAAAAATTTAAAAGTTTATTGAAAATTTACGTTCATTATAAACATGATTCAGAATTTTTGGTAATTTACTTACGAAAACAATTGCAAATTAAAAAAAAAAATTATGACGTGAAGAAAATTACATTATTATTTATAAATTTTATAATCGTTACTTATTTTGTTGTTTCTATATTCTATTTATTTATTGTATATTTGTATCATTTTTCTTGATGATAACGTATGAAAAATACATCGAAACATCGATTTTTAATTAAAAATTAGTACAAAACTAAATTCTAAAGCCTTTCTAAGTTCTGAAAGATTTTTTATTATGGCAAAATTACATTTCTTTAGTTTAATTGCAATATAAACAAAAATATATACGATATATGTAAGTGTCATATGTCATTAATTTTTAATTGTAAATTGAGTAAATAAATTATCAAACATTTAATTAATTGCAAGCGAAGCATTTAATTAAATAATTAACATTATCAATAACAAAAAAAAACATACATCAAACAGCACTTTCAATGGTCATGTATTTCCTAAAATTACTTCTATAACTGTACACTTTTTGCTTTGTTGCTAACAACACTTTTTGCGATTTTTTTTAAAACTCACTGTATGATTATATATCACTATAATCTTTTTCTTTTATACCGGATGTTTGTAATGGTACGTAGTATCGCTAATTTATTATCTGAACTTCTGTCAAATAAGCAAGTTTAATCGGATAATGTGATATATAATATAACTAGCTAAAATGTTAAATATATATTGTTTTCGAATTTATGTATATAGGAAAATGTGCAGGCAAAGTTTTACAAGTTTTGTTTTGTATTTGGGAAATTTTGTACGACGCGTTGCACAAACAGCAGATACTATCGTTGTACGGTTTAAATTTAAAATCGTTTTGTTTCGAAAGTTTTTCCATTAACGGGTCCAAATTTAAATTAGTGTTTCGATTAATTCGAAAACTGTCTGCAGCTTTACTTTAATAGATCAAATTTGTTATTTTCAAATTTTTTTTTTATATATATATATATATATATATATATATATATATAGCAATTTAGGATAAGGGATATCGGCAAGAATTAATAAAAGTTACAATAACATAATGTATATCGAATTTATTATAAAGTTGCCAATATTTCGCTTATATTTATAAGCTTCTTTAGGGCAAACATACTAAAATTGCTAATTCAGAACATAAGTATAACTAATATTTTTAGCGGAAAATACATAAACTATACAGAATATCAGTCAACTAGATGGCATAGTTTATATATAGAAAAATAGAATACTAGATAATATTTCCAATAACATTAATTGTTTCACTTACATACAATAAAAATAATAATCATTATTTATTCCTTTCATTATAAAATACATATTATAGGATATGTCAAATATATACAAATATCATATTTATTACAAATATTGAGACATATATTTATTAATAGAATGAAAACATTTAGAAGAAAAATACAATATTATTCCTCTTTTATATGCCTTTAGAAATTAATATTTTTAATATTATGTGGTAACTTATTATACAGTATTGCACCTCTGTAATAAATATTTTTATTAAAACAAAATTAGACGTATATGGGTAAACCCATATATAGATCACTTTGACACTATTGTAACAAGACAGTTCTGGGCCATGTGGTTATTGTGATTTGTATTTCTAAAAGACTAAGTAATTTTGTATCTATTAGATTTTGCCCTAGTGACAGATTTATGTATTAGGGTTCACGGCAAGCCACTTGGCCACTTCAAGATATTTCTTGCAAATATTTTGAAGTATTTTAGATTTTTGTTGGAATATTTAAAAGTTAAAATTTTAGTTTTTGAGAAAAAGTATGTTTTTCTCTCTGCTGAGTGAGTTCAGTTCACGCTCGCCTTCGCTTTAGTTAAGTTCGCTTTTAGTTAAGTCACGCATAGAGTGCCAGAGGCCTCTAGATCGCTTTAGTTATTAGTTTATTAGTTATTAGTTTATTAGTTATTAGTTTATTAGTAATTACATTCGCTTTAGTTTATATTTGTAATTTAATATATATTTCACTTCGCTTTTTGTGTATTTTTGTATAGTTCGTAATTTGTATTCTTATGTTATTATATTTAATAAAAGATTAAATTAATAATTGTTGATCACTACTTTTACGCACGCTCCCTAAAGTAGATAAATATACGCTAATCGCTACTCGTGTTACAATGGCGCAGTCGATTAAATAATTATTTGGGTTAGTAGTGATCAACCATAAACGCAAATTTCGAAAAAAAAAAAAAAACGCGAGTGAAATGTATTACGCGACAATATATGGTGCTACCGCCGATTGTGTTCGTGGGTCATCCATATACACGAATGAGAATGTGTCGATTTCGGTATTACCGTGGTACGCAAATACCGCATATAAACCGGCTACCGCGACAAATATAAACTTTACGGCTTTATTAGACGCTGAGACTACGTATCTCAATTCCGTACCTGTGTATGAAGAAACTGCCGTAATGTCCAGCCTCATCGTCAGCGAAAACGCTAAAACTGCCAGCGAAAACGCTAAAACCGCCGTCGTATCCAACGACACCGCCAGCGAAAACGCTAAAACCGCTATCGTACTCTGCAGTACCGCAAACGAAAACGCGAAAACCGCCGTCGTATCCAACGACATCGCCAGCAGAGATATCGAACCCGCCGCCGTATCCAACGCTACCGCCAGCGAACTCGCTGAAACCGCCGTCGTATTCAACGACATCGTCAGCCGAGATGCTGAACCCGCCATCGTGTCCCGCAGCACCGCCAGCAAAGACACCGAATTCGCCACCGTATCCAGCGGTATCGCCAGCAGACGCGCTACCGTCAGCAAACACGCCAATACCGTCGCTGTTAATATACAATTTGTAGATTTGTGTTTGTTTTTCAAAATTTTTATAATTATCGCCGAGGTTTTTCGAAACCCAAGGTATTTTGTTTTAAATTTAGCAAAAATTGTAAAGATTATGGATATTTCTGTAAATAATGCAGACATTATTTTAATCGTCAAATGCAACGAGAATAAATGTAAATTATTCAAAAAGAAAATGTTTCGCTACGTTCGGGTAAAATATGTACGGTGCCTACATGTGCGTTTACGCAATTAGTTAGTTAGTTTTTAAGTAAAACATTAGATTCGCCCGCCTTTGCTGACACCCAGCTATGAAATTAGAAATAAGTGCATAGTTTAGTGATTGATGATTTAGTTCAGTTATGTGCTCGCAAGTGTCATCAGATATATAAAATTTAGTTCACATAGATATAAGAAAATCATAGTTCGTATTAGATAAGTGCATGCTAATTTAAGTAATATTTTGTTATAATTATATCTATTTATTTGATATAATTATATTTAAATGGAGGGCGATGTAACAAGACAGTTCTGGGCCATGTGGTTATTGTGATTTGTATTTCTAAAAGACTAAGTAATTTTGTATCTATTAGATTTTGCCCTAGTGACAGATTTATGTATTAGGGTTCACGGCAAGCCACTTGGCCACTTCAAGATATTTCTTGCAAATATTTTGAAGTATTTTAGATTTTTGTTGGAATATTTAAAAGTTAAAATTTTAGTTTTTGAGAAAAAGTATGTTTTTCTCTCTGCTGAGTGAGTTCAGTTCACGCTCGCCTTCGCTTTAGTTAAGTTCGCTTTTAGTTAAGTCACGCATAGAGTGCCAGAGGCCTCTAGATCGCTTTAGTTATTAGTTTATTAGTTATTAGTTTATTAGTAATTACATTCGCTTTAGTTTATATTTGTAATTTAATATATATTTCACTTCGCTTTTTGTGTATTTTTGTATAGTTCGTAATTTGTATTCTTATGTTATTATATTTAATAAAAGATTAAATTAATAATTGTTGATCACTACTTGTACGCACGCTCCCTGTAAAGTTAATAAATATACGCTAACCGCTTCTCGTGTTACACTATCACATAAATTGTAAGAAATAGAAATAAAGTTTTTATATTTTTTCATCAAAAGTTGGCAGCATTATTCAAAAAATAAATTATATAATAATTATGCAAAAAAAAGAATCTCTCCTGAAAACTTGTTTTAAATCATACAAAGTATGCTTAAAATAAATTTTGAATAATTTTTCCGGAAAATTGGCAACATTGTATAATAATTAAATTATTTAATTTTTTCAAGCATATATGTATATTTTCATAACTGGATAAATAGTTAAATCAAAATTAAATTTTAAAATTTTTAGTAATTTTTCTTGGTAAGTTGGCAACCTTGTACTGACTTTTTTGTTTTATTATTAACGTCTTTTAATAATTTTTATTGTGTTTTCACAAACTAATAGATAGTGCAGTTTAGATTCAACAACATTGCAACTAACGAAGGAAAATAATTTTTAAATAAAAAATCTTTCAGAACTATTTATATTAAAATAAAACGGTTTTCGGTTGTAGTTCTGTATTAATAATAATAATAATAATCGACGTTTCGACGACTCAACGTACATCTTTATTTACTGTAAATGCCATTTGTACCATTTTTTCCTGATGAAGATTTACATTGAGTACGTCGAAACATCAATTAAGTATTAGGAGTAATAAATATTAATACAGAACTACAAGCTAAAACCGTTTTATTTTAATGAAACTTATTGTTAGATGAAACTATTTATAAAAATTGTTATTCCGGCATATTAATTAATATCAATAGAAAACATTTAATTGCATTTTCTGATGTTTTATCAAAAAAAATATAAATTTTATTAACATTTGTAACAAAAATCAATACAGATTATTACAACATTGTTACAACAGAAAAATTTTTATATTAAGATATTTTTCCTCGGTATTTTTAATAAAAAAACAAAAATTATTTCTTTAATAAAACATGCTACTACAATTTTTTGTCTTATGTCAGCAATTTTTCAACCATATTAAAACACAATTTAAATCTTATTAACAACAAAAATATTTTGTTTCTCTTATTAAAAATTATTTATTGGCAATATATATGTATAGCTTGTACATTATAATTAAAATAAACCACCAAATTAAAATGGTCTACCTGTGATGGCGTTCAAAAAATATTTACATTAAAATTTCTCTTGTATTAATTTCAATTAGGCCTGAACAATGCTGACCAAGAAACCTAATTATTATTCGTAGCTTGACTGTGGATGTGGCTACAATTTTGTCGATTGTTAATTACTTCAAAGAATAATTACAGAAGCCCACTAATTTAACTCTTTTACCTTCATTGGATTCTATAATAAGAAGAGGATACTTTCTATGCATACTCAAGTGATCTGATGAATACAGTAATTTTCTGACAGCGTACAATTAGAAAAGATGTATTAAGTATTTAGTTAGTTAAACTGCTTCTTATAGGATGAATTGAAAATAAAAATAAAAAAAATTATTAAAATTTGATGTATCTAATACGTAGTAGATATACTGAGTGTTTGACAAAAATATTTTTAAATCAATGCAATAATTTAACGAATACATAAAATAGTACTTTTTATCATGAATGATAAAATTTTCCGCACGAACCATAGGCGAATGCAGCAATCTCATAAGCAAAGAAAAACACTTTTTAATGCAGTCTTATGTTTTAGCTATTTCGGTAGATATATTTGCATAACACCACCAATGACATATTATGACTTTTTTTACGATATTTACTTTTTACATTATTATAATTAACAGATATTTTTCGTACAAAAATAGTAAAATAATAGAATTATAAGTACAGTTTTTTGCACTTTTTGGTAAATAAATATAAAAATTGAACAGCATTCTAGCATTAGCACTAACTCGTCCGGATATTAAAAATATAATTTTGTGATTATAACAACAATTAGATTAGATTGAAGAATAAAAAATATCAATGACATGAAGGCTTACGTTCTCACAAATATTTAAAAAAATTTAAAATATTTATTTTTCATAAATTATGATCGGGCTGAAATTGAAAAAAATATTGCTGTAAAAGTTGGTGTTAGTTAGTTAAGATGGTTTAATCATCTTAAGTGAATGTTTGGTAAAAATAATATATGTGAATGATATTGATAGTATATGTTTGTGTGGACTTCCGATGAGTAAATAGAGTGGTATATTTGAGAATGTTTTCCGTAAGCGAATAGTAGGAATAAAAGAGCATGTATTAGAGGTATGATGAATATGTGGTACATTCATTTGAATTCATGGCGTGATTGTGTATGAACAAATTATTACCTTTTAAAAAAATCAGAAAAAAATTTTTTTTAATATATTATTTAAAAAAAAATAGTAAATAATTTTTTTATTAATGTATTATTCTAAAATGGAAACATTGTCCACAGATTCCCACACTGTTAAAATTCCAGTAACAAACAATTTTGTAAATAAAATACATTAAAATATCTTGTCGACAAATTGTTATGATAATAGCGAGCAAACGTGACTTTGGTCTTCAAGATTAAAACATGTCTTCTTACTTGAAACGTGTCTTCAAAACGATTACTTTAACCTCCACTTGCTGAATACGATGATCTGATGTGACTTTGACGCTTGTTAGACAACTTAGATGCGTATTTGTCTGGTATAACGTAAATGCAAAATGGATGCTTAAATTGCAGCGCCAACTATGATTAATATAATATGCATGTCGTAACTATAAATCTCTTTCTGTAGTTATTTAAGAATTACTAAAATTGCTATTTGATATAGTTATTAAACAGGTAAATGGAGATGCTGTGGTGTTGACAAGAAAATTAGCAATAGCTATTTCATATTTATTTTCAAAATTGTTTGTTATATTTATACTAAGAGAAAGAGATTGTAATACAGGAGAAAATTTTAATATCAGTATTACGATATTATAAATTCAAAATTCGAAATACCGGTATTAATATCGGTTTTTCAAAAACAAGTGTAGTAAAATAAACAATTTTACATTTTTATTTCAAAATTTTTAGTAAAAATTATTCATGACACCGATACAAAAAAATTGGTACAAATAGAAACATATTTTTATTTACTTAAGCATCATTCAGACTACCATTTTAGTTTTACGCACAAACACAAAAATTTGACCAATCTAAACACTCAGACCCGTATTATGAGCCCGGTTTTAAAATTAGTTTTAACTAATATCGGTTTTTAAGACAAGTAACTGTCATAAGGGCTGAACTAAATAAATGAACTAAAATATCCAAAAACTGAGCTTGTAATATCTGCCTATGTGTTTGGATTGGTCAAAAATTCATGTGCTTGTGCGTAAAACTGAAACAAAAACTGCAGTATAAATGAGGCTTTACTAACAATAATACAAAAAGAAGTACAAAAGAAGCATAATTTTAGAAACTGAGGGGCTCAAAAAAAACCAAACCAATTGACATTTTATAAGTTTTGAGAAAACAGACTTCAAAGTTTAACAGCTCAATGTAAAACCATTATATAAGTTGAAATTTCAGTATCTTGTTTGATCATTAACTAATAGAACTTAGTTGATTTTTCTTTTAATATATTTTAACTTTCAGTTTCAAGAATAGGTCTGAACTTATAATATCAAAATTAGTCACTTGGCTTAATTTTCTTCTGAGTTCATCAATTGTAGAATTTATCTAATACAAAAAAATATATATATTTAGTAACGAAAATATGTAACTGCAAGAACTTATAAGCTTTGTTCATAAAACACTTTGGAATCGTTGCAAACTGTCAGAAGCATGCGCAGTTTGATTTTAGTGTGCGATTTTGAGCTTTCGTGAACACTTACATCAAATTGGACATGCTCATGACCATTTTCATTGGTTTCAAATTATTCTATGAACAAAGTTATAGTATTACAAAAAAGTACAAAAAACGTACAATTTGAAGCCTTCTTCAATAAAAAGAGTGTGTTTTGATAAGTATAATCAATTTGTTTTTTACTTTGTCGATTTTAATAATTTTAAGTTTACAAGCTTTATTACCGAAATACTGGTATTTCTTAAACAAATAAATATCAGAGATCCTGATATTACAGTCTTTAATATACCTTGATACACACAAGAAAATTAATTGTATAGTTTTATAAATATTTTTGTTTAAAGTTTTTGTTAATATAATATAATAATAACAATAATACATTTGATATTATATATATATATATATATATATATATATATATATATATAACAGTACAGAATTGTCACTTATTTCAAAAGTTTGTGTTTCTACCAACTAGAAAAAGTAAAAGAAACTGAACGATCTATAAAACTAGTAAGCATATGTGGCAATGAGACGCAAAAGGACATTTCCGTCCTGAAAAATTCTTAAACTAGTCATAACCTTAAATATAAACTGTCATATTCACAACAAAAATGATAATCTTTACCATAAGATCAAAAACAAAAATGCTTTTCTACCTTTCTCTGGTTCGCTGAACAGATAGTACAATACCCCAACCGGTAAACATAACCTATACTATTTGCCGGTAATGCGCCAAACCGGTTCAGTGACGTAATCCGTAATGTAAAGTTATTTCACGCTATGTTAATGCAGTACAGCCGACGACAATGACATTGCAACGTTGCGAATCTAATTGCGGTTGCTTTGAGTGGGTGGTTGGGAAAGGGTGAAAATGCAATGTTGCCGGATGGTGCATTGCGTTGAAGCGATGCAATGTGCTGTGCTGTGGTGCGGTTGGTTGTAGTTGTGTTTTATAGTAACGTTTTCATGCTTATGGTATAGTTACGGTTAATGGCAAATATGGGCTTAAGAGATAAACTTAAATGCAGGATTTTCGATTTAAATTGTACTTTTGATGAGAAGATTTTTCGCGGAAAAAATAGCAGTTGGAAACACAAACGGTTTTATTTGTGAAAAAGTTGTGAATTTCAAATGAATTTACATTATATTTGTATATATCTATAAATACGATAAATATAAAAATAATGTTTTCTGATACAAAAGGTAATTCATATATAGAACAAACTATTTTTATTGAAACAGAAACTTATTTATGCCCTAATATTCTTATGCAAAATTACAATTTCTACTTTATTAACATTTATATTTTTCATATATGCTCCTTTATAGACGCCATGTGTAATTAAGAATATAAAATAACAAAGAACTTATAAACTAATAGGTATTTATTTCTCTACTCTAAAAATTTCAGCAGAAGATTATTAAGGGACTTGACAATATGGATATTTTTGTATTAGTTAAATGTTATTTCGGTTTTTCTATTAATAATTTTTAAATAGTTTATAAAAAAATTAACGAAAAAAAAAATTATATATTTTTTTATATCATATTTCGCTTGGGTGAGCCTTTGTTTCAGCATGAACCTTATAGACTTGCTTTAGCCTATTCAACTTATTAGTAAATCATGCAATGTTACTACTAAAATCAAAAAGAACGCACAGAAATATTATAGGCAATTTTTGAAAGTAATAATTTCATAATTTTAAAGAATACAATAATTACACAATATTAGGAGCATGAGTTTGAGTTTTACTATTAACAGGCACAACTTGTCAACTAAAACATCAATACGAAAAAAAACATCTGCCTTCAAAGTGTTCGTCCTTTTCGTAGAGCAAGCAAACATATCGTCAACAAAGCTGCTTGTTTGCAGCCACGATTCGCGTAATAGAAGTACGAAGATCTGGAGTTTGGGAGTACGGCAAACCCTATCAAGTCCCCTGAAAGTCGCTCCGGCATTTGTTTGTATTCTCCGGCAAGCGCCATCGCTGATCTGGAATTCTGAACTATATATCCATTTATACGCGGAATGCATAAAACAATGAAATGCCGCGCAGCGCCCGGCTTTCTCTCTGTATATATCGTCGAGACGACATGCTTGCGAGGAGGCAAACACACGGTAGCACCAACGCAACGGCGGATGGAGGTCATTAATCCCGGAATTTCCGGGTGCGTGTCTATGCGAGATGAGCAAACCCGACTGATTTGCTTTGTTTTGCAAGAAAATGTAGATTATATTGCTTTTTTTATATTGATATGTGTATGTTAATAACCGCATAAAAATTATTATTTATGTATTTAAGTTATATCTGATACTTATAAGATATAACAGACTTGATTTACAATTTAGCAGAAAAATAATTATTTCTATACTAAATTTAAATTATTTAATATTTGCTGAAATTAAAACAGTTTGTTCTATAACTTTGTTTTTTTTTTTTTAATTTTGCGAAACATAACTTTTTAATTCACTTTACCAAATATTGAATTAAAACTTTTTTAACACACATTTCATTTTGAACAAAATTGAATTCTAACTAATTGTCAACCGTACCCTAAAACAAAAACATCAACTACCGCAAAACCGTAATTATTCATTAGATTTGCGTCGCAAAATACGTTGCCATTATCACAATTTCGGGCTGTCAATATTTAGAGTCCTATTGACAGAGCAGAGTGTATGAAGGGTACTACGCGTTGGTCCACAATCGTACGTTATATACAAACACGGTACACATATACCAGTTTGCATCGACTAGTGGACTATTTGCCATTGAATCAATACGACAAAGCGAGAAATATTATCTCGTGAGAATCAAATATCATCTTCCCATTGGGGAAATGTTAGTCAGACAGGTCAATTGTATAAACAAATTACCGAAATATTCTCATCACAAGATTACAGTTGGTTTTCTTATTTGGCTTTAATTTTTTGTATTTCAGTGTTTTAATTAGATATTTGTATTAACGCAAATTAGTAGGTAAATTGTCAGAAAGTACTGAAAAAAAAATTTATCTAAGTATTGAGTACTTTTGCCCATTATTATTTAAATTTAGTTTTAATTTATAATATGTTCGTAAAATTACTGTACTTTATCTAGTTTAAATTCTAGCAACAATAAGAATAACAAAAAAAAAAAAACTAAATGCAATCTGTCTGAAACAAATTACTTTTGACATCTTCTAACAGTACTCAATTAAACATTAATAAGATTGACAAAAACACTCTCTATTTGTATCACACCGAGAGAAATAAAAAATAAATTAGTTTGAAATAAAGCAATTAAAGCATAAAGAAAAGTGTTAATTATTGTCGTGCGTAGGCTTCGAACAAGGTAAGATTACCGTTTCAAATAAATAGATACTGTTTCGTCTAGAGCTTCTTCAACAGCGGTATTCAAACTGGGCTCTCCGATAACCTACAATATCATAAAAACTATTTACAAATATATTAAAATTATAGTTATTTGGCATTATTTTCTCTGAATTTTTATACGATCTTATGTTTAAATTTGAGACCCGGTTGCACAAAGTATTGTTAAATTAATCTATGTGTTGAATGTAATAAAATAAAATAACGTATATGAAAAAAAAGGTTCTTAACCATTCTACTAAAATTTCAATTTTATGCCATATTTTAAAAGAGACAATAAAAACGCTAATGAGCAAAAATTAGTCACATAACAAATAAATTTATTTTATTCTATTATTAGAACTAAAACTTAAAGTTTTTTATTTTAATATAATGAGTACCTACTGAAAGATGTTTTTATTATGTTAAAATTTACAAATTATTATTTTCTGAAAATGCTAATAAAATTATATCTTGAGTAGAAATAACAAACTATAGAATTTCTTTTTTTTATTATGAACATTAAAATTTAAAAACTAACACTAAAATATAAAAATGTGTTTAAATAGTTTCATATTTTATTTAATAAAAATATAATATTATGCTTTCATAAGTTATATTCATTAGTAGATTTTGTACTGTTTTTTGACACAAATGAAAGTACGTTAACTATTTCAAGTTTGAAAGCCACTGCTTGATAGAAACATAATACTAGAATGAAAAAAACACCGACGTATAGGATGAGTGTGAAAAGCAGATCGGGTGAAGAGACGAAGGCGAAACGATAAATAATCGACGTATTATTGAGCTGTCAACACGTATTTGGGAACTATAAACTACCGGAATCTGATAACATCGTTGCGCTTTATTAACAGGGGGGCCTTAAGGCGGCGGACTGAGATGCCGCCGCCGTCGTCGTCGCCACCGCGTTTTGAAACGTATACGACGGCACGGCGTACGGCTCCGAGCTTGCGAAACATCTCTCGTAAAATAAGACGCGGAAAACAAAATGGGCAATGTGGAGGGATATATGAGACAAGGATATGAGTAACTTTCTGCAAATTTTCTAGCAAGAATATTTAAAAAATTATGGCTGAATAATATAATAAAATTATATATTACATATAGTGCCTACCAATATTAAATTGTTAAATTGACATTGTTCTCATGTTTTTATTTTTTACATAATTACATAACAGTATTTTTCAAATAATATTTTATGTCTTTATTTATTTATTTATTCTTTTTTATCACTTATTTTTCGATACATAATAACTATGTTCCAGGTCACCATTAAACAAGTTTGGAATAAGTTTGTAACTGTCTGCATGCTCAATACAAAATTAGCTTGTAGTTTATCATACTGTACATACTCCGTACAGTTTCAAACTTATTCTAAACTTCTTTGGTGATAGCCTGGAACAAGGATTATATAATTTATACTACTATAATTCTTATAAAGAATGTAATAAATTAAGACAAGAATTATTCAAACAAAATTAAAATAAAATAATATTATAGATAAATATTTATTTCTAAAGTTAAGATTCTATCTCTCTCCCCATTTCTCATCATTATAGCAAAATTTAACACAAACAGTGTACAAATATTTGTACATATTTCGAATATGTTTAAAAAAATATTTTCTGTTTCTATTAAATAATATATTCATTATATGTGTATATGCGTTTTTTAATAGTTACTTACACTAGTGAATGAATTATTATTCAACACTTTTTGACTAATCAAAATGTTTGTTCATATTATTTACTATGAAATATCTATCATTTATGATAAACCTAAATGTACAATTATTTTTATTTATGTATTATGTAATTGGTAGAAAAAGTTTATTAATATAATCGCATGTAATGATTATTACTTATTAGGCTATATTATTTCATTTTTATAAGTAATAGCCACCAGTACATATTACTATTTTAAATAAAAACAATTACATTATCTCAAATAGAAAAGCATAGACATATTAATGGACTACAATATGAATTTTTACTATTAATTTTGCTCAAGTACAAAATAAAATACATACATACTCAATCACACCATGTACCCAAAAGAATGCGTCACAAACTCTTTCCATTATCGCGAAATCAGTTTTTTCCAAACATCCCTATCCAGAGAAGCAACTTTAGCTTCATCCATATTCATAATTCCTCTCATACATGCTCTTCTATTCTAACTACTTGGAAACTTTCTCTCACACAAAACACTCTCAATCATACCACTTCAACTACTTATCGGACGTCCACACAAACATATAACTTCAAAATCATTTATATAATTTTTTCTTAACCAAACATTCATTAGAACCATCTTAATTGACTTAACAAACACCGAAATTTTGCTACAAAATTTTTTTTTTTCAATTTCACACTCATTATACATCTATTTCGTACCCAATTTCTCCTAATACCCGACTCTCATTTCCACAGCAACCATTTTCTTTTATGCTTTTGCAGCCAAACCCAACATTCACTACCGTACATTAACATAGACATCAATAAAATAAAATCGCGATTTTAATTTATTTATTTAGCATTCAGTCCGAACTAGGACAAATCTTCGATCTTCTGCATCAATACCACCCACAATAAGCCATCCATTCTCTCCTTCTTATTCCTCATCTGAAAGTCAGCCGCCGTACCCGCGCGGTCTCTTTCTAGCCTAGACTCACGATCCTTTGAAAGGGGAACGTTTACGATGCCGGAACGTCAATGTGCAGTCTGGGCACGTAGCGTAGATCATAGTCGAGACAATGCGGCATAAAAGCGCCCAGGCCAGGGCGGCGATGACGAAACAACATGAAGCGAAAACATTACATCGTCAACTCTGGGCGGCCGTCTCCACTCCTGCTTTTTCCTGCTGCCACCGCGTTGCCGCAAACATCACGCCGCCGCGTATATATATAAAAATAATGTTTCGGCACAGTGGTGGCGGGTGCACGTGGCTGAAATTCGCGATGCTGAAACGGTTTTTACTTCCCGATTGGAATGGAGATTTGAATTGGCTGGCGCGCGAGCGGATCAATTGGGGCCTGCGATGACTTTTTTTTTGTTCTGTTCGAGGATTTTTGGACTGGTTGATTTAGTTTTTTTTTTGTTGTGTTTGTTGTTTGTTTTTGTGCGACGAAATAGGATTGAAACGAATTTTATTTTGACTGACAACTTAATATGTCAATATTGCATAAAAGTTGATATTTATTTTTTGTAAATGTGCAAGACTTTATATAAATTATTATATAAATATGAAATTGAAAAACATGTAATTGATTTTGAAAATAAATACACTAACAGAGAAATGTAATATACCTACTATTATTAAACTGTAAATTGTGCCACATTCTTATAGATACACGGCGTGATTGTGCATGTAATAAATTAATGATGTTAAAAAAAATTACACAGATTGTGGCACAAACTTTTACCATTTATGCAAAAATTATTTTTCACCAAAATTTCTTAAATTACATAATAATTGTAAAAATTATTATCATTTTACTCTCATGTTAAAGTTTAAAACTGAAGTGACTCATGTAAAATTCATCTTCGTGTGATTATAGCAATCATAACATGTTTGTTAAACTATATACTATAAACAAAATATATTGTAAATATCACAAATTATCAACAAAAATAAATTTGGCACTGGCATTACTCAAATATCTTTCACTCAATTGAGTAACTTTTATATTATTATGCATTCTGTTTTAAAACAAATACAATATAAAAATAAAATTATTGCTATTTTAACTTCTTTACTGAATTTCGTATTATTTTATGTATGTATACAGTTAGAAAGACATAAAAATATATCCCCAAAACCATGTTGACCACATGATTTGAATTATCCATAACACAACGAACTAAAAATTCCTATCAGCTCCGATCATAGAGTCAACCAATTTGCTCGGGGTATTTCCGGTCAGATTGTGAACGCATCGCGGTTAACAATACTCGCTGCATTATCAGTCAGCTCTAAAAGGTGCATCGACATAACGCCTCTAGCGAAATATACTTTCTAGGGCTTAAATACTCAATCTTCTTATGTTTTTGAACCTTGGAAGAAAATAGGATTATGTTCGACATAAATATAAAAGAAAGAAACGTACAAAATTGAAGAAAATACTAAAGATGTAAAAACATATATATCCCTGTTTTGTATTTATTGTTTTGTCATATGTATTGTTAGATTTTTGTTTGTTTCATTTTATATTTCAAATAATCTAAATAGTTGCAATAATTTCTCGTCGGAAATTTTAAATAATTGCTTATTTCTACCAGTATTTTGTCATCAAACTTGTAATGCATAATAAACGTTTAGTGAAAAGAATATAGTAAATAACATTATACGTGTGCGTAAATTTATTAACAATTTGATATAAAATAAAAGCAAAAACTATTTTAAATAAAATGTTTAAAAAATCGATATATATCTGAATATTAGTTTTTATTGTATTATAAAAAATTTGTGTAAAAATGTGAATTACATCTTATTCGAATACATTATTTTATTATTTATATTTTTAAGACAAGCCATGTCATATAATAAGAATATTATTAATCTTCTTATGTCACTTATAAGTTAAAACTCAAAATCCAAAGAATTTTAAATATGTTTCCTTGTTAAATTTATTTAATAAACTTAAACTTTCATATTTCAATTTTACAAAATTTTAGATTATTATAAAAGAATTCAATATTTCATCACAATTTTAAATTATATTTAATACTTATTTTTGAATAAAATTGAAACAAACCATTTATTATTTTTAACAAGTTTGTCGATAAAACTAATGAATTTCTGATCTACATATAAAGAACATTATTATCATTACGTTATTCTTTTTTTTTTTTTCGTGACCAACTCTCTATCCAAAATACAAATTTTTTCAAGTAGTGTAAATCGCAGTAGCACGTGAACGAAATTTTAATATTTGTGTTTTTGTTTTATTTGAGCACCGTGTTGTTTAATATTTTGGTCGGGTTTTTATTTTTATTTTTTTTTTCAACGGTAAGAGACGCTTTGTGTTTTATACATATATGAACATTTATCTGATATTTTGTGAAATTATACTCTGTTTTGCTTTGTACCTATGTTTACATTAAACAGTTTTTTTTTTAATAAAAATATATATTTACAATAGTATAGGGTTTTGAATGTATATAACTCTAAAAAATTGGTGTAAAAATAATTTTTGATAATTTTTTTTTGTTTTACTCTCAAAAATTAAAATTTAAAATAAACTGCATATTTGAATCAGTAAGTGTAACAGAACAATTCTTCTGATACAAAATACATAACATAAGGTTGGTTATAATTATTTATTGTAAAATAAAATATAAAAATAATGTTCAGGTTATAACAATTTTAATATAAGGCAAACAAAAATTATACATTACATATATATATATATATATATATATATATATATATATATATATATATATATATATATTGAAAAATAAAGGCTTGCTTTAAGAAATAGTTAGAAATCACAAACTTGAATTATTTTATATATGAAAGTTTACAGGTATGATTCCATTAAAAATAGAGGCAAAAGAAGCATTGTTTCTCACACATTATTGTGCTAGCAGTCCGGAATATTTTAGAGCAAAGTCAAATAAATTCAACTAGTATGAGTAATTTATAAAACTTTAATTTTATATAGCATTTTTCTAAAAAAAAACACAATATGATGTTAAATTCAATTTAAAATTAATAATTTCTTTAAAAACTATTTTATTAAGAAATTTAACATCAAGTATTTGCATTTAAAATTTCATTTCGATTCTGACTCTGTGTGTGTCATGAACAGACTAAACTATTTTTTCGAAACAAGCGTTTGCTAGCAACAGAAAAGATTTCGAAAAATTTGATAATTTTCCTTCTATAAGATATATAGATTCCTTTTAAGAAACACGTCACACTGTATGCCATATATATATATATATATATATATATATATATATATATATATATATATATATATATATATATATATATATATATATATATATATATCTACGTTGATATCAGCGCCTCTAGCGATATGGCCAAGCAAGTATCGCAAATTCTTTATTCAGTTTCATGATACGTTCGTTACAATTCAACTGGTGCAAGAGATGGCGACAGAACAGGAAAAAAAAACAAGACGTCAAACAACTTGCAAGTGTTTAGTTTTTTTGTTGACTTGACTCAGGGTTGTACAAAATTATTTAAGATTTATTTTCGTATAGATTTATGTTTAATACGTCATGAATCTATTAATACAAATTATGTACTCTGGGATTGAAACAATGTAATTTTTCTGTTTGAAAATTATAAAGGAAAATGAAAATATGAAAATATCTGGACAATTTCGTAATACTAAAATTAATAATACATGAAATATTATATATATATATATATAAAACAGAACTAGAATAGTTCTTGTTACTTAAGCGGAATAAAGTACAAATATTAATTTTATTGCTTTATATGGTTAAAATAAGTCTAACTGAATATATTGAAATATGTACAAACATTTTTTTCAAAAATAATATAAAAAAAAATCTTTATAGAAAATAACAATAAATGCATTGTATGAAACTTTATAACGAAAGAATTATAAAAAGTAATTAAAATAATTTTAAAAATTTATAAAATTAAAAATAATATTGTACATATAAATATAATTTATATTGAAAAATAGATAGTAATTAATTTTTTAACGTGTATTGTTAAAATATTTTTATTTCTGTATTTTTGTTAAATAATAAACAAGTTTTTGAATTATCCTTTAATATTATTTAGCTAATCAAAATTTTTTTGAATTATTCTTTAATATTATTTAGCTAATCAAAATTTTGTACTTTAATTGTAATTATTTTTAAAATTGCTTTTTAGATATTAAACGAGTTGAATTTTTAAGATAATAAATATATATTATTATTGACTGATATTGATAACACCAAATATGTGTAATAATTATATACTAAAACGTTTTACTTTCAAATTATAATATATAAATAAATATTGGGTTTTTCGATATACATTTTTTAATTTCTCTCATAAAGATAACTGTAAATTTTTTTTCTAAATACAATAAATACTTGCTTCTTACAATTAGTATAACCATAAACGGAAAAGATTATTTAACAATCTTTTTTTTTTATTTAACACAAATATTCTAATTTAAATCCAACATATGTACAAATCATTTTTATTTTTAAATCTACCAAAAAATTTAATGTGCTGCAATAGAGCATATTGCAAGCAGACAACGGGGCGCCAAACTGCATGGCAGCATATGTGATAAAATAAAAATATGGTTTTAAAATAATTTTTTTTTCGTCCCTATCGTATCGTATTTATATACGCTAATATGGTAACACAATGCAGTTAAGGATAAGTTATTTGCATAATAAAATGCCATTTACGCGTAACGAGCCCACAAAACAGTAGCTTTCGACAATTTAACAAGCCCATGTACTGCACTCGCCTGCTACTTGCTACATTATGTAACTAACTATGTTGGAGTGAATATGTATATGTATATATGGGCATGGATTAGCTTAGGTTTATAATGTCTGTGTATGTGTTGGTGTACTAACATTTATTCTTTATTTACCTATTTTGGAGTTAGTTGAAAATATAAAATTTTAAATATAAAAATGTTTAAATTATATATAATGTTATTAGTTTTTTTTTTATAGGAATGATCTCGAAAATTTTAAATTGTATCTTTGTCATTTTTATTTTAAATTTATATATTATTTATCATAACCATCTAATAGAAAAATTATTGTTACCAATTTCATTATTTTTTATTTGTTATTTAACATTTAGTCATGGAAACGTTCTAACATGTCAAAATAAATACAAAAAATATCGCAAAAATATAAATATTATTAAAATTTATTAAGTCGTATCAAAAAAATTTTTAAATAAAAGTTATTAGTTGTATAGCAAATTTTGTATTTTTTTTTGCAAAATATTTCTATGTAGTAAAATATTTGTAGAAAATAGTTGATCGGATATCTATACAAAAAATTGAACAAATTGAGATATTTAATTCCGAAGTTTAAATATAAAATTTCTTAAAAAATTGAATTATCTATAAAAATCTCAAAAAGGAAAAATTGATATAATTACAATACCTCCTTCACTATTAGTATCGGTGAGTAAAAAATATTTTAGAAATATGTCACATTACCATTTCTGACAGAGTTATACAAGAATTTTATATAATTCAAGTATAGTTTGTCCTACTCATATAAACTCATTGTATATATTATACTATAGTAATATACAATATTTAAAAACATTTTCGCATAACTCTAAGTTTCATTGAATAAATTTGTGCCAATTTATGTTCTGTGGCTTAAAAAATTCGATTGCTAAATTTCTTTATTTTATGTTCCAAAATAACAGTAAAATTAAATGTGCATTAACTTTAGCAAATTTTGCTCAGCCATATTTAAGCACAAAATTGAAGAATTTGTAATTTCAAAACGTTACTAAATTTTGGGCTGAGAAGTAGAATGAATTTTGTCTGAAGTTAGTGAGAGCACACAAAATTTTATCAAATTCTATTAAATCATTTTTGAACATAAAATAACCCAATATAATAATTAATAAAAAAACCAGTAACATTTATTTCGTGCTTGGTAAAATATTTACTTTAATGTAATTAAAAACAACACATCCCCATTGTTATAAATATATAATTAATTTCGTTTGCGCTACGTGTAAATAGGTATGTCTTTTATTTTTTTTTAAATATGGTCAGCATACATATATAGCAACATTCTACTTCATATAAAATCTATAAATACCCATTTTTAAAAAATAATAATCAATAATTAACGCTACCAAAACAATATACAACATAGCAACTTTTTTTCATCCAAGTAAACGACACAAACTCACAATGAATATTAAAGTCACATTGAAATCGAATTAAAAACTAATCGATTGGCGTAAAGTATATAAAAATTCGTCTTGACGACCGTGAACGTGTAAATGACGGTAATTAAATTCAATTTTGAGCGCCGTACGGGCGTTAAAAGTTGAGGAAAAACTGGTTAAATAACTCCGGTGTTCGTCTACGTGCTACTGTTGCCCATGGACATATACGGGTATAGCAGCCGCCGCGAACAATTGCTCCGTATTAACCAGGAGAATTTGCTCGCCATTATCACTTTGTCAAAGTTTAGTCTTGCACCAAGCGTATAAGATTGAAATACGAAGTTAAATTTCATACTTTATAATCAGTTTTGTGCTGATTAACAAGTCTTTTGTGGGTAACACTTTTCTTCACAACGCGTAACGATAAAATATATAAAAGTTGTTCATTTTTATTTTCATTATTGATTTATTGTAATACCATTTGCTTAAAAATAATATTGTAGAAGTTAATGGTAAATATTAATGAAATGAAAATTATTTATGTTTTCACTGTAAGAAGCATGCAATTTATTTGACACTTTACTGCATGCGCAGTAAAGTAGTGTAAAGTTACTTTTTATTGCATATTTTCAATAAAGTACGAATATTATATTAAGCTTGAATTACATTTAACTTTTTAGTTTAAATTTTTGCTTGAGTTTATTAAATTTAATATTAATTTATCTAGCAAAAACTGGTAAAATATAAATACAAAATTTTTATTCAAAATTGAAGCTTTATGTAAATATACAGTTTGTTGTATTTTTAAAATTTTTAGTAGTTTTTTAAAGTTACAGTTGTCACATATGTTTAATGTTAATTAATACTCTCTCAACTACAATTTCTTTTTCAAAAACTTTTTATTTGCCTATTGCTCATTTTAATCTTCTAACAAAGTCTCTCATTTATCATATGTGTCACTCATTTAATAAGTTAGAATTAAATATAGATATTTTTTCATGTTCTTTTCGTGTTTTTTTATTAATTATTTACAAATCGTATACAAAGGTTTTGTTTGGTAATTTATTTTTTTTAATGTTTCAGAATAAAGTCAATCTTAATTAGGTACTAGTTTGCAGCTTTTAAGAACAAATATTTCCGGATCAGATGATATGTTTGACAAATACGTCATCTGATACGGGAATATTTCGCCTTAAAAGTTTTGTGCTGGTATCTAATAGTACATCTTGTATAAATATTTAATAATACTTAAACGAAAATTGAATAAGAAATTTAGTATGAAAATAGACGAAATTAACAGCACAATAAAGTTTATTTTGTATATGTATATTGTATAGTACTAAAATTGATATTATATAGATTTCTAGTAATCACAAAAATTATGGCCCGTATTCTTACCTCACTTTTAAAAGTGATTTTTGTCAAAAGTAATTTTGACTTTTATTTAATTAATTTTTTTGAATTTTATAATATTAGATATAAAAAATATACCAAAAATAGAAATACTATTAATATTTGATAAAAAGTAAAAGTATAAATTTATTTTCAGCAAAAAATAAAAGCACTTTTTCATAAACAAAAGAGGTGGGAATACGGGCCAATGCTATTACATAATATGTAAAATTTAATTATTAGGTATATTAACTTTAAACATGTTGAAAGCGATATGCAATATTTTTACATTAAAATCAAATTTGTCAGATATTAATTACAATATTTCACATTAAATAAACTTTATTCGGATAAATATGTCAAAAATAATTATGAAATGCATTTTCTATTTTAATTATCGCCGCCGTTGAGTTTCAGCGTGTAGGTAACTTTCGTGCAACAGGTTGGCAACCGCTGACCTACTCCAACATTTCATCTACTGCAAAACAAAAGACTGTCATTACAAAGCTGTCTAACACAGTTTTGTCTTTCAGGTCGGAAATGTTATTTAGTCGAAAAGCTAAATGAAGAAAAATTGTTCCGCAAAACATTTAAAAAAAAGAAGTAAATATGTATACATTTTAAATTTGTTTATTTTATAATAAAATACTTAAAATTTTTATTTGTCTATTATTTTGATTGCGTTTTTTATTTTTGATAAGTAATGTTATTCATTACCTTTCATTAATATTATTCAACACCTTTTATCCAATTAAAATTTTGTAATTTTGTTTGAAATTCGAATGAAACGTTATTCTCATGAATAATAGCCATTATTACATGCTTCTTGAATAATATGCTATATAACTGTGTATTAGAAAAATATATTAAAATAAGGAATTTATCTTATACGCCCTTAAGACTACCAATTTCCAAAAAATGTATCTAAAAAATTGATTTTCTCTTGTGATTACAATAAAAAAACAAATGGAAAATTTTTGAAAATAGTATGTTTTTTAAGAATTTTTTTAAACGGAATATGGACTTACAAATTTTTAATTAGAAAAATGCAAAAAATGATTAACCGAGAAAAGTTTGATTTAAGATGCTTCTTATATAATAGCAACAATCTTCGAATCGACGTGAAGTTTATTCCGCGACGCAAGTTGCAAGTTGAGTGACACATGACACATATGGTTTACGCATCAGAGATTTAAATAAATTACATGCATTGGCGCATTCAGCACCTACAACACCATTTATCATAACTGACAGTTAATATATAAATATATAGTTTATATTGCATCGCATACTAACCTAACCTCAATGTGTATCTATCTTTCTTCGTTGTTCTCATGACTTGCTAATGCACTTCCATAAAAGCAAATTCTTTTTGCGGTGTTCGCGCATGCGCTGAGTATATTTTGTTTTTATTTTTTTCGTCTTTTTGCAGCCTCCCTTTAATAGACATAGGGTGAGAAAGAGATAGGATATAAGAATGAGGTGTACATTGTTTGTTGTTTATTTGTTTCAAGGTTATGTTGGCGCGGCACAACTGAGTGAAATTAACGAATTTGTTCGTTTTACTTCTTGTGTTTATATATAAATTAAAAACAAAATGCGCGGTTTTAATGGTATGCAAATTTAAATGTGTACAGAGTCGGATTTGGAAATTTTCTTTTTATTGAAATTTAATTTAACAACAAAAACATATCTATAACAATTATATTGAGTATGAAAGACACAGTATATTTATTTTTGAAAAGCAATATGTATGAGACAGCCACCATGATGTTTGAAACGCTGTTCCATATAGAAAGGGGATGCATTATTCTTTATAGGATTTTTCTGTATTTTTTCGTATTTTGAATATGTTGTTTTAGCTCGAGAATATGGGTAAATATGTTTTATAGGCCTTGCTTTTTAGAAATACTTATAGAGAAAAAACAGTTCTTTTTATCGATATTTCTAAAAACAAGACTAATACAACTCATTCAATATGAGATCCCACAAAAATTTTAGAGCCAGTAATGCATTTATTTTTAGCTAAAATAGAACAGTATTTTGAACATCATGGTGAATATTTGGTGGACATTATTTTTCAAAAGTAAATATTATTATATAAAACTCTATAAAATTATGCATCTTTCAGTATCAACACATAATATCATTAAGCAAGTAAAAAATTTTATTGTTATTTTAAAAACTATTAAATTTTTTATACTCCACCATGTACCTATATAATTTACTATTCTAACTTCCTTGATAGTTTGTTTTTACGCTTATGTGTTTCTCACTCTTTTTTTCTACTTATTTATTTATTTTTCAAATTATTTGCACACATTCCCTGGTAGTACTAAATAAATTCAAGTTAAGTTACTCCATCAATATTAAAAAAAAATACATATTCTTAGAATAAGTAACCAAAGAACAAGGAAATATCTGTGATTATTATATAGATTGTCTTTTAACCTTGTTTATAGTTCTTTAGTTTTCTTTCTTATAGTTAATTTGTCAAATATTTTCTTTATCATTTTCTATATTTCATCAGTTTTCTACAAAAAATTCACATTATATCAGTTGTTGCATGTTTCAATTATACAATTTTCTTTGGCTTACGTGTTTTATTTTTACAGCATATATTAAAATTAAATAAACTAAACCAAAAATTTTTTATGTGTACATTCAATTTTTTTAAAAAAATATTTTAGTATTTAGTGATTTGCAAAAAAAAATATTTTAAAATGGCAGCCTTATATTTAAAACTGGGAATAATAAATAAAATCCAATTATTCTATTTCATAATACAGTATCATTTCATTATCTTCTAAATAACAACAACATATTTTGTTTTAATTATTGTATATATTGTATATGTATATTATACCAATATATTTACTGCATTTTATTTCTACTATTAACCAAGTTAGCATGAAAAACTAGTTCAACTAAAACTAAATATTAAAATTTAATTAGAAATATTGAGCCATAATCCGGACCTGTTTTTAATCCACCTAACCCAAGTCAGAGTGCGGCGAACGGCACGGTATACGCTAAGCGGAGTGTAAAACAGTTTTTGAGAAACATTTCGCAATAAAGCGGCAAATTTATGAAATTCGCCGTGAAAATGGTATTCCTTAATTCAACGAGTGTCGAAATGCGTGGAATCTTATTAGCTTAAGCACCGCCAATATAATTTAGTCCGACTGCAGTATGCCCATTGCGCCCGGCTCGACTGACTGTCCAGACATAGCAACAACCATCATGTGAAATTTTTACGAACCTTGTTGTGGTTGTCGTTTTTCTACTTACATATTTTAATCATATAATACAATGTATAAAAATATAAATATATATATTTTTGTCAACTATTATTATACTTGGCTATTGAATATATTACGTTAAATATATAAACTATTTTTTTGGCAAATCGATACGTATTGAGTCTCTTATATTCTGCTAATCTAGTAGAAACAGTTCTACTTGTCTGTCCAATATAAACCCTCAATATAAGCATTCACACGGTGTTATTATCTAGTTACTTATTTGTTACCTAGTAACTTGTTTCTATGTTTTGTTTATTTATTGTAAATGTCATTTGTATCCGGTTTCCTGATGAAGTCGGACGTTGAGTTCAACGAAGTGTCGATTATCAATAAATATTAATACTTTAACCTAAAGCCATTTAATTTTAATAAATATAAATTATACTTATATGTAAAAAATTCAATTATTTTTTTAATATATTTATATTTTGAGAAAAAAATACTATTTTTGGATTTTGCGGTTTGAGCCAAAATTTGTAGTTACTTATACTAAATTACTGCACAGATACTAGTGAGTTATTCAATAAATACAAAAAAAAATCTATATTCCACAAATCTAACATAATAAAAATATTATTATAATATTCTCGTTATACTATCAAATAAAAATCTCCATTTCCATTATAATCTTTCGAAATATCTTAAACTTTATTCAATTATGGAGAAACTTATCCACTCACTAATAATAGATTAGAATTCGTAAACTTTCGGAAACTTTTCTCCATCTTTCGAATTAATTCAAGGGCAATTCTCGAATATTTATCGACTCACTATTCGTACGCCACTGACCGTTGTGAACGAGTAAACTGCAGTTTTTCATTCGGAGGGGGGTGGGGGGAGGGAGGATTGCTCGCACATCCCACTCTTGGATGGGCATTAACTTTTAACGCTGTTTGACTGTAATATCCGTTTGCATGCCATCCACTGCTTCCCAAAAATTATTATCGTGTACCCTGTAAATGCGGGCTACTTTGGTAACAGTTTTTATTAGACATTTGCTTCTTTTTTCCTCGAAAACTCGTAATCGTATTTTATTTACACCGCGACAACCACTATATGTTCCCTGAAAATTAATTAAGTTTAATGCACTTGTCAGGGTCAGCTTGCATTCTTTTACGGCCTGTCAAAAATGGAATTCGAGTGACATTTTATCTTAGTTTATTAACAACATTTTACTTTTTATTATTAAATACAACAACAATATGTATTCCAACTGCCTGGCTATGTATTTGAAACGAAACAGTATTTATTTAATAAAATTTGTAGTAAAAAAAAAACTATTAAAATAAAATTACTTTAAGTTAAAGTTCTAATATTACCATTTTAATAAGATGTGTATTACCTATACATCATAATATTTTTATTTAACTTACCATGCCTTATTTAACTTTTGTAACAGTAACAAATGCAATATTTTAAAGTGAAAATCTATATAAAAATTGTGGTAAACATTTATATTAGTATTAAAAAAATTACTAACTTTTATTGTAGAAAAAACATTGAAATAATATTGTAGTGTATTAATTTAGCAATAACATCCAAACAATTTGAGGTAAATATACATTATATGTTTTATTTATACTGTAGTTGTTGTGTTTGTTTTGTTAATCAGTTTATTGCTGATTAAACTAATATGTTGTATAATGTCATTTACCTGTAATGTACCTACATATCATTATATTATAATTTTCATGTAGAAAATAATTGATGTTTATCTGAACTGATTAGTGTGTTTCACAGTTTAAAGTGATAATAATATCAATAATGGCGTATTAATACATATTTTTATTAGTATATAATATGCATTCAATTGAAATCAAGTCAAACAAGTTAATAATCATCAAATAACAAATATCACATGACAACATAAACAGTATAAATTTAGAATTCCTCCATCGAACTCCACAACAAAAAAGTGCGAATCGAAACAACTGACTAAAACAAAACAAAAGACGACAAACAACAAATAACCGCCGGGCGATAGATATACACACCACACAGTCAAACACCACAGGCAATTATAAACGCAAATAGTCCGCGGCATGATTCGATTCACGTTCTCGAAATGTCTCCACCGGTTTTTTTCCAATCTTGAAATTGTTTTTATATGCCCAAGTTTTACCCATTGCATTCCGCTCGAAATTCTTCGGCGTGCGATGTTGACCACCCAGTTTATCTTCGGTTTTCCAAATGACATCGGCCTATCATTCACTCGAATTTGTTTTTATTTTGTTTGTTTTTTTTTTCCTCCTCGTATCGGGACGCGTAATGTAATGTGAGAGAGTGGTCGCGCCAAAGTGTTGTCCAATTGATAAGCGGATTCGAACAATTATGTTTTTTGATAGCACCGGACACTAATGCTGCTGGAACTGGTCATTTACATATCTTTATTGGTGATGTTGGTATTTGTACGGATTGGTAGCTGGTTTATTTTATCGACTGATAAATTATTTTATTGCTTTATTATATGTGATTGAATGATCTGTTTCAAATTAATTGGAATTTGTTCAGATAGGATAATTTTAATTTTGCTGTATCTCTATAATTCGCTTGTTTTAATTGAATATTGTTATTTATATTAGTAGAATTCGTTATTAATGTTAAAATATATAATATAATGTTAAAAAATAAATCTTAAATTTATGTAATTTTACATAGGTTTTAATAGTAAAAATAACAACATTTTGTAATTTTGCTGTAATAATTTACGTAATATTATTTTTTTGATAAAAAATTGCATTCACAAACCATGTAAAATTACCCAAATTACATGTAAAATTACATGTTATGTGTGTTATGGTAAACAATATTATTTGTAGTTTTGAGGTGAAATATGAAGCTTTTATTTTCTTTTTTGTAAATTAACTTTAAACAATGCAACACAAAACTTTTTAAGTAAAAATCATGAAATCAAAGCTTGAAAATTAAAGTGACCAATTTTAGTAGTACAAATTTTAAATTTTTAAAATTATTGAACGTACTAAGTAATAGGAAAGATCGGGTACGAAATAGATTAGTGTATGATGAGTGTGAAATTGAAAAAAATGTTGTAGCAAAAGTTGGTGTTAGTCAGTTAAGATGGTTCGGACATGTTGAGCGAATGTCTAATGAACGTTTGGTTAAAAAGATTTATTTGAATGATTTTGATGGTATACGTGTGCGTGGACGTCCGATGAGTAGTTGGAGTAGTATGATTGAGAGTGTTTTGCGTGAGCGAAAGTTTCCAAGTAGTAGGAATAAAAGAGCATGTATGAGAGGAATTATGAATGTGGATGAAGCGAGAGTTGCTTGTTTGGATAGGAATGTTTGGAGGCGACTGATTTCGAGATGATGAAAAGAGTTTGTGCCACATCCTTTTGGGTACATGGCGTGATTGAGTATGTATGTATATATGTATGTACTAAGTAATGTATTCAGTACTACAAGTCATTATTTTTGCATTTGTTGTTTTGGTTTTAAAAATATTATTTTTCTTGAAAAATTATGCTTAAAAAATTTAATTTACGTTTAGCTTTATATCTGTACTATCGACAAGAGAATTATAATCAGATTATTATTACCTTTTCAAAAAAATTCTATAAATAATAACAGAATCTTAATTAAAAAATCAATATATATGCATAAAAATAATTTGAAGTATAAAATATTTTCCTAATTTTATTTTCCTTTGAACTAGAACAATAATATCTAACCAAATTTAATTATTCTAATGAGTTTCTAAAAAAAAACGAGCGCTACACCAAAAAGTGCTAATCTCATTTCTCATCTTGCCAGCGTTTATACGATATCTCTTTTAGATGGGAAAGACTTTGTCGGATAATTAAAGTAAGTTTTTGAGTTAAAGTGAAATTAATTCGCATGAGAATTTGACGTCTTGTGATAATATTTACACAGTATCCTCTATGCTCTACTAGGCACCGTACCGGTAAAACCATTCTACATTTTCGCGTAGCAATATTGTCTGCTAGCAGATACAATATTATCAAGCAATGACTGAAATTTGAAATATAGTCTGGCCATGGAAATTTCTTGTAATAATAAGAATAAATAGTTGGCTATAGTTGAAACTATTTTGCATAGTAAAATAATGGAAATTGATCGGTTAGATTCTAATAAAGTATGTTTTATTTTCTGCCCAAAATGTTTTTTTAAAGAAATATTTAAAACATGCTTGAATTGCATGTTTGTATTATTACTTATTTAAATAATGAAATTGTCATAATAAATCCCGGTTTTATAAACGCTGGTTAAATTTACTTTAAAAATAAATATATTTACTTAGTAGATTTTCGTATTAAAAAGATGGAGTAAATTTGGCAGTAAATTGTTGGAATTACATTTGTTTTCAAGGTTATTTAATAGGAAAACTAAATTTACTTGTAAAGTAATCTATGTATCGTTTATATAATAGGAGTAATCAACTAAATTAAAATAACAGCCGAATTGTTGTAGTATTAAACAAAATGCAAAAATGCTTGTTTTACTGCAACTAGGTATTCATAATTATATTTATCATTTCTACTACTCACATTTTTAATACATACATAACAGAATTAAAATGTAAAGTTTTAGATATAAATTCAGAAACAAATTTAAAAAACTTATAGATAAAATACAATAGTAATGTCACTTTTGATAGAAAATCTAATTAAATATTATCATTTTAAACAGTATTTACAACAGAAATGCTTTATAAACAGCGTTATGGCGCAACATGTCATGGTTAAGTCACCATCTTAATAATATATATTTTTATTTATAAAAACACTTTTCACTAATTTTATAAATAATTCAATTATTGAAACAAAAAAAATTATAATTTTTAACAACATAAAAAGTAGTTACACAGTATTCAAAAAGAAGTTGATACTTGTAACAAAAAAATCAAAACAGCTTTAAACTATTCATTAACAATTTCATTGAATTCAAATGAGGAACATTGTTTTCAGATATTTAAATATAAAAGTAAAAAATATATATAGAACACTAAAGATCACTATAAATAGATATAGAGAAGCATCAGGCAATCAAATTTTCCAGTTAATTTCATTCCTCGCCCAATCCGAATAGTTTCAACTACCGCAAACATCAAGTTTATAGCTAATTAGCTGAATCATCAAGCCACCATCTGACACTTACTAGTTCTCGCTAGACAGAGAAAGCGAATTCCTTAACTGATAACAATCAAAACAATTGACGATCATCAGTCCCTCTATATATACACACATACTATCTGTTTATAAACCATCTAATGTCGCATACATCTGCCAGACCACTTGATCAAAATCTCAGTTCGGTTTTGTCAGCTAATGAACGATAATTTATGACTGTGCCAGCCGATGAAAATGATTCTCGGATATTTTGGAAGGGTTTCTAAGGGCACTAAATAGATTCCTTGAGGATCAAAAAAAAATGGAAAAGAGTGTGACGAGGATAGCACCTAATTAAAATGCCGAAATAATCCGACTATCTTTTGTTATTTATGATGAGTTGGTGTAACAGTGACCTAATTAATTCGAGCAGATGCAGCTGGCCGGGATATTAGAAGCCTAATTGAATTTTATTCGACTGTTTGACTTGGTTTGTTTATTTTATAAGATGGTTTGTACAAAATTATGCTAACAAGATAAATTTGAATAGTATTATTTTTTGATATTAATGAAATTTTGTTGTATCAAAATTAATTTAAATAATAAATCAACTTGTAGTTAAACAAAAAAATCGGAATTTAAGAAAAACAAAATAATTTTAAAAATTATTATTAACTTACTAACTTTAATATGTTTGATATTCATATAATAATTACTAAGGATGGAAGCACACCTGTTAGTCAGCAGTCACGATTAGACTAAACACTATTAGATACATTTAGTCACGAATCAACAACAACATTTAGTAGAAAATATTACTAACTATATTAAAATTGTAGCCTGAATGTAGCTTAATGATCATTAAATTGTGTCTTGTGTCCCAAGTACATAGTGTTTTGTCTATTTATACAAACCGGTGTATATACCATAATGCCTTAGACGCACAACAAATCTTACATTGTTGACTGTTATGAAAATTGTTTAAATTATTAATTATTCTTTTATTTAATGATTTTATTTTTCTATTTTTGCAATAAATATAAAAAATATACTTGATTTATAATAAGTATACAATAATTCTATATTAATAAACATGTTTGACAGGCAACTGAAAAACATATCTGTGGTAATGGCTGTATGAGTCAGACGATTTCTACTGAATTTTTACGATTATAAGTTTAAAACGACCTCAGAACACTAATGATCATTAGAGATAAATTAAACCAGTACACATTCTAACTATTAAATTAAGAATTAATGCTTAGTGATCATTAAATTTTGTTGTGTATCCAACGAATAAATCGCCATTTTTAAAAATTCTAATTAAGTGTAAAAATATAAATTGTTTATTTAAAAAATAATTTATATAGTTTTTCAGTACGGTATTTTTAAGATATTGGATAAAAAGCTTGCATATCTTCTGTGAGAAATTACAGCAGTAACAAATACAATAATAGTTAAAATGCATCTCATGTCTAATATCTACTAATCTAACAATAAGCAATAAAAATGAAGCAATATTTATGCAAGCATGCAGCCGTAACATAACAATCCATTCGGCACAGAGAGAAACCAGAGAACTAGCAGAAAATTGAAAAACAACAGTAACTTTAAAAAACCTAAACGTAAGAACGTATTACACAGAGCCAGACAGACAGACAAATGCATATATACACACATACACACACACATACACTTGCAATTTGGTCGCATGCTCCGTTTCTTTGGCCATCGTTGATTGAAATTCTTTAGTGAAAGAAATAAACCGAAATGCTACACAGAGAAGTACTCTAATGCATTTTGCGGTGGCGGTCGGCAAATGTTTTTACTCTCTACCGTCTCCTGCGCCTCTCTCGCCCCAACTTGATTCGCGATTGTCTTCCTTAGCATTGGACTGCATAAGAGCAGGATACGCATCGCTACACCGCGAGGGGACACAAACTGTCTTTTGTCTCCGTCATTGTTTCTTCACTGTGTGCACGACGACGACGGCAGCAGCCAGAGCAGAGCGCTATATTCGTTTGTTTTTTTCGTTTTCCTCTTTCGCGTCGCTTTTGTTACCGGATATGTGCATGGTTGGTACGGAATACCAGGGGTGTGCAATAATTGTTTGCGAGGGCCTCTCTAATTGCGTTTCAAACTAAACTGAAAAAAATAGAGAGAAAACTTGCAGGTTTGTCTGACGCGGTAATTGAAACAAATGAACAAATGTATGTATTAATGGCCGCGCACTGAGTTACACAACTTTTCGTTATTTTTTTCTTTATTTTAATGTTTATTTTTAATTTATTCTGTTTTACTCTTTCTGGTCTGGTAATTTAATTGCAAATTTCATGCTAAATTTATTTTGGCATGTGAATTGTCTCAATTTTCTGGATTGCAGCGCCCGAAACTGCTTTAGGAAGTCATCTAATTTGAGCTTTTTTCCTTATTATTGCTCTATATAAATAAATGTACATGTTTTGCAAGATTTTATTTGCTTTCGCATTACATAACTTCGTACTCGTAATTTTATAATGTCGAAATAAATGCTATTTGTTTTGTATTAAGAAATATTATTAATTTTATTTTTCAATAAAAGATATGTCTCATAATTTTACATTTAAGATGATTTAACAAACTTATTAGATGATATTAATTAGTATAAGTATTTTTAGGTACAATAAATACAATACATAAAAAATTATACATATAATATAATTTTGTTTTGTATTTTTTTAATTCATCTTAATTCATCTGAAATGATTATTAAAATTATTTAAAAATTTTAATTTAATATCTCTAGTAGACATTGTATATTTTAAAATTACAAAATTTCAAATTAAAAAAATTGTACATAAAGTACTTAATTAGAAGAAAATTTTCATTATAAATTAATTATTCTATAGCAACAATAAAACGATAATATCTTTTAAATTCATCCGCATCTTTGCTGCAAATTAATAATAATTTCGCTATCATCAATTTAATAATTCTTGTTTGTTTTAACATTTAAGCCAATTGTATGGCTTTGAGGCTTATAAGAGTTTGCTTATCCTTACATTTAGTTTACTTATAGCCAGCTGGTAGCTATAGCAACAACCAACCACTGCGAAATATCGGGGCTTAAGTAATCGTTTTCAGATAAAGATGATAAGACGCAAAATATCGAAGCTTCCAGCACCAGATTTAAACTTGATGCCTGTGTGCGAGATTATTTAATTTGATACTTGTTTGTTATTTAACAAAATAGCGTAAAGTAAAATGCAAACTTGCAAACTGGTTCTCGGATTCTCTTGCTTAGTACTACATTCGTGGCTGTTATTATTGTAAAATATATGAAGAGAAAAACGACCCTAACGTATCATTAGAGATTTAATCTTAATTATTAAATAAGTTGGTTTGATTACGAAACGTACGTGCTTGTTTACTATTATTATTGTTTGCAAATGTGTTTTATTTACAAATAAATGTGGGAATAATAAAAATAATATTTGTAGCAACCTACACTTTTAAAAGACACACTAGATATATTCTGTAGATAGACTATTATTTTCTAACAAAATATTAGTTTTACTGCAGGGTATTGAAATAAATGGTTGGTAAATTAGTTTTTCTGTATTGTTTTATGATATATATATATATATATATATATATATATATATATATATATATAAATAGTATATGTATACATATTACGCTGTGTAGTCAAAGGGGTGTGGCACAAACACTTTACATACATGTTCTTTCACGTATTCTTACCACTTGAAAATATTTATTCACGAAAAATACTCTTAAATATACCTATTTACTCATAAATCGTCCACGTAAATCGCATATCTTAAATATTCTCAATTATAGTTTTTTGCAAATATATTTTATTTACAAATAAATGTGGGAATAATAAAAATAATATTTGTAGCAACCTACAAATATACAATATATTCTAGATTTTTATTTTCTAACAAAATATTAGTTTTCCGGAAGGGTATTGAAATAAATTGTTGGTAAATTAGTTTTTATAAAGGTATCTTTTTTCCTGATGAAGACAAACGTTGAGTTTGTCGAAATATCGATTATTAATAAATATTTATACAGAACTTTGTGTAACCTAAGTATAACCTAATGCCGTTTTATTTTAATATAATGAGTTCTAAAAGATTTTTTATTAAATCAATATTTCAAACATATTTACTCTTATACCAGATGTTTCATCTAATATTACTCAAAAGGTGAAAAACTATGGGCGATATCATGTACCCCGTTGATTAAAAACAACTACAGAATTTTTTCTTGTGTACTTTAAAAAACTATATTAATAAAATTTATGCTTGGCTAAAACTCAGTTAATTTCCTATCAAAACGAATTACAGTTAATTATTTATCATTTTTACAAAGCAAATTTTATTACCACTGAATTTACAAGTAAAACTAATTGCTTTTTCATCGGAACTGTGAGGTCTCATACAATAAAAATATTTCACATTCATCTATATTTCGAATGCCCCAGTCTTTATCAGTAATTTTATATATATATATATATATATATATATATATATATATATATATATCTTTTATACGTTCGTAAACACAAAGGTGTTACTGATGTATTTAGAATTATGATACCGTTAATAATATTATTACTACATGCTTTTTCTTGATTTCTTTTCTTATTTTTGAAGATGAAACACACCGCTTGTGAACAGTTGGTATTCAGATGCGTTTTGAATTCGTTTTTTTTTTTATTTGTAATCGTGTTCTTATTGTCAGTGCTATAAAGTAGGTACCATATGACTTATATTAAGTTTCTTATGTTGTATATTAGTGTTGATTGAAATCAAGATGTTTGTTTTTGTTCAAGAATGTGTTACAAATTACAAGATAAATTTGCTTAAAAAAATTAATTTGTCAGCTGGTAAATAAAAATTTAGAAGAATATATAATAGCACGACGGAAATAGTATATCAAACGAAAAATATGGCATGACAAACATACAAAAGAGTATAGTACTTAAAAAGAAAACGGATAAGTTCACAGGAAAATTGGTATATAACACGATAATACATACATACACAATCACAGAATGTAGCAAAAGCGTGAGGCACAAACTATTTTCACTATTTCGAAATTAGTTTTCTCCAAACATTCCTATTCGGACAAGTAATTCTAGTTTCATCCACATTCATGATACCTCTCAAAAATGCTTTTCTATTCTTACTACTTGGAAACTTTTGCTCACGCAAAGCCCCACATGTCACGATTATTTGTTGTGCATTATATTTTCCTGTTGTTAAAAATGTTAATTTTGTCGGGTTGAAAAAGAGCATAAAAAAATATATGATTATAAAAACATGCAATAGATATTTTGGAAATAATTTACGAACGAAACATAATAATATTTGGAAAATGTGAAATTATGCAATGTTCGTAATTACGTTTTAAATAATTTATTATAGACGCGGTATAAATTTTGGTCTATGACATATTTGTAAAAAGCATCAGATATTGCGAAATAAATAATAAAAATGTGTTATATCTACTGGGTATTTAAAATTTCAGAATACTCTGAACATTCATTACAAAAATTAATGGGTTCAAATCTCGGTAGAATCAACATATTTTCAAATTTAAATAAAGTAGATACTAATTAACAAAACATACTTTTAAAACTACTCGTTACGATTTTTGTTTCTAGTTTTGTAAATATTAATTTTTATAAAACGAATTTTTTTTTAGAATCACAAAATTTATTTTATTATACCGAATAAATAAACTGATTTAAAATAAAAATAAATATTACTAGTAAAACATTTTACTATGTATATTATTTTAGTAAATATTTTAACAAATTTTGAACAAAATTTTGGAAAATTAATTTTTAATAATTTTTGGAAAATTAATTTTTAATAATTTTTGTTAGTAATTGGAAATAAATATTTTTGAATTTTTTTTTTTTTAAATTTGGAACATAATATTAACTGATTATTTACAAGATTGATGTAAGTTAATAATCTGAGAAATCGAAAATATACAAAATAATTATAAATAAATATTTTTTACCGCCAGTTTTATTTTTCAGCCTAAAAAATTAATTTTTTTCATTAGTCATTAATAAATTTTAATCTTCTATTAGTAAATAATAAAAACTATTAATAGTTGTCACTCACATCATAGGTTCAAGTTTTTTTTTTTATTACTTCATGTTATTAATAAAAGAATAAATAATGCACAATACAGAGAACATAAATTGTGTCTTTTCTCAATGAAAATTATTACTATATATGTAATTACTATTGTTTAAAATAATGTAATATTAGTAAAATACTATATTAATGGATATATTCTGACAGCATTAATCTGTACCGCAATTTTTGACATTTTAATTTAGTGAGAAATAAAAATGAAAATAGAAATTAAAAATTATATTTAAAAGAAAATTTAAATAAAAACTAAAATTATTAATCGTTTTATTTAACATACAAAAATACTGTAAATAATGTAATGAACATTCAGAGATTCAAATTAGATTACCGACGAAAAACCAATTAAGTTTCACTAAATAAACACAAATAGAAAATCTATTTCAGAAACAAATCGTTCTAGTTAGTCAGAACATTTAACACGACGATTAGCGAAAAACTAACACCGTCCGTAAATTACTTTACTGCATGTATAATCTTTATATTTTTTCTCTTTTATTTTTTTCTTCTTCTCCATTACAAATGTTCGACTTAAATCACCGGACAGCGAGACAGTTTGTCTGTCTTTCAAATAGATCTCAAAGCCAGATGTTGACGTCGTTTAATCTATAAGTCACCCAGTCAATATATACCGTACACATAAACGTTGCCATGGTTACTGGTTGCATCTGGAGAAACAATCACGCATCGTTGTCGTACTCGTCGTATACGGGCGAATAGCCTGCTTAGTTGTGCCTTAAAATAGATGTTTTTGGTTTTGGAAAAATATGCAACGCGTCTGGTAACGTGTCTAGGTCCTAGCTCTGTCCTAAGCCTACTTGTGACAAATTATCATTGGTTACCCCTAAAACAACATTGAGCATTTTTTTGCCGATGTTAAACGTTTACACACTCGTTGAATACTTGATGAGATTCTATTTTTAAGTTGTCTACGAATTTGTTATTTTTGTTGGTAAAAAAACAATTACAAATTGGACTTAATGATTGCATTTGTGTACAGTCTGAATGAGATATATTATGGTAATGTATTCACAGAATTATTACATTAACAAGATTAGAAGTATATGGGTAAACCCATATATAGACTACTTTGACATTTTTCGGAAAGTTGGCAACACTGTATTTTAATAATATTATAATTTATGTGGGCACTAGGAGAAACTTTTCTGAAAATTTGATCAAAATCGAATAAATAATGTAGCCACAATGAATTTTTTAAAAATGTTGTGATTTTTTTCTAGATAAATTGGCAACACTGTATTTTGTTAAAATTGCATAATTTATTTAAGCACTAGGAAAAGCTTTTATGAAAATATGATTAAAATCGGTTAAATAAAATGGTCATAATAAATTTTTAAAAATTTTACTATTTTTTTTCTCGGAAAGTTGGCAACACTGTATTTTGTTAAAATTACATAAATTATATGAATACTAGGAAAATCTTTTGTGAAAATTTGAGTGAAATCGGTTGAATAACATGGCCATAATAAAATTTTTAAAACTTTAGTAATTTTTTTCTCGGAAAGTTGGCAACACTGAATATTAATAAAATTATGTTATTAATGGGAGCATTAGGGAAATCTTTTCTGAAAATTTTATCAAAATCGGATAAATCATGTAGCCAATATGAATTTTTAAAAACTTTGGTAATTTTTTTCTCGGAAAGTTGGCATCACTGGAAAAAACCGAAACCACATGACCATCTTGGGCACTAGACAAATTTATCCTGAAAATTTCATTAAAATCGGTTGAAGCGTCTAGGAGGAGTTACGACCGAGCGAGCGAGCAGACGACGCACATCCATACACCCACATAAACTAAGTTCAGATTCGTCATCTATAGGCTATATGAAGGATTTCTATACAATTTTTTTTTTTTTTTGAAAATGTTACAGACACCGTACCAAACGCTATACTACTTTTTCCTTGCAGTCAAAGTAGTAAAAAGGGAACAAATTAAATGCTAAATATTATATTCCTCTTTCAAATTACGTTTGATAAAAATAATAAACGCTCGATAAGTATAATAAGTATTCAATATAAAACTTACATGTTTGATAAATTAATAAATATTCAATAATAATAATAAACGCCCAATAAAAAAGTTTGATTTTTATGTGTTTATAGAAAATTATAATACACCTGAATATTTTGGTGTTACTTATTGCTGTACAGGTTAAATTAAAAGGTACTTTTTTATATATTTAATAGTACAAAGGATATTTTTTTATTTATTTCGAGAGCACGAGTTATCAAATATTTATACTTTTTACATAGTAGATTTGATTAAAATAGCTAGCAAAACTTAGCGTGCAAATTATATACTGTTATTTTTTTTAACTACAAGGTATTTTCTATTATTAATATTCTAATAATGAATTTTGTTTTAGAAACTAAAAGTTCGTATTTGAATTTAATTTTTGAATTTACCGAAAAATATTTTAATTTTTGTTTTTATCATTTTCTAGTTATATAATGACTCCATTATCACCAAAAACTAAACCTATGCTGTAGATCCCGTTATATTTAAGTACAATAATATTAGAGTTCATTGTAGTTAAAAGGTTTTAATTGTTAATTTAGATAAAGTTAAAACCTCTAGAGATAGAAAAAAAGGTCTGTGGTCACGTGACTAGTTAATGCTGTGTTCGTGTTATACTAAGCCATAACATAAAGCATGGTGGTCTATTATAATTTCGTTTAGATTACTTAACCAAATTGTTTATTATTAAATTCTAATTTAATTAGATTTTATTATGGTGTTATTATACTCTGGATACTTATATTTAATATTACAATAATAATATCAATTTTGTTAATATAATTAACTCTACGTTACAATAAAAAAAATTTATGGATATGGCACAATTTTTTAAATTTGTTTTTAATACACAAGAATAGAAAGTGGTAGTTGTAGGATAATGGATATAATTATAATTAATAAACAGTAGAAATGAACCTTGAGTAGAAATGAGTCTTGTACTTATATTTGCATCTCTTGAAATAAGAAAGCTCGACTATATTCCCTTATTTAATAAATACCATTTTAATACTAAATACAATATCACCAAATATATTTTATCTTTTAAAAATAATTGCAAAAATTTCAGAATCCCATATCACCAAATATATTTTATCTTTTAAAAATAATTGCAAAAATTCCAGAACCCCATCAAATTAAAATAATTCTCAGTTCAAACAACAAACTAAGCCCATAACCATCATAACACACCTATCACCATGAGTGCATATGCACTAATCTAAACTTACAGTTATAGTTTCATAGTACATATTATGCACTTCACAAACCCATCTAGCCTCGCATACATATACCGTAACGCTACCCTGATATAGACCTATAGTAGTTAGTGCGTTTGCGCAAATATAAAAACATCATCACGCTATATGTATATATATATATATATATATATATATATATATATATATATATATATATATATAAATAATTAACAGGCAACTTGCTAATGGCTTTACCATACCTATCCCGTAAAGCTGCTACCATCATTCAATTATATCAGTCGGTAATGTTGCATACTGCATTTGCCTAGTCTCTCATCGTGTCGGTAAGGCTGTTTTCATATTTATTCAGTCCGCAGGGCACATTGGATTTTAGATTTTGCGCGAGAGCATTTCATAGTGTTGTTGTTCGTTCATTAAATGCAATGCGATGCTTTGATTGAATATCAACGTCAATAGAATATTGATTTGATTAGGATTGATATGAATGTAATTCTGCGCTTGAATTTTCAATAGTTTTATTAGGGAAAATTCAAATATGAAATATTGGCAGTTATCTAACAAATGCTATATTTAGATTAACTCAAAAAGTCATTTAATAATTACTTATTTTGTAGTATTTTGAACAGTGATGTTGCATAATAAAATGTTTAATTTTTTCTTTCGATTGTGTGTATACATAGGTATTATAAATGTATTATTGAAAAATAATACCAATATTAAAATTATTTTTATACATCAATAATATACTATTTCTCTGAAAAACAATAAATCACCATTAAAAACAAATTGTAATTTACCATTATACATACACAATCACGTCATGTACTCATAAACTTTTATATGCTTTAAATTATAAGTCATTTTTTCAAGCAAACACCAAAATAAATTATATTTTATAGAATTTAACTCTACATAATAATATACTAATTCCAGTTTATCCTATATGCCAAAAGAATTATATAGTTAAAAAAAAATAACGCAGTTTTTGTAATGATTTAATTTATTATTTAAATCCATTTTAAAGTAATTTATGTCCAGTTTTACTTATTGGTGTATTATTAAAATAAATTCCATTTAAATAAAACATAAGTTCAATCAATAATTCAATCTCATTATTGTTGGTTGTGTTAATCATATTGTAATTATGAAAATATTCAACTAGAAAAAGTATAAAAACATCATTTTTCGTTGTTTTAATTTTTCCATTTCCGCTTTTATCTAGCTTCTAGCAGTAGTTTTATTATCGACCCCTATTATTTCATTCTTTCTTTCATGAAAGAGAATAATAATAATAATAATTTTTATTGTAAAGTTGGTTGGCGCGCGCAATGTAGACTGCAATTTGCAATGTACAAATGTAAGTATGTTATTTTTCTCATATTGTACATAAAAATCGATTTGAAAATTGAAATGACTCGTGACTAATAGTTGCAAGTAACATTATCAACAAGGACAACATAGTTATAGTTTCCGTGCAATAAAAAACTATTTGTGAAATTGTTACTAATGCTCAAGTGCTATCGTTTATTTTACAAGTTATTGACATGATAAAATAATAATGAAATTTTATTTTTTATTAAATTAGTTATTCAGAACTATTACAAACATTATGTAATATGATATTGTAACGTGAATTTGAATTCGTGTCGGGGCAGTCCGAACAGTATTGGAAATGTATTAAAATAATTACCACCATATTTGCGATTGTATTTTTGACTAGCATTTATTTATAACACTTAAACACTACATAACAATACTATACAACAACAATGGTTAGCCGAGCGAAGCTAAATAAACAATTACACTATTTACATTACTTATAATTAATCTTACAACTATCGGACTGACATTAACACAACTTATAAACTAACACCATATTCACTTATACTCGCACACATTTATATCTACATATTTATATCACTATTTATATCACACTATTATTTATTTCAACGAGCCATCACCACCGACCCATTACTATTAGATCGATTACTAGATCTAACCAGATCGGCGCTTCAATGATGACTGATTGAGCTTGTGACTCCTAGCGCTATATATAGGCCTGCAACCAAACCTACTCGAATGTACTAGTGTTTTTCTAGAAGCCTAACTAGAATCTTCGACACATACATACACACAGAGCGCACACGGACTCCACGTCATCACATAAACACAATGTGTCAACACATTCTATACGCGTGACTCACCGCATGCACACACACACATGTGCACTCACACACACATGCAAACATAACTACTTATGCATTCTCAGTTTTGTTACAATATTACCAACGAGATGAAAAAGTACATATATATGTAATATTGTAGTTTTTTAATAAATTCTCTTTTAGTAAATTTAAGGAAATTTCCATAAATAGGTAAAATTTGTTTAGTTCTCTAATATTATTGTTGGTATAATTAAGTGTATACATTTCTAAATTTCCATAAAGGATGTATTTTGAAATGAATGAATTACACTTGAAATATTTTATTAGTATTATTACACAAAATATATACTAAGTCTCATTATTTTGATGAATTATTACAAATATTTAATATACAAGCTGTAATATTACATAATTTAAGAATTTATACCACCAATATGTAATTCTACATTAAGTATGTGAAGCAATTTGCATAAAGTAAGCAATTTTACATACTTATTAGATAATTTTTACTTACTTTATGTGATTATTATAAATTATGTAAAATTTCAGAATTTTCAGTTAAAAATACAGAATATTTATAGTAAAATAAAATTACAGATTTTTATAGTAAAATTTTACTATTTTTCTGTAATTTTCCTGTTTTTTTAACAGTATACATAGTGAAAATAATAATAAAAAGGTATAAATTTTTATTTAAAATAATTTTTATATTACTAATAAAAATGAGTAATTTAACAATAACATACTAAAAACGCACTCTAAATAAATGCAGATTAATTAAAATAAAATATTTTGTATTCTCCTAAAAAAAATTATTGCATTTTAATTTACTTAAATGCTTTTAGCAACTGTACATGAGAGAACATATACCCAGACAATTCTGCTGTACTAACCATAATAGAAAATAGTCCAGTGACTTTAAAACAACGCCAGACAATTCATACACCAGTGTCATAATTCGGTCAGTAATTCTCATTGCGTTATAATCAACTGTGCACCAGGTCCTGCGGCACTCTTCTGCTAAACAATATCCGTTGGGCATGCTTGGGAAGCTTTATGTGCACTTTGTTGTAGAGAGGATACGTTTAGGATTGTTAGCCGAATATCAATTGATTCCCAGAGTAAAGTGGTTTTGTAGTGAAGTGCATGGCTGTTATGTGATTAGTGGAAACAAAGGTCATTGAGATTAGGTGTCACAAAAGTTAGTTGGAGTGGGTTAACCAGGTTAGAATTTGTAATGAATTGATTATGTAAGTGATTGTGAATAACTTGAAATCTAGGTTAACTGTAGTTGAATTGGTATTTTACATTGTAATTTGTATTAAAGCATTATTAAAATATCAGAAATTCATAAAGCTTGCGCGATTATGCAATTGATATTTTAATCCGCACTGGGACTAAAGCTTTTAATTAAAATGTATTTAATTATTTTAATTAATATTAATATGATACATGGTAAATTGAGCTTTTTATTAAGATAGGTACACTTTTAATGTCCAAAATAAAATGAAATTATAGATATATGTAAACAGAAGAGTAATTTTTTTTCAAAATTTAACAAACGCTTTTTATGCAGAAGATTTGACCAATTTCTAATAGTGCTAACTTGTCAGATATTTTAAATTCAATGTATTGCTTAATTACCGTAGCCGAACTGGCAAATTTTAATACCTGAGGCAAATTTCAAAATTGCGCCCTCAAATTCTAAATAACTATACAATAAAGAAATAAGAAAATTAACATTTTCGGCCGTTACTTTGTGAAATTTTATATTAAAATAAAAAAAAAAACTTTAGTAACTTTAAAAACTCATTTTATTACACAACGTTGTAGTGACTAAAGTTTTGACAAATATTGTCATTATCAAACAAATTGATAAAGACAATGTTTGTCGAAACTGCAGTTACTACAATTGTGTAATAAAGTGAATTTTCAGTTATTAAAGGTTTTTATTTTTATACAAATAACAAAATGTTTTTAAAGAACAGTACTCATTTCTATTATATGAAATGGTTATATTTTTCGAAATTTTTGCTTCAGTCCTTTTGTGAAAGCCATGGTACCTGTATATATTAAATATATGACTAATTTTATCTAACTTTAACCATTTTAATATAGAAATACAAAGCTTTAGATTAATGGTCTGTATAAATTTTATTAAAGTTCGACATTTTGATTCATTAAACATGAATCTTTATCAGAAAAATATAATAAATTTGAAAAAAAAAAAAAAATTGAATAAGTATAATTTGTAAAGTATGATGTATAAAGGTTCAAAAATAATTAAAAAATTTGCAAATATTTAAAAAATAATTTAATTGATTATATTTTATTTTTAACAAATTTACAAATTACAAACTATTGAATAATAAATTTACCAAATTTTTACTGGTCAAAGTTTTTGAGTAATATTTTAAAATTGATTTTTTGAGTAGTGAATAAATAAATTATTAAGATATTTGAGGTATTAAGTAACCTAATAGGATATTGTCCCAGTGAAAAAAAAAATTAATAAAGTCTTATAGTTAGTAAAATTAAGATTTTGGTAAAAACACTGTATGAAATTTGCATGTACTCTTTCTCCAAAACTGATATTGGTAAATATTTCTGGTGTTAAAATATTTTTTTAGTGTGTATGTATTATGAATATAATATATAAGGAGTAGTAAGAATATATTAAAAAGATTTAACTATACGTGGTGACAAAAAAAGCTATAAATGCATTTGAAAATGGTGGAGAAGTAAAGTATTTGCAAATGCCAAATATTCGAATCCAATAACATTTCACCAATTGTCCAATATGGTTTGACAGTTTTCTATTGAAAAATTGCGCACAAAAAGACATAATCCATGTAAAAATATTCGATGATCACACACACATAACTTCAGCGTAGCGATCGTTTGAATATTAGACAAGAACTTCCGCCGTGCAAAAAGCGTTTATTGCATCCGGTGCTTTGGGAAAAAAAGAGCTTGATCCTTTCACCGCGAAATTTCGTAATGAAAAATGTCAGACCGGGGGTGACAGCATATGCTTCATAACATCAATAAAAATTCAAAAAGAACCATAATTGTGAGTATGGCGAGTTGCAGTCGGCTCGAAGCAACAAAGTACCAAACAACAGTGTGTGTGGACTGGAATCGGCAATGTAATTACATACAAACCGAATGTGTAGCGTACAATTTCACACGAAGTACTCTTTGTATTTGGTGTAGTTTTGCGTTTAAATATTTCCAAATACGCCGGTGCGGTATTGGAATAGTGGATTTTAGAGAAAAACACATACACACATATATATATATATATATATATATATATATATATATATTGTAACGCGCGGGAATGGTTGTAAAAATATTTAAGATTGAGATTAACTGATTGAATAAAATATAACTAATAAATTTAATTAAATAAAATATAATTAAATAAATATGGCATCGTGATCGTCTAGTCTAGTGGTAGGATTACGTTGTGTGATAATTAAGTAATAACTGAGATTCATAATATGGAGTCGTGGAACCTTAAAGAGACGCCGAGGGGTGAGGTGAGACAGACAAACATAAAACAAGGAAATAATACACAGATATCAAACCACAGCCACAGAGGCCCATTTATTGACAAATAAATATGTTTGTATAGCAAAATCTATTGATGGACACTCAGTGCCCCGTCGGTTGCAAATACACAAATATGTGCGAGTAATTTAGAATATGAATAACTTGACCATGGCATCATCCTACAATACATGCGTCGTATGTTGTGTAAGGGCCCTTAACGTATAAGGGGGACGATGACAGTACGTATACTGCACCTATGTCTCTGCGTGGAGAGAACTACCTTGGGTGACGTACAACCCCGTTGAGAGCTAAGCTAAAATTATGTGTTTATACTGCAAGAAAACAGCACAGTCAAAATATTCATTAGCCAAAAGAATTTATACAAATTGAAAGGAATGCTCCGTCGTGCCTACCGACGATAGATGATATCCCTTGGCCTACATTTGTGCAGGTTACAGGCTTTTATTTGATTGTGATGAGGAACGAGTAAAAGTATTCCAATCATAAAATTATAACATCAAATATTATAATATTGAAATGTAAATTATCCGACGGTTTACTTTATGAAACATCTTACAATAAATAAATAATAAATAAATATTGAGAGTTACGTGTAGAGTGTACGTGTAGGTGTATGGGCATGTGAAATATACAAGTACGACGTCATCTCGGAATGGACCCTGGACTGACCCTTTTACAATAGTCTTGGACACGTTGATAGGACATCAAATAGTAGCCAACGATATCAGAGCGATCGACAATAGTTTAACCAGTAGCAATTGGGCAGCGGTTTGGCCTTGATGTAGCCGGGCGTTTGATAAGTTTGTACCGGGCTGCGTGGCGTCGCGTTCGGGAGAAGCATCAGCGATCGACGAGCAATAACAACGGGCCGCATCACCGGACTGGGCAAGCAATGAACATCGGATATTAATCGAACAGCATGGCGAGCGGTAGACGGACGTGGATTCGACTTCAGACGGACAGCATCTCGACTTAGACAAACGGTAGCTTGGTTCTCAATTGGGCAGAGTTTCGCCTTGGTAGTTGAAGAGAAGTCTTGAGGTACTCGGTAGCTAAACGATACTAGAGTCTACAAGGCTTCTGGAGATCCGAACCCGGAGGCCAGAATCTGCGTTCTCTACTGAAGTGTTGGCCCTAATATGGAGCAACTCCCACCAGAATGGACAGTAAAACTCCCACCCGTAGAACCCTTTGCAACAGAAATAGAAATACATCTTTATTTTAGTGAGACAAAAATATAATATATGGTAGTGGTGGAACAATACTTGCCTTCCAATGAAATCAAAGTTCTTTGTTCTAATTAACAAATAATATTCCCGAAAAATGACATCACTCCGATTAGGTTCAATTCAAATGTTCGCACAGGCAGGATATGGTAGGGATTGAAGAATGTTTATAAGAACAATTAGTAGGACAGAGATTGACCTATATATGTCTATTCTTTTTAAATATACAACTCTCAATGAAAGGTGCATCATTAGCCATATCAGTATTTGTTTATATGTTTACGTTACGTCTAGCCTCGCGTTTCAATCTTACTTATCGAAACAATAATACTATACTATGCGTCATAAAAAGTTAAAGAATTTTTGTATACATTATATAAACCAAAATTATTTTCTGTATAAAAATTAAAATTAAATAGCATAAAATGCTGCCTATTACAATCGCCCCCTATTTGTTACCAAAGTGAGAAAGAATGACGAATTTTGTAACAAATACTTCCCTTTAGAATTTTAAAGATAGTTATTAATTTTGAAATAATTTTGATTGGTCGTTGCTGCTAAATAGTTTTGATTATTTCTTGTCTCTTACACAATTTGGTTTGCGATAGAATTGTAGACATAATTGGAAACGGATAATTTATAAAATTTACGACAGGAATGGTGATGTCAATTTTCAAAAATTTATACGTTACCAACTTATACGTTTTGTGTATTCTGTAATTTTCCTTACTGCGTTCGATTCCAAAATCGTTTAACTTCCTTTGATATGTTTACTTGCAGAGATATTTTTTTAAAACTAGTAATTTTTTTTTCCAATATTTGTGTTTGTTTAATTTTTTGATAATCGTTTTTTTTTTTCAATTACATCTTTCAATCCAAACTCGTACCTAAAACAGAAACATTTTAATTATTTGCTCGAATGAATTCTTACCTGAACTGTTGAGTAATTATTTTATTGCTTAGAATATTACACGCCCCCATTGGTTAGATTTCTGAAACCAGTATATATTTTTCCCTCCAACGTAATAATTCTTTCTTGTCAGTGCAGTTTTAATTTCTTCGTTTTAATTTCTAAATTTAAAATTTTTTTTCTTTGTTTGATTTTGTATACTATACATGTTCATCTAAAATATAAAAATTTATATTATTGCTGAAAGAAAAGTTTATAATTATTATTCTTCTGTAATATATATGTCGATCTGAAATTTAGATTTGTATTATTGCTGAAAGAAAAGATTGTTATTATTCTTCTGGAGCATATATGTTGATCTGAAATTTAGATTTGTATTATTGCTGAAAGAAAAGTTTATTATTATTTTTCTGAAGCATAATGTTAATCTGAAAAATAAAATTTTATTATTACTGAAGGAAAAGTTTATAATTATTATTCTTCTGTAGCACATATGTTGATCTGATAATTAAAATTGCTGGAAAGGAAAGTTAATTATTATTATTATTGTTTTGGAGGCGCCCCCTATATTTCTGTCTGTTGTTACAGTACTGTATTATTTTTAGTTTAACTTGTTTTCAGCGCTTTATATTTCTGAAATAAATTTACATACTATATAATTAGTTTCCATAATTTCTACGTAGAACATGAAGCCATATGTTCGTGAACGGATCGTGCAATTTCTTCATAGATTTTGTTTTAATGTCAATGTTATGAGTTGTTAGCCCATAGCCAAGCAATGAACATACAGCTTGTAGTGGATTCCAAATCAATCAGTCGCAGCCAATTTCAGTTCAGTAGTACAAGGCTTTAAAAATCCAACTTTCATACTCTACTATTGGCTTACGGTTACCTGTGAATTATTTATTAGTCAATCTGAAAGAAAAGAAAGTTATATATGCTGAAATTTTAAATTACATATTAGTAGCTGAAAAAAATAAGTTATTATTTATTTATGTTGTAGGCAACTGTATGTTGTGTGTTTTTATTCTTCTGCTTTTTTGTTATCCTAAAATAAAAATCTGTGATTACTGTGTAATTTGTAACTCTGTGTATTCTTGAACTGTCTCTCCCTCGTCCTCAACATACTCAAGTTCCAGCTTCAAAAAACTCCATATCCTGGTCACGGCACCAAATAATTGTAACGCGCGGGAATGGTTGTAAAAATATTTAAGATTGAGATTAACTGATTGAATAAAATATAACTAATAAATTTAATTAAATAAAATATAATTAAATAAATATGGCATCGTGATCGTCTAGTCTAGTGGTAGGATTACGTTGTGTGATAATTAAGTAATAACTGAGATTCATAATATGGAGTCGTGGAACCTTAAAGAGACGCCGAGGGGTGAGGTGAGACAGACAAACATAAAACAAGGAAATAATACACAGATATCAAACCACAGCCACAGAGGCCCATTTATTGACAAATAAATATGTTTGTATAGCAAAATCTATTGATGGACACTCAGTGCCCCGTCGGTTGCAAATACACAAATATGTGCGAGTAATTTAGAATATGAATAACTTGACCATGGCATCATCCTACAATACATGCGTCGTATGTTGTGTAAGGGCCCTTAACGTATAAGGGGGACGATGACAGTACGTATACTGCACCTATGTCTCTGCGTGGAGAGAACTACCTTGGGTGACGTACAACCCCGTTGAGAGCTAAGCTAAAATTATGTGTTTATACTGCAAGAAAACAGCACAGTCAAAATATTCATTAGCCAAAAGAATTTATACAAATTGAAAGGAATGCTCCGTCGTGCCTACCGACGATAGATGATATCCCTTGGCCTACATTTGTGCAGGTTACAGGCTTTTATTTGATTGTGATGAGGAACGAGTAAAAGTATTCCAATCATAAAATTATAACATCAAATATTATAATATTGAAATGTAAATTATCCGACGGTTTACTTTATGAAACATCTTACAATAAATAAATAATAAATAAATATTGAGAGTTACGTGTAGAGTGTACGTGTAGGTGTATGGGCATGTGAAATATACAAGTACGACGTCATCTCGGAATGGACCCTGGACTGACCCTTTTACAATAGTCTTGGACACGTTGATAGGACATCAAATAGTAGCCAACGATATCAGAGCGATCGACAATAGTTTAACCAGTAGCAATTGGGCAGCGGTTTGGCCTTGATGTAGCCGGGCGTTTGATAAGTTTGTACCGGGCTGCGTGGCGTCGCGTTCGGGAGAAGCATCAGCGATCGACGAGCAATAACAACGGGCCGCATCACCGGACTGGGCAAGCAATGAACATCGGATATTAATCGAACAGCATGGCGAGCGGTAGACGGACGTGGATTCGACTTCAGACGGACAGCATCTCGACTTAGACAAACGGTAGCTTGGTTCTCAATTGGGCAGAGTTTCGCCTTGGTAGTTGAAGAGAAGTCTTGAGGTACTCGGTAGCTAAACGATACTAGAGTCTACAAGGCTTCTGGAGATCCGAACCCGGAGGCCAGAATCTGCGTTCTCTACTGAAGTGTTGGCCCTAATATGGAGCAACTCCCACCAGAATGGACAGTAAAACTCCCACCCGTAGAACCCTTTGCAACAGAAATAGAAATACATCTTTATTTTAGTGAGACAAAAATATAATATATGGTAGTGGTGGAACAATACTTGCCTTCCAATGAAATCAAAGTTCTTTGTTCTAATTAACAAATAATATTCCCGAAAAATGACATCACTCCGATTAGGTTCAATTCAAATGTTCGCACAGGCAGGATATGGTAGGGATTGAAGAATGTTTATAAGAACAATTAGTAGGACAGAGATTGACCTATATATGTCTATTCTTTTTAAATATACAACTCTCAATGAAAGGTGCATCATTAGCCATATCAGTATTTGTTTATATGTTTACGTTACGTCTAGCCTCGCGTTTCAATCTTACTTATCGAAACAATAATACTATACTATGCGTCATAAAAAGTTAAAGAATTTTTGTATACATTATATAAACCAAAATTATTTTCTGTATAAAAATTAAAATTAAATAGCATAAAATGCTGCCTATTACAATATATATATATATATATATATATATAGGGAAAATCGTGTGTGCGTGTGTGAATGGTGGAATCGGCCTATTGAACGAATACGGCTTTCTAAATTAAACGCAATCAGAATTACCGGTGCATTCAGTCTGCAAATTGTGAATTTTCATTCCTATGTATATTGGCAATAATAAGTCCGGAAATTTTATGCGCCATAATATCCAATGATATTTCCTGTTTGTTTTGATTTTATCTCTATGCGCAAATTGGACAATATCACCGGAGAGCTTTTTAGTTTTATCCCATACTGACTAAACATCAAATTTGATGCTCATACATTAATGCTCGTATGAATAAGACTTAATCTCCATTTTCTATTTGCTTTAAATTTAGTTGGAAATTGTTCGTGTAAGCTGTATTTATTTATATAATGAAAGATATTTATTTATTTGAAATATTATTTAAGATTTTTTATAAGTATGTGGATAAAAGTAAACTATTTCTAAATGAGTTAATAATTTTTAAAAAAATTGAAACAAATTTATTATCTTCTTTAATATAGAATCAGATTATTCAACAATTTTCACGTAAACAGAAAAAATTAATTAAATATAATTGATGTACAACATAGATAAATAAACACAGGCAATTAGTTTATTGCCCTAGTGTGCTTAAAATACTTTATGGTCATTGATATTTTAGTTTACTACATTACACGTATATTCAACTTTGATAATATTAGACCAAGTTACCAGATATGTATATCATTATCATTACCACTGTTTATGTCCCTCGGCATATTTAGCTTTAAAGCTCTTCAATTGTTCTTTAAGTTAATAAAATAAAATAATTTCTCTTAAACCACAAACAATAATTTTTAAAAAGCTATATACGTATTTTAGAACAAAGCTTTCATCATCAGCAGTGAAAAATATAGCTAAATTTCTAATCAGTGATCTAAGGTTACACAAGTACTCAACATATCCAGTAATCAACATAATCTTACCTCGGGTCGTAAACTCTTATACTACCGCTCTAATACAAGTGAATCTTATTGAACACGATACAAATCACTTTATTTAAGATAATAATTAAAAAAAAAATTATATATTTATATATTAAAATTTGATAATTTTTTAAATTTATTCATGTTTAAGTTTTTTTAGATAGCAACGATGATATAAGTTTAGAATGAAATTAATATCGTCTGTTTCAAACTGAACCAATTCTTTACCTAACATAGTGTAACTAATTGATTTGAAATGTTAAGAGATAGTTTTTGTTCTGCACAATATTTAAGGGCTAATTTAGTTACCTGGTTTTAGTTTTGATGTGTTAATATTATCATTAAGTGATCGTTTGTCATTTTAGTTTAATTTTAAAGTTTCATTCCGAGAAAATTAACAAGAATATTCCATTAAAATTTTCAACAAAATTTTAACCATACAATTAAATATTTTGCTTTATTATCAGTATTAATTAAAAATAATTTTAATTTATTAAAATTTATTTGTTAGTTTTTAAGATAAATAACATACATGCAAAATCACGACATGTACCCAAACGAATGTGACACAAACTATTTCCACTATTAAGAAATCAGTTTTTTCCAAACATTCTTATACAGACAAGCAACTTTAGCTTTATCTACATTGAAATCTTTCACTTGAAATCTTTCATTCATACAAAACATTCTCAATTATACCACTCCGACGAATAAATTAATTGGAATAAATAAATTTATTTCTCAGCAATAGCAAGTATTCTATATGACTATTCTTATCTGATAAGAATCGTGTGCAGATTGAATACAAATGTGATATTTAAAATTTAAATTAATTTGCAATCAAAGGAAATCTATTAAATACAATATTTCTGTTTCTCTAAAAAGCCAGTCATACCCCAGTATATTCTGAGCACAAAAAGAATTGCTGACTGTGTTTTATTAATCTATAAATAAATTTGATATAATATTTGTGAAAATTATATAGGTATAGTTAAAATTTGTAAAATAAAGATTAGAAAGACGAATATGCGCCAAATATTTTCAAATGGGAAAAGCTATATATAGTATTTTTATTATTATTATTATTTATATAAAATATATATAGAACGTAAAGTATATAAATAAACAACGAAAACCTAGAAACTGAAATAATAATTTAGTTTTTTCATAAATTTTAAAGAAGTATACAACCTTTTTGAGGCAAGTGTCCATAGCAAGTGCTGTCAATCTCATTTGTACTCAGTTCATAAATTCCATCAATCGAAAAAACAAGTGCATGCTATCGAAAACCCGACCAACTTTTAAAATTCTAAACCGAGAAGAAGAAAAAATCGAAAAAAACATCACGCCGTTGAACCGGCGTGGCAGTTACCTTACCATACCGTGTTCAAAAACACGTTGACTTGCATTCAGAGAAAGAGGGGAATCCCACTCGCATTTAACCTAACCTCTGATAGAGCCATTACGAGTGGTGAGCGATCGCCTCATACGATCCTTAAACCATACATATTCAATTAGATTTCAATGTAACTGGATCAACCAGAATTCGTATACTCCTGTGCCGGGCGTACGATTCTCAAACCATTTGAGAAATATATGTACAATTTTGGTCTAGTTGAATTGAAGTTATGTCTATAGTTAGATCATTTATTTTTTAATTACCTAAATATTATCATATAAACATAGGTCCTATTCTATCTAGTTACGCAACTACAAGAAATTTAAATTTTGATGGTAACATAGTAAATTTTCGAGTTTAATAACAAGTTATAAATCATTCTGTATAATTACATACATACACAATCACGCCATATACCCATAACAGTATGACACAAACACTTTTCTTTAAGCAGAAATTAGTTTCTATTTTTTTAGTAAGACATTTCTAACCAAACAAGCAACTTTCGTTCGAACCACATTTATGATATTATGATATCTCTCATACACAAAACACTAATTTATACTTACCCATTTACTCATTATGCGTTCACGCAAACTAAACATTTATTATATATTTGCTCAAAATTTTGATTGATTTACACCAACTGTAAAATTTTACACTTTTTCTTCTCATATTCTTTTAATAATCCCAATATATAGGATTTGAGAATTACAGCAAGGATGTTTGGTATAGGTTACTTTATCTTAGTTGGTTAAGGCGATGTTCAGTTGTAAATGGACATTCAGGGCTGACTGCGATACGTTTATCTTAATTTTAAAAGGCACCGGTTGAATATATCTTAGGGATTTTTGTTGCCACGTGGTGGTAATAGTAATCTTCGATGGAAACGATTTAACTTTTAGTTTAGTAATAGGATTTAAATTATAGATTTCTAAGGATATTCTAATGAAAATTGATGATGTACTTTTACTAAGTTACTTTATTTCTAGAATTTTAAAATATATATTTTAAAAGAAATGTTTTAATCAATGTTCTTCTAATGATTCATATGTTAAAGTTTTTTTTTGTTATTGCAAAAACTTCACATTGTTTCACTATTTTTTGTGAGTAAATTATCTGTTTATGGTGATAATAGAAAATAGGAAAAAGGGTTATTTCACTCTGACATTATGAAAATACATGTACCGAAATAGCTAAATCATTAAAGTGCATTAAAAACAAAATGAAGTAGTATCGAGATTTTGAAGTATAAACGTCAAATTTTATATTTGTGTTTTGATATTTATGTCAGTTAATTCTAATTTCAGACCGTCGTAGAAAAGTATATAAGGAACTCATGCATGAAATGTCTTTTTTCTTACTTACAGGACTTCCGTACTTGCCTTTGGCTCTTGCGACACATTTTCCATTCGTGAAAAAAGCACTATTTTATTGTAAATTTTTTCTTGAAAACGTTTCTAATGATTTTTATCAAATGTGGTGAATCTAGGTGTTGAAAACAAGTTATTTCCGATTAAAAAAAAAACCTATTTCAAAATTTGTTTTTGTCGAAATAAATATATTGTCAAATTGCTGTCACATTCTTTTAAAAGTTTCCGTTGGTAACGTAAATATATATAACGTATATATATATATATATATATATATATATATATATATATATATATATATATATATATATAATTATATATGTAATAATTAATTAATCAATAATTTTTTAACAATAGAACTGACAATGCAACTTATATATTTTTTAAATAAAATGTACATATTTAATAAAAACTGTTGTTTATATTATATATACATGTATTTATTTCAATATCAATTTTATTGTTTTAATATTTTTGCTTAATTTCCAAGAAAAAAGTAATAATATTAAAAATTTACGTTTCCGGTAATTTTGATGAAGGTTAAATTAAAGGGGAGTTATTCTGTGCACAGTGCATAATTCAGATAATGTATGCAATCTAAAAATTGAAGTGCTTTAATTATGTTAAATGTTGCACAATGACATAAATGACATGTAAATGTATGTTATTATTTTACGCACGTTTGTATTTTACATTTTTATCAAAATTTTACGCGAAATAAATCCAAGTATTAATTTAGCAGAAACAAATTACTGTTCTTAAAGAAAAACATTTATAATTTTTAGTTTTTTTTTTTTTAATTAGACTGCATAAGAAAATATATGTTTTTATAATCTAATAATAATGTTAGAAACTATATATAAAATATATATATTTTTTATTTCATATTACTGGTACTTTAAAAATTTCTAATATGTCTGATATATATTTATATTTTAACAGCTTTGTAAAAAGTGATATATTTTAACATTGTTTTTCAATATTTTATTAATATATCTCAATCTTACTGCTTCAAAAAATAATCATAAAAAAAAATTTAAGTAAAATATATTCAATTATAAAATAACATGGATTAGTATAAATATTGGAATAAAATTTCCAATAATTTTAAACTATGTAATTATAATCTGATTTTTATGGTAATGCTCGCATAAAATGCGCATTTTCAAACAAAATCGTTTTATCAATTTCGAAAAAGGCAAGCTTATAAGCCAAGTGGTCACATCCTGTCCTGTTTTATATGAGCATCTAGTTAGCCATGCAATCACGCTAGCGATATTTTTAACTTTTTGAGTCTTCCGTGCAGATTATTAAATATGATACGAGAAATAAACATGGCATGCAGAATTTCCTAGATCTATTTTATTTACCTGCACATACTACATATATGAATGTAAAAGGTTAGCGTTGCACTTTTTTTTCACCTTATTTTCTCGTCTCTCGTTAGTTTTGCTTTGCCTGCTTTGAATAGTTTCTTTTCCCTCGCGTTTTCCTTAATCTGATTTTCTAGAAAAAACAATTTCGAGTGAAAACAATTTGACTTCATGTGCACTGGTTTTGTAGCTGTTGGTAGACACTGGCCATAAATACTGAATTGGAAAGAATGTAAAAATGTTTAGAAATTTAGAATTTCTTGTTGGACATATTTGGGTTTATCATACTAATCTACGAGTAAATGCATTTAGAAATATTTTTATGTTTTCTGATAAAAAATTACTCGAAGAAATAAAATTGTTATTTTTAAAAATGCATAACTTTTTTCTATATACAATAATTGTGAATAAAATTGTTTAAAATATTGTTTAAGTATATTATTGGTAATATTTTGCATGTTAATTTAATTCAAAAAAAATATGTAAGTCTAGATTTTTTTAATTATTGTAACATATTTATTTTTGAAAAGAATATATTTGAGTGATATTGAAAGTTTGCGTTAGCCTCCGATGAGTAGATGAAGAAATATGATTGAAAGTGTTTTGCAAAAGCAAAATTGTTATTAAAATTTTAAAATAGTAAATATTGAGATGCAATTAGAAAATTTAGTTTAGAACTGAGCGAGTGAAAAAGTGAAGAGACGATTATACATATTCCAATAAAAACTAGATTCAGATTCGTCATTTTTATATAGTCTTCATACTGTACTATAATTTTTTTCTTCTTTTATAAAAAATTATGTGGACCAAAATGTCTAAAAACTATAATTATTAGTTAATATTTTTATTTTAAATATCAAGCTTTTAGTCAATACAACTATTCTATGATATTATATAGCAGTTATATATTAGTAAATGATAGTAGGTAACAAATTTTATATTTCTTAATTTTAATGATCAGTTTACAAACAAAATCAGATCAAATTTATCGATTTGAATAAAAGCAATTCATTTCCACTTCGAACTCAACATTAGTGTTCAATGAAGCAACAATTCTTCTGGTAGCTTCTGTATTAATTTAAATAAATAATTAGCACGATGATGCCATATCTAAATGGAAGCATCAGAAAACCACAAAATCAAACCAATTAGATTCACAAAACATCACTAATAAGTTTAGTAATACTCGTACACTCCGAGCTAACCGGCTGCCGGCCGATTAATTGATGGAATTATAATGATTTGACAAGCTGTGTTTGTGTCCCGAGATTGAAAGAGATTCGAAGAAAGACGATATCGTAAAAAAACGAATATAATATGAGAAAAATCTGTCGAATGAGTCAAGGCTGGCTGTGGCTGTGGACGCACTTTTCACCTGCTGTTGTTTGTTGTTGGTTTTGCTGCATACAGTGCTGCCATCTGTATATTGACAACTCGTCGCAAGTGTGGTCGGAATCCTTAAAAATGGTGCGATAATGCAGGAGTGGATTTAAAGTTTAAAACAAAATATCTCACATCTCAAATAAAAAAATAATAAAATAGTTGTAAAATGTTCTTATAAAAATTTAATTTCAATTAAATTGTAATAAAATAAAGTAACATTGTAAAAAAATTGTATTAAAATAAAAACTGTTTTAGGATTAGATTAAAAAAAAAACATTTTACTGATAAAGACGAGCGTTCAGTTTCGTTGAAACGTCGTTTTTATAAAATAATTAAACAGAATCTAATAATTATTATTTTGTTTTTATTAATATATTAACACAAATAAAGATTTTTCCTCAAAGTTTATTATTTGCACTTATGTCACATATCTATTACAAACTATATTAATACTACATAAATACAAATAAGCTCTTTTGAACAGAAATAAAAGTGGGACTGACATGATTTACTGTTAGCTGTGAAAGTGTTAGTTTCGATTAATTTTAATAGGAAATCAAGTACCCTTGCTGTACTGACTATATGTTAAACTAACTTACAGTTTAATGTCGATTCATTTTGCAATCTAATATTAATGTTGGAGGTTTTTCTAAAATGTTATTTTTTACTTTTTTTTCTTTTAGACAAATATCATCGAATATAATCTTGTTACATATTTTACAAATATTTCTTAAATATCTTTAAAATATATAGTTGTAATTCAATTTTTTTGATGTTTTACATTAAAATACAAATAAATACTTAAGTGGAAAAGCGGCGAACCGACACTTTGTAAATTTCAAGATAATGCTGTCTAAGATTAAAAATAATCAGTGAGAGAATATACATCCAATGTTTTCAAATGGGACCAGCTATATATAATATTTGACAAATATTTAAATTGACTGGCATTATGTGATTGAGTAGTGAAAAACAAAAAAATAACAATTTTGATAAAATGGGGAAGTTTAGCGTGATTGAAGTTGCGTGTAAAATTATTTTTTCTCAAATATATATATAAAATAATAACAGAAACTGTCATTAAAATTTTTGATAATTGTTTCATTTATTTGTTATTAACAATTTTTGTAAGAACATTACTGACGTCACAAGCTTATTGTGCGCAAGCGCAGAAGAGTTGGTGAGACATAATTTTGAAAACGTATGTTGTAGTAAATGTTGATTTTTGTTGATTCGGTTACGCCCAGCCAATAGCTTGTATCGGTAACCATGGCAATACATGTGCGTCTGATTCAGATATCGACATAAGTTTTGCGATGGCATTACTGACGTCATCACGACATGTTTTTGCATTTTTTAGGAAATCTGGGCATCTTCGAGAAAAATAATAAATTAAACATCACTTTTTAAGCCAGGTCGAACCAAATAAAGAAATTAAAAAAATACGCTAAACTTCCCCATTGTCGATTCCTCGCTTTTCCGCGGAAGTCGTCAAATATTAAATATTACCTTTATAAATAAACATATAAATACTAATAAACTTATATTATTTTCTTGGTTGATATACCTCGGTCAATTTATTTTGGTCGCAGATATTTTGCGATATGTTAACCATGGTATATCAACCCAGAAAATTTTATAAATTTAATTAATATTGGCTGTGAAAGCCAGAATAATGTATAATTAGTATATTGCATAACAAGTGAGTACAGTTGTAGTTTTTACGCAGTTATGAAGCCGCAGGCGAGTTTTGCAAGCCATACAAGCGCAAATACATATTTATTTCACATTATATTTTTATATCACCTTATAATTGAAGTGGACCAATTTTCTGTACTGTAATAATTATTAATGATAAATACTACAATTAGTCAGATTCTTGAATTTCACACCAGCTGTTTTCCTTAAAAACTTTTCCGCAATAATACTATTTGTGGTCGTGGTAATTTTTATGCATTGGTGTATAAAATTACAATTAATGCGTAGAACATATTTTCTTGCTTACAAATAAATATTCTGTTTACTGATACATATGAAATTCCTACAAACATTTGACTTAACACAAGATTTAAGTCATGAAATAATAGACATGAAAACCAAAACAATTTAATTAACAAAACACTGTACAAAGTTCCAAGCCGCCTCTGATCAAAATATCCTCGTGGCATAAGATTTTGAGTAGTGATGCAGAGCAAGAGAAGCTGGGCTGGGTCGTGGCATCTCAAGTGTCTTTTACAGCTGACATCTGGTCCCGCGCCGATTAAAAATCAGTTGGCTTTGTCTAAAACAATTACGCACACGAGTGCACAATGTAACGAAGGGCACATCATCCCATGCACTATATACCAACTAACCAAGCAGGCAACCCTTAGCTTGCTTCGCTTAACGTTAGCCCATTTCTTCAGACATTACACTTCACTGTTCTATGATTATTTCTCTTTTATCATCTAATGAGTCTATTACACACTTGCTTACTTTTGCCCCTCATTCTATTGTATCTTCGTTTATTACGATTGTTTTAATTTTAATTGAAATTTGAATGTTGTTTAAAATTATTATAAATTGAACAAATTTTAAATAGCATTTTGTAAAATTTATTTAATTTTTTTTTTTTAATATTTTGTGTTTTCCAAGTACAGTTTTATTTCAATATTTTATACTGATTTTAATTTCCAATATTTTGTTACTTAAATTCAATTGAATCTCAATTATCCGTCGCTTTAATCTGGTTAGTAAAAAAATTCAATTACAAAAAATAGAGTATAACATTAATTTAGAATGAACGTAGAGTGAAACATAATATTAAAAGTGAGTATTAGAAAATAAAACACAAAATCTTTGCATCAAAGATTTTTTTTATCCAGTTCGTATTTCTCCTACCGGCTTGAATAATTGAGAATACAAATATGTAGTATATTGTTGTTGAGTACAAGTATTGTTTATATCTATACCTTAGTGCAAGAACAACGAATGTCACTGTTTAACCAAATTAAACATTGGTTTTTCTTGCACTAATTGTAAGGTACAGATATGATTTATTTTATAATTTTATTAATATCAAATAAACAATTTTATATTGTTGACTGAACATTTTATTTTAGAAAATGTTTTATTAGCTTTTTACAACTGGTTTTTATGCAAGTTTTACTGTAAGTATATATTTTTACACTTACTTATAATTCATGGTACTTGTTCTAGTTTTGATAATTATATATATATATATATATATATATATATATATATATATATATATATCTAACAAAATAACTTACATAAACTTATAATATTCGACAAAATCTTTCATAAAATTTGAAACTGGAAACAACAGTATTAAGAAAAAAGTATTTGCATCATCTTTATACTGCCTACGTTAGCTGCTTATCGTCTATAAATACCAAAGAAACAATTATTAGAGGCGTTTCTATTATATAGTAAAAACCGGCTTTGAAAATTATTATTCATTATTTATCTTATATTGGCTATCACTACTGGTCACAAAGCTACTGTTCAAACACAATTTGTACTGTTACGAAACATGATTTTTTTTATTTGAGAAAATTTTCTATTTGCCTAATAAAAATCTTAAATTCAGCTGTGGATTAAATGCCACAGTTCTACTAGAAATTTTCGACATATTTCTTCGACTATATAGCTATCTTTTATTAATTATTTTATGCCAAAATTTTACTGCTACATAAATTATTTTATAATCAAAATTTTATTATTCAATTAATATTAAATTGGGACTATATAATAGTAGGACAATTAGTATATCCAACGACACATATCGCACGATAAAAATAAGAAAGTTTACAAGACAAAAAAATATTTTTATTTAACCGTTTGAGTGCCAAGCAGCGATTTTGTGCTCTTCTGTTACGCTCGAAATTTGCCAGCGCTCTAGCAAGCTCGGTTTCTGTCGATGCCCGACTTTACGGCTACCGTTCCGTTTTCAGTTAAAATAAAATTGAAAAAATATTACGCTTTGTAGGTGTAAACTTTTTATTTTTATAAACAACGCTTACTATAATAATATTTTATAATTAACTAAATAATGTAGAATAGAAAATAAGACAAGCGCCAAAGCGCTTTTTGGCGTTTTTGGACGGGGAAACAGCAAAAACCCGTGGCACTCAAACGGTTAAAGAAACAGAACTGGTTTACAATATTTGATATTTTTTATTAAATTTACTAAATTATCACTATGTAAAAAATAATTCTTGTAAAAAGTATGATACCTCTAATCAGCTTTTGAAAATGTATTTAATTTAAATCTATATAAGTATTAAAATTTTGTAAGAAAATCTACTATTTTTTTTTAGTTATTTTTATCAATTTATTTTGATTGCCATTTGTAAATAAATATAATTTTACCAAATATATTTAAGAGACAGGTGCAAGGCCTATCCAGTATATTATTGTTTTGTAATATTATAATATTACACACAAAATACCAGTTATATATTATAGTAATTATTTAATTAGGACATACTTAAAATCACTAAAATGTTTCGAAACAAAAAACAACTAAATATTAATTTTATCGGTGATTTTTATCAGATACAACTTTCATCTTTATACAGGTGTCCACAATCCAGCATACTACCAAATTAATTTAAAAACCGTGAAGCATTTTTTGAAATCGACACACAAAATATAAAAAGTTTAACCTAAACATTCTTAAAATTAATAATAAATGCCAGTAGTAAATAAAAAAGAATTTAACTGGCCTAACATTTTCAAATCAAAAGAACTACATTTAATTAATAGGTATTATATAATTTTGTAGTTTTATAAATTTACGTAGTTCTAGTTTTTTTAATTTCAGTTTAAAACTAAATTAAAGTTTGATCTTGTGAATACTTTTAAAATATATTTTTTATTGTATCCGAGAAATTAATTTTATTTATCAAGAGAAATATGCATTTTTTCTTCTACTAGAAATAAATTTTCTGAAATTAAAATAAAAAAAATTTAAAATTTAGTTCTGTATTAATTTGGATTTTAAAAAAATCGACGTTTCGACTTTCTCTACGTGCGTCATCATCGGGAAAAGTAATTATTATATTTATTTTATAAAATTTACCTGTTTTATACTGATATTTAAAAATGAAAATTTATATCAAATAGTTATACACTAGAAATAAATGTGCTAATATTGAAAAAAAAAAAATTGGGATTGAGAAGACTATTATAATTTTGCATTTTATTTCCTCAATAATACGTATAGCTTGGTTATAAAAAGTTTCCTCTGTTTTGGTATATAATACATCTTAAATATTCCGTTGCGATTTCCCTTATTTATAAAAATATATACCTATTAACATTTGTTGGTTGTGTCAGTTTTTTAATGAAAGTGCAATATACACTTTGAGTCATTGAAGTAATTCTCTGCCTAACTCTTAGTTTTCGAGAATTTACTCCACGTGTGAGTCAATATATTATCCGCACATTCATCAAAATGCTACCTAATTAATTGTACGAGTGTCACTCGTTGCGCACCGGTACTTAAACATAGAAGAGAGAAAAGATTTATAGTAAATATGCAAGTTGAAGCTGTGTAATTCACGGTGAATATTAATATTTTATATCATATTACAATGCGGTAATAATGATACATCGCACGAAATAAAAGCAAAAAACTGCGTTCTGTTTTGACTTCTTGCTTGATTTATCGCCCCGGATGGCTTTTTACCCCGAACTGAAAGATGCTGTTGTTTGCTTCTCCGCATTTTGTGCGTATTTAAATTTTTGTTGGACATTGAATTTATAATTAAGTACCTTTTTTTATTAATTTATTTTTATATTGCATTACATATTTTGGCTCTAGGAATTTTTTTATATGAGAATTTCAAGAACTTATCTCGGATTTTTTACCATTTTTATTTTTTTACGAAATTATAATCAACAAGCATCAAGTAATTGTTTTTTTTTTTTAACAAAAATGACTCATTTTTGATTTCCTTTGTGCTAAAAAAATAATGAATATCGAAACATATTCCAAGTATACAATTACGGAATGGATTACATAAAAAAGCCAGTCAGGTATAAAATAAGTGTAGTTTCTTAATTTTTTCTACGATTATTTTTATTTTTAAATTGTTATTATTGTTTTTTCATTAATAAAATCATGCTTATATATGACGTATTTGAAAGAAAGTAAATTTTCAGTTATGTATCAGTTTTCTTGTAAAGTCGGCAATAATAACTTTTTGACAATTTAAAATGCAAAGACACTAGGTCAATATAAATATTAATATATGCATCATTATTTTATTAGAACCTTTGTTTTAAAGATATAATTTGTTTAAATAAATCAGATAATAATAAAATTATTTACTTTTATTTTAGACGAAACATTATCATGTTAGTCTACTGTTATGACTATATCATCTCAGTTGCTGCAAATAAAATTGTGCGTTTTTTTTTTATATATGGAACAATTTTATCGTAAAACAAAGTATGCCACTTTTACAAACAATATCAATTGTTAAATATAATCTATTGACTTATGAATAAAACAAAATTTGCAATTCATTACTACATGAATTTTGAACAATAAACAGTTATATTAAGTTACTTGCACTAAATATATTTGATTTAAAATTTGTATTATTTAACTGCCCACGATTTTGAAATAATGCAAACAACTGGATAAAATTATTTGTGTATTATCAAGAAAACCCAAAACACATTAACGAAATTTCTATATTTATTTGTTCGACATTCTTCGAGGTTACTCTTAAGAGTAAAAGAAAATGCAGTTTTTATTATTGCTTAAATTATGCGTACTATACAATAATTTTTAATTATACCAAAAAAGAAACGTATTGATCATTGTATTTGTGGTGGGTGTACAATGGAAAAGTTTTTGATAAAGGTTTAATTAATTTTAAATACAATTACATCTTAATCTCCAGTTTGATATTTTTAAACATTAGTTTTATATTTCAGTATTGAAGTAACTGAACTTTTCTCAAAATAATGAACGACCACTAAGCTATTTTTATCACTTTGTATTTTATATATATGGAAAATTTAAAAACATTTATTCTAATTTTAATGTAGTTAAATTGCACATTTATATATTTTTTAATATATTGTCTAAAATAAAATGTTACCTACAGTTTTTGGACTAAAGTTTGTAATATTGTATATACAGAGTGTCCAAGATAACTCCGTATGCATGGGGATCTCCGGAACTGTTAGAGATACGACCTCGGTTAAATTAGATGAAAGTTGCCTCATTAGTAGGCGAGTTTAGTCATCTTTTGTTTTTTCCAAAAAATTCTTTACGTTACTAGATATAGACAAAAAAGCTAATTTTGCTGTTTTATATTTTTGCTTATAACTCTCGTATGCAAAACGATACATTATTTTGGTTTGCACTTTCTTAAGACACTTTTTTACACAGAATTTCCAGAAGTTACCAGAATTTTTGTACCATGTACTGTTTTCGAGATTTATGATGCAACTTTCATTTTTCTTATGTAACTAGTATTTCAATGTAGTGTAATTAAAAAGACCTTTTTTTTCTCTTTCCAGTGATATAACATAGTCCTACTTTATTTTAAATAATAACATGGAAAATTGAAAAAAAATCTATTTTGCAAAGTAATAATTCATTTTTTTAGTTGAAAACTAAGTAGGTCATGTTAAAATAAATGAAACATGAGCCCTACCTTATTTTAAACAATAATATAGAATTATAATCCAAAAAAAAAAAACAATTTATTAAATACTAATGCCATATTTTACATTCGTAATAACTAATAACTATAACAGTAAAATTACATTAAGTGTTCAAATAAACCACCGTTTTCTTGAATGAACATACGTGTTCTCTTAAGCATAGCTTGTGTTAGGTTAGTTTTAGATATTTAATACCGTACTCAATCAAATTCATGTTTAATATCCTATACATCCCTACACTGGGTTGCCTTCTTTAAGGATATAAATTTAAATACATTTCCGCGGCTAATACTGCGTTACTTTGACAACGAATGTAACAATAAAGCATTTCAAACTTCTCTAAATTTTCAAACCGCTCTATGAATTAATATTCTTTCAATAAGCACTCCAATAAAACTAACTAACTAACTAACACAATTATCAGAAGAAAAGCAAAACCAAAAATCTAATAATAAGGAAAACAATGCCCATTTCTCATGTTTCATTTGTTTTGATATGGCCTAGTCGGTTTTCAACTAAATAAATGAATTATTACTTTGCAAAATAGATTTTTCCAATTTTTCATGTTATTATTTAAAATAAAGTAGGACTATGTTATATCACTGGAAACCAAAAAAAAGATCTTTTTAATGACACTACATTGAAATACTAGTTACATAAGAAAAATCAAAGTTGCATCATAAATCTCGAAAACGGTACATGATAAAAAAATTTTGGTTACTCCTGGAAATTGTTACGGGTCAGATTTTCATATCGCTATTTTATTACCTACATTTCGGCAACGGGCGATACAAGAGTGCAAGCATGGGTTGCCGAACTATATTTTCATATATTCGCAAATAATTTTAACGCGCTCCGACCAATGTCGACAGGTATTGAGGCAAAATTTTATTCATTCATTGTTTGTCGTTTGTACGTAGCTGAACGTAGCCAAGTTATAATTTTCTTTATTTCTGTGTCGAAATATTTCTGGTGTTGGAGGAAAATTTAACGCCCGTATTGGGGACATAGGCTGCTAATATTATCAGCACTAGGACACTGTGTTGTCCACGGGGAATTCCCGGATTTATAAGTACAAATCGTCGGTGAACAAATACGATAGGCCGCATAACAACTCAGGTATGTCGAAGCACGTGTTTGCAAACTTTTCTAAATCAGATTTATTGTTTGAAATTATATGTTATTATTGGAATATTATCTTTTAAATACTCAGCTATTATAAAAACATTATTTAAAACTGTGTCTACTTCGACACACACACCTCTTGTGAAACAATCGTATTAACAACCTCTTTTCAGGTCTTTTATTTTTGGATTTCTTCCTTTGGACTTTTCGTTTTCGTTTTCATTTTGGATTTTTGGTTTTACCTTCCGTTCTATTTAATTGTATGGTACCGTTATTCCTATTTTACGTTGTTGGCGTTACTTCTCCGGATTGATAGCAGTTATTGGACCTACGTGCTTGGACTAGATTTACATCAGCCAATCTCTCATCTGAAGGGTCGAACGGCGTGCTGTTGTGGACGACAACGGTTCGAAATACATCGGAAGAAGACGGATACCATATGAGATAAGCTTTAGTTAAATTAATTAGTTGTTTTATTAATATAATTGTCGAATCATTAAGTTAAATCGAAAAACATTTAGTATTCGTTTACTGAACGTTAATCGCTCAATAATCGAGTTAGTTAATCTGAAAAATCACTAATAGCTGTTACTATCACTGTAAAGCTCACGCGAGTAAATTATTGAATCTATTCAGTTGTTATTTCGTCTCGAGTGGCGTTAGTAGCGGAACTACGAATTTAGGACGATATTAATATATTAGTCGGCGTCTGAATACTGCGCATGGTTGGCCAATCACTCACAGCTTCAGGTAGCGCGCGTAAAACTTACTTATTGGTTGCACGGCAACTACGATCCTATGTTCTGCTAGGACGTTACTACCCCTACGGAGGGCTCATGCTATCATACTGATTCTAACTGTTGTTCTCGCGCGAGTTAAAAACCCTTCCATCAGTGTACTCACTTGTATTATTTAAACGCAAATTAACTATCATCGTAATTGTTGTATTTTTAATTTAAATATATAGTTATATCATTTAGTCTAGCGTTCGACTTGCTTCGCACCTCCGTCTTCCTTTTCAGGATTTTTCGAGGACGAATAATATCGGTTTTCGTGGTTGTCACCGAGCTCCAGAACAACCACGTGGCGCCCTCTATATTCAAATTATATCGGTTACACGTAGATAGCAGAGTTTAAGCTTAGGAACCACCCCCTTCTTCACTGAGCTAGCGGCCGAGCGCCCGAACAACCAGGGACTCGTAATTGTTTACCCTTGGGGCGCGACTCCCAATATTGCGGGTGTAACAAGAAATTTGGCGCCCAACGTGGGGCCTGATGGCTTAAGAAAACTTTTGCAGATTTGGTTGGTTATTATAGGATAAACGTGTAGAAGTAGAAGATTTCGATTTGAATAGTTTAATTTTTTTTTGTTTTCTTCGTATAGATTTAGTGTAGATATAAATTTTATTTTTTTTACAATTACGTTTTTTTTGTATTGGGAACTATGGATGCTAAATTGGAAATAAATCGTTTATCGAAAGATGAGTTAGTATATGAATTAAAGATAAGGGGTATGGATGAAGATAGTTCGTGTGATACAATGCGGAAAAGTTTACGATCGCTAAAAAGACTAGAGAATAATTCGTCGTTTGTTCGTCCGAAGTATCCGTATACATTTGTAGAAGATAGTGCCGCATTAAAAACAAAAATTAACGAAATATCGGGATTGTTAGATAACTTCACTGGCACAAAGACGTCGTCGGATTACGCAAAAATTCATTCAAAAATCGCGCATGCAATAGGTCGCGCAAATCATAGTACTCCGGTAGAAGATACGGAAATAGCGGAACGCTCTAAGATTTTAGTTCACTTAGTAACCTTGCAATCTAAGTTACATTCAGTAACGAAAAAGTCAAAACACTCGTCTACATTTATAAGTGCAGTAGTAGGTGATAACTCAAGCGAAACTGAGGATCAATCAATTAACTCTTTGTCGTCTGATTCGGAATCAGAATTAGAGGTTAATAATGCACGCACATCACTTAAGACGGTTCCGGTAGCTAAATGGAATTTAAAATTTTCGGGAGATACGAAATTACTGTCAGTTAATGCATTTTTAGAACGAGTTGAAGAACTTCGCCTTGCGCGCAATGTCCCTAAAACCGAACTCTTGCAGACTGCCATAGATTTATTCGAAGGCATAGCTTTAATTTGGTTTCGGGCTAATCGCAAACAGTTTTATACTTGGGATCTTTTAGCGAATGCGTTACGAGAAGAATTTCAGCCAATAGATTACGAAGAGAAGTTGTTTGAAGAAATAAAACGTCGTACGCAGGGTCCGAACGAACCAATCGGTATTTATATAGCGGTTATGAATAGTTTATTCTCTAGACTTCACACTACGTTATCCGAACGGAAACGGTTACATATTTTGTTGCGTAATATAGCGCCATTTTATCAGACGTCTCTTGGATTAGCAGACATTCATTCTGTAGATGAACTTTTAAAGTTATGTCGGAGAGTGGAAGCACGTAAAGCTTCAGTAGAGTCATTTGTACCACCGCCGCGTCGTGGTCAATGTTTTGAGCCAGATTTAGCGTTTGTGTATGCTGATACTGCGGTCGTATCTACGTCACATATCGATGGTAGATCACAACGTCGGTTACCAACGAGTAAAGCGGGTTACTGTAATTCATTGCAAACAGATTCTCGCGCGTGCTGGAATTGCCAGGAAGTCGGACATCTTTCTAGATTATGTAGCAAACCAGTTAAACGACATTGTTTTAAATGTGGTGCATCGGGTGTCACAGTATCCACGTGCAAGAAGTGTTCGGGAAACGATCGTCGGATGAAGTAGTCGGTCGTCTGTCTCATCCACAAAATTTCGTTGCGAAATCGGCCAGAAATAAAGAGGATGTTCTCTTAGATTTCATCTTGTCACATGCGGAGGGTGATGAGCGTCCATATTTAGAAATCTCCATTTTAGGTTTGTCATTTTTAGGGTTGTTAGATTCAGGTGCTTCATGTACTATTGTAGGAAAATTAGGTTGGGATATGTTAAAGAATTTTAATTTAAAAATCAATAAGTCAATTATGTCATGCACGATTGCAAATGGACAAAAATGCGAAAGTGTTGGAAGCATATCGGTTCCGGTTAGGCTGCGAGATCAAGTAAAAATGATAGATATGTTGATTGTACCGGAATTACCTCACTTATTGATACTTGGAACGAATTTTTGGAAAATTATGGGTATTGTTCCTGATCTTCGTCGGGGTGAATGGACTTTTTCGAATTCGCCAATTGTAAATATAGACTCGATAAAGCCTCTTCAGAGTATAACTTCTGAACAGGAATTACGGTTAAATAAGCTGGTTGATAAAGTTTTTGAAAGCATGGATCAAAATAGCATCGGGTGTACGTCGTTAGTTGAACATGTAATTCAGACGGATAGTGAACCAATAAAGCAACGTTATTATCCAATCTCGCCGGCTATGCAAAAGCATGTAGATAGCGAATTAAATTCTATGCTTGAACAGGGTATCGTAGAAAAGTCCGATAGTCCCTGGGCATCGCCGATTCTTTTAGTACCAAAGAAAGATGGAACATATCGTTTTTGCGTAGACTTTCGAAAGTTAAATAAAGTTAGTCGTCGGGATGCATATCCGCTCCCATATATTTCTGACACGTTAGATAAATTACGTGAGGCAAAATTCCTTACATCGCTTGATATAAAGTCAGCCTATTGGCAGATCCCGTTAGCGGAATCATCCAAACAGTATACTGGCTTTGTAGTACCGAGAAGAGGATTATTTCAGTTTCGTAGACTACCGTTTGGGCTTCACAATGCTCCAGCGACGTGGCAAAGATTTATAGATAAAGTTATAGGTACAGATTTGGAGCCGCATGCATTTGTTTATCTGGACGATATCATTATAGTAACGTCGACTTTCGAAAAACATTTAGAGATTTTAGAAGAAGTACTTACCCGCCTTCGTAAAGCAGGATTAACCTTGAGTCGAGAGAAATGTCAGTTTTGTAGAGATGAGTTGCGCTATTTAGGTTATGTTGTTAATCGTCAAGGACTCCTTGTAGATCCTGAAAAAATTCGTGCAATTTTGGACATTCCGGTTCCTAAGTCAGTCTCGGAAGTACGCCGATTAGTCGGAATGGCATCATGGTATCGCAGGTTTGTACCTCAGTTTTCTACTGTTATCGGTCCGCTTACAAATCTGTTACGTAAGAAAAGTGTGTTTAAGTGGGATTCGGGTTGTGACGAAGCTTGGACCACGGTGAAAAATAATTTGATTTCAGCTCCAATTTTATCGTGCCCGGATTTCAATCGGGAGTTCGTTTTACAAACGGATGCTTCAAACTTTGGACTCGGCGCCGTACTCACGCAACAGCACGACGACGGAGAAAAAGTAATTTGTTATTTATCTCGCTCCTTGACGCGGCAAGAAAGGAATTTTTCGACAACGGAAAAAGAGCTGTTAGCACTATTATGGGCTATCGAAAAACTTCGTCCGTATCTAGAAGGGACACAATTCACCGCTATTACAGACCACTATTCTCTGTTGTGGCTTAATAGTTTACAGAATCCGTCAGGTAGACTCGCTAGGTGGTCAGTCCGTCTCCAACAATATGATTTTAAGATCCTTCACCGTAAAGGCAAAGAACACGTAGTACCCGACACTTTATCACGTTCAGTTCCCGTTATCGATACTATTAGTGGTGACTCGTGCAAGGACAATTGGTATAAGAATCTATATGAATCGGTGTCAAAGTTTCCGCGACGCTATCCGAATTATCGAATCGACAAGGATCAGTTGTATATATATGTCAAAAACAGATACGCGGAATTAACTGATGAAGATGATCAATGGAAAGAAATCGTTCCGAAAGAGAAGCGGAAACAGTTAATTTATGAATGTCACGACATTCCAACTAGCGGACATGTAGGTGTATTTAAGACTTGTCGTCGTCTTGCTAATCGTTATTTTTGGCCGAAGATGAAGGCGGATGTTTCCAGATATGTTCGTTGTTGTAGTGTATGTTTGAAGTCAAAACCGGAGCAGAAAGCAGCACCTGGGCGAATGGGTGGTCATTCCAAAATTGCAAAGCCATGGGAAATGATATGTACGGATATTGTGGGTCCTCTACCACCTTCAAGTGGATATCGTTTTATACATGTAGTCGTCGATTGTTTTAGTAAGTTTGCACTTTTCTTCCCTATGCGGCAAGCCACCGCATCAGCTATAGTCAAGACTTTAGAAGAACAAGTATTTTTAGTTTTTGGCGTACCCAAGGCAGTACTTTCAGATAATGGAGTTCAGTTTCGTTCTAAAGAGTATACGAATCTTCTAGCAAACTACAATGTTAAGGCCAGGTACACATCATATTATCATCCGCAAGCTAATCCAGCAGAACGGGTGAATAGAGTTCTCAAAACAATGTTGATATCTTATGTATCGGATAACCATCGGGTATGGAGTAAATACTTAGCTAAAATAGGTTGTGCAATTAGATCGGCGGTTCATGAAGTAACCGGACTTAGTCCAAACTTTATAAATTTTGGGCGCGAAGTTAAATTATCGGGAGACTGGCACGTTGTCTCTGAAACTGAAGATAGTCAAGTAGTGGAGATACCAGACAAGGAGGAATTTATTCAGCGTTCTTGTCATTTTGCGAAGCTATATGAGGACATCCAAACACGTCTTCAAACCTCATATATTAAGTCAAAGTCACGTTATGATCTTCGTCATCGTGAAGTTTCTTTCTATCCAAACCAACTAGTGTGGCGGAAAAATTTTGTCTTGTCAGATGCGTCGAAGTTCTATTCTGCGAAACTTGCAGAAAAATATATTGGTCCCTTTATGATACATAAAAGACTTTCCACAGACACGTATCAGTTGAAGGATATGGATGACAATCTGTTGCCAGGAACGTGGAGTAGCAATTATCTAAAAGCGCATCCTGATAAGGATGTGACTTAATTAAGGGAAATTACGGGTATTTTTTTGATGACGAATTGCAATAGTATAGGTTACGTCTTGTTATATATGTCGTATAGTTTAGCAGAAATTTTCTGCAAAAATTTCTTTTTTTTGGGTAAGGGGAGAGTTGTTACGGGTCAGATTTTCATATCGCTATTTTATTGCCTACATTTCGGCAACGGGCGATACAAGAGTGCAAGCATGGGTTGCCGAACTATATTTTCATATATTCGCAAATAATTTTAACGCGCTCCGACCAATGTCGACAGGTATTGAGGCAAAATTTTATTCATTCATTGTTTGTCGTTTGTACGTAGCTGAACGTAGCCAAGTTATAATTTTCTTTATTTCTGTGTCGAAATATTTCTGGTGTTGGAGGAAAATTTAACGCCCGTATTGGGGACATAGGCTGCTAATATTATCAGCACTAGGACACTGTGTTGTCCACGGGGAATTCCCGGATTTATAAGTACAAATCGTCGGTGAACAAATACGATAGGCCGCATAACAACTCAGGTATGTCGAAGCACGTGTTTGCAAACTTTTCTAAATCAGATTTATTGTTTGAAATTATATGTTATTATTGGAATATTATCTTTTAAATACTCAGCTATTATAAAAACATTATTTAAAACTGTGTCTACTTCGACACACACACCTCTTGTGAAACAATCGTATTAACAACCTCTTTTCAGGTCTTTTATTTTTGGATTTCTTCCTTTGGACTTTTCGTTTTCGTTTTCATTTTGGATTTTTGGTTTTACCTTCCGTTCTATTTAATTGTATGGTACCGTTATTCCTATTTTACGTTGTTGGCGTTACTTCTCCGGATTGATAGCAGTTATTGGACCTACGTGCTTGGACTAGATTTACATCAGCCAATCTCTCATCTGAAGGGTCGAACGGCGTGCTGTTGTGGACGACAACGGTTCGAAATACATCGGAAGAAGACGGATACCATATGAGATAAGCTTTAGTTAAATTAATTAGTTGTTTTATTAATATAATTGTCGAATCATTAAGTTAAATCGAAAAACATTTAGTATTCGTTTACTGAACGTTAATCGCTCAATAATCGAGTTAGTTAATCTGAAAAATCACTAATAGCTGTTACTATCACTGTAAAGCTCACGCGAGTAAATTATTGAATCTATTCAGTTGTTATTTCGTCTCGAGTGGCGTTAGTAGCGGAACTACGAATTTAGGACGATATTAATATATTAGTCGGCGTCTGAATACTGCGCATGGTTGGCCAATCACTCACAGCTTCAGGTAGCGCGCGTAAAACTTACTTATTGGTTGCACGGCAACTACGATCCTATGTTCTGCTAGGACGTTACTACCCCTACGGAGGGCTCATGCTATCATACTGATTCTAACTGTTGTTCTCGCGCGAGTTAAAAACCCTTCCATCAGTGTACTCACTTGTATTATTTAAACGCAAATTAACTATCATCGTAATTGTTGTATTTTTAATTTAAATATATAGTTATATCATTTAGTCTAGCGTTCGACTTGCTTCGCACCTCCGTCTTCCTTTTCAGGATTTTTCGAGGACGAATAATATCGGTTTTCGTGGTTGTCACCGAGCTCCAGAACAACCACGTGGCGCCCTCTATATTCAAATTATATCGGTTACACGTAGATAGCAGAGTTTAAGCTTAGGAACCACCCCCTTCTTCACTGAGCTAGCGGCCGAGCGCCCGAACAACCAGGGACTCGTAATTGTTTACCCTTGGGGCGCGACTCCCAATATTGCGGGTGTAACAAAATTCTGTGTAAAAAAGTGTCTTAAGAAAGTGCAAACCAAAATAATGTATCGTTTTGCATACGAGAGTTATAAGCGAAAATATAAAACAGCAAAATTTGCATTTTTGTCTATATCTAGTAACCTATGGATTTTTTTGGAAAAAACAAAAGATGACTAAACTCGCCTACTAATGAGGCAACTTTCATCTAATTTAACCGAGGTCGTATCTCCAACAGTTCCGGAGATCCCCATGCATACGGAGTTATCTTGGACATTCTGTATATAGTTTCTTTTAAAGGAGAGGCATCCGCAGAAAATTTTCCAGGAGAAGGCAAAGTTTGGACACAAATAATTACAACAATTTATTATATATTTGCATTAATTAATTAAAAACAAGCAATGTAGAAATGTAATAAATAAAATATATTCTATTTGTTGAATATCATATTTCACAGTAAAAATCCAATATCAATGTTTATTTTCGCAGCAAAATAACCCAAAAATATTGCGAATATAAACAATAAATAAATAAATGTTTAGTTCTTCATTATTAAATTATTTTGTAATTAAAAATTAAAATATACTGATAGTTTTTCGCAATTTTTCGCAATTAATCAAGATATTCAAGATGCATTAATAAAATAATTTTAAATAAATGTACGTTTTTTTTTTGAAAAAAATAAAAAATTAAAAAATAAATTTTTTTTTCAAAAAAAAAACATTTATTTAAAATTATTTTATTAATGCACCTTGAATATCTTGATTAATTACAAAAAGTGTTCATTTTAGAAGATCAAAATACTGTTTTCACTATCGGTATATTTTAATTTTTAATTTCATGTTTTTACGATTACTGTGATTTAATAATGTGGAATAATTTGACTTAAATTATTCGGAATTCTCAATTCAATTTAATACAAGTGACTATTCAATTAATGTCTAGACGTATATATTTCATTTTTCGACAAACAAAAAAATTTTTAACATTTGTATTTTTAAAACTAAATTATAAACACATTAATACTGTGGGCTACTAGATATTTATTCTCGTTAATAATTTATATACGATAATTAGAAGTATTTCAATGCAAGAGTCTGCCATAAATATTTCATTATCAACCAATGTATATACAACAACGTAACAACGAATAATTTTATTAATAAAACAACATGGAAATGAGGTAACAAGAGAAACAAATTGAAATACAAATCGTCGTAGAGAATACCATATCAGAACCAATAAAGAAAATCATTTATGTTTCCAAGTTGAATAAGCTCTATTGGCGCTCCTCTATACACACACACAGCAGACCCATAACATAATTTATTACATGTAGCTACCTACGATTTTTGCTCATGTAACCCAACTAACACATATATCTCTCAGTGGGGAATCATATTTTACACTACTTGTCCCGGACTGTACAGTATTACAGTAGCACGAGCTTATACGTACAACTATCATATGCATATGGTGTTGCACCTACGTTGCAATGCTGGTGTCTTTTTCTAATTTGTAGAGTTTAATGGTCTTAGAATTGAAAGACAGTAAGAGAATGGAAGATAGGAAGATATGTGTGGATAATATTGCTTGTCGCTTGTTGGAAACAAATTCTAATCGGAGATGTCTTTTGTTCTCTATGGATGAAAACAAATGCAGCGACCACCAGAGCACTAAAATTTATCATTTTATTTTTATTTTGTTTAGCATATTATGTAAGAAAGTAAAAATAAATATATATTATTAACGTTATTAAATTTGTTAGTACAAAAGCAAACAATATAATTAGTTTTTTTTTTAATTTATGAATAGTTAAAATAACAGTCAATACAAATTACAAATTTCTTAAAATACGATGTTTTGGTTTACTATTTGCATAAACCCCCTTCAGGAAAAAAAATAATAAAATTGACAAATAAATAAACAAACTTAATGTAACAAAAAACATATTAAATTATTGATCAAAAAAATCTAAATTTTATTTAAATCACTATTTAACAAAAAAGATTTGTATTTTGTTACAGAAACTTTTATTAATATATTATTCAACGAGCATGTAATGATTGTTATTACTTACTCATCAGAATGAAGTTTAAGTTAATGGGTAATATTTTTTTTTACTACACAATTGGAAATTGACTTTTCGGTCTGATGTGAATAACATTCTAACTAATTACTAGTGTAATGTGAAAATTGCAATAATTTATTAGCTATTTTAAATGCAGTTTTATGATTAATAATAAATTATTTAAGTAATTATTTTACTGATGAGAGTAATAAATTGCATGAATTATAAAGAATTATTTATTTATTTAAGAAAACTGGCTAGGAGAACAAACAGTATACAATAGAGAACATAATGAACAATATAATGAAATTTATAATAAAAATACAATATTTAACAGAGGTATAAAAACATGTACACATCATTTTAGAATTAAAAGATATTTTATCTGACAGGTGCTAACACATATTGACAAATATTTTAAAAAATGCATTATTTGTTTTTTTTTAGCGTATTTGTAATTACATACTTTATAAACCTATAAATGGTAATCCGCGTGCCATATGCAATTAGCTAAAAACCTGTTAAATGTGTCGTATGTGTTTATTTTCGCAGTATTTTTGCGTTATTTTGTTGCACAAATAAACATTGATATTGGATTTTTACTGTGAAATATGATATTCAACAAATGTAATACACTTTATTTGTTACATTTATACATTGCTTGTGTTTGATTAATTAATGCGAATATATAACAAATTATTTTAACTTAAATAAATACATACATAACATATAACGCTGCTAAATAAATTAATTTATATTGATTTGAAGAAACATTTTTTTTATGGGTAATAAATAGTAATTTATGCAATAAATGGAAGAGTATATTGTACAACGAGCACAATATAGTACTAATTTCTCACAAGTATGAAAATTTGCAGTATGAGTCTTGGCGAATGCTGCAATTCATATTTATTCATAGAGAGAAAGAGAGAGACAGAAAGAGAAAACACTTTAATTTAAAAATTATAACATGTATTTAAATCTTCTTTTTAGGTTTGACACTAATTTTAAAAGTTGAGTAAGAAATTTACTTGAAATACAGAGTTACAGTCTAAAATTAGTGTTGCTAATTTTAGAAATGCCAGTAATTTATTTCGAACGGAATCTAAACAAATTACGTCAATTACTTGATCGATTTTTAACTTTTCTGTTCGACGTAAAATTTTGTTTTTGTTCTTTAGAGATTTTGATCACGTTTTATTTTCTTGTTTTACTATTTTACTGCTATTTTTAAAGTAATGGTATTCTAAATTGTTCGATTAGAAATTTATAGATTTATCAAATTTTGAGTTATAATAATATTTTCTTTTACATTCGTTTAATAATTTATGATTCATTGTGTAGTAAGTGAAATAACACATATTTTAAAAGTAAAAAATTATTTTGAACTTTTAATTAAAAAAAAAATGCATTATGTAATTTTTAAATAAAACCCATACGAGTACATATGTATTTCGAATAAAATTCAAAATCTACATAAAAACACAACGTATATAAACACATGTAGTTTTATTCACTTACATATTTATTCATAATGCTGTATTTTCAACTGCAAATCGCATTCATATATTGTACGAATGCATAAGTAACAGTAGTACGACATGTATATACATGCATGTATGTCTATATTATACTGACTGTATTTAAAAGCGTCGAGTACTGGAGCACTGAAATCATACGAGAAAACAATCTACAAACCGTTTATTGTTCGTATTTTGTTTTTGTGTTACAGTTTACATGCGGGTTGGCATCATCGTCTCCATTTCCAAGCCTGCTATGACGCCTAGACTTCAGTTTCAGCTATAGCGCGACTGAGGAACTCACAACGTTGTGTTGTCAGCAACAACGTTTTCTAGATTTTCATATGATTTTGATGGTGAGTCATATAGATCTGTTTGTCTCTGTTTTTCTTTAGGTTTATTGTTTTATTATTTTATTTTACGTTGCATTATTTTAGACGACGCTTTTGAGAGATTGTTTCCATTTAAGTTAAGTTGTTTTGTATATTAAACAAAAGATAACTTTAGTGGTTTTGAAATAATTACTTTAGTTTTCTTAGTAAATAATAAATTTGAGTAATGTTTATTTTAAAATAAAACAGCTTTAACTTTTGTATTAATATTTATTCATGTTTATTTTGTTCAAATAAAATTAGTATTGCTTGAAATCTTATAATGTTAAACGAGCAATTACTATATATTTGTAATTTTTTCTTGAAAACGGCTCTAACGCTTTTGATGAAATATGGTGAACCTACGTTTTTGGGTACAAAAAATCGATTTAAATAAATTCGATTAGTTATCATATTCTTTCTATACTGTTAAATGAGCTATTCTTAATTATTTAATGTATCCAGTTTCTCTTGAATATGCAAAGCTTGTCCTTCCTGATATTATACATAATATAGAATTGAATAAATTAAACTGGACAAAAAATTATTTGTAAATAATATGTAAACCATACTTTAATTAGAATTTTTTAAATCTCTAGTTATTGAATATAATCTTAAATTTTATTCGATAAAATAATTTAGTATCTATGTTAACAAAACAACATATAGCCTGATAATGATAAACAGAGGTTAACTACTAACTCGAGAATAAATTCAACTTAAGTTAATTAATCAATGTTAACAAAATGTGATTATTCCTAAAATAACTAATCAGATAATAAGAAAATTTTTATTATTACCACGGATTATGTATTTTAATTAATTGAACTTAATTAAATTTAGTTAATTTAATTTAATTAAATAAACAATACAAATTAAATACATTACGAACATAATCGAATGCATTTCACTTAGCTTGGTTGGAAACTTATGGAATGATACAAATATAAGAAGTTTTTAATTGCATCATGCAAAATGTTTTTGTTTAAGTTCATAGTAAATCCGTCTATTGTTGACCATATATTTTTTCTCTATGAATAAAAACTTAAAATATGAAATTTAAACTTATCATAGAGTTTATACTAAAAATTATTTTATTATAAAAATAGTAGCAAGTTTTACTTTACATTAAGTGCAAAAAAAGAATTTTCTACAAGTTAATCCTTTAAATCTGCAAAAATATAGAAATATACATTTTTATTTCACTGGAGACAAATAATCCAATAATCGTAAACATCAAATTAATCGAATAATTAATTCTACTAATAATAGAATTTATTCCAAATCATAGATCACGCATTTATTATTTATCTACTACATACCTGACAGAAGTTTAAACGTGCGCATTTAATAATTGTTCTAATTATTATATTGTTGGTCAATTTAGTTCGTCAATTGTTTAGTGCGTTGATGCACAACAATAAACGCACGCACGTACGCCATTTATTCAAGTGCTATGCGCCCAAAATGCCCAACAAATGCGAATTGTTGGAAAAAGACAGAGATAGCAGTGAAACAGAGAGAAAGAGAGAGAACATTTATCTGATTATCGTAAATCACATTATGGTTCACGCTTAGCCTAGCACAAAAAAATCAACTGAATTTATTTATTTATATATACAGATTTTTTTTTGGTATTTTGGTCGGTTTCGTTTATTTCATTTAATTCGAATTACGAATATTTATCGTTTAAAAAAAATATTTGTTTGCATAAATATTTTTCGAATTTAAATATTATTATATGCAGGAAAAAATATTTTTGTAAATTGATTTCTGTTTGTACGGTGTATGTAAAATAATAAAAATATATTTGCATAATTTAGTATGCATCAATGGTTAACAATAATTGTAAATATATCCTAATTTTTAAAACTAAAAATTTAAATTTACAAAAATATTATTGTATATTTTGTTAATATTTATATTTTAATAACTGTATACATACATATTATCAAAAAATATTTTATATCAAGTATTTTATAGTTTACATATATTTATGCGGTAAATATAATTTTTTTTAAAATTACTGTTGGTATCATATAAGTAATAAAATTTAACAAATTCGTTCAGAATGATTTATAAAGTATGCTTATTTCTATTATTTTTTTTATTATTTTAGTAGTAGTAGTAGTAGTAGTAGTATCACTATTATTTGTTTATTTTTTTCTATTTGAAGAGATACACTATCGATTAAATTAGACAAAATTTTCCAAATTATGTTAAAACTAGTGCTGTGACGAATAATAATGTAGCACATAGATTTTCAAACTTATTTGAGCTCTTGCCCAATTATTATGAATGATAATGATAAAAATGTAGTATTTCACTTATATTTTATAACCGAATAGTAAAAATATAGTCCCATCACCACGATTGCAACAAATTGACAGTAGATGATATAAAATAAATATTGACTTTTTCAATATTTTCCAGACAATAGCAAAATTCGTCAAATAAATTTAATTCAATTTATCACTACATATAATTTGTTCAATACTCTTATAGATTAAGCCATCTATTTTAAGATAAAATAAAGCAATATCACTCCAAAATAAATGTAATTTCTTATTTCCAAATTCTGCAGTCTATTCCACATATATACGAAATAAGAGTGCGGTGCATATATCCTCTACGATAAGTATCCATGTCACAGGGTAGCCAACTGTCATGCACATGGTGTACGTTGTGTTGCAATTTTCCCTATATATTTCGATTTTTCCAAGCGGTTGATCTTCAACATTGCAACGTTGTTGACACACAACAATAGGCCTGACCTCTTACGATACGACCCACACTCGTTCGCTCTCTTTTCCTTTCCCGAAAAAGATACTAATGCTATCTTTATCGGACACTGGTCTCCCTCTAAGTTTGAGAGCCGAGTGACTGTCATGTGTCCAATTCATAACTGAGATTCTAATCTATTAATCAGAAAAGTTAATATCGAAAGTCTGACGCAGACAGTGGCTTGGTTTCGCTCAAGATATTGTCGTATATTTGTGAGGCACTTATGTGGAATTTGGTATAAATATTTTTAGAAAAGGGGGATGCACTAAGATGATTTGATTGTTTATTGTCTATTTGAATCTGATTTAGTTTAGTTTTATACAATGGTATGGGAAGATTTTTATCAGTCGTTTGAAGCATGCGAATTTAATTGTTAATGTAGATTGCATTTTTTGATTAAATAATTTAATTAAAAACTAGGGCACACAATATATGAATACTGAAATTGAATAAAATATTATTAAATATTATGTTCATACATCAATTGTACTACTAGAATAGAAAGAAAATTAAAAAGTAATTAGATTCTTTCAAATTGATAAACATATTTGGTAAATGTTTATTTATGGGGTGCCCGGGGGGGGGGGGGGCGGCGGTGGAGATTAAAACCCTCCAGAGCATGTCGATTCAAAAAATGTCAATGCAATTGCCACAAAAATTTCTTTGTTTCGTGTAGTTCTATTTTAACATACAAAAATATTAAGACACGCGTTGATGTCATTTCATATTTATGACAAGCATTGCATCTAAAAATCTGTACAAAAAGCGTAAAAAATCAGTGAAACTACGCAATTTCCCTCTAGCCTTACACCGGAACCATCTACATGCATCTACAATACCTAAAAATAAAAAAAAAAAATAGAGAACAATTATAATAGTTTTCAACTCGCATATCCGGCTGTCCAGATCACCAAACGCACCCAGCATAACAAACGGACAATACGCGCACAATATCTGTATCAGTTGAGCTGCAACTCTATTGTGCGAGCGAGTTTCCTAAACAGAGGGGCATAGCACCCGCTATTAGAGATACAAGCAGTCGAATCGGTCTTCCGTTTGTGTTTGGGCCGGACGACATGACCGGACTCATGATTGACACATGTCAGAGGGTGCACCGACAAAGTTTCCACTAGGGGGTTACTCAGGCATCCCCCTCCCGCCACAGTTTCGGTTTTCGAAAACCGAATGAGTAATTTTTTAAAGTTTGTTCGTACTAATTGGATGTATTTTAATTATTCAGTGACTGCATGAGATGGTATTGAAATTGTATTAATGGTTGTTGATATTAATTAATTGGTGTTATGTGTTCAAACGTAAAATCTCGAATGAAAAATGGTCATTATCTAACATATTCGCACACAAGTGTTACAGAAAATCAGTATCATATTGGAAATATTTTTTTACTTCTAGTAAATAATATATTTATTACTTATATATGCATTTCTTTATAATCACTGTTATTCATTACTCACACTTTTTGAATTATTACTCAAAATCTTTTGGCCAATAACAAATATATAAGTTTATTACTGACCATTTTTGACTAATCATAAAATTGTACTTGATATGATTGATAAATTATAATTATTTTAAAATAATAAAATAATTATTATTTTAAAATAAAAAGTGTTACTTTCTACTGAACAGTTGTAAAAAAAAGTTTAATATTCTAATAAAACATAATTACTTACTGAATCAAAATTGCAGAAAAATTTGTTATAAAAAAAAAAATAATCATTTATTAAAAAGTAAAGTTTTATTGTTAAATTCTAAATAAAACTATAATTTTCGTAAGGTTTGATGCAAAGATGACATTTTTAAATAATATTTAACTGAATTTAAATTATTTTTGTGTGTGATATTAAATGAATCAGTGTGTATATTAATAAAATACCTGTTTTCATTTGCTTAAAACAGTTTCTCGAAAAAAATTCATGTTTAGTTTAGTTTACAATTTACGAAACGTTACATTTGCAAATAAAATAAAAAAGATATCTTTTATACCAATATTTTGCAAACATTTTTATAGACTACAATACGTAGGTTTTTTTAAAATAGAATAACTGTTTTGCTTATCACAATTTCTGCGTATATTTTGCACAACTGTATAAATATTTGTTATACACATGAAAGTATCTACAATTTTAAATATACATTTAAACTTTTTTTGTTAAATTTTTTATACTCAATTTATGATAATGCACATATGTAAATGTATTAAATTTATCAAAATATACATATTTATTTTTAGCATATTTTCACTTTTTATAGGATGCTTTAATATGATAACTGAATGAAGATACGCAAAATGTTTTTTTTTAAATCTTTATATTTCAAAAAATTTATATTTGTTATTGCTGTATAAAAATTTTAATAAATGTTTTCCTGTTACTTTAGACAGTAATTATATTTTAAAAAAATGAAAATGTTTTAAATAAAATATTAACCATCAAAATATATTCTTCCTCCCAACTTATGATATGTTTTTTGCCATGTAAATTTTCATACCAGAATAAGAAAGTTTACTCGTAATATCTTAAAATGTATAAGTTTTAGCGAAAATTACTTAAAATGCTTTTTGATAGAAAATAAAAGTTCTGTAGGTTAGAATAACGCTGATTGTTAAAATATTTAACATTAAGCTCCAAATATAATAGTTATTTTTTTCTAAAAATTTTCAATAGAAAATTATTATTTTTTTGGTTTGACATGAAAAACATTTTAAAATAATTGTAACTTAAATATAGCATAGCATATACATATATTTCAAATACAATAATGTAAATAGCTAAAAACTTTTGAGTAATTAACTTAATATAATGTAATTTTATTTATCAAAAAATAAAAACGCAGGCATAATAAATATATTATTTAACAAAAGCAGATTTTTTTTACTAATGTGTTCTTGTAATTTGTGTAGTATTTGGAATGTATCGATTTCAAAATCTTGAAGTATACTGTAAAAAATTGATGTAAATTTACATATTCTATAAATGTATTTTTACAGAAAAATTTAATATTACGTTGATTATCGTAGTAAAAATTATATAGATAACGCTGCTATTTTACTATTAATAGTTATGTAAAATTACATAAATATATATTACATTTTTTACAGCGTAGTTGTGCATTTTAATATTTTTAGATTACTTTTACATTATCTAAAATTTAATCGAAACACATAAAAACACTTTTTTTTTAGAATCAAATATTAGAATTATTAAATGATATAAGTTTCAATTTATAATCTTGACACATATACCATGTAAATAATTTATTTCAAGCCCAACATGAACTCATACTGTCAAACTTAGCAACATATACAAAGTGTCTCCAATCTGGAACGTCCAACTAAACTAGTACATACATCGACTAGTTGTAGTTATAAAGTTTAACTTAACAGTGAATAATAGTTTCCACTATATAACTTTACTTTAGTTCAGTTTAGTTTAAATCCTAACACCTGGCTTTAACTAACATGTCACTTCATCAAAAATCACTTTCAATTACCATCGGCAAAAAGTTACAAAGTCAACTAGATTATAAGATTTTAACTGCAAGCCTCCACACTTATTGAAATATTGTAGAAGTTCTTAAAACCTAGCAGATTATGACACCGACAAAAATTTCAATTTTTTTCTTGGACAAAAGTCAGTACGGATTATTTTTTATTCTTGAAAGACATGTCAATTGGCGAAGAGTTGAAGAGGGAATAAGGTATGGGCAGCTGCTGACAGAAAAGAAAGGTAAATAACTACAAAACTGAGTTGAGTCGGCATTTTTGTCGAACCTATTCGTTGTGTTTTGCATGCGAAACTGGTGACCAGGCACGTTCTACGTGTGCGATATATAAGTGAGCCAGGCTGAGTTGGCTATGTAGATGACGTACGTCCACGCACTGTGAATTGACCTAATGCGTCAAAGTTCAGACTGAATTTGATGTCGAAAGAAAGCGATAGGATTCGTTGGAAATATTGCTGACTGGAAATACGATATTTTTAAATAAATTTCTGGTGTATGTATATATGCTTATGGTTAATATATACGCTGCTTAAAAATTGCAAAAAAATTTAAATAACTTTAGTTTAATTGGATTAAAATTGATTTTTTCTCAGTCAAATTAATATTTATTTACTATTAACTTTAAAACATACAGTTATTTATCTTTTTTTTTAATCTGAAGATTTTTTTCTACAACCATCAATAAAAGTTATACTTTTCCCACACTAAACATATATAGAAAATTGCTAATATCTTTATTCTGTGATGAAATATTGTTAGAAATTATTTCTCATACTTCTTGTCAACGTATAATGTTAATTTTTATATAAAGTACGTTCAGCTTTATATATTTTAGAAAATCATAATTAATTCAAAATATATAATTATTGTGTTTAATAAACTATTTTTTTAATCAAATTTATAATAAATTTTTCTCTCTTACTCAAAAACAATAAAAACTAAATTTTGTCTTTGCTGTTTCTTAACAATAATTTTTTTTTTTTCAAAATTATAAACCGCGGTTGAATCTTGCACTCCTATTTTTCTTATGCTACATATTTCGTGAAATAATACAGCTCTGCCATAAAAATGTTTTTTTTTAATCTTGGTATATTACTGTTTTGTGTTAATGATATTCCTGTAATTTAATTCTAAGTATTTTTTGTATTTATATCTGAAATGTTTATTTGCTTAAATTAGAAATAAATCAATTATATCTTTTTGGAATAATTTAAATTTTTATTTATTTTAATTTTATATTTATATAAAGCTTTTTTTTAAACAATCTTTTATTTATAAAATTAATTTAAACAAATATGTTATTACATTTCAAAAAAATCCTTGTGGCTTTCTATTATAAATTTAGAAGATAGATAGAAAAATATCAATTTTAAAAAAATCTTAATACATCCTTAATTATACGAATATTAATAAACAAAACTTTTTTAAGTACAAAAAAACTTCTATAACTATAATCAACAAAGTTAGATCCCTTACATCTTCCCCTTATAATAAAATTTCATAAAAACAAAAAGAAATACGATCACTTTGATAACCAAAACACACACTTATTGCGCATGCTCGTAACGTAAAAAAATTCACGGAAGGGCGTTGAATCGCTCATCATACTTCCGCAGAATTTAGATTTTTTTCCAATTCTTCTCTATCTCGCCCGGCTGTTCACGTAACCGCACAACGTTGAACGGGGCGCGAGATATTTTAAATAATTGTTCGTAGGAGCGAAAGTGATTGCGAATGAAAATTTAATTTGATTTTTCTTTATGTGTTCGATACTTCTTATTTGTATGCAGAATGCGTTTGATTACTTGGAATACATTACTCGGACTACCACAGAAAAACGAAAGGGAATAAGTTTGCGACTACTGAGTTGAGAAGGGTTATCGTAGCAGCATATACGAGCGTTATCGATTTGAATTGTCGTTGATCGATATGTATATGTATATGTGCATGTCATGTATTGGGCGAATGGGTTTTTTTGTAATTGTGCTCAATTGTACTTATTATTATTATGAATCATAGCTGTATGTGTGGCTTGGCATACCGAAAGAATTGTTCATATATCTTGATTGTGTTTTTATGTAGGTCAATTATAACATGTATGTTTGGGTCTTAGATTTGATAGAACTTATATAGAACATGTATTGTACGTTTTTTTTTTGTAAGAATATATAAAATTGTGGTAAATAAGATAGATTTATAATTACTATATATTAATTAGAAATAAAATTAATTTAAAAAACATGTAATAATAGTTATTACAAAAGCCGCAGGCGATTATTTTAAATAAACTAAATAAATAACAGAATTTTGTCTACAAATTAACAATTTCAACATTATTAGCTTTCTAACTATTAATTTTATATGAATTTTTGCTGATAAATTTTTTTTATTTTATTGAACGAACATTTTTTTTAAAAAACTGCTTTAACGATTTTGATAAAATTTGATGAAAATATACTTTCGGGTGCAAAAAAACAATTTAGCTAAGTCATTTACAATGAAAAAAAACTTATTTTGAAATTTGTTTAGTCACTATAAAAGCAAAACCAAATTTTATTTTCATAGTAGTATGATAAAATATAACAAATCATACGAATGCTGTGAGAAAACAATAAACATATAAATGACATTGCTCATAATATTTTTTTTTATATTACGAATTAAGTGATCAATTCTTTACTATTTAAGAGATTTACAACTTGTTGAACGTGCGAAGCTTAGTTTTTTGATATTATGCTAATAAACTAATAATCAATCATTTTGTTAAATTTTATTTGCATTCATTAAAAACTACAGATTTTTTTAAATGAGAAACATCATCGACCTCTAGAGATTTTATTTCTATGTATATCTAGATTTTCAAATCTTTCTCTTTTTTGGAAACAATAAATCAAACAAGTAGTATACTTTCTAAACATTTTTGAAAATTAATTTTAGTGTAATACAACCCTGTACTTTGGAACAATAATAGCAGTAGCTGGTATTTGAATCATATGATGCACTCGTTACATATATACCTACAAACACACAGCCAGACAACAGAGGCCTGACTGCAAAAGTTGCAGCACAATTTTCTATAGCCATTAGTATGAAAATTTTATACTGTTAAAATGATTCATTCATGCGCGTTGCCGCTGTTACGCTGATTTTTTTCTTCTTGTTCAGGTTCTTTAATAAATGATCTCGTTTAAATACCATGGCCGCTTTGATATGTCACTATTATTTACTAAACGCTTGTCGTTTATATGTAGATATAGAGTGCCCTGTGCACTATTTTGAAATTTTATATCTATACCGCATAAATAATGCAATGAATAATACTAGTTGAATTTATTATCTAGGTTTCTTGTGTTAGAAAATAATGAATTACGTTAACAATAACTTTGATTTTTTTTTACTCGTTTTATTAGGTTGGAAAAGTCAAGGATACCGACGAAGTCAATTGAATGTAATTTGTTGAGAAATTATATATCTAAAGCTCAATTAACTGTTATGTATGGGGATTTTGAGAATTGTAATACGAATTTTGTGAAATTAGACAAAAAAAAAATAATTATTGAAATTAAACTAATTATGCAGAACTAACCTAAAGCTTTTTTTGTTTTCAAAAAATTATAATTTGTTTTGTTGCCTATTTTGTAACTTTTATTTAATTTTATTTTGTTCGTTAAGATCAAATTTGTAAATCAATTTTGATCTATTTCCATATATTCGATAGACTTGAAATTTCCTACATATACGTATTTTAGATAACAATATAATATAGATTTAAATTAAACTTTTTAAATAGTTAAGAATTGTTCGTTCATTAGTATAAAAAATGTTATTTTAACAGTTGAACAATATAACAGCAGTTTTGCAAAATTTATTGTGTTAAAAACGAATTTTAAAATAAGTTTTTTTAAATAATTATTATTCGCTATAATATATTTTTGTAAAAACACTACCGGTATATTAAAAAATTACTAATTTTCAAATTAATTTAATATATTTGCATTTTATTTTAAACAAAAAAAAAATGTGCTATTATACCATATAAATTAATAAGAATGGTAATAGGTACACAAAAAAATAATACACGCCACTGGATTATACATAAAAGTTATCTAAATAAAAAATTTTAAAAAATTATCTGCAATTAAAAATTAGAGAATTATAAAGAAAAATAAATTATAACAATATTTTAATTTTTGCTCATATCTAGTGATATGTTAATTGTTTGAAAACTAATAATATATTATCAAATTGATCAAGTAAATTTTAAATATTTTTTTTACTTATAAAATAAATCTAAAAAAATAAAAACATGTAAATTAATAAATTCCGCAAACAATTAAATATATAATTTTTTAATACCATCTATTGGTTGATGTGTCAATTTGTGTAAGAAACAACAAATTGATGAAACAAGCAGGTTATAACTGATTATATAAATTTAATTAGTAACTGTGCTGTATACATTTTATGTTTAAAATAAAAATTAAATACGTACAAAATTTAGTAGATCGCGAACTATACAGTGAGTAAGTATGTGATTGTGCAACTAATCAAAGACTTATTTTTAAGAAAGTGGCTATTTATACATACGGTATGTATACGCAATTGGCTATTTATACATACAGTATTTTTACGCAATTGGCTATTTAGGGTAGGTTAGGTTAGTAGGTTGGTTTAGGTTTTTTTTTTTTTAGTATGTATAAAAAGCCAATTGCGTATACATACCGTATGTATAAATAGCCTCATTCTATTTTTAAAGACTATTACTTTATTTATTTATGTCCGATTTCTTCACATTCGGTTAAACCACGACTAAAGTTAAACGTAGTTTAAACCTTGAAATCGGTTTTCTTCACACTCACGAAACTCCAGCTAGATGTTATTCGTCGATTATAGTTAACCGACGAACATTGGCGGTTTAAACGTGGTTTATCTACACCAGCGCCAACATTTAGCAGTATAACTATAACTATTCATATCTTTCATAACCTTACGCGTCTTTTGACATTTCGTGTTTTGCATTGATTTTAAATAAGACATTTAAATATATATTTTTTTTAATTTATATATTAATTTTATTATTATTAAATATGTAAAATATATTAAATGTTACCTATTTATAATAAAATTCAAATTAATAAATAAATGAATATTATTTGTAAAATGTGTTGACAAATCGTTTTAACTTTATTTATTAATATAGAATAAAATATTTTTTTGTACAAGCGTATCATAGGACCTATAGTAGTTAATGATCCTTTATATTTAGTCAAATATTTATTATTTATGTAATGTAAATTGTAAAAATTTATGAAAATCATATATTTCATAAATACTACAGAAAAATAAATAAGGAACTTTTTTTTTTCCTTAATTATATTAATTAGTATACATATATGTCATAAGATAAAAATAATATTATATATAAAATATCTAAATAATAGTCAATGTAATAAGTTGTTTGATATTTATAAAGTTAATAATATGCTTACAATCCGTATGACATTAGCTGCAATTTGATTTGCGACGGCGCCAAATGTATTTTTTGGAGTTTCGAACCGTAGATTAGTTAACCCTGCATGTGAGTGAAGAAATCCGACAAATGTTTATTGGCCGGTTAAGTTTAATCGGAGTTTAGAAAATCGAAGTTTAAATAAATAGTGAAGAAATCGGGCATTAGTGCAATTCTTTTATCATCTAATTTTATATGTTGTGAATATTTTTATTATTAATTTGGGAACCGGGACTTTTTTCAATAGATAATAAAGTAAGGGCAAATATATTTTTGTATATTAAAATATACTAGTCCGGTTAGTTAAATTAATAACTTGTTTCTTTAAGCGTATCAAATATATTAAGTAAAAAAATCTTGCATTCTAATAAACTAATGTAGCATTATAAACTTTTTTAGACACTCCTTGTCAACATATCACTGCAAATAATATACTAATTACAGTTTTTGTTACAATTAAGTTTTATATTAAAAATACAAAATTACAATGCTATAAGATATTGTCAATCAGATATTAGTATATAATAGCTTAATTATTACTTAACTAAATATTTTAATAATTTTCTATTTACCTTATATTATAATTATTTCATTATTACATAGTGCACAGATCATATAAAACAAGTTTATTACAATTCAGCAAAAATGTATTTATTATACGTAATTTATGCAACTACTACTAGCTTGTAAAATTATATGTGTACTTGTTGAAGTTAATTTATGATTTAGTATGAAATGGGTAATACCTTTATAATTTATTAGTTATAAATTTTAATCTAATCGGAATAGAGACATTGATAATCAGGTAACATATGTATTTATGTACGGATAAATAAAACATTATTTAATTATAATAAATATATGTTGTGCACTTATATGGCTTATAGTTAAATTTAGAATATTGAAACTGCACATTTAAAAATCTAGGAGATTTATGTTTTTAAAACAATTATTACACACAGAAATAAAAATACTGTTTGTTTTGTAAATTATAGTTTTATACTAGAATAATTACGCTGTAGCAAATATTTATTACTTGTCAATATGAATCAGGAATTTTATTAATTACGTTTTTGAATTTTATAGAAATTTATTGTTTAATATATTTTCATTGGTTTTGTTTTTTGCAAATAAATTACATTCTTTCTTTTTGAAGTTGTAAATATAGCAGAAAAAAATAATGGCTAATGCACAAAAATAAAAATATAGAACATAGTAAAAAATCTTTCAGAACTTATTATATTAAAATAAAACTACTTTAGGTTAAAGTTGTGTATTATTTTATGATTTATCTTGATGAAGACTGACGTTGAGTTTCCAAAGCGTCGATTTTAAATAAATATTAATACAGAACTTCAACCTAAAGCAGTTTTATTTTAAAAATTGTGGCCCGTATTCTAACCTGACTCTTTCGTGAAAAAGTGCTTTTATCATTAATTTCAAAATAATTTTTTGCTTATGTTTTTGATTAAATATAAAAAGTTTTTCTATTTTTGATCATTTTTATTATATTTGATATTATAAAATTTAAATAAACTATTATAAAGTGCTTAATAAATGATTTTAAGTAAACGTCAAAAGTACTTTTGGCAAAAATCACTTTTATAAATGAGGTGAGAATATGGGCCATAGAATCTTCTATAAAATATGAAATTAAAATTTTCAATATATCAATTATTTGAGCCGTTTCAGGTCAATATGATTAATACTACTTTTTAAATTTTACAAAAATTTTATTACACTGATGCTTAATTTATTATATTTAAAATAAATTTATTTAATATATCTGGGCTTAACATCAATACATGACAAAAATTCTTTGGTCATCGAACAATAAATGAGTTGTAAAGATTCTTTACTATGTTAATAAATAATTTATTTCAGAAATTAATGTGATTAACTCCATAATAAATAATCTAATTTTATTCAGCCCAACTGTTTGCATAAAAGCTTCTTCAACTTTTATAATGTTAATTTTTAATAAAAATTGTAAAATATCTAAATATATGAAATAGTATTTTTTTAAATTATTGCTTGTTTTTTATTATATTTTTTGGCTTTCAAAGCGTTTAGCCATGTTCATTGCAACCGGATCGATTCTACGGGATACGCATGGATACAAAATTACAAAAATTAACAAAATACATTTTTTTTAAATCTCCAAAAAAAGACCAAAACATGACATATTTACAAACCCACAGTAAATAACCACAATATATCTCACCCGGTCATAAATTCTGTGAAGTGAAAAACCATTAGTTTACGATGGTTAACCGAAAATTATTTTGAATATGCAGGAGATTCTTACCATATCTTTCTCTTTACATAAAATAAAATAATTTAGAAAGTTCATGGACGTACTAATGGTTTTACACCATGTTATACCCTTAAAATGTCAACGTCCAAATCGACTTGCGGCCGAAAAACTAACCGTAAGAAACAGGGTTATAAACCAATAAAACTGTAAAAGTCTCAAGCCGAATATTTTCGACGAATCTGTCATATTTCATATCGACTGAGGCTTGACGAAATTATTTTACCGTGCTGACTTTTGTAGGCATTGTTGTTGCATAATACTGGACAGTGATTCTCAACATGTGGAAATTTTATTTCAAATACATGTGGTCAATTTACAATTTCAGAAATCTATAATTAGAATTTTAAATAGGCATGTAATTGTTTAATATATTTTTAAAATAAATATTATTGATAATTATTATAAGTTTTTTGTTAAAGCTCTGAGATATGTTTATTTTAAATTATTTTATATTCATAATATTGCAAAAAAAATATTTTTGAAAGTCATATTAAAATTAAAATGTTTTTAATCAAAGTTCTGTATTATTTTATTAATATTTGTAACATAATTTATTAACCAATAACTAAGTAACAAAAATATTATAAATTATTAATAAAAAGAAGCCAAATTTTATTTAATTTAGAGCCTTTACACTGACTGATGTTATAATTTAAAGTTATCATTTTAAGCAATATTACTTTAGCAGTAATACAAAACTAATTTATTAAAAGCTTTTGTAAAATGTATTCCGGATAAAGCAACAAGTTGAAATATGTTGTTTTTAATAAATTAATGACTAAATTTTATTAAGTAAAAATTGCATTTACTAGAAAAAGATAAAATGTTAAGTATACTGCTAAATACAACTTTGTTTTTTTGATTTGGTAATACATTTTCGGAAATTATTAAGAAATAATTATTGAAATTTTGAACAATCCAAAATTAAATAGGTTACGCGTAAATAAAAGAAATAAAAACGCTGCTTCTATTATTGCGTTTTTATTGTGTATGTTTTAAAAATGATTGATATTTTGTTCAACACATTAGAAACTCATTTATACTAATCTACTAATTATGAAATTAATGTTATGTTTACCCTAGAATTAGTGGTTCTGAAGCAAACTACTTACTTACTAACTCATGAAAAGAAAAACCTAAATGCACAATTTCAGTTTTTATCAGTTGTCTTTTAATAAACTGTTATTGTGTTTTTACTAAAACACAACACTAATTTTGTGATAAGTAAAGTAGCCTGAATGTGCTTTAACACTTTCATTATTTCTTGCAACAATCAATATTTTTTGATTTCATATAATAGATATTTTTCAAGTAATAAATAGTAATTAATTGTTTAATTTATGCTAATATTTGAATACTCACATATTTATTAAATAATACTGTTTTCAATTATAACACTTTTTTCTCTAAGACGTATAGGTATTATTGTAAAAACATTTTGGGAATCAGTGTCGTTCACGAGCAAATACTTCATTCGAAGAAATATTCAATTTTTCACGTCAATTCGTCTCGCATCTGTCCCGGGGTATACTCTTCTTAATAATCAACCAATAAACCAATATCCAACCAAGTCAAAAATAAGGAAACAAGGTGAATCTATTTCAAGTGGACCATAGCCCAAAAATCTTCTATTCTTCACCACGGGGGTCTTTCCACAATTTGGGTTTGCCTCTGTCGTTTTGGGGGCGATTCGCGGTTGTTTTCTCTGCTGGGAGGCTATTGTTGTCTTTGAACAAGGAAATTGACAATTGCCAAAACGTAGCTGACTGTGACTGACTGTCATTTTTCCCAAATTTCACAGAGTGAATAGTGTAATTTTTTTATTTTGAGGCCGAAGGTGAAATACGAAATTTTCTGTTTTGTTATCGTCGAGTGTTATTTTAGTAAACAAACGTTATTAAATGGATTCAAATGTGACCTTTTTTTTTTCGAATATCGCTTGCCTTAGGGATTTCACCTGCTTGCTTGTCATCAGTGCTGTATTTATTTTACTTTTATTGGTAACGGACAATTGTTGGAAATTGCTATTTTTTTTTCTATATAAAATTTTTAAATTTAAGTCTAACATAATATCTGATATCTAAAAATAACATGTCTATTGAAACATTTTAAAATTACATTTAAATTTAGTTTCTTACAAAAGTATTAAGTTTTGCTGACCAAAAAATATATTTTGATAGTGTCAGCTGAACTAATATCTAATAATTTATCAGTTTTTAATTAAATACTATATCTTTTATTATTAATATATTAAATAATACTGTATGAAATATATAAGTCACCTGATTACAAAAAAGAAAACTTTACCAAATATTTCTCTTCCTAACCAATTTAGAGTAAACTGTAAAATAAGATTAGTTTATGTAATATGAAACTACCCATTTTATTTTTTGTTTGTACTTTAATTCATCTTTAATCACTATATAATTTTCAAAGTCAATAATTTTACATTATAAATGAGTAATTTATTTAACTTATTATTGTCCAATATTTGTAATAATTATATCTCATTTCAATTAATATTTTGTATATTTTATTTATAATTTAGCAACAGAAAATTAAAAAAAAATGTTTTCAACGTGAAAATTCGTACATTACAAAAATATTTACTTTTCAAAATGAATATTTATATCACAATATTTTATTTTTAAATTATGAAAAATTTCTCAAGTTTATTTTACTTAAACAAGCGGAAAAAGAAAAGCAATAATTATAATTTATTTTACATATATTTCTTACATAAATTATAAATGCAAATACAAATTCAATATTCTTAATAAATAAAAATCTCAACGATAAAATTATTCAGAAACATCGTGCCTCAAGTAATGTTTTAATTAGCAAAATTATAATTTTACTTCATTAATTTCATTTCTTGATTAAAATGGTGGCAAAGTCTTAACTATTTGAACTAACGTTTAAATTTACATAATATTTAAGTGTATAAAATATCTAACTAGGAAATTTTAATACATTGAAGTAACATTATATGAGCATAAGTAGATGTACCTTGTAAATGATGTAGTTTTGCATACAGCTAATATTTAATTAGAATATACAAATAGAGACATTTGAATATATGAATGTATGTGTTCATATTATATATATATATATATATATATATATATATATATATATATATTTAAAAAAAAATATAATACAGTTTGTATTAAATAAATATTTTTAATGTTTATTTATTATTGAAATTTGAAAAACTACAATTTATTTTCAAAATTTTAAGTTATAAACACATTACTTATTTTCAATTTTCAAAGTGTAACACAAAATTTTAACGTTAGTAAAAACCTTTCAAAAATCATTATAATATAACCGAACTTTAACCTATTTTTTTTTATTTATTGACAATCTAAAAATCATTATGAATAAGAGTTTTACAAAGTTACTAAAGTCTACACATTAATTATTTGCCAATTATTTTAAATACTCAAACACCTTAATTTTTAGCTCATTCAGTCACATACAATTATGAACAAAATGAATTGAAAGTTCGCGATCATTATGTGAAATTACAGCTCGTTAGAGTATAGAATATCGTTCAATTATCCACGACGGTTGTCTTGTAAAACATTCACAGTTGCAGTCTGAACAACACGATAGCTCGTTTGTTTACACTTTGGCCCAAACTATGCTACATCAGCCGAAGCAACCAAACCGCTTTACTTGTGCTGCACCCAACGGCTCTAATCTCAACTATTAGTAATTAACAAGTGCTAGGGCAGTTGCTTATACACGAGGATCTGTCTGTTTGGCTAATCTCAACAATTGGTATAACGTAACCCAATAAAACATTGCTCGGATGCACAGTCTTCATAAGGTTACCATATTTGATTTGGTCCACTGGATTTGTACCAAAGAGATGAGTATAGCTTAAAGAATGACTTGTAAAAGATAATACAGGTAGTCGCAGGTATCTAGGAAATTAAGCTTTTGGTGTCTAGTTACTTTTTGTTCGAGTTATTATTTCACTAAAGATTTTTAGGATTGTCTGGTTGAGTTATTTTTTTTTCTTTACTTTTTCATATTCGTTTAGTGACTAATCCTATTTCATTTTTAGAATTTTTTTGTTAAATTGACGGAAATGTACTCTTTTGACGGTTTGGGTCAAATTCTATTAGCTTAAAAAGATTAACTATAAAATAATTTTTGTCACTGAATTTGAAGATGTTACTTTCTTACACCTTACATATTTATTTTTAAACAGATTATATTGTGTGAAGCTTAAAAGTTGCCGAAAGTTGGGCTTAGAAACTAAAAAGTTTATTTTTAAAATTATAATTAAAACTTAAAAATATTAAAGAACATTAAGTAATCATAGAATAAAAAATAATTATTTTACACTGATAAATACAGATGATTTTAACTTGTTTTATAACTGAAAAAAGTATTCACTGTACTTATAAATTTATTTTTAGTAATAAATATTAAGTAGACCAATTATTAAGTTCATCTTTAAAATGAAAGTACGACATTGAGTCGCCGGCCGTCATTTATATTAATTACAGTTTATAAGCAAATAGCTGTAGGGCTATATAAGACAAAGTGAAATTTTGTTTTTAAATTTTATGCTAATTTCATATTGTATTTGGAAGAACATGTTACATATTGTTACAACTTTAATTAATGTCTATCAATTTATATTATAATAAAATATACGAGTATATTATTACATGAAAATTGGTTTCATCTATTTTTAAATACCTGTACATCAAAAGAAGTTAAACAAGATATTAGTACACAATTTATTTTATTATACAAGGTACACAAAACTATATTTTTGTTTTGATTAAGTTAATTTTTCTATTAATATTTATTTCCTATTTTTTAATTTGGTAAAATCTGCCGCACTATGAAAAAAAGTTTTTTACAAAATGGAATTGTAAAATTTTGATCCTTTGATTCATATTTACAATGAACTAAAAAAATATATCAGATATTTTACAGCGTAAGACATTTCATAAAAAATAAACTAATTTATAATAATTTTCTTTGTAAAATTATCCTCATGTTCATGAGACATTTCATTACAAAAACGCATCAATAAATAACAAATTGTAGGATTCTGTACAATAATTTTATATAATGTAGTCAGTAACCATTTTACAAAATTTTATAACTTTTAATATTTTGCTTATACTGGTATAATTTATAAACAAAAATAATTATTTTTAATGCTTATTTTGGCATTTTATTAGACAGAAAAAGTTTTGAACAGATTTGTCTAATATTTTTTTTGTTTCATCTGAACAAATAATGATTATTTTAGTCTTATAATCAGATGGAATATCTAATTCGAAAAGTGATTAATTTAATGTCATTAGATTTTTTTAAAATTTTGTTGCATACTCTAGTTTGTTGATTTATACAATGTTTTTCATTATTTATCAAAAATATATTTGCAATAATTTTTTTTTCAACTAATTGACATATAAATGGAAGAACTAATCGTACGAAAAGTATTAGCAAATTAAATAACAGATAAATTATTTTAAATTACTGTCTTGTTAAATTAATTCAAATATTTTTAATGCGAAATTAAATAATTTAAAAATGGCAAAAGAATTAACTAATCCAGTATGCTAAACAGAAGTTGAACGTTAAGTTTGGAATCTGGTACATCCAACAGCTTTGATGTGCCATATACACATACGTGCAGTCTTGTCTCGTATATATATATATATATATATATATATATATATATATATATATATATATCTTTATGAATGTTTGTATGCGTGCATGTCGACATAGGATGTTGGAAATGATTACGTAGGAGCGAGTAAAGCTGTTCACGTTGTGCATACCGTCAGCAGTCTCCCGGTAAGAGCCATCTTGTTAATCAAACGAATATAATTACACTTTAATGAATATATGCACCCATGCACCTAGAATAGCATGTTTTATCTATAGCAAGCTATACATAATTTCATGCTGTTTTTATACTGTTTAGACGTAACTGTAACAAATGTGTTAAGATTTATTAAAATTATGTTCTTTGGAAGATATTTAAATTTGTATTTGTACAAAATTAAGTCGTTTTCACACTTTTTTACTTAACTCGAAATTAATTTTATATTTTCATTAATAATAAACAAATAATAAAATTAAAATCGTGCATTTATGTACACTAACTCTACGTTGCTAATTTATTATCTGAATGAGACTTTTTGACATAGAAAACTTCCAAAAGCCACAAAATTAATTTAAAATAAAGCTAAATCCACATTTTGGAAGCTAAGTTTCCATTATCAGTAAACAAATTAATAATAATAAAATAAGCATTAACATAAAGTAAGCGTTATAATTAAATAAACATAAAGCTGGTACTACAAGCTCGGATTTAAATTTGGTTTTAACTAATACCGGTGTTAAGATAAGGCAACTGTCATAAAAGCAGGACTAGACATTTGCATTTCAAAAACCGAGGCTGTAATATCAGCCTAAAAGTCTAATCAGCGATTTAAGATAATGGTCAAGGATCACTAAATCAGATATCAGTGATCTTCCGAAATATTTATGTTAGCTTTACTTTAATTATTTTTATGGTTCTTAAAATTTTCTAAATTCTTTTATTTATAATTTATAATGTGTAAATCGTCAAACATTATATACAGTGACATATTTATTATTTTGTTTATAACATAAATATTACTGAATTTAAAGTTTAACTAAATTTATATAAAACATCTTTGTAAATATGATTCAAAACTTTAAAAAATTGTACATACTCGTATTTCACATTAAAAAAAAAAACAAAGACAAAAATTTAGACGAAACCATTTACCAGCAGCTTCTTCAACATTTCTTCTCCAATTATCTTCACAAAACCTAAATTGAACTGATAATTACAAACCATAATCACAAACACACACACACACACAAAACTTTTTTCTCCATACATCATCTACTTCACATCTCATATGTGGCTTGAAACTAGTACACATATCCAAGCTAGACAAATAAAACGAAAAACAATTGCTTGACCTAATATGAAATAAATTACCGGTTAGCAACGAGTGCACACCGCCGATTATGTTGTCTGTCTTCAAGTTGTCTGATGTGTCTTGTCTTGGAAATCGTCGCTCATCGCGAGGCACCGTAAAGACATTCCTTCTGATTGGATAATAATATTGACATGGGATCGCATTGTATGTTATTAGCGTCTTGTTGATTCTGTCATGTTTAACCTGTAATCACATGGATCAGTGGTTATCAAAATTGTGTGCCAAAGCGTGGATGAAAAAAAAAGAACAAATGTATAGATGAATGGGAAATTGTTTTTTTCTTTTAGGTTTGATTGCTGCTGTCATTTGATTAGAAATTAGATCCTAAGTAGATATGTCTTTATTTTGTTGAAACAGGAAGTTATATTTGATGGTTATTAAAAATAATTATTTTGGAAGATATAATGAATGTAAACAAATATTTGTTATTGAGATAATATTTTTAATATATTGTTTATTAACACAATATTATTAATAAAATTTGTTAATAGTATAGAAGGTATTAGATTAAAAAAAAAAAACTGCTTATAGATGTTTAAAAAATAGATTAGTTGCTTAATAAATTGATGAATAACAAGTGCAATTAACAAAAATATTATACTGAGTGTAAAGTGTAAAAAGAATATATATTGAAATTACACGTTTATGTAAATGTTCAATGATTATGTTGATTGGTATGAATCTTCAATATTATTCTATCTAATAATCTGAAAAAATTAATTTTTAAAAATTTATTTTATGTAAATAAAGATAGATATAAAAAATTTAAGATAAATATTAATATATCTACTTGCTCTACTTTTTATCTGAATTTTTTCTGAAAGCAGATGTAGGATTTTGTTTGTGTTTCTAATGGCAATAAAATAACAGAACTACCACCCAAGAAAAAGCTAATCATAAGCTAGAAAATTTTTAAGAAATCTTACATCTACTCAAACTTACAACCCTAATAATTCTAGCACATATATATTTAACACATTACTATCCTCAAAATCTCCTTATTTTTTACCGCATCAGTGTAAAGGGTGAGCTTAATTACATGCATTAACTAAGACAAGAGCAGCTGCACGTATTTTCGGCTAAAAACGTAAAAAAAAGAATCGTTTGTTTGTTTAAGTAAAGATGGCCACTTGTCGATAATCACTGGTTTACAAATTTTGTTCTCAATTTGCACCTGGAAATGACCTTTTTTTATTCCTCTTCGTCTGAATCATTTCGTGACATTTGTTGGTTATTTTTACACGTCCTTTTTATTTGGTATCTCAGTTTGTTACACTTTACGTTAAATTGACAGGTTTTTAGGTTTTTTAAGTTCGACATTGTGTTTGTGAAATGTACGATTATTGTCGAATAATTCGGGGCATTCATTTCGTTTTTGTGATAAAATCGCTTGGTTTTGTAATGCAGAAAAAGTGGAACATATTTTTTGTTGTAATTTTATTATGGGTTTTATATTTTTATCATATAAGTAAAATGGTGTGAAATTTCCGAAATTTTATTTTTGTAATTTAATGGTATTTTTCACATAATGAAAAGTTGTTAATATGTTGTTTTTGAAATAACAAATCAGTTTTTATTATTTACATCGTTTTTGTTATCTTTACTTTAGTTTTGCTTCCAAAATTGAATAAGTAGATACTTATATAATAATTTTCAACGTTACATTTTGTTATTTGAAATCAATATTAAAGTAATTAAAGTCTTTTATTGGTAGCCAATTAAAACAATATAGTATCAAAATTTTAAATGGAAGCAGTCTAATTTTTTATTAATTAAAAAAATATTTAGATCTAATTATTTGTTTTATGTTTGTTAAACTCTTTAGAAAAATTTAAACTTATACGTCGGATAATATAGTAAATATTTTAAAGAATCTATAAAGCTATAAAACTGTAACACAAAAATTAACATTTTATACACAAATAATATTTTTTTTTAATTTACATTCTCACTGAACAAATGTAATAACTTATTTTTTTTTACAGATTTAAAAACAATTTTTTGACTATCAACCAATGTACTGAATGTACGTTTTTTTTTCTTAGCATTCTTTCTCTCGCAATGTTTTTATTTAGATTGTCGATTCTTAAAAGAATAATAACTTCCCAGTCTGCAAACTTTCTGAGGACACCGTATAAGTACATAAAACTGCAATGTTCGTTAAAAAAAAAAAACCTTTATTTAAAGCAAATGATGAGACTTTTAAACATAAAACAAAGATGAATAGTGTTGAATTATTTAAAACCAGATTGTTTCATCACCGGAGTCGTTAGGTGTACAATTAGATTGTTCGCCTCTGCATACAGAGAGAGCTTCACGTAGGTAAACTTGATGTAGTTCGCGTCTTGTCGTGCTTTTATGGTAATTATGTCTTTTGTAACGTTTCGTGAACGAGTGTACAGTGCCTGACACTCGTACGTACGTAAGTACGACCGTAGATAATTAGTGAAGGAAATAAAATAAAATAAAAACAGGAAAAATAAATAAAACACAGCACCGAGAATAAACAGAAGAAAATTTGCTTTCTTATTCTTATGTTAGAACAAAAGACGAGCAGAAAAAAAACATCGGAAAAACAAAACCAAGAAGATGTCACCCTTTCCTGCAAGTGAATATAACTGCTTGCGGAAATTGCTTCGAGATAGTCTTAGCTTAAGTTAATTAAAATATTTCCTTAATTTTAATTGTGTTACTTGGGGTCGTTATACTTTTACTCTGTGTTTATTGACCTATTACGATTTTTTAGTGATTAACATAATATGTAGTATTATTATTACAACTGATTGTGTTCAGATATCGGTAAATTAGTTTGTATCTAATGAAAATGAAAATAACCATCGCAATGTAATTATTATTTTATCTCATATCAAACGTAATTTTCAAATTTTCTTACAAAATAGTATATTGTTCAATAAACATATTATGACGGTTATAATTTACAATTTTTTTTATAATTTATAATTTTTATTAAAAAACATGTGGCATGGTATTTTAGCAACGGCGTTAATTTAAGGATTAATTACAGTTTTAAGAAGTTGTGATTGATAAAAAACCTTGAGTTTACAATTTCATAACTCACAGTTGTAATTTTTTTTTTCTCGGAAAATAGATAATACTGTATTTTACTATAAGTATGTAATTTACGTGGGTACTAGGAGAATCTTTTGTAAAAAAATTTATTAAAATCAGATAAATAATGTGGCCATAATTAATTTTTTTTAAATTTACTGTTTTTTCTCAGAAAGTTGGAAACACTGAAAAGAAAATCTACATGCCCATCTTGAGCACTAACTGAATCGCTCCTGAAAATTTGGTGCAAATCGGATGAATGGTCTAGAAGTAGATTCAATCACAAAAAACGAACGAGCGCGTGAACGACGCACACATATATGCTCATAAGCTAAGTTCAGATTCGTCATCTAGAGGCTATATAAAGGATTTCTATAGATATATGTATATATTTTTAAATGTTACGGACACCATACTGAGAATTATACCACATTTTTCTTCCAGTTAAGGTGGTAAAAGTTAATTGTAAGACAATTTTTTAAAAATAATAATAAAATAAAAAAAATTATATGATTTTATAACAAATTTATGTAATGTTACATGTTTCGTGAATGTAATTTTTCATAAAAAATGTAGGATTACGTAAATTATCACAGTAAAATTTAAAAAATGTTGTTATTTTTACTATTAAAACCTATGTAAAATTACATAAATTTATTATATGTATATTTTTTTACAGTGCACTTTACATGTTAACATGAGGTATAAAATTAGTTCTTATTACACTATTCAATTATTTCACAATTGAACACAATCGTATCCCGCCAAACCAATTATCCTTGCCAGCTGATTAATTTGACAAACCAATCGTGTTGTTTGTTCAGCTTTTGTTAGCGAACACCTACCGCCTAACTAACAAATACCTTCATAACGCCTCAAGCTTTTCATCTTTCAGCTTTTCAGCCGCCACGCCGAAATACCGAATTGTAATTCGTAGTTTGCACGCGCTCGCTAAATTGACTTTCGACTGATTCCGTGCTTGTAGGCCCCTTGGGTTGTCAGTGTCTATTGCATTTCATCCATATGGTGTCTTCAAAGAACAGGGTTGGGTTCTTTTTTAATAGGATTGTTATAGGCCATCGGTTCTGGATACAATATGGCGTGTAGATTTTTGCAAATTAGTTTGTTTTCGAAATTGTTAGGTTGCTCAAATAGAGATAATTTTAATGATTGATGATTGGATAGTTGGTTTTCGAAAATCGTGTGAAGTTATTCACAGATGGTGTATACTGGATAAATGACTGAAATAATTCTAGAATTATATGTATATTTAACTTTAAAATTAAATAATTAAACAAACTTTTCCGATTAAACATATTTATTTTTTAAATACATTTTTAAAGAATCTAGAATAATAGTATATTATGTAAATATTATTATTGACATTACTTGTTATAATTATTTTGTTTGCTTATTTTTTAAATAATTTAGAAAAATGAGAAAATCAAATTTTCATAATTAGTTATTGATCTACATTTTTTCTTTGGTAATTACTAATATATTTATTATAAATAAATAATATGTACACATAAATGTTTACAAATTTTCCTATTTAATATAATGTATAATAATTTAATTTAATTCTAGTTTCTAAAATTACTATAGTAAAAAATAAATTAAAATTCTAAATCTTTTAATAGTCATAAAACATTAAAAAAAATAATTTTTTATATGAATTTTTTGTAGTAGGCAATAAATATATAAAAAGAAAATATTTCAAAATTTTTGTAATTAATTTTCAATATCAAATAATTTTTTATTTAATAAATATTAAACTGAAGTAATCACTAACTTTTCAAATTTGTTACGGAATATGTTTAATTATCTGCTAAATTTAAAATCCATAAATTAAAATATATGATATTTGCTAATATTAACTTAGCAATTATCTTATTAATTTGAATAATATGCAAAAAATAATTCAATATATTTACTGCATATATAAAAGGCAATTTAGTTAATTTGAAATAAATTTCGTACGGCAGAAAACTGCAATTACAATTTCTTGGTAAAAATTAACATATTTTCTGCAAATGCGTATTAATATTTTAAAAATATGCACATTAAGATAAGAAAAAAAGTGAAATACTTGTTTAAATATGAGTAAATACAATTTGAAAATTACACGCTATTAGTAAAATAATCTTGGCGTCAGACGCTTAATATCTATAAAATTACTTAGTAAATTTGTAATGTTAACAGACAATTTTGAAATAAACCGTTGTCAAAACTAAACTCCGCAGTTTTTCATCAACGAAAGAAAATTACTTTTTAATTATAAATCTTGTGAGACACAACAAGGTCCATTAAAATACAAAACAAAAGCACGTACAACCAAAGAACCACCTACGCGTAGCCAACCTAGAAAAAAATCAGTTTTTTCTGGTATTTTAATAACAAGTTACTACAATTTTTGTTCATACTTAACTTTTTCCCAACAAAAACTTTTCATTTACCACATGTTGCATCAATTCATTGTTACAATTATTGGTTTATTTTTTCCGAACTTTCAGTAAATACAAGTTTTTATTTGTGTACACTTAGAGGCAAAAAAAACAACGCACAGGGAGCATTGTTAGTCGTCTTAAAACTGACAAGTCACTTGTCAGCGAGATAATTAATTAAATTTGTTACGACAGAGAAAAAAAAGCAGTGACCAGTAGCTGTGTGGTTGAATAGTTGACTAGCCATTGGCCAGATGTTTATTTCACTGGGAAAAAAACAACTGAACTGAAATGAACCTATGAATGAAAATTGGGTGATGAAAAAAAGTGACTATCGTATCTTCAAGTCATTCGATACAAAGGGTAGACCTTTATTAAGCCACTAAAAAAACTAGTTTGATAGTTTCCCCGTAATGTTAACATCAATAAATTTAGATTAATTAATAGTACATTATTCAACGAGCATGTAATGATGTTTTTCTTCAATCGTATCATAATATTAATATTACGTTATCATATTGTCTGTGTAGAAACAGGTCATTATGTTACTAGTACAATAATGACATGATTATACAGCAGGTACTTATTATATGCACCACTGGCGACCGCACTAAATAACATCAAATGTATTTAATCTGATATCTTCAGAAGCTATATTGAAAACTATTACGTCAAGTTATAATTATTGAAAATGTGTGAAGATGTGCAAGAAATTCAATATGCATCGCCACATTTGTTATTCAAATTGTTAATAAAATTAAGGTTATTTGGCATGTATCTTTATTTATTTTTAGTTTAGTTTCGTTTAGCAGATTGCTTGGCCTCGGCTTTACCTCAGTCATAAATATCTAGGTTTAAGACAATAATCATCGCTTTCTTCTCTTTGTAACATAATTATTAGTCATTCATTTGAATGTGTAATAATTACAATATGTGACCACACGAATTGAATACAATAATTTTTCTAAAACTGGAAAAATTTATTTATTTAATAATTTTTACTTTGTCTATCATCCTGTATATAAATATATTAAAATACACAATTAATACTGAAAATAATAATTTTATTTAAAAAAAATTGATTGTAAAATAACAATTAACAGAGTATACATTAATATTAATGATAATTTATATCAATATAATTATTATATTAATACGCAAATTAATTTGATTACAAATATTTAAATTTAATTTAGAATATTATTTTCAGCAATTACCATAGATATTCAAATATTTTCTAATTTAAAATAATTGTTTCGTTTCAATGCACAATATAATTTAATATGGTACAGAACGTCACAAAATATTTGCATGTATTCCCTTTTCGAAAATTATAATTGTTCAACATTTGTATATACGTTTGAAAGAAACAAAAAAATTATTAAATTTATAAATTATGTAATAAATTTGAAATAAATCTTTCTCTAAACAATAACATTCAGCATTGTAAAAATATCTTTTAGAACTCATATTAAAATAAAAGGCTTTTAAATTGCAGAATTTTTTTCAATTAGATTTTGTACAGAACTTTATTTCAAATTTAGTATATAATTTATACATTTTTGCCACAGTAGATTATTATATATTTTTTATATAATTTAAATTTTGTATTTTTTACTTTCGAGAATTGTTTATATAGTAAGGATATAGAACAAATTAGAATTTATATTTCCAAAATTATTAAAATTATAATATCAACGGTTGTTGAAATATATAGAAATCAAACAAATATTGCCAAAATTAGCAATAACTCAATTATATATGGAATATGGAATATGAAACAAACAAAAAATCGATTCATGTTATTTTAAAAATAAATAAAAATTGGAAATACTGGTCCTTAATACAATAACCGTTTAAGATATATTTTAATGTAGAATTTTTTCAGTGTCGTAAATTTCTGAGCAAACTCTATACGATGTAATATTTTTCCTACTATAATAATAATAGAGACAATATAATTATATATCTATCATAGACTTGAAATCATATTATCAGCAAATTTATTTACTAAAATTACCATCTAAAATTTATAATGTATAATCCGATCCTACTATTAACCGACATACGTCCCCAATACATGACCTATCACGTTTAAAGCTACCTTGCGTGATGAACGTAAGTCCACACTTAGATCATACCACGATAATGATAACTGATATTAAATGGATCTTGTGTGGATTTATTGAGAATATTTTTACTACATGGTGGTCCCAAGTAAAGCACGTAATACACTAAATAATGCTGCGAATTTTAATCTTTGCATCGTTTGCTCAACTGAGTGTTAATATTTTGAATAACAAAATCTGTTGGTTTAGATAATGCATTCAAATATATTGAAAATTATTTGTGGGGACTACATAATGAATTGTATAATGATGTTATTAGAGGAATTTAACTATTCAAGATTTGGGAAACAGTTTCTCTTGTAGCTTTACTTTGTTTATTTTATGCTAATTGTTTTGGGCATGTTTATCTGGTTAGCTATGTTATATGTTTTCAGTTTATGCACGACAAAATTAGGTAACCACTTTACTAAACGAGAATTAATTAATTTAAGTAGTTTTAATTTTTTTAAAATAAGATTAACAAATACTTTAACGTTAAAGCTTTGGATTTATAATTTTAAAATGTATTACGATATTAGGTACGCTATAAGTATTTCTAGGTATAATTACTTAACTGTTATAATTTTACATAATAGTTTAAAAATACATACTATCAGAACTATTTCAAACATTATGTAATATGATATTACCAACGGGATGGAAAAGTACATATGAATGTAATATTACAGTTTTTTAGTATATTTAGAAAATTTACAGAACTTCAGTAAATATGCTGTCAGGAATTTTCCATAAATAGCTTAAATTTGTTTAGTTCTGTAATGTTAATGTTAGTATAATTACATACATTTTTAAATTTACGTGAAGGATGTATTTTGAAATAAATGAATTACACTTAAAATATTTTATTAGTATTATTACACAAAATATGTACCAATTTTTATTATTATCATAAATTATGAAAGATATTAATATACAAGCTGTACTTTTACATAATTTAAAGAGTTATACCAACAATATACGAAATTTTACATTAAGTATGTGATGCAATTTGCATAAAGTAAGAAATTTTACATATTTATTAGGTTATTTTTACTTATTTTATATGATTATTATGAATTATGTAAAAATTATAGAATTTTGAGGTAGAAATACAGAATATTTATAGTAAAATAAAATTACAGATTTTTTATAGTAAAATTTTACTACAATCTTTTTTACATTGTAGAAAACAAGTCAAGATTTTATTGTAATTGAGCAACATTTTCTCAATTTTAACATCCAGTATATATTTTACTAATAACTAAACAATAAATGCTGCCCTATTCCATACCCTTATTATCACAAATCACCACCATTAAACCTTTTTCCATCGATTTGAACACGAACAATCTACTCGACCATTCCTACCAAATTCATCTTCTAAATCACAACAAACGATCCAAAGATCCCATTCGTACGTGTAATACAATCCATCGTCTGGATGACAACAGCCGCATCGTCGACAGAGTAAACAAACGCTAGCCCATGCACCGCTTAGCCACGGTCCAGCCAGCCATTTCTATCTTCTGCCATCGGCCCTGCTGAATCCGTAGTCGGGTCCATCCGTGCACGCGCTCGCGCACTCTCTCTTGTCCGTCGTGACTTGAGCGGGCACCGCAATTAGTTTCGATAATGAGTGCCCGTTTTTACTAAAAACAAACACACAATCTGTCGTCGAGATCGTTTTCAGAGTCGACCGATGGTGTACACCAAACCTGTAATCTGCAACAATATATATATAGACGAAAAGCAACGGCCGATTAACAATGAGCTAAGGCTATTTGAGATGAATGATTGGTCGATCAGGAATTAAATTGTGATGCGGTGTAAAGGGGTGTACAAAAGGAGATGAACTGAAAAATAGATTTGTAGATTGATGGAAATTTGATAGAATTTTAATTTGATATTAGAATTATCTAAAGAATAAATTATTAGTAAAAATTAATAAGTTATTTATTTAAAAAAATTAATGTTTATAGAACATTAATCGAATACGAAATAGATTAGTGTACGATGAGTGTGAAATTGAAAAAAATGTTATAGCAAAAGTTGCCGTGTTAGTCAGTTAAGATGGTTCGGACATCTTGAGCGAATGTCTAATGAACGTTTGATTAAAAAACTTTATATGAATTATTTTGTAGCTACACTTTTGCGTAGAATTCCTATGAGTAGTTGGAGTGGTATAATTGAAAGTGTTTTGCGTGAGCAAAAGTTTCTAAATAGTAAGAATAAAAAAGCATGTATGAGAAGAATTATGAATGTGAATACAGCTAAAGTTGCTTGTCTGATTTTGAGATCATGTGCTACACTCTTTTGGGTACACGGCGTGATTGTGTATGTATGTATGTATATATAACATCGGCAATAACTAGTTTACTGAGAGATGCTCCAACTTTTTGTAAAAAGGATTATTACTTATTTTTAACTTAATGGAACTGAATGAAATAAAATTAAGTAAAATAAAAAGTTTTAGAATTAAGTTCTGTATAGATTTTATTTAAATATAGAAACGACGATATTTAAATAAAATATATACAAAATTTAATTATAAAGCTTTTTATTTTAATATAATGAGTTCCGAAAGAGTTTTTACTATATTAAAATTTAAATTAAAAACAAAAATGGCAACGTTAAAAGAATTTATTTTTAAATTGATTTTGTATGAATGAATGCTGAAAAACTGCTGTCATATTTCAGTTACAATGGAAACATTGCCAAACTTGGCGGCATTGCAAAACTGACTGTCAAAATCTATACTATTAAATGAGCGTTTATAATGTTGATTTAATTATTTTATAAATATCGAATCAAACGTGTTATAAATGTTTAAAGAAAGTAATGAAAACAGTAATTCAATTTTATGAAATAATTACCTAATCGAGTATTAAATTACAGAGTAGTGTAAACACATAAAACTTTCAAATTGTACTTTACGAGGTATTTATTACAACCTGATAACTGCTGATTAAACATTTAACTTTACTTTATTACAATTTCTGATGCTATATTTTTAGGAATCCAAATCTTTTGTATTTGCTTCTTTACTAAATAAATAATACAACTTTCTACTTAAATTATTATTATAACCAATTCATGGTTTACATTTTTCTAAAACAAAAATATTGACACGTTTTTATCATATCAATTTTTTGTAATAATGTTTACATTGTAACGATGGACAATTTTTGTTTTTTTGATAAGCAAAACATACATTAATTTTTTTATAAATATATCGTACGTTATAACATAAATATTTGCAAACTGAATTTAATTTTTTTTTGTAGTGTATATGCATCAAGCTGGATGTGATCAATTTTTTGCAATTTGATTTGATAATAAATAATTTATTTAAGCGTCACGTTATTAATGAAAAATTTATTGTTAATTAAATATAAATTACAAATCATAGCTGTAACAATTTTCAGCTACAGTTAATCAGATAAAATAAATTGAATTTGAAAATTGATTATCAAAAATATCGATAATTTTAATTGTATTTGTATATAAAATCATATATAATATCTTAATTAAAAACTGTTTTATATGGATATTAAATAAATTATTTACTAATTTAATAATATATTATTATTATAATTAGCTAAAATTTAATTAAATAATTGCAATATAACACAATTTAAAATGAGAGCAAAATTCTAAAATTTAAATTATAGTTAAAAATTTAAAAAAAAAATTTATGTGGCAACAGAAATAAATATACAAGTTATTTTATGATCATTAAATGACAAATATTTAATAGAAATGACCCAAATTTGATTTTAATAGTTTAAAAAGAAAAAGAACTATTTTACTTTCAAAAAATATTGGTTTATTATTGCAAAAATTTTTGTTGAAAATTTTGTGACCAATATTGAGAATATTATGCTGCAGTTGTAAATTTTCTATAATTTTATAATTTTACAAATATGTATTAGAATATAATTTATTAGAATAAAGTTTGATTCTATTCTATTCTATATTCAACTCGGACAATGAGCTGTATAAGATATGATAATTTATATTTAGAAAACATGCTAAAATCATTTTCAAATTCATTTAAATTGACGTGTTAAATTTATAATTAAATACATGCAATAAGTCATGTTAACCGTGTAAAACAAACGCGAATCGAAATAAAAACAAAAAGAAAAACATAAAAAAAAGGTAGAAACAAATGAAGATTGGTGCGCACACACAGGTAGAAAAAAATTAGCATCGAAATTGGCTTGTTCGTCACTTTTAAAACAAACGACCATTTACAGAATCAATACCTGTAAACTTCATCGCCTTCTGGATCCAATTTGTAAAAATAAATGAAATTTTCTGTCGAGATGGGCCGGGCGTGGGGCATGCCGAGAGCCGTTCGCATACAGAAACAACAAAACTAACATGATAAATTACCAAATAATAATATAATTTGTGCGCCGGGGTCCCCGTGTGACAAACGACCCGAGCGTCTGACACTGTGTCTCTAAGGCGGGACTCGTTAAAGAGAACTCGGGCAAAGCACATAGTGACACACAGTATAAGTCCTCTCGCTTCAAATGCAAATCAAGACACGGAGGATTATTTCAGCTTTTATGTCATTATTATTTTAATTTCTTTTTTTTTTCAAGTAAAATTTTTCGTTATTAAATTAACAAAGATTTTTTTGAATTGTAGTGAATATAAAGATTTGAATCAGTTATTATCTAATTAATAAGCAAATAATTAAAATAATATTAAATTCGTTAGGTGCTTTGATTATCCGTAGTTGAATGAACAGAGTTTTTTTTGCAGATTGTATAATATTGCAAGATCAAGTTCTATAAAGTAACATGTTTTTTTTTTAATTAATATTAAAACATTAAAATAAAAAAAGCTTCAAGATTAAGTTTTGCAATCATAAAGGTGTTTTATTTTACTATAATGAGTTCTGTGGGATTTTTTTACGATATTAATAAATTTGTAAAATAAATAAATAAAAATAAATAAATAAATTCAAAAAATTAATAAACTTATTTGACTTTAAATTACTTGAAGCATATTTGAATTATTTAAAAAATATTAATTTTTCAATATTATTATAATTTTAAATAAAAATAAACTTAAATTTCGTTGACTCATTTAATTTATTAAAAAAAAAAAACACAATTTTATAATTCTGGATTAATTTTTATTAATTAATAATTTTCAAACAATATTTTTTATTCTCTAAATTTGAAAATTAGTAACAGAAAAAATAAATTTAAAGCAGTTAAATCTAATGAATGTATTTTTAAATTTATAAAAATAATTAATGAGTTGCAACTAGATTTTTACTAAACATTTTTTCATAAAATTTATGCATACCTTGAATTAAAAAAAAATAGTAATAAATACTTAAATATTCATGAATATTATTGAATATTTGAACGATTATTTTTTTAATAAATTTATATGTCAAAAAATAAATAAAAATAATAGAAGTATTAAATACTTCTACTACATTACACGCCAAATTAAAATATTAAATATTTTCTTAATTAATAATATAAATTGCTTCAAATAACTAAAAAAAGTATTCTCTTTAATCCATTCTCAAAAATTTACATTCCGAATTATTCACTTTAACGCCTAACTTAGTTTACATTAAAATTAGCAATTTCCTCAAAATTTACAAAAGATGTTATACGTATTGTAAATCTGAATCTGACCCAGATATTATCAACAGCGCGTTTTGCTTTGGCGTAAAAATGCAAACGAACTATAATACAATAATAAAAATCTTCTAACGATGATATTTTTGAAAATCCGGTCACATTTCGGCGTAATAATCAACGCCGCGTCGCGTCTGAAAGCTTCTGCATTTCAGCGCGTGAAAGAAGAAAGAGAGAAATTCATAAGAAAAATTTAACTAACTGTTTTCCAGTCACGTCGCTCGAGAATAAATTATTTCGCCGGCGTTCGCTCGCGTTATTTACGACTTTGGTGTATTGGCCGCGGCCTGCCCGGTTACCTCACTCACTTGCACCACTGTGTTCTCCTAAAGGCTGGGGGTGGAGTATGTATTGGCCCCCAGCAGTATGTATGTTTTGATACATATGATGCATTGGTTTCTTGCAGAAGTGTGCATTTGATAAGATAGTAGTTGGGTTTTTTTACTTTTTTACTTTTTTAGTTTACTTGCACTGAATACGGAAAAAGATTGCTACTGAAGGTTTTCGCTGAAAAATTAACGGAACTTTCATTTAGTGAAAAGCCTTGCGCTGCACTTTTCAAGATATAACAGTTCAAGAGAGAAAAATAAAAGTGTATTAATTTTAGTTTCGAAATTGAAATTTATATTCATTATGAAATACTTTATTTTAGTAAATTACTAACAAATTGTTTATATCGTAGTAAATTATATTGCTTACAACAGAATTATGTTGTATTATAACATGTTGTTTTATAACATATAAAAAATTGATTATATACAGGTGTCTCATGGGAAGTTACTGAAACTAATCAGTTATCATTTTTAATGTTCATATCCCTTGTCATACGTTATACATATATTATTATTTTCATGTAGATATCGTATGTATACTGAAGTTTTTTTTGCATTGTTTTGAAAAGAAAAAGTGTGTCATTTTTAATCGATATAAATAAAATTCAAAATGTTACCATATCAGTTTATTGATAAAAATATATGGTTTTTAATTGCTGATTAATATCAGCAACTTTTCAATATATAATTTTTTTTTTATATAAATTTGTCAAACAATATATTTTACTCATATTATTTTACTAATGCTAGCTTTACACGATGCATTTTTCTACACAAAAAATGTACAAATAAAATTTTCTATATTATACGATCCAATATTTGATTCTATATACAAATCTGTACAGAATATTTTATACACGTGTATGCTCAGTTAGTCCGTGACAGTCATATAGAAAAATGTTGGAATTATTAATATACGTCTTATTTTTCATTAATTTTTGACACGAAACTGAATGCGCATCGATATTAAAAACATCAAATTCTTATTTATAGCTTATGTTTTACGTCAATTAATGTTTATATGTACAGTTTTTTAAAGAATTTCTAATTTAATTGAAACAATAAATATCATTATTGATAAATATGCAATTTTCAAATTAGATTTAAATAAATTGTCAAAATGTAAAATATCATTGTTTATGCATCTGTTCATTTTATTCTATATCGTGTAAAGCGTATTAATTTTGTATACAATCAAACATGTTTTTCTGCGGTAAATGGGACCGAATAAAAAAAAAACAGCATAAAAAAAATATTGAGAAATTTCATAAATATTTATAATAAATAATTTTTACAACATATTAGAGAAAAATATGCATTAAAGATTGAATGTGCATTGTCTGGAAACAGTTGAAATCAAAAATGAACATAGCTTGTAAAGGCGAACAGCGCTTTACAGTCTACATAATATCATGTACATATGTACACTTATAGAAAACATTACAACATTATAATGCCAAACCGTTGGAATTCATATACTTCATAAAAAAATCGCACAAAAAACAATCGCATAGAAAAGGACCGCACAAAAACAAGTTTGACTGTATTTTCTATATATAATTTTACCAGCATAAAAGTATAAACATCTCTAACTATGTACTTTTTGGTAAAATTTATTTTATAAAAGCCAAATTCGTTTGTTCATCCAGTTAACGAAAGAAGAGAAAAGAATAACCAAAAAAAAACAGTTGATTTCGACTATAGCCACAGGGTCACGAGGCCACCACGCATTCGGTTGCATAGGGCTTTGCAGTATACAGCGTTGACAGGCATTGTATTTATGATCATTGCCATTGCCGTATGGCGAATATATTCGTTCTCATTATACGGGCGAGCAGAAGTGATGGCCGCGCGTAAAATTATGGCCCCGTCCTGCCTAATTCGAATGGTTCTTTATTTGGATTTTAGTTGGACGTTTTGTTATTCCCATTTTCAACATGGAAAGAGTGTTAAATAAATGCTGGCTACAGAATTAAAGATTTTTCAAATACACTGTAAAAAAAATAAATAGCGAAATTACATAAAAATAGTGGTAAAATTTTAATATAAAATATCTGTAATTTTATTTTACCATAAATATTTTGTATTTCTACCTCAAAATTCTGTAGTTATTATACAGTTCATAATAATCACATAAAGTAAGTAAAAATAACCTAATAAGTAGGTAAAATTGCTTACTTTCTGCAAATTAAATCATATATACATGTATAATGTAGAAATACATATTGTTGGTATAACTTCTTAAATAATGTAAAATTAAATAATGAAAATTAGTACATATTTTGCGTAATAATATTAATAAAATATTTTAAGTGTAATTCATTCATTTAAAAATACATCCTTTATGTAAATTTAGAAATGTATGTAATTATTCCAACAATAATATTACAGAACTAAACAAATTTTACCTATTTATGGAAAATTCCTGACAAAAAATTTACTGAAGTTTTGTAAATTTACTTACTAAAATTTTTTTTTTGATATTAAGTATTTTTAAACAATTATATAAAATTACAGCAGTTGAGTAATTATACCAAGAAATACTGGGCATCGTAGTGTCTCAGGTTTGTAGGTAAAATTACATAACTTTTTTTTAGAGTAAATATGTTAAATATTTATGCGTAAAGAGAAATTTAAAAAGCTAATCTAAAAATTGAAAATATTTTTGTATTTTTTATATTTACAATTCGTTCATTAATTAAATTAATGTTTTTTTTTCAATAAATTACTTAATACAAAAAAAATAATAAATATAATGAATAACTAAATAAATAAATATTTTAAAATTTTATTCCAAAATTCACAGTTTTAAGTATAATAATATTAGAAAAATTTAAATTAGAATATTAACACTTTTATTACAAGGAAATGTAATTATTTTTAGCAAAATTTAAGAACGGTAAAGTTATAAATAGCTTACGCATTTTAATTACTCTTTTACAACGTGAATCCTTTTGTATATTAACATAAAACAAAATGGTATCTTATGAAAATTAATCATTTGAAAAGTGGTCAACAGAGACCTTAGAAACTTTTAAAAATTAATTTGTAAAAGTTGAAACCAAAGTTATTAAAAGAACTTATTTCATTTCTAAGATTATTTTTAGATACTATAAATTTAATATATAAAATTACTTGATTTAAATAGAAGTCCGTTTGATATTTAATATAGTCAGTATTATACTGGTCTAAACCAAAGATGTATTACTCTAATTTTATTATTTATACTAATTAAAAATTGTTACTGTTTCTTATTTTAAAATTATAAATTATTTATACTGGTCATTTATAAATAAAAATGCTGATCAAATAAAGAGCACTCTTAAAAATAAAAAATATGAAACAAAATCTGTTTTTATAAATACATTTTAATTTGACAGTAAATATTTCCTGCGAAAAATAAAAAATATTTTGAATTAAAAATTTATAAATATAAATTAAAATTAACTAAAAAATTTCTCAAATTTTAACATGTTCTTATTTTAATAGTATTTTTTTTTAAATTATTTTGGCCTTAGCTGTTAAGACTTTAAGCACTATACAAATATCCATCCCTCAAGCGGAATTCAAACCCGGGCCCGCACAGGTAAATTTTGTTTTTTAAGTTTTACAAATATATCATTCTGAAACAGACGACAAAATATCGTCAAAAATTTAATAATTAATAACTAAACATTAAATCTATTTATTTATTTCGTCTTTAATTCCTGAAACCTATCATTTACAAGTCAAAATAAATCTTTTAATCAGTTATTATGAAACTAAAATATTTTTAAAAAATGCAATAGTATAAATAGTCGATTGCTTCTTATAATTAATAAATTAAAATTCTTCCTCAGCTTCAAGTTTACGGACAAATTATAAAAAAAAAATAATTTCGTCAAATATTTGTAAAATAACAGGTTATCTTTAAATAGTGTATATGTAATATCGTGCCAATACCAATTAAAAACATTACGAGACATCACTATAGAAAAAGCTATATTTATCACATCGTAAACCTGTACCTATACGTAAAATCCTATCAGTAAATGATTTACATGACACAAACGACGAACGAGTATATAAAAACTGCCAAAATTGATGCTTCAGCCCAGCCCTAGCTTGGTTTTCGCTCAGATTCACCGGTTTACTTTATATCGCTACGCGACGAGACAGACAAGTAATAATAGGTGAATTGTATTATACATATTATTCTTCGGTTACGTATATACATTATGGTTAGACTTTAAAGCTGATCTTCTTTTTTTTATATTATTTATTACCGGGATTATTTCGGTTGTAAAAAAAACTTATAGCGTGATAATAAATAAAGGATAATAAAGGAATATGACTTGTGAAATCATCTATTTGGAATTTCCATATCAATTTTTATTGGTGTATGAATCGTAAATATGTTTAATATGATTTTTTAATATCTAAAAATTTATGCAGACTAAAAAAGTATTTTACAGATATTAAGAGAACAGTAATATTGTAAAATGTTGAAAAGTAATTCAAAAATTACTGAAAAAAAACGCATATATAATTAATGTATTATTTAATACCTATTATCGTTATCATAACAAAATATAAGCTGCCATATTAACTTATATTTTTTCCATTAGTGGTAGATTGTAACAAGCAAGTAAAACTTTTTCACAATAAAACTTGAAATTCATGCTTTTTGCCACGTACTATAAGAGGTGCGGTAAAAACTCATTCACACAGAATTTTTTTGAAATAATTTTTTTTACATGGTTTTTTAATTTTTGCCACTTTAACATTTGCTTCTTCAAAACACTTTTAATCATTTTAACTTATTTACTCAATATTACAATTATTAGTAATAATTGTAATGTAATAATTTATTACATTATTACATATAATTTTTGCTAAAATTTTAATATTTTTATAACACACGCGTACATTTTGAAAGATGTATCTGTTTCTTTCAAAGTTTTTTTTTTACTAATACACAAAAAAGAAATATCTTAAGCTATTGCTACAAACCGGCTATCTTAAACCTCTAATAGGATTATCACCACTCAGGTAAATTTTACAGGTGCATGATGAGCTTAATTAAACGAATTCACTTCACTTCGAATCGAATAGAACGTCTGTAATTGAAACACATCTGCAGTGACAACTTTTCGATAAAAAGGATTTCTTTTTTTGTTTTATCCTTTCCCGCCTGTAGAAAAAGATATTTTAGATCACGAGGCCAAGGCTGCGATGTTTCCGATAGAAAAAAATGTGTTTTTTGATAAAGAATGAGTTTGGGGAAGCACACGTATAACGATAAAGGTACATTAAATGATCGCCCTGAATTTCTGATAAGGGTGGAAACGTAAAACAAGTAAAAATAAAATGCTATTGAACAGGTATCTTTTAGAAGCAAAAAAAAAACAACGTAGAGAAAAATGAGTATGTACCTGGCTTGAATTCATAAATGAGGGTTATAACAATTGACTATCGATGCAACAGATATTAAAAGATTTTTGAAAAATTACGAACACGTACTTTGATAAAAATGAAAGCGAATTGATAAAAATCATTTTTTTATTGACTGTATTAAATTAATTTCTCAATGGAGTACTTGCACATTTTTTGTTTTATTTTTTCTGAAAAATTGAGTAAATTGATTTACATTAATATTTGTTTCACGTTCAAAACTGTATATACTTTAAATTATAAAATTTTAAATTTCCATGTGATGTAATTAATAGATATGAAAAAGTACTAAGTATTAGCTAATTAATACTTAGTTTTTTTTATATATATAGAAAATCGTTAAATATACGCCATTATAAAATTTTCAAAATAAGTTATCGAAAATAAAATTCTTTTGACATGTACCTTTTCAATTCGATCTCTTTTGTAAGTGCAGCAGTCTTGACGTCTAAATTAATTTATTCAAGAATTATTTAGGCGACTGCAGCAATAATATATAGTACTTGTCTTAAAGTCTAAAGTGGCCAAGCAGCTGCATACGATCGCGTAGTATTTGTTCGATTGTTTGTTTCAATTGTTTATGTTTAGTGGGTGTCTGCGGAACTCTTTTTACTCAATTTATTCGATTCTTATACACACAAGAGTGCCGGCTGAATGGTGTGTCTGTACAATTTATTGCGCTCAATAAAGATTGTAGTTGGCTATGCCCGATTGCTGGTTTTTGTTGTTGTTTTTTTTTTACACCAGTTGGTTAGGTTAGAGACGTTAAAATTTCTTATTAACAAGATGCACTTTTTTGTTTTTCTATTTGTTGTGCATTGACATTTACATATATACGCGAAAAAGATTTTAATAAATAAACGCATATTTTCCTAGAATTATTGTATTTATATTTATGATATATGTTTGTTATTTATTTATTATCTAACAATAAGAGAAAACACTGTTTTGATATTTATTTATTACAATGTTTGAGTAAATATTAGTATTAATAAAATGTTATTTTGCATTTATATATGCTTGTTATTTTAAGATTGAAATATGAAAATAAAATTATATAAACTTGATAGCTTTCTTTTACAAGAAAAAATAAAAATTTTATAGTTTGAAATAACAAGAAATACAATATTTATAAATATATATCAAAAGTATACATATAAATTTATTGGGTCGTAGCATTTACTAACTTAGTCGCGTGACTAATTTGGTACATTCTATGACCCATTATATTTAATAAACGTTTGGTTAAAATAATATTGATATCCGATGTTCGATGAGTAAATGGGGTGGTATGATTGAGAGTATTTTGCAGAAAATATAGTATATAACCACGCAGAGTAGAATGATCTTTTGGTGTTTCGCCCAGATTAGCCTCGGCCGCAAATATTTGAGCTCAACATAATAAAGATCGCTTTCTACTACACGCAACATAATATACTATTATATATAAAAACTGAATATCGAATTGAAATAACTAGAAATTGTAGTTTACAAATTTCAAAAATTTTACATATTAAAATAATTTTGAAGTAGACATAATTGATTATTTTAAATACACATTCTAATGTACATTAACAAAATGTTTTCTAGATAAAATACAAACTATTATATTGCGGACAATTTTCAATAAATAATTCTCCCATTTTATTATAAAACAATAAACGTCTATAGTCATCCATCGTCTACGAGCCAACTGTAACTAGATACCTTCGTTTTTACTAACCAACCCTAAGGCATATCAGTTTCAGCTTGGTGTGCACATTAATTGATTATTTGTCACACACAATCGTGCTCACCTATGACCACACCGATGTTCCACTGTTTTCTCTTTTTCATCTGATACATCGCGCGCGGCGCGGCCAACAAAACAACTGAAAGCTCGAGAGAGAACAAAACGGGGAAAACAAATGACAAACAAAAGAGAATGTAGCCAACGTCTCGAATTGCTCCGGTGACGTATATCCAACAACGCAAGATTGCATTTGTTTAAGTCACGTGGCATACATTCGATGATTTTTCAATGCTTTTTTTCGAATTGCACGGATAATGAACGGGTAATGGATATTAATTATGTGGTTAATACGAGAAGGTGGGGGTCATAACTTTTGTAGGTGTTTTTTGTTTTTGACAGTTACTTGGTTTTAGTGTTTTGAAATACTTACCAAATGTGGAAAATAAATTTAATTGACAAATTAGTCTATTTTTAACACTTTAAATGTAGGAAATAACATTTGATACACTATAAAAAATGTAATATATTAAAATAAAACTGCTTTAGGTTAAAGTTCTGTATTTATATTTATTTATATAATCGACGTTCCAACGTTCGTCTTTATCAGGAAAAATAATATAAATGGCATTTACGGACGTTAAGTTCGTCATAACATCGATTAAAAATAAATAAAAATACAGAACTTTAACCTGAAGCAGATTTATTTCAATAAAATGAGTTCTGAAAGACTTTTATTGTGTTAATGTAATATATTATTATGTAACATTACATAACTATTAACACTAAAATAGCAACATTTTTAATTTCTACTATAATAATTGATGTAATATTAATTTTTTTCTGACAAAATACATTTATAGAATATGTAAATTTACATCAATTTTTTACACTGTATATTTGTATGCGAGGGCAAATCATTTATTGACCATAAGAATCTTAAAGAGTGTCGTTATTTATTTTTAATTATTTTTTAAATATTTTATTTGATTAGTTGATAACTAAGTCACGTTGTTAGAGTTATACGAATTTAAATTTAACAACATTTAATCCAATGGATTCGTAAAAATTTTAAAAATTGCTGATGATGTTAAAGAACTAGTACAGTTTTATTCACAATTCCCTATTTATCTTAAATTAATTGTTCTAATCATAATGCTATTAGTTCTAAACAACTATTTACTAACTCGTGAATATACCATAAAAAATTATAAAAAGAAATTGAAAATATTAATTTTTCGTTGCAGTAAAATCAACATTAACTGGTAAAACTAAAAGCATGCATTTGTTCTGATTTATCATAAGTATGGTTCAGAACTACTAAGCTCTATACTTAAACATAACAGTAATATTTTGTAATAAGTATGGTAGTTTGAATTTAGACATAAATAAATTCAAGTCATATGAAACCATTTTATTTTTATCTATTGGTTCCCCAAACACTTTACTTCGCGAGTTTTCTTTTCGCTGCCTATTCAAGTGTCTTTCTGTGCAAGTGGGTCAACTGTACGTGTTTCCCGTACACACAGTTGGTCTGTTTCTTGCGCCACTGGCCGCAAAAACTCACAAGACGTCCCGGCGCGAGACGACGTCGTGCGCTTTTAACGCTTCATGCAGTCTACGAGGGCAATGCGGGGACCTTCAACGAAAGATTTATGGATTTATAACCCGCGCAATTTAATTACATATGACGTGGCATGCCATGCCGGTTCCGGTTAACCGCGCGAGTATATATACAATATATATATATATATATATATATATATATATATATATATATATATATATATATATTGTTTTAGGAACAATAAAAATTATTAATTTTTTTTTATATTGTTGTAAATATATTGTAAAGTACGTAGATACTTGACAAAAAATTGGGTGTGTTTATATATAAATGATAAAAAATAATTTATATAATTAGCTTTAAAAATTATTTGAAAAACTTTTCTTTTACTGTAAATTTATTTATATGAAAAAGATTTTTCTTTACAGAATAAGAAAATTGAAGGAGATTTTTAGTCATATTAAAATTTGTAATCGGGTTTTTAAATTCTCCGATTTTGTGCTTAAAAATAACTGAGTAAAATTTGATAAATTTATGTCGATAGTTGGAAATACATTCTTTTTTTAATGCTCATCTAAATTGAATCACAAAATCAGATACTTTAAAGTTTTATACTTAAAGAATCTAGGTATTCACTAATTTAGACACATTTTTAAAAACTGATTTTATTTTCAAAAATATTTTTGAACACTTACAAAGTTATATCACATTAAACTTTATTATATTTATATTTTTGATTTGATTATTGAACGAAATGTTTGGAGAAAACTAATTTTGGGATTATGGAAAAAGTTTATGGCACACCGTTTTGCATAAGTAGCGTATTATGTATTAAGTACGTATTATTCATTGGCGTAGCCAGGGGGTTTAGGGGAGGGGGCTTAACCCCCCCAGAACCTAAACGACCAAAAACATACGTATGTGAAATATGAAATATGTTATTTTACTTTCATTTTTATAAAAATAATTTTTATTGCTTTTTATTTTTTATACAAATTATCTTTATTGATTAATATTATATCATTTCTTTAGTAACTCCCCTCCCCATGACAAGTTTCTGGCTACGCCACTGGTATTATTAATAATTGTAAATTTTAAATTCTAAATCTTAAAATTTAATTAAAAGCAATAATGTCAAGAACGTATTTTAGAATTATATCTCTATCATCAATAGCAAATTTTGAAAACTAACAATAAATTTTGTAAACATTTAAAGATACACAACTATTTAACGTTTCTACTAGGTATCAAATACCTATTTGGCACTATGGATTTTAATTAAATTTTGTAGATTATTTCGTTTATAAATTTTTATCACAATAGCATGTTAAAGCTAAATTAATATATTATGCAAGGTGTTAATAGAATTGAATTTAAAACAATAAAAAACAAATGTTTTAACGGCACAGCTGCTGCACACAAATTGATAGTCTAGCCATAAAATTGTACAAATATTTTACCAAAATCTGCATGTTAGTACACATGTATATAGGCGAGTGTCCCACTTTCTATTTGTACAATTCACTAATCATAACAAGCATGTTATGTCACAGCAAATTTCGTTTCATTAATTTTGAAATTACGCGATTAAATAATGCGATTTTACGCCAAATTTCTGTTTTAAACCGATGCGCCTGTCGAATAAATGTATCTCTCTCTAGTTGTTTTACATGTACTAGGTCTGTTACTAAAGTTTCAGTTATTGCATTAATTTGAAAATATAAAACGAAAAAGTATTATCAGTATTATCGGACCATGAATTATTATTAATATTTATTAATTATTAAAAATATTTATGGTAATCAATACTAACTGAATTAATAAATACGATATTTTGTGTAAAATTAATATATCAGTTACTGTTGATAAAACAGCGTCTTAAATATATATATATATATATATATATATATATATATATATATATATATATATATATATATATATATATATATATATATTTAATAAAAAGCTGAAAGTTTGATTTTGTAAAAGTATTTTATGGTAGTAATCTGAAGGCTTTCACGGCCAGTATCCATTGAATTTATAAAAAAAATTGGACTGGTATGCCCTGGTTGATCTATTCTCGTCGCAAATGTTTCGCCATACTCAGTGTTTGGTGACTTGATGTTTTTGGAAAGTTTGCACAATCTAAAATTAATGTTTAGTCATCATTAATATTACTCATAACCAAGCACATAATCAGTTAATAAAACAGAGAATAAAAGTAACTTCTGAATTAATTTGAACTTCAAATACAAAATTCTAAAAAATGTTTATACAATAGTATAAATTATAGAATAAGTAGTAATTTACATAATTAAATTAATAATAAAATTATTTATTTAAATTTTGAAAAATAAAACATATCATTAAAATCATTAATGTCATTGATAAATTTTGACCTGATGAAGAAGAGGGTTCAGTTTTTTATTTTTATTTTAACTTTATGAAAATTAAACAGTACTTTCATAGAAAAGAAAAAAAAATTAAAACTTAATACGTACAATAATTAGCGAAATATTAAGTTTTAATCAGAATTCTCAGAACTTTAGGAGCATTTGACGTAGATATACTGTACACACACGCAAATTACTAAAACGAAATTTACCATTTATTGTGGTTATCATTTTAATTTAACTAATTTCGAGAGCCTCAAATCATTTCATTTACGAATTGACATATTAACTATCGCCTATTTGTTCATACACACCGAAATTTCCACTAATAAATTTACTGAATAAACAGTTTTTTTGATTTATTTCTTTTTGTAGCAGAATTCTTTTCAGAACATTTTCATTTAAAATTAATAGCTATATTTTTATAAAGTTTCAAATAGTCTTTTTGCTTAACATGTGAATGTTATTCTTTAATATGTAATATAAATGAAGTTATTTTTAAAAACTTTTCTTTATTTCTTTGTGTACGTAATCTAAAATAGGTTCTTTATAACATATAATACTATTTTCAAGTAATTGTGTTTTCTTTAATATAATACGTATATTACTAGATATATATTCATAAAATACATTAAGTAAATTACTTTGCATATATATATTTCCATATAATCAACTTTACTATATTTCTTCAAATTGTTTTATTTTATTATAATAATGACATAAATTAATGACAGATTCATAAAACCAAGAATATCACACAAATACAATATATATATATATATATATATATATATATATATATATAAATTTCAATTAAATATTAGATTTAAAATGACATTTTATTTAAACATTAAAATTTTATGACTATGTTTTGGAAAAAGTTATTTAATTACTGTAAATTTTTGATTTATTCAACAATTTTTATAATTTTAGTAAAGCACATGTGTACTTATTACAAATATTATAGTCATACTGTAAAATCTATATTTCATTAATCATTTTGCAGTATGCTTAAATATTCTAATTTTTCATTTGTTCAATTTAAAACTACTAGTAAATTATTTGGGAAAATAGGAGCAAAAAAATAATTTTTATCCAACATTAGGTATTGAATTTTAAACTAAACAAAATTAAAACAAATAAATGATATTATTTAATCGAAATTGATCGAGTAACTAGAGCAAAAATATAAACGCTATCTAATGAATTTATATCTACAATTATGCACGTAACTTTTGTATTATAGTCAGGAAAATGTAATCAAGAAAGTAAACATACCTGCATCATAATTTATACACATTCACCCCGTTTACCTCTCGTCATGTGGTAGCAATGAGCACATGGTCACGTTCATTGTATAAGTAATTCCTCGGCTAATTTCCTTAAAAGCTTCCTTCGTTTGCGGTATTGTTATTGCCCCGACCACCAAGCTAAAGTATAATGTTTCTAAACATTTAAAGAATGAACTTTTCTTATTTTACTTGCACAGTAAATGTTTTTCCACAATTTTTTACTAGGTTAGATTGGAATAGGGTCGTTGAGAGAAATTAGTATTGCACTTCGAATTACCTGTCTGTTTCATTGTGATCAATAATATTTAACATTAAAACAATTTTTTAGTAAAAATATGCAATTTTATTTATTTTAATTAAATTATATACGCTATTTTTTGTTTATTGATTAAAATAAAGATATTTTTCAGATTCTGTTAAATAATATATTTGTTACATACCAATTATTTATTTTTAAAATTTATATAAATTTGTTACTCAACATTGCACTTAAAATAGCTGACAAGTTGATACTGTTGCTACAATACTGTTACAAGTTATAATTAATAATTTTTTTGTTCAATATTTCTCACACATTTACGATACTTTACTTAGAATTATAAATTCAAATCATTAATTCTGAAATTTAATAGAACCATTAAAATCAATCACACTGTATACTTACTTAACCATTTATGGTTGATCGGAATAGCAATAATTTTTTCGAAATTACACGATCGCTAATTGACTAGAAAATTAAAATTTTGATTGTTGAATTGTATTTGTCCTATATTCAATGTTTATCAATTGCTTAATTAGAGAAGCAAACTAGAAATAATTACTTGTTTTGGGAAAAAAAACAAACTATTTTCAAACATTTGTTTTAAATCTTTTTTAAACACCGACCACAAAAGCAATCAGTCCAGATGTTAGCAATCTGCAATGGGTGCAATGTGCACTGACCGTACTAGCATACGAGATGACCAGCAAATGCAGATTGGCAAAATAGCCGCTTGGTTTGTCTTTTGCCGCCGTGTGCCGGAGCGGTTTGTTTCCAACACCGGTAGCCGATGGCAGCGGCATCTTTTAACCCGCCTGTGCGTCTAATTAGCGAGCATGAGATGAGAAACACATTGAACAAATGGTCAGGCGCGCGGTTTTTGTTGAAGACACATCGAATGAATATGAAGGGAGTTTCGGTTCGAATTTCCGTTTAGTGAAGCCTATGGTAATGATTGAAGAACAGTTAGTTTGTGGTGTGGCTGATGAAAGGAAACATATTTAAATATTGGTTTGAATATAGTTATTATCTTGAAAATTACTTTATTTGTAAAGAGTTTATAACAGATAAGGCTGGACGCACACTAGTAAGTCATAATTGAACAAAATACTGTTAGGCACATTTAGTCACCAAGTAAACTAAACTACTACTATCTTGAAGTTATGGATCCTGTATTTGTTATTTAAAATAGATATTATGGATATTAGCGAGCAGAAGGATCAATAAAACAATATATTGTAATTATGATTATATTAAACATAATTTATTGGACGTTTCGGGTTGGAATCAAACCCATCTTCAGCATGTTCAATTTATAAAATTTTACAATAATATGATGCTAATATAATTATTTTTACATACCATTTAAACTACTACTACTAAACTTTTTGACTGATGTATTTTACTGAAAATATGTGTTACTTGGTGACTAAATGTGTCTAATATTATTTCGTCTAATTGTGACTAACTGATGTGCGTCGAGTCTAATAGGTATATAAATACAAGAGAGAACAAATCTACCTCTTATAGCATTACAATCTTTTTCGAATTTCGGCTTTTTCTGCTATTTTAAAAATATAAATTTAAATTTATATTTTACTTCATTTTTGTATGAATTTAATGCGAGCAAATATCAGTTTTGATAAAATTTGAATGACTCGATCATAACTTAAGTTTTCAGTTATTCTGCTATTTTTTCTATTCATTTCGATTTTCTTTGAAATTTTTAATCTCTAAAATTTTAACTGACTTCATTACAATTAAATTTGAAGTTATATCTTTCTATGACTACCAAAAAATGTTGTCATTTAATTTACTATTTTTTGTAAAATGTTTATTTACGATAATGATAAAAACGTGAAATTGCGTGAAAAGGGTCGTAGCGTGTCATTATTTATCAAAATAGCTGAATCATAAAAGTGCAATTACAATCTGCCGTTAAAAACCTGAAATTTTAGATTTATTGTCGTTGTTGTCGTAGAACTGATTTATTAGGTGCCCCTTTTTGTATTTTATCGTGAAAAAAGTACTACTTTATACACTTGTGGCATATTTTTCTATTGGCAAATTGGCAAATTGTAATTAAAAATAGCAGATATAAAAACTTACTGAATAAAAATGTTTCACTAGAGTGTTAAAAAAAGATTGACAGATATATTTCATTAAAAATCTGGATTAGGTAACAAATAAAGAAATTTAAATTTATTTAAATAAACTAAAAACTAACAATTTCTTTACTGCATAATTATGTAGACGTTTACGTTTTTCTCAACATCCCTTTTTTCAAAAAATCTGAGTTTAACAGAGCAAAATTCTGTTTCGTATTTTCACTTGACTGCTAGTCTCATTCTGCATAATAAAATTTCGTCGAAAATCTCGGCCAGTCCAGCGCACATGCACACACATTAAATGAAACATCGTAAAAAATCGATTAATACGGTTTCTCAAATGACCGATACGCATTTAAGTTGCGCTTGTAATGAACGCGTACCCGAGCGAACGAATGATTCTGTTCAACGGGGGCCCCTGTTGTGTTGGGAGAGCTATTATTACGATCTTTCTAACCACAAAACCTTGCAGCGCTTTTCAGCTCTTAGGGGCCTTTAAAGCTTACAACGACAAGTGCGTATTTATGCGATCCGCATCGGTCAATTGTTATTCCTCTCATCGATAATAATCGATTTCGGTTTTGTTGACATTCGAATTACCGGATATTTTCCGAGCAATGATTGCTCATTATTCGAATGGCGATTTTACTGCTCACGTCATAAAGTCCATCAACGATTGCCAACTATCCAATTGTTTGAGAGTTTTTTCTGTATTCTTTTGTTTGGTTCGGTTTTTGGTTTTATCGTTTTTTTTTATTATTTGGATTACGTTGTGTAGTTCAATTAATTGTTTATTTAGTATAGAATTCGCGAAATATAAATTTACTTTGGTTGTGATAATTACAAATTACAGGAAACTGTTTAGTTTTTTCTACCACTTTTAAAAAAACTGTAGTTTATTTTAGTTTTATTTTCGGTTTTTTATTTTATCGTTTTTTTTTATTATTTTATTTGGATTACGTTGTGTAGTTGAATTAATTGTTTATTTAGTATAGAATAATATAGATATATAGATAGATAAATATAAATTTATTTTGGTTGTGATAATTATAAATTACAGGAAAATATTTTTTTTCTACAACTTTTAAAAAACTGTAGTTTAGTTTAGTATTTTCTGGTGCGTAAAATATCTGTTTAAGATAATAATGAAAAAAAAGTGAAAAACGTAAAAAGTTTCTAGCTTGCGACATTACTTTACTCTAGGATTATGCAAATATATAACGACCCAGTAAAAACATAAGGGTGCATTAAAAACATTTAAATTTGTCTACCGATCTTGACGTTAGAAACATCAGATTTTAGATATGTATTTTGATGTTTGTTCAAATTAATTTTAACAATCATAAAAACGTATTATATAAATTTTATGAAAAAAATTTTAGTTTTTTACTCATGAAATTGTTAAACTTTCCATTCATTAAAAAACTTTAATTTATGCATTTATTTATACATCTGTTGCATATATAACTATTTTTTATGTATATAAAAATAATTTGAATTATTTCATACCAATTATTTTCAATTATATTCTTTAATAATCTTATACTGCATATAACTTTTATACAGTTTTTTTATTCATAGATTCATATACCTATTATTTTATTTTTTATATAGGTAATATACATGTTGTCATATTTTTATTATACACACTGTATAAGTGAATAATTATATTAATTGTGCACAGTGTTGTAGAATATAATATTTAACAGAAATTTTATATTCCTAATATAATGTAAAAATAACAAAAACTTTTCTTAATTAACGATAAAATCAAGAACAATTTTCATAAAAAGAATTGCATATAAATTGTTAGAAATTTCATATCGTGATTAAAAGACATTTGTTTGTAAATCACACAAATGCACATATTAAAACTCATTCTCAAAGCATAAACGTAAAATACATAATGAACAAAACTTATGCATATTCAGTTTTATTGTATTTATGTAAGTTATACGTTTTATATTCTGATTTTAATGAGAATAAAAAAAGCACTTAAAAGTTATGCTCTTTTATTAAAACTCAACATAGTTTTCTTTGTTCAAAATTAACAATACATGTAGAATTATCAACTATTTATATATCAGAATGTTTAACAAATATACAAATAAAAAACTATCAACTGTAGTATCTGTAAAAAAAGTTAGTCACAGGTTACTAAAATTTAATTAAAACAAGAAATTTTAACGAAAATTTAATTTCGTACAGTTAATATTGAAATTAAAATTTTATTCATATCGACAAAAGTTCCATAGGAAGTTGCTGAAAATGTATGCAGTTATTGAAAAAAAATCAATAAAATAAACTGATATATAAACATTCTATTCAATTTTAATTATACTCATTAAAAACTGCAGATATTTTGCTGCAATTTTTGTTGTTTCAATAATTGAATATATTTGAAAATGACAGATCATTAATTTCAGCCACTTCTTATTAAACAAGTTGCAAAAGATTTTGTAAACCAAATGTACCTACATTATAATATTTAAATAATAAAATAACATTAAATTTAACCAAAGTTTCATCTTTTATGATAAATAATGGATATAATACAGTTATTATTAATATGATTTTTAAAACTTATACTCTATCTACAATATTATATTGTTTTTAATGCATCCGAAGTAAAAATTAAAAACTTTACTGGTACTAGAAGTAATCCAATAAAACTCAACGACTGCAGTAAAACTCTCTTCGCGGGACTAACATCCTTGAAAATTAGGTCATTAGCTGGTGTGTGTGTATCAACCGCACAGCAAGTTCAAATCCAATCATACAACGAATCTATCTTTTACAGCCACTGTCAACAAGTTTTAAATCTCCCAGTTTTGTTAATCCATTCGCATGTGCATCATATAACTACTTATATACGGATACTGCAGTAGCCAGCCAGCTAGATCAGGCTTCTGCATCAAAGCAGACGACAGTCAGAATCGATTAATCCACTTGGTGTGCTTAACACTGTCATAAGCTGCACGTCTTGCCTCCCGTTTGCTCCCCTCTTGGCTTTATTCCAAAAACCGCCACTTCAACTTTAAACTAGACCAAAGTTGCTGCAACCATGCTGGCGGGCAGGGTAGATCTTAGCAGTTCCTAAACTGAATCGAATTTTCATTTATAAATTGGCGAGACTTCTAGGTTTTTATCTGACTTCACTTTATTGTAAATTATTCTTATTATTCTTATAACTATTAAATAAAATTTGTGATTAGTAATGCATTTAAAATTTTAGTTTTCCTGCACTGTTTTCACTTGACATACAAATTAGTTGACATTATAAATCAACGAATAAGAACAGATAAATATGCGACAAAATAAAAACATATCTAATTGCATTAGATGAATACACCGAACTTAATCATCAACTTTTGCATTAAATGTTACATATAATATAATTAAAAAATTGAAAGAGTACCTATTTGTTTTATATAAAACAACTAAAACAATATAAAAATTGTCTAAAGATTTTTGTCTGTGTATTTAAATTGGCATAATTAGTTAAAGTTATATTGTATTATTATCTAAATTTTCAAGTCTATCGGGTATGTGAAAATGGATCAAAATTATATTACAAGATTTGACCTAAATGAACTAATTAAGTAACTAACTAATAAGTGAACTTGTAATTAGTTCAAAAACTTATTGAATAAACTTGTTGGAATCTATTTGATAGTTGGCTAAACATATTGTGGCGCCTTGTTTTGTTTTGCGTATGAAGAATTTTCCAAGTTTATTGTGATAGTAAATCGGGTGATTTTCGTAAAGAATGTTAAAAATATTAGGATTAAAGCGAATGTGTATATATATATATGTAAATAATCTTCGGATTTATTTTGTTTTTATTAAGATACTTTATATAATAAACATATATTAGAATTTATGTTGAAAGTTTTTGAAATATATAGATGGAATCTTTACTTTGATCTTGTGAAATGTAAAGCAGATTTCTTAAATGGATTTATATGACAGATAGCAATGCTGATGCTTGAAAGAATATGATAAATAATTGATGTTTTATATTTTGTATTATTTGTGTTTACATCTAACAAACTAACTTTTTTTTTTTAATATTAACTTTCAAATTTATGCACCGATATATATTTTAATATACACATATTATATATTATTATTTGCAGATATCTGAACATGTTATTCGAAATAATATTACAAATTATTAAAACTGCAAGTAGACAATTTTTTGTTTAAAAATTTGGCATTTTGTAATAAGTAAGTATTCTTAGATCGCCGGGTGCGTTTAGTGTTTGTGGGACCTTGAATCACTGGTAAAACTTTAATTTTAATCTTTTTTAACTTTAGCTACTGAAAAAAAAAAGCTTAGCTTTTGAAATACATATTCAGCGTTTATAAATTATTTTGTGGTTTAAGACATATATAAATTTAGTCAAATAATAGAAAATAAACAGATAAAAAAAGATTTCTTTAACAAACTGTAAAATCAAGTCTGAATACCGCAAAGATTTATTTGTAAAATTAAGACAATAAATGAGCGTTTTGAAAAATCGTGTTTTAAATAATTTTAATCTTTAGGAACTTTTGCATCATCAACCATATACCACACACAACAAATCGCTGGCTCCTTTTTATTTTTTCTCTTCATTCTGGCGGAGATCAAAGCAGGCAGTACGGAAATGCCACATGTCTCGCTCCCATACAATCTTCTTGAGGCCGCTGTCGTCTTATTTTAGCACGTGGCTTACAAGAACTGTTCTGCCATTCTGTGGAATACATGCGTCTTTTTATATACCAGATATTATAGAAGAAGTACGCTCGGGCAATATTTTCCCTTTCAAAGCACGACGAATGAAAAGAAAAAAAAACGTTTCAAATTGTTTTTGCGTTAAAAGAATGGTATATATTTGAATTTCATTATATGATTGGATGGCTGAAGAGGTGAAAGGCATGCAAGAAAAAATGCAACACAATCTCGGCTTCTTTTTTTTGCGACGAACGCTTTTTTTTTTCGAAACAAGGCCTAGATAGAAAATTTTAAATTCAAGAATTTGACTATAAGCGGTTATACAGGGTGTAACAGAATAACTATTCCTAATTTTAACTGGAGTATCTTGGGCTCAGAATATGAAGATTTAATGCAAATCACTGAGATAAATGTGGCTCCTTACTGAGCTACAGGGTGTTTTATATAAAAATTTAAAAACGATTTTTGCCCAGTACTTTAAAACTATTTGACGTATCCTTAACATACTTGGCAGGAAATGTAGGTACCGTACACCATACTAAATTATGTTAAATAAAAGTTTTTAGCTACTGCCAGTGGCGTACAACAGGGGCAAGTGAGAGGTTGATCCTTCCTAAATTCTACGCCACTGGCGGAATTGTCATTTTAGCACAATTTTTCGATTCTCCAATACTTGCTGTGTAAAAAACATACTCTTCCTTTGTAACGATAAAGTCACTGTTTTTCGAGATATTTAAAGTTAAACATAAGCTGCACCCTTGGGATTTTTTCAAAATTTGCTCAAAAAAATCTGAAAAAATTCAGTAAAATAGAGAAAAAAATTAGCTACATAATAAAGAAGTAACTTTTTTCTCTAACTCATTCTGATTTGGCTGTAAAAATTATTGAAAATAAAAAAAATAAAATGCAAAAAATATTAATTTTCAATAATTTTTCCAGCCAAACCAGAATGAGTTAGAGAAAAAGTTACTTAGATATTATGTAGCTAATTTTTTTCTCTATTTTACTGAATTTTTTCAGATTTTTTTGAGCAAATTTTGAAAAAATCTCAAGGGTGCAGCTTATGTTTAACTTTAAATATCTCGAAAAACAATGACTTTATCGTTACAAAGGAAGAGTATGTTTTTTACACAGCAAGTATTGGAGAATCGAAAAATTGTGCTAAAATGACAATTCCGCCAGTGGCGTAGAATTTAGGAAGAATTAACCTCTCACTTGCCCCTGTTGTACGCCACTGGCAGTAGCCAGAAACTTTTATTTAACATAATTTAGTATGGTGTACGGTACCTACATTTCCTGCCAAGTATAATAAGGATACGGCAAATAGTTTTAAAGTACTGGGCAAAAATCGTTTTTAAATTTTTATATAAAACACCCTGTAGCTCAGTAAGGAGCCACATTTTATCTCAGTGATTTGCATTAAATCTTCATATTCTGAGCCCAGGATACTCCAGTTAAAATTAGGAATAGTTATTCTGTTACACCCTGTATATGAAATTGTATTTTTACCTAACGTGAAATATTTTTTTCTCTTAATATTATTTTCAAATCTTCTGTTATACAGTCATGGACAAATGGTAGCGTGTTTTTTTTAAGTTTTTGTGGAAAAAAAACTTTATAGAATGTTTTATTAATAAAGATAGGTAAAAACTAAATAAGTAAATGATATTAAAAAAGTATATCTGCGTAGATAATAATCGTTCCGCTATGTGAATTAGTAACTGAAAATGTTTATACATTTACACATGCACCAAATCCTCAATTCAAATTGTTCAAATTTTCAAAGTATTTATTCCAAGATTCTATAATTGTATAGCTGATATAAGCTGAAAATAACTTGAAATATAAAATAATATAAAATTGTTTTTATTGTTTTTGTTGTTGTTAAACGTATAATTAGATTGATTTAATGAATAACCTGTACGCAAAAGTACGTCATTATATTATAAAATGAATAAATTATTGCTATTTATATATAAAAAAAATAACATAAAAAAATAAGCGTAGCACTATTTTAAAATAAAGTAACCAAACGAAAAAGAGCAGAAAGAAAATAAAACAAATTAGCAAATATTTAGGCCGTTTGTCAGTGATTTACGTTATTTGTACAGTTCACAACGCGCACTAAGCAATATTTCAATCAATATAAATTGTTCTACGTACACACACACACACAAACTCACATCGGTTGCATACGCGATGTACACGTTGTAAATAAGTCACATCACAAAACAGAGAGAGAGATAAAAAAAAACACATACATTTTACAAACTGGTAAATAATGAGAAAGCAGAAAAAATATACTTGTTGTTTGCTAAACGAAACATGATAAACTGTTTTATACACATACAATACATTTGTATTTTACCTAATATAAATTTTTATTTTTATATAGATATACATATTTTGTATGTATTGTAATAAATCAGATTTGCAACATAATTATTTGAGTTTGATCAATTTTGAAATTAAAATAAATGATCTTTGGCTGCTGGGCACGTTGAGCATTTGTGTAACGTTAGATCACTGATTAGGACTTTAGCTTTATTTTTTACTGTTGATGCTGAAAGCTTAGTTTTCGAAATACGTATATAGCTTTTTAAAATTATTGTTTGTGGTTCAAGGTGAATTATTTTATTACATAAACTATATTTAACAACAATTTTATAGAAGATTTCATAATCTACCTAATAACTTTTGCAATGTTGTACTTAGTATATGTGTCACATTAATCTTTTTAATATTGCCGGAAAGTTTGCATAAAATGTTGAATTTACTGCAAAAATCTGTTTGAACTTGAATACAAAAAAAAATTGCAAATGACACTTTTATGTAGAACATATGGTTTAAAATTTCGTGTCATCTCAAACTATAAGTAAAATTATTTTCAGCAACCGTATGTTTCTGTCAAACGCAATACTAACATTATTTTTTTTTTTTGCTTTTTTTTATTGTTTCAGGATACTAAAACTTGAAAGAGCTCTGTTTTCACTCAAATGTCGTGCTTGTAAAATGTAAGTACATTTTATTTTTATATTATTTCTTCTCGTTTTTTTTTGCTTTCGAGAAAAGCTTTTTCGTATGTATATCTGTTTGTTATACGTTACTGTATATGTCTAATATGTAATTTTATCCTCTAAAAAGTATATCGTTACTTTGGAAAATGTTTGTTTTACTTTATGTCCAGAATTTTTATATTATTTGTTCTATAATACTTCGCTTTTTTATCTTAAGCTTTTAGCACTTTTGAAATTATTTGATTATTTTTGCAAAATGTTATTTTATATCTCCTATAATAACATAGATTCTAATATGAAACATGTTTGAGAAATTGACGACTACAAAATTTAATAAAATATATATTTTTGTAGAATAATTCATAGGGGTACGTTATAATACCACTAATTTTTATATAAATTAATATATAATAAAAATTGTAAAACGATCCTATTATAGAATTTTAAAAAGAGAAGAAAACATTGACTTCACTTAACAGCTAGGTTCCGTACATAAGCAGAAAAAAAGCATAATAAACAAGCTATATTAATCAAACGAATCTAAACAGTCATTATCTAATTATTAATTAACGACTAATATTCACTATTCATTACAAATACGTAACGTATTTATCACTAATTCAATATTGCTTGTACAACACGACGAAGGTGTACAGAGTTAAAATGAATCTGAATATTTCATTACGAGCGGGGCGATACGTATTGAATTATAACATTACATACAGAGAAGGTATACAGCATTAAAAAGCGACAGCATCGAGTAAAGAATGCATACACATATATATATACAGGGTGGTAGACCTGTACCATAGATCATCTTGATTAAAGAATTAATTTTATTAATGAACTGTGGCAGCTGCAATAATTGTTGAGGGCTCGCGTGATAAATGTTGGACACTTGGAATTCAGTAAGCGATATTGGTGCGTTTATTAATGCTGCAACTGTGGGGCTTGATCATCTACTTGTTTCGTTTTGCGTCAATTATTTAGAAATTTTTTCACTTTTATTTTTCAAGTTGAATTAAGAGTGAATGTAATGTTAATTTTGAGATATGTTTTAAAAAATTATTACACCGAGTATTTTATTCAATAGTATAGTAACTAGTAATAATATGTATATTTAAATATATTTATTATACAATAACTAGTTCTTGTTAATTAATGTTATTTATTACTCACACCAATGAGTTTTTAAATTGTTACTCAACAGTTAACACCTTTTGATCAAAAAGTTGTTTGTAAGCTTATTACTAAACATTCTAGCTGGTATTTCAAACTTTGTTTTAAAATCGGTTTTAACTAATACCGGATTTAAAATAATGCAGCTGTCATAAGAGCAGGACTAAACAAATGACCTAAAACACTCTAAAACCAAACTTGTAGTACCTGCCTTCATGATTAATTACAAAATAAACATCTTGTTGCTATAATATAGTGTAATTTTTATATTATAATTATTTTGTAATATTTAGTACGTCACAGGAAATCAATTTAACTAAAAACTTTTATAAAATTAATTCTAAACAATTCTAAAAAAAAATAATTAAAACAATTACTGTACAATTTTGAATGTTACTATATCTATAAAAAAAATCAGCAAACGTGTATTTCCATTAAAGTAAATTTTAGTATATTTTAAATTTATAAAAATTCTTCGTAAAATTCTGATAAATTTTTCAAAATGCAGAAGATTTATTGTATAGAAAATAAATATAAAACATTAAACATGAAACATTAAAATCAACTTATTGAATTGAAATTTTTAAATTTTTTTTATAAATTGAATTAGTAACATTTAAATTTTCTATAATATAATAGTGCATTAGTTAAATATGAACATATTGCAGTAACCGCATGTATAACAATAGTAAGACGCAAAAAATTCATTACATTGAAATTCATTCAGTACGAGCAATGGAAAGAGAGAAATCGCATTGGAATGCGAAACTGACTGATTGCGCCTTCGTACGTTGGACAGTTATTAAAAAAGACAAAGAAACAACGAGCTGGAAAAAAAGCTCACTGAAAAAAAAATAAATGCGAATAACGAATAACACACATCAGACCATGGCTGGGCATGTCTGTTGACCCGCGCCCGTGTAAGCTACGAGAAAAGACAAATTAGGCGCTAGCAACACGTGCGTAATCGCTATTTGCATTTCACGAATGTTTCGTTCCTGCATGTCCTACCCTCCTGCTTCGTTTTTGACACGCCTGCTGGGAGATTTCTGCCTACGTGGCGCTTATCACAAAGTCGAATTCTCTGCTACATTACTGTTATATTTTAAATTATATATAGAAATTAGTAGCACATTATTCAACAAGCGTGTAAAAATAGTTATTACTCAATAGATAAATTTTACGGCACAGACAAACATTGTAATATATCCAAATGAGTAATAATCATTACATGTGTATGCATATACAACAGATAGCACAACATGGTTTCATACTTGTAAAAAATCTAATTTCAAAAAGATCTTTTCATTTTTATGTAGTACAATTTGAAATGTACACAATGTACAATTATTATATATTTAATTTAGTAAAAACATGTATATTAAAAAATAAAAAATTCTGTATATATTTTATTTTAAAAAATCAACGATTTGATATATCATTATATAACATAGGTTAGCTTACTATCGTTTAGAGAAGATTAATGTACGTGAATAATTTGTTTGTATAAGTTGTGCCGTTGTCAGCCAAAAAATTTAACAAATGAAGAATCCAGTACACGAATTAAGCAATTTTATAATATTAGAGTAACAAAATTTAACAGAAGTCAAAAAAAAATTTATTTGAAAAAATCAAATTAATAAAACATTATTTATATATTTATTTGACAGTGGGTAAAAAATATTATATATATATATATATATATATATATATATATATATATAAAGTATCGAAGAAAAATGCTACAAATGAAAAAAATGAAGTGATAGGTAAGTACATACATAGATGTATGCATAAATTTATAAAATTTGCTTTTGAGACATTTAGCACCATTCATATTTCAAATTTATATACATATTTTGTTGGAAAATATGGTGAGCTTGTCCATATTTTACATTCAGAATGTAACAGTTCATATTTTTCTTGTAACACTAACATGCTATTTTTCGTTTACTTCAAAAAGCAGTTGTTGGACGTCCGCTAGTTTCTAGCTTGGTTCGGATCAGAGCTTTCCAAAATCTTTATATATAATTAAATAAATTAATAAAATTTTATGAATACTGTAGTTAGCATTGTAATTATTTATACAAAGTATAAATAAGTATCATAAAATCATGTGAAAGAAAATTCTGGCTTTTGAATAATTGAATAATCAAACAGCTCTACTTTAGTCATAAATGTAGAAAATCAATTTTACATACTATACAATTTATAATATAATAATATACTTACTTATTAAATCTATAAAAAATTTTAAGATATGATGTATATTAAAGAAATTATATATCAGTCAAACATAAAATAAAAGAGTGCACCCTATTAATATAATATTAAAACATGCGCTGAAGTAATTTATAACACTGTAAATATTTTGGAGTATTTTAAATACTTTTTTAGCATTTTAAATACTTTAAAGTATTTTAAATACATTTATAAAGGCTCTAAATACAAATACTAAATATTTATGAAAAAAGTATGTTAAAAACTAAAGTACTTTAAGTAATACTTAAAATACTTTTTTATAAATACTACTCAGTTCTGATTGTACCTAATTTAAATATTTTAAAGAAATTTTATCAATGTTTTAAAATACTGTTAAACTAACTAATAAATGTAAAGTTTATGGTAAATAGTAAGTAATTTTATTGTCTTTACATATTGTAATTTTCTTGTAACATGAAATAATGAGTACATCGAATTATATTTTTGTTAGAAATAAAACTGTTAATAATAACCAAAACTTAATTCAGTTTGAAACATTGATTTTATTAATGTCCAAATTTTATAGAAAAAAATTTATGGTTTAAGCATATGGCGAATAGTTTGACAACTAGCGATTTTTGTGCAGTGTGACAATCATCTGAGAGGAAAAAACCAATATTATATAACCTTTAAATCGATTTCACTTGCTCGAATTCTTGCTAACCAAAAGAACTAGCTATTCTATCGTATATTTTTTTGCTCGCTATACTGATGCATTGGGACTCCAATTGTCAAATGAAACAGTAGGCATTTGATTAATAACTTGAATTATATAATATAATAAAAGAAATTAAATTATAACAAATATTAAAGATATATTTTTGTACTACAGTATGCTAGATTTTTTACATATAGTAACTTTGTTCACATCAGATTTTACAAGTAAGTAATTGATTTTATTATTTATTAATTTTTATGTCACAGTATAAATACAATTTAAATACATCTGTTTTCTTTGTACTAAATATTTGTACCCGTGTTTTCTTTATAGTCTTCCGGTTTATCTGAAGATGAATATTAAATATTCAAAACCGGTTATTACAGATAATATTCTGAACAGTGTAGTTTTCTTAAATATGTAAATATTATTAATACGTTTCAGTAAATAAATTACATAAATACAAAATAAAATGTCTATTTATTTTGTAATAATATTTGTGGTCCCGAATAAAATTAATAATTATTTTGACAAATAAATCGAGAAATATTTATTTATTTTTTGAATAATTCCCTGGCTAATCATTATTTTTGAGTCAATTTGTACCATTCCGAATAATGCAAAATTAATCACATTTATTAATTTAGATGTAGAATATTATGCTCTAAAATGTATATTTGAAACTTGTTTATTTCATATTTCATAGCTAAAACACAAATTTTTTAAAAAAATAATACAAATTCATATCTGTAGAAACCACTAAACAATCAAAAAAAGTTAAAGTTTTTATGTTACTTAAATGTTTAAAGAATCACATATCATGCTAAGCATGTCCAACATTGCATCCATTGCCAGCCACCGTCTCCTCGCGGTAAACTTCCAAAACTAATAAATGTCAATATTATTGATTTTCTCATGTGGAATCGTCTAGTGGCATGGTACTAGACATTGGCGCGTTGTGAAAAGTAAACTTATATATGCAATGCCGACCGGGCACACAGGCACATATAAAATGCAAGGCGGCATTACATTATATCCATAAAGCAGTAGCTGAACGAAGTGAACTGAACTGTTGTTTGTTATGAAATGAATATTTGCTTTCAGTTTTACGAACACGGTCACGCCTACACTTAGATCGTAGTTGAGTTAAAATGTTAGCAGTTTGGGGCTGTGGACACGCGGTTGAAAAAAGATGTTACTTTCTGGCATTTCATTAGAAAAGTGTTTATTATTTTATTTGAATGGTTTGAAACGTTATAAATATATTAAATTTAATGAAATATGGGTTTTTTTCTAAATGATTTTAAAATTCTGACAATAAGAAAATTTGGTATTTCACTACTGGTATTGAAAAACATTACTTTTCGCTACTGAATATCGCATATCGTATACTGTATTATAAAAACAAATTTATTATTTTATTAAATTATTTTATATATATATATATATATATATATATATATATATATATATATATATATATATATATATATATATGTAATATATACTTTAAAAAACTAATAGAAAATGAACAAATTAAAAAACGATTTAGTTAAAATATAAGAATTAATTTATAGTTTTCAATATAAATATATTAGCTGGTACTACAATCGCTGTTTTATAATAGGTTTTAATTAATGCCAGTTTTAAGACAATGTAATTGTTGTAAGAGCAGGAATAAACAAATAAACTAAAACACCCACAAACTAAGCTTGTAGTATCAATCATTAATTTCTTAGAGTTAATTAGTGCTTTTGAGAAATTGCTAAACATGAAATATCTAAAATAATTGTAATTATATAACAAGGTTGAAAAAACTTTTATAGCCTAGCTTCATTATTTAACGACTTATAAAATATTGTGGAAAAAAGTGCAAGACTCAACAATGATTCATATATTATTTGTGTCACTAGTAGCATAGTTATTGCTAGTATTTAACCATAACAAAGTAAAAAAAGTTTTAAATGCTTTGTTTTATATATCTGCCGAAAACAGGTAGGTTTTAAACTGTTATTTTTGAAAATCGATGAATAATTTTAAATTAATTTTTAATGAGAAACATAGCAATTCCTTTATTTTCATATTATCTATACTTTTGTTAAACATATGAAGTAATTATAGTTATTATGTAAGAAAAATAGCTTAATAGTTCAAAATATGTATCTAAGTATTAGGAGAAAAATTACTATAGCCTTAGATAAAGAAAATTAATTTCTCGAATGTACTAAATAGTAAAAAATAATTATTTAGTATCTACAAAATGAAAATACAATTTTTGTAATAAATATATGAAAGCATACAATTTAAAACAAGTAATAACGTTACAAATTCAATAAATTTAATTGAAATTTAAAAATCTTTTATTTAATTAATCGGCAATTTAAGAATTACTACATTTATCAGGTACTATAATTTTATTTCCACAACTTGATCAAACTTATAAGTCAATTTTTTTACTACCCAGTGTATACAAGTTCATCTTTCGCTACCTCAATGCCATCTCATAACTATTTTAATGCATGCAAAAGCATATAGCGAAATGCCATAACCGTTAAAGTCTATAGACCGCGACTTCACGAAATATACATACATATGCACATTTATCCAACATCTACTAAAAACGACGATTCGTTGAGGCTGCAAAGTGGCTAGCTAGTCGAGAAGCTACTAGGGCTTATGCAAATTATATAAATGTCAATTATAATGTTAGTACGATGGTAATTGCCCGGCTAAATATGCTCGGGAAAAGATGTCGCTCTATACGAAATAATTACATGATGTGTGTAATGCGTTTGTAAGTTTATAGATAAAATTGCATTGCAGCGCGGTTAACTAGATTGCAGGACAAATCTGTTTATGTAGTAGGCATGATTTGCAAATAGGGATGTGCGCAATCGTAGTTAATCTTTATTAGTGATGATGGTTATTAAATGAGTTTTATGCTACTAATATTATTATTAGTTTAGGTATTTTTATTATATTTTAATGAATTGAGAATTTTGTTTTTGTTTATGTTGCACGCAAAATATAAACAAAATTCACAACATTGAGTAGGATACATTTGAAAAGATATTTTTATTTTATCAATTATTAAATTCTCAAAACTTAAAAAATATATTTTATACCAAGTAGGTATTTTAAAATTAGTATACGTTATGGAATCTTCTAAAAAGTACGAGATATAGAAAGTTTAAAGTTGCTCCAAATATAAATCAATTTAGTAATGTTTTCATTAAAAATAGGAAATTTTGAAATTGGAAATATTAGAAAACAATATCTATCTTACACAAATATTGTTTTTTATATCAAATTTACGTGAAAAATTAGTTTTAAATTCTTATTTGTCATGCAAAACTGTTGACAAGTTGGTACTATAAAAAGTTTCAAAATTATTGAGAATTTTACAAATAATATTCTAACTTTGAATACTTTACATCTCTTAAACCAGCAACAATTGCATAAAGTATGTTGAGTTCAATCCTTATATTTTGGTATCTAGTATTTCTAGTTACCAAATTTTCTATTCTTAATGAATCACCTTGTATATATATAATTAAAAATAGACAAAAATATAAAATTGGTAAATTACTCGTTTAATTATATTTTTGGTTTAGAAATCATAGACGTATACTTCTAAATTTATTTATATGTAAAACATCATAAAAATCACTTTAAAATATTAATAATATTTATTTTTAACGAAAGTGATTTAGAATACACTCTCTTACCTCTTGCAACATTATATTTAAATTCATCAGACAATAATTTAATTTGGCCTTAATTCCTTTTAGTAATATCATGGCCATGTATGTTGAACCCTTTTGAAACAGAATTAATTTTTTTAATAAAAAAATAAATCTTTTATTGGTGGTTCCACAAGGATAATTGTGTACCTGAAAGAATTAAATTACTTCTTTAATAAAAAAAAAAAAACAGTTAAATCTTCTTCAATGTAATTGACATAATAAACTAATGGAGTAATAAATACAAATAGGAAAATCAATTTAACAGAAAATAAACCTTGAAACATATTTACAAATTTCCGCTAAATGTTTCCACCGAACCCGAAAGGAAGTAGAGGCCAAACCAAGTAAAGAAGACAGTAGCACTAATTGCAACTGAAGTTAACGATTTAGTATGTCTCTCAGTGATAATTAGATACAGCAACAGGTCGAAAAGAGAACCAGAACCGTCGCTTCGAACTTGTCTCACCTCTCTACCCATCTTTTACTCTATTCTCCGAGTGGTTTCTCCTTTTTCCCTATTTGCTCTCTCGGCTTTGCTGGAACGACACGATGAAGAACTTCCGAAAATCGTTTGCCTGTGCTACTCTGCCATCGTACATCTTAACGGTTTTGCAAAAACGTTCCTGGCGACTACTTCAACATTAACTTTAAAAGTTTTTAAGTTGTTTACGTACGTACGATGCCGAGAGTGGAGAAGCTGATTTGAAAATTACACGTTTTGAAATATTAAGATGCAGGGAGTAATAAGAATAAGAAATGGTTACTGCATAAATATATGTTTCCAGCTATTTAAAATAAAATTGAAAAAAATGTTTATTTAGATACTAATAATAGTTAATTTAAACTATTAATAAACATGGAACAACCAATTTACAGTTTTGTATCTTCTACATTATATTACTTAAACAAATTGGAATGATTGAAATTGTTCTGCAGAAGCAAATGTATTTAACTATGTAGTAAAAATAAACAGCTATAAGAGAGTTACTAACGTAAGTGAAATGGAATTGCGAGTTTGAGATAAAATCATTTATGGTTGAATAGAAAATATTTGTACCATACTCTATTGACACAAGTGTGGGTAAGCATGTATTTATAAATACATGTTACATAAGTTACATAAGATTGAGCAAAAATTTGGAACCGATTTGACATTTCAGAAACTATTTATTGCAACAAATAAAAAACTTTCCAACCTCATACTTAAATTCAAAAATAATTTACGGTTAATTCTGTAATAAATTTATTAAAAAATTAACATTTTGATTTACTAAGCGTAAATCTTGTTCAGAAAAATGCAAAAAAAAGGTAACTACAACAACAATTATAATTTATTAATTAATGCTTAATTCAATTCAGTTCTTTGACACTGATTTATGTTTTCTTTCTCTTTATAAATTTCAATAGTGTCTCTAATCAATTTGCCATTAATAGTAATCTTCAGGGATTTCACAGCTGATATCCATTGAACTTATATAATTTTCTGGATTGATATGTTGTGGTCAATTTATCTTCGTCGCAGACGTTTTTCCATATATTATAAATGGCATTCTCAGTGCCTAATAAATTTACTACCAAAATATATTTTAAAGTTTCTTTAACTATTTATTCTATTAACATAAAATTTTACATTTTTTATTGTTAATAAATTATATAATCAATTATTCAAAATGCAACAGCACATCTGAAAAATTTAGATCAATTATGAAACTATATCATAATAAAACAAAAAAATATATTCAGGCTAGAAAATAAATATAATTAAAAATAAAATTAACTAAAAGATACATTCTTTAATAGCGCAATAAAAACACTAATAATGTAAAAATAAAAAAATCCAAAACACAGTCCGCCAAAGTAACAACGAAATAATCAGATAGAATATATGTATAAAAACAAACAGGGACACACAATTTTTAATATTCACAAAAATTACAAATGCAGACATTTCGAAATGCAACAGTAGTGCATTACAGAGCGTCATCTGGTGCAAATATAAAATTATTTTACAACAAGCACAAACGTGGTTCGTATTTAGTTGCAAAAAAAAAGAACTAACAAACTGAGTGCATTACAAAAGCTATAGGAACTTTATTCTTCACCGCACGTGTAATGAATTTACATTTAAAACTTTTCGGATATCGATTTGATATTTTGATAAAATAAGGTTTGAAGAATTAGATAAATTCATTAATGCAGTTTTACTACAAAGCAATAGTAAATGTGTTTCTCTTCGTTACTGTGTTTGCTCAATTAAATATGTTTAAATAAAAGTACATATTGATCGTATTACCAAATGTTATTACAATATTAAAATTTATTTCTAAACATATAATATTGCTTTTGAATATTTAATTTTGTTTGTATTCATTTTCAACTTAAATAAAAACAGTTTACTTAAACGTAAAATTGTTTTCAAATTCAATTCTAAAGAATATTATTATTAATATTTTTTTATAAAATATTTTTTTCTTGTCGTTAAATTTTGATTTAAATTTTATTATTATTATTTTTAATGCACAGTGTGATGTCAAAAATTAAAACATTTAAATATTATTAATAAGTGAAATAAAAAAATTGTAAATGATAAAATCAATAAATATTTATTATATATACAAAACTTTTGTGTAATCTGATAACAAGTAGTCAAAAAATATTTTAGAAGTTAACCATACATCGAATATCTGACACATTTTCGTTAAACTTTCGAAACATCCTGTTCAGTATAATTACTTTCTAATTTAGTACACTTTAATATTAAATCAAATATTGTATTATCCTGTAATTTCGTTCAAAATTAGATATCGATACATAATTTTAAAACAAATACGACAATTTCTGAAAGATTATAGGTTTTAGATACTTCCTATATACATTTTAGTGATAAATTCCCGTTATTTAACGAGCATATAATTATTGTTTCCGGTTATTAAAACAAAATTGAACAAACCTTCATATTATAATATTAATATTTGGTTATAATCAATAATGTAAGACAAGCAATGTTGTACATTTTATTAATGGATAAATTGAAATTAGTGGTTCTGATAAAACTATTATTTGAACTAATAATTTGTTATAATAATATTAACAAAGTTACATGATTTGCAAATTCAGCTTTATAATATACTTAATAGTTATGTAGATTTTATGCTGCTTAAATGTAGCAATACTGTTTTGCAATAATTTGAATATGCATTTACTATTATCATTAACATGATATATACATTAAACTCAAAGTACGTAATTTTGAAATGTTACAAATTATTACAACTTACGATATTTTTTTTATTGTACGAAAATAAAGGCTAATTGCATAAAATATTATAACTGAATTAATGAGTTAAGTATAATGATTGATTGATTAACAAATTTCTATGCAATTCGCTTTTAATTTTAATTTTTCAATTACATGATGCTGTATAATTTTCTATTTTAAAATAAAAAGGCTATAGTATTTAGTTCTGTATTAATTTTATTTGAAACGTACCTACGTACATCTTCCTAAGGAAAAATAATACAAATTTCATATACAATAAATTAATTTTTTATTTTGACAAAATTAACGCAGAAATTCAAAATTAATTTATAATTAAATTTAAAGTATTAGTTTTTCAAAAGCGTTATTTGACGACTAAATGTAATGTGATAGTGCACTATTAGAGCAGGTAAATAAATTTGTGTATTTAATTTGTTTATTTTCTAAGAATGGTCCCTTTGATAATTAGTTAGTAATATAAATTTATATAATTTTACATAACTATTAACAGGAAACATTTTGTAATTTTTATTATAATAATTAACGTAATATTACATTTTTTCTGAAACAATACATGTAAATTTACATCAATTTTTTACAGTGTAGTTTATTAAATTATTTTATTCTTTTCAACTAAATTTTTATGTACATTTGAAAATGAGAACTGATTAGTAGTTACATCAACTTTTCATAGAATACTTTATAAATTAATCCATTTATCAAGTATTGTAACCCAATTACTATTTTACGAAATAAAACACCGATTACACTTACAAACTGATCTATATTCATCCTACACATTTTTCCAATGTTTTCAACGTCTTTGCGTGTTAGTCTGATTATCCATCCGTTCGTATTATATGCACACATATCATCAGCGCGATAAAATAGAAAGAAAAATAACTGAAGCTGAAATGCCAGCAAGCAAGCAAACAATATCAAGAAGTAAGCACAAGCTAAACAAGCATATGAAGGAGCCAACCGCTTGCCTTGCACGGTGGTCTAAGGTAATTACAGGGTATCTCATAAGTAGGGTAGCAATCAACATGCCATTCGGAAATGTTGCCTATGAACCGAGTTTTCGATGAAGTTATGTATATATGTGTGTGTGTGTGTGTGTGTGTATTTATGTTTGTGTATGAAGAGGTTTTTGCATATAATGATGCAGAGAATTCGTGAATTGATGGGTTACTTTTGATGAGTACTGTATTTTAGAGTTGGTTGATTTGAAATTTTTTGGCAAGATTTATGTTATTTATTTATTTGCAAGAGTGGAACAAGTTTCAAACATAATTATATAGCAAAGTAAAAATACTAATAATATTGTTAGTACTTGACTGAAGGAAAATATTTTCTGGATAATAATCTACGATATTTTTAGACAAACGTGCCTGTAAATTTGTATACTGCTAATAATAAAACGATTTTAGGTTTAAGACTTGTATTTTTATTACGTTTCGATGAACTCAACGTCCGTCTTCATCAGGAAAAACTGATAAAAAGACATTTACATACATACATACATTTATAATATAATACCTGTCTGTATCCATGTATCTATAAGGATATGACACAAACTTTTTTTATTCAAGCAGAAATTAATTTTCATTCAGCCAAACAACTTTTGTTTTATCAAAAATAATTTCAATCATACCAACCCATCTACTCACCGGACGCCCACGTATAGTATGTATTATCCTGTATGAAGCTAGAATTTCATTGAATGCAATCGGATATTATTTAGCATTGTTATCAAGACAGATATGAACGATAACCAGTGCAAAAACATTCATTAATTGTGTATACGCATTAGGTTACGTTAATTAGTGCATAATTTGATAGATTTGAATTGCGGACACCATGTAATAAACTCAAATTCAAGTTCTTGTGCGATATAATCATGTTGTAAGCAATAAAAATTGAACAGCAAAACTGAAATTAGATAGTCATTGATGATACTTTCAATCCAAAAAAAAATACATATGAAATGGTCCTTTTCTAAAATATTTTAAAAACGAAAAAATAATTTTTGATTAAACAAAAACAAATTGCATTACCTCTTTTGTGATACCTAAGTAGTTAGTAAACAAACAAAGTAGTAACATATAATTTAAGTGCAAATGAGATAATGCTAATCACTAATTGGCTAAATATGCCTATTATTCAAAAGGTAAATTTTATAATAAATACGACGCCGGTTAAAGTTTTGAAAGCTATATACTTTTAACAAATATTAAAATAAAATATCTCTGCAGTCATATGTAAATAATAAAAAATAATAAATATTTTGATCAAATTACAAATATACATATAACTAAATATTTATACTTAATAAATAATTTATTTCATATACTTCAACAAATATTTCTCGTTTAACAAAAATATGTATTTGATTTTGCAATTTTCTTTGTTTAATTTTATATACAGTGACAGTAAAATATAAATAATTTTTAACTAAAAAATCTAAAACCACAGGTATTTTAAAATACTTTTATAACATCTAAGTTAATAAACTAATCATGTTATAAAGCTGATTATTTCATTTTATTAGAGAAAATTTTGAATTCTAGAATAAAGGTAAAATAAATTTAATTTAGAAAGCGTCTGAGAGTTTGATACTCTGATGTCGGGTACTCTCACGTCTTTTGTTTCATAGTTTATTAGTATATTACAGTTGTAAAACGCAAAGAACACTATGAATATTAATTAAGAGATCAAAGAAATTTCGTAGCTCAAATGTCGGGTAATTTTGACAAAATACGAAGCTGCTTACAGCCAGATGAACATCAGAGTAAAAATTAAAAATGAAAGAAAACAAAACTTTAAACTAGATTAAAACTAATTAATCCTAGTACATAACTTTATAAATCTGTATAGTTAGGTTACCAACTATGCGATGAGATATAATTAATACTAATTGAAAGAAGTTACTAACATTTTTTTTCGTTTTCGTTTTATTTATTTTTTTAGGCATACAATTAAAAAATGAACATTCGACTACATTGTTGTAGAATTAAATTTTACTGGACGATGCAAATTAGATGAAAAGAAGTAAAAGTTAAAAACTGATTAAAGTTTGTTGCATTCAGATTCAATTTATTTCCTTTTAACAAATTATTTCGTAATTTTTTTTAATGAAGAGATATAAAATATTTTTACGATATTACGTAATTTAGAACTTAGCACAAAGAACTATTTTGCAAATTGCTAAATTTATTTATAATTAAGTAAATTATCTCTTTATATAATATATATAATATTTTTTTTTTATCATATTTTTTAAATATGTGAAATATAAAACAATATTTTAAAATAGTATCTCAGTGTCTGATAGTAAATTTTCCATAGCAAAGAATCTTTGAGAACTCATTATATTAAAAAAAAGCTTTGGGATTAAATTCTGTCTAATTTTTAATTAAAATACGTTTTAATATACTCCACGTATATACGTAGAGAATAACAAAACGTCGTATTTTAATTAAAAATTATACAGATCTTAAACCTAAATTTTATTTTAATTTTTCCATATTTTTATAATTTTTTTAAATATTATTTTGAGACAATAATATATATTACACTCTATATGTCTATATGGTATATCAGTAAAATAACACAATAAATTACAATTTGAACCATTCTGATAATTTCGCTATTGCACAATATGCAGGGCCGTATTTAGGAGGTTGTGATTTTATAATTTTAAATAAACGTGTTATGAAAATGCAAGATAAAAAAGGAATGTAACAAACAAGTAAATTTTACTATATTTATTTAATTGAAATAGAGTATTTAAAAAATAAATAATAAACTTCGAAATGAAAATATCAAATAATGAAGCTGTGTGTACTAGTGAAGTGTATTGTCACTGGTTGCAAGTCGGGTTATTTGAATATTCTGTTTTATGCAAAATTAAATAAAATACTTAAAAGGTTATAGATTAAACAATTATTTACTTTAAATTTGAAACGTGTGGTGCGAGCCCCTTTGTGGTGCGGGCCCATAGGCTGCAGCCTAGATAGCATGTGCATAAATACGGCCCTGACAATATGATTTAAAATTTCTTTATGATGTAAAATTTTAAAATACGAAAATAATAAAAATAATAATAATAAAAAAAAATTTGATATTTTTTGAATAATTTTTTACAAACCAATAAAATTATATGAAAATTTAAGTAATAAATGTAACTTTTTTTTAATATAGGACTGTTATACTTATTTAGCAATTTTAAGCTAATAATAACAAAAACATTAATTTTTCATGGTTAATGTGTTTTCCTTAATTTTTCTGGACATTACCAAACTTAAACGATAAGAATAAACATTTTTTTTTTAATTAGAGTTATTTGGTTTGATATATTCATTTAAATATCAGTTATTTTTGTCATGTGTAGTGCATCGAAACTTACAGCTTTTGTTTTAATATAATAAGTTCTGAAAAGTTTTTTCTTATATTATTTTGAAAACAAATAATTTGAAATTTCAACACCAAATTTCGCTTTTCAGATTCTCTAAAATATATATATTTAAATAAAGACTTTTGTAAAAAGTTCTACCATAACAAAAATAAATAATATACCTTTTCTGAAATATTATAAATACCAATATTGTAATTTACGTATCTTTTTTTGTCTGACATAAATATACATAGGAATATAACATCCATTGTTAAGTATATCAACAACCAAATAACTTGAAGGCAAATTTAGTTTTTTTCTCATGTCTTCTTACTTCTGATATTGCGTGATTCATATTGGATTTTCAACTGAAACAGACAAAGAAAGAGCTAGGTGCTATAGTTATATGCAGTCGAAACTTAAGTGAACTAACTGCTCGGCTGTCAGAGAGCACTTAACTCTGTAATTACCTGGTATGAAGATGTAACCTGAACAAAATTTCTTATTTTTTGGTTCGAAATATTTTGAAACGTTTGAATTTACGCCAATCAAAAAACATGTTTCATATACTTTTGTGGTTTCTTTTCGTAATTTTTGAAAAGATTTAATTTAATTTATTGCAAATTAAAGAAAATGTCTTAATAGCAAAGCCGGGTATAATATTAACCGAGAAAAAGAAACTGTAAAAAAAAACAAAATGTAAACGATTAAAACAATTGGGCAATTTTGCTATTTTAGTTCGCGGATAACTCTATTGTATTTGCGTTTCTATAAATTATTGTGCATCTATTTATATAGAAATAAATTATTAGTTTTGTTGTCGTTCTCATTAACATTTGGTTGATTGTGACCCATTAATGAGTATTCATAAGATGAGTTTTAAAATGGCCTAGTTTATTTGTTAAATTTACTGAATGACCCTATTGGTTGTAAGTTATAGACAGTAAACTAATAAAATAAATTACAAACATATTATTTAACAGGAGTTAAATAATTATTTTATCAAAAGGTAAATTCTAAACTTAAAATAAAATGTTCTATTTATAGATTTTTATAATTAACTTTTTTTAAAGATTTTTTTTCAAATATTTTGCTTCATTTCAATACAGTTTCATTCAAGAATAAAAAAACTGTTACATTATATCGAATAGCGCAAATCTAAAATTACTTTTTCGTAATAAAAATTCTCATTGGTTTGACTTTTTTCTTCTGCAATGTAATCTTAAACCGAAATAGACGCGCTCATATTCGAAGAAACAAAGACGGCCATGGAAACACTGACGCCCGCCCGGCGGCCATATTGGAATTGGAATTAAGACAAGACGAACTCAAGTCACTCAAATTTAACAATACAACACGCCTACAAAATAATTATGTTACTCGTGAATCGTGCAATCGAACAAAACAAAAAACATTATTACTTGTAATTTTATTCGCTGAAATATAATATTATCTATATAAATAGATTGTCGTTTGTTTTGAGAGTAGAAACGAAAAACAAAAAAGGAACTCGATAATTTATCATAGAATCAATGAAGAATGAGTGAGTTATTCAATATATATAATCTCTAATTATAAGTTAACTGTCTGTGTGCATAGCGTTCAAAAATTTGAAAAATCTTAATTACGGTCTAACCGTAACGTGTACCCGCCTTAAATAATGTATAAGAAGCATGGCTAGAGTTGATCTTAGTGCTTACACATCGTTTACAAAAACTGAACGTATGTATGCATGTATGTACTGATGTAATAAAATCTTCAACAAAATTATAATAACAGTTTTTGTTACAATTATTAATTATAGAAATATTTGATAAGTTTTTATCTTCAATGATTGATTTTATTTTATTGATGTTTTATGTAATTACTTTTTATTATACAGTGGATTCTAATGTAATATAAAATCATATGAAAAACTTTTTGTTATTGATCAAACAGTAAAACTATTTTTTTTTAATTGATAAACTTTGATAATATGATAGATGATACTATTTTTTTTAATTATACGTTTGTTCAAAAACAAATTATTTTTTCTATTACACAATAGTTATGAAAATTTAATTTAAGTACAGACAGGTGAAGTAAATTAAAAAAAAATTATTAATTATAATTTACCAAATTAATTCTTCTCTCTACGCCACTGCAGTAAGACAGTTTTCGATAACTAATATGTTGTAGCACAAAAGTTGTTGCCAATTAATTGGTAGGGTTGAGTCGTAAAATTAATTATGAAATAGAAGTATTATTAATTCGATATTATTTATATAGTTCGCAAGAAACATCGAAGGCATAAACCAGCAGGTTATTCATGTAGATTCGACAAGAGGAAAAATGTTTTGATATAATCACATAAGCCCATTGTTCATATACATGCATATGTAATGTTGTTCTTTTAATTAAGTTTCGTATTTGCTACTGTTTTAAGTACCATTTCCAGTGCTTTTAAACAATTTTAATAACAAATATTAATAGTTAATTAAACAATTTGTCATTTTGATCAATTTTTTTTGCATTTAAATAAATAGCATATTACATTAACTTGTACAACAAATAAATAATTAAAATACTAGTACATTATTTTCGTACAGGAAGTAAACTTTTCTTTTACAAATTATAATTAAATAGTAAAACATTTTGAAAACGACTGATCGGTCGATCTTATTAACAAAGTCACGGAAGACCTATTCGTCTTTAGAGATCCACGATATTATCTTTCAAAGTCAGTTTCACACGCTACATATTGCCTTTAGCAGGCCAATATGTTCGTCGATAATCTCGACCTGATACGAACCTAGTGTAAACGAAACTTACCATAGTTTTCCCAATGAATGCCCCATATTGTCGATCGTGATTTAATACTATAGGATCTTAGACCGATATTTACATATTGAATTATGAATACGAAAATAGTTTTTCTTCTCAATCTTAATTCGTTTTATTTTTTTATAGATTAACTTTCAGTTAAGTTAACCAGGTTATATTCAATGTGATAGTTTCAGATGGTTAGTATATTAAAAATTGTTGAAATATCTGCGTTTATATATTTATAATTAATATTATATGTGATGATAAATAAATTAAGACATACATTTCGTTATGTCAGATAATTTTTGGATCTGAGTTAAACTGTGTAGGAGGAGTTGCGATCACAAAATTTTGACTGACGACCTTTTAAAGTAAGTTCGGATTTGTTATCTAGCGGCTATGTAAAGGATTTATATATATATATATATATATATATATATATATATATATATATATATATATTTAATATTATAGACTCCATATTTATACCATATTTTCCTTGCAGTCAAAGTGGTAAAAGTTGTTACTGTAAAATTTGACATTACAAATTTTCAATTATTTTTATTCTTCAACTGTAATGGTAAAAACCAAGTATTTTATTACAATATTTCAATGCTTGTAGTGAAGCAAAAAGAATAAAAACACAAATGTGTAATTGAACTATTTAGCATGAAAAGAGCATAAAATCTGACAAAGCAGATTTAAAACCAGAATTTTCATTCATTGATTATAAATTTTATATGGTTTGGTTGGTAATATGCATTCATGTCTAAATTCCACAGCAGTAGCAGCAGTACACTAAGTTTATTTCGTAGTAATCTTTCTAAGATCTGAATCACACGCGTACACGGAGACGAAACTTTTACGAGACTAAACTTTTCGAAAATAGCAATTTTAAGTTTAAAGAAATCTCTCTCTGTAAATAAGAAATACGGTGAAATGTTTTTGAAGCTGAACTACTACACATACATTGTACCCTACCCCATCATTCTGTTTTCATCCGCGAGCACACCCGTCTTTCTTTCATAGTCTCTTACTGCTTGGACGGGTGTCTCGCGAAAACTCACTCACAACTACAGACAGTTGAAATTTTAAAATCCCTGTGTTGCCGGCGTAGATTATACATGATGCCTTTACATTTTATTATTATTCTAAGAGAAACAAAGCGGCTTCTGCTTGCTGTATTACTCCTCTTTTTTCACGTTCTTTTTTTCTCTTTTCTTTATTTTTGTTTCTGTGCATATATACGCGAATGTTTTAAATCTCTTATCTTTTAATTTCTCTTGTGGTGTGCGAGTATGGTTCACTCTCAGATTTAAAAAGAATATTGTTTTTGTCTTTAAGATGTTTTTTATTGCCGGTTAAGAAAAATGTGTTTTTATGTTTTTTAACAAGTAGAAATAAGATCTTCCTTTTTTCTTTTTTAATAAATTCTTTCTAACTTTGTAGACATTACTAATTTAACTTTTGATTTATGCGAATAAAAAAACCATGTCTGTTTATACACTGGTAAAGGATAACAGAAAAGTACTCGTATTTGAATATATTTTTGCAAAACAATTTTATGTTTAAAAATTATTTTTATTTTTAACATGTAAAAATTTATATAGAAAAATGATCAAATGGTAGTACTTTTATTCGTCAAAATAAACTTCATAGATGTTTAAACATGTACATATACATACGTACACAACCCATGTGAATGTGGCACAAACTCTTTCCATGTAAGCAAAAATTAGTTTTCACCAAACATTCCTATTCAGACAAACAACTTTGCTTAAGTGTCTCTTTATTTAATGTCTACAAAAATTATTGGTTTATGTTTATAAACTAAGTTACTACGATTAACAATTGTGATGATTGCGCAACAAAATTTCAAAACTTTACAATAAGTTTGTTAATAATAATTAGTAATTATCGCAACTAATATGTTAGTTTCTCTAATGTATATTATCTAATCTTCCCTAGCAAATCAGTTTGTTCTGTCAATAAACCGCCATTAGATTATTAGAACCATTGCTGAAGGGATATTTGTCTATATAAAATATATATCTATTAATTTAGGATGTAAATATAAGTAGCACAATATAGCTGAGATGGGATGGGATTTGATAGAACGTGATTGCAGTAATCTTTTATGTCAATATTTTGTTTTTGGAACGTGTGTACTTAAAACTTTACATGCACTCAAATTTAATCACATTTGCTCGTTTTTGCAAAATTAATATTAAACTTATGCAAATAACTGATGATGCTAAGACGATATTCTCTACTCCATATTAACTTAATTATTAGTTGCTTACGGCGATTAGATACAGCGATTAATTTGGTTTCAGTTTTTAGAACCATCGTTTGATTAAATATTAAGATACCTATACTATTTTTATTATAATAAGAAAACATAAACTGACATAAACTCATTCAATAGAACTCAGAGTTATGCGAAAGTATTTTTAAATATTATAGCCCGTATTACGAGCTCAGTGTTAAATTTTTTTTTAATTAATACAGGTTACATTAAAACAATGCAACTGCTATAAGAGCAGGACTAAACAAATGAACTAAAGCACCCAAAAGCACGTAGACGGATCAAATAATATTAAAAGTACATGTTACATTTAAAATGTTAAAAATTAGTTTACATGTCTATACACGGAGAAAAAGGTTTCTTAAAATGCGTATTCTTCAATTTATTTTATTTAAATGTAATATATTTTTCTTTAAAATAAACTAATGAATATTAAGAAAAAGCTTACGAGGTTATTTGAAAATAATTTAATAATATATTAAAAATATGTATGTTTCATTTAAGTATATTTTTCAATTGTTAACACAATTAAATCTATAAAACTATTTAAATTAAATATATTTTATTCCTAGCAACAAATTTTAATATATTATATGCTTAATATGAATATACAATATATTACATGCGCTATGCCTGTTACATCCAGTCTGTGTAGTGTATGTTCGGTTATTGGATTATGCGTTTCTTATTTTAAATAACGATTACAAAGTAATGGATAATTTTGTAGTCCATATTCTAAAAGAGTGGCAGTTAGAAGCTTTACAAGAAAAATTTAAAGGTAAGCAGATATTTAAGTAGGTATACTATAAATAATTATAAGTAAATAAATAACACGTATTTTTTGGAGGTTAATTCAATAACCTGTACAAGCACATACTGGTTGAGTTGTTAGTGCGTTCTTCTTTAATTACTTCTTTGTTATTAGAAACAAAGTAAAATATTTGAAACAACATAATATAATATAATATAAATATATGATGGAATCATATACTTCTTTCAGATCTGCAAATTAATATTATTTTTAATTGTACAAGATGATTCATATAAGGATAGTTTTAATAGAATGGTATATTTGTTCTTATTTCAAATTATAAAGGAGTAATTGAAAAACAACGCACTAAAAATGCATACTGTATAAATATATCGATTTAGAAAACATAATAATTTTTAAATATTTAACAAATGAACAAAAAAATTATACTGTAAATTTACTATTTTTTTAATTTTACATTTTTGCAGATGAAGGAATTGATGAAACAAACTTTGAGTTGCTTGATGAAAATATAATAAAAGAATTAATTCCAAAAATTGGAATTCGATTATTATTTTTAAAAAAATTTAGAAAATATATACGTGGTAAAGAAGTATATTTTATTTTTTATTATTTCAATCTATAATATAAATAAATTATATTTTTTTACAATAGGAAAATGATGGTGAATCATCAAGTTCGACTATAACTATCACTAGTTTAACATCCAGTGAAACCCAAGAATTTTTTAACAGTTCTTCCGAAATTTTGTATACAGAAGACATTGATGGAGCGCAAGATATTGTAACAAAGAATTCTGAAGAAGTACATGAAAATAAGTATTCGCTGATACTAAATATTATCGACTAACATATTTATATCAAATATAATATTGTATTCATTGTAAAAAAAACTGATAATTTACTATAAAATAATTTTTGTTTTAAAATGAATACAATATTATATATGACATAAATATGTTACTAGATAAAATTTAGTATCAGTGTATACTTAAAATAAATATATTATTTTTTATTTTTATAATATAATTTATTCTTGTACCAAATATACTGTTTCTTAAAATTTAATAAAAACATATACATATGATAAATATTTCAGTTTATTTATTTTTACCATATTTATTTTCAATCCAATGAAATACGTTTCTTATATTTAATATAATATCTAAGTGTACAAATATATTTTTATTGAAAATAATTTATATTTATCAATTTTTTCAACAGAAATTATGTTTAGTATAAAGAGAATTCTCTTTAATTTTAGCATACTTTTCTCTCCGTGTATGTTGAAGTTTCTAACACAAAGTTGAAGGTCCTTTATAATAAATAATATTTTAAAAATTGGCAAACTAAAATAGGTATTTTTTCTCATATAATTCAAAAAAACCTCATTTTATATTTCGGATCCTATTGAAATCAAAATAAAATATACTAATTAATTTTTAACAAAATAGAATACCCTGTACAATCCAACAAATATTATTTATTTATTTTTGCATAAAATATTATTTTAAAACTATAATAACCTACTCCTATCTTTATCAACATCAACAACTCCATTAATTCTAAAATCTCCAAAACTAGCAATTTTAAAAACCAATCAAATTACCCCTTTACTGTGTTCCCAACATAGATATCCGAAGTATACGCTAGCCGTAGGGTGAATAGATACATCAGCGTTACGTCCGTAGAAGATATCAAGTATTCAGGGAGCGGTGTCCTGCGCGTCCAGTCCCCGGCCGTTGGGAGAGCGTGTGCCTTGATAGCCAACGGCTATCATCTCTCCACGCCGGAAGCACGCGCCAAATTGCTAACCTAATCCACTCTTGCCCCTTCCCCTTCCACGTGTCTGGTCCCTAATTATTTCCTTTGGACGATTATAATCGTTTAGGTAATCTCTTCTTACTCGCTCGAATTTCATGTGTTCACAATTTTTGGAAGAGATGAATTATTTGCGAACAGATTTAAAAGAAATCATATTATGTACTACATGTTGAAATAAGCAGGCTGTAAAAATAAAATATGGTAATTATTGGATCATTCGGAGCAATAAGAATATCACTAAACAAATACAAGAGCGCTATTAAAAGTTGCTAAAACTAAAAAGTTGTCATTTTTAAATGTATACAAAAACAATATTACATTGAAAAGATAAAAGTTTTCAATTTTTAACGGATATAAATAAAAAACTTAAAAAAATTTGTATTATAGTATACTTTAATGATAAAAAATATATACTTATATTGTAATAAATATATATCATTAGTTTATTAAATTATTATTTCAGCTGCTTAAATTTATATAAAGAATATACAATTAAATATAAAAAATTTGGTTTTTTATTAATCCTAAAAATATTTTTACAAATTTTTAAATATGGCATATTTAGCACTATTTTGTATATCAAAACGTTTGTGCTAGGAAAAAGAAATTTACAGATTTGAAAATATCATAAAAAGTATAAGGTAAAACCGTCAAACATTGACACATCTTTAGTTATTAATTTTTTTAAATTTTATTATGATTTATAATTTTTTTTTTCTTAGCAGAAAAATTAGCTTCATATATTAGTTTCTAAAATGTAAAGTAATTTATTGATTATCATAAACGGTATTGAAAATATTTAATATATATGTATATACCATAATTAGTCAATGTTACCCTACATGTGGGTAACATTGACATGCCTTGTTTTTTCTTGCTTTATGCATTGAAATGGCAATGTTACAATATAGGAATTTAATTTTGACATAGAACTTTCTTTTTATAATTTGACAATTTTAAATTTATTTTAAAAAATTGGTCAAAAGTGCATTTTTATGAAACCAATTATTTCCTTAGTGATAAATAATTCTTCTATTCTTATTATAAGTAAATACTAGGTGGTAAATAAAGGAATAATAACATAAGAGTGAACTTTATTGTAATTTTAAGAAAATTTATAATATACATGCAATTAATTAACAATTAAAAATTTTTACTCCGCATCGAAAAAATTTGTTTGAAAAAAATACATGTCACGATGAATTCGTGGTTGAGGCAGCACGCGTACTATATCTGTAGCAAGAACGTAACTTTTGTCTGTAATGTCCGGAAAAGTAAAATGACCTCCTCGCTTTCTTAAAAAAAACGAATTGTGCATGAAATGGTACGCGAATTGCAGGTAAAAACCTCTTAGAATGGAAGTTTCAAACACGAATTGTCACCATATAAAAAACAACACGTCGGTATCCATACGCCATAAGCCCTAAGCTTCGAGCAACGAGCGATGGATGGTGATATTATCTACAGTAGTCATATACATCATTTTTAGAGCTAATCAACAGCGTTCTGTGACTCACTATGAAAATTTTAAAAGCCGTTTTCAAAAATGTGTCAATGTTACCCTACTGTCAATGTTAGCCTCCTTTACCTTACATTATTTCTGATGATTAAAAAAAGTTAAAATTTGCAGACTAATATTATTAGAGTTTTTTTTTTGTTTTGTTTCAGTTATCTGTTAATTCTAAAAAAAAAAAAATCTGAAAAATACAAAAATTTTAATATTTTAATGATTAAAATACTCGTATGCAATAATTATTAAACCTGTAATTTTAAGATATAATTCAAAGTTGTGATTTTGCTAAAACTTTAATAAAGTCACCCGTTTTTGTTAGGTGTAATTGTCAAAATAATATTTGTGAGAATTAGGACATGTTCAGTTGTACTTTAAATACTATAAAAAAATTCAACACTTGATTTGTTTATTTGTTTTGTAATATTTATAGATTGTATTTAAATTGTATATTGCCTTGTAATTGGATTTATTTTTGTTTGGCAATAAATTATTATTATCAATACAGTCCTTTATCATTGGTAAATATCGTTGAATGAGGTAAGTACTAACTGATAACAAAATAATACCCAACTTGCAAGCATTACCGAATTCTAAATACAAAAGACTGTATACTAAAATATAGCCATAAATCTATTAACTCATTTTGAATAAAATTCAAGATTTATATTTTATATTAGAAAAAAAAAACATTATTTTCATATTTTATTACACCAATTTATTCGTAACATGTTGCATAAGTCAAGAAATCTTTGTGAAAAGATTCTGATGCAGCCATAACTGTCTAATAAATTTTTATTTCCTGTTTCTTGAACAAATACAACGACTCCATCTATAACAGTAAAAAGTGAAACAAAATTTACGCAATTATAGCCATTCGTAGCGTTCGATATCTAGATTGTACTAATTCTTATATAACAATTAAAATCTTATCGACATTTCCAATCAAAGACAACTACATCTTCATTACATCGTTAACAGAACATCGTCTTATTCTCAACTAGAATAAAGATAAAAAAACTTTTAATAACACGTTTGTGACTCAAATTTGAATCAATATCGTTCTGTTTCAATCAAACAATGTGTTGTATACATAACAGCGAGTGGAATAACTTTGGAAGTACATTCACATTGGGTTCACATCTGCCTTCTTTGACGTTACATTCGAGGTGTATTAAAATAATAGAATTTGAAGTTAATTTTTATTTTTGAAAATTGACGATAAAAACAAAACTACATCGAAAACATATCATTTTGTTTACTACAAATAATATATTTGTTAAGTTAATCACATGCGGTTTTTATTATTAAGTTCCTGTTAGTAAAATAATTTATCGGTAAACCGGAAATTAATTAAAAAATTCAGAAAATTAAGTTTTGTATATATTTTGTTTCAATCTACGTTTCAATTTTATTCTAATAATGATGTACGTAGGATATATCGAAACAATTTTTAATCGATTTTTAAATAAAATATATACAGAACTTATTCCTAAAGCTTTTTTATTTTAATATAATGAGTTCTAAAAGATTTTTACTATGTTACATTAGTATTTGATTATAAAATATTAAATATATAAAAAACTTTAGTAACTTTGAAAATTCACTTTACTACATAATTATAGTGACTGCAGTTTCGACAAATATTGTCATTGTCAAATTGTCAAAACTGCAGTGACTACAATTGTGTAATAAAGTTACTAAAGTTTTTTATTTATATTTCAATATCAAGTTTTTCAAAGTAACAGCCAAAAATGTTAATTAATCAAATATATTATTTGATATTATTAGTAAGGACTAATTCCATACCATGTAGTTATCTTAATCAGTAAGTTAACTGGGAAACTTAATAATATTTTATTGAACCAGCTATAAGTTTTCATAATCCATATTTTTATTAGTGGATTATATAAGAAAAAAAAAAAAGTTTTATTATTTGTAATGTTTCGTCTTTAATTCCTGAAAAATATCATTTAGGAATCAAAATACATTTTTAAATCTATTATTTTATATAAAAACAAGAAACCGTATTGTTGATATTATAAAATATATATTAATTTTCGTAAATGTAAAATGTTTTCAATTTTTAAGAAAAATGTCTTTAAAAATGAGTTTTACAGTTTTATTAACACACCTGGTATATATATAAGGCAGAAAGAAAGAAAAAATATTTATTTAGTTTACTGGCCGTGTGTGATTGTAGTTCGTATACGATAATAGTATCCTCACTGTGTAACTATATAGAGCCTGAAGGTCTGGAAATTGCATTTGTTTGGAACGTGCATTGAGTTTTAGCGCAATGATATTCAGATCGCACATACGACTGTCTGCCCGGGAGAAGGTGATCATTTTAGATTTAAACTGTTTTATAGTGAAGTTTTCTTCTATAATATTGTTATTAGTATCTGAGAATATTTTAATTTTCTATTTATTTATTAAATTTGTACTGAAATAAATGGTTGTTTTCATTATCTATTATAAATTATATATAACGCAACTATAGTCTCAAAAAAGATGCGAAAAATATTCTCTAATATATATTTGTATTTTTTCTATATTTCTATAAACGATTGGTTACTAATCTTTCCATCTTTATTAATTATTGTTCTTTATTAGTTATTGTCCTTGTGAAATTTTGTCCTTTTTGCTTTAGGCCGATCACGTTACTTACTATACAATTTTAAATCAGTAATATGACAAATATTTAATTATTTCCACACATTTATTCCAATAAATTTGAAATTTATTGCAAATCTTTTAACCATATACAATTTTACAAATATGTATATACAAAAGACTTAGTGAAGCAAATTAATGTTAATTTTGTAACCGGAAATATCGTAACTTTTGAACTTGCATAAATATTTCCGGATTTATTTTTCTTATAAATTTAGTAATACAAATACCGTATTAATTCAGCATATTTTACTTATAAACATAGTAATGTAATACTACCTATAAATTTATTTTCAATCTTCTTTTCCTGAACAAACATTGATTATCATTTTATTTATGCTTCCCCCTATTAGAATTCCCTTTCAAAATTTAACAAACCTTTAAAGCTTTAGTCACTTTAAAAACAAATCTTTTGCATATAAATATCCCACCACCGATACCTGTCAGATTCGAATCGATAACAAAGAAATTATTCCATAGCCAACAGGATTTTACACACTAATCAACACGGTACGTTTACCCTGTGGCCATTTATCCTTATTCTGACTTTATCCTCTATATTTTCCAACATTCAGTCAGGTAGAGAACAAACATATACTAGGTGTCTTAATTTAACTGCTATAGTTGAGAATATCAGAAACTATAAGAGATATAGCTTCAGTTAAATGAGATAAAGATAAAAATGAATTTATAAGTTATTTGTTAGTGGATTTCAAACAACACAAAAAAAAATCACTTTCTTTAAATGGCAACTATGGTCAAATTTAACACATTTCATTGAATTTCTTTTTTTTTTTTTGAACGTAATAATATATTATTGGTACTTAATAAATATTTTCTTAGAAAAATTACGAAAATATAGAAAAATATAATAAATTAATATTACTATAAAATGTATCGGCTTTCTTAACGATTTAAATTGAATATTTATTAAATTTTCATAGTTTGGAGTTGAAAATTTAAATAAAAAGCATTAAAACCTTGCACCACTGAACTGATATTGTGGTTTGAAACCTACTATAAGCTGTAGATTCCCTACTTGTTTATGGATTAACTGTCCACATCATTGAGAGTGCAAGTAAAATTTGTTCAAAAATTATATCACCAGCTTCTTGAGAATATATATTATAGACAATATACACATACATACACATATAATCAGGCAAAATGCACCCATAAGGGTGTGGTATAAACACTTTCCATTATGCATAAATTAGTTTCCTGTAAACATTCTTTTCCAATTTTACACTTTTTATTCATCAAATTTTTTTACAGTTAAATTTTTTTACGGGAATTGTAATTATTATTATTTTTTTTATCATATTTTAAAAATTAGTTGATTTAATTTAAGTGATTTTTGACCACTGGGTACATTGAGTATTTGTGTAACCTTAGATCTCTGATTAGAACTTTAGCTTTATCTTTTGCTACTAATGATGAAAGCTTAGCTTTAGCAATATGTATATAGCCTTTTTAAATTATTATTGTTTGTGATTTAAAGAATTATTATTATTTATTTTATTTTATTAACTTTTCGCTACAGTAAAATCATATCTTAATTTATTATTCTAATTTAAGTTATATCGTATATGGTTTTTAAAGTCTCTATGCTTAGTAATTTAAGTGAGACACCCGGTATAACAAAATATACGATATATCAAAACAAAATCAAGGTGTACGTCTCCTTCTACACTAATTATTCGAGATTGTATTTAGTTCCGATGCAAATGGGCGGACATATTAAATTAAATTGAAACCAAAAGGTGGAGTTATTTATATTTATATAACAAGAGAGAAATTTATTATACTGGGTGTTCGAGCAGATGCGCCCTCATAGCTTTTTTTTGTTTTACGAACGCCGAAAACAAATAATGGTCAGCGCTGTTGTATATCTTTTGTTTTATTCACTAAAGATGGAGATAATTTACGCTTTTTAAATTGACCGTCTATAAAAGTATTGTGTTATAAATAAAAGGTTGTGTAAAATTGTAAGGCACATAAACCAAAATTCCTTTTCTGATATGGTAGAAATTGGATACTCATAGGCGTAGCTTATAACAATTTTATTTTTAATTAGTAAGTTTACATTTTAAAATTTATTATTTATAATAAATAATAATAATAAATGTATAATAAAAATAAGATATTTGTCAATTGCAAGAATTAAACTTGTAACAAGTTTAAACAAATATGTCTCAAAATAAAAAAATTAAAATTTTAAGAAGAAAACAGAAAAAATAAAACACTTTATTCTTGCTGTTTCTTACATTTTTATATACTGAAAAAAAATATATAAGTTTAATATACTATTTGTTTTATACAAGACAGTGATTAAAAAAATTATTAAATAACTGTATACATATAGCCTAGAGGTTATGTTATTTTAAACAATTATTTCGAATCAAAGTAGAAGTGAAAATTGTTGAAAATGAGTTTTAAATTGTCGTTCCACCTGTAGTTACTTTTAATCATTACAATTAGAGTTTTTCTTCATAACCTAAAGCTATATATTTTTATTATTACTACACGATAAAATACGTACCAATACAGCAGTACACTTTTAAATGAATATTTGATTACAAATAATTTAGTTATTTCATTTCAATGTCAACATCATATAAAATGTAAATTTTAATGCTTTAACAACTTAATCATTTAAATCTTATAAAAAATATAATTATATATTTCAATGTATGTAAATTTAATTTTGACATTTTGTTGTCTAAAGAATATAAATATATTTGCTATACAAAGTTTTCTATTTTCGGTAAAATCATAAGTAATAAAGTATAAAATTTTATATTATTTAAGAAAAATCGATTAGTATAATAACTTCCTCAATTTTTTCAGTCATTTTTAAGTAAATCGCTGAACGGAAAGCTGACCAATTTCTAGTTTATATTATAAATTTCTTAAAACAGAAAAAAAAATTAATCTAGATATCTTTCAATTATTTCAATGTTTTTATTTTAGTTTTAAAAGTAAATAATTATTATATTTACTAACATTTTTAATACCCTTTTTATATTTCAGAACTTGAAAAACAAATACAAAATAAATTATAATACTTACTGAATACACAATCTATCTAAAGCCTAATCTAAAACCATTTTTTTGCAACTAGTTAAACCAGTCGCAAACAGAAGCCGTTTAAAAAACCAGCAACCATTTTTTTTTCTAACCACTCTTCAGTGAATCAAAATTCATACACAGTATTATGCACGCAAACCCATCTGTCCAAAAATCCACTTACAACCGCATCTAGTTAGTATTTGGACACAAACCAGACCTCAACAAACTGAATTCAGCCGCCGTAAAAGAGGGCCAAACTATATTATATCGTCGTCGCAAGGCCTATAATCTTTCGGTTCCTCTCCGATTATGATTAGTGCTGGGCGCCCCAAAACATCGCGTTCTGTAAAACCAACATTGCCCGCCCATCGGGGGCCCCGCATTAAGGCCCCTAACTGCACCTGTCAGCAATCGTAAATTTCCTCTAAATCAGCTGCCATTTATAATGTCTGACAAGTGTAGTTGAAGTGAAGCAGGCTAGAATTTTTTGGCTTGCGACTCGAGAGTGCGTTGGCTTCCGTTATTAGTCCGCGCGGGCTTATGTTAGATTAAAAATTGACGAATTAAAATAGTTTTAGGATCATAGGCGCCTGTTGATGAGCTTCTTCTTTTTTCTCAGTATAAGTGGCCAATTTTGATTTTTTTATGGAAGAGTAAATTAACTCTCGTGTTAACCGATATTATAGAAGTAAGTGGTTAGGGTATTTAAGTAATGTTTTGTTTGTTTAACTTTAATTTAGTTACTTTCAGCATAAAATTGTGTATTGATTTTATCTTTTTTTAATGTTAAATATATAAAATTGTATTTATAAAATAAAAACTTTTATAAACACTACAAAATTGACTATATCAAAATTGTAGTTTATGTAAAATAACAAAAATATTGGAAATTTATCAATATTTTCTAAAAAAATTTACTAATAAATTTTTTAATAAAATATTTTTTTATAAAATAGTAAATAATTAAAACATTTTCCGTTTAATGTTTTGTTTTAATTATTTATTATTTTTGATATTACATATTCATTCAAACTGCTGCAAGCAGGTTATAACTGATTTATAAATTTTGTTAAAACTTGTAGTGTATACACTTTTTTTATATTTAAAATACGAAAACAAGTACAGATAAATTTAGTAGTTCGGAAACTGTATACGTGAGTGGTATATTATTATACAAAAAACTTATTTTTAATAACTATTTCTCTATTTATTTATTGCATTTTATTTTGTGCCTAGTAAACAATTTTTTAAACTGTAGTGCAGATAATTTTTACATTTTTCATTTTGTCATCAGATTTAAAAAACAAAATTTTTTGCAATAAATTATGAAGTAATACAAATATATTTGTGTAATATTGGTATAATTATACATTTATGTTGGTAGGCTTTAACAAAGGACATTTATGCTAATTATACTGTATATATGCTAATTTTTACCACTTTGACTGAAGAAAAACGAATATAATTCTTGCGTACGGTGTCTATAACATTTAAATATGTAAAATTAAAAAAATAAACAGAATTCTTTCATATGGCATTTAGATAATAAATTTTTGAACAGTGTTGCCAACTTTAATAAAAAAAAATAAAAATTTATTATTCCTCATATACTTCTAATCTTGTATACAATCTTGTATACAATTGTATAATTGAATCGTGAATTTTGAAGGCGTATCTATGAAAAATAAAGTTATTAAGAAGTTGCAAAAAAAAACTAAATTAAGTTTAAACTATTGTATATTAAAAATATCTTGTAAATAATTGTTTACAAGTCACAAAAGCAGATTTACATTTGTTGATTGTAATTTTGTCAAAAAAATAAAAATAAAAAATTATTATTTGTGACAAAATTTCAAAATTCATGATTTAATTGCTCTGTAAATCTCAAACTGTATATACATATTTTAACTTATACAAATTTAATATTAAAAAAACATAATACGATTACAATAAACATAAGAATATTTTTTTAATTTTACTAATTAGGAATTTGTTTATAATAATTATACATTTTGATTCTCCGTTAATTATAATCATAAAAACATTTCATTTAAATTTTAAACTAAAAAAACTAAAACAAAACAAAAAATCATGTCAAAATAAAACTTTGTATTCTGAAATTAATTATATTTGATTAATCATTCTCAATCCATTTTCCACAAGCCAGCCAAAAAAAAAGGTCCAAAATAAAAAATCCATTTGCAAAATCATATATTACCGGTCGCCGTATATCAATACAGAAAAATTTAAAAACCACATTTTAATTATATGATTGCCAATGACGTGGATGATTTAAAAATGTTTATTTGTGCTATAGTGTGTGTGTATGTGCCCCCTTGGTTCCTTGCACTGTGTACGGCTACGGCCGGCTATGGAGTGGTCAAGTTTTGACATTGCTACGTTCAGACGTGGGCACTGCAGGGCGTCCAACACTCTGACGCGTACGCTCCATAGGCGTTCGTTGCCTTTAAATTAAAAAGTGATAATTATGTTTTTGTTTTGTAATCGGATTGAATTACTTTGTCGGAACGAAATGGCGTTTTTTTTTCTTTTCTTTTTAATATTTAAATGTTTCTTTACTTTGAAATGTAAATGGGGAATTATGAATATGAAAATTGTGTTATTATAATTATTATAACTTTATTAGTTTATATTTTATTGTTGCTTTCATTATATTGTACTTTAATTATATACAAAAAAATTTGAGTATACAAAATATGAAAATAATCTTTTATTTAACCTTGAATCACAGGGCAATTTTTAGTGTTAGTTTTTATTAAAACATTTTTTACAGCCCTCCTCCTGATAAACAATAGTTTAATGCATATAACATTTTAATTACAAAAACATAAATTACTTATCTAAATATCATAAAATCTAATAGCAAAGTTGTCTTTAAATTTTGTTTTAAGGCCTTGTGATACGATTCATAATTATATAGAAAAACGACTCGTTACAGTGTATAGTATTTTAATTTTCGTAAAAGATATATGAGTCGTATAGATGCAAAACTCACTATTTGGTAAATTTTATTTTCAAAGATATTTGCAAAAAAACTGTTATAGCTGGGTGTAATTGTATTTTGATGATAAAATCTGGTTACTAGATGGCACTTATTAAATAAGTAATGCTATCTAGTACACTGAGAAAAATAGATATTTAACAAATTGGATAATAATAAGTAGATATTTATTTGAAATATACGAGTATGTTTACTGTATTCACAAATTTATTCATTTTTAAAATCTACTCACATATATATTTTAATACTATATTAAGAATTAAGACTGTAATACTATATACAAATTGATGGTATTAAATTTTTGTTTTTATTATATTTATAGTTAATTTTTAAATATACTTATTTTGTTATTTTTAATATCTTGTGTTTGTGTCACCTTTTTAAATGTAAATAGCGTTACGGTAACTATCCATTTTTCTCAGTGTGACAAGATTTCATCATCAAATTACAATTACACCCAGCTATAACAGTTTTTTGCAAATATCTTAGAACATAAAATTTACCAAATAGTGAGTTTTGCATCTATACGACTCATATAATATCTAATCATTTGTAATACAAAATAGAACTATCGCGCATTTTAACGCATCATTTCTGTTTAATTACGCATCTTGTCACACGGGCTGCATACAAAATTTTGCAATTATTTTAGATAAAATTAAAGTCACTTTAAAATAATGTTTTTACAAATATTTACCAGTATAACTAAGTAAAAATCTTTCTTGAGACGTACGCCAATGGAGCATATAAGCAAACGAGGTGTGGGCATCGTATATATAGTTTTACAGTCAGTCGTTATTGTTACAAGACCCTCATATATTTCACAAGTTTAAATACGTCTGACGTTTAATTTACTTTTCTACTAATCTTTTTCAGGTGGAAAAAGAACACTAGTCTCTTGCGCCGTCCATAACACACTCGGGATTCTTTTATCGGTTTCCCTATAACCGATTCATATATCGTTCTGGCCGCGCGGCGCTAGCGTTCTGTCCCATACATCTCGTTTGATTGAAATGGAATTTGACTATGCGGTCGTATGCTCAACAAGGTAGGCTAATTTCTCTTTTATCTCTCTTATTTTTCTGTTTGTTAGGTTAGGTGACCAACATACTTTTTTTTATTATTTCGAGGAAATTGTTTCACAAGAATTAAAATAAAATTCAAAGCAGGAATTTTACAGACTAATAAAAGTTAGGCAATTTTTCTTTGATAAATATGTGAAATGATATTAAATATTATTTATAGTAGAAAAAGAAAGTGCTTTATATATTATAATTTAATTATTATTGAACGAGCATGTAATAATGGTTATTACTCAGGACCTCATGAAAATGAATGAATTTAAATTAATAATAAATAATTTATTTTTATTTATTTTATTGCATTTAAAAATCCATAAAATCAATTTTAATAAAATATAAGTATAGTTTTATAAGTGATTTGTATGTACAATAATTATATAATTAACTGAATAAATAATCTCCAAAAATCAATTTTATTTTAAATGTTTATTTTGAGAGTAACAGTTGCATTTTGATTTTCAGTTATTAGATAATGACAGAAAAAATCAAGTAATAATGATATCACATATTTTAATTTAATAATTAATTTAAAATTATCAAAATTAAATCATATTTAAAAAAAACCTTTTTATCATAAGTATTTTGTTTTGTCCGCTTTTGTAAATTTTTGGATGCTTTTTTTTTAATGAATATCAATTTGTATATTTTTACATATATTTCTTTATTTTTATATTTTATTTTAATTATATACCTATAAACGTACATCTTTTACATGCATTCTCTTTTAATTCTAAAAATTTAAATTTTTATTTGACGTTTTATTAAAAATACATAAATCTGAATTAGAAAGATTTAAAATAAATGTTTTAGTTTTGTAAAACTGTTGTAAGAAATAAATGTAAAATTTTATAAAACTCTATAAAATGTTTCGTGACAAGTTATAAATCTTAAGCTAAAAGAGATTCCATGTCATAAAATATTCAAGCTCCATTCATTTCAAATTTATAAAAATGTTAATTCCGTATTTTATTGCATAATTAACATTAATAAATTAAAATTATTCAAAACTACCATTTAAAAAACATACAGCTTGCAGCGCTGTACTTTTTTTCCGCATAAACAACCATAGATTCATAAAAAATTATAATATAATTTGTTGGTTCTTCCAAAAAGTACACAAATTATCGAAAGGGTCAAAAAGAGCATCGACTATATAAAAAAAAATTATTCAAATTTAGCTATGTGTACATAATTATGATTTACATTTTTTTCGACATTGCCAAATCGTGCTGCTTATTATAATGCAATTACACGATGAATATAGAAACAAGAAACAAATGAACATCACTATTCAAATTAACCAAATAAATATGAGACCGTATTTTGTGCATAAATTATACGTGATATTTATAAAAAATATATATACCTACATACATATATGCAAGGCTCGTTTATTTTAATGAAGCATCATTGGTAGAGCTTCGGGCAAAACTGCATTTTATTATGCAACTGCATTTTAAAATTCTTCTCATTTTCGGACATTTTCTACCAGCAACAGTTTGCGATTATGTTCATATTTTTAAAATTTGTTAAAAATATACATTTTTACGATTCAGTTTAACTATTATAACATACCAAAAATATTATAAAAAATTTTAAATTTCTATCATTTTTAACAATCTAAACATGCATTGAAAGTCGGAATTAACATTACGCTGACCAGACTGAAGTCTAGGAACCCATGCTCAACCCCAAGCAAAATGTAATAAAATAATTTCTTGTTAATTTTTATAATATATTTAAAAATGATTTAAAAGAAATAGTAAATGAAATCAAAATATATTAGAAACTATTCACAAATACAAAAATATTAATATTGTCAGTTCTTTTCTATTTGAGCCTTTTCAAACAGAAATCCAGCTTTTCATGCATTTATTAAAACCAATTTTTTAATCTTTCCAAAATATTGATTTTATAATAAACAAAGACAGTTTTTCTCGGTACTAGTATAGACAAGTAAACCTATTTAATAAAGATTTTCTGTTTTTATTAATAACTTTTTGTCCATTTCTTACATCCATGATTTTGATTATTTTTTCAAAAATAGTACATCTTGGATTAAAAATGCAATTTTGATATTACGTACACAAATAACTTTTTTAATGTTATTATAACAAATAGAAAAATAATACTACTCGTAAATGTTTGTACAAAAATTGAGAAATAAAAATTTTCTAATTATTTTAACATGTTTGTATTAAAAATAAATATTACATTATAAAAACAAAACAATTTTGTTACATTATTATTTTAATATTTTTGAAGTTGTTCTGTTGGAATATTTTTATCAGATTGCAAGGTACTAATTTAGAAGTAATCAGTCATAATCTAGTCTATTATTTACTTGATTTAACAGCGAAAAATCCTTGAAAGTATCAAGTTCCACTTTTAATCCACTTTATCACGATCAAACGAATTATATATTTATGTTTATAAATGAAAATTCGTGCTCGAAGTTTATTACTTCATTCAAATTAAATTATTATTTAATTTTCATTTGAATTTAATTATTGAAAATATGTGAATATGCAAAAAATAATGAAAGATTAATTCTCACCAAATCATATAATAAATATAATGTTCAATAACTGTTAGTATAGTTAAAGTTATTGGTACGTATTTTTATGTATTTTTAGTTTAGTTTCGTTTGAAACGCTTGAAGAAAAAATAACATGTCACTCGGAACAGAATGTTCTTTTTATAATTTTATGGTCTCGGCTCTCTGCTCCTCGTAATATAATATACTATTTTTTACAACAATATAATGTTAAATATATTTAACAGAATCATTTTACTTGCCAAATTTTAATACATTTATAATTTTTATTAATTTACTGTATTGATTAAAACTTATTATAATTTTATTTCTATTTTATAACCACGATCTGCATCTCAATAATATTCGCTCTCGTTTTATATGAATCAGCAGACAATATTCCCCGAATAGCAAATATGAAAAATAAAATGAAAATAGCATCTATGTATACATAGATAGCTATACCATATAGATGATACCTGTATTAAGATCATATATGTGCTAGACAAGGAACATTTCGTACATATCCATATACATACGTATAGCAGCCCATTCGTGCCAGATCATACAGAAATATAACAGTTTTCATAAATGTGCATTACCTTCCTATTTTTCTATATACGTTATAGTATATCCTGCCCGCATTGCTTCCTATATTTCCTTCTTTTGTTATTACTTTATTCCATAGCCTGCCTAGGCTAGGATGTGGATGTATATATGTATATGCGTGCTGCTGTTTGTCCAACTAATGTTCGTGCTTGCAAATCCTTTTTTCTATACGTATTTTCTTCGTTTTTGTTCTTTTTAACCATTGCGTTTTCCCCCTTCTTTCAGATGTTTGTTTGTTCGTTTGTACTATATGTATATATATTGACATTTGCTTTTAAACACGATATGTTTTATTTCTTGAATAATATATTATTACGGTTCATGTTAATGCTTTTAACTCGTTGAATTAACAAAGAAATTATTCAATATTTATTTTATATATTTCATATTAATGAAATTTTTATGTTCGATAATAATATTCCTGAAATTGTTGCATTTAATTTTAGTTGTTACTCAATCACTCAAATATTGTCAGAAATTTGCTAAATGTAACAGGCAAGTACGATTATAGTAGGTTCCAAACTACTCAAAAACAGCTGATGTCAGTTCAGTTGCATACATTTTTCTAATACGAGAAAAAAAATTATATGAATGATTTTGAAGGTAAACGTTTGGGTGGACTTCCAATGAGTAGTTGGAGTGGTATGATTGAAAGTATTTTGTGTGAGCGAAATTTTCCAAGTGATAAAAATAGAAGAGCATGTATGAGAGGAATGTGGATGAAGCTAAAGTTGCTTGTCTAAATAGTGATGTTTGGAGGAAACTGATTTCGAGATAATGGAAAAAGTTTATGCCACACCCTTTTGGGTACATGGCGTGATTGTGTATGTATGTACATTTTTATTTAAATTCTGATGCGAGCACGGTGCGAACCAGGAATATTTGGAAACTAAATAACAAAAAATCTTTCAGAACTCATATAAAATAAAGAAAGTGGCTATTTATACATACTGAAAAAAAAATGGCTATTTAGGGTAGATTAGGTTAGTAGGTTAATTTAGGTTTTTTTTTCAGTATGTATAAATAGCCAATTGCGTATACATACCGTATGTATAAATAGCCTCATCCTAAAATAAAATGGTTTTAGGTTTAAGTTCTTTATTAATATTTATTAATAATTGGCGTACTCAACAAACTTAACATACGTTTTCATCAGAAAAACTGATACAAATGACATTTACAGTAAATAATAGAACATAGAAACAAGTTACTAAAAAATAAGTAACTAGATCATAAAATTTTTATAAATTTTTAATTAATGGAGGCAAAATTTTGTTTTAGTCAGTTTCGTCACAGTAATTGATGTTATTTTTTCTTTATACATTTTTATTGCTTCTCTCATCATTCTACTGTTAAAGTTGATTGATCTAGCAATAATTACAAGACGGACGTTAAGTTCGTCAAAACGTCAATTTTTAATAAATATTAATACAGAACTGAAACTTAAAGCTGTTTTATTTTATTTGGAAACTAAGTTCGATACACTGCCATTGACCTACAAATTGATTAAAGTCATAATAAAATCATAGTCCATAAAGAAGAATAGTAAAAAATAGAATGTGTTTTTGTTTATAATTAGTATTAAAATTAAATTAAAAATAAGTTGTCGCCATCATAATTACATATTAAATAATTTTTAACAAGTCATCATTGTGCACTTGTTAGAAAGTATAAATTACTTAATTAACTCTTAGTAACGACTGATTACAAACAAGAAAAATGTCATTTACTCGTTAGAAAGATATTTCACACAAGATAAATTTGAAAATTACTACAATTTTTAATTAAGTAATGATATTGTATTTGACATTTGTGAGAGAATGAAATTTGGTTTTTTGTTTTGTTAATAACAAAAACTCTATGATAAAAGTATTTTTTTTTGTTACCTTCAACATACATAATTATAATGTGCTATGATTATTATATAACCAAAAAAAAACTAACTATTGTAATAGCATAGACATTTAAATTAGTACTTTAATGATATTTAATCGTTATTTCTTGACGTAGTTAGAGAATTTAACACGTTAATTGTAGATTTTATTCACATGTGACATTTGGGCAATAGCTTTGGCGTCTTTTAAATATACGTATGAATTTTTAACCGTGTAGGTAGGCATACCATCACGCAATGTTTATTAACACTATTTAGACGTTTACAAAAAATATTATTTTTCGTGTGTAATTGTTTTAGTTATTTAAAAATAATTATCGCGTATATTATTAACAAAAACACTTAACTTTTAATTGTTAAAGATACAAACTTATTTTTTTTATTGACATACATGAATATACTAATAACTATTTCTATATTTAATCAAAAATTTATTCATTTCTGACGACCGCGTACCAAAATCCAAAAAAAAACCAAACAAATAGTGACTCAAAAATTTCTCATCACTCTCCGGTTTGAAATTGATTTTCGGACATGTCAAAACGGGCCAGAAAATCGCGCGTACGAAATATATGCAACTCGTTTTTGTTTCTTTTACCTTAATTTATTTTATGCAAATTTTTAACTAACCTAATATACGAACGGCCCCCGTCAATAAATCTATTACATTATTCATATGTAGGTATACTCGTACGTACGTGGATTGCATATGCGAAATTGGAATATGATAGCGTGAAACACTATTTATTTTTTTCTCATTACACGATCGTGCAAAAAGAAATATGTATGTCGAAAGAAAATATGACTGATATTGGATATATTATAATTTATATTTCTATAAGTATTCAACAAATGTATTATAACTCATTTTTTTTTTAAATAAATTTACTCTAATTAATGTAAATTGCTGAACATTTTTTATGAAATACTTTTAAATTATTGATTAACTGTAAATTTAATTTAAAAATTACTTTTTAGGATTTATCATATAATTACTGAGATATATAATATAATATAATATAATATAATATAGATTACGTTTTTAATCGACCTAATTATATAAATGTGAGTAAAAAAATTTAGTCAAGAAAAACTAAATTTATGAGTGCGGTGTAACTTTATTTACAAAGTAAATTATTCTTGTTTAAAGATCTGTTTACTGATAAACATTTTACTTGACATATGTGTCAACTTGAGGGATTACGTATATAATTAGAAATGGGCGCTAAAATATAATTTTATTTTAGGTTATTATTATTTTTTCAAACAGAAAATAAAGAGACAATTATAAATATATGTATGTATTTTTTTTTTGTTTTATAGATTTTTATATTAATTAAGGTACAGTAATCTACTTCTTTATGTTAAATTTTTACTTTAATAAATATATTTTTCCACTTTTGTTAAATTATATACAAATGCGTTTTTTAATCATTAAATCGTTAAAATTGTACTTGATTAAGAACGTAATAATTATAATGAGTAATATGTCAATTGATTGTTTTATTGAGTTTTGTGCTACTAGAGATTTGAAAAATACTAAATTGTAATATGAATAAATATTTAGTGAAATAAACTAGTACAAAACTAGAGGAACATATAAACTATCAAATGCTGTAAACTGAATTAAAATTCGCTAATTAATTTCTTAGTTATTAAGCAAAACATTAGTATGGCAAGGTATAAGATTTATTGCTACAACTTTATTGTTAACTTCTCAGGGGTAAGTCGTTTTATTTTAATAATTCAAAGATTTTATATTATAATCCTATTATATTTAATGCTTAAAAATAAATATATTTATAAATCCATTTTATCTAGTAAACAATCCAATTTACTTGTAAAAATAACTCAATCAGGCCAGTTAAATAACGATAATTTTATCGGAATAGCAAACTACCATTTCTATCGACGCTACCCTATTTCTATTCCAAAATTGACTTTGAAACTGGCGGCAACCTAACCTATACCGTATCCTATCGTCGAACAATTCGCGTGACTACAGCCCCCCCGAATCCTTTACGTTTCTCGACTGCCTGTTGATCCAGGCCACCACCGCGGAATCCGCCATCGACTCGTGGCAAGAGGACATCGGGGGGTAACCGTTTTCCCCGTACTGTTAACTGCTCGCCCGATAGTTACGCTAACGATTTATAGTTGTGTGCATGTCACGCAAAGATTTTCTTACCCGCGCCGTGCCGACGTCGTACAGTTCAGTCGGTTAGCTTTAGAAAGCAGAAAGAAGGTCGTGGGATTTATAATGAAATATATCGCGTTTGTTTTATTGGATTTTGTCAAAAGTTATTAAGTGTGAATTATGCTTGAGAATATTAAATCAAATTATTTATTAAAGAGTTTGGTGCTTTTAGATTGGACGAGTTAATTTATTAAAGATTAATTTATAAAAATATTATATGTTACTTTATTAATACATATTTAATGAAATTATTGAAAATTTTCTACTCCTGTTAAATAATTAATTTATTATATATGCACAACAAAAAATATTGAACAGTATTCGATGTCCCACTTAGGACAATAAAAATATTGTAAAAATTCTATTTATCAAATATGTTAAAAAAGTACACTTGACACTAAATTAAATTAACACTAATATTTATTGACACTACTGTAAAGTTTAATTTACACAAAATTAGTGTAATTTTTTTACACAAAAACATTTACATAAAGAATAGTTTTTTTTTTTTTACTAAATCCAACAAACTTTGTACTGTATACGGTCAAGGATAATAATGCTATACAATTGAAAAAAACTTTAGATAATTTTTCTAATGTTTTAGTTGTTTTCTTTTGCAATTTTTAGCTTTTACAGTAAAAAATTTAGAATAGTTAGGACACAGGAAAAATAGTGTAAAAATTACACTAGAGTAAATTTCCAAAAATACAGTTGCTGGTATTACTAAAAAGATAAATTAATACCAAAATTAGTGTTATTTTTTTACACAAAAACTTTTTTTTACTGAGTAAATCAGAGTAGATAATTATGTTTGGTGTATTAGATTTTAGATATTATTTTTAATTTGTCGTATATTTATCTATACTTGTGTGTTGATCTGTATCTAAAGTTTACGATTATTTTTTTAAACTTTATTTGAAATAACAATTTTTATTAAAATAATTTGTATGTAGATAAAAAATTAATATTATAATATTATATCTGTCACCTATTCTAATAAAAAAAAATATTTTCTGTGTACTCATTTGTCACGCTAATGAGTTTTTCATTTATCCATCTGAAATGTTGATATAATACCAAAATTTATTTAAAATTGACTTATATTTCTGAGACATAATGTCATTTCTGTACAGATATATTTTTCCACTTTACTATGATTATAAAAAGAAAATAAGAATAATTCCACATTAGAAACAAATCCATATCTCGATCAATCCCACACCAATTTCATTTCAGCACATTACAGTTTGTTCTATAAACGTCGATAGTTCATCGCGATAAAGTGAATCACATCTCCTCTACTCGCATGCCAGCGTATGCAGTCATCGTATACGATGTGACATCTTCTGTCTTGTTGGTGTTTGCCACCCACTATAGTGATGCGGGGTCCGTACCGTGACATGACCGGGGGTCGCGCGGGCGAACCTTATCTCAATAGCATCGCCTCGGAACGATGTTAAGACATACCGTACTCTCTCTCTCTCTCAGTGCAAACACAGCACGTCAACGTCAAACGGAAAAACATTGCGAATAAAACATTCGAGCAATGTTTTACGATGTGTTTGTACCGATTGGCCAATTGTTTACGGCTCATTGTCCAGATGGCGATGAAGATGAGTTTAAAAATGCTATATAGTATTTGGTTTGCTTTGTATTCAAAGTTAATTTTATTTATTCGACGATTGAGAAAATATACAAATTATTTTTCTAAAACTCTAGTTCAATTTTCTTTAAAAGTTAAATGATTTATTATTCAAATTTTCGTACAATAAAAAAACAAATCTAGTCATATTAAAAAATAGATATTATTATTATTTTTATTATATAAATAATTAGTAATTGACGGAATTCAGTAATTTATATATTTTTATTAACTAACAAGTCAACGTTTCGGCAAACACTATTGCCTATTCAAGACTCTATAATGAATAGAAATATGTATACATATAAATATATACAAATATATATATTATATATTTTATTCAATTCTGCCCAACCCTGTTTAACTGCAAAACTAGAAAATATGAAATTCATAAAAAAAATGTTTTATTTATAGTTAGTAAATTCTCAAATTCTTCAGTTCAATATAACTAACAATAAGCAGAATTTAATGAAACTTTATTTACAACAGTATCATCCGTCATACAATATATTATTGTAGTCTGTTAAATCAAATTGTAGGGGGTCCACTATATATGTGGCTACTCAAATAATATCTAGAATTTTATATATTTTTTTTAAATTTGCCAATTGCAAATTCTATAAATCCAGTATTACAATAATCGAGTGTTAACTCATTAAATTTTTTTAGCTAAAATATCAAATTAAAAAATAAAATAAACTAAATAAAATACGAGAATAAATTTATTATACGATATAGTACGCAGCCACTTTCCCGTAATAAAATAATAACCTATATTTTCATTTTAAGAACCACAATTACCTCGTTTATATTCCTGAATGTCCAAACAGTCATTAAAACGTAGGAGTATTTTTATTGAATTACACGGGATACGACATACACACTCAGTATAAACATACATACATACCCACTGCAATATTGCATTATTATAAATGTATATAAGAACCAGTTCGTTAAGAGGGGAGTTCATAACGTTTGAATATTTCCTGTGTCCGCCCATAGATGCTCTCGATAACAGATATGCTAATGTTAGCCGAGAAACAAACCCAGCTTGCCCTCTCCGGTCAAACGTGTAATAATCAACTTTGTTGAATGAGATATTTTGTGCCTATATTGCTTTTCGCTAGGAATGCACGTATTCTTGCGAAAAACAAACTGGTAATTTTCTCCTATTTACAGCATTTTTTGATGCATTACAATTATATTATGATTGTGAATTGTTGTGTACAATAAGGGTTTGTTTGTTTTTTTTTTCATATTGTTTTACGCTGTAATTTGTTCTAGTTTTTTAACTTTTTAATACGTAAGTAATAAGATAATGTGTGTTTTTAAATTTTTAATGAAATATCCGTATCGTATAATTCAATTTTTTAAGTTTGACCTATGCCAATAAGTAGGTAAATATGTATCTAGTTTATTTTGTAATTACTGTTATTTTTTTGTTATTTAAAATTCTTTAGATCTTAATAGATTGTTTTGAAATATTAGCATACGTTTATCACTTACTGCAAAATGTTAAAAATATTATTAAATCAAACAATATAATATTTTATATCTGTTGGTTAAATTTTAATACAACTTGAAGGTTTAGAGAAAAACTAAGCTGTGTGACCAAATTTAGACTAAAATCAGATATAGCTACTCATATAGTAGTTAAATAAGAAACTGAAATTTTATAATGATTTTTTAAACTTTGGAGCCTGTTTTCGCAAAATTTTTAAAATGTCACTAGGCTTGTAGTTGTCCTCTGAGCCCTTCAATTACACTGTGACTTAGTAACAGCGTCACGGAACAAGTACATATTTCGGTACTTGCTGTCAAGGTTCTCCTAGGGCTGTCGTACAAAATATGATGTTACTTTTTTTGAATAATATATGAAATTAATGTAAAAATAATTAAATAATATATGTAGAAAGTATTTTTTAGTACTTCAAATAAACTAGTTTTTTTTACTGTTACAACAAAGCAAACTTTGATGTTATGTGTTCAATTTTAATTACTAATTTTGGTTGCATATATGTACAAGTATTGACTAATTTTGTCTGTTGCAATTATTTTTAATATTTTCAATTTTTTACTATAACCCACCTTTTTGAAAAAAGCTTTTTGATACAAACAATATAAATTTTATTTAACTCTTTTATATTTTAGAATTACCATTTTCAAATGTAAATCAGACTTTGTTTTCTATTTTACGGGCTTTTCAATATATCTAACATCATTTTATTTTACATTGTTAACAATTTCTAAATATAATAAATAACAAAAGCTGGTAATGCAAAATTGATTTTAATTTCACTAATACTGACTTTAAGACATTATAACCTCTATTATAAATTACAAAAAAATTTTGGAATTATGTAATGTGTTAGTTTACAAAATATAGTAAAAATTATAATAAATTCCGTAATTTCTATTTTAATTTAATTTTAATTTTTATTATTAAACTAAAATACTCATCTTATGGTACCAGCTGATATGACCAAATCCAGTATAATTTGCGTGAAGTTTGTCTACCCAAATGCAGCGGTTTTTTCATAACAAACAAAAAACCACCGGTTTATGTGGTTAATTACATCCATTAGCGTGCTGTTGCTACATCAATTAAAATGTTATTATTTTATAAAGAATGTGTTTGTCACAGTTGCGACGCACACACGTTTACTGTCGACTGTCGCCCATCGCTCATTGCTCCCTTACACATCAGAAGATCTTTACCACAGATAGAGAAACGAATTTAATTGCCATAACTGTTAAACAAGAAACATTCATAGGTAAACTTTACAATTTAGGCATATGTACTCTCCGTTTTTATGTGCAACAAAGCAACATTATATTACTTATGTTTAAAAGGTATTTTTTTCCGACTTTTTATAGACTATATTATGGTGTCAAACGGTGACGATGCATTTTATATATGATTGTGTGTGTAGTGTATGTATGATGAACAATATATAAAATTGTAGTTTTGGTTGTTTCGTAGATTGTCCGTAACTAATTTTTCTGTTGTTTTTGTTTTATTTAATCGTTGTGATATGGATAGATATTATAATCGTGCGAAAAACTAAATTTAAAGAGTTTTTGTAATGTTGAAATATTTTTGTTTTTATATCAAAGTTAGGTAAATGGATAAAATTGCTATAGAAACAGTGTACATTTATATTTTAATATATTAATTTGTACATAAGATTCATTTTTGGACAGACGACTGAACAAAATTTTTAGTGAAACAATATACATCTGTATGTTGTTATATATCTACAAGTAACAAATATTAATAACAAATATCAATTTGAAAATTAGAATTATTTTTTTGGACAAATTTGGACAAATTCATATCTTGTAAGACTCGTAGCATTACGAGATATTCAGTCTTTTTCTATCGAAGTAGAATTCAATTTACTAGAAAGAGACTCATAACGCTGAAATATGGAAAAATATTGCAGCATAAATTTAAGATAGGTAATATATATTTACAATTTACTTTTATAATTATTAAAATTACTGCAGATATTGAATTTGTGTTCAAAATTTATTTTTAAAATACTTAGACTAATGTAAATATTTTAAGTATTTGAAAAAGTATTCAGAAATAGATAGATCAAAATTTACAAATGGAGCTCACTAAAACATTTTTTTTTTAATTTTCTTACTAGTTGTACAGAAAATCAATTTTTAGATAACTTTTCTAATGTTTTAATTGTTTTATCTATAAAAAATATGTTTAGAATCTGGAAATTAAATTACAAAAAATTCCCATTGTGGCATTATATTAAGTAAGACGATCTTTACGGTTGCAAATTTATTTAGAGTCATCTTACGAGTACTTATCGAAAGTTTAAGCATTCCTGATTTAATGTAATTAGATATTTTTCTAATTTGTTTTATATTTATCTTCGTTTTTTCTTATTCGATCATTTATCTAAACTTAATTTGATATAACAATTTGGTTTCAACTAATTTATATGTAGATGAAATAACTAATGTTATTGGAAATATTATCAAATAAAATAGATAAATCATCTAATTCAAATTATATGAAATAACTGTTTGATTTTATTTTCTGTGTTCTGCAGCCCCGCATCTTTCACTGAACGCTAAACATATTTTCCAATTGTTCACAATAAAAATCTTTAACCTTCCTTCACCTCATTACCCTAGAAAACCAATTACAAGTACCATACATCTTCAATTTCTTTTCTAATTGTCACCAATAGAAAGCCCAGCTGCAGAAACATTTCAGCACCTAGAAGTCATGGTTCTCGTACTTCCGCTTGGCCGCGCGATGTCCATGTCCCTCTTCCTCCACGGCCCGGTGATTGGTTTCTAATCGATGCATGTCGCGATAATTTGTGTGGTTCGGACGCGAGCAGCGACCACAACAGTTCTCCATACCATTTCTCAAACGATTGATGGCTAATTTATGCGACAGCACTGAAGAAAGAAAAAGAGAAAAAAACCTGTGTATATGGACGCGCGGAGAGGTTAAGCTTGGGTATCACCGGTGCCGTGTAAGTGCTCGTGTCTGACTCGGTTAGCTTGGATGTGCTGAAGTACAATGCTTCGAGTCATGGATACTGCACGATCGTTCTTCTCGCTTACTCCTCCCGGTCACCGGTTAGCTGTGATTAGAGAATTTTTCGGTGGCAGTGATTGCTAACATGTTTTCGATAGTTATATCTTTTTTTTTTAATATAATTAATTGAGGCTTAGTTTTAAAACAATTATATAATTCAAGATCAACTGATTTGAAATTAAATACGCTGAAACAACATATTTTATGACATAAATATATTTTCTTTTTTTGTTAAATTAGTAGCTAAAGATTATATTTTATTATTCGATTGATTTATTTGGTCTTAAATTTAGTTTTATTTAAATAATAAATATCAGAAATATCAAACTTTAATAGTTAATATCAAATAGTTAAGATTTACCTGTTTAATAATACACTAAAATATACTTATATTATATATTACACTTATATTATACACTAAAAATTATTACTCGATTTGTGCTACAAATAATGACGAAATGTTTTTTTTTTGTAAATGAGTTTTCACAAAGTCAAGATTTAGCTAAATGGCTAGTACCCAAAAACATAAATTTACCATATTTTTTTTAAATTGATAAAGTCATTTTCAAGATAAAATTTACAAACAAATAAATAAATATAACTATTGCTTTTTTAATGGTATAGCAACAATAACAAAATTTTACATTTATTTTATCACATTGTATTATAATATATAATATGATAATATTAGAGTAAAAATTACAAAGGGTTCAATGAATCATACTTTATACCACACTTATTATTAAAATTGTAAGAAAGTTTTAAAAAAAAATTACAGTATAAAAACTAACTTCATATTGTTTGTAATGTGTCTAGACTTACCTATAAAAAAGAAAATTAATTAGAAATGAAAAATCTTTCTCAGTTTTATTAAATTAATATCAAAAGTTATGTAAAATATTTATTTTGTAAAGTTATTAAATGAATAATTTTATACGGACAAATATTTTATTCAATGATTAATAAATAAGGTTTATTCACTTGGTATAATTGACACCATGATAATTATTAAAATTAAAATTAATTATTAAAAAAAATTAAAATTAAAATTCAAGATTTTTAAACGTTACAAAGATAATCTAATAAAATTATTTAAAACTGACCCACATATAACAAATATTATATTTTATAATAGTTAAACCTAAGTTTACATAACTGACAAATTTATTCAAGCTCAGATTATGTCAAACTTAAATTAGTGGAAAAAACTACCAAGTATTAAACTTAGAATTAAACTTTAGTTTAAACAAAATAAATAAAAAATAATCATTAGAATTATGATTTTGCTTTAAAAGAATTTTAATATTTTTTTAATTTTTGAACAATGACCTGTTTACTAACTTTATTTTTTATTTAACAAAATGCTATTATAATTTATTCCTAATTAAATTTTTATTTCTATTTTCCATTAAATATACATTATTATTTTTATTAGAGATATTGGCCCGTATTCTCACCTCATTTATAAAAGTGATTTTTGCCAAAAGTACTTTTGACGTTCACTTAAAATCATTTATTATGCATTTTAAAATAGCATATTTAAATTTTATAATACCAAATATAATAAAAATGATCAAAAATAAAAATATTATTTATATTTGATGACAAACAGAAGCAAAAAGTTATTTTGAAATTAATGATAAAAGCACTTTTTCACGAAAAAATGAGGTGAGAATACGGGCCATTGTTATTATATTTGATATTATAAAATGTAATAAATAAAATATTTAAAAGTGAGATGAAAATAATAAACAATTCAGAAAATTTCTTGTTCTGCAATATAATATATTTTTTTTTACAAAAAAATCTATATTATAAAAATTAGTTAAACTGCAATAAGTTAATAAACCGGGTTTTATTATTATTATTAAAAATATAATAATAAAAATTCACAATTACAATACAGATTAATATCATGCATGCAAATTCAAATTTTTCCAGATAATAAACAATACTAATTTTTTCTTTATCCGCATCAAGGACTAATTTTATTGTTTCAACATCAAAAATAAACCTGTCCGTTTTTTTTTCTTCTCAATTTAATCAACTATATAATTATTTGTTACATAACTTCAAGTCAATCAGATTTATCACAAGATAAACGTACGTATAACCAACTATTCACTTAGAACAGGGAAAAAAAAGAGTAAATAAAGTTGGTTTATATAAACTTGTTGAATACCTCTGATATCTCAACTGTCTATAATATACATACCTCAACTCGGGCCACTACAAAATAATTACATTCCTATAGTACATTCTAACCAGTAATTTGGCTTGAGGATGTTAGTTTTAAACTTTGTTTTTCTTCTTCTTTTTCCAGTTTTTTTATTCTCTTATTCTTTTTTTCTTCGTCTTGTTATTAATAAACAGAATGCGAGTTGCAGAATAGAACAGAACAGCGGAGTTGTAATTTTTAACTGGACTGAAGTTGGCTGTCAGTTTTTGTCGTAGAGCAAAAGATATTTTTATCGGTAACAATTTTTTTTTTTTAATAATAGTTTAATGGATTTTATAATTTGTTATAGTTTGTAGAACAAATTAAAAATAATTAGAAATATGACTTATTTATTCTTTCAGTTTATTCACGTCATCATTTTAGACAAATCATAAAAAGTAAATTATATCTCAAATTAATTGTTTAATTCTAAAAGTACTTACATTTCTAGAAGTAATAATATATAATGATGAATAATATTTTAGACTGATTTTGTTTACAAATAAATATGTAAAAATTTGTGCAATGTAAATATTAGTGTTATCAAAATATTAACTTAATATTAAATGTTAAGTTGAAATAAAAATATTGAAAATCTATAATTTCTGTTTATTCACATACAAATGTATTTACAGACATAATAGCAAGGCTATATGTAGAAATAACCTTAAATATTTATTTTTATAATTAAGGCCCAGTATCATAAACGGTAATTTATTAAATTTACTTAATAAGTATTTACTCTATAGATTTTCGTATTAAAATGAAGGAATAATTTTAATATAATAATATTAAAAAATAGTTATTATTATTGATAATAATAAACTGATAGTAAATTGTTACAATAATAGGAGTATTTGTTTTTAAGGTTATTAAGTGGAAAAATAAAACTTACTTGTGCAGTAAATTTATTTATCGTTTATGAAACCAAAACTAAATGTATTTAATGTACATAATAAAAAATTGATTATGAACATCATACTTGTAATTAAACTTTATTAACAATAAAATATGTTTTTATACAATCACAGATAGTCATTCTGTATAAAAAAAGTTTTATTTATAAAAAGAAGTTGTACAAAAAAGTATAGTACATATTATTATTATTATTATTATTACATACAATTACGCATTTTTTTTCGTACAGAAAATGTGCTTTTTAATTCGTGTAATATAAATGCTAATATTCTGTTAAATGGATTTAACAAAAATATTTTCTGCCACTTTGTAACTAGATGTAAACAATGAGATTCTGTTGCATTATAGTATATTATTCAACAAGCATGTTATGATGGCTATAACATGCAAGTAGAACCTTATACTTTTTTTTACTATACAATAGAAAAGCAAGATTTTTGGGTGTAACGTTAATGACATTTCAAAATTGTTTTAATTTGACAATATTCTATCGCCTTTTTACAAGTTATTTATCTGTGTAGATAAAGTTTTAAAAAGTTTTGATTTCATAACTCACGATTGTAAATTATGAACAGTTAATAACTATGAAAAATTGATAACTAAATAATTTTTAGTATATTTTTCAAAAAAATTTAATACTCATATTTTTTACAATTCTTATAACATGTTAGAAGTGTTATATTTCATGTAGCACACAAATTTTTCTTATTTAAATCGTAAATACATATAATTAAAATAAACAGTTATAGAAATAATGTTCGCACCTCTGCATTTTCTGTTACAAAGGCAATTGAAACATATAATAACACTTAATCACTCAATTGTTTTCCATGTGGTATTGCACACGATTTATATTCGGTACAATGTTTCAATCCAACGCCAACTTTACTTGATTTACCACTAAAACAAAAACAACAACAAGAGAAAAAAAGAAACGAAGAGACAAAACACAAACGCCAATGCAAAACACTCCAACCAAACAATTGACATCCGCTTGTTAAACGAATTGCAAAGATACTATTATTCGTATTATTCGCCTTTGTAACCTTATAGGAGGGCCAAGTACGTAATAGTTACTCTAGTACTGTGAGCACTTAATAAGTGGCCATTATGGAAATGAGAGGTCAGCCAATCGTTTGAATTGTAAATGAAAACTTTTAGAAACAAGATACGAGAGAATATGCGATCGACAAAGTCGACACCTACAGTTCCAAACAGAATTGTTTAAAACTAATATTGCTTACGATTAAGCGTTTTCTATCTATATATTTATTTTGTATATTTTGTTTACTATAATTTGCAAGATGACACAATATGAAAGATAATCTATTTATTTAAGAAGATTATAATACTTAATGAATTTCCGGTATCTTAGTAGTCAATAAATATATATATATATATATATATATATATATATATATATATATATATATTTACGTGGGGTATGTGGTGTAACTAGGAGAGATCGGGTGCGAAATAGACTAGTGAATGATGAGTGTGAAATTGAAAAGAATGTTGTAGCAAAAGTTGGTGTTAGTCACTTAAGATGGTTCGGCCATGTTGAGCGAATGTCTAATGAACGTTTGGTTAAAAAGATGTATTTGAATGATTTTGATGGTATTCGTTTGCGTGGACGTCCGATGAGTAGCTGGAGTGGTATGATTGAGAGTGTTTGGCGTGAGCGAAAGTTTCCAAGTAGTAGGAATAGAAGAGCATGTATGAGAAGAATTATGAATGTGGATGAAGCGAAAGTTGCTTGTTTGGATAGGAATGTTTGGAGGCGACTGATTTCGGAATGATGAAAAGAGTTTGTGCCACACTCTTTTGGGTACATAGTGTGATAGTGTATGTATGTATGTATGTATGTAAATATACCTTCGCACAGTATTCCGCAGTAAAATCTATTTATTCAAATAATAAAATACATAAACTTTAATGTAATATATTTTAAAGTGGGCAATATATAATAAAACACAATAGTACAACCGCAGTTAATATAGTAACAATATGCGACAGATATGCTTCCGGATAAATAGATGCGGTCATTAAATATTCAATTCATGGTTGGTTTGACATTACTCTTAAAATAAAATTTCCCCAACACAGCCATCGACCAGCTAGTTTTGCTGGCAACCTAATAACAATAATTTTATTCGATAATGTCCGGTAACTTCCCATTAGTTTGTGATTCGTATACGCACACTGTATTAAACTTAAAAGTTTAAATTAAATAACAATTAACTGTAAAATAAACTTTCTAAGTTAACGGTTTTTTTTTTCTTTATATAGTTACAACAAATTTGTAATGTTCAATGGTTTGTATATAATTAAAGTTGAATTAAAAATATTTTTGCGATATTACTTATATAAGCTTTCATGTTAAATTTATATTAAATGACTGAATGTATGTCGTGTTTATTCTGCTTCGATAATTATTGCTAGAATTTATTTCAAAATGTTGTAAATTTTTTCAAATGTTTCTTTTTTTTGTTTAGTATGTCATTTAACGGAAGTAAAAAAAATCGTAAATGTCGTTATAAATTATTTTCAATGAATACAAAACTTGATAGTTTAATGAAAAAAAAATCTATAATGTTGTTTTTTATAATAGTTATAAAAAAATGAATATAAATAAACATATTATTTCACGTCCAATAACTTTTTCTTATTTATTTGCAGAAGTTGTTGACTTTAGCAATAAAAATCAATATAAATTTTTCTGATGTTGCGAACAAAAAATATTTTGATTATTGATTTGAAACAAATACAAATTTCAAAAAAATTATTTAAATATAAAAAAGTCATAGTACTACAATAAACAGTTTTTTTAATAAATCCCAGATAAAATTTGCATAACCATCTTCGGCGTCATTTTATTTAATGACCCTTTAATATTTTTGGACGAAAAAAATTGTAAAATGTAGCTAAAAGATTGACGAATGAAACGATATGAGCATTGTATCACTTATTTTTTTATTTCACCTCAAAAAAAAATGTTGAAAATGAGGTAAAAATCGGACCTTTAGACCGAAAAACTCCCTTAAATTTTTACAGTTACTGTATATAATGCACAGAAATAAAATACAAAAACTATTTTATTTTATTTGAATTAGATGACTAGGTTATAGATATTTTCTTATTTAATTAAATGATATTTTCAATATTTCGAAAATTTCTCAATGCTATTTTTGGTCCGATAAAGACCAGCGTTTAGTTTCGTCGAACCGTCGTTATTATAAAATAATTAAACAGAATCTAATCCAAAAACAGTTATTATTCTAATACAATGAGTTCTGCAAAATATTTTACTATGTTAATATAGAAACTTTCAATACTCTTAAAATTATTATTATTATTATCTGAACCACATACTTACAATAATTATCGATAAAATTAAAACAATAATGATCAGATTGTTAATAAACAAAGAAATTTCAATGTAAAATTTAATTATAATAAATTTCGTAATAACTCTAGCATGGAGGTCAATTCAATAACTAACGTATAGGGCAGAAAGACGATATAAAGATAAAAATATATATCAGAATAAACGTGGATGATTTTCCGAGATCTAGATAAGAAGATTATCCCGTGGGTAAATAAAAAAGCCGAATAACTGCGTTTTTGTCGAGATCAAGTATTGTTTCAGTATTTTTTGGATAGACTTTATAATAGATGGTTCAGTTGGATAAGATGCATTGTGAACCTTTTTTTTTTACTTATACACTACATAGAAAACCTATTGGTGTATTAGTTTATATCTAAGATGCTCCGTGTCGCCTTAGCAGAATCCCGTTAGAAGTAAATTAAGATACAGAGTCTTTTGTTTTTATTGAAGAGCACAATGTTGTATACAAATTTAATAAAACAAAATGTATATTTATGAGAGGAATTATGAATGTGGATGAAGCTAAAGTTGCTTGTCTGCATAGGGATGTTTGGAAGAAACTGATTTCGAAATAGTAAAAAGAGTTTGTGCCACACTCTTTTGGGTATTTGGCGTGATTGCGTATGTATGTAATATTTATCACTTGCAAAATTTAAGGTGAGTGTTCAGCTGAATTAAATAATTTTAAAGAGATTTTAATAAAAATTATTCTTATACACAAATTGAAACCGTATTTTTTATTAGACAAAATGTATAAAATATTGTTTTAAAATGTACAAATATTTGTTTCGATAATATGACAAATATGAATTAATAATTTCATTGAATGATATAAACATTTAGATTATAAACAGTTTCACTTTTTCTGTAAAATAGAATAGATTTTAATCTATCGATATTTAAAATTCTTTAAAATGAATTCTAATTATGTATAAATTATTATCAGTAGGTGTTAGTCACAAATACACAACTAACAATCTAACCTAAGAAGAAAAAAGAAATCATGGCAATAATGTCTTTCATTTAATTTACAAACATTGTGCTATGGAGAAAGACTATATAGGTATATAAGAAGAAGACGTAAGTGGTATTCAGAAAAGTTGAAAATAACGAAGTGCGGGTCGTAACGGAAATTTGACACTGTCCCATTACCGAATACCTACATTTAAGAAAGTCACAATCGGAGATTCGAACACGGAGAATAATAAGAAAAAGCAGTGAAAGCGAGCCAACATTTATCGAAACACATTACGCTTTGTGCTATATTGTGTTTCAAATTTTCTAGAAATAGTCATCCACACCTTATATTTTATTTCTGTAATTTTTTTATCTAATTAATACAATAATATTATTTTAAATTTTTTAAAACGTTTTTATTAACTTGCGTCTTTGTCTGTCTGTTTGTTTGCCCGTTCTGTACAAATTTTGCAATCGATCTTAAGCTAACTTGAAGCTAGAAACTTGAAACTTTAAACATAGCTCAGTACTAGATGACAATGCAATATTAATTAATAATATTAGAAATAATAATTTTTAGCTTGTACCATATTCACGAATTTCGTACATACGTGTATTTAGCAAATATTTTATTTTTCAAAATACAGTAACGACAAAAAAACAACTACAAAAAATACAGATCACACACACAAGACTAAGAGGCAGAAAATAATTATTTAAACGAAAAAATTAATATAACACGTCTTTAAAACGGACTAAAAAGTATAAAATAATTTCTCCTAGCCCCATACAGATTGTCCTGAAAATTTGTGATTGTGAATTTTTAATAACTATGAGAATAATTTAAAAAGAAAAAAGTAGGGCGCATGCAATAGATAATAGTAAAGAGTGTAGGAAGTATTTGTCGTTTTATCCTAAAACAGTTTTTATATTATATTAAATATAAAATATTTTTTCGTAAACTATCAAAATCTCTACATTTTATTTTACTATTTTTGTGTGTTCAATATTTGTTTATGATACTCATAATAGTAAAAATCGTAAAAAAAAAAGTATCGTAATATGTTATTATTTTACTCTGACACTATACAAATACGTCACAATTTTTTTATCAGATTTTTGTTTTAATTTTTATTTAAATTAATTCTAATTACAGACAATTGTAGAAAAATATTTGTATTTACTCTCACATTTCAAACACAAACAGTTTTTAGTTAAAATAAATATTTTTACTCAATATTATAAATTTCTTTTTAATGCACAAATAGTATATGCAATTCACGTTAATATTTTAAATTATTATTTTCTATTATAATTAATGTTCTCATATTAGTTTTCATTAAAACATAATTTAAAAGTAAATAATTATACATAGGTATATATTTTTAACATGATATATGTAGTTGTCAAATGCTTTTGTCAGACGTTTTATATGTGATATGAGTTTAAATAGAAAAGAAAAAAAAACAAATCAATAGGAAAATTCATACACAAAAAATGTTAGATATTCTTTCTATGAATTGTTTTAAAATAATAGTATAAAATTCATTTATATTCTTGATGCTTTCAAAAATAATAAATTACTTTTTTTAATATCAAGTGTTGAATAATAAAAATAATTTATTACATAGAAAACATTGTATTGTTTTATTTTCAAAAAAATAATAACCAGTGTTATTGATATAAATAAATAATAAATAAAATATTGATTGCATTAGATATTTAAAATTATTGAATATACACTATGCAGCATAAATTTAGCGCATATATAATTTTACAATTTTATATTCATTTGTTATCAAACTTGTCAAATATAAAACAAAATATTTCAAATAAAAATATTTTTTGATTCTGAAATAAAATTTTGTCACAGTAAATTTTGTCGAATGCTATAATTAGCATTCTTAGCAACTGTGCATGACAAATATTTTATATAACGACAAAATATGTATTTTAATGACAAAAAAACTACACAAGAGAATATTTATTTTAATGGCAAAAATAGAATAAAAAAATTAAATAGAATGAACAACATAATTAATTGTTGGATTTACATTTTAAAGCTTTTTGTTTTGAATAGTTAATAAAGTATTTGTTTTGAGCTAAACTTACTGCGTTTGTAAATGTCATTTGCAACACACTATAGCATGGTCGGTTTTGTTAAAACACGGCATCCAATTTACATATTTTAGTGATTTGAGGTGGTTGAAGCCATCAATTCAAATAAAACTTTAAGAACCGGATTCTCATCTCATTAGAGATGTTTTAAATTTTACTCGAAACTTAGAGAATTATTAATTGTTACGAATTGTAAACTAAAGCCCCAGCCGCATAAGCGGTTTCTTTTTTACCTCGAAACGATATTTTTATTTGATCTACACTACGATCAAATTGATGTCAACGCTTGTTCACTATAAAGATTTTATAACGAAGCAATTATTTTGCAGTGTAAATTTGTCGATGGCGTTATTTTATTTTCTGATTAAAATATCTTAGTTTTGCTGCAATTTAAAATAAACTTTTAATAAAATTACTTCTCGCATATTTAAAAATGGTTCAATCAAAATTGTAAAGATTAGTATACAAAATAATAATTTTAAGTAACGTAATTATAAATGCAAATAAGTGATATTAACGGATTATTATATTAAACGAAAAGTTTCTTACAATTATCTTTTTAATAACTTAAATTATTTTAAATTTTATATTTTAATATTATGAGTTATTAACAATAACGAAAAATGAACAGTAATTTAAGTTTACATAAAAGTAATTATATTTTTTTATTAACAGAATTATCAATATATATTCTCAAATATGATTAAGAAATAAATGTAATATTAGTAATACGATTCCAAGTAAAATTAATTTATTAATTACTACGTAACATGAAAACATTGCGCAATATAAGATAATTACATAAATGGACTATAAAGTCCTGCTTTTAATATCCACCTGCTGATATCTACAGGATGTTCAAATAGAACAACTTTTTTAGTATTAATTTATTTATTAATTATTATTACTTCAATCACCTGTAAATATTTATTTATTCATAAAACTTCAATTCATAAACTGATTATAGGAAGTTAATGACATATTTATTATTTAATTTATAAAATCATTTACATTTTTTTTTCTGTTTAAACACTGGAACATCCGGTATAAACACAGTCGGCTACTACTATTATCATGCGTAATATTAAATAATGTCTCGAGTTCTTCTGATTTTTAATGCTTACTTTTATGGTTTAATGTTTGTGTTAATCAAATATTACATGGGGCCAACCAACAGTTTGGAACTGTGAGCGACACGGAACCATGGGGCTTACGTGGTTGTACCCATAGGGACCCTAGCACCTTGAACATTTTATTACATATTACTGACATAAATTTATAAATTGATATGTTTTTCATAGTGGTCCTGAAATGACATGAAATTTTTATGTTGCTTTTTGTATAATGACTATATCAGTAATTTTCAAGTTTGTTTTACAAGATTTTTAATTTTATATTAGTATAGTTTATTCATACATACAAGACTGTATCACATAGTGAATAAAATAATTCTAAACATTAAAGAAATTAGCCAAAAACTAAAACATAAAGAAAAAATGAGATTTTTACCTGGCGTATGTAATGCATATGTAGTACATATTTTGTGTAAATATTTTAAGTGTAATTTATTCTTTTGAAAATACATCCTTTATGTAAATTTAGGGGTGAATTAAATAAGCGCATATAACTTTTTTTGTAATCATTACATAAGCGCATCAAAATATATTGAATAAGCGCATCATGATTATATAGATTAAACAAACTAATCTAAGTTAACCTAATATTTTTATGCGGTTATTCAATGTTTTCAAATGCGCTTATTCAATATTTATTTTCTGCGCTTATCTAATGTTTTGGGTACCCAAAATGCGCTTTTACCACTCACCTAAATTTAGAAATGTATGTAATTATACCAATGATAATATTACAGAACTAAACAAATTTTACCTATTTATAGAAAATTTTTCACAACAAATTTACTAAAGTTCTGTATATTTACTAAAAGAGACTTTACTGAAAACTGTAATATTCCATATATATATATATATATATATATATATATATGTATTTTTCCATTCCGTTGGTAATATCATGTTACATAATGTTGATATTATATATTTTTAAACAATTATGCAAAATTACAGCAGTTGAGTAATTATACACGGAGAAAAGGCATTCTTTGAAGTAAAGAAAATCATTTTCATTCCAATAAATATTTTTTTTAATAGTGGTAAATAAATTTGATTTAAAGATATTTATTTATTACTAACAAATAATTATTTTACAATAAGGAGCTTGTATATTTACTCTAAATAAATTTATTTAAAATAAAAAAAAAATATTATTGAAATTTATTTATTAATATCAAAGAAACGTTTTTCTCCGTGTACTTAGAAATACTGAGCATCATAGTGTGTCCTGGTTTGTAGTTAAAATTACATGATTTTTTTTAGAGTGTATAGTAAATTATAAACGCGTATCATGAAACTATCAACATAATATGTTACTCTTTTTTAATAATAATTCCTCTATTAGAAAATATTTTGTTTAAGTGCGTTGTATTTCTTTATATTTGTGGTTCGACTGATTAAATTTCAAATATCTTATAGAAAACGATTATTTCTACTTACACGCTAAATATTGAAACGTTTAGAAAACCAAACTTCAAGCTGTAATATAAACGATTATTATTTGGAAGCATAATTTCAAATGATTTAATTATTTAACAAACAACTATAATAGCGATTTACGTCTTTCATCGCAATTAACACAATAATATTTAGCATTTATTCATGATATAAAAGGAACTATTTTTACCATTAGCTTTGAATTTTTTAACGAACAATGTACTCGTAGATTTTATTATTAGCGACTAGTGAGAATTAAACTCTATATATTACCAACTGTTATTATTTAATTTTGTTAACCTAGTTTTTTTTTTCTATTTTCACCTGTATATGTGCAAACTGCGCATTCATATTACGTTTACTATAGAAAAATAGTCGCGCGGCAATTGTTTTTTGTGATTTATCGCGGTTGCATGGCTTACTATTTATTCTACGTAGGTTTTCTATATATATATGAATGTACCTACTACAATTCATGTTAGTTTTGTGGTATTTTTCAAATTGTTGTCGCACAATAGTACGCCCGCCCGGTCATACAGTCAGATTTACAATGAAGTATTTTTTGGTATTTTAATTTATTGTGGCTTATTAATCAATTTGTATATTATTTCTATATACGTATGTCTCTATAAAATACGGTTTAAGAATTAAATTGTAAATTGTATGTTTCCTTTTTCAGTAATAGTATGTTGAAAGAATTATTATTGACTATTTTGGTATTATTTGTAAATGTAATTTATTTCTAAATTTGACAGTTTAATTACTAAAGAAATTTGTTAAATATTTTTTACGTACTTTATTTTTAAATTATGTTCAGAGTAAAATCAATAATTGCACAATACATATTTGTCTTTAAAATAAATGATATTTAAAAACACATGAGTAATTTATAATATTGATAATAATATAAATATATAGTAAATATTTGCTTAAATCTTAAATAAAAATTATATATATAAAAACATAATATAAATTTAAAATTTAAAAATATTATTTATGAAATAAACAAAATAAATTTTGTATTTCATCTAAATATCATAATATTTCTGTTTTACCACTTAGAAAAAAATTACAAAATTTCAGAAAACACGATGAGTTATTACTTTCCATATTTTATGTAGGTATGTACTGATATTTATTTATCTTAGCGAAAAATAACAAAATTTGACATTTTATTTACATAATATTAGTCTTTTCATTTATTATATATTAATTTTATTATTTTGTTTATATTCGTATAGTCTTATGTATTCATTTATCTTCGATATACATCTAACGATTTTTGTAAGTTAAATGTGTAGAAAAATAGAAAGAAAAACACATAATTTCAAAGTATATATGAAAGAAAGTTTCTTTTCTTTCGCACATCGGACATACAAAAATCATAATACATGAACAGAAAGTTACGATCTTACTATGTGCATATAAAATTTCAATATTTTTTTTTCGTTTATTTTTATTATATTATAGATAATAATAAAAAAAATATATTTTAAACATTCATATGTCAGACAACTCTATATGATAAAATATATGTAATATGTGGTATATATTTATGTGGGTGTGTAAATAGCAATTAAATTTTATTTTGCATTCATACATTAGTTTAAAAAACGATGACGCATAACCATTGTAAAAGTTATAAATTAAAAATATATTATTTTATTTTCAAATATTTAACAACAGCAACTTTTGATATAAATTACAATAAATATTATTTTATTTCAGTGAATAAATTCTATTTATTCAGCATTTATAACGTTAACAACTCCTAATTACTTACATAATCTACATAAAATCATATGGATTAAAAATGAAAAAAAAAAGCAGAAAGAAAAATAATTGCTTAAAGCAAATCTGTGCTTATTGAAATCGTACGCTGTACTATAAACGAATATCAAATTAGAGCAAAAAAAGGCACAATGAAAAGCCATTCACAATTACGATAATTAAAACTTTTATATCCGTGAGTGAAGTGAATAGTGTTCAATGCCCACATGGAAACATTCCTACCCATTTTAAATCAGTTAGAAAAGTTTTTCGTCATTCAGTTTGACCATGCCCAGCCGTTATTCACCACCTCTTAAACTAAATCTCATACTTTTTTTAAAAAAATCACAGTATAAATTTAATTCAACGTAAATGTATTAAAATTAGAGATCTTTAAATCGCTCATTAAATTAAAAAATTTGAATTATTTATTTTTTGCTGATGATAATGACTTATTTAGTTATTATTTTTAATTAAATTTGTAGTTTACAAAATGTATTATAATTTTTATGAATGTAGCGGCAACGTTGCAATAGCGTTGCTACGGTAATTTGGTGGTTAGGGACAGTGATGTTTGAATGTTTTATTATTATTTTTAAAATGTTTTGTCAGTAAATAAATATTTTTTCTCATATTGGTTTTAAGTTAAATTTTTGTAATATAAAGTGAGTACCCTTTAATTGGTGACCCCGACAGAAAGAATATTTGAGGCGTTAACACAAAATACAAAAATTACGTTTATTTTGTAGAGTGCAATTACAACCAACAATGTACGACAGCATATCACCCTGCGGCCAACGGCATGGTTAAACGACTCCATCGTCAGCTGAAGGCCGCCATCATATGTCACAACGCAGAGACATGGACTGACGTTCTTCCGTTGGTTCTTCTCGGCATCAGAGCGGCATTCAAAGACGACCTCAACGCCACCGCTGCCGAAATGGTTTATGGCGCCCCACTACGACTACCCGGTGAATTCTTGGAACAAAAACGTTATTCCAGTAACATCAACTTTGTTAGAAAGCTACGCGAAGGCATGAATGCGCAAATCGTTTATATTCCGGAATCCAAGTTGGTGTATTATCTCTTAGAAAAGGATATATATCCGGAAAAATCAGAGGTTCGGGTGGAATTTCCACATTGGTTTGCATACGAAAATTTTGACTTGACGACAAATTGTTGTCCCTCTGAGGAAGATTATTTCTTGAGACAGCATCGGAATATTTATATGGACGTAAAGGTGTATGAAATACATACTCATCATTTTCTGTATAAGTATTGTTTTCATATTCAGAAAGATTCATATTTTGAGTAGAAAGATAGTTCACATCCAGATCTCCATAATTAGCATCTGACATATTTTACCCATAGCACAGATTTTCATTATCTTTTATAGAAAAACTAGCTTCTTCATCAGTGAAACTAAAATTAAAATAATGAGTAGTTGCGTTAACGTCGCAGTTATCGTAATTTTGTGAGAATTGACGAGAAGAACCAGAAGATGCAGTTCTTGGATTTGATCTCTGACGCTGATTAATCATTGACCGAGCAATTTTAGGAGTAACAAATTTTACATTTCCCTTATCATTTGATAGGGATAATTGAGAAGAACCTGCTACGTAAGACGGTGGTACTGTAACACTGTTGCTATGTCTTGACGAACGTTGAGGCGAATTATATGTATGACTTGGGTTGTGTTTTGGAAGTGCAAATTTGCTTAATGAAGATGGATACGGAGGAGTTCAGAATTTATCACTAGAACGCCTTGATCCTCGCCACTTTGGTATTTCATCCGTAGTTGTACTTGAATCAGGAACTACTTAAGCTGAAGCGGTTTTTGAATGTATTTTATTTAATTTCTTTTTCGGCATAATGAAATTTACTATACTTTTTACTATCAACACTGATTTTATATGAAATCCTTATTAAAATCGAAAAAAATAATAATTTTTCAACTAAAACAGTAAAATTGTGACAGATGTTAAAATAATTAAATTAATTTTTGTTGAAAAATTAATAAATTAATTAATTAATTAATTAATTAATTAATAAATTAATTAATAAATTAATTCTTTTAACAACTGACTTTATCTCTACTATGCTTTATCATCTCCAAAATTTAATTTGTAATTTCCCAATTCATATTTAATTGCAATAAACTAAAATGTAAAAAAATTATAAAATAATGAGTAGTTGCGTTAACGTCGCAGTTATCGTAATTTTGTGAGAATTGACGAGAAAAACCAGAAGATGCAGTTCTTGGATTTGATCTCTGACGCTGATTAATCATTGACCGGGCAATTTTAGGAGTAACAAATTTTACATTTCCCTTATCATTTGATAGGAATAATTGAGAAAAACCTGCTACGTAAGACAGTGGTACTGTAACACTGTTGCTATGTCTTGACGAACGTTGAGGCGAATTATATGTATGACTTGGGTTGTGTTTTGGAAGTGCAAATTCGCTTAATGAAGATGGATACGGAGGAGTCCAGAATTTATTACTTGAACGCCTTGATCCTCGCCACTTTGGTATTTCATCCGTAGTTGTACTTGAATCAGGAACTACTTGAGCTGAAGCGGTTTTGAATGTATTTTATATAATTTCTTTTTCGGCATAATGAAATTTACTATACTTTTTACCATCAACACTGATTTTATATGAAATCCTTATTAAAATCGAAAAAAATAATAATTTTTTAACTAAAACAGTAAAATTGTGACAGATTTTAAAACAATTGAATTAATTTTTGTTGAAAAATAATAATTTTTCAACTAAAACAGTAAAATTGTGACAGATGTTAAAACAATTGAATTAATTTTTGTTGAAAAATTAATATTTTTTTCGATTTTAATAAGGATTTCATATAAAATCAGTGTTGATAGTAAAAAGTATAGTAAATTTCATTATGCCGAAAAAGAAATTAAATAAAATACATTCAAAAACCGCTTCAGCTCAAGTAGTTCCTGATTCAAGTACAACTACGGATTAAATACCAAAGTGGCGTGGATCAAGACGTTCTAGTGATAAATTCTGGACTCCTCCGTATCCATCTTCATTAAGCGAATTTGCACTTCCAAAACACAACCCAAGTCATACATATAATTCGCCTCAACGTTCGTCAAGACATAGCAACAGTGTTACAGTACCACCGTTTTACGTAGCAGGTTTTTCTCAATTATCCCTATCAAATGATAAGGGAAATGTAAAATTTGTTACTCCTAAAATTGCTCGGTCAATGATTAATCAGCGTCAGAGATCAAATCCACGAACTACATCTTCTGGTTCTTCTCGTCAATTCTCACAAAATTACGATAACTGATTATTGTATTTTTCGACTCACCGTTTAATTCTAGTCTTATGATAATTCCATTGTGTTAATACTAATATTAGTTAATATCTGGAATATTTAAAATTTAAATAAAATTAGACACGTCTGCTAATATGGAAAATACAATAAATCTTTTTGAGAAGCTATAATAAGATTTTTAAAAAATATAAAAAAATATGTCTGTTTGCTGCCATGTAATTTTTCATAATTTAAGATTTCAATTAATAATTGTTTAATTTAATTATTACATCATATCTAATATTACTAATGAAATAAATTACATTTTCAAGAAAATGTACAAAAAATATATTTTTACTCAAGTACTAAAATCTGTTGAAAATCAAAATCATCAATAAATTACAAATTATTTTACGTAATTTTATATTTTTTTCTAACAGTATAAGATAAAATGGAGATAAAATCAGATCACATTAATTAATATAAAAGCTTCATTCATGTAAAAATTTGATACACTTGAAGGAATTATTTACTTAAAAATATTTTAAATCATTTAATGACCAGCACTTGATAAAACAGTTTAAAAAATTAATTAAAAATAAAAATAACAATGACGGTTACTATTTATTAAAACACACTTGGTTAGTAGTTTCAGAAAAATATTTAATTTACATCATTTATAAAAACAATTTATTTATCCAAAAAATTTGTAAATTAAAGTTTATAAAATTATTCCATTTTAGAATTTTGAATTAATTCTGTTTTAGTAAAGAATTAAAATTCTAAATTTAACTGTTTTTTAATTAATAAATTAATTCTCTTAACAACTGACTTTATCTCTACTATGCTTCATCATCTCCAAAATTTAATTTGTAATTTCCCAATTCATATTTAATTGCAATAAACTAAAATGTAAAAAACATTATAAAGTTTGATCATTTATATAGTATGTTGAAAAAAGTATGAAATGCAGAATGATAAGATTTCAATTTCTATTGTTGGATTTTACTGGGTTGGGAGGTAATTGAGCATTGTGTATGGTCATAAAACTCAATTTCAAAAAAAAAAAAAAAACATTTGGAACAAATGCAATTAGACTACCAAATGTGTTGTAAGAATGAATAATATACCAATTGATGTCATATTAACTATCGAAAACATTACCCGACAAAGTAAATTTTATTTATCTATGTAATGTAATTTGTAAAAATGTAAAATAAAACAAAACTGATATTACAATTGTTTTTAGGTGTTTTAGTTCATTTGTTTAGTCCCTGCTCTTATGACAGTTACGTTGTCTTAAAAGCGATATTAGTTAAAACCAATTTTAAAACAAAGCTTGTAATACGGGCCATTATGTTATTCCAAAAATTCATGTAATAATTGTTACTCATAAAAATTAAGTTTATGACATAATTAAGTGCCGTAATTCATCCATGTAAATGATAATCATTACATGCAAGTTGAATACTATACTGTATTTTCTAGACAATAATAAAACGTGTCACTTGTCATTGGTTAGTAAATTCTAAGACTGTTTATCGATGTAAAATAATTTTTTTTATGCTAATTACAATATTTCATTTGAAATATTCAAGCCTTTAGCATGGCAACGCATATCATTTTTGGCTAATCAGAATGTTACATTTGCAATATCTTATCTGTCAAAGTTTGTCATAGAGCTAATAAACATACATACATACCTAATCACGCCATGTACCCAAAAGAATGTAGCACAAACTCTTTCCACTATCCCTATTCAGACAAGCAACTTTAGCTTCATTCATATTCATAATTTTTCTTATAAATGTTTTTTTTTTCTATTACTTGGAAACTTTGTCTCACGCAAAACACTTTCAATCATACTACACCAGCTACTCATCGAACGTACGTAAACGTATATCTTCAAAATCATTCATATACATTTTTTTTAATCAAACTAATAAACTATGCTATATTATTATTTTGTCTTGGACAATTGTTGGTTAAATCTAAAATTACAAGTGAATAGGTAAGTACAGAAAGAGATAGAGAGCGAAATAGACTGAGTATGGGCATGACATAGCTCGTGTTGTGTGAGAACTAGGAAATATTAGCAATTATAATTCAGCTGTCTGGTTGGTGTGTAGAATCTGCAATTATTATTAATAGAGCACACATCAACGAAGGTTTGCGGAACGTTTAAGATAATATTACTATTATATGTTTGTATAATACATGATTCTAACCCGTCGTTATACTATAGCATAGCCGTATGAACGTATAACATATAATAGTAAAGTCGAGTGTACGTTACGTTATGTTATATTTAAGTGACTAACGGATCTCCATAGTCTGGACGTATTCAGGACGTTGCGATATCATAACATGGATATTTTGCATGTAATGTGTGCAAAATTGACGAGTAATTGAGCGCATTTTTTCTCCCAGTTAAAATGTTAATTGCTAAATTTGTTTACGATCTGTTAAGTCTAAGGATTGGTTGTATAAAATGTTGATAATTAAATCAATGTGTTAACTAGGCAATTGGATTCTCAACACCCCAATCATTGGTCAGTTGACAAGTTAACAATATTACTAACTTACAAAGCGTTTAGCAAAGTTTTATACAACCAATCTTAAATAGTTTTATTTTTGAATTTAGCAAAGCATGTACAATCGAATTAATAGTTTTATATAATTTTATGTATTTAAATATAATAAATTATTAAATTAATTAAAAGTTACTTAGATGTATGGTTATTCTTGAATAATGAATGTGTCTAACCCCAAACACTTAGTATATTGTTATTTATTTTTCTATAACTTCTAAGTAATTTCCTAACAAACTTTATATACTTAAAAACCAAATAAGAGAATATCAACCAAGTACTTAACGTATTTCAATTTTGCCGTACATAATTAACAATGTTTATCTTACTAAGAATACTTAAAACCGTACGAGAACGATCCACAGCCACATCTTAAACTTTGATTTTGTGACTAGATGTTTTATTGATCTTGGACTCTAGTTCAAGTTGGTACCTAACAAAATTCATTACTTTTCGTTTTCAATCTTAAAATACCTCTAAACATTTAACGAAACGTTGAACAGTTGCTACTGCTGCTCTAAACTTCAAAAGAGTTTTCTTATAATTATAAGAAGAAGCTTTAATTTGTAGAAGTGAGATGACAGGTTTATTCGTTAAAGTGTGTTGTTGTTTATGATATTGTTAAGATAGAGTTTATCAGTAAATGTTGTTTGATGAAGAAAACTAGATATTTACTAAAACTGAACTAGTTAGAATGTAAAAACATCTATATTAAATTGTGTTACAGATACTAGAATATTAATATAATTACTAATTTTTTTTTTAGTCACATTTTTTTAATAAGACATGGTTTTAAAATACATATAAAAAAATTTTTAGATCATTTTTCTAAACGTTATTTGAAACAATTTGATTTTAAGTAATTTGTATATACAAACATATCATCTAATTTAATAGACAAATTATTTTAAATTTAGTTAATAAAATTTAGTATTTCCAAATTTTGAAATTAATTTGTTTTTGGAATAATTTTAAAATTAGCCAATGAAATATTGTCATTTATTTTGAAGACACATTTTTGGTCGAAGAATAAATAAAAATGAGAATTACTGACAATGAGTCAAATTTTTGAATTTAATGACATAACTATTTAATTTTCTTCTGCGTGCACATCTAGTTTTCTGAAATTTTTTGTATAAATATTTGGTGCCAAAAAGAAATTTAAAGATATGTAAGTTTAACTATTTTTCTATTTGTTTATATAATGCTTCAGTTGGTTTTTATTACGTGACATTGGACGTTCGCCAAAACACTTATTTCCACAATACCTAAAAATCAACATATCCGGTTAAATTTTAATTCTCCTCGAAAACCTCTTGATTTTATTTGTTGACCTTGGCCACGCGCCAAATACTCTAGCTGTCCCGCCATCTATCAAAACAAAACAGAAAAAAAGAAACAGAAACAAAACGAATCTCCATAAACCATCATCAGACAGGGCTATGAAGTAAAGAAAAACTGTTAAACTGTTAACAACCTTACATCCATTCTGATATTATTAATACGTTAGACAAAGTGAAGAGATCCAGCTCGACCAGCAAACCAAACCATCAAGATGGAAAACGACTATAACAGATGATAGAATGTTAATATTATGAAATGCAATTCCTAGTTTGAAATGATGCGCGCGCAGCATGCGGTCAGGCACACTAGAGAGTCTGCTTGATTTATAGTGCGCACTCGATGCGCGCTTGTTTTTCGAAAAACAATGGAACAGCGTTACGGTGTTGGAACAATGCGTTGTCCCTTTGGCTTGGTGCGTTATGTTTCTCCTATCGCGTGCAATTCGATGTTGTTTCTATGGTGTTTAGGTCGTTGCTCGGTGGCAACACCAACGCTTCGGATTGGAAGACACTTTCGTTTGAATTTAAACGTGAAAAATACGGAAAACAATGAATGGTTTGCGACGTAATAGGTGATTTTTGCATGATGTGTACTGTGCTTGTTTTATACGTGTACTTATTCCGTGTCCAGTCCAGTTCGTGGAACTACGCTATTTGATTTGAATAGTTTTGCTATTATACTGTAATTGGAATTTAAAATCCACTCTCTATTGTTACTTATTTGGTTATTTTAAATTAAAGTTAATTTAAATATGTATAATTATTGAATAGAAAATTAAAATATTTATTAAAATTTATATGTTTCTAAAAGTTTATCGTTTTTTTCAAACAAATAATGTCTATATTTAATTACTTTTAAATATTATATTGATTTTCTACCAGCTCGTGAACTGGACAAAATTTTGCCCAGTTCGTGAATTTGTTGACTATGAAAAATGTGGGGCGCTTACTACAGTATATAAGTTAGGCCTAAAAGATTAGTTCGTTATTGTTTAGTAAAAATGTTTTTATTTTATTTTTGACTATTTTAGTACACGCCTTAACTTTCAAAGATTATCGACAAAAGCAGGTTTTACGTGTAACAGTGGTACATTATGTTTAAAAGTATTAATTATTATAAGAGTCTAGCGAATACATAACAGTAAAAACTTCTAACACGATTGTACTTTGGGGCGTTTTCATTTTAGTGATTAGTTAATGCATGTTCTATTATTATCCATAATTTCTTTTGGTGAAGAACTTATCAACAAGGATGATATATTTTTGCCTGGTAATTAAAATTTGCGAAACAAAAATATTTTTTTGAAGTTCGTCACTTATTTTTTATGTAGAATAACATTTAAAAAATATAAAATTTTGTTATTTTTGCAAAACTAATTGAAATATTTATTTAATATGTGATATTAATCATATTTAACAAAGTTACTCGATATATTTAAATAAATTTAATATTTATAAAATTGAAAACAACCGAGAAAATTACCACCAAACATTTACTCTAAATACACATAACTTACCGTCTTCTTACCATACTACAACAACCAATAAAACTTTCCGATGATATAGTGATCAATTCGTTTCATTCATATAAAGTGTCTTAATTATGTCGCTCGCTGTACATACTTAATTCGAAAGTTAATGCGTTTAAGGTCTCGATTGACATATCAGCTGTCGGGGGTGGACAGCCGCGTACTAACGGACATTCTCGATAAACAAGAGAGGCATCGTTGTTGCTGTGTTCTGGGCCACAACTGACCATTACACGCAACGGACCGACGATGCACGATGAATATTTAAAATTTTAGGTTATCTAGAGAAGTTCATCGGGTGTATGTAGTTGTTTACTTTGTATTTGAAAAAACTATTTTTTTTTTTGGAAATTTAGATGTTTTATTTATTTATTTTTTAATAGGATTTTAAATTATAATAATATAAAAATTGCAGTATGTTTTATAATTAAATATTTCAAATAGTATTTTATAATTCAAACTACATAAATTTGTTTAGTCAGAAGATGTTGAGTAATCGTTCAGAAATTCACTGGCGTGAGAAATGAATAACATTACTTGTGATATATATATATATATATATATATATATATATATATATATATATATATGTAAAATACAAAATTTACGACTAGAATGTATTATAAAGGATTAAATTTCAATGGAAAAGTAGTAGTCAAAACGTTAGATGTTCGAATCAAACTCTCATTAAAGATTCTGTGGCAAGCTTTCGGTGATATTTTCCACTTTCTTTAGGACCCGAAATTTATTAATTAACTCAACACCAGTACAGAAATAATAATTACAATAAAATCAAATAACTTATTATAACTTACATGTTCTTTTTAGAAAATTGAATTTTCTAAAAAGAACATTTAATAATATAAATACACACTAAATTTTTAAAATTTCAAAATTTATTTTTATTTTTTATTTTTGCAATAAATAATTATATATTTTTTGTATTTTGTATCTAGCAGCGGCAGAAACATCATGTTACATAATTTTTTGGAATAACGTTACAGTAATATTTCCAGTATAAATTACCGGTAATTTAAACATCACTAATTTAAATTCACAAAATTCAACAGCATTTTATATAAAACCCATTACAGTCAAATTTAATACCTCATCAATCCCATAAACAAGCATACTGTGTCCAAATCGACTTGATTCGAAAATTAACACGCAACACAAGAAATCGAAATTGAAATTTTAAATTGAAATTGAAAACGCACCATCATTATTTTTTCTCCTCCGCCATGGGGCCGCCATCTTTTCCAGCTAATGAGGTAATTTGTATGTGCACATTGACTATGACTGTCGAAGACAAGCGGGTCTTAACCAAAACTTGGAATAACGCGTCCGTGGCCGCGTCTGGTACTGTGTAAAATGTCTATCTGTCCCGTTCTAGTTCGTAGTGTCGCGTCTGTATGTAAGTTTGTTGTTCGGTTTATTCAAATTGTTTGACCGTACACATCGAAATCCAATAAAGACGGGTTCGAAACAAGATGGGGGGCATGAGACGATGCTCCGACTACACGACATTTTGGCTCTTGTTGCATATTGATCAGACTAGACGGTCCCGAACGACGATATGTGACGATACTTTGATGACAAACATACGTTCTCAATCTTTTTCTCAGATTTTCCTAAACAATATTTTATATAGTTCTTGACTGATAATTTATAGTAATATTAGTCCAATAAATTATCACAATAAGTAACGAGTAACGAGTAACTTACCAGTATCGTTTACTATCTAAAAACCACGTCACAACTGTTAAACTGAAAATGTAACTTAACTATTTCTTAAAGCAGTAAAATATTAAATATTTATAAACTTTAATTTTTTAAATATTTATATGCTTAATGTATGATTTTTATTTGTAATTGCATAATATTGTAGCAAAGTAACCTAGCCAGGACCCGTCTGTTTACCACAAATGAATAACCTTGACCGCGCGACGCCTACCAGAAAGTTCTATATGTTTACGAATCGGGCCAGCTATGGAATATTCTACAGGCAACCAGAGTTGCTTTCTCGAAAACACGATGGCCATATAAAAACACAGCGAATGCTAAAGTCAAGACAGTTCTCACGCAAACCTTAAGCTTGAAACAAGTTCACTTCGAGTGCAACAGTTATATAAATAGTGAAATAAATATTTAGTGTTAGTTTGATTACTAGTGTTTAAGTTTATAACCATTTAGTTTATAGTTATATTCATACTTTTATATTCTTATATTTACATTCTATATTTAATCGTTTTAAATAATAAATATCTAGTTAATAAGTGCATATTTTGTTTTATTTAATTATCTCGTAAAAAGACGAACGAAACGCATTACAATTGGTGTCCGGTGTGAAGTGCGAGATAATTTTAGAAATAAATAATAACGTAGAATTAAAAACGCGTAAAATATTGTGAAAATGGCTACAAAACAAGTTAGTTTGAATGAGTTGAAAATTCAGCACCTGAAACAAGAACTCGAAGAACGTGAATTAAGCATAACAGGGGCTAAAATCATTCTACAAGAACGGCTTAGAAAAGCTATAGAAGATGCTGGCCAGAATCCTGAAACATATCTATTTGAAATACCAGCGGATATAAGCGCACTGATGAGAAAAATGGAAGAAAATTTAACAAAAAATATGACAGAGAAATTTCAAGAAAATTCTAGAAAAACAGAAGAAAATTTAACAGAGAAATTTGAAGAGAATTCTAGAAAAATGGAAGAAACTTCTAAAAATACAGTAGAACAATTAAAAACAGAAGTAAATCGTAACATAGAAGTTATTAAAAATAATATCTCTGAATTAGAAGATAAAATTAAAAATAATATCTCCGAGTTAGAAGGTAAAGTTAAAAATAACATCTCTGAATTAGAAGATCAAGTTAAAAATAATATTTCCGAGTTAAATAACAAAATACAAGTTGAAAATAATGAAATTAAATCTGATATATGCGCATTGGAAAATAGAATCAGAGCCGAAATGGAAAATAAAATCAGAACCGAGATGCAAAACCAGATTGAAGCAATTTCGAGTGCTACATCCGCCAGCGGTATTATGATGAAACAAGAAGCTGGTCAACCAAGTCCTGTCCCGAAACTACCAACTTACGATGGGAAATCGTCATGGGAAGAATACTTGGCACTGTTCGAGACGACAGCAATAGTCCACGGCTGGTCTGATTCAAGAAAGGCACAAGTATTGAGTTTGTCTCTACGTGAGGATGCACTACGTGTATTACAAAGTGTGCCGTTGAGAGACCGTACGGACTTTAGCCAACTAGTCGAGCAATTAGAGCTACGATACGGACATAAGCATGTAAAAGGGTTGTACCTAACACAGTTAGACAATCGTGTCCAAAAGGCGAACGAAACATTACAAGAATTCGAAGCCGACATTGTTCGCTTGATACGAATGTCTTATCCAACGGCTCCAGATGACATCTACGAAAACCTGGCAATTAATAAGTTCTTGAATGGAGTTTGCGACCCAGAGCTACAACAAGCCGTTAAGCTAGCCCATCCTCAGACGGTTAATGAGGCATTAACGCAAGCACTCGAATTTGAGGTCATCAAAGCATCAACACGGGGCCACGCTCGAGTTCGTGCAGTCAACAGCCATGAGGAGGAAGAACACCAAAATGGCTCGATTGAGCAAATCGTACAACAAGTACTGCAAGCACAGAGGAGACAACCTCGCTGTTGGAACTATGGCAAAATGGGGCATATGAGACGCCGGTGCGAAAAGCCCCAACAGCCACAGGAAAACAAACGGGTTGATGGGAAGGGGCAATCTTCAACCCGCCGTACACAAGCCCCACGTAATGCACGAGTGGCCATAATTAAAAACTGTTCAAAGAGCGTGTTCATCGATGGTGTCGTTAATGGCAAGAATGTTCTTCTTCTATTAGACACGGGAGCCACGAAGACCATCGTGAAGACAGGAATGATCAAAACCAAAGACAAGCTGTTACCGACCAACTGGAGACTACGCACAGCAACTGGAGACTTGGCCAATGTGTGCGGCGAGTTGGATGCCCACTTTACCATCGGTGGCACCAGCTTTTTACATCGAGTGCTGGTTGCGGATATAGAAGAAGAAATCATTCTTGGAATGGATGTGATGACAACGCACGGTTTTGAATTAAATCTGAAGCTAGGAATCGTGAAGATTCATGATGAAGAAGTTGTTCTACATCAGCGAGAAGACACGATGGCACAAGCAGTTTTGCTGAACGACATTGAGCTACCACCACGCAGCGAAGTATTTGTGGAAGCAAAACTAGACCGTCCGATTCCGGAAAAACAAATCATTATGTTGGAACCAAGATACGGTGACAAGGGTCCGGACAAAGGAGTGCTGATTGCAAAAACTATAGTTAGAAATACGAAGAGCATTCCAGTACGGCTGATGAATATCAACAATTATTCCGTAACATTACGTAATGGAACGTCGATTGGTTGCTGTTCGTCACCGTCATCTATCGTCCGACAAATTAATAGCTCGGCAACCACGTTAACTAAATTTCCGGAACATCTGAACAAAACGGTCATGAGTGCTTGTCAAGATTTAACAAAAGAAGAACAAAACAAAGTTAAAGATCTGTTGTGTCGTTACCAAGATATATTCAAAACCGAGGGTGGTCGTACTGGTCGAACCAACATTGTTCATCATCGAATCGACACTGGTGATGCGAGACCTATACGCCAAACTGCGCGAAGACTACCACTGGCAAAACGTGAGGAGGCCGAACAAATCATCCAAGACATGGAAAAGGATGATGTGATAGAAACCTCAAACAGTCCATGGGCGTCGCCAGTGGTTCTGGTGAAAAAGAAGGATGGGTCAACACGATTTTGTGTTGATTATCGCCTGTTGAACAATGTAACAAAGAAAGATAGCTACCCGCTGCCAAGAATAGATGACACCTTGGACACGCTGGCCGGATCAAGAATATTCTCGACTCTGGACCTGAAAAACGGTTACTGGCAAGTTGCCATGGATCAGGGAGATCGTGAGAAAACAGCGTTTAGTGTCGGATCGGGACTGTGGCAGTTCAAAGTAATGCCGTTCGGACTCTGTAATGCTCCGGCAACCTTTGAGAGGCTGATGGAAAATGTCCTGAATGGACTATCCTGGAAAACGTGTCTAGTATATCTAGACGACATAATTGTGATTGGAAAGTCCTTCGAGGATCATGTGAAGAATTTGGAAGAAGTGTTCCAACGGCTGCGACATGCCAATTTAAAGCTGAGTCCCAAGAAATGCTACCTTTTCCAGAAAGAAGTACACTACCTCGGCCACGTTGTTTCCGGAAAAGGAGTAGCTGTTGATCCGGAAAAGACACAAGCTGTCAAAGAATGGCCAGTACCGCTAGATAAACACGAACTCAGAAGTTTCCTTGGTTTGTGTTCCTATTATCGACGGTATGTCCTAGGATTTGCCAACATAGCCAAACCACTTACACGTCTAACCGAAGATGGCCGTAAATACAATTGGGATGAAGACTGTCAGAATGCCTTTGATACCCTGAAACAGGCCCTAGTGGGTGCACCAGTCTTGAGCTACCCTCTTCAGGAAGGCAAATTCATATTGGATACGGATGCGAGCAACGTAGGCATTGGCGGAGTCCTGTCGCAGATTCAGGAAGGACAGGAAAAGGTCATCGGCTATTACAGTAAAGGACTGTCAAAGCCCGAACGCAATTACTGCGTAACTCGGCGAGAATTACTGGCAGTAGTGAAATCCATCGAGCATTTCTACAAATACTTGTACGGCCGCAAATTCTTGCTGCGGACCGATCATGCTGCCCTCAAATGGTTGCTGCGATTCAAGAACCCAGAAGGACAAGTGGCACGATGGATTGAACGATTACAAGAATATGACTTCGACATTGAACATCGCGCTGGCAAAAATCACTGTAATGCCGATGCCTTGTCAAGAAGACCATGCTTGCCGGATTGTAAAAGTTGCTCCCGAATTGAGGAAAAAGCGACCACTCTCCTTAGGACGACCGCCGTTGATGACGACTGGCAAATAGGGAATATTAGCCACGAACAAGATATGGACACTGATTTAAAGCACTTAAAACGGTGGAAAACGATAGATCAACGGCCAACTTGGGAAGAAGTGGCACCACATAGTCGCACCCTTAAATCGTATTGGTCGCAATGGAACTCGATCGTACTTAGGAATGGGCTCCTAATGAGGACTCTGGAAAATGAAGAGGGATCCCAGGAGAAATTGCAGCTACTGGTTCCGAGAAACAAGGTTTCGGATGTACTACGACAACTCCACGACGGGACCTCTGGCGGGCATTTAGGAGTCAAGAAAACGATCGAGAAAGTGCGGGAACGATTCTATTGGGTCGGATGCCACGAAGATGTGAAAATGTGGTGCAGAAAATGTGTAACATGCGCTACAAGTAATGGCCCGCATAGAAAACGTAAGGCGCCAATGCGACAATATAACGTTGGCAGTCCATTCGAGCGAATAGCCATTGATATAGCTGGTCCTTTCCCGATGAGTGAGCAAGGAAACAAATTTATCCTGGTAGCCATGGACTACTTCAGTAAATGGGTAGAGGCGTATGCACTACCAAACCAAGAAGCTACCACAGTTGCCGAAGTTCTAGTGAAAGAGCTCTTTAGTCGATTCGGCATACCGATGGAATTACATTCCGATCAGGGGCGAAACTTTGAATCCAACATCTTCCAGGAAGTTTGTCGGTTACTAGGAATACGGAAGACCAGAACGACTGCCTTACATCCGCAGTCTGATGGCATGGTAGAAAGGATGAACCGCACAATGGGTAAATACCTATCAAAAGTCGTCTCCGACCATCAAAAAGACTGGGACCAATACATTCATCTGTTTCTATTGGCCTATCGTTCATCCGTGCACGAAACCACTGGACAAACCCCTGCAAAAATTGTTTTTGGACATGAGCTACGCCTGCCTTGTGATTTAAAATTCGGCTGTAAACCTGGAGAGGACCTGGCCGGAGAAGACTATGTCGACAACCTACGAAAGAAGATGGATGAAATACATCAACAGGTTCGTTCCAACATACAGATCGCAAGCGATCGGATGAAGGACGGCTACGACATTAATGCTAATATGGGAGGTTATAAGCCAGGAGACTTAGTCTGGCTCTACAACCCGCAACGTCGTCGGGGACTGTCTCCTAAACTGCAACGCTGGTGGGAAGGGCCGTATCAAATCATAAAAAGGATTAACGATGTCATATACCGGATCCGCAAGACGCCCAATGGAAAACCAAGGGTCATCCACTATAATCGTCTAGCCCCGTTCGCTGGGCAAAACGAGGAAGATCCTAATATCGAAGAAGGCCACGTCCACCAGTTACGGAGCGAAGAGGTGGACTTCGAGCAATTTATGTCCTCTTACGCTGCAGGTCGCAAGGCCCGTCATGGCGTCACCCGAGAAGTTCAACAGGACCTGTTCACCGTACCCGAGGACTATGCACTTGCACATTGCGTCGCTCAGGACCTGCAAATGTCCAGAGGGATTGCTACCGTTTTCCGCAAGAAGTTTGGTGGGATCACCGAGCTACGGGAACAGCTGCCTGCTGTTGGGGCCGCATTACATCTGCAAAGGGAACACCGCAACATCTACTACCTGGTTACAAAGGAACTGTCTCGAGAGAAGCCCAGTTACCAATCAATGTGGAACACACTGCAGACGTTACGCGAGCTACTCCTACGGGACAATATCCTAAAATTGGCGATCCCCAGAGTAGGCTGTGGCCTTGACGGTTTAGATTGGCGAATTATTAGAAATATGCTGGAAACTCTTTTCCAGCATACCGGCATTGACATTCTTGTTTGTAGCTTCAATCCTCTGGAAAACAAGAAAGCCGAAAAGACCGTGGAATGCTACTTTTATCATACCTCCCACTGCGCTCGCGGGACCACGTGTCGATTTCGCCATGGCCCCTCACCAATAATTTATGAGTGTCCCGGGACGGAACACTCTAGGGAGGGGGCAATGTAGCAAAGTAACCTAGCCAGGACCCGTCTGTTTACCACAAATGAATAACCTTGACCGCGCGACGCCTACCAGAAAGTTCTATATGTTTACGAATCGGGCCAGCTATGGAATATTCTACAGGCAACCAGAGTTGCTTTCTCGAAAACACGATGGCCATATAAAAACACAGCGAATGCTAAAGTCAAGACAGTTCTCACGCAAACCTTAAGCTTGAAACAAGTTCACTTCGAGTGCAACAGTTATATAAATAGTGAAATAAATATTTAGTGTTAGTTTGATTACTAGTGTTTAAGTTTATAACCATTTAGTTTATAGTTATATTCATACTTTTATATTCTTATATTTACATTCTATATTTAATCGTTTTAAATAATAAATATCTAGTTAATAAGTGCATATTTTGTTTTATTTAATTATCTCGTAAAAAGACGAACGAAACGCATTACAATATAAAAACAAGATCAATTCTTATAACCTTAATATGCAAAATTTTTCATTTTTGCAATAAATACTTAACAATTTAATATTTTAGTACTTTCAGTATAAATTATCAAATATATTTCGTTTTTAATTACTTGAAACAATTATAATGAACATCATAGCTTATTAACACTTTTTCCTGAGACACGTTTGTGCGTCACGTCACGACAGCAAACTTTTTTTTTATTTCTATTAAATAATATATTTATTATATGGATTTCCGAATAATTAATATTATTTATTATTCAAATAAATAAGTTTTTAAATTACTTAACATTTTTTTAATAAATCAATTTGTAACTAAAATATCTAACTAGTTAGAGCTGTTGCTCTGATACCTTGTAATTTTCATATTGTAATTATTTTGAAATACTATTTGCTACATGCTTGTTAAATAATATATTATTAACAATTTTTAATAATCATAATTGTTAATGATGCAGTTTTTTATAATTAAATAAATTGAATCATCCATTTTTTTAAACGCTGATTTTGTAATTAAAAGAGGTTGATCGAAATTTGATAAAATTTTGTTTAAAATTAGTACCAAAAATGTCTACAGTATACTCAAATATTAGTACATTTACTATTATTATTAATAATAATAGAATTATTATTAAAAAACTTAATCACCAACATATATTTGTATATAATATTTATATCAAAATAATTTGGTCTTTTTACGCAAAGAAAAGCTGATTTTCCATTTAATGATTTTACAATTAAAATTAGCGCAACAATTTTGTCAAAAACTAATTTTAGGAATGCACTAAATTTTCTCTAATATTAAAATTGTAAACATGCAGATACAATATTTATAATCAAATGAGTACAAGATAACATATAAGTAACATATAGTTTCATTTTCCACTTATAAATTGCAGGAAATTAAATTTTAATAATTCCATATTGGTATTTAAAGGACTTTATCACAAATATCGCAAATTAGTAATATAATACATTAATTAAAACATTTTGACAATCACCGCTTATTATGCCAGAACATTGTACCCAATAAGATGGGTACTCTACAATTGATTTAGTAGTTACCTGGTCAAAGTTTGATTGTAGTTATGTGACTACAAGGCAATGATACAAACACAGGAACTTTCAATGCACTTTAGGTCTCAAACTCAGTTCCAACAGACAGACTCACTCGCATATACATAACTATACGATACCTACAAACTAACAAACTGTATACAGTATCAACATTCCACACGGCGAAACTACAAATTCGATGTACTTTTATATACACTATTTTTATTTTTTATTTTTTTATTTGTTCAGAGGAAAAGTTAGATCGTCTCTTGTTTGTTTTCATTTCTAAAACATGTTCACTTGTTCCTTTGTTTGTCTATAACTTTGTTTTGTAAGGTTCTATATTAGATAATAGGTATATCTAGAATTTTTCTAGATATTTTTAACAAGCAGTGCTAATTATATTTATATATTACATTTTATATAAACAAATATTGTTTATAGCAGTTTCTACAATAAAATATTTTCTTTATGAAAATAATAGGTATTTATTTTAGAATACAGAATATTTATAGTAAAATAAAATTACAGATTTTTTTATAGTAAAATTTTACTCTTATTTTTTTGTAATTTCGCTAATTATTTTTACAGTGTACATATATTTGAAAATGACAGCTGATTAGTTTTAGCAATTTCCCGTGGAACACCGTATATTTGCTTAAAAAAATATTGAAATTAATATTTTATTTGTACTCAAACATTACGTACTTAACCGGAGTTAAATTTTTGAAAAATTGAAATAAAAATTCCTGTTTAAACAAAATTGATTTTTATCTTTAATTTATAAAGTTAAACGAGTAAATTATTAACTTATAAATAATATATATTCTTACCAATATTGAAACAAGTAAAAATATTAATTTTATTAACATAACAATAAAATCGGTATTTAGCTATAAAAAGCAGATGTCCAAATGCAATTATTTTCTCCTCATTATTCATAATAAACAAAAACTAATCACATACAATATAAAAACAACGATCAGTAGCTGATATAATAACAGTCAAATTTGCCATAGAGATGTTATCGCCATCTCAAACACCTATTTTTCGAATTGTTCTCATTAAAACAAAATGATTTATAATACCCGGTTTTTCTCGTTTTTTTCATCCATTCCAATCCATTTAGCCGGGGCCGGGGCTCCGCGTGTCGGCACCTTATTTAAATATCTAGTTATCGATGATGCAACAACGCATCTGATGATACAACATGCGTATACAAAACCGTATTTAAATTTAATTACATGTATCATATTTATACATACATACCAAATAATTTGTTTTCGATTTCACTTTCGAAAAACCCGATGTTTTTATTTATCATAAATATAGACTCAATACACACACACACACACCTATTTGACATTAATTAAAGCGGAATTTATAATTTTTTATTTTGTATTTCTACACCTGTTTCTCCAGATTGATGTTATGATAACAAAACTAATGAATCATTTTTTCTATTATCTTAATATTTTCGAATTTTATTATTATTCACACCCATTTCGATGTACCAAGAACATGGAATGACATAGATAAAAGCAATAAAAAGAAAATACCCCAACGGATATTTACATAAATGAAATGATAGTAATGTTTAATTTGATTATCAATTTGTTTGAAAAATGATTTATTTTCAAATATTTTGTTAGAATTTTGAAATAGATAATAATATAATAATAGTTTTATTGTGTAAGTTGAAATTGCAATATTTTGTAATCTTTATAAACTTGGGTTTATTTTATTATATTTATTATTTATATTATAAAAATATTTTTTAATTTTACCAAAATTGTATCGTTTATAATTTTTGAAATCTTACTAAATTACAGCTAAAGTAAGATTCCCAGTAGAGTTTCTCAAAAATAATATCAAAATATTTTTTTTGAAATATAAAAAGATTATAATATACAAATATAACTTTTATACGTTTTATTTCAATATAAAAATATATGTGAAATGATTTGGAATAAAGCTATGAATAATAGATGTATGAGTAATTCTATTTATATAGAAATTTATGAATGAATGTGTAAAACAATAGAGCATGCAAAATGCATTTTAAGTTATTGTTATTATTTTTATATAAAAAAAAATCACATGAACAATAATTCCATGAATTTATTTCTAATACATTGTCACAATCAACTATCTTATAACTTGAAATAATTCAATATTTTTAGTTAAAAATTAATGCAAATTCTTATTTTAATAAACTTTATTCAAACAATGAAACAGATTGTATTTTATTTATAATGTTTATAGTATATTAAAATGTTATTGGATGGGCTTTTGAGGAACTTATTAATAAGAAAAAATCTTAATTATTTAAAAATATATTGGAAGTTTCGACTTTAAATTTGATACAAGTCATCATCAACAATTAAATCTATTAAGAAATTATAACACACAAGTTTGGTTTAGTTTTATTTTAGTTTACGTAGTTTTATATTGACAAATCACAAATCACATGTTTTATTTTTAAAATAATATGTACAAATTTTTAATGTATTTTTTATTAATAATATTTTTAAATTTCCAAAAATGTTTTCAAATTTGGATTCTATTTATTTCTAACAATGTTTAACATAGCAAACTGATAATTTTATAATGTATTAAAATCCTCCAAACTTGTGTGTTATAATTTCTTAATAGATTTAATTGCTGATGATGACTTGTATCAAATTTAAAGTCGAAACATTAAATATATTTTTAAATAATTAAGATTGTTTCTTATTAATAAGTTCCTCAAAAGCCCATCCAATAATATATTACCAAAGAAACACCATTGAAGAGTATATTAAAATGCAAAACTTGTTATCGTATGTGGGATCTTATTCTGTCTTTTATTAGCATTAATACATTTTATGAAAAAATCTGATTGCCAAACAATTAAAATACAATTTACAAACGGGCTGCATATATTCTAGAAACGCCTTAAGTAGTAAAAATATTATATTTATTATAAAAATAAAACTAACATATTCCTATTTATAATTGTAGACTTTTCCAAAAAGATTTGTCTGGAATTCTAACAAGCTGAACAGTTAATATTTAGATTTATATGTGTTCTCGCGTACCTAAATTCAAGTGAGGTGTGCGTGCGCGTATTGTATCATCCATATATTTCTAGTGAATCTAACCGTATTCGTGTGTAGTAATTGTGTATGTGAGAAAGAGCGTTCACAAAGAATGTCAACATCCTTCAGGTTATATGTTAGCTTAGTTTATCATTCGCAACCGCATTCACACTACCTATGTTTACGTGAAATGTTACTGCCATTGGCGTGCGTTACTTCTTACACTTAACAAACTTGTATGTTACTGATGATTTTAAATTTAGATTAGTCATGGTTATATATTTTTTAATGATAAGAGATTTGTTTCAACCTATCATCAAATTAGTGTGGAATCAGTTCAAAACAGTCCGAGGCATGCGCAATGTAGATTTAGCTTGTATTTTACCATACTGCACATGCTTTGTACAGTTACGAAGTAATTTAGAATTTACGTACATACAAAATTGAGTCATGGTTACAAATGGCTGTGGCACAAACTCTTTTCACCATGCTGAAATTATTTTCTGCCAAACATTTCTATCCATAGGCGACTAACGTTTGCTTTATCCACATTTATAATACTTTTCATACCTTTTCTGGTTAGTTAAAATATCTTTTCAATTGATACACTTACTAAGCCTAATATATTTATAAAAATCAAGTAATTGAAATTCTACCTATAACATTAATTAATTCGAATTTGCAAGTCTGTTTCTGGAAAAAGTAAATATTTTTTCTTCTCCAATTAGTTATTCTAAGAATAACCTATTTATCTATTCTATTAATAATAATGGATCAACTTAACTTGAATTTATTCTCAAATTAGTAGTTAAAATATATCCTTTATGTAAATTTATAATAAAAATAATATTACAGAATAAGATAAATAAATAAAAATAACTTTATTATATCACTTTAGTGATATAACAAAGTTATTTTTATTTATTTATCTTATTCAAAATGTATCACAAAGTTACGGCTAATCAAGTTAAATATTACAGAACTAAACAAGTTTCACCTATTTGTAGAAAATTCCTGAAAACAAATTTACTGAAGTTCTGTAAATTTACTAAAAAGAGACTTTAGTAAAAAAACTGTAATAACACAAACATCCCGTTGGAAATATCATATTCCATAATGTTTGTAATAGTTCTGTTATTATGTATTTTTAAACAATTATGTAAAATTACAGTAGTTAAGTAATTATACCTAGAAATACTGGGCATCGTAATATCTCATGGTCTGTAGGTAAAATTACATATTTTTTTTTAAAGTGTAATGTCGTTAACTGATTAGAATTTGGATAACTTGGTAAAATTAGAGCAAAACCTGTAGACTGAAAATAAATGTTTGAAATTCTAGGTGAAAACTGGAAAGATGATCAACCGACCTAGTAGTTAATTTCTATTGATTATTACTCTTTAAATTTCAAATAGCATCTACGGCAATGAACGTTTGTTGAGCGTAACTCAGGTAATTCCGCATCGTGTGAATGCGTAGCGTGACCTTCACGTTTGTGCATGCGTTTGTTTTCTATAATGAAGACTTGGACCGTGACACAAGCACTAAACTATACTTTACACTTACTTTACTTACTTTACACCGCGATCATACTTCACTCAACAAATCTCTTACCATCTCAACTATTTTAATTGTACTGCAACGAATTTGCCACATTATTTATGATCACACTGTTTGTGTTACTGTGATGGATATAACTTTGTTAGTACTAATTGTAATATATACGACTTATAACTCGATGTAATTGTAAAAGAAATATGTTTACTTAACTTGATTTAAATTTTTGAATATGTAGTATGAAATTGGTTTAATTTTTACGTATTAGAAAAAGTTAAAGAAACAAGAAAATATTATTTTTATTATTATTATATTATTATTATGAAACACTTTATGCATGAGTTCCACACAAAAATTTCTAGGTCTGTCCGCAATTAATTAAAATTATCTTACATAAACATTCAAACACAAATCTAAAATATGATGTTTCTAAGCCAAGATTGCAAAAATTGTTCTAATTGTTTTTAATGCACTTTTCAGTGTACGTATTTATATAACGCCACAGTAAAATATTAAGTAAAAAAAACAGTAAAGTAAGTAAAGTAAAATATTAATTTACAAACGAAAAATGGTGAAATATAGTAATTCTTAACATTTATTTAAAAAATTGTAAAAAAGTATGTAAAATTTTATTTTAATTAATTTATTTTGACTTTTTATAATTAAGAAATTGCTGTTAAAGTACATTATATTTGCAATCTTGACAAATAGAAAAATGGATAAATACATACATATGAAATTAATAAATTTAATGATGTGTAACAAATTTTGATGATAACTATATTTTTACTATATAAACAAAAATTGTCTATGTATTTTTTTTTTTTTTGAAATTTGAGTGCATATAGAAATATAACTTTTATCAAATAAAAATGCATCATGTGAATTACAGTATCAAATTATTTACTTAAGAAAGTCTGCGTTTATATATATATATATATATATATATATATATATATATATACAAATAAACTGATCTAAATTTACAGAAAATAGATATGCACATGTATTTTACAATATTTGAATAATAAATAACAAAAAAATTTAAAAAAGAAGATATTTATTTTGAGTCTCTTCTTTTATCATCTCTAGAAATATTGACATCAAATTTTTTAACATGAATAACGTGTTTTAAACATGAATAACGTATATTTATAATTACACTGTAAAAAATTTATGTAATTTTACATAATATTACGTAAATTATTACAGTAAAATTACAAAATATTCTTATTTTGCTGTTATATGTTAAAAATATTTAACTTGATTTGCCGTAACTTTGTGATACATTTTGGATAAGATAAATAAATAAATATGTTATATGTTATGTTATATGTTATATGTTATTTGAAATTACATAAATTTAAGTTATATTTTTTACAGTGTATAACCATTCAGTAATAATCAAATCCAATTCACATGTGAAAAAAATTAAACATTAATACATATCATATAACCAATTTTCTCCACACACACACACACACACACACACACACACACACACACACACACACACACACACACACACACACACACACACACACACACACACACACACACAATTTATATTTCCAAAAACCGGGTTGCGTCGCCTAGAAAAGCCCTCATTCTATCATAAACACGATTTGTCCGAGAACGTGACCGCTATACTATAATGAAGTTAACCATCTAACCACTACGGCTGTCTGCTGGCCAGCCCAAAAAAAAATCGTCATATCATCTCATATTACGTGGAAAACCTGATTGTTGTCATTCGTCGCGTGCGCTCTTTGTATTTTAATAAGTACAAGAAGCTTTTTCTCTTCCAAATTAACTAGCCACATGGGCCGAAGCAACGACCAAAATACTAATTACAATTTTCGAAATAATACATCGTTTAACTGACAATAAAAATGTGTTGTTTGCTGTTGTTTGTTCTAATGTTCAGGTGTTATAATAAAAATGGTGTTATAAGAAATGAGGTTTGGTTAATAATCAGATATGGTATTGTATTTTTTTATTATTATATTTAGAATAATTATTTAACATTAAATGTAAAAATATGTACAAGCTACATAAGAATAATTTATTTTAATTAATTTTTTAAATCGTCTGTAATGTAATCTAAGACTGTGCACACGAATTTGAAAATTCGTTTTACGGTCAGCCATCATTTGAGTGGCTAATAATGTATCCTCAGAATAAATGATCACATTTTATTGACTAATTTTAAAATTATTCCAAGGATAAATTTATTCAAACATTTGTAAATACTAAGCCTTAGACCAGCTATTCTCAACCGCTGGTCCGGCGAAGCACCAGTGGTCCGCGGAGAAATTTTACTAGTCCGCGAACAATTTTTTCTATCCGCATAAAAAATTTACTTATCAAAAAAATAATAATAATAATAATCGTAAGAGTGATATTTTTTGTTGTGTTCTTATGTCCATGAGTTTGTGATTTTTTTTATAATTTTCTGTGATTTTTGTTAAAGCTTTATATACCCAATTTTTATATGTATATATAATTACATATCTTTACATTTAAATATTATTGTAAGTAAATGATAATAAAAATGTTACAATTAACTTATGTAGTAGTTCTTTAACATCTAGTAAAATTTTGTTGTTAAAAAAATATCACTGGTCCGCGAATTTTTTTTACAAATTTTACTGGTCCGCGGGCCAAAAAAGGTTGAGAAACGCTGCCTTAGACGATTATAATTTGCGAGGAAATATTTATTATATAAGAAAAAAAAACGTGTGTGCGATAGACTGATACGGTTTTTCGTACATAACGATGCATAGTATCTACAGACACAAACATAAAATGATTTCTGCATAATGAGTTACGTAAAATAGTCAAGTAGAATTATAAACAAATTAATATTTTATTGTAAAAGAAAATAGCAAAATTACAAATAAATAAAATTTTACTATAAAAAAATCTGTAATTTCATTTACAATAAATATTCTGTATTTCTATCTCAAAATTCTGTAATTTTTGCATAATTCATAATAATCACATAAAGTAAGTAAAATTAACTTAATAAGTATGTAAAATTGTTTACTTTCTGCAAATTACATCACATACTTAATGTAGAATTATGTATTGGTGGTATAACTTCTTAAATTATATAATATTACAGCTTGCATATTAATATTTGTAATAATTTATCAAAATAATGAAACTTAATACATATTTTGTGTAATAATACTAATAAAATATTTTAAGCATAATACATTTATTTTAAAATACATCTTTTATGTAAATTTAGAAATGTATGTAATTATACCAAAAATAATATTACAGAACTAAACAAATTTTACGTATTTATGGAAAATTTGCGACAGTAAATTTACTGAAGTTCTGTAAATTTACTAAAAGAAACTTTACTAAAAAAAACTGTAATATTACTTTTCCATTCTGTAGGTACTATACATAATGTTCATAATAGTTCTGATATTATGTATTTTTAAACAATTATGTAAAATTAATTACAGCAGTTGAGTAATTATACCTAGAATTATACCTTTAGAGTTTTGTTATTGAAAAATTAATAAACATACCCAACAATAAAGTAGACATATATACGTGCACGGTTTGTTTCTCTATATACATATATAGATTATATGAGAAAACTTCTGTTACTTTTAAATAAATCTATAGATACATGTTACTGCAATAAAAAGCCATATATCTATTTTGTAAGATTGAATTTCTATGCAGTTAGGTGGAGGTATGCGCAGTATCGTACTAGCCCAACAACGGTGTAACGTGCGATGAAATATTCAAAGCGAGAGTAAAAGTAAAGCATCTCTATTTGTCAATATGTCAGCATGACTATCTCTCGGCAGGAATATTCAGTTAGTTGTCGTTGATTTATTGCGACGGCTTACGTCGACATTTGTCCACGTACGAGACGACATAGGCTCTCCCGGAAAACTCTCGACGAATGCTCAAACAAAACGCGTTCGCAAAACACACGAAAACCGGACGCGAAGGAAAAAGATGATACAGAGAGAAAGAAATAGACACAAATACGCGCGCACGCTCGGAAAAGATGACGAGTTGTATCGTACATGCATACATACGTATCTTTGCCCGGAATATTTTTTCTTTAATATTTATTACTTGTCATGAAGTATATGAGATGAAAGTTTCTTAGACAAAATATTAATGCGAGTTTTATTAAGTAGTTTTGTGTTTCTGATTCCGGGATATAAAACTTTTTTTCATGTATGATATGTTATATTATAAATATTAGTTCTTGTAATTTATTATGTACAGGGTGTCAGAGCTAGAAATATCTAAAAATAAACAAATTTATCATTTCAGTTTACTTACGATATTAATAAAAATCGCTACCTTACTACATATAATCTATATGATTTTTAAGACACATTGCATATACGATTCTTTAAACACATTGTATATAAAATACAGCCGAGTACTTTTATTTCTGAGACACATTCCATATTTACATATAAACACATATAAAATTTTTGAGACATATTGCATATAAAATTCTTGAGACATATTGCATATATAATTTTGAAGCACATTGAACATAAAATTCTTTTAAACACATCGTATATAATTGTCGTCGAATACTTATTTCGCATTACGATGAAATAATACAGCTTGTAAAATGTTTTTCTAATATTCGTTCTATTTAAAAAACATTTAAAAAATTAATTATTTTTTTAAACACATGATATTTTAAACAGAAAATAGATTTTTTATAACTTCTCCGTACACTTATTTCAATAATACAGCTTGCTTATATAGATATATTTAAAAGGGCAAAGTCAAGTTGTCTCCCAAAATTTGAAATTGTACCTGAGATAAAAAAACGTAATGACCGATTTGTTTCCCGCGCATGGTCGAGTTGTCTCCCAAGATTTGCAGGTAGCCTAACCTACCCTAAGCCAACAGTGGCGCAAATGATAGGGTTTCGTGGCGCAAAAGTTATATAGATACGGTCATATTTGCAAAAATGATAAACACCGATTTTAAATTTTGGGAGACAACTCGGACATGCCCGGGAGACAACTCGGTCACAAAAAAACTTTACCTGACTATGACAGGAGACAACTCGACTGGTCCGATTTAAATTAACATTCATACATATTTGTATAATACATGCAAAATTTATATAAAAATATAAAACACATAGATTTGAATCTAAGATTTGAATCCAAAATCCGAATATCCAAAAACTTAATTATCCGGATTTGGTTCCCAGCACTAATATATATTATTTTAAATTTAATTATCATATATAAAAACAGACATATGTATTAATAAATAAAATCCCAACATTATTAATTCATCAAATGAACATCATATAAAGATATTATATATATGTAACAAGACATATAAGTAGAAAGAGAACATGTCGACTAACATTTTCCACTTATATTTATTAAGCTACTACCATGAATAGATATATAAAGCAACAACTGAATATTTTATTCCAAATAAACAAGCTAAAACATCAAATGGTATCAATATATCAAAATAGCCTTTTATGTATCACAAGCTAATATATCTGTACAAATAGGAAATCATACCTTTTATAAAATCATTTCCGACACGCCAATTTTAGCAATATGAGGTAATATTTGTGTTTTATCACTGTAAAAGGCATATAGATAAATATTTCTATCAGTTACTTCCTTTTTAAAGAAAATATATAAAAAATTTAGTATTTGTATATTTAAATTTCTATTTGAAATATTTCAATGTGAATGTGTTTATATAGATAGATTACTAAAATACATTTGCATATTTCAAAATGAAATATGCAGTTTAATTGTTTTTATTTTATTTTATAATTTAGTTTAGATTACAAACAGTTCATTTTTATTCATAGTGAAAATTCAATAAAAATCCATATTTTCATGAAACAAATACAACTGATCCATTTCTGTCATTTTCAATTATTCATAAAACTGTAATTATTAAATAAAATATTTATACAGTGACCGCTAAAAGCCTACATCATATGAGAACAATTTTTGTTATATTTTTTGAAAATTATTATTACAGTAATATTTGGTACTTTATTTGTAAAAATTTTGAAAAAAATTTTAGAATATCATTTTAGGCAACATACTAAATTTTTGTAACTGACTTACATTAACATTTTTTATACATATAGGTAAACTAAATGTTAAAAATTTATAGCACTAATACTCAAAATATATCAATAAACTTTAGATAAATCGGACATGAATTGTATATGTGATGAATTTGAGAAAATACAACTTTAATAAAATAGGCAGAATTTTATCAAGAAAGAATATTAAAGTTTTCTATTTTCCACAAGATCAGGCATTAATTAAACAGACGCGGACACAACATATTGATCAGCTGTTTGTCTTAAAAAAAAATCAGTAGTTGAGATTACTGTGCGAAACTTATCGCTGCTCTACGTGAACGCACAACTTGCAGTTTCGAAAAAGTGTTTAAATTATGATTTGTTCCGAACTGCATTTTCTTTTAATTTATAAAAACAATACAAATTTATAAAATTTATAAACTTGTCGAAACAAGCCACAAAATATCTTATATATTAAAATTTTAATATATTATTTTATAAATTATATTGAAAATGTAATTATAAATTTGACATACAAAAAAAAACAAATTATGAATATAAAACATATATACATGTATAACTTAAAACAGTGTAACACCGTGAAGTAATAAAAACAGATTTAATTTTGAGAAAATATTATTAATAACGAGAAAGAGGCGTTAACCAATAAACTAACTCAGTGCTTAGCCTGTTAAATAAACAAGACAGCATCGACCTTTTATGGCTGCCGAAAAACAAAAGCCGATAGCCACCTATAATTGTTCGTTTTTATTTTTCATAATGAGCTCAGCTCGCGACTTGACTTCATCTGTATATATAGCTAGGCCGCCTCGATTTTCAAATCCCATTTTTCAACGCGATGCTCATATGTTTATACACGTACTTTGTATCTGGTTCTATTGTCATGTTAAAAAGCTTGATATGAAATATGTACGGAGGGAGAAAAAAAATGGTGGACGTACTATATGAAAAAGGTATAGGGGGACTTCCAGAACGCGATATACTAACTTAAAGAACTTAAGAGTTACCTGAATAGAAACTTAACATTCTTCTACTAAAAGGTTTTGGCCGTCCCAAAAGCTTCTTATAGGTATTTTGTGTAAACGTTTCCACTAGACGTAAACTAATAAAAAAATAAAATATCGCTGCTTTTTTATTTAGTTTTAAAGAATGTTATGTTTATTTAATAAGTTAGCTTGATTCTCTGTACGCTATACAAGGCTATGGTTGAAAATATTTTTGTTTATTTTATGGTCAGTTTCGGATATTTAGTTAAAAAGAAAAGAAGAAAAAATATTAGACATTCCTATTGATTTTTATATACAGTTAATAATTTTGAGATATTTTTAAGTCAAATTATTTTTGAAAAGAAAACATTAGTTGTTTGTCGTCTGTTAATCTTTTGTTTATACACATATACATACTTATATACTTACATACATAATTACGCCATGTACCCTAAAGGATATGGCACAAACTATTTTTTCTATGCCAAAATTATTTGCCGACAAACATTTCTACACTACATTTAATTAAAAACAATAAAACTATGTTTTCATCATCAGCAGCAAATTTTTGAATAAATCTAAAACCAAATTTAAAAATACTCACGTATCCACTAGTTGCTAATTCGCTACTGATGATTGAAGCTTAGTTTCATCGTTATTAATTAAATTATGTGGTTTAGGAACTATATTTCAAATTTATTACACAATTTATAAGTGGAATTAATATTATTATTGAATTAATTTCGTATTAAAATTTATAAAAATGAAATCAAAACTTCTTCTCATTTAATATAAATTTCAAATGGAGTTTCGGAGTCAATAAGCTAATAATAAATATTCAGCTATTAAACTTATCAACAACTTTATGTACTAGAACATCATTCTCTTTAATAAACCTAATCAATTTTCATTTACTAATCATTTAAATACTTATCCTTATTAATACCGCTGCATTACGTATAGAGCTATAAAACATTACAAGAGATACTTATTCACAGTCTAAATGTTGTATCATCTTTCTAAGTTCATGGCCATTAATAGTCAACATCCTTTCTAAACTTAGAATGTGATCATTTCAATATATCGAATGTAAAAAACTTATTCTCAACTTGTGTCTGTTTTAAGTTGCTCTCTTAATTTTCGTATTTTTAGAATAAATATCCATAATTAAAACTGAAATATTTTAATGTAATATTCTTTAAGGACTCATTTACAGTGTAAGCATATTATGAATATCAGTGCACTCTCTATTTACCTGATGAAAAAGATTTTGTGTTTATACAATATTTATAACAAGTGATTCAAACTGATTCAAATTTATTTATAACAAAAAGGGAAGATAGACATAAAATTATAAGGAGCATTGAGTTTTTTTATATAAAAAGTAGACAAATTTTAAATATTTTTAAGTAGAATCAACTTTGTGCAAATTTTGTTAAACACTGTTTTGTATTTTTGAAAAAATTTATAGTACACTGTTAGAAAAAATTTAATTTATTGTTGTTTTCAATGTTCATTAAACAGAAAAAAATGCTTACTTTCTGCAAATTGTTTCATATACTTAATGTAGAATTACATATTGTTGGTATAGTTTCTTAAAATTATGTAAAATTACAGCTTGCATATTAATATCTTTAATAATTGTAAAATACATTCTTTATGCAAATTTCCAAATATTTGTAATTATACCAACAATAATATTACAGAATTCAAAAAATCTTACCTATTAATGGAAAATTCCTGACAGCAAATTTACTGAAGTTCTATAAATTTACTAAAAGAAACTTTATTAAAAAAAAAAACTATAATATTTCATACATATGTACTTTTCCATCCCGTTGGTAATGTCATCATAATGTTTGTAATAGTTCTGATATTATGTATTTTTAAACAATTATGTAAAATTACTGCAGTTGAGTAATTATATCTAAAAATACTGGACATAATAGTATCTCATGGTTTGTAGATAAAATTACATAATTTTTCTTTTAGAGTATAACAATAAATTTATGATTAAAAAAATTTTAATATTGCATTATTTAAAAATACTGCTATCTACAAATGAAATTTAAACAAAATACAGTTCTTTCTTACATCGCCACTGATATTGTCTCACAAATCCAGTATTGTCATTCAGTATCAGCAGTATTTACATTGTGAATATAGCTTAATAAAACCACACTCACATATGCGCAACAGTAGGCGTTCAACAGTCACATTCTAAGCGGTCCGTTTTGCAAACTGCAACTGGTAGATGAATAATTTTGATTTGTCGGTTATATTATTATTCGTAACGCAAACATATGTGTGTCTACATACTGCATGCATGAGGTATATGTGTTTATGTGTCCGTATGTGTGTCGATAAAGAAGTTCGCTACAGTAGGTGGATATGCTAGGCCAGTATGAGTGTCTGCTTCATTTAAAATGCCATATTTGTGCATACAAGAATCTACTATATGAATACTACGTGCATGCTTGCCCTTATCTTAGCTGGAACTATATGGGAATTGTTTTAATTTAATAAAATATGCACTATAACGCTAGGTTTTTCTATATAATTAAATTATTATTAAATTATGTTTGGTTTTATTTATGAAAAAAATATGCTATGGCCACCACATAAACTACCATAATATACTTAAACGAAATATTTTCTAACAAAGAAATTATTATTAAAAAAAGATAATAACATGAGAGTATCATATTGCGTTGATAGTTTCAAACTACTTATTTGTACCGTAACCATGGAAACGTATCTACCTACATTGTAGGTGCGGTCAACAAAGTTAGCAAATCAAGCAATTGCTAAATCAGCTAGTCAGCATTTGCAGTATGTTGAACACTTTGTTGAGTTATTTTGATATCTCAATTTAAAAAAAAAAAAACAAAGCTAATATAATTATTTTATGACCGGAAAAGCTAATATAATTATTTTATGACCGGAAATTTATTTATTACCACTTTTTATAAATAAATTATGCGAACAAATAAAAGTAACAAAAATTAGTAACAATTTTTTTAATAATATTTTATCTACATACATATATTTTTAATAAGATTTAGGAATCAAATTACAGAAAATATCGTCTTTTGTGTATTGTAATAAAAGAATACGTATTTGATATTTTTCTGTCAAACAAATAAAAAACTGATAATGTGTTAATAGAAATTAAAAAAAAAATTTAATGTTTTTATTTTCTAAATTAATAAAATGTATCGTAAAATATTTTTAACAACAAAAAAAAACATTTATTTCTATAAATTATATTTTTTGTTAAATTTAAAAAACTTTGAATTCAAGATTTTTCTGTAAATACAGCAACAACTAAAATAAAAATCGCTTTCTTGGGTACCTAGCAAATCCAGCAAATACTGAGACAGCAAACTGTTCAATTAAAATTACTTCCAGTTTACTAGATTTGCAAAAATATTTTAAACTATAAGTTTTTAGTTATAACTTGTATAACATTTTTTTTTTTTCAAAATACTTCTCTGTTATAAAATATTTGTAAAACACATAAAAGGGACATCAATTAACTACCAATTTCGATAACCGGATTTCTTCCAAAAGTTGATTAAATTGAGATACGAGTTCCAAAACGTACCTATTTATTTTCCAATAACATTTAAATATAAACATTGATATTAAAATATTTACTTTGTTATCAATATGAAAATGTTTTATTAATAGTGAAAAATTAAAATAAATAAACCACAGTTATTTTTCGCGATGTTCTTTTGAAATAATACTGCTCGATTATAAAAATATTTTCTCATCTTTTATATATAATTACTATTTACTATTGATAAATTGTATGACATATAATAGTATATAAAAAAAATAATTAATAAATGTATCGCTTACTTACTTTTAAAACCATTTAAACAAGTTTACAGAATTAGTAAATTATATGCTTACTACCATATACAGTCTGTATCAAATGTACAAGAGTGACCTTAACTCGCTGACATTCATATATGGATTAACACACTTTCTCAATTCTCATTTCTCACCTTCCTATTATAGTTATTTCAAAACATGTTTAATCTTATATAATAATAGTAAAATTATATTATTTTGCAACATTTATCAATTTCCTATAACGGAAAATTGACTACATGCTAATGTATTTGATTATTTGCAAATTATAGATAATTATTTGTAATATTTGTTTACATGAAGCATACTTATTGTCAGTTAATAATATCTTCAATACTGTAAAAATATTTGTTTTTAAGAAATAAATATGATATACAAGTAGGTTAGTCATTTGATGGTGTTTAGTCATAGTGTAGATATTTAGATGACAAATGCAATTATCATTTTTTTTCTTGAGAAAATACTGTACTTGGAAATATATAATTGTTAATAACGAAATTATATATTAATACAATATGTCAAAATAGAAATTTTACCTACACTGTAAAAAAAAGCGAAATTACAGAAAAATAATGGTAAAATTATACTATAAAAAATCTGTAATTTTATTTTACTATAAATATTTTATATTTTTACCTCAAAATTCTGTAATTTTTACATAATTCGTAATAATCACATAAAATAAGTAAAAATGACCTAATAAGTAGGTAAAATTGCTTTCTTTCTGCAAAACATACTTAATGTAGAATTAAATATCGTTCGTATAACTTCTTAAATTATGTAAAATTACAGCTTGCATATGAATATCTGTAATAATTAATCAAAATAATGAGATTTAGTATATATTTTATGTAATAATACTAATAAAATATTTTAAATGTAATTTATTCATTTCAAAATACATTTTTTATGCAAACTTAGAAATGTACTTAATTATACCAGCAATATATTACAGAACTAAACAAATCTTAGCTATTTATTAAAAGTTCCAGACAGCAAATTTACTGAAGTTCTGTAAATTTAATAAAAAAGAGTTTACTAAAAAACTGTAATATTACATACATGTGTACATTTCCATCCAAATGAACAAAAATATTTATTTATTAAAATACTCACTTTTTTTACAAATAATAAACAAAATTATGTGTAATAAATTATAATTATACTTAAAATGATAACAAAATATCAATAATTTTATAACAAATATATCCTGATTTATAAACAAATGCAAATATTTTTAGTTTAAATTTAATTTGTTATACTTTTGATAAAAATTTTCTTTAAAAAACTTTAAGAACGCTAGATAATGGATAATAATTTCCTGGGTAGAATAAAGATTTTGTTTCGGAGCAATAACCAATTTAGCCGCTTTGGATTATTACAGAAGAAAAAAAAATATATATAAAAGTTTATCATTGGCAAAGCAGTCTTCGGTCCACGGCCAAGTGTCTATGATTCGGCACAAGGAAACAAAAACGGGGCAAAAGAAAAACCATTTTATTCTGTTTATTTTTCTATCTCGTGACCCCCATTAGCAATATTGCAGTTTCTTTGATATCACTTCCAATGGCCGCTGCCTGCTACTGCCATCTGTACTTATTATTATTCTTTCCACTTGGAGTCAATACAACCCAAAAACCCGCCTTCGTCTTTTAATATAGTTTATTCATCTTTCTTAATGCAAGTCCATCCAATTTGCGAAATACAAAAATGGATTATTTTTGCTAATGGAGTCGCCTGCCGCGTCTTTTCAACGTCCCTTTTATTCCTGTTTAGTATTGTTGTTTTTTTTACTTCTTCTTCTCCCCGAAAAGAAAAAAAGTTTTCAAATTCCGCAGAAAGTTTGGCTTCATTCTTATTCAATTATTTGACAGCTTCGGTCGCTTCGTTCAAAAGAATGTTGCTACTTAAAAATTGATACTGATTTTTATTTTTGTCGAAGTTTTTCGGGCAACAAGAGCAGCGCGGAGATATTAATGCTTTAGATACGTAAAACTGATAAAATAAGAAAAAAATAAGAAGTTTCTTCTTGTTAAACATTTCAGAGCGTATACAATCTACCCAGCTTTTTATGTACGCTATATACATTCTTATTTACTTTTTTTTCAATCAGATTTATATTATTTTAATTAAATCAACAATTCTATCTGAATTTCAATTTTAATAATTAGCTGAAAGAATATAATGTAAGTAAGTGCTGTAATGGAAATGGTAATCTTTAATCCCTGTATTATGCTTTGTTTATACTTTTATTCATAACACGAAGTAAGCAATGTTATTAGCAATAAAACAAAATAGCTTAAAGCTGTGAAATAAAAGTGAGTCTAAATCATATTCAAAAAATTGCGGACAGTTCAACTATTTTATTATTTATTAGTAGGAAAAAAAAATTATTACCTATGTACTAATGTGATGAAAATTAATTTTTCTTCAAGCGTATCATAATATTAATATTACGTTACTTGCTTATATAGAAAAAGATCATTATGTTACTAGTACAATAATGAAATTATTATACAGCAATTAATTACTATACACTACTGGTGGCAATACCAAACATATCTTCAACGTCAAATGTATTTAATCTGACATCATCGATGGCCATATTGAAAATTGTTATGGCAAGTTAAGTTAATTGACAATTGCATTGTTTATTTTTGCTTGAATTTTAATTTGATTATTGAAAATGTGTAAAGAAGTGCAAGAAATGCAATGTGTATAGTCATATTTATCAGAAACTACATATTCAACCAAAGAAACACGGACAAATGTATTTAAAAATAGAAAACTCTTTTGTGTTTCACCACAAATATTTGTGCTCAACATAATAATCATCTACTCCTTGTCTCGTAACATAATATACTATTCTTAGATTAAAAACAGAATAAATAATAATAATTTGTTCTAAAGGTAGTAGTAGTAGTAAAAAATGCTCTTTCTATTTGAAAAAATTTAGAATTTAAATAATATAAATTAATGTAATAAACTTTTATTTGCCAAGGTGTAAATATTTTTTATTGTCGTAAAAAAAAATTTAATTTATTATGAGTAATATCCTATTATTATTTTTAAACAAAATTTTTAAGCAACAAAATACATATTTTCTTTGAAATATGACTGCATTATGTAATTTATACTAATTATAATAAATTTTAAAATTCTTAAACCGAATGCATTTCCAATTACATAGTAATTCAATACGATATTTCGCTTTCTATAGCCCTAAGTAAAATTTCATAATAATAAATATGCTTTCTATCAAAATTTTAAATAAATAAACCCCTTCGTTTTTAAGGCGAGATAAATTTCATAACGTTTTTATTCGAAAATATTTTCCTTTTCCATTGGGCCAGAATCGTAGAGAAAACCTCGAAAGGCAAGGAAAGGACTGCGGCATCAAGGCACTTCATTCTACCAATTCGCACTCTACCGGAATATAAGGGGAAGTATTAAAATCCTTGTTTATTTATACAGGGAAAATGTAATAAAGTCATCCAAGAGTGGCAGTTGTTTGCCTCTAAATGGCTGTTCGAAATAAATCCGTTACGTAAATTCCATTTTCGGAGAACAATTTTGTGCTTGAAATAACATTTAACTACAGGGACACACTCATTAGTTTTTATTTCATATTATCTTCTTAAATTCTGAAATTATAGCAAATTATATTTATTTATATAAATTTTTTTACATTTTTGTTGAATTAACAATATTAATAAATAGTTTGTTGTTAAAATTTTAATTTATAAAAAAAAAAAACTATTAAAACTTATTTATATAATTATTTACGTAATTAGTATTACAAAAATGCTTTCTGTACAAGATGACAAAAATTTTTAATATCATGCTAAAATATGTAGTGACCCTGTCACTTATATTTTAATTGTTTTTTTTTATTTTAGTCATTCAGTACTAAAACAATTTACATTTATACATTCAACTCTATTTTATATTTTTTGTACTGTACATATTAAAGTATTTCTTAATAAATTTATATTGAATAAAATGCAGATCTACTGATTTCGTAAATAAAAATTTAAAATAATTTACTGTAACCATATGTAACAGACAATATACCATTTGTAAAGAAATGTAAATATGTTTATTAATAACAAAAATAATGCATGAAATTGATTATCAATTTACTTTTTTATACTTCAATTTTAGTAGGAAAACTAATAAAAATAGTACTAGAACCAAAAAGACATATTTTCTTTTATTGTCTTAAATTTTTAAAACAATTTGAATAAGTTAAAAAATTATTCTAGTTTATTTTTACATTCAAAAATTAAGTTAATGGCATTTAAATCTTTTGTAAAATACAAACATATTTACTTTAAAGTTCTTATGTTGTTTCTAGAATCTAGAGTTAAAGTCGCTCGCAATGAAGATTATAAAGTTGAACGTAAATTTAATTTTAATCTACAATACGACAAACAAATGAACATCAAGTGTGAAATGAAGATATTACCTTTACCAGACATTTAACTTTCTATTACTGTAATCTTTAAAAAGTGTCGTAAGTTTTAACGTTTCTGGAAAATTAAGATAAACATTACAATTACACTGAAATGTAATTATTCTACTACAATTGTTTGAAATTTTAGCTAAAGTATTCTGTTTATTTTTCGATTAAATAATATATTTAAATAAGTTAATTTTAACATAGTAAAATATTTTTCAGAACTCATTGTATTAAATTAAAAACTGTTTTCGGATAAAATTCTGTTTAATTTTATTCTGTTTTTATTTTAAGTTAATTTTGTTTATAATGAAGATAAAATTAAGCAATTATTACCAATTAAAATAATAACTAGTAAACCCGTGACCCTTAAAGGGTCACGTTTAAAGTCGAAAATAGTAATTAAGATAGAAAGATTTAAACATAATTTGTACATTGTTGAGTACATTTATTTCTAAGACACATTGTATATAGAACAATAAGTAAATGTAAAATATGTAGATGAAATTTTGAGACACATTGCATATTAACTGAATACGCTGTTTTAATATATATATATATATATATATATATATATATATATATATATATATATATATAAATAAACTTAGATAGCTATGAAAAAATAAATAAACAGCTGTCATTTTTGACATTCATATCTCTAATTGACAAATGTTTGTATATATGTGTCTCCAGCATCTCCTCCTAAACCCCTGAACCGATTTTGATGGGAGTGGTGTCATTTTAATTGGTTCATTCCCTATTTGAGAATAGGCAAGTTGTTTCATCTTTCTACGATTTTATTTTGGTTTTCAAAAATTTGAAAAATTATGTTTTTATATATAACAAATATATTTTATTAAAATTAAATTTGATTATTAATGTCAGAATAAATTGATTTTCTTAGCACAAATGCAGTTTTCGCGGCATGGTCCAAGGTGTCGATAAAGCAGAAAGCAGAGCATAAAATTTGACAAAGTCGGTAACAGTCGGTAATTACTGAAATCAAATTGAAATTTCCCCTTGTTTTTCGCTAATTTTATGTCGTAAGTAGTAATTTTGTTTTAATTTTAAATAAAAATGGGCAATGCATATAGAGCATATGCAAAACCAGCAATTCAACCAAATCCAACACAAGAACCTAGCTTTGATCCAAATTTAGGCTTTTCCAATGGTCGTAAAGAGAGAGGTATGTCTGCAAAATGTTTATGTAATAGGTTATAATTTATGATAATATTTTAAAATATGTATTTTCTTTAAAAAGTAATGCTAGCAACTGAAGAAGAACTTGAATCTGCAAAGATTCCTTTAGCAGACAGAGATTATTGTTCCCATTTGTTATTAAATTATCGAGCTTGTCGTGCTGATACTTTTCCATTTGTCTATAAATGTCACCACCAAAAACACGAATATTTAACCTGTGAATACGAAGAGTAAGACTAAATATAAATAATTATGTTTCTTTATAATTCAAATAATTTGTTTGTAGTTACGTCCTGCGAATGAAAGAATACGAAAGAGAAAGACGTTTGAGAGTTCGCCAACAAAAAGATGAAGTTGGGCATTAATCTGTTGTTATATTAGTAGCATTATTATTGTAAATAAAGCATAATAAATTAATTTAAATGTAATTTTATTATTTTATCTTTTATCTTTTTTTATTGAATGAAAAATTATGTTTTCTAGAAAAAGACAAAATATTCTGTAAGGATCCAATTCAGTTCAGAATTTTACCATAAATTTATTAAGTTCTACACATCAACTTATAAATGTGTAAATTTATAAAAAAACCTAAAATTTTAGTATAAATTTATATAAATTATACAACCAAATCGAGAACTGCCAAGTCCGTTACTGTATTCGAAAATATCTCGCCGTCGAAAATTATTAATACCACTAACATTTCTCCGCTAACATCCCTTATAATTTTTATTTACTCAGTTGACGTTTCTCATTAAGGCCCGGGAGAGAGAAGTTCCGCCTTCTAAGTCTATGTACTCCTAGGTCCCCATGCACTATCCTCCTGATAGTCTCGTCGGCGCCGACTAAATCCTCGGAGTAAACGTTTTTGTTTTTCGGATGCAAAAACAACTGAACGACGACCGGGCGACCGGTCACTCTCGTCCAAACTTCATTTTTCTAAACTGAATGGCTCTGCTCCTCCTACAAGATTGTTTGGTTCTATGTCGGCACACTGATTTTTTTTCAAACTGTGCTTACCCCCCTGTGCGGGCAGTGGATCTTAAACAGTTTTTCGGAATAGAAGTTTGTGGTTTTTATGTTGGTTTTTCTTTTGTTCCATGCGACTAATATGATTTTACCGGTAAAATAAAGAAAAATTAACTTTGACATGACAATGCGAAAAAATGATTCTGTTTTGAATTATTAATTATTTTTTGGAATGGCAGTTCTGCGAAATATTATTTTGCAAAAATTCAAATTTAAATTTTATTTGGTTATTTAAGTTTCTGTATTGTCTTAACGAAATATTTTATTTCACTATTAGTAACTTTTTTAACTCATTACTTATTTGACAAAAAAAATATTATTTTTTTTAGAAATATACACAAAATTATTTTAAAAATTTCAAACACAGAATATACCATTACAAATGTATGTTAAAATTAAATTGATATGCAATAATCATTAACCGATATTTACAAACATTTTAAAAAGGTAAAATTTTTTGGTTAAAATTATGATTTACACATTTTGTTTTACCAATAATTTCTGTAAACAATCACCAAACATTATAATTTTAAACAATAAACAAAAAATGAAAAATTATATGCAAAATTCATTAAATATAACTTTAAGCAGTAAATTACATTTGAATCATAAATCAGTAAATTGTCATTTTAATTTTTTTTTATTAAATGATTTTCAGTTAATTTAAAAAGTTGATAAAAATTTTTTTTATAAACCATTTATTTACCAAATATATTTTATAAATAATTTTAAAGGCTATGTCCATAAAACTTAATCAGTGAGTTAACTAGATAATTATGTTTTATGCAAAAATTAATAATACAATTTTGTGTGGGAACAAAGAAATTTTGAGAAACTCTGTTAGAAATAGGTGTCCGCAAGGTTTACTGATGCGTTTTTGTTTCATGCCCTTAGGCGCATAGCCAACTTTGACAGGATACGTTTCACCCTTTTTTTTTTAAGAACGTTTGATGTAAAGTGCTTAGAGCTAAGTTCTCATCTTATTAGATTGCTCTGTTTCCCGATGAGAAAAGAAAAAATATGATATTTTAAAATGTCGTTCACGAAAAAAGAAGTCGGGTATCGATTTATACAGTACGAAGGAATATTAATATTGCATTATTGTTTTGTAATGGTATTTAATATAAATTAATATTTTTATTGATAAATTATATTTTGTTTAAAATGTATTATTATATTATTAGCGAAGCATTAACGCGTCCAAATTGACAAATATAAATTAATTTCTGTATTGGTTTATTTACCTGTATATGCAATTTTAATTTATAATAATTATTTTTATTCATATTGTTTTCATATAATTCAACGATAAAATAATCATTTTCATCATTTATTAATTTTCAATTGAACGAAATTTAGCAAAGTTTTTATTTATAATTAATATTCTAAAGACCGGTATTTGATGTTCTAGTTAAAGCTAATTGAACATTAAATTAATCAGATATTTAATTTAACCAACTACCAAATAAACTCAAAATACCGGTCTATAAAGAGAATTTATATTTTTGGACAATTTTTGCGATTATGGAAATCTGTGGTTAATCTAAAATTAATAATGCTTAATTTTATAAATACATAATTATTTAAAAGAGTAAGCAATATTAAATTAACCACGATCACAAAATATATTTTTTTTATATACAAGTACACTCTAAAAAAAAAATAAGTAATTTTACCTTCAAACCATGAGACATTATGAATGCCCAGTATTTCTAGGTATAATTACTCAATTAATAAATTTTTTTCTACCATGTAGAAAAATAAAAGTTAAAATAACTTTTGAATAGTGCTACAATTTTTGTGATGCGCAATTATTTTCAAAATTTTCATATTATGTAAAATTTACTAAAATAAGTAAAATTTACTATTTTAATTTTAATTTTACAGAATTACATACTTGTAATTCTGTAAATAGGTCGCAAATTTATCTCAAGACAGTTTTATTTTAGTTATAATGACTACAGTAGTTGTTATATAAATTTTTCTATTCCATAAAATTTAATACGATAACAGTCGGTTCTGTGATGGCAACAACAGATTTTTTTCTTTATTTTCATAAACATCAAAGTTATAACAATTGAAAATTTGTTTGCATCATTCAGTTTTTTCAAAATTACTTGTACACATTTTCCATATCACTAATGATTAAAAAAAAGTTTTTTTATAAAAAAAATAAAGAAAATAAAACATCCCCGTATAATTTTCAATTAATCGATAATTAAAAACTTGATAATAACTGTCAATAAAGCAACCTTCAAAGTTGTTTCCTTTCTCAATTTACATCAAAGACAAACACAAAAGACTCATTACCTCATAATAAAATATAATAAAACAACGCGAACTAATTAAAACAAGTAAAAAAATACTACAACAAAACATCGACCAATCATAATTGGCGATAGAAACAAAATTTACGTACATTTATTATCAAAAACAGAACGTATACTGAAAGAGAAAAAACAACGTTAATTATACATGATCGAACAATTATAATAGATATATGCATGCACTAACTTTCAGTATATGTGCATGGCCCAGTATTCAATGTAGATACTTAAAAACTCGTGTATATATATAGAAAGAAGGGCTGATTATCCAGGGATATATAGATGATGCACGGAGGACCGGTTTAATGATGTACAGCAGAGGGTTGGATACGGAACGTACCCCTTGGCTAGTGCAGAGTGGCTTCGGTATAGAATCGAAATAGCCATGGAAAAAAACAACCAAACTCTACGAGTATTATAAGCATTGATGCGCTGAAGATATATTTAGCTCTAGTGAATTCAACGTTACAATTTTTTGAAATTTTAATTTCAAATAATAATAAAGATTCATTAAATAATAATGTTTATCTACTTTTAGTAAATAATACGTTCATATGTATATTCTGTTAAGTTATGTAATCCAATACTCACAACCGTGAGTTATAAAATGTTAGCTCACTAGTTTTGATCAATCACAACTCTTTAAAACTTTAATCACACAGTCGTAAAATAGATAATATATAATTATTTTAAAATATTCATGTCATTTAATGTAGTGTGCATAATTATGATGTTCGATATGCAGATAATTTTAATATATTAAAAATTCTAAAAATTTAAATTTTAAATTTTAAGTTTAAAATTAAAGTTTTTTTACTTTAATAAAGGTAATGCAATTTAATAATGAAGTAAATAATTTCATAAGTTATATATATTACCAATATTGTAAATATTATGCTGCATTTGTAAATTTCCTGTAATTTTATAATTTTCTAAATATGTATTACAATATAATTTATTAGCCAAAAGCTAAATAAAGTTTGATTCTATTCTAATGTAACTCACTCACCTTATGTAAGTATATCTTAAATTGGACACTTTGTATATAAAAATTAAATTAATATAAATATATTACTAGCATATTTTTCTACAATATACAACATATTTTACAGTTAAAAACTGTTCGCCCTAGTACTAAAATATCATCAGCGCATTTTTGTTAGTAGAACGTTATGTTTCAAGCTGTCAATGTTTACAATTCAAATTGACGTTTCCTCAAAGAAGATATTTCAATCGCCAATCAATAGGCAAAACGTCAAAAACTGTCGATAATTATAATTCCAAAAATCGACAAAAAAATAATAATAATAAAGGAAATAGCAGACTAGCAAAGCCCACTTAAAAAAAAACGACTTAGCAATTCTTAAGCAAAATCGTTACTCATCGAAAATAATATGTTTGGTTTTCGAAATAGTTAAAAAGTATCTATGTCTCGAGGGCTGGAACTATTCTTATAACGATTGGGAAAATGGTTTTTGGCTAGCCATCCTGTTACCTGCTTACAATTCGCAAAACGGTTTTTGTGATTATAGGTTTAGCGAAGATATTTCATGTATATCATGTTCTTTCTAGCTTTCAACAGAAATTTATTTTTATTTTGTGTTTCTACTTATTAAGTTTTTAATTATATATTATTTACATTAATTTTTAATAAATTTGTATTATTTGTTACAGGAACCACTGTTAAATTGTTTACAAGAATGGTAATAGAATTTATTTATTATATTTTGTTTTTCTAATACAATTAATAAATTATCAGTCGATTTCTTGTTTGTTCCATACGCCAATTTGGTCAAATTTCTATCTATTTTAACAAACGTAGATGTTATAATTTTAATAGTTTCGCAAATATAAATTCTAATTTGTTCCATATCCTTACTATATATGTATAAACAATTCAGTTCAGAAACTTTAAACATCATTTTCTCGAAAGTAGGATTTTGTGATATGGAACAAACAAGAAATCGACTGACGAAATTTATCAAAAATGTGCCGTATTATGAAACTAAATATTTTATAGTTGACCTACACATAAACAACACATTTTATGTAATATGCAACCAAAGTTATTCAGTGAGAATGGAAAATTTTGAAACTGAAAATACTGAAAACCATAATATGACAAATAAACCCAACCTGCCTTATATATACAAATGTTGTTGGTACACGATGTTTTGGTATTAAAAATCTACATAAAGTTTGTATATTATAGCATGTACCGGCGATTAGCGTCATTAATCGCATCTTAGTCCCGCGACTAACTTGGTACATACTACGATCCACAATATTTAAAAACATTTTCGCGTAACTCTAAGTTTTATTGTCCAGTTTATATTCTATGTTAACATTTTAGAAACTTTTGATAAATTAGTGTTAAAAACAATTGAATTTATTCACTTTATGGACAAATATCTATTGTATTTTGTCACAATTTACTCGCATACTCTAAAAAATATTGTAAATTGTCAAAATTCATTTAAAAAAGAATAAATGGGGTTTTGTACAAAGTATACTTCTTTTAAGATACGAAAAAAAAGTTTTCTGACAACAATTTAAAACTATCGCAGAATTATTTTAACTCTGGAGTGGCAAAAAATACAAAAAATAAATAAAAAAAATAAAAAAATAAAAAATACATTGTGAATCGCAAAAGAAGCAGTACTATCTTTATTTTTACGAACGCTTTTACAGTTTCCAAATAATTTCGAAACGAAATATAGCATCCTAAAAACTGCACTATACAGCACAGAAATCTACTTTTCTTATAAAGCTGAACGCAAGAAGCTGCAACATACATGCAACATTAAACAATATCAACAATTGTATGTTTTCTTTCGAATGATTGAGCACAAATGGTCCGTAATGTCCCGGATAAGTTTCTTACTCTACACGACATTGTAAAATAATACATGTTAAAAGTAGAAAAATACCGACGATACCAACTACCGAATTGTTGGATCAACAATGCCCCTCGATTATATAATACCAAATAGGTACAAACGTATTCTTTCCGATTATGTTTTGTTCTCGAAGCAAAAGATACGATTGCATCTAAAAGAAAACGACAATTATTTTTATGTATTTCAAATGGTGTTTATAATCTATTTGGAATTGCATTTGTTGCTGAAGAGAGATTTTCTTTTTTCTTGCTTTTGCAAAAGGCTTTGTATTTTTTATAGTTTCTTTTTTCGAGCACCTTGTATATCTCGTAAATTATAATGTTTTGCTGTTGTGTATTTCTTCTTATTATTTATCTTGACAATAGGAAAACATGTTTCTATAATTCATTTTTTAACTGACATTTTGAAATATTCGAAAAAGTCTACTGACAGAAACATATCATATATAATAACTCAATTATTTATTCTTTTCTTTTTAAACTAAATTTCTTATATATTATATTTACTTACTTTATAAATTATATTTATAGTGTAGTATAACTACTGTATCTCTGACAAGAAACTTTTTGAGTCAAACAATAATATCCAACAAATTCAAGATCTAAGAAATCATAAATAAGAAAATAATCAAATATATATATATATATATATATATATATATATATATATATATATATATATATATATATATATATATATATATATATATATAATGCCAAAATCAATTTATGCGTTTGGAAATAAAATGGCTCAGAAATATATAATTTAATTTAATTTTCTAAAAAAATTAAATACACATTATTCTGTATACTAATACCCATATATAAAAAACAAATTTAAAAATTATATTTTAATCTCATATATAATATAATTTAAAAAGATATTCTCTTCAAAATTTATTCTACAAAAAAAAAAATGTGTCAGAACCGAGCAGGTAAAAATCCTAATTCAGACAAACTGTTCTAGCATCTCTAACATTTTTGTAAACTAGATTAAAAGGCTGACCTAATATATTTTCTGACTATCATAAATTTACTTTAAATTGAAAAATAATTTTCTACACAAATATATAGCAATATTGTTCGAAATTAAGTAACTGTAAGAGCAACAAATATAGTTTATCTTTGCAGTTTATAAAGCGAGAATAGATCCATTGGGACACAACTTAGAAGTTAACACAAAAATGTGTTAAATTTAGCTGAAATATTTCTTAGAAGAATTTCTACCTGTTATTCAATTTTTTTATATATATATATATATATATATATATATATATATATATATATTCTAATAATAACAAAACTCAAGCATTTATAAGTATATAAAAATATATTAAATATTATATCAAAAAATAATCTAAATTTGTAACAAAAAATATATTAAATCCCAGTAGAATTAATATTCAAAAAAAAAAAATATCTGTAACCATTAGCTTCCGAATCTCACAGTGGTTATAACCATATATAAAAACCATCAACCAGTAACCGATGTAAACAAGACTCATGACAAATGACTAATGACTTTTTTTGACAAAACTCACAACAACAACAACAATCATATACCGAAAATCCTTTCAAGAATTTAACCGAATACACGGCGTACCTCAGGGATCAACTCTTGGTCCAATCTCTCTCTGTCTCGGTGTGTGCAAGTTCCTCGTCAATTAATCACCTATAGCCGAACTAAAGCTGATTGCCAAAATATGATTGGAGTCGTGTCAGAATTGAATTTATTTAAATATATATATATATCGATAGATGATGGATCAAAAATAGAATTAGTTAGTGTTGTTTGGTATTGGCCTCATGCGGTGTCTTGTTCGAATACACTAACCAGCACTCCTACTTCAGCGATCGAATTGTGAACTGACTTAGCGCATAGTTTGCCTAAGTAAGCTGTAAAATACTTAACTTAAAATTGTAGCTGAGAATATATTTATTATAATTATATTTTGTGTATTAAATTAGATATACTAACGAATAAATTTTCATATAGTAATAGTCCGTATTTGTAACTCTTTTTAAAAGTTTTTTTTATTAAAAATACTTTTTGACTCTTTTTTAATGATGTAAATAGCAAATAGTAAATCGTTATATGAGTTTAAAATGATAGATAAGCTATCTAGTATTACGAAAAATATTCAGCAGCCAAATTTACCGTCATGGTAAATAAAAATAAATAAATAATCTCCGGTTTATACCGGACGCGTTTAGGGTTAGATCATTTCCACAAGTTAACAACTGCTTACTCGGTTAGTTCATGTATATAATATCCGCCGTTCAGTGGCAATATTCACACAGCCTCTGACAGTCTTTTATTTTTATTTTCTCGCGAAATTAACTGGTCATAAACGACCTGGGTCGTACACGTGGCATAAGCGCACACCACCACGCCCCGTGAACATATAATGACACAACACGCTAAAATACTAAAATCCTTTTTACGAGTCGCGTCGTGCAATTATTAAACGTAATATATATGATTCGCTCGACGCAAACAAACAAGATGTCTGTTATATTTCCTTTGATATAAATATTTTTAATGTTTGCAAATAAAATCAGAGAAAGATAATTGGAACGGTCGTATTTATTATCATTTCTAATTATAGCGTATGTATGTATATTGGCTACATAAATTTTGCTTTTTATAATTATTTTCCTAATATAATGTTGATATTAAAATTAAACTGCTTTAGGTTAGAGTTCTGTTATATAACGCTGTTAATATTTATTTAAAATCGACATTTCGACGAAAGAAGAATTTTCAATTACACTTTCGTAGATCAAACTTTAAAAAATTGCCAAATAATAAGTATAAGACGACTAATTAATATGCTTTTTAACCGATTACACTGAACTGCAAAACACTAAATATGTTCACATATAACAATTTGTATAAACATCTTTCCAAAACAATGCTTTTTTCAAAAGACTTTCGACTATATGTTCCGTTTTTGTTCAGATATTATAAAGCTATAGTTTTATCGTGTACACGTAACATTTACGACCCAGCTTAAAACTTTGGATATATAAAATATCTAATTTTATTAGATCAATATATAAACTTAATTATCTACTTTTGCAATAGATATTTCATCTACTATATTATAAATAGAAAACTGAAAAATCATTTATTCTTATATTTTTTTAGATAAAACAATATTAACAATAATTAGAAAAGATATCTGAAGATTTGTTTCAGTTGAATAGTATTATTTTATTTTATGTTCAATATCTTGATTTTTATTAATTAAAATAAACATAAACCAACTAACAAATTTCTGATATATATAATATAATTTTTATCAATATTTTAAATTTATTTAGGAAACTATAGAAATTTAATTAAAAATGTAGTGATTTATTATTTAAAATATGCATTATAATTATAATTACTATACGCGCATATATATAAAATAATAAAAATTAAATTAATTTAATAAAATATTGTGCGGTACACTATGATATTTGAAATGCCAATGCATTAATTTTTAATACCGAAACAAAATTAATAAATGGAAATATTTAATCTCTATTTAATATGCATGTAACTACTGCAACAATAATTGTAATTGAATTGTAAATCCAGATTATGCGTATATAAATATGTAATTAAAAAGGACAAATCATAAATATTATTATTGCAAATCAAATAAAAATTTTATTATTATTTTACACTTAGATAATTTTTATTTGTTTCATTTATCTAATGCAAATTTGATGTTTTTCTATTTTCGATAATTATAGATAATTAAAAATTTAATTTTAATATTTAAATTTAATAAAGTTTATAGTAAATTTAGCTACGCAATCTACCTTTACAACACAATTATCGCTGTTGGAAGAACTTTATTTGTGTTTTATGTAATATCAATATATTTTACGCATGTGTTGATAAGTCTCATATCTATGAACTGCATAAATATTACTGTAATTTAGTATATCAAACGACAAATTTGGCATATCAAAAATAGAAAAATTTATGACATACTTAGATTCCACGACAAAACAATTAATACATTTGGTTATTTTATTTTATACGGCTCATTGTAAAGTTTCTCAGGTTAATTTAAGATTTGTTCAAAGACTGTCAGAACACTTACATTTTTGACCGTTTGAACAAACATTTGTTCTTCACTTACATTTTTGGTAGTTAGAACAAATATTTTGTTGTTCATTACTATTATTATTTTCAAAGTTGTTTCAAATATGTATCGTGCATTATATATTCTTGTCGTTAAGAATACTAATTTTATCGTGAATTATTTTATTTTTGTCAGGTTGATAAATAGAACCCCCCGCAAAGCGTGTTTAATTTTTGGTATAATATATTTCACAGTTTTACGTAATTATAATATTTGTAATAAAACGGTAAAAAAAAATCAAATTAATTTTTATTTTATAATAAATTCATAGCTTCAATCAATCTCGCAACCAACCCCATTTCTGTCAAATTTCAAAACAAATTCCCCGCCACAGAGCGGCAGCAAGTGTGAATCGTGTGAAATAAGCGTTTCGGCTAAACGTCCCGTGTTCAGAAACGTGAAACGGTTCGATTGCGCGCCGTGCAAACGTGACACGTCCGTTTCGTCGGCTCCCAGCGGGACTCGCACCTAATCTCGTACGGATCGCGCCCAGCGAAACGAACATTTCAAGGCCACATACATCGGTCCAATGATGGATGAACCACGAAAGTGGTTATTGTTTAATGTCTCCGGAGGAGGTCGAAGCAATGCTATGGGATGCAGCTCCTATTTATATACCTTGGAAAACGAAAGTTTTTTTTTCTCTTACAGACGCAGGTATACGAGATGAGATAAATGCTTAGTATACAGTGTGGTTTAAGATTTTTTAAGATAGAATATAAGAATTGATCTATTTTTGACTTTATTGTTTTATAATATTTTTGTATTATCAGTCTCAAAGAACTTGGTTTAGTAATATAAATATAGATATTTACAAATTCATTTGTTTTATAAATTAAATTTATAATATTTTTAATTATTATTAATAAAAATTTAAATTAATACAGAACTACAACATAAAACCGTTTAATTTTAGTATTGTATTTATAGTATATTTATGTATATTTAATAGTTTTAAAAAAGTGATGTTGTCTATTTTTTTTACAGTTGCAAAATTAGATAAAAGTCTGAAATAGATTTTATATCTCACACAAGTTTAATAATTTAAAATTTTTACAAAAATATTTTTTTTTTAATATAGTTTATATAAATTACTTAGGACAATATGTACCAAAGATAGTATCTAGCATATCATCGTATTTCTAAAATGGACTTACAATTAGTTATTTTAGATAAAATAAATAATTGTAAATCCAAAGTATGTATACTTATTTTCTTAAATATTATTAATTAATAATCTGTTAATAATATAATATTTAAATATTATATAATTAATAATGACTCCAAGCAATAAAAATTTGGTTCTGGCCAAACAAGAAATTTATCAGTAATGAAAATAAACAATTAGATTATAAACTATCTTTAATTTAAACTTAACTATCCAATTAAATTAAATGAGAAGTAGGAAAAAAAATGATCCAATAATTTTCTAATTTACATTTTTTGTTCGACTAGTTATTAACGTATCGATTGAAATAAAGATATAAAAATTAACGTCTTTCAATTTTCTTTTAATGAATTCCGAAACAAAGAAGTTGGAAGAAATTTCGACTATTATCGCATACATAAAAACAATTAACAAATTCTCCATCAAGATTACCCCCGACTGAGCAGAAAATTTGGCAACAACGACCCTGATCTGCTCAATCGCACCAACGCCTAATAGAGGCAACTACAAATTACTATTATAATGTGATTTCCTGAACGATAGCAAACATTCTTGGGTTATGTATAAAGAATGGTTCAGATGTGTTGAAAACAGCGTACATTTTTTGACCTGCTGAAAAGTTAAAATTTTTGTATTACAGTTCACTTTTTTGCTCTTGTAATAAATAATACTATTATATGGCAAACTCTAAAAAAAATTATGTAATTTTAGCTACAAACCATAGTGCCCAGTATTTTTAAGTATAATTAGTCAACTGCTGTAATTTTATATAATTGTTTAAAACTACATAATATCAGAACTATTAGTTTTTTTAGTAAAGTCTCTTTTACTAAATTTACAGAACTTTAGTAAATTTGCTGTCGGAATTTTTCCATAAATAGCTAAAATTTGTTTAGTTCTATAATATTATTGTTGATATAATTACATACATTTGGATATTTACATAAAGAATGTATTTTACAATTATTACAGATATTAATATGCAAGCTGTAACTTTAAATAATTTAAGAAGTTATACCAATGGTTATACCAACAATATGTAATTCTACATTAAGTATGAAATGCAATTTGCAGAAAGTAAGCAATTTTACATACTTATTAGGTCATTTTTACTTACTTTATTTAATTATTATAAATTATGTAAAAAAATTCTTCTTCTTGAAATTTATCTATTGAGAAATTAAAATATATCACTCATTCCCGTAGAACAATTAAAAAATATATTTAAAGTTATAATTCAATAAGTTCTATAATATTATTTCAAATTGTTCACATTACACTTTCACACAACATAAAAATTTAAAAACTTCAATATATTCCTTAAAGTTTAACCATATTTCTTTTGCTGCCAAACTGGTATCAAATAATTAATCAAATAAAAAATTTGTTAAACTTGACGATAGGAACATCAGTATCGATTATATTTTCTATGTTGTAATATTTGATTGAAGATTATAAATAACAATTTTATACATATAAATATGTACAAACTACAACGTGTTTGTATTTCAAATCAAAAAACAAATTATACATTCGTTAATCTACAAAATTTAATAACTACGTTTTATCAATAGCCAAATAAAATAGAAACAAAACTACTGGCAGTCTACATGTATGTGTTTCACTTTAGTAACCTATAAATCAAATTGTAAAAAGTATATGTTGAAAGCCATTCAACAATCCAATTAATATTTTTATGATTTATTATAATATATCTAATATGCTCGCATATTAAAAGCAAATTCCGAAATAAATCATTAAAAATATTTTAATAAACGTTTAAGCTATGCAGCTTCTATTAAAAATGAATTTATTTTATTTGATATTGCAAAATATCATGATTTTATAAAAGATTTATTAAAATAATTATAGATATTTTCCAATAAATATGGTTTTATATAATTCTTAAATATCAATAATATGTATGATTTTTGCTATGTAATTAAACATGTAAGATGTTAAGTTAACTACTGATCAATTAATGAGGCGATTTAAAGACAGTTGACAATTTACATTGATAATCATAGTAATTTTACTATATTTTTGTTGTAATATTTATGAATTATTGCAAATTTACTAAAAAATTAAAAAAACGATAAAATTACTATAATTATCGATGTAAATTTACATTATTTTTTACAGGGTAATTAACTCATTAATTCTTTATGCAACCGCGGGTTTATAATATTGCATGTTAAATAGTAACTGATATAGACACGCTTATTTTAAAAACAATTTAGTAAAGGTAGTGGGAAAATTCGAATACACCCTCCTTTAGACTACCTCGTTTTTCATCTACAAATTCCTCAGAAATTTTGTACACGCAAGTATTAATGCAATTTTATTCTTTAAACTTATTTAAAAAATCCAGTAAACAGTAAAACTTGCACTGGTCCAATGTTCTACGCGGAGAATAAAATATTATAATTTTATAATATATTATAAAAATTATATATAAATTTTTAAAATTTTATTTTAGAGTAAATTTATACAAATAATATAAAAACTAGTTTATAAAATAAAATATTATGTCTATGTTTTTATTATATAAATTATTAAAACCACTACATGTATTTATTTTTATAATGCATTGTGTATAATTTTATAGTGGCATATTTGAAATATAAGAAACAATATTGTAAAATTTGTTTTTATAATATAAGTTTCTGAAATTTATAATTTTGTGTGACTATCTATTTTTCAGAAATTAATTATAAGAATTATAATGTATTTTTCACCGTGAATATTTGCTATTACAACAGTTCTAATTTTAGGAAGAAAAAAAAATTAAATTTGTTGTATTTTTATTTTACTGTAATATTTATTCTTACTGTATAAAACCAACTAGTTTTATGCTAATTATATCAACTTCAACATGTTATAAGTTATTTATATACATATAAATCTTGGTACCTTACCATAAAATATTAATTTCAACTTCAATAAAAAAAAAATTAAAAAGCAATGTCATTCAATTTTTCTTTCATAATAAATAATCATACACCACAGTATGAATCAAAATTCTCAATAAATTGATAATTATCTTTTATAACGAAGAATACATCTTCAACAACTACAACAAGACAGAGAAGAAAAAAAAAACAGAAAAGAAATAAATGAATAAATAAATAAATAATCTATCTACAAATCACCTATCATTTTTGACACCCGGTCATCGCCAACTTTGACTTTACTGCCCAATCTATACAGTTTATTACCGCGATGTCAGAACGGTCAGACGAGACGCGGCAACGATTTGGCAACACCGCAACACGTCAAGCACCAACCATAAGTGTGTGAGTGGTTATGTTTGACAAACAAATGATTGCGGTTTGGTTTATATATATACTGGGCACCTTAACGGGCAGTGAACCATCGGAATTAGCAACTGTCAGATTGTGATAGGCTTGTTACTAAACAGCATTCTGACAAATTTGTTATACACGACAGGGGAAACGATAAAAGGTTATCTTTGCCGACACGTGTTTTTATGCTTCTTCTTTTCGCCTTGTCTCTCGCTTTTTCTTTTTCTGTTATTGTTTTTTTTGAATATTTATTAGACAGTCACTTATTACGATTTGAACACTTCAACTGATTGTAGGTTTTTATGTTTCATGATAAATTTGATTAAAATTTATGGATAGATTTTGAAAAAGTTTATGACTAAGCATGTAATATTTTTGATGTTTGTGGTTAGCAACAAATCTAAATATTTTTTGTTACATCGTTTATACAACAACAAACCTGAACCTATTAAAAAATTAAATGATAATAAATTTAAATTAAAAATTAAACAAATAAGAAAAATTTTTAAATACTAACTTTTTATTATATTGGCATTACAATAAATTTTAGTTTTATCATTTTGATTGTTCTTTGATATTTATTTGACACATTATTTATTTATTGTTCTTTTGTATTTTGTTAAAAGATAAATTACATAACAATTAAGTAACTAGATCATGAAATTAATAAATGATTACAAAAACAGAACCTAAAGACATTGCGTATTCGAATATATAGTTTTGTTTTGATTTAATGTAAATATTTAACCATTCCAAAACAAGTAACAAAATTTAAAACAAATTTAATGCTGTTTTTTCTAGTTTCATTTGTCATATAACCATACAAATTTTTTTGAAATTGCTAATCATATTAAACTCATAACGTCATTGTAAATATATACAGGTATTGTAAAAAAATCGCCTTAAATTATTTCTCAGTATTTCTATCCACTGCAGCTTAAATAGAACACCCAGTATAAAAATTTAAAGTGAACATTAAAACTCTTCCATAGTTCATCACAAACTTGTCCTGGGCCTCGATTTTATAACTATAATTTCTACAAGATTTCAAAATCTACTAGAATTCAGTTTTCCCCCTCCATTTCTTTAGATGTCATGGGGAAGTTTGTTCACTAAAGCGATTTTGTAAATTCTATAAGAAATTTCAAATTTTGTGCGCGAAAATATTAAAACCCATCTATTTATCAATAATTTAATAAATAAAACAAATAATATACATCTAAAAATAAATTACATACCTATTTAATTATTTATAATAATTATGAAATATTCTAACCACACTTTTTACGAAAGTACAAAACGTCAAACTAGTAAACAGATAGAAATTCAAGGTCACCAATTCTACTGCCTCTGACCAGTAGATTTCAAAATCCACACCTCGACAAGAGTGGGGGAAAACTGAATTCTTGTAGATTTTAAAATCTTGTAGAATTTAACTTATAAAATCGAGGCCCTGTTCTCCTGTTCCATCACCTAATTTAAATACTCTGCTGTTCAACTTACCCCCTAACATCAAATCCATTCAAAATCATCCCTATTCCCCCCGTTTAGCTCAACCAAAAACTGCCCCGCAACAAACCCGATTACCATGAAGGGGTTGTCGTACTGATACCCCCAGTTTGTACATGTATCTTGTCGTCCCCGGTTTGTACAACACGGCACCCCCCCGGCGGCCCGGTGTTGCGATTATACGCGCGGAGAATCCCCTCGAATTGTTCAAACTACTGCCTGTTGTTGGTGTTCCTGTAATGTATTACATGATTCACCCCCGTCGAGTATGGATGTATGGTTCGTCTGTCGAAAGTGGACACACTGTGTGGTGGGCGCCCAATGATTTAAATGTTTTGCTAGTCGGTTTGAATTTGGAGGTTTTTTTCCGGATTGCAGGATTTAATGAAAAATGAAATTTATTGGACGCGATTCTGGTTCGGACAAATTGCGTTTAATTCTATTGCTTGTTTTGATTTTACAGTGACAATTTTTATGCTCTACTTGTCATTGTCTAGGACTTGTAAAATGGGCCTATCAACAGATACGTAAGATTATACCGATTATTATGCAAACATACAGTAGTAAATACACTGTAAAACAAAAATAACGAAATACAGAAAAATAGCAGTAAAATTCTACTATAAAAAATCTGTAATTTTCTTTTACCATAAATATTCTATATTTCTACCTAAAAATTCTTTAATTTTTACATAATTCTTTATAATCACATAAAGTATTTAAAAATGACATAATAAGTATGTAAAATTGCTTACTTTCAGCAAATTGCATCGCATACTTAATGTAAAATACATATTGTTAATATAACTTTTTAAATTATGTAAAATTACACCTTGCTTATTATCTATAATAATTCATCAAAATAATGAGACTTAGTACATATTTTGTGTAATAATACTAATAAAATATTTTAAGTATAATAATTCATTCATTTAAAAATACATCTTTTATGTAAAATTTCTGAATTAAGTATATTTAAAATATTTACTTTTAGTATTTTTATCGAAAGTTCACATAAATGTTTCTCATTTGAATATATAATTACATATTATTTATCAAATTTTTGAAATTTTTTTAGAATTAGCGAATTTTTACTATTGACGTGAAGCAAAGTAGTTTATATTTAATAATTTATACTAGTCAATATTAAATTTATATTAAATGAAAATAAAACATTGAATTAAATAAATAGAAATATCATATCATAATTCCAGATTCACCATTCAGATTTTGGAAATTAAAAATAAAAATTTATATGGTCTAGACTTTTATATTTAAATAAAGGCTATATACAAGCAAATTTTAAAAATCAAAATATATTTTAATATATGATTTTTGAAAAAAAACTTATGTATACAATTTATTTTCAATAAAATATTTTTATATTAATTTATAAATAAAATATAACAATATTTTAATGTACAAAAATAAAACTGTTTTTCATATAAATACAAAAATATATTTTATATAAAATTCCTATATAAAGGATCCTTTTAGCCATTATTTTATAATATTTTAAAATGTTTTTGTTACAAAATAAAATAAAAACGTTATTTTTATTATTTTCATTTTCTGTTATTTATTTAATTGAACTTTTTAGAATTATTTAAATAATTATCATTATTATTATTTGTCATTAACATAAGTACTTATAATGATTCTTAAAAAAATTTAAATTTTCAGATTTTTTTTTAAATTAACAACCCAGATTTTTTCCTCTTAAGACAAAAATATTGACAAATTATATTCGTTATATTCACATATTTATGCTGACTAACAGTTGCAGATGGAAAAAAAAATTCTCCCGAATGCATTTTTGCAATACGTCTCTTTCACATAATTATACATGAATCTCTGATTGGTTCAGCAGATGTAAAAATATATATAAATACATAGCAATCTGACTGCTAAGATGTATAGTATATATTATGTTGCTGAATATAAGTGAAGAATTTAAAGTAACTGTAAATAATATATTAACTTCATTTTTGACTTTCGTAATTTTATATTCAAAATGTTGGTTTGCTTGTATTATGAGGTCTTGAAAAGTATTATTTGATTAGTATTACTGTATGGTGTTGTAACTTCTATTTGAAATTTGTATTCGATAAAAATTATGTTATTATTGTAATTTCTATAGATTTCTATGATTACAACTTTAATGGCTTATTTAGATTCTTGTATTATTAATTTAAATTGAATTACATACAATATACAGTAGAAGTATATAGGCCCATTGTAAGCAAGCCTATTAATACGTATCGTTCTGTGGAAATAATATATAGATACAAGAAAGATGATTTTGCTAATGATTTTTAGCCTTCTAATTATTTTAGACGAAACATTTAATACAAGAGTAGATAATTTCGTTTTGTGTACAATGTAACAAATTTATATAATTTTACAAAAAATTATGTAATTTTACATGTTTTGTGAATGTAATTTTTAATAAAAATGTAATATTACCTAAATTATTACAGTAAAATTACAAAATGTTGTTATTTTTACTGTTAAAACCTATATAAAATTACATAAATTTAAAAGTTATTTTATGTAATTAGATACTTTCTATTATATTTATCTATTTTTGATTATTGATTAATCTAAAGTTTTTACAATTTTAACCCTTCGTACCCACACTGGGGTGTGGCATACCCCAACAAAAATGTTTTCTACTGTTTCTTCTTTATCTTTCGACAAAAATGTATGGCACAAAGGTGTAAATAAAGTTAATAGTCCTTACTACTTACAGCCGTTTTTTTGAGCTCAGTGCATACATGGTACCCAACTTACGAGCCTGACAAAATACACTGGGGTATATTACACCCCAGTGTGTGCTTTGCGTTGTATATTTTATTCTAGTGTTTTTTTCTGACAATTATTTTTCACACAGGTTAGTTGTATTAATATATATTACTAAATTTTAAAATTCTAATTTTACTTATTATAGTTATTTGCGTGCACAGTTAACAGATTCATTGTATTTCCAAAATATTTTGTACAGATAAAGAATAAAGTATTAAATTTTACAATAATATAATTTGCAGGGGCAAGTAATTATAAGATATTTATTTTCATGTTTGTGTATACAGCAGACCAAAGACAGAAAGACCAAAAATATGTGTAAAATTTGCCATTTGTCTATGTGTGACGAACACAGAGCAATGATTTGTACCGATTGCGCTGACTGAAAATTCAATAAGTTTCGTTGTTTAGCTAACGTCACTAAATGTTCATATTAATAAAAATTTTATATAATTAGAATTTACAATTATTTTTTATATTATTGTACCCATTAGTTTGGTTTTATGTTTGTTTTTAATTGCTATTATGTGTAATACTTTGAGAACCTGTATTTATTAGTTTTGTTTTAAGATGATATAAATAAAACCTTTTGAACTTTATGTATATTTATTTATTTTATTAAATATAAATTACACTTGTTAAAAACAAGTCTACTGAATAAAAACATATGGTTATTCTGAAATTTTATCTAATTTCTAATATCGTGTGGCCTGATATTTGTGTGGGGTGTAGTACACCCCTGTGTGTGTTGCGAGTAACAAAAATATAAGTGTGGGTACGAAGGGTTAAAACAATAATTTCATAACTAACATAAGTAATGTTATTGAAAATATCATTTAATTAAATAAACAAATTTTTTAAAATTTAGGCATGTAATTCGTGGTAAAATAAATAGTTATTTAATTTATTTTTTATAAACAAATTTGAAAATTATACTAACATAAGCTTGGTATAATAAATGTTAAAATTGTATTCAATGTTTAAACAATTTTCTGTAAAAAACGAAAATTTATTGCCAAAAATTTAAATATATCCACCAAGTACACTGAAAAAATTCAATAACCATTTATTAAATTTAGTTAACAATAATTTATGTCATTTAAATATATCCAAGTACACTAAAAATATTTAATAGCCATTTATTAAATTTAGTTAACAATAATTTATCTCGAAAGTAGAACTTTTAATTAAATAATAAAATTACAGTAAAATTAGTCGACAGTAAACAAATGTTTAATGTTTTGTTTTATTTTTTAATATAAATTAACTTTTTACAGATAAAACTACTATAATAAATAACTAAAAATAAATTCGATAATAAACCTAGTTTTAAACGGAATAACAAAACAATTTGGAGGATAAAATAAATGTTCGAAGAAAAGGAAATCAACTCACTAAGCAGTTCGAAAACACTATAAATTTAAAAGGAGTTCTTTCTTTGTTCATTCCTAAATCACTGACTGCACTTTAATAAGCGCTGAATCAGCCGATGAAAATCGTATATACTTCAACTAAACTTAACTCTCACATTGCATCTCAATCCATTTACGAAACGCGGAATGAAAAATCTATTCGAAATCGGCATGGCGCCCCTCATCTTAGAACAATAAGTCAATTTTCACCTAACAAAAGACACTGTTAACAAGCGGTTATATTCTCATCAACGACTTCCATCATTTAGTACACGCATTCACACTTTGTCTCCCCCCTATTATCTTCTTCCTCTTACCATTTACCTAACAATTGGAATAGTAAGTTTGTGTTTCACCAATCATTTGTTTTATTTCATTCGGTGGAAAACGATTTGTAACAATTGGTGCGAGATTTTAACTGTTTCACGTCAGTGATAATCTAGTTTTTCTTATGTTTTTCCAGTCAATAGTTAATATAGATAAAATGTAATTTTGATTGTACATGTCCCATGAGAAGTTGCAAATGTTATTGAAAAAACAAAAAAATACGTTGAAAAAAGAAAAGTTTGCAGTACTTAATAATAAATAAAATTTAACAAAATATTTGTATATCAGTTTATTTGATTAGTGAAAATATATTAATAATCTAATATGTAAATACTTATTAAAATAGTTTATTATATTATTAATATATTTTTCATTAATTAAACAAATTATTATACAAACATTTTGTTAAATTATATTAATATCTATTAAAATCTCCTATCTTCAAGCCAAATTCCATTTTTTTTAATAACTGGATAATTTAAACATAATAGCTAACTAGTTTCAACAACTTTTCATAATTCGATAAAAAGAGTTCTAATATTCAAGCGTTTAACATCTGAAATATCTTACATTTTCTGTACAAAATGTATATAATAGCAAATTTAGATAAAAATGGATAAAAATTTTTATAACTTTTTTTGTTACCATAACATCAATAATAATAATATTTATCTGGCTATAAACATAAATACAAGTCATACCATTGTCGCATATACTTTTCTGTCATTTGTATGTCTTCCTGATGAGGACAGGCGTCTAGCCTTGTCGAAACGTCGTTAATTTAAATAAAAAACAGAATTTAAACGTAAAGTTGTTTTATTTTATAATACAGGAATTAATCTATGAGATAATCATTAATACTGTAGTAACATTTTTCTACTAATACATTTTTAATACTATTTTTGAAAGCATTTGTGTTCTAATTTTTAATATTTTTATTTAACTTTTTATATAAGATTGGGTCCCCAGTAATACGAGTTATTTTTGTTATTTGTTAAGTCTAATAAATTTAGAAACTAAATTTGCACTTTCATGTTCATGTACATCTTGATATAATGAAAATTTAGACAAATTTAAATAAATAAACTTTACAAAGTTAATATTCAGAAATACAGAATGATTTAAAAAAAGATTTATTGTAACATTGTTTTTATATCTAACGTATAAGAAGATTTTACGTTTTTAACTGTATATATCAATTTTGTTAAAGTAACAATCTGTTAAATCAAAAATTCTGAAATAATATAATTAATATAATATAATTCTAACAGCCTGTTATTTTTAGCGAAAACGATACAGAATACACCTAATATATGGTGGTTATAAAACATTTGAATACGTACTATGTTTCCAAACATTCATCGTTAATTAGTAACGCGAGAAAAACTATTTGAATATGAAAGAATTTATTGACATTTATTCTCTAATTAGTGTTAGTTTGAAACAATAGAATAAGGAAAAAAATCATTTGAAGAAAAACATTGAGAATGTAATTTTCCGTGATTTGTTTTGTAATGTTACTGGTTTTCGAATCGTGAAGAAAGACGATTTGATTTTGCGGTTTATTATTCGTGTTTAATAGTGCTTGCAATCATGAAAATGATGAGATTTTTTTTCTTTGCTTGTGTTTGCCAATGTGACCTTCGATATTGGTTTATCAGGGCCATGCAAAAAATATCACTAATACTGTTTTTTTTATCATCGTCTTATTTCACTACTTGTAGAATGTTTATTACTGCAATTGCACGATAAAAATTCGATCAATATAATTTCGAAACAATTTTTGTTATGACTCATAACTTTTAATATTATTACTTGATTTTTTCTAACGTTTAAATATTAAAAATAATTTTACAAAAATATAACAGTCAATGTGCCTTGTTATTTAATAATAATATAAATAAAATAAAAATTTATTAAAGTTGGTGAAGTAGTATTAAAGTTTATCCCGACACATATTGTGCTCTATAGATAAGTATTCTAAACTTTAATTATAAAATAAATATCAAACAATTCTTTAATATTTAAATAGTTTTTACCTGGTTTTTAATCATTATTAATTAAATATTACTTACAAATTTTACTATAAAATTTTTGCGATAATAAAGAAATATAATTAAAATTTTTTTGCACCACAAATTAAGTCTAAATTATTTAAGTTTTTACACTAACTTTTGAGTTGCCATCGCCAGGTAAATATTCCATCCTTTTTTGTTTGGTTTTACTAGTTTATTACTTTTGGTTTTATTATAGTTTACTAAAAAATTTAACAAATAAATTAATTTATACTTGACAATTTATTGATTAAGACAAAAATAATTTTATATTGTTAAATACATACACAATTACGCCATGTAGCTATCAGGATATGGTACAAACTGTTTTTCTATTTATGCAGAAATTAGTTTCCGCCAAATATTTCAGACGAACAACTTATTTTTCCATCTACTCATTTTCATCATCGCAGACATAAACTTTCAATATGATTTTAACCAAACATTCATTAGGGAACGGTGGGGGGCTCATACACGCTCAGTTTGAATTGTGCGCAATTGCGCAGTATAATATTTTGCAATAAAAGCTACAAAAATTCTCTTGTCCATTACATATTTTACTACATAACTACATATTAATGGTACTGCAACAGCCGCTCTAGTTCAACTGGGCAGTTAAAAATTTTATCGGTTACAAATTTCACAAAATCTATACTCCGAAATTTTGGACAAAATAACTGCGCATTTTAGTCTGTACAGTTAAAACTGTGCAATAAACTGAGCCTTGGATCTTCGCTTAAGATGGCCAAACAGACAAACTAGCTTAAATGTACTGTTATTTAAAATATTTAAAAAAAAGTATATGAAAAAAGTAAATTAATTAATTTGGCAAATTATTTTAGTAAAAATAACAATAAAAATAATAAAAGCTATTTATTTAAAAAAGAAAAAATAAATCACGATGATGCTACAACAAACAAAATAAAAATAATGTGTATAATATCTAATAAAAACCGGCTAAAATAATATCATAAAACTTTAGTAAAATTTCATCCAATTTACAAGTAACCCAAGCTAAAGCGTTATATAACTAACCTAACCTTCCTCACCGCAAAATATTTTGACAGTGTCCCAGCATCGGCAGCAAATCTTTTAAAATAACACCTCTATGCAATATTGACATATGTTTTTTACTTCATAGAGTCCGTCTGTGTGTGTGTGTGTTGACCGCGTCATAATACGGCTTATAGCCCACACGCTAAAAAGACTACAAGCATGAACGACAAAGAACGTAGTGAGTAGGACCCCCCCAGAAATAACCGGACGTACAAAAGGTACGTATATCGTATAGCCCCCTCGACACATCTGTTCCGAGGACAAACAGAACGGGCTGTTGGGTTCGTTAGTGTCGCAATATAAGAGCAATAGATTGGTGGGCACAAAGCGCATAGGATACGTATTGTAAAATGGAGAATGTTTACAGGATTTGAATTTTGTTTTATAATCGAATTCTCTTCGGCTCATTTATTGAGGTATGACACTGTGTGGATGTGCAAGTCAAAATGTGTGATGGTGCATATTTAGATGGAAAATGTACAGATACAAAAGATTTAAGGTTAAGATTTATATTTTTTAAGGTGAGAAATAGTATATTATGTTCCCATTCGATTGGAAAGAAACCTAGCATCGTGATCTGGTACATTGTGAACGACCTAACTCTCAAGCGTTTTATTTGCTGAATTATTGTTTTTTAAAAAAATCAATCAATTATGAATTTTTCAATTTTTTGAGAAAATTTTCAAAAACGATTTTCATCCCACCAATTGTACTATCCAATTCAGCGCATAAAAATCTACATATTTAGATTAAAAATTATGCATTAGGTGAGTTTTTTTTGCAAAAAAAAAATAGTCAATTAGAAGACCTTATGAATTTTTCGATTTTTTTAACAAAATTTTCAAAAACGATTTTTATTCTATCAATTACACTATCGAATTCAGCGCATCAAAATTTACATATTTAGTTTTTTTTGCGAAAAAATCAGTTAACTAGGGGACTTTATAAATTTATGGATTTTTATTGGAAAAAATTTTAAAGACGATTTTTGTGTTGAAATATAGTTTTCAGTCTGTCAATTGCACCATCAAATTCATCCCATCAAAAATCTATATATTTTGATTAAAAATATGTATATAGTAAATTTTTGTTTTTTGCGAAAAAAAAATGATCTATGGGTCCTTATAAATTTTTCAATTTTTTTATTTAATGTTTTCAAGAAAAACGCTCGGACACGTCGATTTTATTTTTTGATTAGCCACCTTATGGCATAAAAATTTTACTTATGATGTCATCATTAGTTTTTTAAATGGCAACCCCAATTTTTTTTACTGGTTTTTTTAAATGGACTACTTAAATGATGGCGTAAAAAATTAGTACTTTAGACTTTAGAAAACTATTTTTTGAGAAAATAACACACTTAAAAATTTTAAAAATATGTATATATAAAACATAGATTGCTTTGAAAAAAAATGAATAATTGTTTTTTTCGTTGAAATATTGAAAAAAAATGTCAAAATCATGTATGAAAATGACACTGTATATAATAAATATAGATAATAAAAAGTATATAATAAAAATTATTTTGACATTATGATGTTTTAATGAAAAATTATTTTATTACAAGTTATTTTAAAAATAAGTGTAATATAATTAACACTGAAAGTCTATAAAAATTATATCTTATTCTTATAATAAAATTTTTTAATATTTATACATCGTTGAATAAAAAAATATTTTTTTTTTAAATTTAAAATATTACTATATGTTATTATTTAAAAATACAAAACAAAATTTGAACTTCAAAAATGCTCTGACCAAAAATATATTGGCCCGTATTCCCACCTCTTTGTTTATGAAAAAGTGCTTTTATTTTTTGCTATAAAATAAATTTTTACTTCTATCTAATCAAATATGAATAGTATTTCTATTTTTGATATATTTTTTATATCTAATATTATGAAATCCAAATAAACTAATTAAAATTGCTTAATAAGTAAATTGAAGTAAACGCTTTTGTCAAAAATCACTTTTTTAAAGTGAGGTGAAAATACAGGCCATTATTTTTATTAATACTAAATTACTTTTATTTCAATACTTTTGTTTACGAAATATCATATGGATAATGCAAGTCAACTTGTATAATCAGTATATGTATTAATAGTAAATATTATAAAAATTTATCTTACACTTTTTAATTAAATATTGTAAAAATTCGCGCATTGATTTTCAATAAAGTTTACGACGCAATAACAGTATTTTATTTGAAAGCATTAATTTAATACTAAACTAACAACGTCAGGGTAGGAAGTAAACCACAGACAGGCACTTAGAGTGTTAATTTCTTTTAAATCGTACGTGTTAAATTAATAAATTAAAAATTAATTCGCGAAATAAAATGCACGGCCACGTTTTCTAAACAACGAACGAACGGGGGCACAACGCTATTCACAGCCATCCAACGTATACTCTCACAAACACACACTATATAAAATAGCATAATATAATATAAAAGCCGGTGGTCTCTCTCTCAAATGCCTGCCCCCTCAAAAACAAGCGCATAAAAATAATAACTAAGTGCCTCGCCGGGTTGGCATTTTTTATCAATTTACAACAGAAAAAAATTGTTGTTCCGTATCTAAATTAATATCTAACATGACCTTCTGAATTATATACGTACAGCGCGAGTACCACCGTATGTATATATAGAGCTTGATTGTTCGTAGTTGTATGGGAGATGCTATATTTGAGATTCTTGTTTCATTGTATGCATACGGTTAAAATCTGTGCTACAATCGAAAAATTAATTGATTTTGAATGAAATTAGGTTAGGATCTCGTGGATGATATACTGCAGTTAGTGGTTCTAAATATTTACATTCATTTACAATAACATATTTGATACACTTTAAAAATAAAAGATTATGTAATTTTACCTACAAACAATAAGACACTATGTTGCCTAGTATTTTTAGGTATAATTACTATAACTGCTGTAATTTTAACATAATTGTTTAAAAATACATAATATCAGAACTAATACAAATATTATGTAATATGATTTTTACCAACGGGATGGAAAAGTACATATATGTATATTAAAGTGTTCGTTAAAAAAGATTTTTCCAGTAAGGCTAAAATCGATAATTTTGCATCGAGAAAACATCAGAAATAATAATTTTTGCTTGTTTTTACGAAAGTAACAGGTTCTTATATACAACTGAAATTTTCAAAAGACTCGTGTTAATACATACCTACACAATATTTTCATAAGTTTTCCGAAAATTTTAGTTGTGTATAGGAACCTGTTACTTTTGTAAAAACAAGCAAAAATTATTATTTCTGATGGTTTCACGATGTAAAATTATCGATTTTAGTGCTACTGGATTTTTTTTACGGACACTCTAATGTATATGTAATATTACAGTATGACCATAGATTTTTTCAGTGTAGTTGAAAACAGATTTTATCGGAATTTTCATATATCTCCCCCAGAACACATCTGATGGCCGTCATGTGAAAATTCCCGACAAAGTGCAGTGAAAACAAATATTGATAGAGTACACTGAGAAAAATAGATATGTGCCGTAGCCATATATATTGCTATTATAGCAATAATGTATCGTACGTATAGTGACAGCAATTTTGATATTTACAGTAGCAAAACAAATATTGCTAATATTTAGCAATATAATATATTTATTGTAGCAATATATATTGCAAAAGAATAGCAATATTAGATCATTGTTTCAAATATCTAAATATATTGTAAAACTAGCAAACTAATATAATTATTGTTACAAGCACTATATAGGTGATTTTACAATCTCATATGGTTACCGTAACTAGCTCATATATTTGCCATAGATATCTAAGATGTCTATAACAACAATATCATATTGTTGATAGAAAATCAAATTTTAGTGGTAAATTTGAAATGATAAATATTTTGGGTATATAATGTAAAATAAAACTCACTAGTTATAAATTTAAATTATTATTTTTTATTAAAGTAGTACAATATAATATTCTTATTCTAAAGTTATACATTTACAATGGTATTACAAAATGCATATAAATTTATATAAACATGTATTAGCATCATATAAAATATTTGAGTTATAAAATCACAAATGCTGAAGTTTAATAAATATAGTATATTTAATATAACATATATAATATTTTATACAAGTTAAGTGTATACTTTAATTGTGCTCCTATCTTAACAAAAATTATGTTATATAAGAATTTCCGTCGGTAGCTAAATATAATAATTTGGGAAAAGGATCAGGCAATTTTTTATAATTTACTACAATATTGTTACTATTAATATGTACCCTGTATGCTTGTAAATGTTTGTCAAACCATAGACTTTCATAGCTTTTACAAATGAAATATGTATTATTTTGGTTGCACGATATTATATAAATAATTTTTCCAAATACAGGTAATTCCTCATCACTTATATTTATAACAGTATTACATTTGTATATAATATTATTATATTTTATCCATTTATATTTATGATATGTTAGAGAGAGAGATCTAAATCTACTATAATAGTATTGTCAAGGAGAGATAAAATTTAATTATAAAACAAAAAACAAATTATTGATTAAAAAATTCTGTAACACAATATAAAATTAGTTTACCTGTTGATCAGTAATAGTTGTTTCTTGAATATAATTTTTGAATTTATTTAAAAATAGTAGTCGTGGTCCTGCTTTCGAAAATAATTTTTTAATAGTTTCTGTATCTATCAGAGAAAATGCTTCTTCATTTATTTCTTCTTCTGTAATGAAATTTATTCATTTACACATTACTTGGGGCTGGTATTTTCAACAATGTATCAGCGAATAGCTATTTATAATCTATTGTAATATCTTGTACTAATAATATTTTTTCACAAATGTACAAAAAGTCGAAAACAATTTACAAATTTAATTTATTAAAATTGCTCTTCATTTTAATATACTTTTTACTTTGACAAGCAGGTTATATTTAATTGTTCTCAAAAATAACTTTCATTGAATAAGAGTTTGTAAATACAAACATTTTTATTAAATAAGTATATAATATGTAGAAAATGCATTACCTTCAAATAATGAAATGTAGGATTCAAATCCCCAATCCTTTAACAAATTTTTAACAAAGGTGTCACTCATTTTCAGTTAAAATATGAATAACTTACGTTCTGAAAGTTGGAGATGCACCAAACGAAATAACATTTGCACTGGCAATGGCGTTCAATACGTATACGAGTTACTACAAGTTCGTTCCATGTAGCAATCTAAATATTTGTTACACATATCTAATATATTTATTTTTAAATATACAGATTGTTGGATTATTATTAAATATCTGAATATTCGTCAACAGCAATATGAGATATGTGCACCAAATATATTTTATTGCTATTTCCTTTTTTTAAAATAAAGCTATTTCATAAATATACAGATATTTATAAGAACAATATGAGATTGCTAATAAAATAGCAATATGTGGATTGCTGCTATAGCAATACAAAATAATACAATATTGCTGAAACAGCTACAAATATTGCTGTGGTAGCTATATTTTTGTTAGCAATAAAGGTTTAGCAATCTATTTTTCTCAGTGTAGTAATACAGAATATTTACAGCAAAATGAAATTACAAATTTTATATAGTAAAATTTTACTAATATTTTTCTGTAATTTTGCTATTATTTTTTTTTACAGTACAAACGTACATATATAGCACGAATAATGAATAATTCATTTTTTACACAATTATTAATATTTTTAAAAACTTTTCTCTCTTTTTTTGAATAAGAAAATATTGATAATTAAATTAATATATTTGCATATATAAACAAATAATAAAAATAATCAATTATATTAAATATGCATAAAATCTACATATTTCAAAAAAAAATGTATTTTAAATTCATGTTTCAAATGTATACCTGGCAACAGGATAGGTTGTAATGTTTATGCGGTCTTATTTTTGTTCTTCATATTTTTATTTTATACTTTTATAACAACATAGTGTAGCAAATATAAACAATTTATTAAATAACTACTCATTCTAATAACGTTTGCTTTGAGAAATAAATATCTATATCTTTACATTTCAGAATCAAATATACATATAGTGCGTAACAAGTAACAGATAAAGATAAACAAACAAATAAAATAAAAGCAAGTAAAACTATAAATGTACGTACATACATCTATCGTTCTGAATATTCTATTTGAAATACGTATAACATCGCTCATTTCATCAACTTGACATCGCGCACAAAGATATATTCCTATTCAAACATCTAAAACACGAAATATCTTTTATATCTACATTTCACCTGATGTATATACTTCAACCGCAAACTTTACAGCATTGCACATATACATATACTATCATATAAAATTGAAATCAACTCCCTATCTATTAAATGCATTTTCCTTTCCAAAGAATTGTCAGTCAACCGATAAAGGTTTTCCTAGAATTTGATGTTGACATTCATGAAAGTCAGAAGGGATGATTTTCTTTAGTCGGAGTTTTCGGCTCCAATATAAGTGTCGCGACTGTCGCACGACCAACTGGGGTAATGAGCCGTTCATTTTAAACGATCTTGGCTGTTATCGATAGTGACTTTTTAATTTTATTACTTCTTCGTGGGTAAGTTACATGCATAGATGTAAAACTGTTTTTTTTTTTTGTTAAATGATGACGCAGAGTTTTTTACTTTTAAATTTTACAGTTCATTATTGTGATATATTGAAATTCTTGTTTTGGAATAAATATTGATTTATATAATAATTTAGCTGAATAAATAATATTAGCTAATGGTACAATATGTATGATTATTTTTTGAAATTTTGTTTGCATTTTACTTAATATATATTATTTGTATTATATATATATATATATATATATTATATATATATATATATATAATATATTATAAACACCCGGTATATATTATATACTGGGTGTTCGTTCGTTAAGTTCGTATGGGTGTTTAACATCCAATTTCGATAATTTGCGATATACTTCTTTCTCCGAATTTAACTCGAGAAAGAAGTATATCGCAAATTATCGAAATTGCATGTTAAACGCCCTTATGAACTTAACGAACGAACACCCGGTATATACATCAATAAACAGTTTTTCCTGATAAAGATGAGCGTTGAGTTTTGTCGAAACGTCGATTATAAATAAATTTTAATACAGAACTTGAACTAAAAGCAGTTTTATTTTAAGTTAATATATATATATATATATATATATATATATATATTATTAATAAATTTACATTTGTACCTATTAACTATTAACTTTACCCAAGAATCTCAACATAAGTTAAACATAAAATTAACATATTGAAAACTAATTTCAAATTTTTGTTGCAAAACTGAAAATGAATTATACCCTAATACCCTAATAAATCTATAACTATAATTTATATTCTATATCTGTAAACAAATTTTGCAATTGGAAATAATTAACGCAAAATTTATGAACGTAAAAAATCAATAATAATTCAGTCTGAATATGTAATATTCGCTTAATCTACTCTCTCTCTCTGTGTACAGTGTACATTTATGCGTAATATTCAGAAAAGCTTAAATATCGAATAAATGTAAACGGGTATATGTATATAGAAAGTAATCCACGATATATAATCAGCTTATTAAATTCCGAGGTCTTAATTTTGCTCTGATTTAGCATTGGCTTCATTTGGACAGATTAACATGACTGCAGCCAGCCAGCCCAGCGCGCCAGTAGAACTGACGATGAGGCAGGCACTCGCAACACAGTCGCAGTCGTTGTAGAATTATGTGGAAACTTCAAAGTACAGTTCGCTTAATTAAATAATTTGATTATGAATATTGTACGCGAATATTTTTTTACCGAAAATGACAACCGCTTTTATATGATCGTACTATTCAACTTCAGGGCCCGACTATATATACATTAATGTTAATCATATTTTCGAACTTAATCTTGTTGCTTTTACGAACACTATACTCATTTAACGTAAGTAGTTGATTATGAACAATTTATTTTAATTGTATTCATATTAATTCGACTTCTTCTATTCTATTTTAATTTCAATGCAGATTAAAATACGTTCAAAATGCGTTCAAAAAGAAAAAAAAAGGTATATATCAAGTTTTTTCTGCTTCTATTGACTAGTACGTTTTTCATGTATGTGTATGTTAAATTATACTATCCATAACTTGCAACCATGAGTTACTTATGGTTTCTGATCAATTATACTCTTTAAAACTTTAACTACATAATGGTGAAAAATATATAACCAGCAAATTTGCGCCATTGTTAAGATGTCGTGCTGTTAACAAATCCTGATGCACTTATCAAATTAAAATTATTTTTCAATATCATTTTACATCACACCAAAAAGTAATATTTTTCTATTTAGATACAGCTGTATAAAAAGTATAGTATTCTATTCGGTACTCGCCTACGGCTTGTGTCCTAAAGTGTATCTTTACTAGTTATAATCATAATATGTACGGGATGATTCTCAACTGTATGGTTAAGTTATACTTATAGGTTATACACATTTACGAGAAAATAAAAAACCATATATATTTTATAGCTATTCTGAAAATTATATTAACATTATTTATAAAAACATTATATATTTTGTAACGCGGCGAAATTTAGAATTAAATATCAAATTAATTAAACGACAATTAACCATTTAAATTTAGAAAACTTTAATTATTACGTGATTTTAGGACCCAACTACGTTATGTAAATGAATAACAAAATTTAAGTAACCCCAGTGAACTTTAAAAGTCGCCGAACTGCAAACAGGAGAGTACATAAAATGATTTGAAATAAAAGTCACATTTGGTTTAACTATGTCGATTTATTGTGCATGAGAAATTTGTAAAATTATATAATTATTTAAATATTTCAATATTTTTAGTGTTTGTCTGTATTTTGTTTACAATTTCATTAAAAGATTTGAATAAATTGTTAGTGGCGGCTCGTCAGTGCATCTTGTGCGCAAATAATAACTTCGATATAAAAACTCTAATAACAACGTAACTCAAAGAATCCTTTATTATACTTCGGAAGGTGTAGTGTATTCTGTGGGTGACCACAATTCAAAAGAACGGGTCGGACACATACTCAAAGAGATATGCTGTCACTCATGAGGGTACGGATCACTGCCGACCAAGAGCTCGTGTATTAGTAATCATGTGAGAAGTATGTATAAAGTACTCGCATCTAAATGCCCGAGAAATTCTATATTTTAATCCGACGAGGTACCAAAACCAATGTACAATAATTATTAGTTATTTGCCAAATAATATGTAATTTTATACGTGTAAGTGTAAGTGTATTTGGGGAATATGGGAGTGTGAATACATTACGTAATTGGTGCGTGATCGTCTAGTGAAATCATGGTCGAATCGGTGTCTCACGGATTCTCGCTACCCCCAACCAGACGTGGGTCGACCGACGTCGTAACGATGGCTCGCCGCGTAGAGTATGTTGGTTTACCGGTTACTGGCGACGACTATTGCCCGCTGACTGGGTACGCTCTGGCCATGGTTTGAGTTTACACGTGAACTTATCTTCGTGAAACTTTTGTACAAGTATACTATGTTTTCTGAGAGTTTTAAGTTTTCACAGTTTGTTATCTGTAACGGCAGCTCCCCTTACATTGTAAAAGGCAGTCGCAACGTACAAACTGCTAAACCGTTCGCACAATATTTTCTCAAAGAGTTTCTTAAGTTTTCACAGTTTGTTATCTGTAACGGCAGCTCCCTTTACACTGTAAAAGGCAGTCGCAACGTACAAACTGCTAAACCGTTCTCACAATATTTTCTCAAAGAGTTTCTTAAGTTTTCACAGTTTGTTATCTGTAACGGCAGCTCCCTTTACACTGTAAAAGGCAGTCGCAACGTACAAACTGCTAAACCGTTCTCACAACCCACCAATCTCTCAGAATTTAAGTTTTCACAGTTTGTTATCTGTAACGGCAGCTCCCTTTACATTGTAAAAGGCAGTCGCAACGTACAAACTGCTAAACTATCCCCCTTTATGTATCTTATTTCTGAGAGATGACAAGGTTACCTAGTATAATGAACTATACCATGGGCCAAGCTTCCCTGATTCTGATTCAAGACCAGAATGCCCGCTGATGAGATCGGTCAGCCCTCATATACTCTTAGTCCACGTTGACTTGCAACAAAGTACGCATATACAAAACCATTAGTAAGAGTAGGACATAATAACAAGATATAATATTTTACCAATCAAATTACACTTCTAACATCCTTGTTGAAGATTACTGGCTGAAAATGACATCATAATTTTCTACACCCAATAATATTAACTTTTCAAACCTATCTTACAAATAATCGCTTTGCATTGGCTAGGATAGGAGATAGTAGGATGTGCCCATAATCAGAAAAACAAATTCTTAAAAACAAAATTGTTTTCAAAATAAAGTACCCCAAACTATAAAAGAATTGGGTCAACCTTTCATGTACGCACGTGTTTATACCTAAACATAACAAAACCATAAATGACCCTTAAAGAAATGTATTTCTCAATAAGCAAAACAACACAATAAAACAGTAACGTCCGGCGTACCAGATGTTGGTTTTTTAAAATATAAGTAAACAAGTACAGTCGACATAATTATTATCGAAACACATTCTTAAAAAAATATTAATAGTAAGATAAATTAATAACATAAAAAATTAAAAATTAGGTACAGATATTTGCCTCGTTTCATTCGCCCCCTTTGTTATTCACTGAAATGAAATTGAATGTTAATAACAAATCTAACTGAAAAAGAAAACCAAATAAATATCTGAAAAATAGAGATGGAAGAAAAAATTATAAAGTACAATTAGTATTCTTAATTCTAAACCACATATGTACTAGACGCATTATTGAAATTATATCACAATTAAACACAACTCATTAGACACAAATTTTTCAAACTTTATATTATTAAACATAGCCCAAAACCTACCTATCACATTTAGCAAATTTTTCCTCTTATATTCTTTGTCGGAAATAGAATATCTCTTATAATATTTAAATAAAATAACCACCGGCGAAAATAACAACCAAATTCTTAATAACTAATAATAGAATGTCAAACATAATAACACAAAACCCTTTATATCTTATAATCTAGCCTGCCTGTCAAATATTAAACTTTAAAATTTATCAAAATTTTTTCTTTTATATCATACCATAAATACCCTTACAATTAGTCTAACTAAAATAACTCTTACATTATTTAAACGAAATACACACAAGACGAAAGTATTAATAGCCAAAATCTTAACAACTAACGATAGAATGTTAACCATAAAAAAAAAAACTTTTATAACCTAAGATCTAGCCTACCTATCACATATTAAATGCAGATACCCTTTGTATTCTGATATAACTTATATAAAGTCATAATCAATATTAAAATACAAGAAATACTCTTACTTTAAACATTTTATATTTTATACTATTCACATAAACAAACAAATCCAAACCATCGGTAATCAAATTCTTAAACAGATCAAAATATCATAAATAAAGTACATGTAATAATACACTTTCGATTTCTACCAAAAACATGTGTCAAGTTTAAATATCTGAAAGAAATATTAATCTTTACGTACTTGCTATCATAACCCTCTAACCATTGTCGGTGCCAGTGGTCGCAAATTGGTGGCACGTAACCATATTTGAACAATAAAAAACAAAAAACTAAAATTCAATTAAAATAACTTTCTGTCATCGTTCTCCAGTCACTAAACTTAGTATAAGCAAAACCATTACAAATATTTAATTCTAGCATGATATACATAACATTAGAATATATGCCTATTTTTTTTTTGCAATTTCCTACAAATTTCTATCAATACCTAATAGTAACTAATATAACCAAATTTATATAATACGCACATACACACATTATTGTAAATTTTTTGATATAATTAATTATAATATTAGAATGTTGCTAGCCTATTAGTAAGATTCAGAAAATTTCAGTTAATATGTAATATGAGTTTGGTATCCCCTGGTCTATACTGTGCGTTGTCCTTTGTAAGTTGCAAAGAACCATAAAATAATAAACCGCAGAAGGGTAGATGGGGGCTATGACCTATGAAACAAAATTCTATAGCAACATACCATTGAAAATAAAAGTGAAATTCATTTCTTATACACACAAAATAAATATTACTATCTCTGTAATATTAAAGTTAAAATTAAATACGTATTTTTTCTTAAATTAAAATAAATATCTACGCCCCCAGTACGTTGGAACCTATCTCTGTAATTTTTTCTAAATAAATTACATAAATTATAACATTTGTTGATCTATTGGCCTGTCTGTCAAATAAACAAAATATAAATTAATATTAGTGTTGTATTAGTTTGTTCGTTCTACGCCCCCATATATTCAAACTACTGGACCCAAACGTGGCTGTGTGTCTACAAATAAACAGTTTATAAATAATAAAATTATTTCCTAATAAAATTTCAAATCATTCTTTAGTACTCAAAGTGCTTGCATTCGGGCTTCAAAAAACTTTCAATCCTGGTCACGGCACCAATTGTAACGCGGCGAAATTTAGAATTAAATATCAAATTAATTAAACGACAATTAACCATTTAAATTTAGAAAACTTTAATTATTACGTGATTTTAGGACCCAACTACGTTATGTAAATGAATAACAAAATTTAAGTAACCCCAGTGAACTTTAAAAGTCGCCGAACTGCAAACAGGAGAGTACATAAGATGATTTGAAATAAAAGTCACATTTGGTTTAACTATGTCGATTTATTGTGCATGAGAAATTTGTAAAATTATATAATTATTTAAATATTTCAATATTTTTAGTGTTTGTCTGTATTTTGTTTACAATTTCATTAAAAGATTTGAATAAATTGTTAGTGGCGGCTCGTCAGTGCATCTTGTGCGCAAATAATAACTTCGATATAAAAACTCTAATAACAACGTAACTCAAAGAATCCTTTATTATACTTCGGAAGGTGTAGTGTATTCTGTGGGTGACCACAATTCAAAAGAACGGGTCGGACACATACTCAAAGAGATATGCTGTCACTCATGAGGGTACGGATCACTGCCGACCAAGAGCTCGTGTATTAGTAATCATGTGAGAAGTATGTATAAAGTACTCGCATCTAAATGCCCGAGAAATTCTATATTTTAATCCGACGAGGTACCAAAACCAATGTACAATAATTATTAGTTATTTGCCAAATAATATGTAATTTTATACGTGTAAGTGTAAGTGTATTTGGGGAATATGGGAGTGTGAATACATTACGTAATTGGTGCGTGATCGTCTAGTGAAATCATGGTCGAATCGGTGTCTCACGGATTCTCGCTACCCCCAACCAGACGTGGGTCGACCGACGTCGTAACGATGGCTCGCCGCGTAGAGTATGTTGGTTTACCGGTTACTGGCGACGACTATTGCCCGCTGACTGGGTACGCTCTGGCCATGGTTTGAGTTTACACGTGAACTTATCTTCGTGAAACTTTTGTACAAGTATACTATGTTTTCTGAGAGTTTTAAGTTTTCACAGTTTGTTATCTGTAACGGCAGCTCCCCTTACATTGTAAAAGGCAGTCGCAACGTACAAACTGCTAAACCGTTCGCACAATATTTTCTCAAAGAGTTTCTTAAGTTTTCACAGTTTGTTATCTGTAACGGCAGCTCCCTTTACACTGTAAAAGGCAGTCGCAACGTACAAACTGCTAAACCGTTCTCACAATATTTTCTCAAAGAGTTTCTTAAGTTTTCACAGTTTGTTATCTGTAACGGCAGCTCCCTTTACACTGTAAAAGGCAGTCGCAACGTACAAACTGCTAAACCGTTCTCACAACCCACCAATCTCTCAGAATTTAAGTTTTCACAGTTTGTTATCTGTAACGGCAGCTCCCTTTACATTGTAAAAGGCAGTCGCAACGTACAAACTGCTAAACTATCCCCCTTTATGTATCTTATTTCTGAGAGATGACAAGGTTACCTAGTATAATGAACTATACCATGGGCCAAGCTTCCCTGATTCTGATTCAAGACCAGAATGCCCGCTGATGAGATCGGTCAGCCCTCATATACTCTTAGTCCACGTTGACTTGCAACAAAGTACGCATATACAAAACCATTAGTAAGAGTAGGACATAATAACAAGATATAATATTTTACCAATCAAATTACACTTCTAACATCCTTGTTGAAGATTACTGGCTGAAAATGACATCATAATTTTCTACACCCAATAATATTAACTTTTCAAACCTATCTTACAAATAATCGCTTTGCATTGGCTAGGATAGGAGATAGTAGGATGTGCCCATAATCAGAAAAACAAATTCTTAAAAACAAAATTGTTTTCAAAATAAAGTACCCCAAACTATAAAAGAATTGGGTCAACCTTTCATGTACGCACGTGTTTATACCTAAACATAACAAAACCATAAATGACCCTTAAAGAAATGTATTTCTCAATAAGCAAAACAACACAATAAAACAGTAACGTCCGGCGTACCAGATGTTGGTTTTTTAAAATATAAGTAAACAAGTACAGTCGACATAATTATTATCGAAACACATTCTTAAAAAAATATTAATAGTAAGATAAATTAATAACATAAAAAATTAAAAATTAGGTACAGATATTTGCCTCGTTTCAATTTCATTATTATAAAACAAAAAATCATTGTAAGTATTACACATAACGTACCAAAACAAATTGTATTAACAAGGATGTTACAGTACTTTTGAAGAAGAATTCATGTATTCGAAACGTAGAGTACAAATGATTATTCTAATAAAATAAATTCTACAAAAAACTAGATTGAGAATTCAATATTCTTCAACAACAATAATCATAATATGTACATTATTCACTATAACATTTTAGTATGCAATGTATTGTTTTCTCATATCATTTATTTAATTTGTAATTGCATTTAAATACAGTGCCGGATTTTAGGATGGGCAGCCTGGACTGCAGTCCAAGAGCCCTCCGCCAACTAAAAAATTTGGTGAAACTTTTTACCGAAGTGTTTATTATTACATGTTCAGATAAATCTGCTATGGCTGAACATGCTTTAGAATATCTTCATGATATAAAATTTAAAGATACAGTAATAATTGCTAGACCAATTAATATTAGCAGCAGATTAATAAAAGAAGCAATAAAGATTTATAAAGAAAAGAATAATATGAATCACTGTAAAGGCATTGACTTAAATAAAATTTGGCTCCCATTGATTAAAAAACTATAATTCTTCTGATCTAGTTACTTACATGTTTCCTGGAAACTTGTTGCTACGTACTGTTATTCACTTTCAAGTTAATAATAAATTTTGACCTGATAAAGACGAGAGTTCAGTTTCGTCGAAACGTCGTTTTTATAAAATAATTAAACAGAATCTAATCCTAAAAAGTTTTTATTTAATACAATGAGTTTTGAAAAATATTTTACTATGTTAAAATGAGCTATTTATTAAAAACATATTCTAATAGCAATATTAATTTTCATTATATATATATATATATATATATATATATATATATATATATATATATAAACATAGTAAGGGGCCCCCACAAGATTATTGCCCATTATAAATTCGGCCCTATTTAAATAATACTATTATTTCCGTTTTTGTTGGTACCATGTAACAAAAGTTAAAACAAATATTACTAATTTGAGAGCTATCAGTATAAAATTAACTTTAATGGAACTTTAAATAAAAAAATTAAATTATTATAATTTAATCTGTTAAAATAACTAATAAAACAAAATTTTAAAAGCATATCAAAAAATCGTTTTTTGATTTTTAAATTTCGCGAATTGAACTGGGGAACTAATTTATGAAAAATAATATCCGATATCAATAAATTTTCTGCATTGCAACAAAATACAATAAAAACTGGAAAATTTAAATAATAATACACATATATCCGGCGTATAATTCAGGGCCATTTATACTTGTTCTATCGACTGTAAATACGAACTCATACACACACGCACACACATGCTGAACCAAACGAATTGCATTGATTGACAGTATTTTAATTATGAATCGAATATTTAGTGTGATGAACACTGAATTAATTTGTAAACATCCGACAATGCAGGCGATTTTATTGTGCGACAACCCTGTATATGGATCAGTAGCGGCTCGTCAATTTATAAGATGCAAGGTGATGAAATTTATTTGAGAAATTTCATGAAAAATTTCTGTCACCTGATCGGAATGAAACCTGTATAGTACTTCTCAAACTTTAGGCTCATTAAGGAACCGCATGTATGAAAGGAATTATGAATATGAAAGCTAAAGTTGCTTGTTTGGATAGGGATGTTTGGAGAAAACTAATTTCGGGATAATAATAAGAGTGCCACACCCTTTTGGATACATGGCGTGATTGTGTATGTATGTAAAACTTGTAGAAAGACGTCGCGAAACAGTAAAGATTAATGTTAGAAATGTAATATTTGAAGTTAATTTTTGTAATATTAATAATTTGTTAAATATTATGTATATATTACACCCCTATTGTGTAACTGCCTATTTTGTAAAATAGGTAAAATTGCGTCTAGTTCGTGAAATGGGTAAAATTCTGTTCAGTTCATGAAATGAGCAAAATTCTGTACAGTACGTGAAATGGGCAAAAAAAAATTTCCAGGTCGTGTAATAAGTGTTGATGCTTGCTATAAAATGTTTAGCAGCAGCAAGTACATATAGGTCAGATTGCATAAAACATTGTTAACCTAATCTATAAGTTAACAAGGCAACTAGATTGTCAACTGTAAGTTAGCAAGGTAACGAATTGGTTAACTTACCAATTTTAAAATCTCTTTTGTTTATGAAAAATTGCTTTTATTTTTTGCTTTACAATAAATTTTTACTGCTACCTCTTATAAAATATAAATAAAAAATTTATTTTTGATATATATATTTTTTTATATCTTATAAAATTTAAATAAATTGCTTGAGTAACTTTAAGTAAACGTCAAAAGTAATTTTGACAAAAATCATTTTTAAAAGTGACGTGAGAATACGAGTCAATGTTGTTATAATAAAAATAAATGCAATATTTTATTTTATTAATTTGTTATTTTTTTAGCAAATAGAGTATGTATTGCTTAGCTTACCCTGATGAACTGCCACTGATATAGATATATAAAACATAAAACTAATGCTATGTTCGTATGTATGTTCATTGATTACAAAAGCATTTGCAGGAATTAATTAATCAAAAACGAATTTTGTCAGCCGATTCATATTTATATGCGTATATATTTTTTTGCTCGCTCACTTGTTATTTGGAAAATACGGCGACAATTATAACTGTATTACAATTTTAATTGTCCGTTTAAAAAAATATTACACCTGATCAACGTGCAATTAACACGGCACAGTCAAAATTCATATGATAATTATTTTTACTGTAAAATTTTAATTGGATATAGTCTGAATATTATTTGGAAAACACTTGTAATTTATTTATTAGTCGAAAATTAATTGAATTTAATTTTAGTTCGAAAAATAATGGTATTTAAAAAATTATAAATAAAATATCAATTTGAAAACTTTTATGAAAAATACATCTATTATACAGTGCACGTCGCTTATTGCAATCACAAACGATGTTATTAGTAATCTTTAGGCTTTCATAGCCGGTATTCATTGAATTTATAGAATTTAATGGTCGATCTATCAGTGCTTGATGACTAAATGACAGTTTCTGCTTTGCAATCTGGTATATATTGCTGTATCCTCTACCATCCCCTCCATCGTCCTTGTTGATGTGGACTAGGAAGTTGAAAAATTTCCAATCCTTCTCTGCGGACTAGAAATTTCAACAAAGATGAAGGCACAAGGATTAGTACAGCGTGAAAACTATTACTGCAAAACAAACAGTCCACGTCATCAAGGACGGTGAAGAGAATGAACTAAGCAGAATCGACCAATGGCGTGGCAAAACCTAGAACAAAAACTGAAGGACAGTCCAATCTATTCTTAGAATAAATGACAACATTTTATTGGCAAATTTTAGAATGAAGGTGGAGTGGGGTAAGTGCGTAAACGGGGCAAGTGCATTAATTGGTTATTATTATTATAATATGAGATAAATTTCATAAATAGCGCGCAAGAATGAACGTGTTTTCCTTAATTATATCACTCATGTTAAACAATCACGTGTGAAGTAACAAGCAACATTGAGGTTTCCGTAAACGAGCAATAGTTTCTTAAGATAATTTTATATTCTGTGTTGTTATTTTAGATAAGTATAAATAATATCGGTGTAATTTTACATTAAATAAACAGTTTTATTTGTTTCTTGTTTTAATTTATTGAGTAAACACTAATCTGATGGTGCCCCGTAAATATTATAACTTGGGGCATGTGCAGACCAACACGGTGGGGTAACTGCGTACTGGTCCGCTCATGTTCTGTATATCAATAATTTTTTTTAATGTAGCTAATTTGTTGCGACAATTATTTTTTTAATAAAAAATATTTTGTTTATATTTTGAATCTTGTTTTATTTCACCATACCCGCTTTTATATTTCAGCAAAATGTACTTGTTTGTTTAAAAATGGATAACTATAAAACTAAACAATATATTTTAATGCAGTAAAAAGCATTTTATAGCAGATTTCTTAATAATTCTGCTCATGTCTCATTGCATATGAAACAAGGTTTCAAAGCATTTTTAACCCCTGCTACGCTCTTGCCCCATCTTAGGGGGAAAGTGTAGAGTAGTTGACATTTCAAACAATTTCCTATCAAAATAAAAATTTGCAAGGAAAATTACAGTTTTAGTTAATATTAATTAAATAGTAGTAATTGTGTAAAGCGTTCGATATCGACAGCGTTAAGTATTTACATATCAGATTAAAAATACATAGGTTTAAAGTTCAACTATGCAAAAACCACTCTGCACTTACCCCACTTCACCTTGTTCCAAAAATAAATTTATTCCAGCTTTTCAAAATACTTGAACTTAATAAACATAAAAAATAAATATGAAATAAAAATAATATACTACCAATTGTTTTAACAAAGTTTTGAAAATTTTCTTTGTCTCCGCTTATGATTCAACGTCAGCGTCACAATGAGAACGACGAAGATTATAAAGTACGTTGCGAATTAAAATTCAGCGCGTTGTAATTTTCGGATTAAATTTGATCTCTAATGGTCCACAGCTAACTGGATCAAGTATTCTCATTGGATTCCCTCACATATCCCTTCGCCTCTCCGTCCAACCGCCTATCTAAAAAAACGGTGGCCCAGAAAACGGAAAATTTTCCCCCACCATCATCTCCTTACACCGGCCCTGTACTCAGTACGGTACGTCCTTAGCAATTAAAATAATACCTTGTGTTTTTGCTAAATGAGTATATGTCTCTTGCTTTTTAATGCTTCATATATGCCGGATTTATTTGCATACTTGATTCTACAATTTATTTTATGCAACGAGTAATATTATAATTTTAAAAATAAAGATAAAATAATATAATATGGTAGTAGCTTGTAATAATTTGCTAATTATTTGGTTGGTATAAAACTAAATGAATTTTTATAATAGGTAAAGTATTAGCTTTAATAACAAGTTATAAGAAGATATTTTTCATAAATTATAATTGTATTTTAATGTCTTATGAGTATTTGTTTAGTATATTATTAATTTATTTAAGTTATACATTTTTGTAAATATAAACCCTTATGTTTATTATTAACTTCATCATTCTTGGTTAATATATAAATTATTACTTCTATTATCAATATATTAGTAGATTTTTGTGATTTTATTTACTAAAAAAATAAATATGTGTTATTATTTTGCTTTTGTTTTTCACATACATGTTTTTAGAATAATCCTGAAAAAAATTATATTCCGTTTATTTTATAAAAATTTGTGTTGTTAATGCTTTTTTTGTTTCATGTGTTTCATGTGTTGTTATGTGATTTCATTTTCCCAAAAATAAGTATATTGTTATGTTTATAAAATAACGCCCACAATTATTAATAAACATATACATATTTTTATTTTGCAATATTAAAACTTATACTTATATTATATAATAATTTGAAGGGATACTTGAACAAAAAAGTTGAGTACCACTGTTGTAGAATATATCAAATGGTAAATTGATAAAATTTTATCTATGTTAGTTGTATATTTTTCCTGATGTTATACAGGGTGTAACAGAATAACTATTCCTAATTTTAACTGGAGTATCCTGGGCTCAGAATATGAAGATTTAATGCAAATCACTTCTATAAAATGTGGCTTCTTACTGAGCTACAGGGTGTTTTATATAAAAATTTAAAAACGATTTTTGCCCAGTACTTAAAAACTATTTGACGTATCTTTGTCATACTTGACAGGAAATGTAGGTACCGTACACCATACTAAATTATGTTAAATAAAAGTTTTTGGCTACTGCCAGTGGCGTACAACAGAGGCAAGTGAGAGGTTGATCCTTCCTAAATTCTACGCCACTGGCGGAATTGTCATTTTAGCACAATTTTTCGGTTCTCCAATACTAGCTGTGTAAAAAACATACTCTTCCTTTGTAACGATAAAGTCACTGTTTTTCGAGATATTTAAAGTTAAACATAAAAGCTGCACCCTTGGGATTTTTTCAAAATTTGCTAAAAAAATCTGAAAAAATTCAGTAAAATAGAGAAAAAAATTAGCTACATAATATCTAAGTAACTTTTTCTCTAACTCATTCTGGTTTGACTGGAAAAATTATTGAAAATTAATATTTTTTGCATTTTATTTTTTTTATTTTCAATAATTTTTACAGCCAAATCAGAATTAGTTAGAAAAAAAAGTTACTTAGTTATTATGTAGCTAATTTTTTTTTTTCTATTTTACTGAATTTTTTCAGATTTTTTTAGCAAATTTTGAAAAAATCCCAAGGGTGCAGCTTTTATGTTTAACTTTAAATATCTCGAAAAACAGTGACTTTATCGTTACAAAGAAAGAGTATGTTTTTTACACAGCTAGTATTGGAGAATCGAAAAATTGTGCTAAAATGACAATTCCGCCAGTGGCGTAGAATTTAGGAAAGATCAACCTCTCACTTGCCCCTGTTGTACGCCACTGGCAGTAGCCAGAAACTTTTATTTAACATAATTTAGTATGGTGTACGGTACCTACATTTCCTGCCAAGTATGATAAGGATACGTCAAATAGTTTTAAAGTACTGGGCAAAAATCGTTTTTAAATTTTTATATAAAACACCCTGTAGCTCAGTAAGGAGCCACATTTTATCTCAGTGATTTGCATTAAATCTTCATATTCTGAGCCCAGGATACTCCAGTTAAAATTAGGAATAGTTATTCTGTTACACCCTGTAGATAGAGTATATCGACACATCGATTTTTAAATAAAATATGTGTACACAGAAATTAATCCGAAAGTTTTTTTTATTTTTCATGTAATACTAAAAATAGAAAAATAGTATATTACAAAGTTTTATAAAAGTATTAAGGTCTCAGTACCTAAGTAATATCATAGGCCCGCATTCCCACCTCATTTATTTATGAAAAAGTGTTTTAATTTTTTGTTTCAAAATAAATTTTTACTTATACCTCTTATCAAATATGAATAGTATTTCTATTTTTGATATATATTTTTATATTTAATATTGTAAAATTCAAATGAACTGATTAAAATTGCTTTGTAAGTAATTTGAAGTAAACGTCAAAATTAATTTTGACAAAAATGAATTTTAAAAGTGAGGTGAAAATAGTATTTTAGAACAAATTATTTAATTTAACCAAAATTATATCTCTTATAATTCTCAAGATTTTCAATCACTCAGTACAATACAAAAATCACATTATATAAACGAGTATCTGTTCATCTACATTTTTATAATTTATCTATAAAAAATCATAATTTTCTGTAATTTCTTTTTGTTTTTTTATAAGTTGCTATTGTCAAAGCTGCTATAATTTCAAAAACTACAAAGCAAAAACATTCCATCTTTTTTTCGCTCAAATCATATCACCATTATCTCCATCTTTTTTTCCCCCATCATTCTTCAAACACAATATTAATATTATTTAAAATCGCGCGGCCCCGTATTTAAGGGGGAGCCCACTTCTACCCTTACCGGAACGCGGCTCTGAGTCGCCTCCAAGCTCCGACTCGCAATTCTGGACTCCGCACGGAATACTAATACCCGGAATTACCGTTCCGGAAACGGGCACTTTTCGCCACGAGGCCTCCGCTAACTTTGATCCGGGTTTTTATCGCTAATTGTATAATATGCAGCGCATACGTTATTGCTTTTCAAGGCCGCTCTATCTCGCTTTCTTTTCACTGTTTGCGTCTTTCTTGTACTGGTATGGTGCCCGCCGTACAGGAAATTTATTGCCCTATTTTATGGTCTTTTATCTATCTTTCATTAATGCAGTTGTTTTAATTTTATCGCGCCCACAGGCGTACAGTGACAACATAATATTTTTACTTGATATTATAATAACCCATATTATGCATTGTAAAATATACCGATATAATCGTTGCGGCATTTTCATATAACCATTTGTTTTGTTCAATTTAATTATCTCGTGATGAAAGAATAATATCTGTTATTAATAAATTATGATATTATGCAGAAATACTTGAATTTAATATGCGTATTATTGGTTTTTTTTTTTTAAAAAAATTGATATGAATAATATTTAAATATAGATAATGAAAAATTTTATTATTAGATTATTTTTATGTTTTATCTAAAACATTATAAAATATCAAGCAAAATATTTTGTTATTTTTATATTAAAATTTTTCAATATTTTATTTTAAATAACAAAAAAATAATTAAAAAAAAGAATATATATACAAAAGTTTATCGCAGTACAGTATAATACCTACAATTATATTAATTACCTTTCCTATTTATTCTAAAACGCATATCACTTTACACATTATTCAAATGCGTCCCAAAACCAAATTTTGCACGCCAATGTTGACTCCTTGGAGACTCTGTGTGTGTGTGTGTGTGTGTGAATGTCCATTGTCCAAACTGTCCTAAAACTGTATAGCAGCGGTCGCATAGAGCCAGCCGGAGCACTAAATGTCCTAATGTGATAATACCCTTTTGCATAATGAACTCCGTTTACCGAAAAGGAACTTTTACATTTAGCGTGCAACCGTTTCGACTCAAAGAACAAGCACACACACACACACACACATACAATAATCTCGGTGGACATGGCCTACTGTTACTTTAATGCTACTGCATTCATTTACTTTTTTAAGTTGATTTTATTTTAATCTTTATATTATTCGTATTATTATTTTTCGTTCGTGATGGTTAATCTTCTTGAATAATTACCGATACGTTATTTTCATTTTCAGACACACGGACAGTTTATATATATATATATATATATATATATATATATATATATATATATATGTATAGTGTGATCAAAAAAGTTCTCGGATCGAATCAACAGAAAATTCAGTTAGATATAACAAAACGAGGAAAAATATCAAAAAATACACTAGCTGGTGTTATCAAAAAGATATTAAATTAAATTAACAAGGGCATTTTTAACACTAAGTAAAGTAATTTATAAGGTAAAGTGTAATTTATATACAAAATTATTGTTATAGTGAATAGAAAAATTTAAATCTCAAACCGAACTACTGTGTATCAGTGGCAGCTCTTCCATTAAGCCATTTGGTCAATAATCTCCCAAATTGATCAAAACAGAATAAATCAAATAATAAATATAAATAAAATAAATAGAAATAATAAAATATTTTGAAATTAGTCTTGGGCTTGGGTCACACCAAACTTGTGACCACGTTGTGGCCTTGTTGCACGTACAAGCTCATATATCAAAAAGACACAAACAAATTGTAACTTTGCAATCCCATGAGTAAAAAAGACATACATACATACATACATACATATATACACAATCACGCCATGTACCCAAAAGGATGTGGCACAAACTCTTTTCATCATTCCGAAATCAGTCGCCTCCAAACATTCCTATCCAAACAAGCAACTTTCGCTTCATCCACATTTATAATTCCTCTCATACATGCTCTTTTATTCCTACTACAATAAAACAAAAAGACAATTTATGTATAAGTTTTACACAATATCTTTTATGCAACTGTCTACATTTAGAATAAACTTATAGAAACATCAAAACACAAATTTTATGCTTTTGTAGCCAAACCCAACATTCACTACCTTACATTAACATCCTTTTTTTGATTCAATTATTTACATAATATCAAAGTGAAATAATGACACTTTTTTTCACTTTTTTTACTTTTCTGTACCATTACCATAAACAAATATTATACGCACGCAAAATAGTGAAATAATGTACAGTTTTTGCAACAGTCATAGAAAAATATATTTTTTGTTTTAGTTCGATAACTTTTTAGACACACTGTTTGTATATTTATATTTATGTGTGTGTGAATATATATTTCGTATATGTATAAAAAATAATAATCCGGTCGACGGTGACTGAGTTGATCCGTACGATAACGGACGGACAGACGGACGGTGCGTGGCCTTAAATATGCTTTAATTATGTAAAGGCAAACAATGATAATTAAGCTAATTATATTGGCTCTCTGCATAAAACTACAATACTTATTAGAATTACGGTAGCTGAATTCCAAATTGTTTTATACGGAATTTTTTGATTGTATGAGTGGGTTCACATCAGCAACGAATTGAATTTTTTTGTTCATTGTGCTATGTTTCAAATTAATTTAAATTTTGTTTTAAATATAGATACAGTTACTTGTGAAATATTTATGTTTCTTTTTACACCTTTTTGGTTTAATTTTAAAATGACATTGACTTCATTTTATGTTATTTTAAGAGTTCATAAAAAAAAATTATAGAATACATATAATTTAATAAAATGTACTAGGTAGTATCTGAATATTTAAACTTTTGGCATTTACAGAAAAAACTAAAATAGCTATTTTATTTTATTTTAATTGAATGACTAAATTTTATATGATTTCTCTATCTAATTAAGAACATTAGTTATTTTATCTATCCAGAAATTAGTTAAAACCAAATTGTTATTTCAAGTAAAGTTGAAATAAATAATCTAAAAATAAATATATCACAAACTAAAAAAAAAATACATTAAATAAATACTCTAAACATAATCATATACTCTTGAATTTGATGTTTTGTTTAATGTTTCTAAAGCAACTAAAACATTAGAAAAAATATTTAAAGAATTTTTAAAAGTCGCTGAGCAGAATTTGTTGAAATTTTTTATTTGGTAAATAAATACAATTAAATATCTACAAGTTTTATGAATAAATGAATTTTGCAATTTAAGATAATATTTTTTTTAACCAATTTCTGATTTTGTATTTAAAACAGAAACAATATTTAACGTTAATGCTAAAAATGTACTAAACTTTAGTAAATTTGACAAGCAAATACAGTTATTATAGAAAAATGAATCTGGCCAGTCACGGTAAAAATGTTTATCATTTTTTATTTTCAACTAATATGAGTTATGCTTACAATATTATACAATATATTGAAAGTTAGTGTCAATATTTTTAGAATAGATCACTGTAAATTATGTTTTTAAATACATATAGAAAATTTCAAAATACTAATAAAAATATACACACATAACTCGTGAAAAAATGTAATTAAAAATAAACAGCAGATATATGCTAGAGATAGAAAAGTGAATGAAGTAAATAAAAAAATAGGAATATTTTTCCTGTAATAAATATATATATGAATATGGAAACAAGGCGAGTCGGGCCTAATCTGTATAACAAATTGCATCGTAATAGTTTTATTTATCTTCGCATGTAATCATCATATATTTTTGTTATTATTCTCAATTTATCAGCGCATTAAATAGGCATTATAATATAAAATAATATTATGTTAGTATACATATTATGGTGTGCGGTCTAGCCTAAGGCAGTCATTTGTTTACGTTCATGGCACACTAGATAGATCTACTTCTACAACAATGTCAGGTAAACTATATAATAAGCACTGTGAAATCTAGCTCTCAAAAACCATCATGGCTGGTGCTACCGGCTTCCGGTCTGGCCGGATCGCTTCTTTCCGTTTTCAAAATGGCCGAAAATTATGTGCCCTGATCTAATTTGAATTCCATCGTTGACCGCTGCCGCTGGGCCTGAAGATATTCAAATCGACTCTCTTATAATTTAATGAGGGAACAACTTTAAGAAATATTTTAATAACGGGGTTTTGAATTCTCTTCGGTTTGGCTCTGCAGGACGGAGTATATACACTATGTCGATGTCTTGTTTGTACATTGTTTCGGAAAAGATTACAAGTATGTTAATTAAATTTAATTTGAAATTTACGCATTCGATCATTTAAAAACTACGGTTATGTTGCTAAGACTGAATAATGTATATTCTTAAAAAAACTTTCTGAATTTTCTTAATTAATTTTATGGAACTTCTAACACATTGTTATTTAATTAAATATAGAATTTACATATACATAACTAGTTAGATTTGACGAGAAATAGAACAGATTTTAATTTATTTTTAATCAAACAATTATATAAATGAATACGTTTATAAAATTATTTAGTACGTATTTGAACTAATGTCTCGATTCTGATCATATTTATAAAACCTGTAACCTTACAAAATGTTCCTTTTTTTTAGTAAATAGTATCCAGATTATGAACAGAATTAATTTATTAATTTGATTTTATAACTTAACCAGTCTAATAAGAATAAGAAAAGTAAGGGACCCAATACACTACCTTGAGGTACCTACTACAATATCATTAAATAATGAATTAAAACTGTGTGACTTTATTCTTACTGTCTGATCTGCTATTCAAATATGAATTTAACAATATTAAGTCAGTGTTTTAAATGCCATACCCTTCCAATTTATCTAGTAATATTTTTCTATCTATGGTTTCAAACATTCTTTTAAAATCTAAATATACGCAATTAATAGTATGTTTTCAGCCAAGAATCAATTTCCACTCATTTACTAATAAATACTTGCTGTTTCACAGGAATACGATTGTTTAGTTACCAATATGTTGTTATCATTAATATATTTTAATAATTAATTACTCCTATTATATAGCAATTTCCAAAATATTTTCAAGTGATGACAACATATTTAATGGTCTGAATTCGTATATTTTCTTAGTTCCAAATATTTTTAGAATTGGTCTAATTGCAGACAATTTTAATTGTCAAATATTTTTTTTGTTTTTTGTTGTATTTTATACTTTTTTTTTTGGAGTAAGTTAAGGTAATGTTCTAGTAATATATCCTAAATAAATTACCAAAACTAAATTACCGGTAATTTAAATATCACTAGTTTACAGTATAATATGAAAACTTGCATACGTAGAAAAAGAAAGCCAGATGTTCCATTTTGACATTCAATAACAAAAGAACAACAATAAATTGTATACTCATTTCAAAAGTATATAATTTCTTTTTTCTCAATACAGTCAGTCACAATTCATCATATATGTATATAGTAACAGAAACCTATAGCCATCTTTGATCGCGCTCCATACATGCTACTTAATACCATATTAAACCCTCCCCCCTTTGACCTCTCTCATAAACAAAACAAAAAACAGTCGCAACTGTCCTTATGTCATTGAAAAACCGAGCAATCGTAACAAAGAAAACACATTTCTATACAGAGGAAAAATAAACGTATACAGATAAAGAGATTAGGTCTCAACGATATGCTGGGAGGTACACACGAAACAAATTTTTAACCAATCAGCTTGCGTTGTTCGCGAGACCGGAACTGCGCTATTACCTCGTCACTTCCTTCACAAGGACTGATCGCGTACACCCCTTTCACCTCACCAGGTAAAGTTGTGCCGCTCCGTTGAATTTTAGACGCGGAAAAATAACGTGCGTTTGCTTTTCATTGTTCTATTAGATACACTTCACACAAAATGGTCAAATTTGTAGGTTAGAGGTGTTGTTCTTCCGAATATTATGTTTTTCTTCGAATTCTATTTTCTGATTATTGCGGACCAATCACGGAATGAATTACTGTGCATGATATGGTTTTTTTGTTTTGTTTTATTGCTGTACAAACAAGAAAAATGCAATGTATAATAAATAATTAAGTATATTTTTTTAAACATGCATAAATGCTATGAATCATGATAAACTATTGTTTTTAATAATTTGTAATGAAGATCTTTTAGTTTATTAAAAATAAATTACAAGGTGTCCTATAAAAAATTGCTAAAATCAATCAGTCGATATTTTAGAAATTAGAATGAATACAATTATGAAAAAACTAAAATTGCTTTGAAGATAGGAAAATCTGCAGTATTAACAAAATTTAATAACTTTTTTTTGTATCAGTGTATTTTATTGATAAAAAAATATGCTAATTATTATCTAATAAGCTTTAGTGATGCAGGTGTTTAATGGATAATTGCTGAAACTATTCAGTTGTCACTTTTAAATAATGCATTTATTGAAAATACAAAAATTTCATCGAAAATTTAAAAAAAAATGTTAAAATCATGCTAATAATTTAACAAATATATACCAATAATTTATTGAATTTGTATCAATTGTTGTTGATTTTTCTATCAATAAAATAAACTGATATTAAAATATTTATATATACATACAGGGTGTTCAAAATAACTTACTTACCCTAGGTGTCTCGAGAATCGTAAGAGGTACAAAATCGGTTAAATTAGACAAAATTTGCCACACTAAAGGAGTGATTTAACGATGCTTTTGTTTTTCCAAAAAAAAAATTCATAAGTCACTATATATCAATACAAATAATGTAAATTTTGCTTTATTTATTTAAATATACACAATATTTTAACATGCATTATCTACAATTACTTTTTATTTTTACAACAGTCCTCAAAACTTTTATAACTCATAATCTCCGTGAAATTCATACACACCTTTAATTTTCATATAGAGCTCAAAGTAGACTATGAAAGAGTTAAATAGAAATTTTTTTGTTTTGTTTTTATCTTTGTTGATATCTAGTGACCTATGTATTTTGTAGAAAAACAAAAGCTTTATTAAATTATACCTTTGTCGCGTCAAATTTTAATCTTTATATATATATATATATATATATATATATATATATATATATACTTATTATATTAACAGACACTGGCAAATTTAATGATTTTTTTTTAATGTAGGGAATGTGATGTTAATCTAGGATTAATTACGTCTAAAATCATGCATATATAGTGAAGCCAGTACTAAGCTAGTACAAGAGATAAAGCTTAATATTTTGCCTTAGGAAATTTAACGCATCTATTTGATACATCTATTAGATGCATACAATGTAATTGCATTAATATGTGATAATAAATGCCAAATTACCTTTTACTATATTACTGAATTAATTAATTAATTTCAAATATATTAATAATCTCATAAATTTAATAACATCGTAATTCAAATTTTTAACATTAAATTGTATTATTTGTCAATTATTATTTATATAAAATTTGTCGAATTTTACAATAATATTTTAATTTAGACAAATATATTTACGAATATATTTATAAATTTATACATTATAATAGTTAATTATATAGAGTAATTCATAACGCAGACTAATAATTATATTCAAACAATTATATTAAATTTTGATTTTAAAATAATAATTATTTATTTTTAATAATTATATATTACAATAACTACCATAGTAAAAAATCTTTCAGAACTTATTATATTAAAATAAAACGCTTTAAGTTGTAGTTCTGTATTAATATTTATTGATAATCGACGTTTCGATGTAGTTAACGTACATCTTTATCAGGAAAAATAATACAAATGATATTTACATTAAATAAACAGAACATAGAAACAAGTTACTAGTAACTTATCAATAAATATTAATACACAACTTCAACCTAAATCCTTTTTATTTTATTATTAAATAAATGTAAAAAAATTATATCAGAAGAAAAAATTACAATAGAATTTATACCAAACATAAATTGAGTAGTATAGCAAGTATAACACAAAGGCGAATTAAATTTACTGTTAGCTCTCAAAGTGTTAATTTTGAATTTTTTGAATAGAAGATAAAGTAGCTTGAATCGTTATGTAGTTTAGTTATGTGTTCCATGTAATGGTGTTTCTTTTTACAATCTGATGTTAATGACAGCAAAAATATCAAGAATTTCTCTACAAAAAACTTTGCTCTAGCCCAGAAAACATGCCTGTCTACAACTTTTGTTGTAACTTAAAGTATTAAATAAAAATTGTTTTAGGATTAGATTCTGTTTAGTTATTTTATAAAAACGACGTTTTAGATCAAAATTTATCAATGTTATTGATAAATTTTGACCTGATCAAGACGATAAAACGTCATTTTTATAAAATAATTAAACAGAATCTAATTTTAAAACAGTTTTTATTTAATACAATGAGTTCTGAAAAATATTTTACTATGATATCTTAAAATATATTTTCTAAAATACAATACAAAAGTAACAAATCTTTTCTTTGTAAATAAAATATAGTTATTTAATTACTCGGGAAGAATTTATGTACCACGAATTTGCTAGTTACAATACAAAAGACTGACCTACGTTCTTCTATATCTTGATAAAACCGCAACCCGTCCCCCCCAAAAAGCGGAGAATTAAAAGAAAAGACAGGGAAAAAAAGTATAAATTAAGTTGCATCAGTGCCAGTACAATTCAGCCACAAAACAGAACGAATTCTCTAACATCGCATTCAGTTTTATAATTACAGTCCATCGTATTAATAAACGCTTGAGTACATTTTTTGTGTCCGTGCGCCTTTCTTTTGTCTCAAAAACGTTGCAAAGACAAAACAGGACATCTATGCAGAGAGTGAAAAGAAAAATGCGAATCGCCAGCGACGCCGACGCGTCGCGTCTGTCACAACTTTTAAATTACGCGAGATTCACCCTTCGGCAATCGTCGGCCGTTTTCGACGACAACGACTAAAAACAAAAGACTACGTCCAGCATCCGTTTCACGCCTGCCATGGCAAACTGGCGATATTTGTCTTGGAAATAAAATTTGCGTGTTACGTAGGGCACACTACCCCCAATATATATTTACTTCTGGAATTTTAATAAAACAAATTTTGCGAGATGTTTTTTTGTTTTCTTTTTTTTTTTTAGCTGCTGAAAAGTTGTTTTTCAGATTTCCAATACAGCGTAGAAAAGTTCGACTCGATAGATTAATGTAAATACCGAAGTGAAAATAAATCCTGAACCGGCTTAGTTTTAATAATGTTTATAAAATAAAATGATGAAAATTGCTGATAAATTTAGATTCTGAACTGATATTTGTTTATCGATCGTTCTTGATTAAATAATCAAATTTTCAGTATTAGTAACTCAGTTTTACATACTTTCAAATATTTTTGCAAATTACAAACTATTTAAATTTTATATTAAATTTTAATTATAAGCTAAAAATCATTGTTTCAATATGTTGAAGCTTTTGAATCAAACTACAATTTTAGTTTTATCAGTTGTTGATTTTATTGCATTTAAAAATTGAGATTATTAATATCAAAATTTAAAAAATCTTTTTTTGAATATAATGCTTTCTGAAAGATTTTTTACTATGTTATTATTAATATCTTTAACAAGTTTTAATTATGTTTTTACAGACTAGTAGACAGAATTTGTTTCGAAAAATGTAGGTAAGCGTGTATGAGACTTTATACTCTAGAAAAAATAACATTCTTTTATTTTAATTAAATTTTTATTAAACAAATAAAAAATACAAATAAATAAATAGTCACCTGTCAACCGTTGTTAATTTCACAACATTTTATTTACCTTATTTATTCTCCAAATAATTTAACTCTGAAATTTTTCGTGTCCGTCAAGTAATTACAACTTATTTTTCCTGTCAACTACGTGTGAGACATTTCGAGATACAAAGAAGGAAAAAAAGAACGTACCTTCACACACATATACAAAATGGACACCATCATGTTCTGATTGTTTAAAGATATTGTTGAAATGCTCGTAATGACTGTAATTATTTAACGTCTGAAAAAAGGACAACTCAATTTTGATGTACCAACTTCTTAGCCATGTAATTGTTGGCTTTCTTTCTCAACGGCAACGGCCATATTTAATTTTCGTGAATGTGTGTGTGCATGTGAAGTCTAGTTTTCGAAGAATTCATTTAGTGCAAATGTTTAATTAGTTGTTGTTATTTATGTACTTTGTTTCGTTTCGTTGTCAGACTTGTTTCCGGGAAGATCTCTCATTCTCAAAATGAGAATTTACGAAATTAGTTTAAATGTGTAATGTTATTATTAGTGCGTTAATAGAATTGTTTAAAACGTTTTTATATGTGTAATAAATCCTCTAGATAAAATCAAATGAGTAATAAATATTTCTCGACAGTTTTTATATTACATTTAAAATTAAATTATTTATTTATTTATTTAATCTGGTAACTTACTATAATTGTAATTTACTTATTTATAATGATAATTTGTAAACAATTTGATTAAATTATTAATTAAAGTATCTGGTGTTACCAAGGTGCTATAAGATTAATTATTTTCCAGAACATTTTAATATAAAGTAAAATTTTGATTCATCTTTTTACATTTAGTGTTTTCTTTTATTGTAAACTGCATACGAACGAAACGCGAAAAATTACTTCTCTTGCATCACAATTTACCAGAATCGAACTCGTAACCTCTTAATTTGCACTGCTTTAAAAAATATAGAGTTTGCGTACTGCAAAAATTAATAAAAAGCATCATTTAATGTTTTTATAACATGGCGCCCTAAGGCTCATACTCTTTTTATTTCTACTTTTAAAAATCGTTGAACCAATCCATAAAAAACTGAAACTGATATTCAATATTGAATTTCTGTTCATCTATATAATTTTTGCAATAAATTCTTCAGCTATGGCAATACATATTGTGAACCATTATTATTATATACTTCATTCGCCTTATTCAGCGAAAACAGCATACATACATGCATATTGAAAAACACATGTCTTCCATGTGCATTGACTCAAAACCTTTCCTACCTCGAACAACATCGTGTGTGTGTGTGTGTGTCACGCATGAGACCCGCGTCAGCCAATCAGATGTCACGATGTTGTATTGGCACCGGTGGTGCCATGTGCCCACATTAGAGTTAATTGTTGTTCGACCGTCGAAATGCGTGCTGCCAGAAATATGGCGGTTGCACATATAGGTGTACTTTCACGAATATGTATGTATTGTATGTATATAGTTGGCTGATATGTGAAAACTGTAAAGGAACTTCGAACAACCGAACCGGTTATTAACGGAACGCAAACGGAAAATAACCGGTTCGGATAGAATAGAGGGCGGTGGTAATTGATTTGTGCTGGGAAATTGGAAAATAATTGTTGGAAAAATTGTGTCGGAGAATTAAGAATTTATTGAAATTGTAAAGTTGTATTGTTTTTTTTTATAAAATAATTTTGTATATATATTAATTAAGCTTATAGCACCTGAGTAACACTTGACACTTTGGCGAATCAATTTTTTTAATAACAGAATAACAGAACATAGAAATAAGTTACTAGGTAACAAATAAGTTGATCATACAATTTATAGATTTTTAATTAATGAGAGCTAAATTTTATTTATCTCAGGGCCTTCACAACGATTAAATGATTATTTACTTGCATCATTAATTTCAAATATATTTTTATTTCAAATGTTTAAATTTTTTTTCAATTTTCAAAAAACAACAACGACAAAAAAAATATAAGTATGAATTATAAATACTGTAAAATATTAATCTATTGTGTAAGTAAAAAGTTTAATAATAATATAAATAATTATTGCGTAGAAAAAATGGTATTTAATACTGCATTAATTAATTAAATATCTATGTTTATTATATTTTGTTCATATATATAACAACAAATGATTTTGTACAAATCTACATTATAATAAATAATAAACATTTACTATTTATAAACGTGAAATATAAACAAATTTTAAATTAATTAAATTTGTTTTGTTAAAATTTGTGTGTTTGCAGATATAACTACAGTTATTAAAAAAAAATTAAATAGCAGATATATGACAAAATATTTTTTTCATACTCGTAGAACATAAAAATAAAAATATACTTATTTTAACATGTTAAATGTAATGTAGTAAGTAATCAATTTTATTGTTATAAAATTATTAAAGTTTTATTTTTAATACATTTATTATAATTTTATAATATAAAAATATGTGATTTACATAATAAAAAATAGCTTTATGAATTCAAATATTATTTTTAAATTATATTTATTTTGTATTATCTGATAATATACCTATATTAAATATTTATTGAAATATAATAATATAATTGAAATTTATATTTTTAATAATGTAGAATATAAAATTATTTATACAAAATATAGATACCAAATATGAAATATATTTTTTGTATATTAAATAAATAGTTTTTATATATTAAATAATAAATGAATGCATAATAAATAAATTTTGATTAAGTTTTATAATTAGCTATGCAATTTTATTTTTGAATATTTTATATGGATATTTAATATTTATATTTTTTTTTACTATTTGATTACCTTTATTTTTATCAAAATACATAATCATTATTATGATAAATTACAAAATAATTGAAGTACAACTAATATGCAATTTTATATAAATATTTATATACATATAATGTATTAAAAAAAAGTAAAGCAAATATCAATAATTTTTAAAGACAAATAACTAGTTACTTTATAAAACATTTATTTGGTTTTACTAAAACCAGATTTAAACATATTTATTTAAATAAAGCTAAAATTGCTTCTCTGGATAGGAAATTTATTTCGAGATAGTGGAAATAGTTTGTGCCACACCTTTTTGGATACATTGTGTATGTATGTATGTATGTATTTAAATATTTGAATGATTGTGTTATATCAGATCCTGTGTAGTTTTTATCTCTATAAAATAAGTAAACAGTACTATAAGTATAAGTATATGCCAAACTAGAATACACGATTGTATAATTGTATAATTCATTAAACAAACTTATTACATTTATTTATTTTAAATTACCTAAATATTTTTAAATAATTATACAGAAAATACTTCTTTAAACTAGTGAAATATCTTCACTTAATGATGCATAATTATTTACGAAATTAAAACTTAATAGCAAAATAATGAGTAACTCCATAAACACGATTTTTATCATTTTATTTTCTCTATCGTGCGGTCTCTATGTATGAGGTCAACTAACATTTTGCGATAAAAGCGAAATAATTTCGAAAAAGAAAAATAATCGCGCATAAAATTCTAAAACCGTCCTATAAACCTGCAAACATCACACAACTAAAATATTATAAACTAAAAACCGCAGTTTGAATCACGGTTGCGTAGTCAAAGGCCAACTTGAAAAATCCTTGCTAGTGAAAATAAGTGAAATTTTATCGTTTTCGAGATAAAAGAAAAATTTACAGCAATTTCTCATTAAAATTTCACGGTTTTTTACGGATGCCATAAATAAGAAGAAATAAAAAAAAGGAACAGAAGACTGTGGATGAGCAATGAAAGGGAAAACTATGGCAGCCGAGCTAACTTCAGAATTTCGACCTGAATCAAATAATGGTAATTAAATAAGTATAACAGTAAATCTTAATCATTGCATCGGGGCCGCTGTCAGCCCCCCATCAAATTAAAGAAGTATAAAAATTTTACATTGAAGGGACTCATTAAGATCGGATCTAAACAGAACCGGACCTGGAGACTTTTTTCATTTTATTTTTTTCGCTATGTAAAACACTTTTAAGTAAATAATTAGGTAAATTAAAATAAAAACTGTTTTAGGATTCTATTTAGTTATTTTATAAAAACGACATTTCGACGAAACTGAACGCTCGTCTTCATCAGGTCAAAATTTATCAATTACTGTGTTTTTTCAATTTTCAAAAAACAACAACGACAAAAAAATACATACATACATACATACATACATAATCACGCCATGTATTCAAAAGGGTGTGGCACAAACTCTTTTCATCATTCCGAAATCAGTCGCCTCCAAACATTCCTATCCAAACAAGCAACTTTTGCTTCATCCACATTCATAATTTCTCTCATACATGCTCTTTTATTCCTACTACTTATCATACCACTCCAACTACTCATCGGACGTCCACGCAAACATATAACCATCAAAATCATTCAAATAAATCTTTTTAACCAGACGTTCATTAGACATTCGCTCAACATGTCCGAACCATCTTAACTGACTAACACCAACTTTTGCTACAACATTTTTTTCAATTTCACACTCATCATACACTAATCTATTTCGTACCCGATCTCCCTTATTTACACCACATACCCCACGTAAAAATCTCATTTCCACAGCAGTCATTTTCCGTTTATGCTTTTGCAACCAAACCCAACATTCACTACCATACATCAACGTAGGCACCAAAACTGCATTGTATATACTCAATCGGGCTTCTTTGGAAATATTTACATTCCTACCAAAAGTTATCATCTTCTTTAATTAAATATTTGTTATTCTGGTTAATTCGTGATCCGATTAATGCAACCTTATATAATCGAGAATCTACTGTATTTGTAAATACAGCAGTTTACTAAAGAAGCAAATAAATAATTATATTTTAATCAAAATAATTAGAACATAACATCTAGTTGACACCTGACATTGAAGAGCAACTTTACTTAATACAAAAATAAATATAATTACCAAACAAAATTAACATGATTATTATAACTTTATCGATTTATTGAACTAACAGTGAATAATTATTTCTCAATGCAACGCAAACCAAGGTATATATATATATATATATATATATATATATATATATCCAAGTATTTCTACTAGGTCAGTTAACGAAGCCAATCAGTCAGAAGTTTGGCCCCGGCTATCTAACCACGATGATTCATCAGAAAATTAATCAGTTTTTTGCGGTATATATAATACTCGTAGTTTGGCTCCTTAGCTACTAGGATTTCGTTATGATATTCGGTAACTATATCGGTAGTTTTTGATTTTTCGAATAGGAATTATAAATTTTGGCTTAACGATATCCCGCTGTGGTTAAGCTGTATTATCGGCTACGCAATTTGGACATTGTTCAATCCGAAATTTCAGGTTAGATTTTTGGGATTAAAAAATCGTATTATTTTATATTTGAAAATTAAAGTTAATGCTATCAACCAATTGCATAACGCATTGTTAACTAAATCAATGAGTTATCTGGACAAGTAGATTATTAATTGGTTTTGAAACAATTCATTGATTGATCGATAGCCAAGTTAACAAACAAGGTGTTTAAAAATGTTGTATGCAATGATACAAAATATTTTGTAAACAAAAAAAATTGAGTCCATAGAATTTTCTAGGCTGGTATACCGTGTTCGATCTATCTAGATGGCATGCTCAATGCACAATTTATTAAAAAATATTTGAAAATATAATTAATTTGTTACGTTAAGAAATTCCATTTAATTCATCATACATACATACATACACAATCACGCCATGTACCCAAAAGGGTGTGGCACAAACTCTTTTCATCATTCCGAAATCAGTCGCCTCCAAACATTCCTATCCAAACAAGCAACTTTCGCTTCATCCACATTCATAATTCCTCTGATACATGCTCTTCTATTCCTACTACTTGGAAACTTTCGCTCACGCAAAACACTCTCAATCATACCACTCCAGCTACTCATCGGACGTCCACGCAAACGAATACCATCAAAATCATTCAAATAAATCTTTTTAACCAAACGTTCATTAGACATTCGCACAACATGGCCGAACCATCTTAACTGACTAACACCAACTTTTGCTACAACATTTTTTTCAATTTCACACTTATCATACACTAATCTATTTCGTACCCGATCTCTCCTCTCATCGAGTAATTAAAATAAAATTACCACCAAAATAATTTAAATTAAAAAAAAATACATCATTCCCTCATTGAGACATATCTCAAGGGATATCAATTTAAGCAAATCGAAATGTACAAATAAAAATCAAATAGCAAACATATCATTCGGAACATATAGAACCTTGTGGTGAAAATATTTGGTTTGAAAACGATTCAAGGGGAAATAAAATAAAAACTAATAAAACAAAAACGAGGACTATCAGAAAACAAATAAATAAAACACAGTCGATAAAAAAAAGTGCACGCGGCTGTTTCGGAAACCGGACGGCTTTTTTTTTTGTTTTTGGTTTTGTTTGATAATTGAAAAACACGACCGTCAATAGTTTTAGTGTAAACGGTTCAACTTTTGTCGCAGTACGTCAATGATTTTTGGCAAACTGAAATCCAATAGAGTCGTATGTAAAATCCGGCAGTTTTTTTTTCCAAATTCATACAAATAATTTATAATTATATATTTTCCTACTACTTTTCTATTAATTTATTTGTTATGAATGCGTTTTCTAATAATGTTATTTTTTATTTACATCAGTGACTTTTTTGAATTATTAATGAACATTTGTTGATCAATGAAATTTTGCAAGTTTATGACTAATATTTGATAGATTAAGATATAGTAAAATTTTCATATTATAATTATTTTAAAATTTTATTTTTTTAATACATACATACACAATCACGCCATGTACCCAAAAGAGTGTGGCACAAACTCTTCTCATCATCCCGAAATCAGTCGCCTCCAAACATTCCTATCCAAACAAGCAACTTTCGCTTCATTCACATTCATAATTCCTCTCATACATGCTCTTTTATTCCTACTACTTGGAAACTTTCACTCACGCAAGCCACCCTCTCAATCATACCACTCCAACTACTCATCGGACATCTACGCAAACGTATACCATCAAAATCATTCACAGTAGTAGAAAAAAGTATAGTATTCTGCTCGTATGTAAATAAATAAATGATTATTACTCATTCAAATGCTTGCTTACTACAGTTCATGCTGTAAATCTCATCTTCATAATTATAGCAAATCAAGCGAAGAATGTAAAACAAATTAATATATAAATACTTTATTGTTTATTAAAATATTTTGTAAAAAAAAATAAAGTATACAACACCTGATCAGAATAGGATATTTTAGTTAATTATTTATAAATACATTACATAACTTATTTCAAAAATTACTATTATTTATTTTATTTTTAATCCAAGAAATTAATATTCGTGACAATACTAGTAATATGTAATATTTCATAAAAAAAAATATGGATTTTGTAGTTGTTATAGATAATATTACTTATTTTTACATGCTACATAAAATTACATAATGTTGCTGTAATTTTCCAAATTTTTATTGAAATTATAGGTACTTAATAAATAATGTAATAAAACTTAATTATAATTTTATGTAATTTTACATAATTATATATATTTTACAATTGTGTTTACAATTTTACAATTGTTAGTTATATTTATGTAGTTCTGCGTAATATGATTTTGCATAATATTTATAAAAATGTACATGCAAATTTAATAAAATATCAATTATATATATATATATATATATATATATATATATATATATATATCTAGTCATTTGTCTTTAAAAATTATTGATATTTGCTTTACTTTTTTTTAATACATTATATGTATATAAATATTTATATAAAATTGCATATTAGTTGTACTTCAATTATTTTGTAATTTATTATAATATTGTAATAAATAATGTAATAAAAGTTAATTATAATTTTATGTAATTTTACATAATTATATATATTTTACAATTGTGTTTACAATTTTACAATTGTTAGTTATATTTATGTAGTTCTGCGTAATATGATTTTGCATATTATTATAACAATGTATATGCAAATTTAATAAAATATCAACTATAAATATATATATATATATATATATATATATATATATATATATATATAAATAGATTTTACCGGAATTTTCTTGTATCTCGCCCGGAACAAATCTGATGGTCGTCATGTGAAAATTCAATTCCCGACCAAGTGCAGTTGAAAAATTATCGAACGTTTTCTCTATGTGTACGATTCCAATTCGTTGTAAACAAATATTGGTATATCGAAATGCGTTTTATATGTTCGTTAAATGAAAATCATTGCCAATTGCGCTCGTATGTATGTTTGTGTGCCCAAAATTTATTGTGTGTGCAAATGCTGATGAGTAATTCATTTTGATTTTTATAACGAGTACCCAAAAAAAAAATAAAAAAACAAATTGTGTTCGAGTTTGATTTTCAAAAACTCGCTTGTGTATATATACGAATACTTATTATATCAGTGATCCTCCGGCTAGTGTATGAAAACGCACATCACATGTTGATATGAAACGATGATAGGGCAGATTATTTAGTTGATAATAAATTTACTGTTTGGAATATTTTTGTCAATTTGGTCGATTTTAAATCTGAACTAGATTTTGTACCGCGGCGCGATAATATTTTAGAATAAATATTGTGTTTTAGCGCGAACATTTTCCAGAAATTTTAGATAAAAATACATATGAATTGTGCGAATGGAAACAATATTAAATCGATATAATTTTGTATTTATTTTTTAATGCACGCTTTTGTAACGCGTTGACATTTCGATTTGTAAATAAATTATTTGTTTTAGCTTTCAGTAAATATTTATAATTTGTGTAATTGAACATTTTTTATTATTTTTAAAATGTTCCGTATTTTAATGCATATTTTAAGTTTAAAAAAGACTAAATGATTGATATAAAATGAAAAATACATGAATAGAAAATGCTTTGTACTTTAAAAAAATTTACAGTATAAATAGTTTATCATATTAAGTAGAAACCGATCTTTTTTATATTGAACCCAATATTTGTGGTTGAGGCATTGCCGATGCCAAGCAATTTGGGCAATCTGGGCCAAGCAATATGCTTGATGTATAATTTTTATTTGTTATACATTAGTTATTAATACAAGATCAGTTCTTATAACCATAAAATTAATTTTAATTTTCGGTACGTCTAGAAATGTGTCTGATGTTTATAAATTTTTTGAGATTATATTTATATACAAGCACAATATACATTTATTATTTTTAAAATATGAATGAAAATAATTGTTTTATAACAAAATTATTGAAAAATATCAACTATAATCGTTTATTTTTGTTCTTCTTCATATTTCGCAATTTCAATATTTCTTAGCAGCAGCACCTATAGCAATGGGTGTTATACGTAACTCTGACGCAACATTAATTTAATTTATTAATTAATATTTATTATCATATTAAGCATATAATTTCGATTTATATTAAAAATATGGATTTTAATCTTATAATTGATGATCCCATTTTAATACGACTAACAAAAAGTTATTGGAACAAAAATTGCAAATTGTTAAATATAATAGTTTATTCTAATGAAATTATTTTAAACAACTAGCTTTGTTCTTCTTGTTATATATAGAAATATGTGTATTATAACCCTCATGTTGAGCACAACACTATATTCGTATAGTTGAGATCAGATAACCATACGTAATATTGTGTGTGGTATAACAGAGCGAAAATTTTGCTCGGTAACATTGTTGTTGCATATAGTTGAAGCGTGTTATAATTCGGTGTATACAATATATAATACACATGCACAGCACAAACATATATACACGTATGTTTACTAGGAAAAAAAAATGAGGAACATTTCCATTAACATTAGGCGATTTCACGCCAAGGGACTCGTAAATTTCGACCAAACTTAGTCCAGCCGCCGTCAACTAAACTATCTACTACACATTTCATCAACAGAAGTTTATAGTGTTATATCACTGGAATAAATTCGGTTGATATAACACTATGTTATTTACAAGCAATCGTTGTATCATTTCAGAAATTTGAAATAAATTTGACCTTTGATTTCGGAAAATCTAAAATAATTTAAATCGTTTCAAAAACAGATAATCTATCTATCTAAACTTATAAATAGTATATATGAAAAGAATTACTTTCTAGTACTAAACCTGAAAAATATAGTTTTTAGTAAAACATATTGACTGGTATACAAGCAGAATTGGGCTGGCCCATCGAGGCACCGAATTTTCTCCGGTGGGCCGCCATCATTGTGAACCGCGACCGGAGATAGTCAAAAAATTAAAACTGATCTCTGAGTTTTGCAAAAAGTTAAGAATTTATTATTCTAAAAATATCAATTTGTGAAAAGAGTCATTTATTAAATCATCTTTTAACTTAGATTTAAATAAAAAATTTATATTATGTGTAATTTTTACAATTCGTTTTTATTTTTCTGTAATGTTATTTCCGTGTAAATTATAATATAAAAATATAACATATTTGAACATTTTTGTAATGCAACTTTCCCTGGGCCTAATATTTTATACAGTCCAACTTTGGAACCATTATATTATTTTCAAAATATGTATAGGTGCTACTGTGAGAATACAAGAAAAAAAAATGAAAAATATAACTTATTAAAAATGATAAATGTGTTTGAAAATAGAATAATATGCAAATTACATACATTTTAAAATAATAATTGTAATAGTTACGATCGTATCATTATCATTAGGCTCACAGAAAAGGAAAAATAAAAATGTTTCTTTAATTAGTTAATTACAATTCCGGACATAATTTGGACTATTTAAAATTTCAAAACAAAACTACATTTTCTTTTTCCATCCGAAAATAATAATCAACGCTAGAAAACTGTGAGAAAATACAATGAAGTAACAAATAAAAAATTAGCATATCACAAATGTATCTTCGTCTGACTATCCGGGGCACTGGAATGGAAATTTGAAAGAAAAAAAACAGGTCTTAATCACATTACACAAGGAGTGACACTAGTTTAAAAAAAAAACAATTGACATTCACATTGGTCCCTGTTTCGTATCTAGGCTCCGCCTCCTTAGATCATCATTCAAGAATTTTGTTCTCAGAATTAAAACAGCCCAGCAACACAGAAACAAAAGTGTTTCCTGTTATTAGCGGACAACCTGTATAATATCTGTTGCCATGTTGGATTTGGATGTTACGTTTTTCTGTTTTTTTTTTTGTTGCATTCATCATTCAGAAGAAGAGACACTATCATGAGTATCTATCTATCTCTCTCTTACGCTTATTTGGTGTGTTCCAACTTGTTATGTTACGATTTTTCGTTATTATTAACTACATATATATCATTCATATGTATTTGTATATTATATACATATTATATATTTCAGATGAATAAAAAAAGATTGTGCACGACTGGTTGCTAGGCAACGATAAAAGCTTTTTACCAACTTCCTTTGACATTGAAATGAAACGTTAATTTGAATTGCATTTTTATTTTTTTATCAGCCGTATTTTTTTTTCTTTTTGTTAGAAATAATTTTATGGAAAAATATGTCACTTAAATTATAATCTATATTACGCTAGAGCATATAATAATTTTTCTTTTACATTTCATTTTTAAAATGGTATTTTAAAAAAAAATTCAGTATTATTTTGAACATTGTGAAAAATTTGACTTTAGATCCGAGGTTTTTATTTTTAACTCAAAAGTAAACATATTTTTGAACTATAAACTTGATTTTTTAATAAAAATAAAAATTTTAATAGAAAAAAAAAATAGTATTGTATTTTCAAAGCTTTGTGTGAAATTATTTAATATTTAGTATAAAAATTAAACTACATTCAAAGTGAAAATTATTAATAATTTTACAATTACAATTATTCCAAAAACAAATTACTATTATTTTTTTATTAAATTTTTTATTTCTATTAGAAAATCATAAATGTACAGTTTAAAAACACGTTCTTACTTTTGAGTTAAAAGTAAAAACCTTGGATCGAAAATACAAATTTTCTCAGTGCAGAAAGTAAAAAAGATGAAAAATTTATATTATTGTTAAATTGTTTAACAAAATTTACAAAAATTGATACAGAAATAAATACTAAAGCAGTTTTATTTATTCATTTTCAATAATTCGTATTGTCATTACCATCAAAAATTATATAATTAACCAAAATTAAAAATAAATATAACGCAATTTATAAATTTGTATATGACTTATAATATAATATCAGGAAGACCGATTGTTACCCGTTTAAGTGATATTGGATCACTTACATAGTTAAGAATTGCTCATTTAAACCTAACTAAATAACATGGTAAAAAATCTTTCAAAACTTGTTATATCAAAATAAAAAGATTTAAAATTTAGATTTGTGTAAATTTTAATTAAAAAAATCGACATTTTAATATAATAATATATGTATAAATTCCTGTTGAGTATATCGAATCGTTGATTTTTAATAAAAATTTATACAGAACTTAATCGTATAGCCTTTTTATTCTAGATAAATAACTTTTCCACACCCAAAACATAAATTCACCACATTTCATCAAAATCGTTAGAACCGATTTCAAAATAAAGTTTACAAACAAATAAATATACAAGAAATTACTCATTTAATAGTATTTGACATAAAATATGTTTTGACTTTTGATGTATATGATTATTACTAAACAAATTTAGCATCATAAACTTGCAACTAGACAAAAATTTATTAGAGAGACAATAATACGATATAAGTCACAGCGCAACACCCATGCAAATGGAAGGGAAAAAACTCAGAGAGCATCTCGTATTGCACACACACACATACCTAAAGTTGCAGCTAGTAGCCGTAGCAAAGCATCACACTGAAATACATAATAAGATAAATCATTTTAATTAAATTTACAGCGAACTGTCAGACGAGTAAATTGCAAGATAAATAATAACTAATTACACTTATATCGCTAGTTATAATAAAATGCACATCGCACTCTTATAGAAGAGGGGAATCCCACCTTCCTCTTAAAGATGACTCTCTTCTTATATCTTAATTAAAATAGAAAAGGATAATGATGGTTAATGGCACCGCCATTTGTTTTGACCGCTGAAGAATAAATGTTTGCGGTTTACTTTCAGCGTTGGCGATGCTAAAAACAATTGATACTACTTTCAAATGTTTATAAAAGATTCTTTGCGATAAATACTACTACACTACAGAAAAAAAATTATGTAATTTTACCTAGAAACCATGGGACACTATAATGCCTAGTATTTTTAGGTATAATTACTCAACTGCTGTATTGTTTAAAAACACATAATATCAGAACTATTACAAATAGTGTGTAATATGATATTACCAACAGGATGGAAAAGTACATAATTATGTATATAATATTACAGTTTTTTCGCTAAAGTTTCTTTTAGTAGATTTACAGAACTTCAGTAAATTTTCTATCAATTTTAGGTTACGAAAATGACAAATGCGAAAAAGAGAACGATATTTTTGTAGATAGATACCAAACTACTCATCAGAGAATGGTAATAGTAAAATTCTGAACGGAACTGTAACATTTATAGAATATTTTGCCTATTTTTAATTAACAGAATTTTTCATTCTATAGAAAAACAAAATATTCTGTAACGCTATAGTTTTCTTCAGAATTCCCTCATAAAATGGTTTAATACCAATTAACGACGTTAGAGTTTTACATCATCAATTTAAATGCAAAAAATCAAACCACAGTTAATTAGAGCAGGGTTCAGTTGGGTGCCGAAATAATAAAACTTACCTGTTGTTTAAAAAGGTCAGGATCTAGTTGGGTGCCGGTACCCGAACAGGTAGATCTTATCCGAAATGGGATTAAGTATTCCTATTTTCAATTTCAATAGACGATTGGTAAATAACACAAATAATTGAAAGTAAGTATACATGGTTATTAAAAATATATTTGGAAAAATAAAAAAAATTTGTAAAAATAAAAACGCTGCCATAATGAATACATATACATAAGTATACATATATGTATTTAAAATAAGATTTCGTCTCTAGAACGTACCACAAACGCCAGCGAATTTTTTCACGCAAATTTTCCTAAAACCTATAACCTAACCTACCCTAAGCCAAGCTAAACTAATGTTAGAAGTTGGGAATTAATTTATTTCTGTACTGATCAATCCTACTCCCCCAACTCTTACACAACGGTCTATAAGAAAACTACCTGTAAGGCACGGCACCCAACTGGACCCCTCACAGCACCCAACTAATTATATATAACCACAGCAGATACTCGCGAAAGAAATGCTTGATATTTGAAATTTGTTATACATATTTATATAAATAATACTTTCCATAAATTTTATAATTTTCGAATAACATATGTATACCATCAATAGTAAATTTTTATTCACACATATTATGCATAATTTACTGTTGCATAATTATAATAATAGTGAAATATAATAACATAAATATTAAAATATTTATTTCAAAATAACAATCGGTGTTCATGTAGAATTTATCTACTGTATGTAAATTTCAAGTTAACATTAGGTATTATTATTTAACACTAAATGAAATATCACTTTTAATAACCAAAATTATTTTATGTATAATTATAAATAAAATTGAAAATTTCAAAAGATATAAACATCAGATAACACTAAAACTATAAATTCGAAGAAATATAACTATAATATAATAACGGAAAATTGTAATAATGCAATACTAATAATAATAATAATTTTACATTAGTAAATTCTGTACAGCGTCGTAATAGTACATATAAAATAATTTAATTTTATTACTTCAATACATCAAAGTCAAACGTTAGTACATTATTAAATAGCAAAACTTGAGTTTGGAAACCAAAAAAATTATGAGGTTATAAAACCTTGTATACACCGTTAAGGTTCAGAAAGTTCGGTGCCGCATCTAAGACATCAAAGGCCGAAATTTTTGGCCCCTTTGCAAAAGAAATACAACCGTTAATAATTTAGGGGCTGATGACTAACAAATTATTGAGGATTTTGAACCTAACTGATGGTCATTGACTTTAACAATAAGGGATGGTGCTATTAGCTTGTTAAATATCTACCTGCTTATGAAGTTAAAAATTTTGCTAAATATAGATGGTTGGTTGTATATTTTCGCTTGAAAACATTTTGCTTGTGCAATATTTTATTTAGTTTAATTTTTGTTACGTATTTTTCTATTTTAGGAAAGTTTTAAGAATAATTTTGACTCACATTAAGATTTAAACCGAACATTACAGGATTAGAAATAGTAACAATTGACGTAGTTTTACATTATATATATATATAATACATAAAAAATAAAGTGTTTTAAACAGTAATAGTAACAGTAGTAATAGTTTAACAGTTTAATAATAATAAAAAATAAAGTGCATAAGACTTTACATTACAATTGAAGATTAGCACTTGTTACTGAAATAATCATCACACTTACAATAATTTTTATCAATAAAAAATTTTTTTAAATGAAATTTGAAATTAATTTCAAATTTTTTGCTGCTAATACGCTTTAGTAAATGACTTTAAAAGATTAGACCAATATGATTTGGGTTAAATTTAGTTTTATTTAAATGTGTAATTGGAATAGTGAAGTTAGAATTAAGAATATGCAATCATCTTCAAAAGTTTGCATTAGTTATTGGAAAAACCAAAAATTTAGTTGAAAAGAAAAAAATACAATTTTTAATGGATATATTAAATAAAATTAAACAAAATATTTGTATTAAATTTACAATTTTTTTGGGCTGGTATGTCATGGTCGATATATACGTTTTTGTCGTACATGACATTCTCGGTGCTTGGTACCATCTACGATGTATGACGAAACGTCTGCGACGAGAATAGATCGACAACGGCATACCAGCCCAGAAAATTCTATAAATTCAATAGATACCGGCCGTGAAAGCCTAAAGATTACTGAAATATTTGTATATTAGTTAATTTTAAAGAAAATAAATATTATGCCGGATTCTAATCAAAACAAGATTTAATTTTTATATTCACAAATTTTAACATCTGATTTTAATTGTTTTTTTAATTTTTTGTAATTATTTTATTCTGGAGAGGACAACAACATACATTGTAAAAAAAATGTAATATATAATTATGTAATTTTACATAACTATGAACAGTAAAATAGCAGCATTTTACTATAATTACGTAATATTACATTTTTTTCTGTACAAAATGCATTTATAGAATATGTAAATTTACATCAATTTTTTTACAGTGTATCGTTGAAAATTTAAAAACTATTTTTTTTTTAAATAAATTAACTTATTTTATCAATTGCTGAAACAAATTTTATTAACAAAACAAAATATTTTTTCTAAAATTACTTTTGTTAACCAATATTTATGCTTTTATATTTGAAATATTACTAATAATTCATTTTTACAAAAATAGGCATTATTTGCAAATACAATTTTTGAACAATAAAACCTAATGAGTTTATAGTTATTTTTAGCAAACGTATGTGTGCTTATGAAATTATTAAAGCGTTAAATTAATGAAAATGACGGAATATTGAAAGAAGCTATCAACCGAATTCACAACATGCAATGTAGCCTTCAATGGTAGCTAAACATAAACACACGTGGTAATTTATATGTGAACAAAATTATCAACATAATTAATAATGTAATATGTATGTGTTATACCAATAGACCACGATCTATTATAGTTAATTGCTTGTATACAGGGTGTATTGTTATGCACGGCGGATGACACTCCTTTTACACAATATATTGTTCGAAATATTTTGTTAAAATAAAAGGACTAAAGGTATAATCGTTTTTATTACGTACGGAAATATTTGTTTTAGATCAATTTAGTGATAACAACTACTAGGTGTAGTAATTTAAAATAGATAGGAAAAATGTAATTATAATAGAATACCTAAAAATTTTCAGTTTTTAGATAATTTCAGAAACATATTTATAAGATTTAAGAAAGAAATAAATAAAAAATGTATAATAAACAACTAGAAATTGTGCTAACAATACATAGTTTTGTTTTTTTTAAGTGCACACAAAAAACTCAAATAATTTTTCTAATAATAATAATAATAAGTTGTTTTATCTAAAACAAATAGATGATTTTTCAGCTTTCTAATCATATTAGATGAAACATCAAATAATTACGTTTGGTAAATGCTTTTCTAATTTGTCTATAAAAAAAAAAAGCTTCAGATTAAGTTCTATATACATTTTATTTAAATAATCGACGTTTTGATATACTTTCAAAATTAAAAAGCTTTAGATTAAGTTCTGTATACATTTTATTTAAATATCGACGTTCTGATATACCCTACGTATATATCTTTATTACGAAAAATAATAGAAATAACATAAATAATAAACAAACAAAACATAGAAACAAGTTACTAGGTGACAAAGTAACTAAATTTAAAAATTTATAAATTATTAAAAAACAATATATACATTATTAATTAAAGAAAGTCAAATTTTATTTAAATTAATGCCTTCATACTGATTGTTGTTATCTTTTTGTTTGAAAAATTTCTATTTCTTCTCTTATCAAGTTACTGTTAATATTGTTGAGTCTTGCAAATAATTTAGTGCCTTCGAATTTTGCATCATGTAATACTCGTATAATGAGTTCTGAAGATTTTTTTTACTATGTAATTCCTTGTCACTGATTTATCTTGTAGTTTTCGAGTAAATATTTATCTAAACCATAGATTTTCAAACTTATATGGGCTATTGCCCAATTATGAATAAAATAAATCTCCAATGCGCCCCCTCCCCTGTTATATATAAGAATAATGTTGGCGCATTACGCGTTATTTTTATTTTGCCCCCCCCCCCTTATTACCCATCAGCCCATCATTGCCTACCACGGATCTTAAATTGCCCACAAGGGCGCGATATTGCCCACTTTGAGAGTCGCGGATCTAAACTTTATTTGAAACAAAAATTTGATTTCAACTAATGTGTAATGTAATGTATATCATATAGTTATTTTTAACAAACATGCGTGCTTATAAAATTATTAAAGCGTTTCAATTGATGAAAATTATCTAAATAAATTGACAAATTATCTAAAATTTAGTTATCTAATTCGAATTAAATGAAATAGCCGTTTTATTTTATTCTGTATATGTGAAAAATAGGCTATATTCTAATGGTATTAGAAAAATAATGTGTTTGTTATGAATAATTTGTATATTATAATCAATTTGAAATTTATTATTTTTTCAAAATTATTCTTATTGAAAAACCTTCAGTTTCTTATCTCTATAAAGAAAAAAATAATATAGTCCATACATAAACGGATTTCGTCAGTTTTTTTAATGATCTATTGTTCTAACGTAAATTTAATGTTACGCTTAAACAAATTCGAATTAAACCGATTTCATATAATTTTTTCGGTAATTTAAATTTATCGCCTCCCCATATCCGTTAACTACCGGAAAGACTGTTTTCATGCTCACCTTTGATCACGCGTAAAAGCATCTTTTTACCTCCGAAAATCACCCGACATTATTACCAACTTAACGTAACTGACACGTTATTACCCAACTTCCTATTTATTCCCCGTCAAACATTTTTTCCGAAGCCACCAATTCAGAAGCTAAATTATATAATATTTTTGTTGAAAAACGCTTATTTTGTTTGTGTCTTAAGCCTGTGTGACACGATTGCATTAATATGCAGAAAATCAATGCATTAAAGTGCGCTGTAGTTCAATTTTTATACATTTTTGACAAAAATTGAACTAATATGCACTTTAACGCGTTGATTTTCTGCATTTTAATGCATCGTGTTAACACACGGCTTTGATGGATTTCTTACGACAAGTTAGAATAGAATGTGATTAAAAATTGTTGTGCAAGTCAATTAAAAAAAATATTTTGGAACTAAAGTTGAATTCATTTTTTTCTTTTATTATTTCTCTGATATCTTTTCCGTTAGATATTCGGATATTGATCTACATTGTTCGAAAAAATATTCTTTCAAATAATTTACACCATTGAACAAATGAATACAATTCAACAGTAACTGTTGTATTCATAAAAATTATCATTAAAGAAAACGGATCATTAAATAATATTAAATAATAATATTGAATAATATTGAACACTTTTATATATTATAGTCATGTAACTATTATACAAAATCCCATTATAATTGCTTAAATAATTTGTTATATTTAATGAAAAGTTGTATGAATACTGGAATAAATCTATATAAAATTATAACGCAACAAAAATAAAAATAAACAAAATAAGACTACTTCTAATTATTATTTTCAAAACTTTAGAAATATATCTCGTACAAGGCGGTATATATGATATTAATTTATTAGAAAATAATAGGAATATCTATTTAAAAATTAATAAAGTTCTACTAAAGTACCAAACAATAGAAGTATATAAATAGTGGATTAGATGTCCATTGGGAAATACTATCAGATAAACTACAACTACAATAATATTTAAAATAAAAGAATAATATACGAAATTGATTTTATCTAATTTACGTAATAACAAAAGCGTTTTATCTATACCTATATATATATATATAGATTTTGAATAAATATAAACTTTGATACTAATATAATATTTTCCGATATTTTTGATTTAGGTTCCTAAACAAGAGGAAATTAGATTTGTTGAAATTGAGTAGTATACAGGGTGTAACAGAATAACTATTCCTAATTTTAACTGGAGTATCCTGGGCTCAGAATATGAAGATTTAATGCAAATCACTGAGATAAAATGTGGCTCCTTACTGAGCTACAGGGTGTTTTATATAAAAATTTAAAAACGATTTTTGCCCAGTACTTTAAAACTATTTGACGTATCCTTATCATACTTGGCAGGAAATGTAGGTACCGTACACCATACTAAATTATGTTAAATAAAAGTTTCTGGCTACTGCTAGTGGCGTACAACAGGGGCAAGTGAGAGGTTGATTCTTCCTAAATTCTACGCCACTGGCGGAATTGTCATTTTAGCACAATTTTTCGATTCTCCAATACTTGCTGTGTAAAAAACATACTCTTCCTTTGTAACGATAAAGTCACTGTTTTTCGAGATATTTAAAGTTTAACATAAGCTGCACCCTTGGGATTTTTTCAAAACTTGCTCAAAAAAATCTGAAAAAATTCAGTAAAATAAAGAAAAAAATTAGCTACATAATAACTAAGTAACTTTTTTCTCTAACTCATTCTGATTTGGCTGTAAATATTATTGAAAATAAAAAAAATAAAATGCAAAAAATATTAATTTTCAATAATTTTTACAGCCAAATCAGAATGAGTTAGAGAAAAAAGTTACGTAGTTATTATGTAGCCATTTTTTTTCTCTATTTTACTGAATTTTTTCTGATATGTATATATATATATATATATATATATATATATATATATATATATATATATATATATATATATGTATGTATATATATGTATGTATATATATATATATATATATATATATATATATATATATATATATATATGTATGTATATATATGTATGTATATATATATATATATATATATATATATATATGTATGTATATATATATATATATATATATATATATATATATATGTATGTATATATATGTATGTATATATATATATATATATATATATATATATGTATGTATATATATATATATATATATATATATATATATATATATAAATAAAATATATATCAGAATTTTCTGAGGTCCCTAAATGGTGCCGAAAACGTATTTTGTGCAAAAAAAATATTATTTTCTCGACTGTAAAATTGGTAATAAGAATAAAAAAAAATGTCAAAAATTATATGAGTAACAATGTTCTTACAATAAAGTGTAGTACAATTGTCATAAATATTGTTCCTGATGATGGCCTTAGTGAGATCGAAATATTAAACCATATTTTACTAAAATAAAATAAAACTATTGACTGATGCCCAAGTAGTTGTTTTTTATTTTTATTCTTAGATAATTTTAAAATCTTATATATATCAAAAACAACAATAAATTACGTGTTATTTTATGTAATTTTTTAATTTTTTTAACAGTGTATGCATAAGACTACACAAACACATATAAGCATATATCTCAACAAATATCCGTGCGTATAAAAATAGACTATGAACAGTAGCAACTTAAATGTTAATTTTAATAGAAAATATTGCATTGAGTGCACGTCGGAATGCCTCACACTTTAATTATTTTTGTTCTACTAATTATTTCTATTTTCTTGTGATATAATATGGTAGTTTCAAAAATTCTATTTTTATCTTTGTTCAAGTTCTACTGTACTTACTATATTTTGTAAAGTATAGTATTTATAAAATACTTTTAAATAAAAATATTTTTAATTTTAAACAAGTTCACTACTTTTTTAAAACGTTACTGAACAAAAAAATTACAACAAATTACCGATCTGGCTATATATCATATGTTCCCGCTCTTATGCTCATTTCGAAAAAGAAAAACAGAACAATTTAACACCCCGTAAATAAATAAAAACCTTTTGGCGTAACAAATTTCCAAATTAGGTTGCGCGGCTGAAGATTGAACCAGCTACTTGAAAATGCAAAAATTTTCGTTGCGTATTCTAGTTTCTTTTACACTGACCAGGTTGGTAGTCAATGTAGAATCCGCAACTAACTTCGTTACATGCAACCGAAACAGATAACAAATGAATCTCGCCTTGGTGCCGGTGGTAAGCGTAGTTGTAAAAATTGTAAATGAAGCATTTAAAACCGAAAAGATCCGGTCAATACGTTTTCGACACCGTTGATGCAATGTGCCCGCGAGCGATATTGCTTTTAGAACTCAAGTTTTAAGGTTAAGCTGCAAAACGGGGAAAGAAAATTGAATTGAAAAATATATATTGTGTTTATTTTATATTTTGTAATAACTCTTTACCGTGAAACTGCTGCTAAATAATTACCTAACCGAATATGATAAACTATTTTAATATTTTATTTTTCTTTTCTTCTTTTAGACAAAACTTGAATTTAATCCGTCGTATATGAGTTGAAAATATTTACTGTAAAAAAAATAGAGTAATTTTACGAGCGAATTTTTTTTCAATTTCAAACTCATCATACACTAATTTATTTCGTACCGGATTTCTCCCAGTTATAAAAATCTCATTTCCATAGCAGTTATTTTTCTTATATACTTGTATATAGTTCAAAATTAATAAACTAATATTTACATAAACTAAGCAATACAAACATTTAGCATTTAATAATTTTACGAATTAAAAAGTTATAATAAAATTAAAACTTAATTAAACAATATTCTTTATGTAATTCTAAAATTTCAATCCAAAGCTAGAAGATTTGTAAAATATCAAACGAGATTTTTTCTTCGGTAAAATGTAAATATACCTTACATTTATTTTGTAAATTTCATTTAAAAAATGTAAAATAATTTTTTTTTTACTAATTCTAAAAAATATGCGACATTACACATTTTTTTCTAGTAAACAATTAAATTATATAAAATAATATATGTGTAAAATTTCTATATTTTTTAAGTTAAGTTAAGATCATTGTAGAGTATATATATATATATATATATATATATATATATATATATATATATATAGTTTTAAAATAATAAAAACACAATCAGTAAAGTACCACTTCTGATACCGATAAAAACAAAAATCTAATTTATTAAAGAGTGATTGTTTATTTTTCACATTGCAATTTTGTTTGGTTTGTTATTGTTCATTTTTAAATTTTACGGTAATAAAAAATTCTATTGTTTATTAAATAGACTATAACCATTTAATAGGTATTTTTATTACGTTTTACATAAATGTGGGAATTTTTTTATTTAAATTTTTTTGCAAAAGTTGACTAGTCACTTTTATGATTTTTTTTTAATTCTAATACTTTTACAAAATTTTCAAGAATTATAAGGCACATTGTATGTCACCGAACAATTTTGAATTTAATTAAATTTTACAAATATTTTACATTCTAAACTGTATGACTAAACATTTTGTATTGTTTTATAATTTACAAAAAAAATATATTTCAAATTTATATTTTTTTATAGATAAGAAATTCAAAAAAAAAATAGAGAAAAATAAACACATAAAACTTTAAATCAAAAATAAATAAACCAATTTTTAATGTATTTAGAAATATTACAGTTTTCAGCTATTCAAAATTCTTATCAATTCAATAAGACTTTTTTTAAACATGATAAAATAAAATCATAAAATATTATTTCTCATTCATAAATCATATAATAGGAACACAGTAATAAATGCAGTAACTAATACAAATTTTGTTTTAAACATATTTTCTAAACATCTTTTAAAATAAAGAAACTATTACAAAAATCATTTAAATTTAAACTATAAAATCAATTGTCTAAAAATGTTATTCTTCAAATTTTTTTATCATCAAAAATACAATTATAATACATACGAAAAATTTTAATTTTAGAAACAAAAATTTTTTTATTGTATTTCACAAGTTTTCTTTCTTCAAAAAAAAAAAATGGACATTATAGTGTCTCATGGTTTGTAGGTAAAATTTCATAATTTCTCTTATAGTATATGGAATACGAAATTGCATTTTTTGGTTTGAATAAAATTTAGCATTCAGTGCCAAAATAGGTAGAAAGAATCCAAGTCATAAATACCCAATGAATTGTTCTTATTATCTATTGGGTACTTTGGCCAAAGTCGTTCAAGGTCACAGTAGGACACTTTTTCCAAACTATCTATGCTACTATATACAGAAATGTATGTATATAGAAGGCATACACGTAAAAGCCAAAAAACCGAAATAACACCCGAAAATTTTAACAGTCATTCTTGGCGGAAATTTTCTTCCATAACTTTTTCTTTACCACCTCGTAATGCTTTTACAGTTTATTGGTTTATGAGCGAAAAATTCTCGCTTGATATTTTGCAAATCTTCTAGCCTTGGATTGAAATATTTAGAATTACCTAAAGAATGTTGTTTTATTAAGTTTCATCTTTTTATAACTTTTTACCTCGTAAAATTATTAAATGCTAAATGTTTGTATTACTTAGTTTATGTAAATATTATTTTATTACCACTTTGACTGCAAGGAAAAAAAATAATTTGTATATAGAAATCCTTCATATAGCCTCTAGATGACGAATCTGAACTTAGTTTATGTGGGTGTATGGATGTGCGTCGTCAGCTCGCTCGGTCGTCAGACAAAATTTTGTGATCGCAACTCCTCCTAGACGGTTTAACCGATTTTAATGAAATTTTCAGGAAAAATTTGTCTATTGCCCAAGATGGTCATGTGGTTTTGGTTTTTTCCAGTGATGCCAACTAACCGAGAAAAAAATTACTAAAGTTTTAAAAAATTCATTGTGGCTACATTATTTATCCGATTTTGATCAAATTTTCAGGAAAGATTCCCCTAGTGTACACATACATTTCGTAATTTTAATATAATACAGTGTTGCCAACTTTTTGAGAAAAAAATTACTAAAATTTTAAAAAATTTATTATGACTTTCGGTAAAAAAAATTTATTCTTATTTCTTATCATTATATGTGATAATGTCAAAGTGGTCTATATATGGGTTTACCCGTATACTTCTAATCTTGTTAATTTTGAAATATGTACAAGTATAAAAAAATGACTGCTATGGAAATTATATTTTTACGTAAGGTATGTGGTGTAAGTAGGAGAAATTGGGGCTACGAAAATGTTGAGCGAATGTCTAATGAACGTTTCGTTAAAAGAATTTATATGAATGATTTTGAAGGTATACGTTTGGGTAAATATATACTGTTCTCATAAATATCTCAATATAACAAAAAATAAACTTAGACTAGTTCTGCACTAAAACGACGAAATATTTTATAACAAAATATAATAAAACTTCATTGTAACAAACTTTGAATTTCAATATGACAAACAAAATTCAATTCTAATAAGTATATTATTTTCTAGATCGTTCGATTTCTATTTCAAATATAAAGTTGTTTATTTCATTATTTTATGTAATTGCGTGGGCATCTATTTTACAGCCATTCATTAAAAATCTTTTAATTTAAATTTCATTGTATGTATTTTGTCGACGTACACATGTCTCCAAAGTAATTAAACCATTTTAAAGGTAATTTAAACAAACTACTTATTATGTTTACAATACACAGTTTGAAATAAATAAACAGAGAAACTAACTCACAAAACATTTGCTTTTAAATAAAGCGACACAAAACTCTGTTCATAAAATCTGTATTAACAGCTCCGGCCAATAAAATCATTATATGCTACATAAAAGTTAGAAAAAAATTTTCGAAACTAATAAAATTCTGTTTACGTTTGTTTATTTGGTATTTCATTTCAAGGTTACTTTTGCGAAATAGTTTGTAAATAACATCTGAAATTTTTGACCAACATTCTTCTAATACTTAAGGTATATTATTTTTAACTTAAAGAGATATTAAATCTAATGATTATAGTAATTTAAAATACGGGAATTTGTCAAGTAAGTTTACTATTACTAAGAATTATTAATTACTTTACAATTACCAAAATTATATGTACCTACATAAATACATGTACTTATAAAAGTGTATGTTTCACAAATTCTTTTCATTTTGCAGAAATTTATTTCTGCGAAATATTCCTATCGAGACAAGCAACTTTTGCTTCACCCACATTTATAATACTTTTCATACATGCTTTTTTATTTTTATCATTAAACAAATTATTAAAAAATATTATTAAAATACATCAATAATCTCAATTTTGACCGCAATAAAATCAATAAAAATCATGCATTTGTATTGTTTTTTCGTAAGTTCGTAAGTACTTTGGTTCAGAACATCTAGCCCTGCGCTAAAATATAAAACTAATTTTATAATAAGTATATAAGCCTTTCAACTAGACTTTTATACAATGGAGAAACACAACTAAACATTAACCTTAATATTAAACTTCAGTTTAAATTTAAGTTGAAATGGAAAAAAACCGGGCCTTATAATAATAAGAATATTTTACAAATAGATGAATGTGTATTTACAAACATTTTTTTTCTTTTTCAGATATATGAGCGTGTAAGAATATATCATCTATCATTTGGATTGCATCCACAATACTATGTATACCATGTTATGTCAAAATAAAAAATCGTCTTTTTACACAAACTGTACCTTATGTATATAATATTTGTCCCTTCCATCCAGTACGCAGCCGACAGGTAGGTAAAATTTTTGACCTAAAATTACCACTTTAGAATTTAAAATCTGGTTCGCAAACAGAATCTGCGTTCACCGAAACTTGTAAAAAGTACACAAACTTTTAAACATTATTAAAATTCTCAAATTGAATATACTTGTAAATTAATATTTAAAAAAATTTACTTCGCTAACATTTTTCTTAATTTCAATATTTAATTTAGCCAGTAAGTAAATAATCTTTTCAAATTTATTGAAAATTTGTGTTCAAATATATTTTTTTTTGCAAATAAATACGACATAAGCAAATAAAAAAATTGTTGTAAACTTTTTTGAAATTTAATTTATTGTATCGTTTTTGTTCGAAACTTGAACAATATTAAATTTAGTATTTATTATATTGTATATGTAAATTAAAACGAAATGATACCTATTAAAAAATATTAAAATGATATTATCTAAATATATATTTGATATAAAAAACAAAACAATTTTTTGAAAATATATGTGCAGTTACTTTCAAAAGTATTTGGACGAACCACAAGACAAAACTGACAAAAATGAAAAGTTTTAATTATTGAGGAGCAAAATATTTTGTTTCAAAAAATACACACATGCCTATTTTAAAGTACACATAAAAATTTGAGCATAATTGAGCCACATAATTTGAGCTAAATTTACGAAACAAAAATTTTGAATAACTAAAATACGCTCACACAGAAGTATAACAAACCTAATAAATAAATACTTAAAAATATACACACTTTTATCTAAAAGTACTTTAAAAAGGAGCTATGAATACGGGCCACTAAATTTATTTTATCAATTGTTAAATGACGAATAACTTGTTAAAAAATTGACCTTTTTTATTTGCACCATAAATATTTATTCAAATTTTATTTTGATGATAGAAAAGTGCTTTTAAATTTAATTTACTTATATGTATTATGTAAAAATGTATTCTTTAATAATATGAAATTGTTGTTGAAAGTACTAGTAAAACATTCGGGAAAAAATCTCAAATTCAATTATAATCATTAACCCTATTACATATCCTACAAATAGCGTATACATCTCAGCATTCACATACATATTGAAGGACATATTCGCGTTGAAGACCAAACGACAAAACGACTAACCCCTCCAACCTATAAACCAGACTAAAATTGAAAGCAAACCAAAGCAACAAACGTCCAAACTCCGAACAGCAGAAAAGCAACACAATATTTTCGTTTTCTAATAAAAGGTGCTGGTTCGGAACAAAACATGCGAGTCACTCGCAATAAGAATGAAAAGAAAGAAAGAGAAAAAAAAACGAATACGAGAGATTCTAAAACAGCCATTGAGTAAAACCGGGAGATGACTGGAATTCTATTAACCGCTCTCGCTAATACAGGTGAAAAAGCACACCTTATATATGCCACACAAGTCGCTACCTGTACGCTTGTTTCGGACCACAATCGTTCTACTGTATATATGTACGCTTTTGAATTTTGAGTTTGCACATTATAATACGACTAATATAACCAATTTAATCGAGAGAGTTTTTTTTTTTTGATATTATATTATGAAAGTATATCGGCAATTTTTTATAAATTTTCTATTAAAGAAATGAAAACTTATCAATATAGACGTATTATAGATTTAAACAAAACGTTCGTTCATAGCAATTAGTTATTAATACGGTAAATTGATAGTAGACTCATGTTAAATATTTTTGAAATAAATAACAAAATAAGACTTATAAATACAAAATAATTACATTTGAGAGATAAAAACTTCAAATAATAGACTGTTCCCTAAAATAAAATACATATATAGATCAATCAGGAAGCCCCTACACTTATCAGTCAAACTGACAGTTTCATTTAAGTAATTTTAACTCAGTTGATATTTAAACACAAAAAAATACAGATCTAAAAGTAAAATTAGTAACGAAAAGGCTTGTTTAGCCATTATCCTAGCATTAGGCAGAAGGAGAACAGTATATCGCAGAGTGTGGATAAAGAAATGGTTAAAAAAACATGATCAGTACAACCATTTATTTTGATAAAAACATGTCAAAAACTAATAAAAATAAATACCAATCATCTTTAACATATACGAGTATTTGTAATCTGTCAAATTATTTTAGAAAAACAATTAAGTTTTCGAGAAGTTGCAGACTCTGAAATAAATATTGTGTATTTTTTATTTTGTTTTCATCATTTCACAAAAACAATTGTCATTTTCAAAAATGCGATGTACTAAATCAATACTAAAGTTTTTATATTATTTAACACCTGTATGCTGAAACATTTTCGATAAATATAATGGTTTGTTAAAATGAAAATTCTTGGATCTCGTAAGAAATTTCGTTGTATTATCTTAGAACATTTTTTTACGGAATTCAAGAATTTTTATTTTAACGAATCATTATATTTAAGTCAAGCAAATATATATAGATAATATTTAATTAACTAAAACGTTAAATTGCTAAATAATTTTTTCCAAGAAAATCAGTAAATGCGCAAAAAAAATATGTCAATTTCACTAAAACACAAATAAGAAAACAAACAAAAATATATTTGTCGAAGATTCTACTTTTCTCTCTAATGTACATATATACGTAGGTATATTTCAGAAGCTATAACCGTTAACTAAATAACGAAACTTGATCAAATATTTACTTACACCGAACTAAGTACTCACACAAACATTTTATAACCTATCAGAACTACCAGAGCACGCTACGAACAATAAAAAAAAAGACTTAATAACAAAAACAAAACGAAAAACGACCTAACAACTTTACCATGCACGATCCGTTTCTCGGTCTTTTTTCATAGATAACCTGCTCAAACTAGATGCTGTATTTTCGTATTTTAGTACCATTTTTTTAAATTTTATATAATTAAATTAACATTATTTTATGGTATAAAATTAATTTCTATGTTAATTAATTAATTAATTAATTAATTAATTTGACATATCCAACAAACATAATGACCAAATTAAATTAACATGTGAGTCGAATAGATCCATAAGTGTAATACACGTACGAACATACATAAGTAATAATCTAACAAAAATAATTGATTGTAACATATGTATATATATTCAACATTCAAATTAACTATATGCTTAAGTATATGTTTATAAACGAACTATATGTTTGTCACTAAAATTTACGTCAAAAGTTGTCTAAAGAAAATTTTTCTTAAAATTTTCCAAAATTCAATTTTTTGCTTCTACATCTAGTAACTTATGAATTTATTTTAATAACTAATAAAGTATATGATTATAAATAAAACAATTTCTTACAAAATACTTTTTATCTGCCTATTGTTCATTCTAATCTCTAACAAAGTCTTCCATTTATTACTCATTTAATAAGTTCGATCGTTTGCGCCATTTAATTTGGGCTGTTGCCTGTTTGATGTAACTAAATAAATTAATAAATTATTATTATTAAAAATGCATGTTTTATGAATTGATAAATTATTTTATAAAAAATATAACAAAGCTTACTAGAGCATAAGTTAAAACAAAAGATTAATTGATTATTGTTTAGAGGAAATGAATAGATATTAAAAAAATAATTGTAGCGTTGTCAGTCAATCAATAGGGCAAGTGAAAAAATCAGTTCAAAAACTAGTCTATTTTATCATTGGGATGTAACATATATATCTAATTTTTATATAGCTTACTTTATTGTTGATAATATAACATAACTTCGTGGATAATAATAGTTAACAAAATATGCATTACATAAATAACCCTTTAATTTTTTACTAACCATACATTGATCACAAATTATTAAATTAATAATTAAAAACTTTTCATATATTCCAGTTAAATCAACATACCCTATGTATTTCAAACTACATTAAAAAAATATGATTTTTTGCGTATATTATTATAATATTTTAATGTATTTCAATATCAAAATTAATTTTTACGAATTAAATTAGTTAACAATACATTGATTATCTTTGCGCCGTCTATAAACCAATTACAATTCTTGTTGTCTATGGTATTGTTTTTTTTTTCTTTGTAAACCTAGTTAACTTTATAAAACACACATACACACACCAGTATAATTTAGTATAGTAAATTTCGCCGGCGGCAATTGCCTAATTCCGAATTTCGTCATAATAAATAATAGATAAGTACCCGGTAATTTACATATAAATAAACATGACGTATAAGGCCTCTCGCGTTCGAACTTGAATTTTCGGGCTAAACGGCGTTATTTATTAAACAAGATTGTGACGATATGGGTGGCCTAACAAATTCATAATTCTCCTCTTCTCTCACTGATAAACAATCTATTTAGCTATGATGCTTTTACGCGCGGTGACATTGAATTATCTTATTATTAAACACAAATTTGTACCAGGTTTGTAATTTATATACAAAACATTATGCAAATAAATTTGTCATAATTTAACTATTTAGATAAGTTCGTTGTAGCTTCCACGCAGTTATTTTCTACATTCTTATAAGAATATATTATGTTTTATTAAAATTTAGTTAGTCAATTTTAATTTCTAATAAAAAATCAAATATTTTGTAATGCATACACAGAAAAAATACAATAGCCTTTTCATTGATTTCGAAATATCAAATAAAAAACTTAACTTTGCTCGTTCAAGACAAATTGGATACCTTAAATACACTGTAAAAAAATCTATGTAAATTTACATTGATAATCGTAGTAATTTTACTGTGTTTTACTGTGTAATTTTATAATTTTTTGATAAATTTGCAATAATTTATAAAAATTACAAAAAAATATAGTAAAATTACTATGATTATCAATATAAATTTACATTGATTTTTTACAGTGTAGTTAAGAATAACTTAAAAATGATATTTTGATACATGCCGTTTATGTTTACTTTATCATACGATTTTTGATTTGGTTCATAAATTAAACCCATTTAAATAACTCTGTTATTGTTGTTCAAATAATTAAATAAAAAAATTAACACACTAAAAATTATCGCTTAACTTTGTTCTACAAATGACATAAAATAAACTATTTTCTTATATTGCCATGAGAATAAATTTAATAATGTTTCCATTGTGATTGTATGAAAACAATGTATGAAAATATTAATTGTGTCAAACAAAAATTTCAATTTTTATAGTAAATGAATCGAGACAGCTAAATCGCTTTTTTTCATCTCAAAATGTTGTTTTACTACATTTTATTAAAATCTTTAGTGCCATTATCACAGAAAAATTTACAAATAAATATACAATAAATTATTACTTGTTTGATTGTATAGGATTTTATAACTAAATTTAAGATGTTATGTCTATTTAATTATATAATATTTTCTATAACATTATTTTTTTCATTTTAACGCAAAAAAGTTGAAATCAAATTCTTATTTCAAATAATGTTTAAGATAAATAATCTAAAAATGCAGAAAAGAAAAATCAAACGTTTATTCATCTAATTTTTTTTTAGATAAAACAACTAAAATATTAGAAAAACTAACAAAGATTTTAGACTGTGGACTTTTAATTGCAAAATTTCCAAAAAATTTATATTTAAAAATAGAACAGCCCAGAAATTTAAAATTTGTTATTTACATATTATGTATGTCAATTTAAATAATAAATGGTTTTTGGACTTAGAAGTATAGATTTTATTTAAAACATCCTTCATTTATTTTAGTTTAAAATTTAAAATTTTGTAGAAATATTCATAATAGTATATAAAATTATTTAGTGTTAATAATAAAATATTTATTACTAAATATAAGGAAATTATGCCTGGATCATATTTTTTTATATATTTTGTTTTTTAGATCGAAAAATTTGTGCCACGACTAGAACGTATTTGAATTTATAATATATAATGAATATTTTATATTATTGATTCGTAAAGTTCCCGAACATTTACAATTTAAATTAATAAATAATCAATACGTATTACAGTGTTATTGTCAGATAACTTTGATAACTTTTATATAAAAGTACAATAAATTGCGAATTTAATTTTTATCGTATTTGTTATAACTATCCAAGAAAATTAACAATTTTAAAATGAATGCTGATAATTTATACTTCTATTTACAAACTTTGTTTATTATAAAATATAAGCATAAAATAATAAAAATAGAAAATCATTTCATATACAAAACATAATTAAAATCGACAATAAATTTTACATTTTAATTTGATAAATATATTTACTATATTAAGAATAATTAAAATTACGGAATATAAAGTAAAATATCATTATTAATTTTAATAAATTACTAAATATTTATTTTTAAGAATATTTGTAATATTATTTTGTTTAGTAAAAATTAAACTTGTTTTATATAGACAACGATTAGAGACAACTTTATTATTTTAATATTTTATATAAAATTTTTATTGAAACCATTGAAATTAACCTTTTTGAGTATGAAATATCTATATATCTGTTATTGAAGCATGTACTTACCCAATGTATTTTTAAAATTCACAAAATTATAAAAACTTTTTGTTATTTAAACAAATATTTTTATAAAATAAAATTACATATCTCAAAATTTAATCACATATATCACTAGAATTTTTTTTTCTTTTGAGGATAATTTATTTCATATATTTTATTATGAGAAATTGATTAAAGAATAAAATACAAATTTATGAAAAAAATCGTTTGGTTTTTATTGACGAGTTTTTTTTTGTTTTTACACAATTACAGAATGCATTTTTAAAGAACTGAAATATATATTTAGTATACACTGTTATGTACAGATCTTTACACAATATTTTTTTATTTAATTAAAATACAAATTACAGGCTAGTAAGCGTCTGAAAGTCGATTATCTAAAATAAAAATCATCGACTGATCGATCATATTTATATGTATGTAAATATTTACAAATAATATTCATACCAAACAATTACAATAAAATAAATATATACGATTTTTATGCCTATATTCGATAATATTAATTTTTAATATATACAAAAATATTTACACATATAAATAATTTAATACAATTTTAAGTAAAAATATCGTCGAAGCTTCATAGTAAAATTTTAGTGTGGAAAAAAGCAAAATTATTATCAAACTGTATCGTAGTTTTCTGTTGTGCGAGAGATACGTTTATTTATAAATCGTTAAGACTAGCTTGAGGAAAAAAAACAATTAATTTAATTATAATTTAATTAATTAACGGCTACGAAAAAACGCTTTACAAAGTCGTAAGTAATCAGTCAACGCGTTTTTCTTTTTATACAATAAATATATCACTGGTCCATACCCTCATCCGGACATTTTGTGTTGCCCGGACAACATGAGGAATAAAGTCTCTCTTTGTCTATAACGTACACAGTTTTCATATTTATAAGTATGCGATATATTCTTTTGTTTGTTTCTATATTCAGAAAAATGTTTATATCAAGTCGATTTCATTATATCAAAAGGCACAATAATCAAATATTTTTCGTCAACAAAACAAAAAGAAAGAATTTTTACGAGGAAAAAGAAATAAATACGCGAGATTTTGTTGACTGGAATATTGAATTTGATTTTGTGCCTAGAATTTTAAACTTTGTCACAATAAGCTATATTTATTATATGTAATATCGTTAAAAAAATGTATTTGTAATGAAATAATAAGAAAAATACGTTATTTTTTTCTGAATATAAAAACTAAGAAAATATAAATAAGAACCTACACGAAGTACGTCCGACTTGGTGGTTGATTATCGGGAATGGTAGAATACACGTGGGCCTGTTGTTGCGTTTGACCCAGAACTGGTACCTGCCCGGTCATCGGCGGTTGATACGCACACTGATGCCCTGGATGATAGGGTGTATACTGTGGGGGTGGTCTGCTATCAATCGACATATAGCTATGATTGAGCTGCTCTGCATCATAGTTCTGGCTACCGCTGGTGGTACTCGAACCAGCCTCGTCTTCAGTGCTACTCCGTGCCGATTCCCCCGACACGTACGTTGACTGTGTCGGTGTCGGCGTCAAGGTAGCACCATGCTGCAGAGGAACTCCCGGAGGAAACTTGTACCACGCCTCGGACGGTGCAGCCGTAGGAGCAGCCGTATACCGAGCCGCGTTCTTGCAGCGAATATCAGTCGCCGCTGATTTCTTACTGCGATGCGATGATGCTGTGACGGACGTGGAACGCGCGACACTACCCGGCAAATCGGGCATGGCGTATCGCAGTTTGTCCCAGAAGCGTTTCTCTCCCCAGCGCGTTACAGTGCAGGCACAAAGAAGCGCCCGCAATTCGGGATCCATTGGCTCAACTTCACCAAGTAGAACGCACACTAATTTATGCCGATGTGCGTTACGTAGAGCAGCTTGCAACGCTGCCCGAAACTCGGGCCGACCCCACTCGGCTCCCAGCAAGCCGGGCGATACTACAAGCACGACGCGACGTGATGCTTCGGCGGCGCCGACCATTGCATCAGCCAAATATGATGCACCGGTTAATAGATGCAAATCACGATAGTGTAGGCACATTGAATAGCCGGTTTGTTCGAGTTCAGGTGCCACAAATCGCGATACAAGTTCATCGTCTTTACGGCTATACACCATGTAACAGTCGTACAAGCGGTCGCGGTCGTCTTCGGCGTCGTGCGCCGCTCCCGAATCGCGAAAGATACGGATACCGTAACGGGCATGGGCCCACAAACGTACGTCCTGTCGGAAGACGAACACAACGGCGGCGAACGCGCACACAACCAGAATGGTGACGAGTGCTGCGGCCAGCAGCGGTACATAGCTACCCCCGAGTAGCGGATTGTTGAGGAATACATCGCGTTGAATGACCGATGTGGCGATGGCATTGTCGGCATCGTCGCAACGTTGAATCGCTTCGGCGACGGTGTCTAGCGTCGTCGTGCGGCAGAGCATTTTCGTCGGATCGCCGTTGTTCGCGCGCAGCCACGCGTCTAGCTTGTTGAGAGAGGCGCAATCGCACGACCACTTGTTGCCTTCCAGCGACACGGATGCCAGCGAACCAGCATCGGTCGCGGCAGACAGCTGCCGCCACGGGCTGAAATCCACTATCTCGTTACTGTCCAACTTCAACACCTCCAGCTTGCGCATATTTGTAAACGTTGTATTGCCCACGTACGCTATCTTGTTGTGATCTAAATACAATTCGTTCAATTTTTCCAGTTGGTCGAATTCGAAGCCGCGCAATTCTTCCAGCTGATTGTTTTCCATATGAAGAACGCGCAACGATTTCGCACCATTAAATGTTCGGTTATGTACAGCGGCAATATTACTGTTATTCAAAAACAAAACTTCCAATTTCTTTTTGCCGATAAATACGTGGCTACCCAATTCGCCTAAATTGTTTCCATCCAAATAAATTTCAGTCGCGTCCATTGGAATTTTTTCGGGTACGGTTGTGTAGCCGGCGTTGCTGCAATCTACCACGTTCGATGACCACGTATGATCGTGGAAGCACGTACAGTTATTCGGGCACGTCATTTCACAATCGCACGCATCGAAATCGCAACAATGGCACAATGCAAAGCAGTGCGTTTCATAGGGGCACAAAAACTGTGACGGCCGCAAATCGAGAAGCGGCTGCGGCGGTGCGCCTCGCGAATGTGCCAACTCGCACGTCACCGCATCCAGATCTAGCACTTGCGGATACTGTCGCAGACTACTCAAATGATTCACACGCACGAGCCACTCCATTGTACAGTCACAATAGAAAGGGTTGCCGCCGATATAGAACTGCGGCAGATCGCGTTCGTCAGACACCGGGTCCAATGACAAGGCTGACAGATCCAAGTTCTTGATTTCGTTACCGTACAGCACGACCTTTTCTAAATGTCTTTTGCGCAGAAACGTACCGGGCTGCACGCTCTTGATTTGATTATTGTTTAGAAATAAAGTCTCGACGCTGTCCGGCACGGACGAATCCCGTATCTCCGTGATCAGATTATAACTGACATCGAGCATTTTTATCCGTAGCGCTTTTCGAACATCATAATAGTTGGACAACTCGGAGATCTTGTTATCGTGCATGTCCAGCCACTCGAGACTGCTAGGCAAGTGACTGAAATCAAACCACAATAAACGATTCGCGGATACGTTCAGCCAGACCAGGCTCTGCAAATTGGTGAACACACCGCTTATATCTGTGAGTTCGTTCGAATCCACTCGGATGGCTTTCAGCGTCGGATTAGTGGAGAAAGCACTCTGCTCGACGTACTTGATGCGATTCGATGCGAGGTTGAGTACCTGCAACGATGGCAACGTTGAGAACGCGTCGCGCGATATATTCACGATATGATTGTCCACTAAACGAAGTCCATACAGCGAGTCCAAGCCCTCAAACGAGCTATTGCTGATTTTTTCGATTTTATTCTTGCCGAGATCGAGCGTTTTCAAGAACCGCAACTTGCCCAGACCAACCGGAACACCGCCAAGTGCATTTCCCGTCAAACCTAAATCTTGCAAATTGGTTACGTTGTCAAATGCATGCGGATGTATATGCTCGATACGGTTGCTATCCAATAACAGCTGATGCAACATATACAATCCCGTCAAATGATACGATTCAATTTTCGCGAGATTGTTGTGAGTTAGCGTCAGACCGTGTAAATTTTTTAGTTCGGCAAATGCGCCTTCTGCGATGTAATCAATACTATTGTGATCTAAACTCAATATCTGCAAGCTGTAGAGATCGTGAAATAAATTTGCATCGATTCGTGTGAGTCCGTTGTAAGCGAGATTTAATACAACTAAACGCACTAGTCCGGAAAACGTGTCTCGATTTACCCATCTACTAGTCAAGTCATTTTTCGATAAATCTAAAATCTGTAGCTGATCCAAGCCTTCAAGTAAACCGGGTGCAAGCACACTTAACGAGTTATTGTACAAATAGATCGATTGCAGTGACCGTGATGATTGAAACAATTCTGGTGGCAATGCCACTAGACAATTGCTCGACAAATTTAACGAACGCAATTCCGATAAGCCGACAAAAGCACGATCGGCAAGCGATGAAATCGCATTGTCCTCGAGATGCAATGTTGTCAGTGATCGGAGGCCGGACAGACCGTTGTCAGGCAGTCGTATGATATCATTATGCGATAAATCAAGCACTTCCAGATCGCTGTTGCACGCTCTACCCGGATCCGTCGGTCCGTTGCCCCAATCGGAGAAGCCCAATGCCGAAATGTCCTGCAGCTTGTTGCGTGTCAGATTAAGATTACGTAGACTGAACAGCGGACAGAACAAGTCACCCGGTATGCTCCAGATGTTGTTGTCGGCGAGATCTAAATGCCGCAGCTCGGCCAAACCACGAAAACTCTCCGGGTGTAGTTCCAAAGTCATGACAGACCAATCCGAATTGTGTGATCGCAACGACAGCCGTCGTAGCTCCCTCAAAGGGGCAAAAACCGCCGCGGGCACATACCGAATCTTGCAATACTCAATCCGTAGATCCTTTAGCCGACGAAGCGAGGATAAAAAGTTGCTGCGATGCCGGCTCGGTTCCAACGAACTTTCGAAAAACAACACATCACTGCACTCGAGTTTAAGCGACGTAACACGATCGGTTTGCGACACAGACAGATTCGCCAAGAGATCGTCGGCGCCCCCGATGGTACGCAATTGACACGATAGCACGGGATTTTCATCAATTTCCGAATCGTCCGTTTGCAGCATTTGCCACTCACAGCCGCGGGGCGCAACATCGCCCGAACTTGTCAATGTCCGGCCACGCGCAGGCAACGTTAAAATCGCGCACACACAACACGCAAACACCACCAGCCAATACATATTCTCAAAATGCAAAGTTCACACGCACTTTTTGCTCTTATTTTACAACAATTTTCTCCCCGTTATAATAACATTTATAATTATAATAACACTTTGTCTTTATATTATTTGAACGGCACCAGATACATCGTTGGTTCGGTTAAGTCCAAACCGGATTTGTACGCGCGATATATTATACTGTAAACGGTTGTGCGGAAGAGAAAATGATGTTTTCTCTACCGCATCAGAAACAGAACTGCGTGCATTTGTTGACGTGCAGAGTATGTCGATGGAATCGGACGCTCCGCCTACAGCCCCACTCTTGCCGTACGCGATATCCCCCTCTTTACTTAACAGGAGCCAACGTGTTTTATTTGATGATCTTTTACCTCCTTAACTTTAAACTCATCAATGGCGAACTTCAAATAATTAACAACACACACACACAGCACCGACTATATTCTAAATATAAATTTTTGGAATGCGCTGTCGGTCAATTTAACATGTTATGTTTTATGCTTTCATATACTATGAGTCAATATTTATTCACTTAAGTAACATTTAGTAGAGAGTTTTCGGAGTACAAATAGAGTTAAATAAATTTTACTTTTTTTAAATAAAACAGTTAAATAATATTGATTATATATTTATTTAACAAGAAGTACTTAAAATGTATTATGAAAAATAAATTTTGCAAATTTTTTATTTAATTTTAATTTTATAAAAATATGTAATTAGTTTCTGATATTAATAATATCAATTATTAACAACTTTTAACTACAATATTCATATTTATTATAAAAAGAATGCTATACGATTAATTTTAAACAATTAAAATAATTTATTTTTATCTATAAAATTCTTTATTTACTGTATTTAGTATTTATTAATAATATCAATTTCTAGCTAGTCGTAAAATTAAATATTTGTCAAACGCGTCAGACAATGTAACTCGTGAAATCTAGTGTTGAGAAGCTGAACTGTTTGTAGGTATAACAGAGTTTATTCACATTGGTTTTAATTTTCACTAATTTATTATCTTATTATTTATTGCTTTTAGTTATTGTTATAACTTTATTATTTTCATTATTTGCAATTTTTAACATATTTGTTAACAAAAACAATTTTAATTTACTTTTAATTGTATTTTATCAAACAAGTTTTGATTATGATTGGCGAAGATGTTTATATATTGTCATTTGTATTTTTTTATTTTAGTTATTTTATATAACTCAAAATAATGCTATAGTATATTAAGAATTATAAATAAATGTAGTAATCTGGGATCTGGAATATTGCCATATAGTTATCGTGGATCTGTCTAAGTTCACAGTTGCTAAAATTGAAACATTATGCGAACGAAAACTATCTCGATATAATTTTTTCTTTAGTCAAAAATAAATCTATTACATTCACACATAAGATAGTAACGAAATATTAAACTTTATTATAAACATAAAATAATAATTGCATATTATAATTTGACAATTTTTGCATACCAAAACGCAGTCGTAAACTAAATGGAACTCTCAGTTAGTTAAATTTAGAAACTAGAAAAACGAACTACTAGTAGTGCTTGTGTGATAGTTTAGTAAAGATGGGTTTTGTTTCTTTTAAAAAATTCCATTTTATTTTAATCATCATATTGTTCTCTATTTGTTACATCGAAGTAAATGCATTTCGTTTGATACAAACTTCACATCAACATGAACCGAAGAAAGTGATAACAGAAACAAAACAACAAAAAGAACCAGTTAAAAAAATTGATTTAATCAAAGAAGAACTTTTATCACGTGCACAAAAACTTAAAAACGATACGATTAAATTTCATTTGAAAACTCCGATTAAACCGATACATACTCACGATATTCCGATTGTTGAAAAGAAAATCAAACCAGTACAGCCAAGCTTACTGAAAAATATGACAAAAGAACATTTTATAAGTCATCTAAAAGAAACAAAATCATTACTAGCAAAAGAAGCTAAAGTTGATGACGAAGTGAAACAGACTGAAAAAAGTGCTACTCAGAAAATAACTGTCAAAACATCAGAATCTATCAAAACAAGGGAACCAGTTAAGAAAGAAGAACCTACCATAAAGGAGGAATCTTTAAAAGCAGATAACAAACTTGCTGAAACGAAAGTAGAACCTATAAAAGAGAAAAAGGTTCCTGCTGAACAGAAAATAGAATCTATAAAAGAGAAAAAGGTTCCTGCTGAAAAGAAAGTAGAACCTGTGAAAGAGAAAAAGGTTCCTGCAGAAAAGAAAGTAGAACCTGTGAAAGAGAAAAAGATTCCTGCTGAAAAGAAAGTAGAACCTGTGAAAGAGAAAAAAGTACCTTTAATGGACGTTAAACTTAAACCAGAACCTGACAAACTGGAAAAAGTTTCGAAACTTAAAGAACCAAAACTGCCGTCACCAAAAAATAAGACAACCAGTGCAACAAAAACAAGTGGTAAATCGCCAAAAACATTATCAAATGTTACCACAACGTTATATTATAGTTTACCAACATTTTCGCCAAATTTCCAATTGGCAATTAGTGACGAATGTAAAAAACAAGGACATATTTTATTAGACGAATTAAATAAATATAAATTGTGGGCTTTAAAAAGTAAGCAAAAATATTTTAATTACATTACTCTTTTTTTGCTTATATATAAAATATTTTTCTAGTGTACGATTCCACTGCAAAGATACCATCTGGTATTTTAAGAGGCAATTTGAATCAGTTCGGTGATTATGATCAGTGCGTTGGTATTTTTGTTAAAATACCGAACGGCAACAAAAAGGAACCGGATGTGAAAATAGCTGGAAAATATTGTCTAGCGAATATTGATTTTCAAGCTGAAATACAAGATATGAAACTGCCTGTGCATTTAGCTCAAGGACGGGCCATGATTCGATCGAAAAATCAAGATGTAGGTGCATTTTTAATTTTATCCTTTAATCTAAATTAAATTTTTGATCTCACTACTGAACACTATGATATATTTATTCTTTTAATACAATAGATTTGTAGCTGTTTCATTACATTAATGTTTTTTTTTTAATTTCGACCGTAATCAATTTGATTATCAAACAAATTTCGAGTTATTACTTTTTGGTTATACTGTAATAAATTTATCTAATTTTACATGTTTTATATATAATTTTATCTGTTTTGTGAATAAGAAAATGTAATATTATGCAAATTATCACAACAAAATTACAAAATGTTGTTATTTTTACTGTTAAAACTTGTGTAAAATTACTTAAATTTAAGATATATTTTTTACAGTGTATAATTTTCAAAATAACTGCTAAACTACATTATTATAATTTTAAATCTACATTGTCATACATAATTTAATACAAAATCTATTTCTAAATCATTTTTAATCACGCAGATAAGTTAAAGGTTTGTTTTGTTTTTGTTAAAATGTTGTTTGTTTAGCCAGGCCACTTTATTCCGCGATTTACAACAATTCGATGGGGAATCTGTATTCCATCGGGATGTACAGCAAACGATGCTGAACAAATCTTAGAAGAATCGATTAAAATTTATAATGAATCGAAAGTTATTGGTCTGAATTTCGATGTTTCGATTGATTCTAGTCAATGTCATATTAGGAAACCACCGAAAAAATTATGGGACTATGATTATAATACACTTTTAATCATGTAAGTTTCTTAGATTTATTTCCATTAATATTTTCGTACATTTTATATAATATAATTTGGTGAATCTTTTGTGAAAATTTTTGTAAAATCAGCCATAATAAATTATTAAAAATTTTACTAATTTTTTTCTGGAAAAGTTGGCAATACTGTATTTTACTAAAATTATATAATTTAAGTAGACGCTAGGGGTATTTTCTGTAAAAATTTTATTAAAATTGTACAAACAGTGGCCAAAAAATCGTAAAATTTTACATATTTTTCGTTTTGTATGGATATATGTATTTTCCATTACAAGTTTCCGTGGTGTAGTGGTTATCACATCCGCCTAACACGCGGAAGGTCCCCGGTTCGATCCCGGGCGGAAACATATTTTTAATTTTCCTAATATTTTTTAAATTAAATTTTAATAATCAACCATTAACATTAAAATAAAATTGAGCAATTCACGTAGAAAAGATTGGTGTTTAATTTAAGAACAATGTAAAAAAATTAAAAGTGTATTAAAAAATACTATTTATTATTAGAATTGCCATATTTTATATATATATAAAAATTTTATAAAATCATTGATATATATATATTTATTTTATTATCTATAAACTTGTTACATAAATATTTTAAATTGCACGCGAATTTTATGATCGGAATCGCTATTAACACGTTTACTGAAAAATAAACATAGTAAAATTTTATTTCTAGATTTTTTTGCACAACAATAATAACGTTTGTCTTCGTTGCAACACTTCGTGATATTCGCTTAAGTGAACCCACTGAAAACGAAGTTGTTGCTGAAGTACATGAGACCAGTACAATCGAAAAAGTACTCATGTCATTCTCATTAAAACGTACTGTAACAGCATTATTAAGTCATAAATCCGATCCGGATGAAATCGAATGCATTTACGGCGTTCGAACAATATGCACATTTGTACTATATCTTGCTCATAAATTAATACCAATTGGACATTTGCCATTTACAAATAAAACCACTCTAACAGAGGTAGTCATAAATATGTCTGGAAAATGTTTGAGCTTATAATTTTCGATTTGTGTTTGTAGATTTCTAACAATCCTTTCAGTATATTATTGCGATTGTCAGTTATTTATACTGATACGTTTTTATTATTAAGTGGAGTCCTTACTGCTTATCGGATGAGTAAAGATATTGAAGAAAAGGGACATATACCTTGGTTTAATCGTTTTGTAGCACGATTTATTAGGTAAATATATATCATTTTGTTTCGAATGTTTTTATTTTAATAAAATGGATATTTATAGATTGACACCATCTTTGTTATTTGTTCTTCTTTACTATGCTTACATAATGGAATTAACTGGTGAAGGACCATTGTGGAACACTGTTATAACACCGAATGCAAAACTGTGCAAAGAATATTGGTGGAGAAATATTTTATATATTCAAAATGTATATCCTTTCGAGGAAATGGTAATGCATTTTAAACTTCTGATTAATTCAAATTTTTTTAAACTTAAATATAATTTTTGAAGTTTTTATTGAATGAATACAGAAAATATGTACTATTATTATCTATGCGCTACGCAATACGTATTTATTACACTGTCCGACACGATTTTTGTAACTCGGTTCTCTCTATGTTTATCAATTTTGTTTTGCTCTAAAACGACGGAAAATCAATGTCCTAATGATCCTGATTTGTTTTTGTCATCAGGGTATTGATTTTTAGGTTATTTTTTCGATTTTATACTTTAAGTTTGCTCCCGATGATCAATAAAAGATCTCTCTAGCCTAGAAACGTTCGACGAATATCTCATACACTGGAAAAGGAAGCATAGCAGAACATATACGTTGAATTTCCGTAAATTCAAAGTTCTAACGTTGATACTCCGGAAATAAAAAAATTATTAATTATTTATTTATTGGAAAAAAACCTTAATCAATGGCAACAACAAATCAGAATCATTAGGTCATTAATTTTCGTTCGTTTTAGAGCAAAACAAACCTATTAAACATACAGAGAACCAAGTAACAAAAAAAAAGTTAAAATTTGCCGGACTGTGTTATCAAATTGGCGATCAGTTTATGTGTATTTAAAATATATTTCAACATTTGAACGAATCTTATTTGTAATTCTTTTTTTTTCTTTAATGTTTCAAATAACTTTAAAAACATTTTGCAAACCATTCTAAACCAATATTTTCTCCTTTTAGTGCGCTACTCAAACACATCAACTAGCATTAGATATGCAATTATCATTAATTGCACCAATTCTAGTTTGGTTATTATATCGAAGACCACTTATGGGCGTTTTTACAACAATCTTATTACATTCAATATCGGTTATTTTACGATATTACACTACATTAAACTATCGACTGTCTCTAGTTATTTATCATGGCATATCGTACGTAAATAATCAAGTAAACAGATTTGTAAATTATTTTTTTTTTTTAAATTTCAGTATAAGTCAATTATATCGCACGGCTAACTTATTATATGCTTCGTCTTTGCATAGAGCTACGCCATATTTGGCCGGAATCGGATTGGGAGTTTTATTGCGGCAGATAAAACCGAATTTCTACATGCCAAAGGTATTTTCGGACTAAGAAAGATTAGGTATATTTGTCAGCTGATGTTGGATATTTCAAACATTAGATAGCGTTTATCCAACATTAGCTGACCGCAAATGATTTTTAAGGCTAGTAATATATTGTTTTATAGAAATATATTTATGTTAAATCTAATTTTATAGATTCTAACCATATTAGGTTGGATAGTAGCTGGTTATTTTACAACTTGGACATTGTACACCCCTTCTCATCTTGCGAATCGTACTTATCAGTATGATATTCATGAAGCTGCCCAATTTTCAGCTTTATGTTCATTAGCATGGTCGTTAGCTTTATCTTGGTTAATATTTGCTAGTTTTGCTGACAGGGAAGGTATGATTTTTAATATCTAACGACTTTTCGAAAACAATAGATTATACAATTATTTTTACGATACTTTAAATGTTTTTTTTTTTTATATAATCATAATTTCAGGTTACATAAATGTATTCTTAAGCAGTAGGCCAATGGTTTTACTAAGCAGAATATCATATACGTTATATTTAACACAATTTATTGTATTCTTTTACAATGTTGGTACAGCGAAAACAACAAAGGAATTTAAAGTAAACAATAGTGTACGTATATATAATAAATTAATTCGAATGTACATAATAATAATTTCAAAATATATATACTTTTTAGATTGAGATACCCGAAATACTAAACGTGATCATCTCAGCAACATTGCTTACGATACTGGTTGATATGCCAGTTCAAAAAATTAAAACTGTTCTATTAAATTCTGTACCAGTAACAGATAGTTCTGATCTTGTTTCTGAAGTATCATCCGAACATGAACACATTCAAAATAATACGAGAAAGTTATCGGAAGACAGCCAGAAAGCAGTCAGCGATGAAGAATTGGAAATTATAAATAAAGAAACATAATAATTTGAAATTGAAAAATGTTGTTAAATTTGTAAATAACAAATAATAAATTATTTAAAAAAAAATTTTATTTTGTTTTTAATAATAATTGAAAAGTAGTGGGCTTTTTAGTTGTTTTTTTTTAATAGTTGACATAATTACGCCAATTGATTTATATATTATATAAAATAAAGAGTAAATATTCAAGAAATTGTAAAATTAGTATGTTAAATTTAGCGCCACCGTAAACACGTAGTCACATGACCGGAAATTTTTTGGTTATGTCAGCGTGAGGCATGCGCACAGCATCTTGACATAAGACATTGAACAGTGTGGATTGGAAGTAGTAAATTTGATAAAAATATCAAATTTTAGGTGCTAAAGAGAATAATAAAGCAAAATGAGTGCTATTAGACCTTTGTTGAATAACTGTAAGTACTATATGATTTATTTAACAATTGTTTTATAAGTATAATCTTTAATAGTATCGATTTTCATACTGCTATTAGTTACATAATTATACAATATTTTGGTTAAATTTGCAATAAATTTATTATTATTTTATTAAACAGTAATTTCATTATCTTTAATATTATGTTTGTAGTTTCGCTGTAAATTTTTTTATGCATATTATAAAATTAGGTCTTGTGTTTCAAGTAGTCAAACTGGATTTGACAAAGTAATCGTTAAATATTTTTGTTTACGCAAAATTCTTTTATAATCATATAAATGCCACATATATATGTATTATAATTTAAGTTTTGTCAATGTCAAAAAGAGGTTAAGTACTGTTTGGATTCTTCCAAATGTTATGGAATTTATTTTTGGTTTTAGTGATCAGACGATCATATCACGCGAAAGAAGTTAAACATGTATCTATGAATGATATGCCAATTCCACAAGGATCATGGAAAGCGAATCATGATCGCAAACAAGCGAAATATAATTTGCATCTTGCCGGCGGCATATTGTTCACAATAGCGACGTTAGTCACAGCCAAAGCTAGCGGATTAGTGTATTTGAATTATTCTCCACCATCAGCACCTGCCGACAATTAATAAATTAATGTCTTTATATAGTAGAATTTAATCTGTAAATGTTATTTAATCAATAAAAAAAATCTTATAAGTCTTTAATTGCATCGTTACTTTAACTTGTTACTTCAGATCGAACAATTAATTGTCATGACTACAAATGACTAAAAATTAGTTGTAATACAGATGATGTAATAAATATTTTTTTTGTAATAATTGTTTTATTTAAAAATAAATCAATTTATTTTCCTATTCTTTTCTATTTGATAAATAGAGACTAAAATAGTAGGTTAGATAAAATATGTTTTAAATTATGGTTTCTTTAATTTAATAATATTTAAATAATAAAAAATGGCAATTTGTTATTGTTATTAATATTTTTATTATATTTATTTACGCGCCACAATTTATATGAAAATGTTTACAAATTTCACTCAATCTGATTGTTCATGAGATATATATATTGATTAATGTATCTTATTTTATAATAGAAAATTAATTTAATACCAATAAAGAATGTTTATTTTATTGAATTAAGAATTGAAAAACGAAATGAACATTATGCCTGTGTCACACTGTAAGTCGTCACTCATGAAAAAAAATCAGATGATTATTTTTGTGAGTCGTCACTTATGCTCAATTTTATAAGCGGTCACACCTAGTAAGTCTACACTCATGAAAATGATTTCTTCTTTATCATTATTTTTCAGTTTGACATTTAAATTTAAACGAATTTTATTTATTTTAATTTTTTCATATAAACTAAATGCAAATGGAAACTAATTGTTGATTGTGAAAATAATGTTGAACTACGAAAAAAGGCTAAAAATAAAATAAAAACTAGAATAAACTACTGAATTTACGATTAATAATATGAGTGAACAAAACAAGTGGAACAAGTCGAAAAAACAAATATAAAGTTATAAAGTTAGCTGCAGTAATACGAATACCATCAGTGTGAAGTTTTCGTGAGTCTACACTTACGATTTTAGCGGCGCCGCTAAAATCATGAGTCGCGACTCACGAAAAATTCTTCTTCTTTGTTTCCATGAGTGACGACTTACAGTGTGACACAGGTATTATTGTAAGATAAAAGATGGTGATATTATTGTTTAAGTAAACAATATTGGCAACACTGATTCCAATCAGAAAGCCGATTTTATATAGATATGTGTTGGGTGTATTAAAGTCAAAAATAAAAGCCATCTTTTTAAGTGAATAAAATATTTAAATATTGAATGTGAGTAATTTGTTATTATAATTTGCATGATATTTTTTATATTTTAATAAATATTTATCTATTTATACCAATCTACATTAATTTCATAAAATTATTGGACCACACCCATTTGAAGGTTTTGAAATGTAAGATATTTATTAAATAATTATTAATTAGTATATATTATTTGACAAAATTTTTAAAAATATGTATATTTTTGATATATGTAGTTTATTTGGAATTTGTAATACTTATTGTACTTTGCTCATTTCCAAAGATAAATCTGACTAAAATGTTTGTTTAAAGTACGATTGCGCTTATATATTTGACATTATTTTGTAGAAAATATATAGAATACAATAAATATATATTATAAAATAAAATTTTCATTAATAAACATTGATTTTTCTAATATATAAACAGCAATGCAGTATTAAGGATGCGGTAATTGATCAAACGAATATAGGTCACGCTATATAGTTTTTTACAACTGTACAATTTGCCATTAGTATGATTTCATTGGTCGACTATACGAATTGTCAAAGAACTCCTACGTATTATGTCATAGTTAAATATACCATCCCGTTAATTCGTATCAATTGATCTAAAAAATTTGAAGACTTTATTCGAATTAGTCAGTATTTATTCTGATATCACGATAAGATAACCACACCTAAGTGTTTCTTAATCACTTTTTTAGTTAATATCGGTTATTTTTATTTAGTTTTGAAACAAGAGAAGTGTAATTAGAAAAAAAAAACATCAATATGGAGCAATTCACGCCCAAAGAGGTGAAAATATTGGAAACAGTTGAAGATATTCAACAGCGCAGAGAACAAGTTTTACATCGTTACGATAATTTCAAAGCTGATGCACGGGCAAAGCGAGAGAAATTAGAGGATTCGAGACGTTTTCAATATTTTAAACGCGATGCTGACGAATTGGAGAGTTGGATTCATGAGAAATTGCAAGTTGCTTCCGATGAAAGTTACAAGGATCCCACAAATTTACAAGCTAAGATTCAAAAACATCAAGCATTTGAAGCGGAAGTTGCTGCCCATAGTAATGCCATCGTTGTTTTGGATAATACCGGAATGGAAATGATCAACCAGTCGCATTTTGCTTCTGAAATTATTCGTCGCAGATTAGGTAAGTTAATTAAAGGGGGAAAAAATCAATATTAATATTGAATATAACTTTTTTTTCAATATACGATTGATTTATAATGTGTAGTTTATCGGTCTGAGAAATGGAACGTATACATCTATTTTATTGTCCTAGGTCGCTAAAAATACTTTCGCTATTGACAAAGTTAATTACATCGTATATTTACATTTTATTATCACTACTATTTTTCCATTTCACTTACATTTAAAAATAATGCATAATTTTCAGTTTTTTTTTTAATTTGATGCTTCTGATTAACGGTTACTTAACAATGGTTTAATTAGTTTTCAAAATTAAAAATTTATTTTTATTTAAAAATATGAAAATTGTTTGATCGTGCATAAAATTTATTATATATGTGTACCATGGTCGTAATGAGGTCATCCCGTAAAATTTAAATTCAGAAATTTTATCATTAAAAAGTGTAATGGAAAAACAATTTTATCTGTAAAATTAGACTTTTATAAAACAATGATTTTAAAATTTGAACATTTTAAAATGTTATTTTGCACATTTTATCCGCTACAAATGCTAATAAAGACATAATCAAATTAGTAAACGTATGACGTAATTAATAAATACTGTAGGTTTATTATTTGAGGCACGAAATTTTCGCCGTCCAAAAAGAGATAATTTAAGTTTTAATATAAATTGTATTACGATGTTAATATATAAATAACTATAATTTCTATATTTACAGAGGAATTACATCGTCTTTGGGAGCTATTACTATCAAAATTGGCCGAAAAGGGAATGAAACTCCAACAAGCTCTCGTTCTTGTCCAGTTTCTTCGTCACTGCGATGAAGTAATGTTTTGGATCAACGACAAGGGTACATTCGTTACCACCGATGAATTCGGTCACGATTTAGAACACGTGGAAGTACTCCAACGTAAATTCGACGAATTCCAAAAAGATATGGCATCGCAAGAGTATCGCGTTACCGAAGTAAACGAACTCGCTGAAAAACTACTGCTCGAAGGTCATCCGGAACGTGATACGATTGTCCATCGTAAAGAAGAACTCAATAATGCTTGGCAACGCCTCAAACAGATGGCATTGATGCGTCAAGAGAAATTATTCGGTGCGCATGAGATACAGCGTTTTAATCGTGATGCTGACGAAACGGTGGCTTGGATTGCCGAAAAGGATGTTGTACTTTCGTCGGATGATTATGGAAGAGATTTGGCGAGTGTACAGACACTGCAGCGGAAGCATGAGGGTGTAGAACGTGATTTAGCTGCACTGGAAGATAAGGTTTCGACACTGGGACAGGAAGCCGATCGGCTGTGTGGAATTCATGCTGATCATGCCGATCAGATTCAATCGAAACGGGCTGAAATTGTTGCGTATTGGGAGAGATTAACATCTAAAGCTAAGGTATACAATTTTATTTAAGTTTACTTGTTAATTCGTTTTTTACGATTAACTTTCGATTGACTTAAAATTTTGTACAAATGTGTAGATCCGATACATTACGGACAGATTATAATTTTAAAGAATTAAAAAGTTTTATTTATTTTGCAATTACATGTTATGTAAACCGCAAAATGTTGCATTATTTATGGCGGTGTTTTGTAGTAAAACGGTAGAGTCAATCGAACAAAACTGTTATACAGGCTGCAACATAAATATGGAATCAAATAAATATTTCAGAAATTGTTTATTGAATTAACATAAAATTTTATGTGTATATTGACAATATTATAATCTACTTTTGTAAATGTTTTCAATATTTTTCTAGCTTGTAGATTCTAAAATACAATAAAAAATTAACTTTTAAATTTGAAACAAAGATCAAATTTAGTATAATTAAAATTTATATTTCTTACAGAATGTAATTATGTGTCACTTTGAGATAAAAATATTTATCTTAAATCTTAAGCTTATTTATTCTACATTATCATTTATTATTATTAATGGCACTATTTTTTTTTTTTTTTTTTTAATTAAGCATTTCAATTATACCAAATTTGACTACTTTTGTTTTCTGTATTTCAGAGTCCATTAACTATAAAAAATTGAAAATATTTACATATATTAGAAATAATTTTGTGATTTTTTGGTTTTTATGAAATTTGTAAATATATTTCAGTTTCTTAAATAATAAAAATACTGTTATAGGAACGTCGTGAAAAACTGGACGAATCGTATTTCTTGCATCGTTTCCTCGCCGATTTCCGTGATCTTGTTTCATGGATCAATGATATGAAAGCGATAATATCAGCCGATGAGCTAGCCAAAGACGTAGCCGGTGCAGAAGCTCTTCTAGAACGTCATCAAGAGCATCGCGGTGAAATTGATGCTCGTGAAGATAGTTTCGCGACCATCACCGAAGCGGGTAAACAATTACTAGAACGTGGACACTACGCGGGCGATGAAGTCAAAGAGAAACTCTCCACATTGACAGCCGATAAAAATAGTCTGCTCGCTATGTGGGAAGAACGTAGGATTTTATACGAACAATGCATGGATTTGCAGCTATTTTACCGAGATACTGAACAGGCTGATACTTGGATGGCTAAACAAGAAGTGAGAATTTCATTTTATGTTTATTGTTTTATTTTAGTTATTTTAAATTGTTTCTATATATTTTTTTAGGCATTTTTGGCGAATGAAGATTTGGGCGATTCTTTAGATTCGGTTGAAGCATTGATTAAGAAACACGAAGATTTTGAAAAATCCCTAGCTGCTCAAGAAGAGAAAATTAAAGCTTTAGATGAATTCGCAACAAAATTGATTAACGGACAACATTATGCTGCTGACGATGTTGCTCAACGCCGAGCTATGGTAAATATTACTACATCGAGTGGTTTCATTTTAGCTGCAGCATAGAATTTCGAAAATTATAATATTTCAATTTTATTACTTTACTCAAACATTATTTCGAAAAAAATAAGGAACGTTATATTTTTTAATTCGTGTCTAGACATGAAACTTTGATTTCATTCGCATTTATGAATCCCAACTTATTTACTCAATTAATAAAACATTATTATGCTTGAGTTGTATTCTTTTATAGTTCTTAAAATCTATGCATAGCTGCTTAAATAAGACACCCGCTATTAATTGTTTAATTAATTAATATTGTTTTTTTGTCAGTTATTGGAGCGTCGTTCAGCTTTGAAAGAAAAATCAGCTCAACGTAGTTCAACACTCGAAGACGCCTTCCGTCTGCAACAATTCGAACGCGATTGTGACGAAACGAAAGGATGGATTAATGAAAAATTGAAATTTGCCACCGATGACAGTTACCTAGATCCAACCAATCTAAACGGTAAAGTGCAAAAACATCAGAATTTCGAACAAGAATTGACAGCGAACAAAAGTCGTATGGAAGAAATTACATCAACCGGACAAGAACTTATCGAAGCCGATCACTATGCCTCCGATCAAATTCAATCGCGTATGGACGAAATCGTCAATCTCTGGGAGACTTTAGTGCAAGCTTCCGATAAGAAAAGCTCGAAATTACAGGAAGCGAGTCAACAGCAACAGTTCAATCGTACTGTGGAGGATATCGAATTGTGGTTATCGGAAATCGAGGGCCAGTTAATGTCGGAAGATTACGGAAAAGATTTAACCAGTGTACAGAACTTGCAAAAGAAACACGCACTGCTTGAAGCTGATGTTGGTTCGCATCAGGATCGTATTGAAGGTATTAAAGTCGCAGCTACTCAGTTTATCGAACGTGGACATTTCGATGCTGACAATATCGGATCGAAACAGAAAGCGCTGACCGATCGTTATGCTGCCTTACAGCGACCGATGGCTGTTCGAAAACAACGTTTACTCGATTCGTTACAGGTGCAACAATTGTTCAGAGATATTGAAGATGAAGAAGCATGGATCAGGGAGAAGGAACCGATTGCTGCTTCAAATAACAGAGGTGTGTTTTCATTTTTCAATAAAGATTTAATTTAATTAGTTCATCAATGTGCCATAAAAATTATTTTAAAATTTTAAACTTTTTATTTCTAATGAATGAAATGAGACTATCTGTAGAAATAAGCTGCATTAGCTGTGTTTTTTTACCGAAAACCTCAGCTCAGATCAGTAAATATCAGTAACCTTGAAATAATAGCTGTTTTATTTATCGTCTCGTAACTGAGTTCGAAGGAATTGCTTCCCCCCCCCCCTTACCGATACTGAGTTTGATATTTAGCTAGTGCTTCGCTGAGATTCAAGTGAGCGCACATGCGCAATTCAAATTTTCCTAGTTTAAGATTTGATAACATGTTTGATACGTTGACATTTATATTTGAATATTTTATTGTGAAGTCAAACAATAGATATCCGGCGAGTTGCAATAAATTATCAACGCAAACAATCCAAATACATCTAATATTTTAGGTTATATCATATGTGGAACTTAGATTTTAAACGTCACTTTCAAATAAACTGTTTTATTTATCAATACAACTCACTCAGCAAAACTCAGCTCAGCTCATTTAAAAGATTTACTGATCTGAGTGGAATGTAAAAAAACGCAGCTATTGTGTTTCACTAAAAAAATTACATGACATAAAAAAATATTTATTAATTTTGTATTGATTTCTACTGCATATTCACAAAAAAATGTTATTTCCAGAAACTACAAAATTTTTCGACTGAAATAAAAATTAATATTAACCACTCAATTTTTGATAAAAAAAATAAACTAAAACAAAAAAAATGTGCAGTTTAGTTACTTTCAAAGCTTTATTGTTGTACCTCATTAAATCATGTTATAATTTGTATTTATCGGAACAAAACTAAAATGAAATTTGATTTGTTTTATTATAGGACGTGATTTAATTGGCGTACAGAATCTGATCAAGAAACATCAAGCTGTTTTGGCTGAAATTAACAATCACGAAAGCCGAATGTCTGCGGTTGTTGAAGCCGGTAAACAGATGTTGGAAGATGAACATTTTGCCAGCGATGAAATACGTAATCGTGTTAGTTCATTGTTCGATCATTGGACGCATATGAAAGAAAAGGCTTTACAGGTAATTTATTTATTTAATTTAATCATCAGAATCAACCACTACATTTAAAATAACACAATTAATAAATTTAATAATTTTTATAAACAAATATTTAAAATAACAACTTATAATTTATATTTTGAAGAATACTTAAAGCTAGTTGCATAAACACATTGGCCCATATTACGAGCTCGGTTTTAAAATTGGTTTTAACTAATATCGGACTAAACAAATGAACTAAAACAATTGAAAATCTAATTGGGTATATCATACAGCTAACAACGTTTTATACTAGCTCTTAAGAAAATATTGACAAAAATTCTTGTCATTATACTACGAAGAACTTTAGGCAGGCTCTTTTATAAATTTATTAAAATATAATTACTAAAAGTTGCTCAAAAATTAAAAATTTCAGCGTAAACAAGATTTGGAAGATTCTCTCCAAGCTCACCAATACTTTGCCGATGCAAACGAAGCCGAATCATGGATGAAAGAAAAGGAACCAATTGTGAGTAGCACCGATTACGGAAAAGACGAAGATTCATCCGAGGCACTATTGAAAAAGCACGAAGCTTTGGTTAGCGATCTGGAAGCGTTCGGTAATACAATTCAAGGGCTTAGAGAACAAGCTCAAAGTTGCAGAGTAAGTTGATTGTATTTCTATTTGAAATTATATAATTTGTAAATTGATTCATTTTAATAATTTAGCAACAAGAAACTCCGGTTGTTGACATTACTGGAAAAGAATGCGTTCAAGCTTTGTATGATTACACGGAAAAATCACCGCGTGAAGTTTCCATTAAGAAAGGAGACGTATTAACGCTTCTCAACTCCAACGATAAGGTAATTATTGTTGCTTTTTATTTTAAATGTTTTTTTTTATGTATTTACAATGTTCACATAATACATACAAAAAAGATAAAACTTTGTCGTCATTAGATAAGTATTAATTAATGTAAATTAACACGTAGTTATGTAGAGTTAGAAAAAATACTTGAAATTTGACCTTTTTTGGTTTATTTTATTAATTATCAGTTGCTTGAAACGAACATGGTTGTTGTGTTTCTATTTATGCATATAGTTTTACAACGAATTTTAGATAGTTTAGATAAATATCGAATTGTAAGTACATACTTGATTTAATTTTTTTTATTTTTTATGTAGTTTATCATTTGTAAATAAATTTACGTGTCGAAACTATTTCTAACTTCAATGTTTGTGATTATTTTAAAATTTACTATTACATAAACGTATACATTTTTAAATTAATCTTGTAATCTATTAATTATTTGCAAATAATATATAAAAAGGTTTTATTTAAATTTGTCAAACATATGATGATAAATATTTGGATTTGTTGACAAATTGTACATCGTTAAAAAAATTCGAATCGTTTGCCTTTTCTGTTTGTTGGTTAGGTTTTTGTTCCGATTTTACTCAAAAGAAAATATTGGTATGATATATAAAACTAATTTTCACAAAATTCCTAATTATTTTTATTAATAATTTAACTGTAACAATTAAAATACAAAAGATTTTAATAATTTGTACACGAACACACACGAATATTCTATACACACTTGCGTATTTTGACTCGAGTACAAAATGCCGAATATGTAAAAATTTGTAACGAATATTTCGATTTTATACAGGATTGGTGGAAAGTCGAGGTAAATGATCGTCAAGGTTTCGTTCCAGCCGCATTCGTTAAGAAAATCGATGCCGGTTTATCTGCATCACAACAAAATCTTGTCGATAACAGTTCAATTTCAGCGCGTCAAAATCAAATCAACACCCAATATGATCATCTGTTGGCATTGGCACGCGAACGACAAAATAAGCTGAACGAAACCGTTAAAGCTTACGTACTTGTACGTGAAGCTGCTGAACTTACCACTTGGATTAAAGACAAAGTAAAAATATATAGTTTGAATATTTTTTTAATAAATGTGTAATTTATTTGTTGGTTTTTTCATATACCTATAAAGGAAAATCATGCAAAGATTGAAGATGTTGGCGAAGATTTGGAACAAGTTGAAGTATTACAGAAGAAGTTCGACGACTTCCAAGCTGATTTGAAAGCAAACGAAGTCCGTTTGGCTGAAATGAATGAGATTGCTATGCAGTTGGTATCACTAGGACAAACTGAAGCTGCTTTGAAAATTCAAACTCAAATTGAGGTACGAATTATTTTCAAAGTGACACAACGAACTCTTTTCATTCAAATTTAAAATTAATTTAATTTGGTTTTTCATAGGATTTGAATCAGAAATGGACTTCACTGCAACAACTAACATCGGAACGCGCAACTCAACTTGGCTCTGCGCACGAAGTACAACGTTTCCATCGTGATGTCGATGAAACGAAAGATTGGATACAAGAAAAGGACGAAGCATTGAACAATGATGATCTTGGTAAAGATCTCAGAAGCGTTCAGGCTTTGCAGCGCAAACACGAAGGCCTCGAAAGAGATCTTGCTGCTCTCGGTGACAAGGTTTGTGTGTTTTTTTTCAACTAAATTACAATCAAAGTGGTAAAATGTATAATGTTTTCAATTAGATTCGTCAATTGGACGACACGGCCAATCGTTTAATGCAAACGCATCCAGAATCAGCCGAACAGACCTACGCGAAACAGAAGGAAATCAACGAGGAATGGACGCAACTTACAGCGAAAGCAAATAGCCGGAAAGAGAAACTATTGGACTCGTATGATCTGCAACGTTATCTCAGCGATTATCGTGATCTAATGGCTTGGATCAATTCAATGATGGGACTGGTTAGTTCCGAAGAACTTGCCAATGATGTTACTGGTGCTGAAGCTCTCTTGGAAAGACACGGCGTAAGTTTTATTTTGATTTATTTCGTATATCCAGAATTAGAGTCGTTTATTGATGAACATTTTTTTTTAATAATAATTTGTCTTGATTTAGGACCAATATTCCCAATTATTTTTTTTATTCCTAGAATACATTTTATTTTCGGGTTAAACATAAATATGTTGTATTTCCATATTTGTTTTTATTCTCGGGTTAATTATGGTAACTATAAAATACGTTCGATCTGACAACAAATCAGTTAAAATTTAAACAGTATATTTATATATAGTAAAATATTTTTCAGAATCATATATAAAACAATAAAAATAATAAATAAATATTGACCTGATGAAGACGAGCGTTTAGTTTTATATAAATAATTAACATAATTTTATCTTAAAACTGTTTTATATTAGTAGAATTTCTTATTATGAACAGTGATTTTGAATATATACGATGATAATAACGAAGAAATTCGTAATAATTATATTAAACAATCTTATATAATAAGAGTCAAATCTGATTTAAGTTGAATGATGCATAATATATAATCTATGGAATAAAAACATTTGGAAATAGAATTTTTTTTAATCATTCCACATTTGATCTGGAGTTAAAAATTGAATTGGATTTGATTAATTGTTCAATATGATAAAATAAATTTGGACTGATTTATTAATTGTTAGGTTAAGATGAATTATAAAGTGGTAGTGTGATTTATAGCTGTGGCTTTGGTTTTGTTTTGAATTTGTAGAATCATCGAGCTGAAATAGAGGCTCGTTGCGGCAATGTACAGCAGCAGGTATTAGTGATTGATGGATTTTTGTGTTGGTGATTCGTAATACTAACTTCATTTTTATCTCTTTCAATATTTATTTTTAAAAAAATAATAAATATATCAATATGGCATCTCTCTTTGCAACAAATATTTTAACAATTTTTTCTTATTTTATACAGTGTGATTGATTTTTTAATGGAATCATACGCGTTTTTTAAAATTATTAATCGAACAAATAAATTTATTTTAGAAAAGGTTTTCTTGTTTTTATTCAAAATAATTATTAAAGGTGATAAAATTTGGTCTGTCTTAGACAGATTAGCCAAAAATCAATGATTTATATTTTGTTTTTATCAGTCAAAACATGTTGAGTTTTTCAAATGTTAAAAATTTAAAATCGTTTATATTTTTTGTAATAGTAATGTTAGTAATTTAACTTTGTATTATCAATTAGTTTTTTCTAATATACATTTTGTAAATTTATGATACTAAAATGAAAATTATAAAACATTAATTTTCTATACATAAGATAAGACGCAACTTGTTAACTTTAATTTATATTTGAGGCGAAGCAAGAAACCTTCTTTTTTTTAATCCCAATAATAATAACGTTTGCCGTGTAATTCAATTATAATCAATTACCCCGTATACTATGAATATTAAAGTAGCTTTTGTGGATTTTATTTTCTTGTGAAGCTTCTTTTTACAGGTATTATTGTATAACATCTTTAAAGGGTGATCAAAACTTTATTATTTAATATATATCAGCAGAATGTATTTAAAATTACGCTTTCTTTACAACAGGACTTTAATAGGAAAGCATAATATTGCTTTTTATTATTTTTCAGCTATTTTTTACATGCTTCAACTAATCAAAATGCTTTCGATATATATATATATATATATTTTCAGTGTGTTTATAAATTATAATACGACTATTTTCATTTATTTTATATATTTTTTTAAACTATTGATTCGAAAAAAATAATTATTATAATTTTGTATTTAGGAACATCGTACAGAAATCGATGCAAGAGCTGGAACATTCCAAGCTTTTGAACTTTTCGGACAACAACTACTCCAATCTGGTCATTATGCATCGGTTGAAATTCAAGAGAAACTTGATTCTTTGAACGAAGCTCGGCAAGAACTTGAAAAGTAAGTTTTTGGTAGGATTTAAGTTTGTCACGCATTTTATATTATGAATTGTTTAATTTTTTTCAGAGCTTGGATAGCACGTCGTGTACAATTAGATCAAAACTTAGACTTGCAGCTGTTCTATCGTGATTGTGAACAGGCTGAAAATTGGATGTCTGATCGTGAAGCTTTCCTAGCTGCTGAAGAAGTTGATTCGAAAGGCGATAATGTTGAGGCTTTGATTAAGAAACACGAAGACTTTGACAAAGCTATCAATGCACATGTAAGTTCTTTTTTTTTCTGCCAAAATCTACCAAATTTACACTTTTTTTACAATTACAAGTATGTTCAATTTAATTAACGTAAATCAAAATCTTTGGTAATTGAAAATCATGTTGTTAACTTTAACTCTCAAAAAAAAAGTTAAAAATAGTTATGAATTTTGATTTATCTTTGAATAGGAAGATAAGATAGCCGCTCTCCAGTCTTTGGCTGATCAATTAATTGCAAACGAACACTACGCTTCGAAACCGATCGACGAAAAACGCAATCAAGTTTTGGATAGATGGCGTCATTTAAAGGATGCTCTCATCGAGAAACGATCGAAACTCGGCGAATCGCAAACATTGCAACAATTCTCGCGCGATGCCGACGAAATCGAAAACTGGATCGCCGAAAAACTACAACTCGCAACTGAAGAAAGCTACAAGGATCCAGCTAACATACAATCGAAACATCAAAAGCATCAAGCCTTCGAAGCTGAATTGGCAGCAAATGCCGATCGTATACAATCGGTGCTCGCTAACGGAGCTAATCTTATCGATAAACATCAATGCGCTGGTTCCGAAGAAGCCGTACAGGCCCGTTTGGCTTCGATTGCCGATCAATGGGAATATCTCACCCAGAAGACAACTGAGAAATCATTGAAATTGAAAGAAGCGAATAAGCAACGTACTTATATTGCGGCTGTTAAAGATCTCGATTTCTGGTTGGGTGAAGTTGAAAGTCTTCTGACGAGTGAAGATGCTGGCAAGGATCTTGCTTCCGTGCAAAATCTCATGAAGAAACATCAATTGGTTGAGGCCGATATTCAGGCACATGAGGATCGTATCAAGGATATGAACGATCAGGCTGATTCGTTGATTGAAAGCGGTCAGTTTGATACAGCTAGCATTCAAGAGAAACGCCAATCGATTAACGAACGCTACGAACGTATTAAGAATTTGGCAGCGCATCGTCAGGCACGACTTAATGAAGCCAATACTTTGCATCAATTCTTCCGCGATATTGCCGATGAGGAATCGTGGATCAAGTATGTGTTTGTTTTTTTTTTCTTATTCTTTTTTAGTTTTTACAAGCTTTTATTTAAATTAGTTTTAAATTATGCACAAATAGTTTCTTTTTAAAACACGTATTTTACTGTGAGTTATTTTAAATATTTAATTGAATTCAAATAGGGAGAAGAAACTTTTGGTTGGTTCCGATGATTACGGTCGTGATTTGACGGGTGTTCAAAATCTGAAGAAGAAACACAAACGTTTGGAGGCTGAACTAGGTAGTCATGAACCGGCAATTCAAGCTGTACAAGAAGCTGGCGAAAAACTAATGGACGTATCGAATTTGGGCGTGCCTGAAATTGAGCAACGTTTGAAGGCATTAAATCTTGCATGGGCCGAGCTGAAACAGCTCGCCGCAACACGTGGACAAAAACTCGACGAATCGCTTACCTATCAGCAATTCTTGGCGAAGGTTGAAGAGGAAGAAGCATGGATCAGCGAGAAGCAACAGTTGCTTTCAGTGGAAGATTACGGCGATACAATGGCTGCCGTACAAGGATTGCTGAAAAAACACGATGTATTCGAAACTGATTTTTCCGCGCATAGTGAACGCTGTAAAGATATTTGCGATGCTGGTAAAAAATTAGTTGCTGAAGGCAATCATCATGCTGATAGTATTGGTCAACGTTGTCAACAGTTGCAGGTTTGAACAATTTTGCTGAACTTGGAATTAAAATTTATATTTTGTAAAATGTTTTTTTGTTTATTTTTATTTTGTCTACAGACGAAATTGGATAATCTATCTGCATTGGCAACTCGTCGTAAAGCTAAACTGATGGATAACTCTGCTTATCTCCAGTTTATGTGGAAGGCTGATGTTGTTGAATCTTGGATTGCTGATAAAGAAACACATGTACGTTCGGAAGAATTTGGACGCGATTTGTCAACTGTTCAAACCTTGCTTACTAAACAAGAAACATTTGATGCTGGTAAGTTTTTATTCATTTTTCTTTGAATCAAAACTGCGTGTTTTTAATAATATAGAAATGATGTCTAATATATTAATTCGTATATTATAAATAATAAATTTTTCTTTATTTTTGCTGCTTCCAGAATTCAAGCTATTGCTATTGTGAAAAATTAAATATTAACTTAAATTTTTACAAGCAAGTTTTGAACAAAGTTTGGAATTTTTTTGTAAATTAGTGTACAAAGTCGTTTTAATTTCATTTTTTTTTTATGTTAAACAAAAACGAAAAACTGAACTGAAATCGGTTTCAATTTTTTTTATATAGGTTTGATAGAAATATTATATGGTATATATTTAATTTAAAAAATTGTTGATACACATTTTACATCCACATACTGAAATAAAAAGGAGAAACTTTAATTTTTATTTGTTAATTATCAGGTCTGCATGCTTTTGAACACGAAGGTATTCAAAACATTACGACATTGAAAGATCAACTCATCGAATCCAATCACGATCAAAGCCAGGCGATTCTAAAACGTCATGCCGATGTAATCGCTCGTTGGCAGAAACTTTTAGCCGATTCGGACGCGCGCAAACAGCGTCTACTTCGTATGCAAGAACAATTCCGTCAGATCGAAGAACTGTATCTCACCTTTGCTAAGAAAGCGTCCGCATTCAATTCCTGGTTCGAGAATGCCGAAGAAGATCTCACCGATCCGGTGCGTTGTAATTCGATCGAGGAGATTCGTGCTTTACGCGAAGCTCACGCACAATTCCAAGCTTCATTGTCATCGGCCCAAGCCGATTTCGAAGCTTTAGCGGCGCTTGATCGACAGATCAAATCGTTTAATGTCGGAGCGAATCCGTACACCTGGTTCAATATGGAGGCATTGGAGGAGACGTGGCGTAATCTGCAGAAGATTATCGCTGAACGCGATGTTGAATTGACCAAGGAAGCGCAACGGCAAGAAGAAAATGATAAACTCAGAAAAGAGTTTGCTAAACATGCGAATGCGTTCCATGCGTGGCTCACTGAAACAAGGTACGTTTTATTATTTTTTTATCATTTAGTTATTATTTATCACCTATACAAATAAGTCAATTCAATTAAGAACTATATTTTAATAAAGATTTTAATTTTGAAAATATATATCCAATTTGAGTATTTTTTTAAGTTTGATTGCAATAATGGATCATTAAATAAATGTATATATATAATTTATTTATTTCGGTCATTTTATCATGGCATTCTTCAGCTACGTTATATATAAAAGAAAAATCTAATAAGTAATACAATGAAATTACCTACAAAGTAAAATAATATACAATTAATACGAAGATTTTTCAGTCACATGTTATCCTTGTAGGTTATGTTGATAAGTTAAGTTGATTATTTGAGGAGCAGACTTTCAAAATGCATTTTGTCCAAAATGTAAAATTTTTAGTTAGTGATGGTATTACGTCCTATGCGCAAACACGCATCTGTTAAGACAAATTCGACATTTAAAACGCATATTGTCCCGTCTGAAATAAATATTGAAAGTTACTTGGACATTCAAAACGCGTTTTGTCCAATGGGCACGTAATGTACTTTCAGTTTCAGATTTAGTCAAAAACGTTTTGCCTCTTTCTGAAAATTATGGAATTTGGACAAAACGCATTTTGAAAGTCTGCTCCTCATTTAATAATCCATTATTGCCTTCAAATCTTCCAAATTAAACTTATAATTGAGGATCAATACACAATTTTCCACATCTTTATACAATTTGAGTAATATTTGATTTATTATTTCCTTATTCGCGTGATTTTCAGATACCGAATTTTAGGCTGGGACGGGTAATTTGCGAGAGTGTTATGTGTTTATACTAATTACAATTTTTTTCTTTCGTGTCAATTAAAAATGTTTTTTTTTGCATGTAGAATTTTATTACTAATTGATATACTAAATATATGATATATAAAATTAATTGAATAAACTGATTGTTTAATATTTTAGTTGAAATATTTATCGATTTTTTTTTTTGATATTTTGTTTATTCGGTCACATTTAACAAATTTTTATATACTATTGAATATATTTCAATTAAAAATATTAAATGTTTAAGAAATGTGACATGTGATTTTGGCATTTGTAATAGTAAATTGTTTTAACAATGTTTTTCTGCTGATTACGGAAAATCATAAAGAAAAAATGATAATGTTTTACAAAATAATATTCAGTGTGTGGCAAGAAAGTATGAAAACACTTAATTTTTTTTTTAATTGTCATTATGAATATTAAAGATTATTATTATTTAATTTAGCAATAAGTAGCTTTGATTTGATTGACATAAAATCCTTTAGCAATTTTAAAACCAAAAATTCAAAATACTATGAGAATTATGTAGGAAAAATATTACATAGATTGTTTGTGTAAAACGAACTTTTCTCCTGAAAAAACTTTGTTTTATACAAACGACTATGTCATTTTTACACAGACGGTTAATGTAATATTACATAGATTTTTTTCAGTGTAGATGTATTTTAAGTATTTTCCTATTTTTGTCCTGTACTGTATCTGTAATTAAGCTTTCATTATATTGACAGACTAAAATAATATCTTTCAAATTATGATTATTATTATTTTAATGAAATAATATGTTTTGTGCGAGAGTAGAAGTTCAATGATGGAAGGTTCGGGTTCATTGGAACAACAACTCGAAGCAACGAAACGTAAAGCAGCCGAAGTACGTGCGTGTCGCACCGAATTAAAGAAGATCGAAGATCTCGGCGCAATTCTCGAAGAGCATCTGATCTTGGATAATCGATACACAGAACATTCGACGGTTGGTCTCGCCCAACAATGGGACCAACTCGATCAGCTCGGTATGCGTATGCAGCACAATTTGGAACAACAGATTCAAGCGCGTAATCAATCCGGTGTTAGTGAAGATTCCCTAAAAGAATTCTCGATGATGTTCAAACATTTCGATAAGGATAAATCGGGCAAGCTTAATCATCAAGAATTCAAATCGTGTTTGCGTGCATTGGGTTACGATTTGCCTATGGTTGAGGAAGGACAACCTGATCCTGAATTTGAAGCCATTTTAGGTAAGTTTCTTGCGATATTTTCACCATTTCGACTAATGGGGATAAGTGCTATAGAAATTCAAATATATAGGTCCACTTTCTTTCATGGTCCCTTTTAGATAAAAGTTCATATATTTCAAATCGTTAAGTATAAGAAACAGTATTTAGTTTATAAAAATAGTTAAAGGGCCATAGTTCTTAGTTGATGAATTTTTTAGAGTAGCTTTCTCTTGGAGCCTCAGTGGATATGCTTTTAATAAATTTTATGATGGAAAAACAAACCGATGCGAAAGCAACACACTATAATAACAAATGTAAATTGTTGCAGACGTAGTGGATCCGAACCGTGACGGTTACGTTTCACTCCAAGAGTACATGGCGTTTATGATCAGCAAAGAAACGGAGAACGTGCAGAGTTCGGAAGAGATTGAGAATGCGTTCCGTGCGATAACAGCCGGCGATCGACCCTACGTCACCAAAGAGGAATTGTACGCGAATCTAACAAAGGAAATGGCCGATTTCTGTGTGGCGCGTATGAAACCCTATATTGAGCCGAAAACCGAACGGCCCATCGCTGGCGCTCTCGACTACATCGAGTTTACGCGCACACTCTTCCAGAATAATTAGATTAGATGCGCTTTTATTATTACTTACTATATTATTTTAATATATATATATATTTAAAGAGAATTATCTATTTTGTCTTCTTTTCTTTTTTACTGCCAATTTCCCAACTAGAGCTTTATGTGTGTTCATTTTTTTATCACCTAGTTATTTATATTTTTATAGTTTTTGACAAAGGCAGCGGGAATATGCAATGTTCATTTTTCTGTGTTCGCATCTATGCACATTTTATTACTAGAATATGCTAAAGTAATTATCACAGAGAGTTGTATTTAAAGAATTATGTATTAAATATGTAACAATTATATGCTTCTATATAATAAACATTCATATATTGACATTGAATATTTATTCCACAATTTAATTTTGTTGGCACGTTTTTTAATAGATTCATTTATTCAGAACGAGAAATAAATTATTATTTTTAAGCATAATGTATATTATAAAAGAAAATTAAATAATTGTTTTTACTAATTTGACTGCAAGGAAAATGTATAGTGATCGATACGGGTCTGTAACACTTTCAAAATTATAATATAGAAAATAATTTTATATTTATTTTCTTGATGATTCAAGGTTTGATGAATCAAAACTGAATTGCTTGCTAGTAAAAATTAGATCATTCCAAACCACCAGACACCATAAATTTTTACAAAGTTACTCATAGATTTGTAGCGCTCTTTGGCGATTATGGGTGAACTAATTTTGGGATCAGTTCTGAAATGTTTTTTGGTTATTGCTCATTGAAATAATAATAATAAACAAGTTCCAAATTTACATGTCTAATATTTTTCATAAGGAATAATTAAAATTTATATTAATTTAACTAGTTGATAATTATATTGAAAATAATGAATGTGCTGCAAAAAAATATATGATTTGTACAATATTTCTTCCCGTAGACTTATAAAGAATTGCGATCTTAAACTAAGGTACTGCCATGGGTAAAAAAATGTACGATATATTCATAATTATTATTGATTATTCATAAATAATTTAGTATCGATAACCATTTGATGTATAAAATAAAATTAAATACAACAAAAAAAAATACATTATGTAAAAACCATCCAAAAGTGAATTGCTTTTGGGACACAAAAAAAAACATGCAATTTCTACACGATCGATTATAAAATTTTGTAATTACATACTCAATTTAATTCCTGTACAGTCATTTTGTTAGTGGAATAAGATTTTTTGGAGTAATGACCCAGATAAATATATCTCTATGAATAAAAAAAATGGAATTTTGTTTTATATATACATGTATGTCACCGAATTTCGTGTGACTGATCGGCACTTATTCAAGCCACTAACCACTAACTGTAAAGGTAAACATTTATTTTTCCTTTTTTTCTTTCTTTTCTTGTGAATGCAGAAGTGAGAAATTTCGTTATTTTTGCGAAATTGAATCCGTTTGCAAAATACTCGCAATTTTAGTTTTTAAATTTTTATACACAATTTGTTAACTTTTTACCACAGTTTTGGGGGTTTACTTAATTAATAAGGGGGTGTCGTAGGGGTTCATTTTTTGGATATGTTGTAGTACGTCTAAAAGTAGATAAATATTTGTAAATCGCGAGGCGCTTGTTATTTTTGCGAAATTTCCAGCCGTTTTCGGGATATTTGCGACTAATTATTTATTAATTATTATCAATTACTATTAATTAATATTATTAATTACCATTAATTTGTAATAAATCTAAAATCATTAATCGCCAGATACGTACTACAATATATCCTAAAATAAACACCCTACACCTCCTTATTAATTAAGCCAACCCCCAAAACTGTGATAAAAATATAAAAAAATCTCAATTTTTTTCTTATTTTCCTGATCTAATTTCGTTAAAATGTTTAATTTCTTCCTCTTTTTAGTGCATTTAAATATAAGCGTAGTTTTTAAAAAGTTTTTTTATATATTTTATTTTCTGCTTTTTAGTCTTGTCGTCTTGTCATATCTTGTAATCGTTTTTTTTTTATTAAAATATTGTGTTGTCTCCTGGAACTACATGCAAAATTTCAGTGAGATCAGATGATAGGAAGTAATCTAAAAATTGGTTACAAGATATGACCGTGACAACAGAGTGAGTTAATATAAGCGTGGTAATTAAAAAACATTTAATTTTTGTTGTATTTTATAGGAATAATAAAGAAAACAATTTGATTTTTAAATATATTTATTAATTAGTTATTATGATCGGAATACAATCTGTACACAGCATTCCTATTTATAAAAAAAAGTAAATACTCAGGTGAATCTAATGCACATCAAATTTCTGATAAATAAACGCAAATTCTTTTTATGTACACGTATAACAAAAAGGAATGATAACATACTTCTGTATAAGAACATCTTATAACACATGTCCAACTACAGCATCGAGAACACAAAAAAAGAACGACACACGCATAATAATTGATAAATACGAGGTTAAATTTGAAAAACAGTCTTTTTAGAAAAAAAAAATATTTTTTCCAATAATTTAATCAACTTCTTCCATGCGTGATGCATCTTCGGATTCAACGACATCTGCAGCAGGTGCTTCGCCAGCAGCTACTTCTTCTGTGGCCATTGGTTCTTCTTCATCAATGCCCAAACCTAGTTTGATCATTCGGTAAATACGCGATGCATGTACTTGTGGCTCGTCTAAAGTAAAACCAGATGACAAGAGAGCAGTCTCGAAGAGTAAGATGACTAAATCTTTCACAGCCTTATCGTTTTTGTCAGCTTCGGCCTTCTGACGTAAAGTTTCAACAACTGGATGATCTGGATTGATTTCCAAATGCTTCTTGGCAGCCATGTAACCCATGGTGGAAGTATCGCGTAAAGCTTGTGCCTTCATGATACGTTCCATATTCGCGGTCCAACCGTATTGTGATGTTACAATACAGCATGGTGATTCAACCAATCGGTTACTTACGACAACTTTCTCAACTTTGTTGTCCAAAATGTTTTTCATAACTTTGCACAAACCTTCGAATTTAGTTTTATCTTCTTCGCGTTTCTTCTTTTCTTCTTCATCTTCCGGAAGTTCTAAACCTTCTTTGGTAACAGAGACTAATTGTTTGCCATCGTATTCTTTCATTTGTTGGACAACATATTCATCAATGGGTTCAACCATGTAAACAACTTCAAAGCCACGCTTCTTGACACGTTCAACGAATGATGAATTAGCAACTTGATCTTTGCTTTCACCGGTGATGAAGTAAACGTGTTTCTGGTTGGGCTTCATGCGGCTAACGTATTCTTTAAGCGAGCATACTTCGTCGCCAGATGCAGATGTGTGGTAACGCAACAATTCGGAAAGTTTAGCGCGGTTCTGGCTGTCTTCATGAATACCCAATTTCATGTTCTTGCTGAATTGTTCGTAGAATTTCTTGTAGCCGTCTTTATCTTCAGCGAGTTCATCGAACAATTCCAAACATTTCTTGACGAGATTCTTGCGAATAACTTTCAAGATCTTGTTTTGTTGAAGCATTTCACGAGAGATATTCAATGGCAAGTCTTCGCTGTCGACAACACCCTTCATGAAGTTCAAATATTCGGGAATGAGTTCTTCGCAATTGTCCATGATGAAGACACGACGAACGTATAATTTGATGTTGTTCTTACGTTTCTTGTTTTCGAAAAGATCGAATGGCATACGTCTGGGAACGAACAACAATGCACGGAACTCCAATTGACCTTCTACAGAAAAATGTTTCACAGCCAAATGATCCTCCCAGTCGTTGGTCAATGATTTGTAGAATTCGCCATATTCTTCAGCGCTAATGTCATCAGCGTTTCGTGTCCAAATTGGTTTGGTCTTATTCAATTCTTCATCTTCCGTATATTTCTCTTTAATAGTTTTCTTCTTCTTTTTATCTTTTTTATCCTTGTCTTCGTCTTCATCTTCGCCTACGTCTTCAATTTTTGGTTTGTCTTCTTCGCCAGCTTCTTCTTCTTTCTTTTCTTCTTCGGCTTCATCATCACTCAATTCTTTTTCACGTTCTTTTTCGACTAGAAGTTTGATGGGGTAACCAATGAACTGCGAATGTTTCTTGACGATTTCTTTAACTTTGTTCTCTTCTAAGAATTCCATCTGATCTTCTTTGATATGCAAAACAATTTTGGTTCCACGGCCGAGTGGTTCGGCATGATCTTGTCGGACAGTAAAGGATCCACCAGCTGATGATTCCCAAAGATACTGTTCATCATCATTATGTTTCGATGTAACTGTGACTTTATCGGCAATCAAATAAGCTGAGTAAAAGCCCACACCGAACTGACCGATCATGGAAATATCAGCACCAGCTTGTAGAGCTTCCATGAATGCTTTGGTGCCAGATTTTGCAATGGTACCCAAATTGTTTACCAAATCGGCTTTTGTCATACCAATACCGGTATCAATAATTGTGAGTGTACCTTCACCTTTGTTTGGAATAATTTTGATGAATAGATCTTTTCCGTTATCCAACTTTGATGGATTTGTGAGAGACTCATATCGGATCTTATCCAAAGCATCTGAAGAGTTAGAAATTAATTCACGAAGAAAGATTTCTTTGTTGGAATAAAATGTATTGATGATCAAAGACATCAATTGTGCAATTTCCGCTTGAAAAGCGAAGGTCTCAACCTCCCCATTGTCAGTCTGCATTTCTTCGGGCATCTGAAAATACAAAATATATATATTAATTTCATTGCAATAATAATAAAATCAGAAAAATTATTATAAGAAAAAAGACACAAACGACATTTACTGTAAATGCCATTTATATGTTTTTTCCTGATGAAGATACACGTTGAGTACGTCGAAACGTCGATTATTAATTTATATTAATACAGAACTACAACCTATAGTCGTTTTATTTCAATATAATTTTTTTTATTTAAAAAAAAAAAAAACATTACTCATATTATTTATTTAAAAAATATTACTTAACAAAGACTGTAATTTGTAAATGTTTAAAAACGCGTTTAATTTTTATTTAAAATTGTTTATTAAATACCTTAGCAAAAATGTAGTTTGAAATAAATTAATATTAGACTTATTTCATTTAATTACGTTTCTAATAGTTTTTTTATGAAAACGAGGCCGCCATTGTTTTAAATTTTTCTTTTATAAAAATCACTAATATACAATTACAAATATTTTTTCTAAAATTATCTAATAAGAATACTATACAATTATTCTTATAGTTGAAAATTTCTTATTACTAGTAATCAATACATGTACCGGTCATTCTTTTGTATAACCAATTGTACGTTAATCCTTTTAGTCATAAACAACAATTATTCTTATATTTATTAATGTAATTCACTTAAACCTACCTTGAATTTTAATATATTTCACAATATAATGAAGAAAAATTCAGTATTTCACAGCACTAACTTGCTCCGGTAAGCTCAACGATATTTATCGTTCCACACAGCTCAACTGTTTATTGAAAAATGAATTGAGCGGCAACTGTCGGTTATTTATATAGACTTCTATGATCGCGAACGTACTGGAACTTTCGAGAAGGAATTCGAAGTTTCTGGTACGTCAAAATCATCAGTCGATTGTTTACATATCCGGTAAGTTTAAGCGCGAAATATGATTTTCTTTTATTACTAATATAAAATATTAAATTATAAAACAAATAAGTATGTGAATAATGTAATATTTAATAAATATACATTAAAAATATATAAATTTACTTAAAAATTGATTATATAATGCTATTTTCGCAAAATTTCTTATGCATGAGCAATATATTATTTTTTATTTTAATATCTAATTTTTATAATAATAATAATGGAAAATATATAAATTAAAAGATATATTATTTAAAATTTCAAAAAAAAATTTACAAAAATAACTATAAATATATATTTTTAATTTTTATGGGTAATTAAATAAATTTATTCTTATTACGTTTTATATTTAATTTAATTTGAAAAAAATTAATTTATACATAATTTTTTTGTTTTGAGATTTACAATTTTTATTACGGATTGATTACGGAACTTGTGCTTCTGATTATGCTTCTGATCATGTTCATGGTTTGCATGTTTGCATAAAATTGTTTTTGTAAGATTAACACGTGAATTACATTTCAGTTTTAAGTTTATGTCAGTTATAATTTCTATCAAAAATGAAAATTAAACGATATAAAAAAGTACATAAATATATAAACTTTTATGTTAACAATTTCAAATTTAGACAACCTTTTCAAGTATTGATTGATGGTACTTTTTGTTTAACCGCTTTAAAGGTTAGTTTACATTTTTTGTTTTTTTGTTAATTGTATTATGTAGAATATTAGTAAGATAATGTACGTTATTGTTGAGTAGTTTTTTTTTTTTTTTTTTTTTTTCTCTAGAATTCTGCTATATGTAAGAACACTCATATAAGTTTCTGGAAAATTCTAGAATTCTGTATAAGTTATTTTTTATCTCATTCATTTTTTTCAGAATAAATTTAATATTCAAGATCAATTACCAAAATATCTACAAGCTGAATTAAAATTATTGACAACACAATGTGTAGTTCTGGAAACAGAAGAATTAGGACCAAAAGTTTTTGGTGCAATGAAAATAGTGAAACTGTTTTCCATACATAAATGTGGACATGAAAAAAGTCGTGTTAGTGGTTCCGATTGTTTAAAATCTATGGTGAAAAATTCCAATAAATCTCGTTATATTATTGCGACACAAGATCGTGAATTGCAAAAACATTTACGTGAAATACCGGGTGCTCCAATTTTGTATCTTCATCAAGTAGCACCTATACTTGAACAACCATCAGAGGCGTCTTCAAAACTAGCAGAGCAAAGTGGCAGTGTTAGATTTTCGGTTAGTGAAACACAAAATACAGTTCTGTCAAAATTAAAAGAAAAAGCTGGTATCGAAGATGCTGATAAACCTATGAGGAGAAAAAAGAAGAAAAAAGGACCAAATCCTTTATCTTGTTTGAAAAAAAAGAATACAGTTAATAAAATTACTAAGGAAAATAATAATAATGGAAAACCTCAAAGAAAACGAGTTAAAATTCCGAAACATATTAAAGAAGAATTGTTGAAAACTGGTAAATAAATTAATAAAAAAAAGTAATAATTTAAATTTGTTATAATAAATAACTTTTTTGACATTATATTTTAATAAAATTATAAAAAAAATGTATCATATTTTGTTTTTGTTTCGACAAAATAGTTATTTATGTATCTAGTACGAAAAGTATATATTTAATTAAAACACACTTTTCGTATTTATTTATCAATAAACTTTGTGCGATGTAAAAATATTTTGAACTTATTACTGTAAAATGACTAACACACGAGTTTCGTACAACAAAGATTTACCGAAATAACGATGATTCTATTTTCCTAAAACATGAGTCTTGTTCGAATTCATTCATTTCGTACAACAAATTTCTGTGATGAGACACAGTGATATTGGACGCATATATTAAAATAATAATAATCGTGCTTCTTTAAATAAAAAAATGAAATATATTTTTCGTAATTGTAAACGGGTTGTAACGAGAGAATTGAAAACTTTTTAATAACAACGAATTAATTAATAATTAGAAATAACAATTATTATACCTTACAACGAAAACTACAAAATATAGTTCCAAGTATTATAATATATGCAGGATGCCGCATAATGGAATTGAGTATGGTAAATAGATGTTAATTTTACAAACAAAAATATCGGAAGAATGCTACGAAAATAATTTATGCTTAACAATAAGTTAATTAATTTATTTCTCATTAACCTTAAGGCCCTATGTTCCTAAAATTATAAAATTTAATAATAATTATTCTTTTATATATTTATATAATTATAAGAAATAAATTATATAACCGAAAAGTTTAATTTTCTGTTGCTAAACTTGATTATCAAAAAATCAACATTTTGGGACGAATTAAAAAATAATTTAAAGCAATCAGATTTATAAAAAAGCACGGAAAAATAATATGTATAATTAATAGGAAATATAATTAAAAAAAAAATAAGGTAAATATATCCATATTTTAAACAATAATGTTTTATTATATCCATATTTTTCTAGAAAATATTTATATTGTATCGATTGAAAAAGTTATGATTTTGCAAGGTTTATCGAATACTCAGTCTTACTATGGTTGAAATTATTTATTCATTTGTTCTTTTCTGGTATAAAACTCGATGTTTCGTGCTTCCGGAGCACTTCCTCATAGCACTTCAACCATAGTAAGACTGAGTATTCGATAAACCTTGCAAAATCAATATTTATATTATTGTTGCAATATTAGGGACCGGTATTTCAAAATTAAATTACATTTTTATTCCTAGAATAAATTTTATTCGCGGGACCAGATAGTTTTAATAGCTGGAATAAGAATTTCTAATTTTGCAAAACATTTGAAAATATAAATTTTAATTTATTCTAGAAATAAGTTTATTCCTATATTTTAACTATTCTACATTACTTTGATGCACTTAATAATACTATTAATTATAACATAATAAAAGTTAATTGGTTTTCTTTTGTTCAAAATTTCTTTCTTTCTCTTTTAAATCATATGTTAATATTTTCATTCTCAATACGTGTTCCTCTTTATTTCTTTGTATCGCGTTTTCTTTTTCCTGTAATTCTTTTTGTAAGATTTCAAGTTTTAGATTTTGTTCTTTCTTTGTAAATTCATATTGTTCTTCTGCCTTCTTCATTTCCAGTTCGTTATTAAATTGCTTTAATTCAATTTCTTTCTTTAGCATCTCAATCTGTAGCGATACTAATTCTTTTTTTACAACTGCGAGTTCCTTAAATTTGCTAATTTTTTCTTGATTGTTAGCTGTGCGAGAACGGTTAGTATGCAATATATTCGATTTTTTCGACTTTAAATGGTCAGACCATTTTTGTCTGTGGTGTTTTGACTGTAAATAAATTATAGTTTTTTTTTTTTTTTTTATAAATTCTTTATAAAATATGTGGGTAAAAGTAAATTATTTCAAAATAAATCAGTAAATTTTCAATATTCTCACCTCATTAATAAAAGTGATTTTTGCCAAAAGTTCTTTTGACGTTTACTTAAAATTATTTATTAAGGACTTGATAATAGTTTATTTAAATTTTATAATACCAAATATAATAAAATTGATCAAAAATAGAAAAACTATTTGATCGAAAACAGAAGCAAAAAATTATTTTGAAATTAATGATAAAAGCACAATTTCACAAAAAGTGAGGTGAGAATACGGGCCATAGTTTTCAAATAGTAAAAAATCAGAAAAAACAGAACTTTAACATAAAGCAGTTTTATTTCGTTTTCAAAGTTTTTTTTGTTTCATATGTAAATTATATTTTTATTTTTCCGTATTCTCACCTCACTTTTTCGTGAAAAAGTGCTTTTATAATGTATTTCAAAATAAGTTTTTGCTTATGTTTTTTATCAAATATAAATAATTTTACTATTTTTGATTATTTTTATTATATTTGGTATTATAAAATTTAAATAAACTATTATAAAGTGCTTAATAAATAATTTTAAGCAAACGTTAAAAGTACTTTTAGCAAAAATCACTTTTATAAATGAGGTGAGAATACGGGCCGATGAATTTGTTATCGAAAATTTAAAAATAAATCATTTTATAATCAACAATTAACTAATTTGGAAATAATTCATCTTTATTCAAATACTAATATTGGCCGGTTTTATAATAGACAAAAAAGCATAGCTTTATTGGCAAATTATTTTGCCATTAGAAGTTTGAAAAGTTGACAAACTACCATCGTTTTATTTACAATTTAAAATTGATGCTTTTTTGCCGGCTCAAAGTCAACTATAATTAAAGTATTTATTACGAAACCAGTTGTAAGAGTTATAGATTATAATTAAAATAACTAAATTTTTAAAATATAGTTTAATTACATTAGTTCCAGATGATTCAGGTTCCGATGTAGATAATTCTTGATCTACGTCACATATAATATTTTCAATTTGCATTGTATTTTCAATCTGTATTGAAAAAAAAAAATTAATAATAAAAAAAATTGTTCAATATTTTCAAAACAAACCTTTACTATGGGCCCCTCAAAATCAATTTCACTAGAATTGTTTGTATTGGTACACGTAGTTTGATCTAATTGTATATAAAAATTAAATAATAATTTGTAATAAATAATACGAGGGGGCAGTCTGATAAGTTTTGCCTGGTACTTAAGTAAAAAAATTATTTTCAAAGTTGCATAGTTTATTGTCTACAAAATTATCACACATATTTTAACATTACTTTCGCCAACACTGCACTAGTTTTTGCAATCCATTCATTAAGCAGAACTCGGTGTTTTGTTTTTGAAATCATTTCAGTGCTGCCCGGATCTGATTCATTCTGATTTTCACCTCTTCCAAAAATTAAAGGAATACTTGTAAGATCCGCGTTTCCTCTGCAGAGGTGAATTATTTCAAATACAAAACATCGATTTTTTTTAAAGGCAGATTTCAAAAACGAATGCAATGTTGACGAAAGTATATTAAGGTGTGTGGTGATTTTGCAGAAACCCATAAGGCTGACACAAACTCTTTCCATTTAAGCAGAAATTAGTTTCCGCCAAATATTCTATATAATGAATTTGCTATCAAAAAAAAAAACATTTTATAATCAACAATTAATTAATTTAGAAATAATTTATCTTTATTCAAATACTAATATTGGTCGTTTTCATAATAGACACTTTAACTAAACTTAACAAAAAACCATAGCTTTATTGATAAATTATTTTGCCATTAGAAGTTTGAAAAGTTGACAAAATAACATCGTTTTATTGATAGCCATAATAATTATTAATTTTAATGTTATTCAATTCCCTATCAGGTTCGTTATTGTGTAATAATTAATATTATTATTAATTGTTATTGCGTATTTATGGTATAATTATGCTAGTATAATTTAAAAATGATGCTTTTCCGCCAGTTCAAAGTCAACTATAATTAAAGTATTTATTATGAAAGTATATTGAAGTGTGTGATGATTTTGTAGAAATTAATTATTTATATATAAACAATAAACATGTATGTACCCATAAGGCTATGGCACAAACTCTTTCCATTTAAGCAGAAATTAAGTAGTTTCTGCCAAATATTCATATCCAGACAAGCATCTTTCACTTGATTTACATTCATGATGCCATGCCTCTCATATATGGCTCTTTTATTCTTACCGCTCGGAAACATTCGCTCATGCAAAACATTCTCAATCATACGAACCCATCTACTCATCGGACATCCACAAACGTATATTTTCAATATCCCCCATATATATTTATACCATATGTTCATTAGACATTTGCTCAAGATGACCGAGCCATCCTAACTGACTAACTTTAACTTTTGTTATAATTATTTTTACCAATTTATTTCACATCCGATTCCTCCTAGTTACACCACAGCAGTCATTTTCCTTTTATACTTCTGCAGTCAAACTCAACATTCACTATCACATCAACGTAGACACTAAAACTGCATTGTAAATAATTATGAGCTTTAAATATATTTTCCGTACATTTTTCAAAGTACCGGTAAAACTTATCAGTTCGCTTACATAATTAAAAAATCATCCATACCGTTAAGAGGATCACTATCATGTCTAGATGATAAATCTTCAACATTCAAATAGATTATGTCCAATAATTTTCCCTCGTAATCAGGAAGGGTGAGATCAGCAGGTGGACCACCATCCGTCATGTAGATTTGTCGTTTGTGTTCGGCAACTTTCTTTTTCAAACCTTTTTTCAATGCATCGTATTTCATTTTCAGGGTTTTTGCACATCGATTTACGTCACTTCGGGAATTGAAAATTCTTTCTATATTATTCCATGCCTCGCTTTTGTCTTTTATTCCAATTGTATCTGTTCGTTTGTTTTCGATAATGTGCTTAAAATCTAGTGCAACATCTACTAGGGTTCTTGTTTCGGTAACACTAAAATTGCTACTTCGTACTCGTTTATAATCCATGAGTAATATTTTCTTCCAAAAGCAATTTACGATATAACTGGATAAAAATTAAAAATCTTTTCAAATGACAGTGACAGATACGTTGCTATAGCAACAAGTTTCCAATCTTGAAATAGGTACTATGGAATAAAATCATTTGAAAACACAAATTTATTTTAGGAATAATTTATTCTGTTTTAAATATTCCACACTTAATGCGGAGCTGGAAATACTGGCCCTAAAAATATTAAAATGCAGCAACTAAATTTATAGGTTAGGTTCTGTATTATGTTGACAGTAAAAATATTTACAATTATTTCTGAAGTAAATATAACTAGAAACTAATTTTATTTTTTAATTATACAATTTTTACCAATTCTTTTTATTGCATTTTATATAATAACAAAAAAAAAAGATTTATTTGAACTGGAAAGTTCCAGACACAGACGTTATCGATTTACCTAATTTTCAGATTAAAAGTAGGTTATCTTACAATGTCCTTTTTTTAAATATTGTTTACTAAGTAAACTTTTATTTGTTTATTTACATTTTTTTTTTTAATATACATTTTTTAATTTTTAAATGTTTATGGTGAATTTGGGGTGCGCGATAACTGGACGACAAACAACTGGGCGACGGACAACTGCTAAATATTTTATAGTTTATACCATTTATATTCTAAAATTACTCGTATTTTTGTTGGTCTATAATATAATTTGTATAATCATTAAGTTTTTAATAAGTATTAATTCGTTCATACAAATAATCATAAAATATTTTAAAGAATTCAATGTGATCGTTTTACGTATCTCAATTATATTCAAAGGTACATAGAAATTATTTCGGTGTTTGCGAATAAAATTTATGCGTTAGTTGTGGATAAAATTTAATTATAATAAATAAAATAATAATGATAATTATTTTACTTGATTAAAAATATATATTTAGGTAAAAAAAAATCAGTTTTTATTATTCGGATTTGTCACACTCTATTATAATAACAGACGAAGGGTTAAATAAAATAAAATAATATTGAAAATAAGAATGCTTTATTTCATATTCATTTATAAATTGCATTCTGATTAGAATGATAAAACAAGTTTCGTAAGTTCTTTGTTTAAACGATATAACGGTAATCCCATAACTGTAAAAAAGTCACCTTCGATTTTTTCAACTAAAATACCACCTATACCTTGAATACCATAAGCTCCTGCTTTATCCCTAAAAAAAAAAAAATCAATATTATTCGGATCAGTTCTTTTGTTTTGTTATAAAATATAAAGGGATCCAAACTCCAAACCGGAATCATATTTGTGTTCAAAATAATTTTATCTTAGAAAATGAAAAATACTAAAGCTGCGCAAAATATTATATTTTTTAAAGCAATAATAGTTTATAATAAGTTTTCAAAATAATTTTATCTTAGAAAATAAAAAATACTAAAGCTGCGCAAAATATTATATTTTTTAAAGCAATAATAGTTTATAATAAGTTACCTGATAAAATTAAAAATGCAAATCTAGATAGTTTTAAGTTTAAAATTAAACAATATTATTTGGAAAATGTAGTTTAATTAAAGTTTCTGTATTTTACATGTACTAAACGCATTGGTTTCAATTCTGTTAAAAAAGTTATGCTTATTGAATAGCATTCCGTGGCAGTAAAACAAGCGCAACATTTCCTGCATTAGTAAAAAAAAAAAATGGTCAACTATTAACTGATCTCTCAAAAAAATACACTCCGTAATTCGAATAAGAATCTACTTTGAAATAAATGACACATTTATGAAATAAATACATGCATATTACCTAAACTGATAATTGGACTACAAATAAAAATAATATAAAAAATCCCAAAACCACACTTAAATTAAAATAAAGCTAAATACGTATTTCGGAAGCTAAGCTTCCATCTTCAGTAGCTAAATAAAATTTACAAAAATTTTACCTGTAATCCGAAGTATATACACACTTAATCACTCCAATCTTTGACAAGTGCTTAAGTGTGTATGTACTTCGGATTACAGGTAAGATTTTTTGTAAATTTTATTTAGCTACTGAAGATGGAAGCTCAGCTTCCGAAATACGTATGTAGATTTATTTTAATTTAAGTGTGGTTTTGGGATTTTTTATAATATTATTTTTATTTAAATTTCGCCACAGTAGATCATTTTCTAATCTTATATGATAATTGAACAATTTTTTACATGATATGTGAACTTACATAGGTTCTCCAGTGTCAATATAGGCATTAATATCATCATCTGATAATTCTCCAATAAATACTGTAGTATGTTCCGTAAATTTTATAATTCTGGGTCCCATTTTTATAACAACTCCTGTATATACAACATGAGGTCGATTCGATAATCTGGAAACAAAATATTCATATTCATTTAACAAGTATTGAGGGAAATTTTTTTTGTTGTTGCATGCAATGTAGTAGAAATATCTTCATCAAGTAGCACCTATACTTGAACAACCATCAGAGGCGTCTTCAAAACTAGCAGAGCAAAGTGGCAGTGTTAGATTTTCGGTTAGTGAAACACAAAATACAGTTCTGTCAAAATTAAAAGAAAAAGCTGGTATCGAAGATGCTGATAAACCTATGAGGAGAAAAAAGAAGAAAAAAGGACCAAATCCTTTATCTTGTTTGAAAAAAAAGAATACAGTTAATAAAATTACTAAGGAAAATAATAATAATGGAAAACCTCAAAGAAAACGAGTTAAAATTCCGAAACATATTAAAGAAGAATTGTTGAAAACTGGTAAATAAATTAATAAAAAAAAGTAATAATTTAAATTTGTTATAATAAATAACTTTTTTGACATTATATTTTAATAAAATTATAAAAAAAATGTATCATATTTTGTTTTTGTTTCGACAAAATAGTTATTTATGTATCTAGTACGAAAAGTATATATTTAATTAAAACACACTTTTCGTATTTATTTATCAATAAACTTTGTGCGATGTAAAAATATTTTGAACTTATTACTGTAAAATGACTAACACACGAGTTTCGTACAACAAAGATTTACCGAAATAACGATGATTCTATTTTCCTAAAACATGAGTCTTGTTCGAATTCATTCATTTCGTACAACAAATTTCTGTGATGAGACACAGTGATATTGGACGCATATATTAAAATAATAATAATCGTGCTTCTTTAAATAAAAAAATGAAATATATTTTTCGTAATTGTAAACGGGTTGTAACGAGAGAATTGAAAACTTTTTAATAACAACGAATTAATTAATAATTAGAAATAACAATTATTATACCTTACAACGAAAACTACAAAATATAGTTCCAAGTATTATAATATATGCAGGATGCCGCATAATGGAATTGAGTATGGTAAATAGATGTTAATTTTACAAACAAAAATATCGGAAGAATGCTACGAAAATAATTTATGCTTAACAATAAGTTAATTAATTTATTTCTCATTAACCTTAAGGCCCTATGTTCCTAAAATTATAAAATTTAATAATAATTATTCTTTTATATATTTATATAATTATAAGAAATAAATTATATAACCGAAAAGTTTAATTTTCTGTTGCTAAACTTGATTATCAAAAAATCAACATTTTGGGACGAATTAAAAAATAATTTAAAGCAATCAGATTTATAAAAAAGCACGGAAAAATAATATGTATAATTAATAGGAAATATAATTAAAAAAAATATAAGGTAAATATATCCATATTTTAAACAATAATGTTTTATTATATCCATATTTTTCTAGAAAATATTTATATTGTATCGATTGAAAAAGTTATGATTTTGCAAGGTTTATCGAATACTCAGTCTTACTATGGTTGAAATTATTTATTCATTTGTTCTTTTCTGGTATAAAACTCGATGTTTCGTGCTTCCGGAGCACTTCCTCATAGCACTTCAACCATAGTAAGACTGAGTATTCGATAAACCTTGCAAAATCAATATTTATATTATTGTTGCAATATTAGGGACCGGTATTTCAAAATTAAATTACATTTTTATTCCTAGAATAAATTTTATTCGCGGGACCAGATAGTTTTAATAGCTGGAATAAGAATTTCTAATTTTGCAAAACATTTGAAAATATAAATTTTAATTTATTCTAGAAATAAGTTTATTCCTATATTTTAACTATTCTACATTACTTTGATGCACTTAATAATACTATTAATTATAACATAATAAAAGTTAATTGGTTTTCTTTTGTTCAAAATTTCTTTCTTTCTCTTTTAAATCATATGTTAATATTTTCATTCTCAATACGTGTTCCTCTTTATTTCTTTGTATCGCGTTTTCTTTTTCCTGTAATTCTTTTTGTAAGATTTCAAGTTTTAGATTTTGTTCTTTCTTTGTAAATTCATATTGTTCTTCTGCCTTCTTCATTTCCAGTTCGTTATTAAATTGCTTTAATTCAATTTCTTTCTTTAGCATCTCAATCTGTAGCGATACTAATTCTTTTTTTACAACTGCGAGTTCCTTAAATTTGCTAATTTTTTCTTGATTGTTAGCTGTGCGAGAACGGTTAGTATGCAATATATTCGATTTTTTCGACTTTAAGGGGGGAGTACACTTTGACTTTTCAAAAAAATGCATTTTTTTTTTTTTGGCTTAAAATGTTCCTTGGGATGTATACTTTAATTTAGAAAAGACTCCAAGTCCGCCAGAATATTCCTTACCGCTTTACGAAGCGATTTCCTAAAAAATGTATGGAGCCGGCATAGCCGATTGAAGGTAAATACTTTTCCACGAGAAAAATGAACGCCGTTTATCTCGAAACGGGGTTTTTGAAACTGGTGTGGGAAATAACTCTAACCAGTTATCATCAAATTTGGATATCGCCTAGGTTTTCTTGTTCAGAATTAAATTCTGCTTAGAAATACGTATCCACATTTTTGATTTTGTCAAAAATGGATTTTTAATCCACGATTTTGTAAGCATTTTTAGGGTGAAAAAATGGATTTTTTTTTCCTAAGGCCACAACTTTTGAAAAAATCAATTTAAAAAAAATCGGAATACGTATTTCTAACCCAAATTTCATTACTAATTAGGATTTAGTTCGATTTATGTACCAGGATCACATGGGAAGGAGTATTTTCCCACACCGTTTTCCGACTTCCGCGCGAGGACGTCTGCGCGACCTGGTGCACCGGCCACGGGGGGGCGCCGATCGAGTTCAAAAAAAAATACAAATTGTAGTTCGAAGGATGAGTAATAAATGGGTTATAACATATTTGCCCTCCCTTAGTGTTTTATTGCTTAAAAAAATTAACGAAAATGCCTTACTTTTTGGACGTTCAAAGTGTACTACCCCCTTAAATGGTCAGACCATTTTTGTCTGTGGTGTTTTGACTGTAAATAAATTATAGTTTTTTTTTTTTTTTTATAAATTCTTTATAAAATATGTGGGTAAAAGTAAATTATTTCAAAATAAATCAGTAAATTTTCAATATTCTCACCTCATTAATAAAAGTGATTTTTGCCAAAAGTTCTTTTGACGTTTACTTAAAATTATTTATTAAGGACTTGATAATAGTTTATTTAAATTTTATAATACCAAATATAATAAAATTGATCAAAAATAGAAAAACTATTTGATCGAAAACAGAAGCAAAAAATTATTTTGAAATTAATGATAAAAGCACAATTTCACAAAAAGTGAGGTGAGAATACGGGCCATAGTTTTCAAATAGTAAAAAATCAGAAAAAACAGAACTTTAACATAAAGCAGTTTTATTTCGTTTTCAAAGTTTTTTTTGTTTCATATGTAAATTATATTTTTATTTTTCCGTATTCTCACCTCACTTTTTCGTGAAAAAGTGCTTTTATAATGTATTTCAAAATAAGTTTTTGCTTATGTTTTTTATCAAATATAAATAATTTTACTATTTTTGATTATTTTTATTATATTTGGTATTATAAAATTTAAATAAACTATTATAAAGTGCTTAATAAATAATTTTAAGCAAACGTTAAAAGTACTTTTAGCAAAAATCACTTTTATAAATGAGGTGAGAATACGGGCCGATGAATTTGTTATCGAAAATTTAAAAATAAATCATTTTATAATCAACAATTAACTAATTTGGAAATAATTCATCTTTATTCAAATACTAATATTGGCCGGTTTTATAATAGACAAAAAAGCATAGCTTTATTGGCAAATTATTTTGCCATTAGAAGTTTGAAAAGTTGACAAACTACCATCGTTTTATTTACAATTTAAAATTGATGCTTTTTTGCCGGCTCAAAGTCAACTATAATTAAAGTATTTATTACGAAACCAGTTGTAAGAGTTATAGATTATAATTAAAATAACTAAATTTTTAAAATATAGTTTAATTACATTAGTTCCAGATGATTCAGGTTCCGATGTAGATAATTCTTGATCTACGTCACATATAATATTTTCAATTTGCATTGTATTTTCAATCTGTATTGAAAAAAAAAAATTAATAATAAAAAAAATTGTTCAATATTTTCAAAACAAACCTTTACTATGGGCCCCTCAAAATCAATTTCACTAGAATTGTTTGTATTGGTACACGTAGTTTGATCTAATTGTATATAAAAATTAAATAATAATTTGTAATAAATAATACGAGGGGGCAGTCTGATAAGTTTTGCCTGGTACTTAAGTAAAAAAATTATTTTCAAAGTTGCATAGTTTATTGTCTACAAAATTATCACACATATTTTAACATTACTTTCGCCAACACTGCACTAGTTTTTGCAATCCATTCATTAAGCAGAACTCGGTGTTTTGTTTTTGAAATCATTTCAGTGCTGCCCGGATCTGATTCATTCTGATTTTCACCTCTTCCAAAAATTAAAGGAATACTTGTAAGATCCGCGTTTCCTCTGCAGAGGTGAATTATTTCAAATACAAAACATCGATTTTTTTTAAAGGCAGATTTCAAAAACGAATGCAATGTTGACGAAAGTATATTAAGGTGTGTGGTGATTTTGCAGAAACCCATAAGGCTGACACAAACTCTTTCCATTTAAGCAGAAATTAGTTTCCGCCAAATATTCTATATAATGAATTTGCTATCAAAAAAAAAAAACATTTTATAATCAACAATTAATTAATTTAGAAATAATTTATCTTTATTCAAATACTAATATTGGTCGTTTTCATAATAGACACTTTAACTAAACTTAACAAAAAACCATAGCTTTATTGATAAATTATTTTGCCATTAGAAGTTTGAAAAGTTGACAAAATAACATCGTTTTATTGATAGCCATAATAATTATTAATTTTAATGTTATTCAATTCCCTATCAGGTTCGTTATTGTGTAATAATTAATATTATTATTAATTGTTATTGCGTATTTATGGTATAATTATGCTAGTATAATTTAAAAATGATGCTTTTCCGCCAGTTCAAAGTCAACTATAATTAAAGTATTTATTATGAAAGTATATTGAAGTGTGTGATGATTTTGTAGAAATTAATTATTTATATATAAACAATAAACATGTATGTACCCATAAGGCTATGGCACAAACTCTTTCCATTTAAGCAGAAATTAAGTAGTTTCTGCCAAATATTCATATCCAGACAAGCATCTTTCACTTGATTTACATTCATGATGCCATGCCTCTCATATATGGCTCTTTTATTCTTACCGCTCGGAAACATTCGCTCATGCAAAACATTCTCAATCATACGAACCCATCTACTCATCGGACATCCACAAACGTATATTTTCAATATCCCCCATATATATTTATACCATATGTTCATTAGACATTTGCTCAAGATGACCGAGCCATCCTAACTGACTAACTTTAACTTTTGTTATAATTATTTTTACCAATTTATTTCACATCCGATTCCTCCTAGTTACACCACAGCAGTCATTTTCCTTTTATACTTCTGCAGTCAAACTCAACATTCACTATCACATCAACGTAGACACTAAAACTGCATTGTAAATAATTATGAGCTTTAAATATATTTTCCGTACATTTTTCAAAGTACCGGTAAAACTTATCAGTTCGCTTACATAATTAAAAAATCATCCATACCGTTAAGAGGATCACTATCATGTCTAGATGATAAATCTTCAACATTCAAATAGATTATGTCCAATAATTTTCCCTCGTAATCAGGAAGGGTGAGATCAGCAGGTGGACCACCATCCGTCATGTAGATTTGTCGTTTGTGTTCGGCAACTTTCTTTTTCAAACCTTTTTTCAATGCATCGTATTTCATTTTCAGGGTTTTTGCACATCGATTTACGTCACTTCGGGAATTGAAAATTCTTTCTATATTATTCCATGCCTCGCTTTTGTCTTTTATTCCAATTGTATCTGTTCGTTTGTTTTCGATAATGTGCTTAAAATCTAGTGCAACATCTACTAGGGTTCTTGTTTCGGTAACACTAAAATTGCTACTTCGTACTCGTTTATAATCCATGAGTAATATTTTCTTCCAAAAGCAATTTACGATATAACTGGATAAAAATTAAAAATCTTTTCAAATGACAGTGACAGATACGTTGCTATAGCAACAAGTTTCCAATCTTGAAATAGGTACTATGGAATAAAATCATTTGAAAACACAAATTTATTTTAGGAATAATTTATTCTGTTTTAAATATTCCACACTTAATGCGGAGCTGGAAATACTGGCCCTAAAAATATTAAAATGCAGCAACTAAATTTATAGGTTAGGTTCTGTATTATGTTGACAGTAAAAATATTTACAATTATTTCTGAAGTAAATATAACTAGAAACTAATTTTATTTTTTAATTATACAATTTTTACCAATTCTTTTTATTGCATTTTATATAATAACAAAAAAAAAGATTTATTTGAACTGGAAAGTTCCAGACACAGACGTTATCGATTTACCTAATTTTCAGATTAAAAGTAGGTTATCTTACAATGTCCTTTTTTTAAATATTGTTTACTAAGTAAACTTTTATTTGTTTATTTACATTTTTTTTTTTTAATATACATTTTTTAATTTTTAAATGTTTATGGTGAATTTGGGGTGCGCGATAACTGGACGACAAACAACTGGGCGACGGACAACTGCTAAATATTTTATAGTTTATACCATTTATATTCTAAAATTACTCGTATTTTTGTTGGTCTATAATATAATTTGTATAATCATTAAGTTTTTAATAAGTATTAATTCGTTCATACAAATAATCATAAAATATTTTAAAGAATTCAATGTGATCGTTTTACGTATCTCAATTATATTCAAAGGTACATAGAAATTATTTCGGTGTTTGCGAATAAAATTTATGCGTTAGTTGTGGATAAAATTTAATTATAATAAATAAAATAATAATGATAATTATTTTACTTGATTAAAAATATATATTTAGGTAAAAAAAAATCAGTTTTTATTATTCGGATTTGTCACACTCTATTATAATAACAGACGAAGGGTTAAATAAAATAAAATAATATTGAAAATAAGAATGCTTTATTTCATATTCATTTATAAATTGCATTCTGATTAGAATGATAAAACAAGTTTCGTAAGTTCTTTGTTTAAACGATATAACGGTAATCCCATAACTGTAAAAAAGTCACCTTCGATTTTTTCAACTAAAATACCACCTATACCTTGAATACCATAAGCTCCTGCTTTATCCCTAAAAAAAAAAAAAATCAATATTATTCGGATCAGTTCTTTTGTTTTGTTATAAAATATAAAGGGATCCAAACTCCAAACCGGAATCATATTTGTGTTCAAAATAATTTTATCTTAGAAAATGAAAAATACTAAAGCTGCGCAAAATATTATATTTTTTAAAGCAATAATAGTTTATAATAAGTTTTCAAAATAATTTTATCTTAGAAAATAAAAAATACTAAAGCTGCGCAAAATATTATATTTTTTAAAGCAATAATAGTTTATAATAAGTTACCTGATAAAATTAAAAATGCAAATCTAGATAGTTTTAAGTTTAAAATTAAACAATATTATTTGGAAAATGTAGTTTAATTAAAGTTTCTGTATTTTACATATACTAAACGCATTGGTTTCAATTCTGTTAAAAAAGTTATGCTTATTGAATAGCATTCCGTGGCAGTAAAACAAGCGCAACATTTCCTGCATTAGTAAAAAAAAAATGGTCAACTATTAACTGATCTCTCAAAAAAATACACTCCGTAATTCGAATAAGAATCTACTTTGAAATAAATGACACATTTATGAAATAAATACATGCATATTACCTAAACTGATAATTGGACTACAAATAAAAATAATATAAAAAATCCCAAAACCACACTTAAATTAAAATAAAGCTAAATACGTATTTCGGAAGCTAAGCTTCCATCTTCAGTAGCTAAATAAAATTTACAAAAATTTTACCTGTAATCCGAAGTATATACACACTTAATCACTCCAATCTTTGACAAGTGCTTAAGTGTGTATGTACTTCGGATTACAGGTAAGATTTTTTGTAAATTTTATTTAGCTACTGAAGATGGAAGCTCAGCTTCCGAAATACGTATGTAGATTTATTTTAATTTAAGTGTGGTTTTGGGATTTTTTATAATATTATTTTTATTTAAATTTCGCCACAGTAGATCATTTTCTAATCTTATATGATAATTGAACAATTTTTTACATGATATGTGAACTTACATAGGTTCTCCAGTGTCAATATAGGCATTAATATCATCATCTGATAATTCTCCAATAAATACTGTAGTATGTTCCGTAAATTTTATAATTCTGGGTCCCATTTTTATAACAACTCCTGTATATACAACATGAGGTCGATTCGATAATCTGGAAACAAAATATTCATATTCATTTAACAAGTATTGAGGGAAAATTTTTTTGTTGTTGCATGCAATGTAGTAGAAATATGTGAAAAATATAATTTTGTATTATAACTATATACTTTTTTCTTAACAAATTATTATATAAAATAAAAATGTAAGTACAGAATCATGGTCCAAATTTGATCTCTAACCAATAACTTAAATCATTTTTAGTTGAATAAATTTTCTGAAATATGGCATTAAGTTATAAGTTTTTCAAATTAAATATATATAAAAAATATTAGAGCTACCATCCTTTGAGAAACACCAAAAAAATATGTACATATATGTCAGTAATTAGAAAATTATATTCAAAATTTATTTATTTAAATATAATAAATAAAATATATGATCTTATTGTGCCGAAAATTTAAATAAAATAAAATAATTTCCCTTAGACCACAAAATAAAATAAATTATATTTTATGGTTTAAGGGAAATTATTTGATTTATTTAAATATGTTTTCCAAAACAAATCTCGCATTCAACGATATGCAAAAATTCTACTTGAAATGGAAATTTTTCTATAAAAATAGTTAATAACAAATTAAAAATCATATATGGTTTGTACGTATTATGAGTAATTAAACGAAAATATGAGTAACTAGATCTATTTTCTTATAATTAATTTTCTTCAATATTAAATATATTTCGTAAAGTATTACATTTTAAGTGTTTTGAAAGCTTCATCTCTATCTTTTGGTTTACCAAACAAATCGCCATCCAATGTTACCATAGTATCAGCACCGATAACAATATCTGGTGTTCTTCCTTCACATATTAATCTTTCTTCGACTTCTAATACTTTACCAAACGCCGTTGCTTCTACAAAATCTGGAAAACATTTAAAATCGCTGGCTTTTAAATCTTCTTTAAACTTGGATGCGATTTTCACAATTTTTAAACCCTAAAAATAATATTTAAATTTAATGCGCGTAATTTTCAAGTGATGTGAGCTCTGCCATCTATTACAATTTTCTGTAACATCTCGGCTCGCCTATCTGATCCACTTGCTAATACAATATACTTATTATTTAATATTTCTAATAGCTTTGGTAACATTTTGGTATATAATAATGGAAGATAAAATGGAAAAAATATATCCTACAATGTAAATTCTAGAAATAATACCCGTTAACATGAAAATCAATAGAAATATTTTACCTAAAATAGTGTTTCTGTCAAATTAAGGATGAGACACCTACAACATTGAATATACGATAAAATACCTAGTGGTAAAAACGTAAACTAAAAATTACATTATTAATTTTAAATATCACAAAACATTAAATTAAGGACATGTAAATTATTATCTTAATGTACATACCGTGTGTATAATAATAAATATTATTGACGAAATACAACTACTAAATTTTGAAAACTTTTTTACATTAACTTGTTATATAACTATGTATAATCAAAGTTCAAGTAGGAATTACAGAAAAATTGTAACTAAGATTTCTGTACAATCATTGCTAAGCAATGCATTTCAAGATAACAAACGATTGCAAATAATTATTATATAAGTTAAGGGCGGGGACTAGTGATTGTAGACACATAACTAGGAAACTTATTTTATTTAGATGACTTGGTTGACCATTTCAAATATTTTGCATGCAAACCAATGCAAAATTTTTTTGCAAAAATAAAAAAAAAGATAGTCACCGCCTCCTCCACGGTTGTTTTCTCAGTAGCTTGGTTTGCTTCAAATTCTGTATATATGTAAAGATTGTAAGTCAAACTGAATGTTAGCCGAGTTTACGGTTCTAGCTATACCGTTCCCCGGGAGAATTCAGACTATCCACCTAATACAGTATCACATAGGGTATATATAGAACAAACAAGAATTTTAAGCGCACAAGAGAAGTATAGTTACAGGAATTTACTTGAAAAGAAAACATCAAATTTTAAATAACTTTGTTAAAAAAATATTTTTTTAATGTTAAATTCTGGCTTATTGTAGAGTAAAATGTTTATTAAAAATGTTTTAATATATATATATATATATATATATATATATATATATATATATAATCTATTACTTTTATCAAATAGAAAGATGCAATGTTTGTTTAAAATATCGTTAATCGAAATAAAATATTAACAAAACTAATACAATGTAGAACTTAAAATTTTTCTATAAATTAAATAAAATTTTGTCAAGTAATTTTAATTTTGGTATCGTGTAAGTTTGCCTTGGTTCTCACATACTCAACCTTGAAAAAGCTTCTATTTGAAAAAAAAATTTGACAACATTGCTAAATCATTAAATTTTTTGTTTTTGCATATGTTTATTTAAAAAAAATTTGTGGCAATATTTATTAGAATTAAAATTTGGCCCATTGTCATTAGTACGTACTGGCGTGATGATTTACGTTAAACGGGGTATTTGTCAAAATTAAAAATAGTATTAATTTAAAAAATAATTTACAAAAATTAACATGCCCTTTTTTTCTTATATTGTATCTCAAATCTCATACAAATTTATAATACTTTACCATGAATATCTTGACATGATTTTGACTTTTGACATTTAAAGACTCCCAAAATTAGTGTTGTTTTAGTACAGTTACGAGTAGGTTATCAATCAAACTACATACTTACTAACTTGTGAAAAAACAATGCAAATACGCAATTTTAATTTTATCAGTTGTTGATTTTATTGCCGCCAAAATTCGAGATATCAACGTCTTTAATTTTTTTTTAATATATGAAATTGTTCTGTAAATCAGTAACGCATATATTTTTAAAATCAATTGAAAAATCAAATTGTTTATATTATATATGGATAATATATTCCGTTCAAAAATATGTACAAGTATTTTTATTTACAGTTTATTATTGTGTATAACATTTTCAATATAAGTTAAAAAAAAATATTGTCACTGAAATAATTATAATGTATTTAACTTCAACGTAACTGTTTAATTAAAAAAAAAAAAATAGTATCTGAAAATCGTACCTTCCCCATTTGTTAAAAATGATTTAATTTAGAAAAAAAATAATCAGTCCAACTTTTACAACGAATCAAATATAAAATTATTTTGAAAAATGTTGGTATATGTTCTATGAGATAAGAAATTATTGTCTGCTGACAACATTTAAAAAATCCATAATAATATTTAATAATCTATATTAATAAAATATTAAGTAATTACGGACGAATTAATATAATTTGTTCTCGGACTAATGAAATATGTATCATTTATTAATGAAATGTTAACGTAATGCGGTATTGATTATAGAAATATAAAGGGAATGACGCAGTGTGCTCTCGTACTTAAAACAGTCACCGCAGCTTATGGTGTGGCAGCACAAGTCAATAAACTTGGTAATACAAAGGAGAAAGGATTATCGTTCTATATATTTTGGGGTCACATAAGATTTTGTACAACATTTATTAAAACACCATTTTTCTTCTAGAACTTTTCTACATTTTATATAAATTCTCATAAATTCATGTACATAATTATGGAACGTAATAATATTAATATAATATTTATTTCAATAATAATAATAATAATATTTGTCATTACAATATTTATCCATTACGCGGATACAGTTTCCACCATTGTTTTTTTGATAATTTCCCCGAAGTTTTCGTCACAATCATCGCCAGTCGATGACGTCACACCATTGATAGTGTTATCGTCAAGGTTGAGCGTCTCACATTTATCAATCTCTTGAGCGATGACAGCGGATTGCGATGCACCCGATACGTTATCAGTACTATCGGTTACTGGAGCAGCACCGCCACCACCATACGTATCGTCGTAGTTACCATAACTGTATCGGCCATGTAGCAGATCACTGAATGATTCCAGTTTCGAAGCACCACCTAAAGGATGCAAATTGGTATAGTGTTGTTGTTGTTGTTGTTGTTGCTGTTGTGACTGAACTGTATCTTTGACGAAAAGATCAGATGCATGAGCCCCAAATTCGGTTCCATAGGCATATGTCGTTGTGAATGCATTGTGCTGCTGTTGAGACTGTTGAAAATCAGAAAATCCACCATTGTATGGTTGTGGATACTGATTGGGTCCGGGAGGATATAGACCTACGTCGGGCGGAAATCTAGGATCAGCAAAATGGAATCCCGTTCCTGTTGTTTGAAATGGTAGCTTGCCTGATTGACTGGATCGTTCCGAAGATTGTTGTTCGATTGAGGAATCGGGGCCACTAGTACTTGTCTCTTCCGAGTAGCAATCCTCTCGGAATGTGTACAAATCGAGCGAATCTTCTCGCGCTGGTAAATTGGTGAATGTTGGTTGATTTGTAGAGGGATGATGAGCATGTTGATTTGAATGAGATGGACCTGGTCCTTCACCTGGAGCGCCATAGTGTAAATTTGTAAAGCTTCCGGAATGTACACAAGATTCCACTTCAACGTGCGAGTTTAAACTTACATCTCGCAGTAATGTTCCAGTATATTTTTCTTGTTGATGTTGATTCACATCAGGATGCTGCTGGTGATAGGGATTATTTGCTACTAAACGTTCATTTTCTGACCAATGGCTAGTACCTCCACCACCTCGATCGCCACTTCTCGAATCGGCCTTGTTTTCTTCTTCTTCTAATTGTTGCTTCTTTTCTAATTCTAAACGCATTAATGTATGTATAAAATGTGTTCGCACTCGCACGGGGTTAAATTCGATTCGACCACTGGAATTCGCGCAATTATCTCTAGTACAGCCGCAAGGAAAATTGAGTCGATCAACTTGACACTTAATTCCTGCCTGGCTACACGAACACGTATCAGGATCACAGTAACCTTTGCAACCACAGCCGCAAAATTCTCTAGATGATCTAATGTCCCTACATTCGTCTTTCTCAATTGCGTCGATTTTTCTAACACCAGCCGCCCGAAGTAGAGCACGTCGTTGCCTAGTGGGAACTGGTTGTAGGAAATAATAACTATCCAAGTCTAATTCTGATTCAGACGCATCACTTGGCTCCTCTTCACTATCGCTATCATCGCTGGACGAGCCATTGCCGCTCGCTACTTGCCGTTCCGATCGCAACTGCTGTAAGATTTGCCGATGAAGACGACGTTGCTCAACTGCATGTTCCGTCAAAGAGAAACGTTGCATGTGACTATGTTGTGCACCCATTCCAAGTGTAGAGCCACCTTGAGATGGAACGCATGTAAATCCTTGCGACCTTGGGAAATAGTAAACCGTCACTGATTCGAAGGATATGCCTTTCTTCTTTTTCGATAGAGGTTGAGTTTCGTCGTCGTCGACTAATTTACGTTTTAGATTACTTTTCCTTCGTTCTGGATGCTTTTGAGCTTCAGCTAAAATCGCTCCAATATCGTGTTCGATATTATCCGTAGTTGTTCCAAGCTTTGAATGATCGTTTTCTTTCTTTAAATTTTCCGTCCGATTATAATTACTAGTGGACGGTAGCTCAAAATCCGATTGTACCTTACTTTGATCAAAATCATCAAATACGGCCGGGGAGAGTGGTATATTAGCAGTATCGATAGTTTTCGTTAAACGATCTGGATCTAGAAAACATGTTTCACTATCGCTTTCGGCTAAATGCGTCGTTGTTATACCAAGTGGTCGATCTTCTGCTAGTTCTGAACCGAGGCCGGAATCAGATCCATCAGATCGATCGTGCGTTTCTTGTTCGGGTTCTTCTTGGGGTGGTAAACTTTCTGTGGCCGAATCTTCGCCATCTCCTGTTTCATCTTTCTCTAAAATCATTCTATTAGCACCAGGTTCAACAATATTTTCCAGTTGTGTATCGGAAACGTTTTGCGCGGTAATTACAGCTACATCTAAAAGTTTAGAATGTTTGAATTCCATATCAGAATTAACATTGTCATTTGTACTGGTCGGCGGCTGATCAATAACAGTAGATGGAGAGGAATCTGTGTTATTGCAAGTTGATTCTTCTTCATTTGGTAATAAAACCAAATTATTGGATTCGTGATTACCCATTGCGGAATTATGGTTAATTGTGTTTTCACAGAGATTTGACACTGGAAATGTAGATTCCCCTTGTATATTTTCGGGCGAGAAAACACCCTCTGTTGACATTTTTATCTGAAACAAAATACAAATACATTAGGTACTACATTTTGTATAGAATTTGTTAAATAAATTAATTAGAGATTACATTTTTAAAATTTTATTATTTAATTTTTAAATTTGTTAATATTTTACAGAAAAAACAAAATATAGCAGTCAATTTATTATTCTTTCTTGGTGTCCATTACTTGATTATAATATAGATTTTTTTTCAATTTTACTATTTATTTAATTTTCATAAAAATAATTAAAATTCTCATGATAGTCATGCAAAATATAAATTTGTGAAAATTTACGAATTTATTCATTTTTATTTTCACATATACATATCTATTATGCATTAACATAGAAAAAAAATCTTACAGAATTCATTATATTAAATAAAACTGCTTCAGGTTGCAGTTCTGTATTAATATTTATTTATAATCAATGTTTCAACAAACTCAAGATTAGTCTTCATCTGGAAAACTGATACGCCGATTATAAATAAATATTAATACAGAACTTCAACCTAAAGTAGTTTTATTTAGAAGCATTAAATAATCTTACATGAATGAAAATATCTTTTTATTTTGCAAAAAATATTCGTGGTATCGAATAGAAATAATAATAATTAAATTATTGTGACAGATAAAACAACTAATATTTGTTCATTTTTCTGTATTAATTCCGTAGCTATGGTTATGTTCTAGGCAATTTTCGATATTTTTATTTAATTTCTACCGTTACAAAGTATTAAAAATAAATTTAGTTTGTTGACTTAGATGTGGCACTTTAAGCCCTAAAACTTATATTTGAATTTTTTTGCCTAAAATAATTAGGAAAGCGGAAAATTACGAAAAAAACAAGATTAGAAGTATATGGGTAAACCCATATATAGACTACTTTGACATTTCTCGGAAAGTTGGTAACACTGTATTTTAATAATATTATAATTTAAGTGGGCAATAGGAGATACTTTTCTGAAAATTTGATCAAAATCGAATAAATAATGTAGCCACAATGAATTTTTTTAAAATTTTGTGATTTTTTTTCTCGATAAGTTGGCAACACTGTATTTTGTTAAAATTGCATAATTTATTTAGGCACTAGGAAAAACTTTTATAAATATTTGATTAAAATCGGTTAAATAAAATGGTCAAAATAAATTTTTTAAAATTTTACTAATTTTTTTTTCGGAAAGTTGGCAACACTGTATTTTGTTAAAATTACATAAATTACATGAATACTAGGAGAATCTTTTGTGAAAATTTGAGTAAAATCGGTTGAATAACATGGCCATAATAAAATTTTTAAAACTTTAGTAATTTTTTTCTCGGAAAGTTGGCAACACTGAAAATTAATAAAATTATGTAATTAATGGGAGCATTAGGGAAATCTTTTCTGAAAATTTGATCAAAATCGGATAAATAACGTAGCCAATATGAATTTTTAAAAACTTTAGTAATTTTTTTCTCGGAAAGTTGGCATCACTGGAAAAAAACAAAACCACATGACCATCTTGGGTACTAGACAAATTTATCCTGAAAATTTCATTAAAATCGGTTGAACCGTCTAGGAGGAGTTGCGGCCACAAAATTTTGACTTACGACCGAGCGAGCGAGCTGACGACGCACACACATACACCCTCATAAACTAAGTTCAGATTCGTCATCTACAGGCTATATGAAGGATTTCTATACAATTTTTTTTTTTTTTTGAAAATGTTACAGACACCGTACCAAACGCTTAACTACTTTTCCTTGCAGTCAAAGTAGTAAAAAGTCCTATGAACAAGATTTGCGGTCACCAACCTGTACATATTGAACAATTTAAAATTTATACTGTTTTCAACACAGCTTCGAACCGGAACTAAACCGAAAACCGAAAAAAAAACAGTTATTTTTGCTGGAACAAAAGCCGGAACTGAACCGAAAAAAAATATCGGTTTATTTCGGTTCAATACGTGTTGAAACATGCGCGTTAACATAATCTTACTTTCCACGTCAGTTTTTGTTTTTTTTTTTAATTATCATATATTATATATTTCTAATTATTATACCTTTAATTAATTACTAATTATTATTATACATATTATATTATTGTATCAATTTATGTAGTATGCTTATTATAAAAGTAGGAATAAAATGTTCTAAATTATGATAGAAAATAAGTTTTTAATACAAATAAAAATGATGAATTTATGAAACAAATAAAAAATTAATCACTCGAAATTGAACCGAAAACCGAAAAAAAAAAAACCGTTATTTTCGTAGGTACGAAAACCGGAACCAAACCGATATATATTTTTTTAATTAAACTGGAATGAAAACCAGAACGAAAAGTATAACAGTTAAAAGCCCTGATTTTGAATAATAGAGATTTTCTAATGCTATGGATGTTAAATTATGTGTTTACCAATATTCCTTTAATCTTGTTGCATTTTGTAATTTTTTTCTTAGTTATAATGCCTTTTCTATCTTCTATCAATTAGCAAATAAATTATTTATAGTTATAATAATATGTAATATGAATAAAACAGGAAAATATTTCTTAATAAATTAGCTGGATTCTATTCAAAATGCGAAAAGAAACAGTAAAAATTGCATATTATAAAATTTTATCGTACTACGTCACAAAAAGCCGATATCAGTTTTATATATTAAGTTAAAAAAGATAAGATTATATATTTTTGCATTCTCTTACTAAATAGTAAGTAAATTTATATATTAATAAATTTTGTATATTTTTTTGAAATTTAAGCAATCTTTCCATAAAAATATATTATAATGTTAAAAACTATGTAAATGTAAGATAATATATGATGTCATTATTTTTAATGACTTTTGTTAATGTAATGAATAAGTCCATTCATTCTCTCACTGGGTATCCTATGCAACCATGTCAGCTGCTTTGTTTGGGGATCTCAAAAACTATAAAAGATTCGACTTTTTTTTCAAAATAATGCAAAACATGTGTTTTGTTAAAATCAAAAACGAAATATGGTATTTGGTTAAATAAAATTCAGTTACAGTGTTTATAAGAAAATTGAAAGTACTTGTAATTCAAAACTGTTAAATAAGAAACTTTATTATAACATTGGAATCTACATAAAAAAATAGCCTAAAAAAGCTTTTTTTAAAAATTATAATAAAATAGTTACGTGCAAAGAAAAATTAAACTACACAGATTTTTTGAATTTTTGCTAATATCTAGTAATCCATGGACTTTTCTGAAACTGATAATGCATTACTGTAATAGTTGAGTAGAAAGATTTTTGTTTTGTTTAATTTAAACCTTATATCGCTCAGTTAAATTGGTCGATCAAGGATCAATTTATTTATGCTTTTATAGGTTACTCGTAGAGCTTAGACCTGTAATAAAATAGTATTTAAATTAAAAAAAATAACACGGCTTAAAGTTGTAGTTATGTATTAATATTTATTAATAATCCACGTTTCGACGAACTCAACGTATGTTTTTATCAGGAAAAAAGATATAAATGACATTTTTACAGTAAATAAACAGAACATAGAAACAAGTTACTAGATAACTAACTAAGTAACTAGATTATAAAATTTATAAATTTTAATTAAAGGAATTAAAAATTTATAAATGTCATCTACGATGTATGGCGATTCGTTTGTGACGAAGATAGATCGACCACGGCATACCAGCTAAAAAAATTCTATAAATTCGATGGGTATCGGCCGTGAAAGCCTGAAGATTACATGGTTTTGATTTTGATATAACAGATATAGGCAACACTGTTTTGTTTTTATTTTTACCGTAAGAGGCGCTGAATACTTGTTGATACACTAATATGCCAATGACGAGCAAATTCATATTTGACATTCAACTTTAAAATTTATTTTCTTATTTATTATAAATAATTTTGCTTTGATACATAATATATTTACGTAGTTACTTTAATGTATATTTTTGATTAAAGAAATAAAAAAAAAATGTGCAACGAATGGTACCTACTGATTAAAATAAAATTTGGCATACTTTAATTAATAATTTATAAATTTTGTAATCTAGTTACTTGTATTTTGTTACCTAATAACTTGTTTCTACGTTTTGTTTGTTTATTATTTATTGTTATTTTGTTGCTTAATTTTCTTGTTCGTAACAAAATCCGACATAAAATTGCCATTGTAAAAAACAGGCATTAAAATCAGTAATATTTCTGTAATTTTGCTAGATTTACAAATCTGAATTGTCGTATTTAAAAAAATCTATTTTTCTCACAACAAAAACACTTTGATTTTTTCTAAACTGTAGCAAGAATGTTGAGAGACAAATGTTGCCTCATGCTGTTCCTAAGCGCCCATTAGATGTAAAACACCTGTTGACTCATGTGGCACGCAACGTGTAAAAAAAAGAATCTAGAAGTTGGCAACACTGCAAACAATAAAACCACCTGCCCATCTTTGGGCACTAATAGAATCTACCTTGAAAATCGGATGAATAATCTAGATGATGCGGTCAGAAAGTTTTTGTTGATAACAGAGTAAGTAAGCTAAGTTCAGATCCGTCATTTAGATCAGTAGTGTAACTACAAATTTTAAGCCTCATTTTCGCAATTTTTTTAAATAAATCATCCCTATATAAATATACACAGTTCGTAGTTCGTGATCTTTAATGAGGTCGAAAATTTTTCTTCCGACGCCCCCTAGAACATTTCCAAATTCGACAAAAAATCGGAAAAATATTTTTAGCTCTTAATTTTAATAATAAATCCACCCCATAACATGTTTGGAGATGACGTGTATTAAAATAACTTTAATTAAATTTTTTTAATTTATTTCTTTATTTTAACACGATTTTGGTTGGAAAATGCCGAGTTGTCATTTGCGTCAATAGCGGTATATCATTTGCGCCACGAAACCTTATCATCTGCGCCACTGTTGGCTTAGGGTAGGTTAGGTTAAGGTTTAGTTATATTATTATTCAATATAGGCGCTTATCTCATCGGCGCAAATGATTGGCTAGGTTAGGTTAAGTTACCTTTTAATCTTGGGAGACCATTTAAACCACTAAATATAAACTTGATTATTTGTAAAATCGTTGTACGCATCTGACATTCGGCCTAAGTACCTTTACTACCTGGGCTTGAGTCGACCCTTATTTGTACGCAAGTGATACTAAATAATGTTTGTACGCATCTGACACGTACGCAAGTGAGCCTATTTCAAAATTTGGATCTGGATGACAATGCAATATTAATTAATTAATTAGGTTAAAGTTAAGCAAAACTAAAAAGCTAAAAATAATTATTTAGATAAAAAAATTAATATATCACGTTTTTAACACGAACTAAAAAGTATAAAATAATAGATAATAGTAAGGAGTGTAAGGAGTAGCTGTAGTTGCCCCACGTATTTCTGTATGGGGTTATAAATCTGTATGGGGCTAAAAGAAATTATTTTATACTTTTTAGTCCGTGTTAAAAACGTGATATACTAATTTTTTTTTTTTTTTATTTAAATAATTATCTTATATATGCAATGTTTGTAGAAAATCGGTTTATTGTAAAATTTGACGACAAATAAATATACAAGTGTTAAGCTAAAGAAAATCTTGAAAAAATAAATAAAATTACAATATTATATTATATATAGGCAAATTATTGTATGAAAATGGAAACATTATTAAAATTATAGCACAAGCCATGATTATAGTGTGCTACTTTTCCTTAGTAAAGAGTTAAAAGTTAGTCTGTTGAAAGTTGAAATATTTTGACGTAGTAGTGTATTATAATTATTTGAAATCTATTTTAGTTTATTATTATTATTTTTCAATAAATGTGCGATAAAAATTGTTAATAAAATAATAATTAAACATTGCTAAATTATAGATATTATGAAAACTAATAAAAATGATTTACGAATATTTTTATTAAATGTGAAAAAAATTGATTAAACAATAAGTAATTAATACAGTGTAGCTGTATAAAATAATTTTGATTGATTTTAGATCATTTAAAAACGAATTTCAATTCGATTTTATAAAATAACAAACTTTAATCTTCCTAAAATACATGATTAGTATAGTGGCAGATTTATTAATAGGATAGATTATTTTAGCGTATGACGAAAAATAGCTGAAATATTAATTCGTAAAATGGATTTCAAAAAGGAAAAAAAAATTATTAAAACTATCCAAGGTAAAAAAGAAAAGTTGCACACTGAATCGGCTGTAATATTACAGAGGTATTGCTTGTACATCTGGCAATATTTTATTAAACAGGAAAGTTCCTCCACACAAAACAATCTGATACAAACACACCTTTAACGTATAGCAAGCATAAGAATCAAAATCGTCTGAAACCGAGAACGTCAAAACCAAGAGAGAATGTAATAATCTACGTAACTACAAATGGAATTCGTTTATTTTCAACAAAATGAATATTAATTTATCGAATAATATAGTTCAATTCGATGATTAAGTAAAATGTTTTAAATAGATATAATTTGAATTTAGTACATTCACAAGGGCAACAGTTTTCTGAAATAACAGTTATCGTCATAATGTTTCGTGCGATACTCGACCTTAAGCATTATGTATATAGAGTTAATTCAGTTTATATTCACCTAACGATCCGTTCTGAGAATCTAGTCACTTGCTTCTCCTCATTCATTCTCTTCGTTAAGAAAATGTAAAATCCATCGCATTTTTTTCGATAGGACGGTCACCTATTTATCGAATACATAATTTTGTTTTGTTTCATTTAACGTACGGACATAATTTTGCCAAAAATAGTCACAGATTTTTTTTTTGAGGCGCTTGTTTTGCAGTTTAGGTTAGAGACATTTGATGCAATTTTATAAGAATTTTCGATGTTTTAACGAAAATTTTTCATTTATAAAGTTCATTGCGCTATTGATATGCCGGTGTGATGTTTTCTAGTATTTATTCGCATGAATAAATAGGGGTACGGCGATTTTTAAGACACAAATGTACTACTACACTGATATTATAATATAAACACAACACAATGGATAACCTCTCTCTACGTATAGTTAGCGAATGCGCAACTGTGCGACTGATTATAAACTTGGTATGTTACAGCAAGACTTGCCTGTCGAGAATTGGACAGGATCTGGTGCGACAAAGCGATGTTAGACGCATGCGCTGTTTAACGTATTTCGCATAGGCGTAGTTCTATATATTTTCTCATCTATATTTAACGTTGTAATGCATAATGTATGTATATATTAAAACTGATATCAAATTATCTTACTTCATTTTATTATCTTGAATTTAAATACATTTTTCTATAATTTTTTTTCCTTTTCCTATTATATTTTTAGTTTTCTACTGTATAATATGATTAATAATAAAAACACCAAAAATATTTAATATTTTCATTTTAATAAAATAATTCATAATTTTATTTTCTAGTAAAAATCTTGAACTTTGTCAATTATTGTCAATAGAAAATAAAAAGAGTTATGACGACAAATTAAGGGGGGGAAGGAAACTTATGTAACGAGTTGAAAATTTTTTTTTTTTTTTAATATTTACATACATACATACATACATACACAATCACGCCATGTACCCAAAAGGGTGTGGTACAAACTCTTTCCACCTATTCCGAAAACAATCTCCTCTAAACATTCTTATCCAAACAAGCTACTTTAGCTTCATCCCATTCATAATACCTCTCATACATGCTTTTCTATTCCTACTACTTGGAAACTGTCGCTCTCTCAATCATACCACTCTAACTATTCATCGGACGTCCACTAGCAAACGTATAGCTTCAAAATCATTCATATAAATCTTTTTAACCAAACATTCATGAGACATTCGCTCAAGATGCCCGATAAATCAATTCTATAATACCATGAAAATATTGGCTGATACTACAATTTTCAAGATAACTGTCATAAAAGCAGGACTAAATTCTGGTACTAAAGGCTGGTACTAAAATTTTGGTTTTTAGTTCATTTGTTCTTGTTCTTATGATATTGTCTTAAAACCGATATTAGTTAAAACCGAGCTTGTAGTAATAGAATCTAATGGTATAGTAATAGAATCTAATTTGAAAAAATTATTGAGGCTATACAGCCTACAGATCTGCACGGGCTTGTTTTTTATTTAGTTTGAAAATTTATAAATTTTATAATCTAGTTACTTATTTTGTTACTTAGTAACTTGTTTCTATAAAACTGTTGATGATGGGCTTCAGCTCCAAAAATGAATGAAACTTTGCCAAATAATTTCAAAAAATATGAAAAATATGGGAAAAATAGTAAAAAGTTGCGGTTGAACTCGAACTCGGACTCGGACTCGGACATTTTCCCCATATTTATCACAGTTTTTGGAATTTTTCGGCAAAGTTTTATCAGTTTTGGAGCTGACGCCCAGCATAGATAGTTTGACCCTATATTCTGTTTATTTATTGTATATGTCATTTGTATCAGTTTTTTTGATGATGATGTACGTCAGAACATTGATTTTTAATTAAAATTAATACAGAACTAAATTCTAAAAAGTTTTTATTTTAATAATCAATTAACTTTTTGGGTAATTCTATGCTGCAATAAATTCCACCACATTTTTCACGAACTAGGCAAAATTTTTCCAGGTTCACGAACGAAGTAATTTCACGATTGGAATGTAACATATACATTTACATTAGACGTATAAAAGAGCATGTATGACAAAGTCCATGAATGTGGATGAAGTAAAAATTACTTTGAATAGAAATGTTAGACGGAAAATTATTTCGGTATAATAAAACACACTTTAGGTGTGATTATGTAGATACACTAGAAAAATATATAATTTTACATAGGTTTAAACATTAAAAATAACAATATTTTGTAATTTTACTGTGATAATTTAAGTAATATTACATTTTTTTAGTTATCCCCCTCGAAACCATTAACTTAAAGTTAATGGTTTCGAGGGGGATATCTGATGCAGTGACCTTTGCCCCCCCTCCACCCAAAGAACTGCAAAAAACTTGAATATCGTTATATCGTACTTGTTACACCTTTTTTTTCAAATTAAAGACTGATAAACTGAGAAAAAAAATGCTGTTTGCAGCGCCATCTATCAAAGATAAAAAAAGTCTTAAAATAAAATTTACATACTTTTTAATGGTCTATCCGAATCTGCAATAAAAAATAGGGAATTCTATTTAAGATTTCAAAGTAGCCCCCCGTTCCCGCCCCCCAGGGGGTCAAAGAGGAGCAAGGGTCCCTGCATCAGATGTCCCCCTCGAAACCATTTACTTTTTACCCGGAACATTTTTTTGTCCGATGCACGATTTTAAAGTTATTGCAAGTGGCGGATTAAAATGGGACACCCAGTATGTATACGTAAACTATGTGTTACCAATTTCATGTTGGCATTTCAATATTTCGTATTAAAATTCACTAATAATTACATTGTTATTATTAAATTATTAATGTTATACACCATCTTACAATAAATAATTAGTAATGTTAATAGAAATTTGATATAATACTAATTAAACACAATATTGAAAGCATATAAGCAAATATGTATCAACCATTTTGATATTAATACATTATTAAACTTACTGTAATATATACCTAGTAATTAGTAATTTATATCATTTTTTTATCGACCGTTATATCACATATGATGAAAGAGGTATTAGCTATATGTATTCTTTTTATCAAAAACTATCTCATCTCACATCAGTCAGTATGAACAAACTGATTTAAATAAAATTTGGCTTCTTTTAATTAAAAATTTATAAATTTCATGATCTAGTTACTTATTTGGTTACCTAGTAACTTGTTTTCATGTTCTGTTTATTTACTATAAATGTCATTTCTATCTTTTTTTTCTGATGAAGATGTATTTTGAGTTCGTTGAAACGTCAATTATTAATAAATATTAATACAGAACTAAAACCCAAAATCGTTTTATTTTAAAATAAATTAAAATTAATTTGTCATCCTTGATCTACTTCTTGGCACACAAATCTGAAGTTAGTTTATGAGGGTGTATGTGTGTGTTTGTGTGTATGAGTTTGCGTGTGTGTACGTAGCACAATCGCTCTCTTGTTCAGTCGTTGAAATTTTGTGTACATACATAGCAATAAGTTACTAGGTAACATATAAGTAAATAGATCATAAGAAATTATAGATTTTTTTAATTAATGGATTTATGAATTTTTAATTTTTAGCAAAAGCAAAAGTTAGTATTAATGATTTAAGATGGTTCAGACATCTTGAGCGAATGCTTAATGAATGTTTGATTAAAATAAATAAATAAATAAATATATATATATATATATATATATATATATATATATATATATATATATATATATATATTTCTCTAGTCCCCGTATGCATAAACATTTTCGTTTAAAATAATGGTTTGTTAAAATGAAAATTCTTGAATATATTACAATGAAATTTTTTACAAGATCCAAGAATTTTCATTTTAACGAACCGTTATTTTTTAACGAAAATAAAATTAAAATAATTTTAGGATTAAGTTCCGTATAAATTTTAATTAAAAATCGATATACTACACTACATATCATAAATCATCATCATTTTGTATAATTTTCCTGATGATGATATAAGTAGACTATATCGAAATGTCGATTTTTAATTTAAATTCATATACAGACCTTAATCCCGAAGTCTTTTTATTTTAATTTAATATAATATTTAGATATTTGTGGAACTCTTATGCCCGTATGCTGTAACATTTCCGTTAAAAAATAACAGTTCGCTAAAATATTTTTTTTTGGATTTTGTAAGAAATCTTTCTATGTATATTGTAATAAAATTTTTACGAGATGTAAGAATTTTCATTTTAACGATCCCGTTATTTTTAACGAAAATATTATGCATAGGAACATAGGTGAAAAAAATTATAGAGTTTCTTACTAAAACAATTAGCGTCAGTATTAACTCATGATTTAGCATTATTTAGTATGTATCCTTGTTTTAAAAAAATCTATTAGAATAACATACCTATAAATTAATTAAATGCTTTATTAATTAATATTAGCTCTGTTCGATTCGTAAACTTATGTCTACTAAAATAAAACTGCTTTAGATTAAAGTTCTGTATTAATATTTATTTAAAATCGACATTTCGACAAAACTCAACGTCCGTCTTCATCAGGATAAATGATATAACTGACATTACATGCAGTAAATAAGAGAACATAGAAACAAGTTACTAGGTGACAAATAAGTAACTAGATCATAAAATTTATAGATTTTTAATTAATAGAAGCCAAATTTTATTTAACTCAGTACTTTCGCAGTGATTAATGTACAGCAGTTGAGTAATTATACCTAGAAATACTGTACATCATGGTTTATAGGTAAAATTAGATAATTTTTTAGAGTATATTTATTTAATATACTACGCAGTTACGTTTATTTATTTATATAATATTTAAGCATACAAGTGATTAAAATTTTCATTATATATGTAAATAAAATTTACAATAAATACTAATAATTATTTAATATTTTATTGTATTGAATGAAAAATTCGTATGTTTTTAGTACAACAGTACTATAATGCATATATTCTACGCCAATGATACATGACGCAAGAGACGAGAATACTTCTTCGTTTCTCACAATAGAGCGAAAGAGACAGCAATGGCTATATCAACCCATGATGAAAAAAATCTGACTCAGTTAAATAATGACGCACAGCAAAACTTAGAATATAAAATCTATGTACTAATAATATAGGTATTAGCAGCGTGAGTTTCTCCTCTAACTTGCGATTGCTTAAAATAGTTGATTAATATTTTGCAAAATTAGTAGTTGCCAATTATTACGTTGTAATTATTACTAATGACAATATAGTTGCACACTCGTCAAAAATTAAAACGCACCACTCGAAAAATCAGAAAAATTACCGAGTTTCAAATAGGTATAATTCGGCCAATTTTGAATAAAATTGAATGAAATTTTGAGTCCGAAAATATTTAAAGTTATCTTTAAGATTATGTAAAATATGTACTATTTGAATCATTCCGCTTCCCACAACACCCCGCAGAAAAAAACATGTTTTGACTTAAAAAATTGTCAAGTTTTGACAACATGTACAATTTTTTCGACTTAATTTACCAAAAATTATGATTTTTTAAAATTTACTCTGCATTTTGCGAGTTCAAAGTATAATAAAATGATTTTAGGTTTAAGTTCTGTATTAATATTGATTAATAATCGACATTTTGACGAACTCAACATACGTCTTCATCAGGAAAACTGACACAAATAACAATTAGAGTAAATAAAGAGAACATAGAAACAAATTACTAGGTAGCAAAATAAGTAACTAGATCATAAAAATATTTTATAAATTTTTAATTAATGGAAGCCAAATTTTATTTAAATCACACTGATTGATGTTATTTTTTCTTTAATAAATTTCTATTGCTTCTCTTATCAATCTACTGTTAATATTGATTGATTTTATATCATGAAGATACTCTAATGCGGGTTGAGTAATAGCAGATTTATATAGATAATACTTGTTATTTAAAATTCATTGTAATATTATTAATATAAAATCAGTTTTATTGAAAATATAAAATAAATTTTCAGGTCCTGAAGATGGTGGAACATACCACTGAAAACTCGACAATGAATCTTACATGAGAATTTGATTTATAACACCTCACCTTTGACTATCTTCGCGTTAAAAATTTTTTTTAGTATATAATATATATATATATATATATATATACAGGATGGTCCAGAATTATGTACCGTAATTGCTAGAGCTGATAGTACGTTTAAAAATAAAAGTACCTTTTTATATACACTTTTTTCCAAAACTCAATAATAAGGGAGATACATATGCATGATGGTGCTACACCACTTATACTAGAATTTGTAGAAGATGGTTGCATGACCACTTCCCTAATAAATGGATTGATCGAGGTGCAGATGCACCAATTAAATGGCCTTCTCGGACTTGTGATCTGAATCCAATGGATTTTACTGTATGGAGTTATTTGAAATCCAACGTGTATAATACTCCAATTAATACATATAACTAGTAATTAATTCGGTTAAAACTTAAAACAAATCTATATAAAAACATTTTAAACTCACAAAAACTCTTTGAGTTGAGAGACAAAATCGAGCAAAAATTTACAAACTTACAAAACAATGCAGTAACATTAAATGGAATAATGCGTTCACTAAATAAAAAAATTAGATTGTGTATACAACAAAATAGAGGACATTTTGAACATCTGCTGTAAAACATTATTTTGGTGACTAATTAATATTAGTATTGTATGATTCTTTTGAAAGTTGTAAGTTTTCATTAAGTTTGATTAAAGTGTTAAGTGTTGAAAAATGGTTTTTATTTCACCCCTTTACAGGGTTGTATCTCCCTTATTATTGAGTTTTGGAAAAAAGTGTATCTAAAAAAATACCTTTATTTTTAAACTCTCTATCAACTACGGTACATAATTCTGGACCACCCTGTATATATATATATATATATATATATATATATATATATATATATATATATATATATATATATATGTATGTATAAAAAATATAAATACAAATAAAATACTGATGAAAAATTTAATGCTGTCCTTTGTAACCCATGGTAATACGCTTAACAAGGGATTATCTTTAATTAACCAGGTCAAATAATGATAATTTTTTATATTATACTATAAATGAAAATACTATAACTTGTAAAAATATTCTAATATTTCTACCTCATTCATCTATTTGTTAATATTTTTTTTTTAAACTTAAATATTTATATTCGGCAAAATATATTTTCTTTTAAATAATACATTACAAAATACTATATAATAATAACAAATACGAGAATAAAAGCATTCTGAAATAGAATCAAAATAAAAATAATAGAAGAAAATCTAATTTACATACTTGATTAATGGGTTGCATATATTTAGGCGTGTATATTTTCAAAATTTGAACAAATATAATCGTAAAAGTTTTATAATCTAGGAGTCTCTGAATTAGTAATTCTTAAATTTATTAGAGCTATTGCCCAATTATGAAAAAAATAAATTTTTAATATCCACCCCTGCTATATGGAGATAATGTTTGGGCGTTACGCGGTATTTTTATTTTGCCCCCGGAATCTTCTTAGCCCCCCCATATTACCCATCACCCCATAATTGCCCATCAGGGGGCGATATTGCCCATTTTGCGAATCACACCTCTAAACTTAGATAAAAGTGGGCCAGGTATGGGTTTTTAAAGCCCATATATAATTTTTTTATATTTATAATTGCGTATTTAATTGTAGTAGTTTAATTGTAAATAAAAAAAATTAGGTCCGTGGATAGGCCCACCTTATATCCCAAAAATGTTCGAATAAGTTATGTTTATATATTGATTCTAATTAATATGGAAAAATAAAGATGATTTGTAAATATCACACATATAAAATTAAATATAATTCTTTATTTAAATCTAAGTTAAAAACCGATTTAATAAATGACTTTTTTCACAAATTGATATTTTTAAAATAATCAATTTTTAAATTTTTGCAAAACTCAGAGATCAGTTTTAATTTTTTGACTATCGCCGGTCTTGGGCCACAATCATGATGACCCACCGGAGAAAGTTCGGTGCCCCGCTGGGCCAGTTCAACCCTGTATAAAGCTATACGTTTATTTATTTACACCAAACAGGTAACAGCCCAATTAAATAGTGCAAATGACACAAGCATAGACTTATAAAATATAATACATAAATTTATCTAAAAAACAAACATTAATTGTGTACAATATATAAATAATTAATAAAAATACGAAGAGAACATAAAAAAAATATCTATAATTAATTCTAACTATTACTAATTTACAAATATGTTACTAGATCATAAATTTTTAATTAATGGAAGCAAAATTTTATAGAATTCAGTGTTTTTTCTCAGTGATTAATGTTATCGTTTTTTTTATAAATTTTGTTATATAAGAAGTAAAATGAATTTTTTACATAACCTCAAATTCATAACGTTATCGTATTTTAAAATAACAATAAATGCGTATATGCAATTGATTTAAATGTCAAGATAAGGTCAACGTTATTTATTTTTGATATTATGTAAAATATATCTTTAATATGTGATAAAATTTGAAAATTCAAGTAACTACAATTTAAAACAAGAAAATATCTAAGTATTTACTAACAAAAATAAATTTTACTTTAAGCGTATCATATATGACATTATTATACAGCAGTTGGTTACTATATACACAATTGGTGGCAGCACCAAACATAATAACAACCTTAATTGTTATTTCATCTAACATCTTCGATTTAGTTAACTGATAAATGCATTGTTTATTTTTGCTTGAATTTGATTTTGATTATTGAAAATGTATGAAGAAATTGTATATTCGACCAAAAAAAATCTTAATTCTCACAAATCACTTAACAATCACTTAACAACTGTTAGTAAGATTAAGGTTACTTGCATGTATTCTTAATCCAATTGCTCGACATGCGTTAGACTGTTTTGATGATGTGAAATTCGAAAATACTGTAATAATTGCAAGGCCAATCAATATTAACATCAGATTGATAAGAGAAGCAATAGAAATTATAAAGAAAAGAATAACATCAATCAGTGTGAAGGGGCACTGATTTAAATAAAATTTGGCTTCCTTTAATTAAAAATTTATAACATGTTTTTATAACCTAGTTACTTATTTGTAACCTAGTAACTTGTTTCTAGGTTCTGTTATTTACTGTAAAGGTCTTTTCTATTATTTTTCATGATAAAGATAAACGTTGAGTTCGTTGAAACGTCGATTATTAATAAATATTAATACAGAACTATAATTTAAAACGATTTTATTGAATATAATGAGTTCTGAAAGATTTTTGTAATTTTTTCTATAAATAATAAGACACCATGATGCTCAGTATTTCTAGGTATAATAACTCAACTGCTTAAATTTTACATAATTGTTTAAAAATACATATCAGAACTATTACAAACATTATGTAATATGATATTACCAACGGAATGGAAAAGTACATATGTATGCAATATTACAGTTTTAGTAAATTCAGTAAATTTGCTGTCAGGAATTTTCCATAAATAAGTAAAATTTGTTTAGTTTGATAATATTAAATTTGGGGACCGGGACGTTTTGCCGCCGCCACTTTGCCGCCGGAAATTTTGCCACGGACGTTTTTCCGCCGCGACATTTTGCCGCCGGGACATTTTGCCGCCAGGCAAGTATTAGGCGTAGCTTTCGGTAGAAAACAAAAGAAGAGATAATTCGATGAAAGATTGGTTAGGTTAGGGTAGGTTAGGTTAAAAGGTTGTTTGTAGGTGTTTGTCTTCTACGCCTAATACTTGCCTGGCGGCAAAATGTCCCGGCGGCAAATTGTCCCGGCGGCAAAATGTCCCGGCGGCAAAATGTCCCGGCGGCAAAATGTCCCGGGAGCAAAATGTCGCGGCGGCAAAACGTCCGTGGCAAAATGTCCGGCGGCAAAATATGGCGGACCCTTAAATTTGGTATAATTAACATAACATAACATAACATAAAAGATTTTATAATTAATATGCAAGCTGTAATTTTACATAATTTAAGTAATACTAACAATACGTAATTCTATATTAAGGTATGTGTTTCAATTTGCAGAAAGTAAGAAATTTTTACATACTTATTAGGTCATTTTTTGCTTACGTTATGTGAATATTATGAATTATGTGAAAATTATAGAATTTTGAGGTAGAAATACAGACTGTTTATAGTAAAATAAAATTACAAATTACAAATTATTTTTCTATAATTTGTTTTTTTTATCTTTAGTGTATATTATAACACATATAATTTTTTTGTTTACTTCATAGAGTTTAATTATAAAAAGAGAGAAAGAAAATTGAAGAAAATAAACAAAGAATATAGATAGAGAGTGGAACCCAGCAGCAAATGAAAAAGAGACAAAGACGGAAGAAGAAAGATGGAAAGCCAAAAAAAAAACCAAAGTCGAGCTATTTGCAAACAGATATCAACTAACTCCTGCTTCTACTCTCCAAATTATATATCCTATCTCCTCTTTACCCCCTGATTTCGTAGCGGGCCCCCCAACATATTGTTGAATATATTGACGCAGGCATTCGGGCGCTTCCGTCGCGACGGCGCTCGACTAACATCGGCGGCCTCCGCGGAAATATTGATCTGGGTATATAATATTATCCTTTAAAAACCCTTTTGAAATGGAGATTTCAGAATATAGCAAGTTTGTGTACTGTACGTTGTATGTAGGTATCCCTCTACGCGCTGAGTATTTGGGGTTTATACTCTTAGCTTACGGACATCATATTTTCGCGTTACCGTAACCCTTATTCGAACAGTGGAACGCGGTATAAGATGCGTTAACAAACTATATAGGAATTGGAATGAGAGGGGTTGATGAACGAATGAGAAATCATTAAAAAAAACCTGATGCAGTTACTGCATTGCTTCATAATCTCTAGCACTCCTATATTGATTTTTTTCACCTTTCTATTTTAAAATATATTCATATCTTTGGATTTTTAGTATAAAAATAGAATTATAAACTATAAATATACATTTTTATTAAAATAAAATAGCTTTAGATAGAAGTTCTGTTAAGTTTTATATTAAAATTTGATGGTTCGATATAATGAATGTACATCATCATTAGGAAAAAATCTGTTGTGGCCACTGCAAAACTGACTATTATTGTATTAAATACATTTATGGAATAGAAAAATTTGTATAACAATAACTATTGTAGTCATGGTAATTAAAAACAAAACTCTTTTGATATAAATATGCCAACTATTTATAGAATTTTATCTATATATATGTTTATATATTAGGGTGGTTCTTATTTTGGCAAAGTCGGAAATTTGTTGCTCCCACCCGCCAAATGATGTCAGATGATATTAACCCGTGCCTGTTGAAGGCTCAAAATTTGCATTTAGCTTAAATGGAGAAATCGCCTTTTTAGACATTTTGGGATATAACTTTTATTGTATTTACTTTAAAAATATTTCAAAATAATCACCAAAAAGCTAATGAAATATGCTTTTCAGTAGTTTAAAATTCATGCCATTCCGATGATTATTAACGGAGTGATGTGAATTTGAAAAATATGAATTCTGACTCAGAAATCTTACCTAATTCGTACTAACCTGTAAAAATACAATACCTTTCTGATCGTAACTGTTTTCGTAATTTTTCGATATTCAAAAAAATCCTACGTATTATGGTCGATTTTTTTATTTTGGTTTTACGATATTCTAAATAAACTTTTATATTATGCTTCAGAACTTTTCGGGCGACGGACTAAGTGGCCAGGGTTTTTTTTGTTTTTTGACAGGGACTTAAAAAACCATGCGTGACGTGACAATTTGAAAACATTTTTTGACATAAAAATTTGGAAACGTACTTCAAATATACCGTAATAACATATAAATAATAATTATTAAGTATTAATAAGCTGGTGTCCCCTTTTTAATAAGATTACATTTGAACTAAAAGAAAATATAAACAAATGTTTTAAATATTTTTTTTTTTACTATTAGATATTAAAACACATATATTATTCTTTGTTATTTTTAATTATTTTGAAACTTTAGATACACTGTATATGATATACAGTTTATATGATGTATCAGTAGTGTTATCCAAAAAGATTCGGATATTTGGATCTAAGATTCGGATCTGATATATGGATTTTAAATTGTATATATGATTTTTGAGACAATATGCATATATGATTCTTTAAACACAATGGCCCGTATTACAAGCTCTGTTTTAAAATTTGTTTTAACTAATACTGATTTTAAGAAAACATAACTGTCACAAGAGCTGGACTAAACAAATGAACTAAAACACCCAAAAACAGAACTTATAATATCAGCCATTGCATCTAAAATTCTTTAGACACATTGTATATATATATATATATATATATATATATATATATATATAGTTTTGAGGCAAATTAAATATATGTATGATTCTTTTAGACACATCTTATATAATTGCCGTCGCACACTTATTTCGCATTTCGATGAAATAATACAGCTTGTAAAATATCTTTTCAATATCATTCCACTTAACAAACATTTAAAAATGCATTATTCTTTAAACTCGTGATATTTGAAATAGAAAATAGATCTTTCATAACCTTAACGTACACTTATTTTCAATAATACAGCTTTACAGTTTTAAAAAATATTCGTATATATTTGTATATCTGTTGCCTGTTTGTTTGCTCTAGTCATGGTTTTAGATCAAATGAGGCCGATTTTGCAAATTTGATTAAAATTAGGTAAAAGTTTTGGCTCATTTGATCTCTTGTATCCGGGAACATATATACAAGGTGGCGAAAAAGTCAACACTCGATTTCCTAAGGTAGTAACTTTATTTGTAAATAAAAAAAATTGGTTTTGGGTGTTGATTAAATTTATTTATTTATTTATTCCGCGTTTTTGAGGCGTATAGAGATTCATGGTTTATCTACCAGTATTCTGAATCGGTTTATTTCACAAATTTCAAAGTTGCGATGACATGAGACACCGTGTGCAAAAATTAGAACATCATCAAATTGGGGTGATGACTTTTGCGCCACCTTGTATGTACTAGCTGATTCTTGTATTTGGAATTTATCAAAATCTCGTTTAATATTAAAAATATCAAAAAAAAACATATCAAACAAAATTTTTTACTAAATCTTTGGAATACAAGGGCCCGTATTCTCACCTCATTTATAAATGTGATTTTTGCTAAAAGTACTTTTGACGTTTACTTAAAATTATTTATTAAGCACTTTATAATAGTTTATTTAAATTTTCTAATACCAAATATAATAAGAATGATCAAAAATAGAAAAACTATTTATATTTGATCAAAAAGAGAAGCAAAAACTTATTTTGAAATTAATGATAAAAGCATTTTTTCACGAAACAGTGAGGTGAGAATACGGGCCATTAAGTTTACTTTCGACTTTTTTTATTTAAGAACAATTACCACCAAAAGTAAGCTTATTGCACATCATTAAATTTAAAATTAAACGTATAATTTTAACATGTAAAAATTTTGAAAGTGTATTATGTGATCGCTTGTGTCTAGTTTAATTCCTGCAAAATTTTAAGACATTATATTTATAAGCAAAAAAAAATATTCAGCCTGGCACTGATCCTGCGAACACCCAAAATAATTTCAAAATTATATACATTAATATACATATGCAAAAACTTGAAATTAAAATTATTATTAGGCATTTCGCATTTTTCTCTTCTCTTTTTCTACATAAGCTGCATTATTTCACGGAGATGCAGTGTACGAAGTAATTATATACGATGTGTCTACGAAAATTTTATATATATATATATATATATATATATATATATATATATATATATAATGTGTCTTTTAAAAACTATTGTATACAATATGTTTTTATGAATTATATATGCAATGTTTCTAAAGAATTTTATTTACAATGTATTTTTTTATATACAATGCATTCAGCTATACGCGATGTGTCTAAAAATATTACATACAATGTGTCTAAAAAAAATGTTGTATATAATGCATCTAAAGAAATATATATAAATAAAATATCATATATACAACGTATTTAAAGAATTTTATATGCTTTTAGAATTTTATATGTAATGTGTCTCAAAATCATATATACAATGTGTCTAAAAAATTTAAATACAAAATATCTAAAGTTATACATATAACATACATTTAAAAATGTATTATTTCTTTAAACACATGATATTTTAAACAGAAAATACATCTTTCATAACCTTAAACTTATTTTAATAATACAAGCTGTATTATATTATTATTATTATATTATATTATTATACAAGTTTATATAAATATATTAAAAAAAAACCATGCGAGCCTATGGCTCGTATTGCCACCTCACTTTTTTGTGAAAAAGTGCTTTTATTATTAATTTCAAAATAACTTTCTGCTTTTGCTTTTGATTAAATATAAATAATTTTACTATTTTTGATCATTTTTATTATATTTGATATTATAAAATTTAAATAAACTATTATAAAGTGCTTAATAAATGATTTTAAGTGAATCTCAAAAGCACTTTTGGAAAAAATCACTTTTATAAATGAGTTGGGAATACGGGCCATAGATTTGGATAGACTCGGATATGAAATTCGAATTTGAGATTCTGCTCTGAGATCTGAATATATAAATTTAAGATCCAGATTCAATTTAAAATTATCCGAAACTTTCTTGAAAAGTTGGCAGCACTATATACTAGTAAAATTACATAATTTATGTGGGCATTAGGAAAAGCTTTTGTAAAAATTTGATTAAAATCGGATAAATAACGTAGCCATAATAAATTTTTAAAAACTTTAGAAATTTTTTTTTCGGAAAATTAGCATCACTGGAAAAAAATTACATGACCATCTCGGCATTCAATAAACCTATTCCGAAAATTTCATCAAAATTGGTTGAACCGTCTAGGAGTTGCGATCACAAAATTTTGACTGACTACCGAGCGAGCGAGCGAACAACCTGATGACGCACACACAAAAACCTTTATAAGTTCAGATGCGTTATCTATAAGCTATATGAAAGATTTCAGTACAATTTTTTAAAATTTTTGAAAATGTTACAGACACCGTACCGAGAACTATACCTCGTTTCCTGTCAGTCAAAGTGGTAATAAGTACTCATAACTTTCAAAAATCAGTAAATATAATACTCAAAATTTTCCAAAAAAAAAGCGCTGAAAAAAACAAACCGGGTCACAATGGTGAGAGGAGATTTTGTAGTGGAGTAAAAAATTATACCGTTTGTGCGAAAACTGCCGAGTGAAACCGAACTGAACCGAATTTCTCCCGATCAGAGTTGTATACGGGAACAAACGATATCCGTTGCTAGGTGACGCGCACGGCTGTTGCCATGGTAACCATTGCTGAGCACATTGATTTCACGTATAGACAGAATATATTGCGGCTATATTGCCATTGCTTTCAGCAGGACGAAGACAGGGCAGGACGGCGATTGCGTGCAAGCAAGAGATAGACACAGTCAAATGACGGAGGTGGGAGAATATTTCACACAGTGTATATCAAAATGTTTGTGTTCCTTTTTTTGTTGCTGGTTTTTTGAAATATAAATCAAGCTTTATAATCACAGATTCATTTGTCCTTTGATAATGTTCCTATATGATTATTCAAATGGTATAGGATTTAGAGTATACTTAAATAAAATATGTTGATACATACATACATACATAATTACCTAAAAGGGTGTGGTACAAACTCTTTCCACTATCCTGAAATCAGCTTTCTCCAAACGTACTTATTCAGACAAGCAACTTTAGCTTTATCCACATTCATAATATCTCTCATACGTGCTTTTCTATTCTTACTACGCAAGCCACTCTCGCAACCATACTTTAACTACTCAAAATTATACATATAAATTTTTTTACCAAACGTTAATTAAACATTTGCTCAACATGACCGAATCATCTTACATACATACATACATACATACACAATCACGCCATGTACCCAACAGGGTGTGGCACAAACTCTTTTCATTATCCCGAAATCAGTCGCCTCTAAACATTCCTATCCAAACAAGCAACTTTCGCTTTACCATACATTCATATTTCCTCTCATACATGCTCTTTTATTTGTACTACTTGGAAACTTTTGCTCACGCAAGCCACCCTCTCAATCATATCACTCCAACTACTCATCTGACGTCCAAATCATCTTATCTGACCAATATCAACTTTTGCTATATAAAAAAAAGTCCGCGACATTTTGCCACGGACGTTTTGCCGCCGCGACATTTTGCCGCCGGGACATTTTGCCGCCGGGACATTTTGCCGCCAGGCAAGTATTAAGCGTAGAAGGCAAACACCTACAAACAACCTATTAACCTAACCTAACCTAACCTACCCTAACCTAACCTAACCAGTATTTCATCGAATTATCTCTTCTTTTGTTTTCTACCGAAAGCTACGCCTAATACTTGCCTTGCCGCAAATTGTCCCTGCGGCAAAATGTCCCGGCGGCAAAATGTCGCGGCGACAAAACGTCCGTGGCAAAATGTCTGGCGGCAAAACGGCGGCGGCAAAACGTCCCGGTCCCAAAAAAAAAAATATGTTCAATATATAATTTCTAATGAACAGAAGTTTGGAACACATTTTAAGCAGTAGATTAGTTTATACTAGTGCTGAGAACCGAATCCGAATAAATTTAGATCAAGCTACAGGTTATTAATTAAGAATTAGAAAATTATAGAACACAGTGTGAATGCAGTAAAGTTTAGTTTGGATAGACTGGTAGAACTGTTTCTATTATATTGGCAGAACATAAATGGTTAATACGTCTAAATCATCCAGATAAATCTGCTATCGCTCAACATGCGTTAGAGTATCTTCATGATGTGAAATTCAAAGATACTGTAATTATTGTAAGATCCATCAATATTAACAGCAGATTGATAAAAGAAACAATAGAGATTTATTATTTATTTATTAATCAGTGTCATTAGTGAATGATTTAAATAAAATTTGACTTTCATTAATTAAATATTTCTAAAATTTAGTTACTTATTTAGTGACTTGTTTCTATGTTCTGTAATTTACTGTAAATGTCATTTCTATCAGTTTTCCTGATGAAAACGGACGTTCAGTTCGTCGATACGTCGACTATTTGTTTTTGTCTAGTTCGACATTTTGAATAGTTTTGACTATCGCTCAATTTCGTTTGATTTGAATTAGCGGGACTCTAATTGAATTATACAGGGTAATGTATGACGTCGGGGAAAAATTACATCGGATGATTCCTATGAGTAATCTAAATAAAAAACTTTAAATAAACATATGTCCGAAAATATTTTCTAACGGAACTGTAGCCGTTAGAAGTTTATTACATAACATCAATCGCGTTAGCCTTATTTATTATATCAGGAAATAAAAAAAACAAGACATAAACTTCTGAATAATTGTAAAATTACTGATTGATTTTCTAACATTTTGTTTAAACACTAGTAAACCAATTTACTAGTTTATAAATTTTTTTACATACATAAATAAATATTTAATAAACAATTTACAATAATTAAAAATCGAAAACAATTTTTGTCGGGACCCAGTAAGTCATAACTAGTAAATTGGTTTACTAGTGTTTAAACAAAATGTTAGAAAATCAATCAGTAATTTTACAATTATTCAGAAGTTTATGACTTGTTTTTTCAGATTTAATAAATAAGACTAACGTGATTGATGTTACATGTGATAAACTTCTAACGGCTACAGTTCCGTTAGAAAGCATTTTCGGACAAATGTTTATTTAGATTACTCATAGAAATCATCCGGTGTAGTTTTTCCCCGACGTCATAAATAACCCTGTATACAACATATTCCGGATGAATATATGTTGTATATAACTGCGGGACTGTCCCGATTTTTGATGCATTGTAAAACAAAATTGCCATTTTACATAAAAACCATAGTAAAAAACATATTATTTCAGCATATTAAATTTTCTGTAAAAATAATATAATTTTGTAATTTCAATTAAAATAATTAAATTACCATATTATATATGTTTTTTTTTTTGGAAAAGTAAGTAAACTTACATAAAATTAACATATTTTATATTTATATTATGTAAAAAATTTCATGCTACGTCTGTAAATTTACATAATATACTGATGTAGATCAGTTGTCTCTGGTTTTTATGTAAAATTAACGAATTTTTTTACAGTAATCGTGTCAAAATTACATTACATTACTATATTATTACTATAATTACTAATAATATTACTAATTACTATAATTATATTACTATATTGCCTATGTAGAAGGATGTTACAAGTAAAAAATTATGTTCAATATTATATAGTAGTTAGTTACTACTTGTATATATATATATATATATATATATATATATATATATATATATATATATATATATATATATATACTTTTACTGGTGGTAGCACCAAACATGACTACACAGTCAAGTGTATTTAATCATACAGATCATGCGGTCATATTGAAAATTATACAGTGACAATTGCATTGTTTTTCAGCACTCTCAAATTCTTTAGTATATATACTATTCTCTCAAGGAAACTCTGAATTGTTAAATATATATATAAATAAAAAATATATATATATATATATATATATATATATATATATATATATATATATACTCAACTTATATGTATGTCGAATGCGCAGACAGATTTAATTTAAATTTTATTTATTATAATATAATAATACATACATACACAATCACATCACGTACTCAAAAGAGTGTGGCACAAACTCTTTCCATTATCCCGAAATCAGTTTCCTAAAAAACATCCCTATCCAAACAAGCAACTTTAGCTTCATTCACCATTCATAATTCTTTTCATACATACTCTCCTATTCTTACTACTTGGAAACCTCCGCTCACGCAAAACACTCTCAATCATGCCAATCCAATTACTCATCGGACGTCCACGCAAATGTTTGGTGCTGCCACCAGACCTATACTTGTATAAACTAATTATTGTACAATAATATACATGATTTTACTAGCAACATACTGACGTCCTTCTATATAATCAATATAGTAATGTAATATCAATATTTTAATACGCTTTAAGAAAAAAACTATTTACTTTAACGGCGAAAAATTTAAATAAACAACAAAATATTAGTTCTAACGGAAAAAATTAAAAAAATGTTACTCAACCTACCTAGTAATAAATCTGTATACACTTTTTTTGAAGGCAATCTACTTTACTATCAAAATCAGTAAATATTTATAGGTGTTCCATTAAGAAATATAAAAAATAAAGCACCCTGTACACAAATGCATATAGCGGGCCTTATATGGTCAATCAGGAATGACAATCTGACTGAAAAATGACTGAAATCATTCCTGACTTCAATTATAAAGCCCCAAACTTATATTGACTTTAACCAACTTATCTTGACTTTACACCTTCAATCAGAATGTCAATCTCCGGTCTGAATGTCATTCCAAATGTTTATGGTACGTCAATAGACAATGATATATCAAATAAGTTTTATTTAATGAGTTTCACTCTATAACTTAAAATACAGACCGATTAATATAGTTTCATATAAAAAAATAATTTTCTTAATTTAACAGAAAATAATCAATCGTAAATATTAAATAGTCATAACCTGGTAATAATAGATTGTTTTTATTCTTTGGTTAGTTATTCTAGAAAAAAACCTATTCTATTAATATTGACAGAATAATTTAACATGAATTTATTCTCGAGTTAGTAATTAATCTCTGTTTATCGGGAATAATGTAATAATTCCGATAATTTAATTTTTACTTCATTAAATATCTAATAATCTCGTAATATAGTAAAAAATCTTTCAGAACTCATTATATTGAAATATAAAGGATTTAGGATTAAATTCTGTATAAATTTTAAGTAAAAATAGACGTTTAGATATACTCTACGTATATCATCATCAAGAAAAATTATAAAAAATGATGATGATAAGACGTAGAATATCGAAACGTCGATTTTCAATTAAAATTTACACAGAATTTAATACTAAGATCTTTTATTTTAATTTAATATAATATTTATTTAAATATTTGTAAAACTCTTTTTTTTCTAAATTTTAAATATTCCACAATAATTATTTTCTCTGTTTTTTTTATCTGTATAATATTAAATTTTTATTTATTTATGTTAATAAAAGAAATTAATACTTTGAAAATTAAAGAATTAGAATTAGAATTTTACTTATTAATATAAATAAATAATACGAAAATTGTATATAAATAATAATAAAATAAAAATTCAAACTATAAGTTAAATAAATAATTTATTATTCATACTGTTAAAGTTATTGATTATCTGTTTAAATTAAAAAAAAAATCAATTCACATTTACTGAAAAATTAATGAAATATTTCAATATTAATTTTAAGAAAGCATGTATATTTATATAAATTATAAATATTAAGTTAAAAATTATTTAAAATATTTTAAGTGTTGCACTATAAGTTTAGAAAATATTTTAGTTTTCTTATTATATAAATAAAATATTTATATATTTAATTAAATAACTTAAACCACTTTTCTTTTAAAATTATTTTATATAACGATTTTAATTAAAAAAAATAATAAATGAATAAAATTTATATTGTAAATAAATTTTATTGAAATTAAATATATATCGCAAATATACGTTTAAAAAATATATTTTTGTAATTACACATTGTAAGTTTAAAAATATTTATTTATTTGAATAAAACTTTTATATTTGTCGGTATTTATAATAAACAATTAGAAAAATATGTGGGTTACACATTTTAGAAAATAATCATTTTAATTAAAATTAAAATTTCATTATTTTGATTTATTTAAATATTAAAAAAAAAACATAATTTAGTAGGTATAGGTATTCATTTGAAAAATATATGTATTTTATTTTGACACATTTAAAATTTTGGATAATTTTCAAAATATAAATAAAAATTAATAAATATACATAACATACTTTAATTAATTTTATAAATAATTAAATTGTATCATTAGTATACATAAATATTTTATTAAATATGTATCTAAGACATTTTTTTTTTGTATCACTAAAACGTATATACATTTATACCTTACCAATACCGATATTTTTAAATGTATATTTTTATCATTTTTTAAATCGTTATGTATGTAGTATTTCGTATTTTTTCCGAATATAGTTTATAATTTTATTTCCAGGACCCTAAAAAATTAAAATATATTAAAAATAAAAATAAAACAGAACTAATTAAGTTATATTTCTAACCTACACAAACCTTATTACGTCGAATGTTTGAAAAACAAAAAATGAAAATTAAAAAATAACTGGTTTTTTTTAAAAATATTTATTTTAAAATCAGTTTTATCATTTATAGTTTAGTTTTACAAAAAAATGTTAAAAATTTACCGCAGCTCTTTTATTTATGAAAAAAAAAAAAAAAATAGTAAAAAAGATGATTCATTTGTATGTGAAAACATGAAAGAATATTTTTGATCTCAACTTACATTAGAAAAGCGGTTGTTTCTACTGTATGATGTTGGTATTTTCTGTGAATTGGTTGTTGTCCTGCGTCGCTGGTGGTCCGCGAACGACTGACCATTGTGACGCCTTGAGCTCACACAGCCAGCGGTACAAACTATATAGTTATAACCATGGCAGAGTAATGACTCGGGATGTATAGTATCTGTGTTTTAGAATTCATCGCGAATTTCCGTGCATATTCGGTTTTCAGCGTTGCTTGTATGGGGAGAAGGGATTGATATCATAGACACGAATAATTATAGATTCCAGGGCAAAAACAAAATCTTGTTTGTATTCGAAAAATACAATAGCTAATAGGACAAACAATAGTGGCAATAAATTAAATTAATGTATCTAACTTTGATTGAGTCAAAAGTGTTCCGTGTGCTAGAGTTTTGATTGACACCAAGTAAAATGTTATTGTTTGCATTTCTAATGTATTGTAATTAATTGAAACTAGTCGAATTCGTATTGTCTGAGCATTTTATTTTTCAGTTTGGCTTGGATTTTGAGCAAAATTTTGATTTTGCTGTGGAATTGAGTATAATCAAAATCTTGGTTGTAATCGAAATACAAGGTATTTACGGTTTTCGCTGTATCTTTTTAGAGTCCTTTAGAATCTTTAATAGTTGTCTCATAAGCAAAATAATAATTCTTTTAGTTTTTATATTAAACGAATAATTTGTTTTAAACTCTAGTAATCTATTACATAAGCAGTTACTAAGTGAGGGATCTACAGATTATAGTGGGTTCTAAATCATTCAGAAGCAGCCGATATTAATTCAGAAGTATGAGGTTTCAATATCTGAAAAAACATTAATCGAACAAAAATCTGCAAAGCAATTTCTTTACTTCTGCGGCGCCTCCACCAAAATACCACCATCAAGCACGCTCGATCAATTATTTTCTAAGATTGATCAGTTTACTCAAAAATAAACTTGTCATCTTAAATAATTTTTAATTTAATATTTATAATTTATATTAATATACATACTTTCTTAGAATTAATATTGAAATTTTTTATTAATTTTTCAATAACTGTGACTTAATTATTATTTTTTTAATTTAAACTTGGATAATCAATAACTTTAACAGTATGAATAATAAATTATTTATTTAACTTATAGTTCAAATTTTTATATTATTAGTATTTACATACTTTTTGTATTATTAATTTATATAAAAAAGTAAAAAAATATTTATTTAATTCTAATTCTCGTTTTAAAAGTATTAATTTATTTTATTAATATCAATAAATAAAAATTTAATAGTAGTATTATTTAGATAAAAAAAGAAAGAAAATAATTATTGTCAAATATTTGCACAAAAATAGAAAATTGTTAAATATAATATTATGGTTGATCTGATTTTGAGATTTAAGAAAATAAACTAAAACAAACAACATTACAAAAGTCACCAAAATAAATACTACGTCTAAAATCTTTCGGACGTCTTCAACGGAGAAGGCCTCTTTTTCAAAAAAATTTAATACCGAAAACTCTTACATCATAAAAAAAAAAACAGCTTTAGGTTATAGTTCTGTATTAATATTTATTTATAATCGATGTTTCGACGAATTCAATGTTCGTCTTAATTTTTCCTGATGAAAAACCGTTAACGTGCTCGGTCAATTCTGAATCCACCTTCATACAAGATAGAAAAAGAGGTATATGCAAGGCTCCATGAGATAGAATAGAATTTTGTGAAATAAAATTTTATAAGATCTGAAAAGTATGATTTTTTATGCTTTTCATTTAATTATCTCAATAAATATATAATTTTAAAATGCAATATTTGAAATTTATTATTGTTCCAGGTAAAAGAATAATATAAGATTATTGAAATAAAGAAATTTGATTTAAAAGGTCATTTATTTAAAGTCGAGTCTATCTTTTGCTGTTGTTTCTGGATAATATATATCTACAGTGAGTGTGGGAGTGGTGTGAGGTAATAAAAGTGGGGGTAGAAATATAAAGAGAAAGAGAGAGAGAGAGAGAAAGAATATAAAATAAATGAAAATTTGTCGACTGAAGACAGGTTGCTTTGTAATTAAAAATGAAAAAGAACAAAAAGTTTGACTTTAGTAAAATTTCTGACGTTGTTAATTCTGGGTATACTAAGTAGTAATAAGTATTATTGAATAATAAAATTTAACATACAAAAAATCACTTAATTACAAATATTATAGAATTTTCATGTTATGAAAAAACATTTCACATTAACAAGGTGAATCTTTCAGAACTGGTTATATTAAAATTAAAAAAAATTTAGGATTAAGTTCTACAAACATACATACATACACAATCACGCTATGTACCCAAAAGGGTGTGGCACAAACTCTTTTCATCATCCCGAAATCAGTCGCCTCCAAACATTCCTATCCAAACAAGCAACTTTCGCTTCATCCACATTCATAATTCATCTCATACATGCTCTTTTATTCTTACTACTTGGAAACTTTCGCTCACGCAAAACACTTTCAATCATACCACTCCAACTACTCATCGGACGTCCACGCAATCGTATACCATCAAAATCATTCATTCTGTATATATTTTATTTAAAAATCGACGGCGACGTTTGGATATACTACACGTATATCATCATCAGGAAAATATTTACAAAATAAACGCCATTTGTAAATTTTTCCTGCAATGATGTAAAATTCGCGGAGATACTTTAATAATTTAGTTTTAAATTGATTAGATGCAGCAGTATAGTACTATTGATTTTTTTCATTTTTCCTGATGAAGACGTATACGTTGAGTTCGTCGAAACGTCGATCATTAATAAATGTTAATATAGAACTTAATTTTAATCTAACATGTAAATATTTTGTTAAATTTAACTTATATCTATTAAAACCTGCAGCTTTTCTTTTTTAACTTAATATTTTTGTTTTACAGTAACTGTATATATTTGCAAATGGCAGATGATTAGTTTTAGCAAATTCTCAAAGGACATCTTGTATGTAGTAACTGATGAATTGCATTATTAAATACATTAAAAAAAGCATACTTAAAGAAAAAATATATTATCATTAATAATAATGAAACCATACAGAAAACTCATGCATAATTGATTAAATAACCAAAAAAATTGAAAAGTTTTCCCCTTTGTTTCCAATATCAATTGAAGTAGACAAAATGTAGCTATAGCTCAAACAGATCGCCTGTAAATTAATAATTAGTGTTTTTCATTTAAAAATAAGGAACAAATGAAAACATACATACATCTATGTACCATAAGAATTCGTTGTGCAGAAATTATTATTTGTAAAACATACCTATCTATTCGACTTTTTATTTATCCACATTCATGATGCTTCTCATACATGCTAGTACCACTCGAAAACATTCGCATGGTCGTATACTAGGGGGTCGCCTTCCCGGGTAGAAACTTTTCAAAAAATAAAAATTTGGGCGCTAGCTTGATATATACCTAGCGCCTCCACTTTTGCAATTACGTTTTTTCTAGTTTCTAATGCAGCACAAAATTTTTCATTTTCGCACAAAATTAGCACATAATTAGCACAAAATTATGGCATATTTTTTTTTTAATTTTACTACATAATAAAAATTTGGGCGCTGGCTTGATATATACCTAGCGCCCCCACTTTTGCAATTACTTTTTTCTAGTTTCTAATGCAGCACAAAATTTTTCATTGTGGTACAAAATTAGCACATAATTAGCACAAAATTATGACATATATTTTTTTTAATTTTGGCATAGTGGGGGCGCTAACTATATGGAGCTGGGGAATGCGAGAAGTACGGTATTTAGTAGATAAAATAGCAAAAACACAAACTTAACTCTAGATTTAAACCAGAAACTTAAGAACCAACTGAAATTTAAAAGTTTTTAGGAATTCATTACCATTTTTTTTTTTTTAGAAAAAAAATTCCTTCTCCATTGGTATTCTATAAATTTTACTTACCTTTTTTTTAAAATTATTGTTTTTTCTGTTAAATATTGATAAATAAAAGAAGTATTTTAAAATTTTTGATAGATAATCTGAATCAAATAATGAATGATGAGAATTTAAAAAGTATATAAAAATATCAGAAAATAACAAATAAAACTGTATATAATAGTCATCATATATAGATATTATTAAAATATAAATTATATTATATTCTCTTTGCTAATAGTTAAAATACTTATAGAATGTTTAATTTGATTATTGAACTAATATTTAATAATTATTTGTAGAATTTAAAAATATTTCAAAAAAGCCTACATTCATTTAGTTAATTTAATGTTGTATGTGTATCAAGAAATTATTACAATATTATTTAAAAGTTCATTATTTAAATATTTTATTTTCATGTAACAAAATAAAATTCTCTCATAAATTAAAGATTTTTTATTTCCACTAAAAAAATTAAAATAATGAACATAAGTCAAAAAAATACACAAACACAAAAATTAATCAATATTTATTTATTTTCGTTTATCTAATATACAATACAATTTTCTATTATTTTAAATCACAACATTTAAAGACACTTAAGAAAATATTTAAAATATATAAAAATGAACATATTAATATACGTTATTTGGCACACGGACAAAATATATTTATGGTGAATAAAATTTAAAATTTATAGTTGTACATTTTTATAACAAAAAATTAAGAACACTATTGTTTTAGGCTCCAATAAATAGTAAAATAGTTATCTCGAAACTAGTATTATGGTTTAGCGCCGAGCTAGTAGTTTTACACCAAATTACTTATCAACAGAAAAAAATGCAAATCTGTGATTTTAGTTTAATTAGTTGTTGAATTTATTGTACACTGTAAAAAAGTAATATATATTTAGGTAATTTTTAATTTAACTATTGCACGACAAACGTAATTAATATTAAAATATTTTTGTTTGAAAAAAAATATATAATTTGGATAATTGGATATATTGAATCTCACCATAAAGTACAATTTCATCTGAAAATATTTTATCGAACTTAAATTTTATCTCTATTATTAATTACACATATATAACTATGAACTACATTTGTTACAAATATTTCATAATATTATGTATTATACAAATACGAAATTGGACGATTATTTCTAATATTTGTTATTGCTCTTACGAATTTGGACTTAATTTTTATATTGCTAAATTTAGTTGTTAAGATTTGATTTCTTTTTTAAATAAATATTTGTTATAGTAAAAATAGTCATTCAATGAAGTTATGTCGTAAATTTCAAATTCAATTTACGATAACAAAGTTATGTTCCATCTCTTTTTATTATGAAATAGTTGGACTATGTACGTATTTCTATTTCACGAACAATTAAGAACGTTTTGTATGATGTAACTTCATTCAATGGCTATTTTTACTACATATAAAACATAGTAAAAAATCTTTCAGAACTCATTATATAAAATAAAACAGCTTTATGTATAAGTTCTGTATTAATATTTACTTACGTTTCGATGAACATAACGTCCGTCTTTAGCGGTTTTTCCGATGAAGATGAACGTTAAGTTCGTTGAAACCACGATTTTAAATAAATATTAATACAGAACTTAAACTTAATGCTGTTTTATTTTAATTCAATTTTTAAATAATTAATTATTAAATGTAATTAATATAGTACAATCTTAAAATTAGGTCATTTCAGTAAAATTAAATATATTATAAATCTGACAATTTGTTTTTAAATTAGGTACGTTGTATTTTGGCTATTTGACTAGAATATAATTTTAAAATAATTTCTTGCCCCTTTTAGCAAAAAATAAGCATATGAAGTAGGTAAAAAATCTTTCAGAACTCATTATATAAAATAAAACAGTTTTAGGTTTAAGTTCTGTATTAATATTTATTAATAATCGACGTTTCGACGAACTCAACGTTTGCCTTTACCAGGAAAAACTAATCATCAGTTTCCCTGATAAAGACGGACGTTGAGTTGGTCGAAACGTCGATTGTTAATAAATATTGTTAATAAAAATTAATATTTTATTTTAAGCATATAAAAATTATTTGAATATACAGGATGTCTTTATACTTCGAGCAAAGAATTAAAAGGTATATACATACTATAGAACATATTGATCATAGAACAAAAACAATTTTTTGAAAATTCGCAAAATTAAGGTTGGTTTACTTAAAGTAAACATTTTTAGGACTACTGAAGTAGCATACTATATTTGAGGAGCAGACTTTCAAAATGCGTTTTGTCCAAATTCCATAATTTTCAGAAAGAGGCAAAACGTTTTTGACTAAATCTGAAAGTACATTTCGTGCCCATTGGACAAAACGCGTTTTGAATGTCCAAGTAACTTTCAATATTTATTTCAGACGGGACAATATGCGTTTTAAATGTCGAATTTGTCTTAAAAGATGCGTGTTTGCGCATAGAACGTAATACCATCACTAACTAAAAATTTTACATTTTGGACAAAATGCATTTTGAAAGTCTGCTCCTCATTTAAAGCTACGTAATCAAAATTAATTATCAATATTATATCACCTATTGCTCAAATGTTCTACATACGAATGTCGTACCAATAATGAATTTTGTCTTGCTTCTCCATAAAGTAACAGCATATCCACTAACTCATTATCACTGTATGCATTCATTTTCATAAACACTGCACAACACTGTACACTCAAAACTAACAATGAAATAAGACTAGCAATAATCGAACTAAGTAAATTAAATTAAATTATTAATAAGTAATTACACAACATCAGACAATTATTAGGCGTTGCGTAAACAATTACTTGTAGTGTAGTAGAGTTAAATTAGCTATTAACCAGTGGTAAAAAAATGTTCACTTTAAGTACGATGCAAATTTTTTTGCGAATTTTCAAAAAATTCTTTTTGTTCCATGATCAGTATATCCTGTAGTATATAACTTTTAATTCTTTGCTCGAAGTATGAAGGCACCCTGTATATTAAAAACTATTTTAACAGTATATTCAGTTTCACTCTATACTAATGTCCTTCAAAAGTCTTATTTTCATAATCTAACTGTAAAATTAATTTTATAGTTTGTTTTAAATACATTATGTAGATTTTAAAATTAATAAACAAAATTTTTATTTTAATTTAAAGAAAATAATTTGATAAGTAATATTTAATCAAGTTATCATAAAAAATTTAATGTTAAAATTTGTTTAAATATTTCATTTCTGGAAAACAATTCTGCGATTATTGTTGATTATAAATGTAAATAAATATTTTTTGAAAATCTACAGAAATTTCCAATTATTTTAAATTATTGTATTAATGAGAATACACTTTTGATAATACGAATCTTCCAGTTCAAAATCCAAAAATTCATTTATAAATGTTTTATCAAAAATGTTTCATAAAAAAAATATCTTTTGTAGCAGTATATCATTACATTAGTAAAGCAATTTTGTGGATTGTAAAAAGTTATGAGAAACTAGGAAACGTCATGAAACTAGTTAGCTCATGAGTGGTTTTCTCATTACTTTTTACAGTCCACAAAGTAGCCCTACAAAATAAGAAAATATTATTAATTCTTACTCAACGCAATACTTTATTGCAATATAAAAAAAATGACTAGATTGCAGTTGCACTGTCACAGATATTAAAAAATGAATCACAATTCAAATACTATTTCGAAAGTATCTGAATTTATAGCATATGTAATCAGTAATTCATATACATATCGACTAAATATCTATTAGAAAATTTCTACTGAAAGCAAATATATTGTACCATTTAAGTTTCTAGTAGCTATATTTGTTTTTCAATTGTCTCACGTACTGTTGTTATTCGTTGTCGAACTATTATTTTCGGCTGCTGCTGCGGCTTGTAAAGATTGTTGCTGTTGCAGGAATTTGGCGGCAGCAGGAAAACCTTGAAGATCAAAGCCAGGTGGTGCTACTATTCCACCAGCGGTTGCAGTTCCTGCAAAATATCAAATTCAAAAAAATTAAGGCATCTTTTTGAAAGATAATAGCTTATTCAGACAATCCTACTTATCACAAATTTGTTAGAAAGACATTACAAATCTTATTTTTTTGTTGCAATAAAACCAACAACAACTGATAGTATTAAAATCGTACATTTGCATTGTTTTTCATAAGTTAGTAAGTAGTTTGGTTCAAAACTATAACTCTACGCCTAAAACTTAATACCAATTTCGTAATAAATAAGGTAGTTTGAATAAGATTCAACTATAGGAATTTCTTAATCAGAGCTTAATGAAAAAAGATGGTTATATTAAATCGGTCCTTGTTTAGATTTATTGTTTTTATTCTAGTGTTTTTTTTAAATTTTTTTAAAAATTCAGAAAATGTAATATATTTATAAATGTGTAACATAAATAACATTTTCTGATCTAACCAAGATCCAAGTGCAACTTTATCTAGTCAAAGGAAGGATCCATTTTAAATAATTGTTAAATTTACTCAGAAGAAAATTTGTCATTGCATAAACAAGGCATATTGCTACAAATAGAAGCGACTAGATTTTTATTTTCATATTGTAATATGTTATGCTTTCCAGGCCTTGTACTGAAAATTTGTCTTTTACGTACTAGAATCGAAAAGATTAATATTTTGTTGCAGTCTTAATTATACCATAAAATTAATGTTATGAGACGATTAAAAGAGAAATTAATTTTACAGTGTCCTAGCTGTATAGAACACCATATCAGTTAAAACACATAAATTACACAATTGTCATCGTACCTTGCATATAAGCGATGAGTCTTCTTAATTCTTCGAGTGCATTGGCTTGCATTAGAATATAGTTTTTGGCGAGTAGTAAGGTGGCGATTTTGGATAGCTTTCGCACGGACGGTGAATGCGCATACGGTATAACAGCTCTTAGTTCGTCTAATGCATCATTTAAATCGTGCATTCGGCGTCGTTCTCTCGCGTTTATATTCAAACGAACATTTTTACCTTGCCGGCCTTTTTTCGTGCCGGGCAGGGCATTTTGATTATTTGATAATGATCTTGATTGCGATCTGCAAATTCAAAGAGAATTAATTTATTTGAAAATAATAAAATCACAGCAATTGTAACAATAAAAATAAAAAAAATTTTAGAAAACTTTTTTTAAGGTGGAATTTTTATATACGCCGAAAGAAGGTGATTTAAAGAAAATTATTTTATTTTATTAACTTTTTGCAACAATAAGATAATATTTTAATTTATTGGAACTCACATTAAATTAAAAAAAACTTTAGCTTCTGTATAATTGTTCATTAAAAATTATACAGAACATAATCCTAAAGCTTTTTTATTCTAAAATATTTTGTAAACATTTAAAAATATTTTCGAATAACTCTAAGATTTAAAATCAAATATGTACGTACATACATACATACATACATACACAATCACGCCATGTACCCAAAAGAGTGTGCCAATAACTCTTTCCACTATCCCGAAATCAGTTTCTTCCAAACATCCCTACTCGCGTTTATAATTTCTCTCATGCATGCTCTTCTTACTACTTGCAAACTTTTGCTCACGCAAAACACTCTCAATCATACCACTCCAACTACTAATCGGATGTCCACGCAAACGTATAGCTTTAAAAACATTCATATAAATTTTTCTAACCAAACGTTTATTAGATATTTGCTCAAAATATCCGAACCATCTTAACTGATTAACACCAACTTTTGCAACAACGTTGTTTTCAATTTCACACTCATCATACACTAATCTATTTCGTACCCGATTTCTCCTAGTTATACCACATACCCTACGAAAAATCTCATTTCCACAGCAGTCATTTCTCCTCGTATGCTTTTGCAGCCAAACCCAACATTCACTACCATACAATCAACGTAGGTACCAAAACAGCATTGTATATACTCAAATGGGGTGGCTTCTTTGGAGACATTTACATTCCTAACAAAAGTACCCAAAACCTTACAACCAGCATTAACTGTTCTTTCACTTTTACGATCAATAAAATAAAAAAAATATCAAACCTATTATCGGCAACATTTCCACCACTATCTGGCCGGTTTTCATCGCTGGTACCTTCATGAGTAGCAGCCGACATGGATGGCTGACATCCTCCAGGAAAATAGAATCCGCCAAGTCCAACAGCACCTAGTGGAGTTCTTCGGCCGGGTACTTGACCTTCTTCGCTTGAATGCGGTGCAAACGATGAAAAACCTGGTGGCGGTTCCATGCCTACGCTACTCGTTGATGGTGTACCCTAGAATAGTCACAGAGTATTTAGATCTTGCTTGAGCATTCACAATGAACAAAAATTAACATAGTAAAATATTTTTCAGAACTCATTGGCTGATATCACAAGCTCGATTTTTGTGTGTTTTAGTTCATTTGAGTCTTATAGATGCAAAACTCACTATTTGGTAAATTTTATGTTCTAAGATATTTGCAAAAAACTGTTATAGCTGAATGTATTTGTATTTTGATGATAAAATCTTGTTACTAGATGGCATTACTTATTTAATAAGTGCCATCTAGTAACAAGATTTTTATCATCAAAATACAATTACACCCAGCTATAACAGTTTTTTTTTGCAAATATCTTTGAAAATAAAATTTACCAAATAGTGAGTTTTGCATCTATACGACTCATTTGTTTAGTCCAACTCTTATGATAGTTACATTGTCTTAAAACCGATATTAGTTAAAACCAAATTTTAAAATCAAGTTATTATATTTAAAATAAAAACTGTTTTAGGGTAAAATTCTCTATAATTATTTAATAAAAACGTCTTCATTAGGTCAAAATTTATCAATGACCTTCAAGTAAATAACAGTACGTAGCAATAAGTTACTAGGTAACTTGTTGTTTTTATAAAATAATTAAACAGATTTTATTTTTTATGAACCAAATTCTTTATTGGATTTTAAGTAAATTCGAAAATCAAGTCCTGCTTGATTTAAAACTAAGCTACGCCAAAAAGTAACTAACTTTGTTGAAAAAAGCATGGCTAAACTTTAATTTACAGTTATCAAATGTATTTACTTGAAATTTTCCTTACTGTTACTTTTGCATATTTTGTGAATATAAATCCCAAATTTTAGTGCAATAATGATATTTACAATAATATAGTAAAAAATCTTTCAAAATTCATTATATAAAATAAAACGGTTTTAGGTTTAAGTTCTGCATTAATATTTATTAATAATCAACGTTTCGACGAATTCAACGTCCGTCTTCATCAGGAACACTGATACAAATGACATTACAGTAAATAACAGAGCATAGAAACAAGTTACTAAGTAACAAATAAGTAACTAGATCATAAAATTTTTTATAAATTTTTAATTGATGGAAGCCAAATTTCACTGATTCAATGGCACTGATTTAAATAAAATTTGACTTCCATTAATTAAAAAAAATATGATCTAGTTACTTATTTATTATCTAGTAGTAACTTGTTTCTATGTTCTGTTATTTACTGTAATGTCATTTGTATTTTTTTTCCTGATGACGACGGACGTTGCGTTCGTCGAAACGTCGATTTTTAATAAATATTAATACAGAACTTAAACTTAAAGCCGATTTATTTGATATTCACAACGTTAAAACTTCTTTTGAAAACTCGTTTTTAACGTAGACATAGGTTATACGTAATACGAATTGGTTGTAGGTGACATATATGGTGGAGTCGCTGCAGGATAGGTTAGGTAAAGAGGTTAATTTGATTATATTTAGAAAAATTTAAGCTACGTGAAAAAATTTTAGTTGTTTTTAACGTAAAACATTAAAAATAACAGTATCTGCTAGTAGTTATGTAAATATGGACAAAATATGGTGGCAGTTTTTCAATACTCAACATGTTAAAAACTAATTTTCAAAATAAGTTTTAGTATTTTAAATATCATTTCCGCACTAAAATTTTGTGATTTATATTCATAAAATGTGCTAAAGTAACAGTGTGTAAAGTTTGAAGTAAATACATTTGATAATAATTGTAAAGTAAAGTTTTATCTTAGCTTAATTTACATTAAAAAAAAAGTCTTAATACATTTTAAGAAAAATATAATTAAAAAATTAAATCATTCATTTTTGTGTTTATTTCGCAAAAAGGCTTGTGAAGTAATTTCTTTTTGGTAAAGAATTGGAATTTTAAATTATAAAGTAAATTTTACTAAGGCCAAATATTTCCAAATATTGAAATAAAGTTATCCTTGAAATAGTTTTAAAATTAACCAATGAAATGTTATTTATTCGGAATATACATTTTCTACCAATCACAAATGATTTTTATTTACATAAATCGATCGAATTAATACTAATTGTAAGTACAAATATTAATAATTAATTAAAATTCTGAGTCTGGTTTTTGGGTGTCTTACTTAATTTTTTTTAATGATAGTTCAATGGCAGTTACATTGTCTTAATACCGGTATTAGTTAATACTAAGGCTTATAAAAAATCTCGATATATCGTTATATCAATAATATCGGATATATTGACATTGTAAAAAATCTTTTAGAACTTATTATATTAAAATAAAACGGTTTTAGGTTTAAGTTCTGTATTAATATTTATTAATAATCGCTATTTTGACGAACTCAACGTCCGTCTTCGTCAGGAAAACTGATACAAATAACATTTACAGTAAATAAAATTGAACATAGAAACAAGTTACAATATATTGTTATTAATAATAATTGCGTATTGTTCTTTTTCTATAATAACTTATTTTGTTTTTAGTTACATTTATTTTTCTCAAGAAAATTTTATATGACCTTTACTGACGTATTTGAAAAAAATTACCATATTAAATTTTATTTTTTACAATATACCTACATTTTTTATTTAATAATATTCGAGAAAAATTTAAATATTATAAATTGATAATTATTTTTAGTCTATGCTTAATTTTAAAATCTTTTTATTTAAAATAATTTAATAAATAATATTGCACATTTGATTATATGTTTTATTATTGTATTGTAACATTCTCAATAAAATACATTTTTTTTACTTGTAAGTAAAAAGATGAAAATCGCACAGCATTAAAGATTACTATGAAAATTAATAATATTTACAAAATATACAAATAGAATTAAGAAACAATTCCTTACCAAATCGAAAGTCTCGAAAAATCACTTAAACTTCAATAGCTAAACATCTGCATAGCGCACAAACTTTTGTTTTTACTAAATTACAAATAAATCCTGACAATTGAATTGGTGACAATGAAAGTGTCAATAACATATAACACTTACAGCAATAGAATGCCATCCCCAGACATGGTTAGCACTATTACCAGCGGGGCCAGGGACGCGATTCCATAATGAATCTTGACGTGACCGCGAGATGGCTATATCGGTAGTTTCTTCGCTCTCCGATGATGTATCACAATCAAATGTTTTCATTTTTCTTTTACTATTTATTGTTATTTATTTAATTCTTATCGCATAAATAGTAAATATTTTTTTTTAAAATTTATTATATATGTAGTATTATTTGTTGGAACACATACATTATATGAAATTGAAAAACTGTGATCATTTTTATTCCATAAACAATTATTTATAAATAAAATTAAAAATTATATAGTACTGCAGCACCAAATAATACTTTATTTTTAGTATATATTTATTACTAATTTAATATTATTTAGGTTATATATATCACAAATTATTTTTATTGTATAAAAATATTATTCTGTCACACTATTTATAATATATTTTTCATGTTTAATATTTGAATGAAAATTAGACAATTTATTGACAGTTTTTCACAAATATAAACACAATTTTTATTTAACTTCATACACTGTTTTGACACTAGAATTATTATTTTTTAATAAACACCAAATACAAATAAATTGATTTAGAATAATCTTAAATGTAAACGAAAACCGTACAAATATTACGATTACTGTTGTAAAATCTCGGCAGAAAAATTGACAGATGTACCCCTCTAGAACAGCTAAATAGGGGTTACTTTGTATTCAGTGGCGTAACACATTTCGTTTTTTTATTTTTAAAGAAGGAAACACTACAAATTTTGAAATAAAACTGTTCCAATTTATTTTATTGTAAATATTTTTAACATTTAATTTATAATGATCAATAATATTTTGTTCCTGTTTTTGTAAATATTACAAAAATTAGAGTTAGGCTTGGTTTTGATGGTTTTATGTTTATTTTTATATAAAAAAATTAATATTATATATTTTTTTCCTGACGACTACTTTATAACTCTTACAAATGTTTTACTATTTTTGTTGATTTTTTTCGCGCATGTAATTTTTGAAATAGAACAAATTAATATACTAGTCTTATTTTCACTAAAAAAATCAAATTTTATTGACACCATTTACAATTCTTTCTTTTTGTAGATAATTGTTATTTTTGAGTTGTTTATACTAAAGTTTTGAATATAACTTGCTTGATTTTTCTATATAAAAACTAACACTAAAAATTTAAATCAAATAATGTAATTAAAACTCATTCAGACTACTATACTTATTACAAAATTAGTATTATATTTTAGTGTAGAGCAGATGGTTCTCAATCAAAACTAATTACTAACTTATCAATAAAACAAGGCAAAATGCGCGATTTTATTTCGATCAGTTTTTGGATATATTGCAGCAAAAAATTGAGATTATTGTCTTTTAATAAATTTTTAATGTGTTTATAAAGATGTAAATATTGCGTTTAGAACTAATAGCATTATAACTGAAAGATAAAACTAATTTCGTTATAAGTAGAGAAGTTTGTATGAGACTTTATGGATGTGTAAAACACACATGTTCCCAAATAAAAGGATCTTAAAAACATAAGTGGAAAAAATACTAAATTACACATTATTGTAATTATAAATAAAAATAAAAATTGTAGTTATGCTACTTATGTAATAATTTATAAATACCAAAAAAAAATTGTCAATAAATCAATATCTAAGTTTATATAAGTTTTTATTTACGTTCGTATAAAATATTTTTAAAATAAATTTTTTACTATAGAATATTGTATCAATTTTTTTTTAATTGTCTCATTGGTTTGATAAATTTGCTATTAAATTAATAGCATTAAGGCTGAGATTCTACTTATATTTTACAAGATTTGTAGTGTTACGAGATATTTTATCTTTTTCTAGAATATAGAATTCTTCCTTTAATAGAAAAGACGGAATATTTCGTAATGCTACGAGTTTTATGAGTTGCAAACAGAATTTTTGTTTATTTTACAGAAAAATGTTTAAGTGAGTTGCCTTTTTCACTGGACAATATTTATTAAAAAATGCACATAATGCGAAATATGAAAGTGACTACGCCACTGGTTAAATAGAATTTTCTAACCCCTATTTTACGCCGCTAACCAATCACTGCTTTTCAGAAATGGTTGCAGGAACAATAGCGAACGCAGTAACCATAGCAACAGCTTAGTTTTCTATGATTATCTGTACAGTGGTGACACCACTACGTCAAAACTGTACTAAAAATATTGTTATGTATATTTTATTGCACTTTCTAACATAAAAATACAGTATAATAAATCAATTTTTTTTTTAAATTGATCGAAAAATTACAACCTACTATCACTACAATTTAAATATTGTATTTATTCTTTTTTTAATATGGTCACTGCTACGTGTTACTAATAAAAATTGACATAATTAAAAAAATCTTTCAGAACTCATTATATTAAAATAAAAAAGCTTTGAGATTAAATTCTGTACATATTTTATTTAAAAATCGATGTGGACTGTGGACTATATATTGAACGTATATTATCATCAGGAAAAAGTATAAATAGCATATATAATAAACAAATAACACATAGAAATAATAATATTTATTCAGTAGAAACTAGAAATTAATAGTGTTTCTAAATAATTATTAAAATTTTAACACTTAAAAAATATTAACAATAAATTTGCACAACTATTTCGTAATTAAAAAAAAAAGTTTTTAAATACTTATTTTACTTAATGTTTGTAGATTTATTTATTTTGTAAGTAATTATGATACAATATGTACGATTTTTCAATTTTTCTTAATAAATTAGTAAAACATAATTATTAATCGGACATAGTTACTTGTAATTATCTCGGTTATGATTTAAAAAATATGTTTAACTAATAAAATTAACTTTAAAAAAAATAAAAAAATAGCTGTCAGAAGTGGGATTCGAACCCACGCCCTCAGAGAGGACCAGAACGCTCGACCCGTGTACACGGGTAAGGATAACCTTGAGTCTGGCGCCTTAGACCGCTCGGCCATCCTGACAGAATAACAACTATTGCTTTTATGTGTCATAATAATAAATGGTCTGTTTATAATTTTATCAAAACTAGGGTTACCACCTCTTCGGTTTTCACCCGGAGTCACCGGTTTTTCAACTAAATCTCCGGTTTTCGGGTTATTTGTAGTAATCTCCAGATTAAACTGAATTTAGATGTAGTCATATAGTTTTAAGTTAAAAAAATAAGTTATAAATTTATATATAATGTTTTTATATTTAAAAATAGTAGTTTCAATGTAATTAATTTTCTTAAGCCCTCCCCTCCCCCTTCCACTGGTCATAAAAAAATATAATTTGAAATTTCTTTAAAATTGAAACTATAGGAAATTAGATACATAGAGCATTAATTAATTAAAAAAAGTATTTAATTTATTTTAAGGAATTGAATTAATAAAAATATGTCAGAAATTTATACGGTTCAAATCTTCAATAACTACATAAGATAAATTTATTATTTTTTAAAATTATATTATAATATATGTATTATTATATTTTATTACTATAAAGATTTTTTAAAAAATATTATAAAAAAATACCTCTGGCTGACTTTTTTTTGGAAATCTTGTATCAGACTAATTTTTGTTCACTATAAAATGGGATCATATTTTGGTTATTAATCTTTAAATAAATCAAGCAATTTACAATACTTGTATGATTTTAATTGGTAGCATACATTACGAATAATTTATTTTTATTGTATTTATGTAAACAGCAACTGATTAATATTCCTAAAGTTTTTGAATTAATATCCTTATCCATAAATATTTTTGTTAAATTTAACGGTTCGTTAAAATGAAAATTCTTGGATTCCTTAAGATTATTTTGTGTACCACAAACTCGGTTTTAAAATCGATTTTAACTAAATAACTAATATCAGTTTTAAAACAACCTAAAACAGTCGTAAGAGCAGAAATAAACCAATGAATTAAAACACCCAAAAACAGAGCTTGTGGTACGAGTCAAACTATTTAAAAAGATTTTCGCATAACTCTAAATTCTTCTATTGAATGCTCTGTGGACACACTTTACCGAAAATAAGTCTTTTTGCTAGGTACTAAAACAGATATTCCCTGTTGCTGTTTAAAATTGTTACGTTTATTTTATAAACAAATAAATAATATTTCTTATTTGCTTGCTTCTTAATTTGTTGTTGACAATAATTTTTAGATTATCATAGATTGTTTATGACTTATAAAATTTGTTTAATTTTATTTATTAAATAAAAAACAACTACATATTAAGTTAAAACATTTAACATTACCTTTAATATACTTACTACAATGATACTTTAAGCCAAAAAAAAATATGAGCATTTTTATTTAACAAATTGTCCAGTAATGTTAAAGATATTCACATAAATAAATTTAAAATTATTCTAAAAGAATTTTTGATTACTCATGCATTCTACAGTGTCAATGAATTTACAAATTGTATTATTAATATTTATATTTCTGTATAGCTGTGAATGTAAGATGTTTACATATGTAATATGCCTTTGTTGTTTTTTGACTTAAGTTTATGTACTTTTTTTTTGTATTTACGACATAATAAATAAAAAAATAAATAATACTAAAAACAAATTTCTAGATAGGTGTAAATTCTAGTGTAGTTAACGTAATTCTGGTAAAATATGAAAATTCAAGTTTAAACATTTGGAAGTGTGACAGCAGGAAAGGAATACAGCAGTAAATATAAGAGGTATGTAGCTAACAACTGCTGATGACGATATACGAATGGCTAAGGGTTTTAGGCCGAGTGCAGGATGGTGTAGGAGGGGTGTGTGGAAGGAAAGGGTGGCAGTACCTGCTCGCTTGCGACCAAACAGCTACTGTCGGATGCTGCGCCGTTGCCCTTAGCAACGCCGGGGATCAATACAGCAATGATGAGACCAGTTCATGCACACACTACCGAAAAACCATTATATACTCGATACGTAAAGGTGATTTTTCGCCATAATATATATATATATATATAGATTTCTGGTACAGAATGTTTAGGAAAAAGATACTGCTCTATCGATACAGATACATTCGCAACAGTTCGAAAAAAAATGTAAACATTCCTACGTGTAACTATGTTTATTATTTACTTGTAATATAATTTATTTGCCCAATCGTGTACACCAAAATATAAAATTGAACAAAACAAAATATCAGATCTTTTGTAAATTTTTCTGTACTGTTCTTCTGATAATGCCATAGCAGCCTAAATTGTACAATAAAGCGATTTTCTTTAATTTGTAAAACAACCGAGTTTTTGATTAATTTAATTTTTCTTATTATAGTATATTTATCACCAATTTTTTTTTCGTAAGTTCAGAATCAGGACTTTTACTCGCAGATATGTAAAAATTCATTTTGTAAATAAATATTTACTAAGAGAATCTTTTGTAAAAATTTGATTAATCTCAGATAATAATGTAGCCAAATTATTTTTTTTTATATTTTAGTATATTTTTTCGCAGAAACTTGGCAACACTGTAAAGACCTACTGAACCATCTTGGGCACTAAACAAACCTATCCTGAAAATTTTATCAAAATTATACAAAACTGTATAGAAGTTGCAATCACAAAAATTTGACTGACAATCAAATGAGCTGACAGATTATGTACTTCCAAATTAAGTTCAGATTCGTTATCTATAGACTACATATATAAAAAATTTAATATATATTTTTCAAAACAAAAAAAAATGAAAATATTACAGACACCATACCGAGAACTATACCCCTTTTAACAAAGTAAAATATTTTTCAGAACTCATTGTATTACATAAAATTAAATTAAATTAAATTTACTTAATTTAGTAAATTTTAACCTGATGAAGACGAGCGTTCAGTTTCGTCGAAACGTCGATTTTATAAAAAAATTAAACAGAATTTTATCCGAAAAGAGTTTTATTTTATAAGTCTTTTTCTTTCAGTCAAAGTAAAAAATTAGTCACACATTATTGGAATCTGGAATGCAACGTATAATTTAGATATGAAAATCAAATTAAAATATTTAATTTAAAATACAAAAGTTGATATTTCCGGTAAAATCGAAAATAATAATTCTTATAAAATTTGTATTATTTTGTGACCTGTTATATCTAGTTTACTCCTGCAATATTTTATTACAATATATTTATATAAAAAACGTTTTTTAAAATGTAGGGTTGTGCGATTATGGAAATCTGTGATCGATCATTGATCATTTTATTTTTGATCGTTCATTGACTGATCAATCTTAATCGATTTTGATCAAACAGAATTGATCTTAAGGATCAAACAAAATCGATCTTGACACGAACGGATCGATCCAGATAGATTAATAGAAGGGGCAAAGAGAAATTTTGACAAACGCAGAGCTCAGAATTTTGGCAAACACTTTGGCCAGTTTTTGCTAGTGCTAAAGTTATGCAAAAATGGGAATCAGCAAACATAAGAATCAGTTATTATCAGGGCCGGATTATGGCCTAGACAAAAAAGACAAATGTCTAGGGCCCGCATACAAAGGGCCCGGCCTGCAGTCGGTCAAATTTCATTTTTATGTATTTTTACGCAATAAAGTCCTATTTTTTTTTTTGTTAATTGGTGAAAGTTTCATTTTAATTATCCTCAGCCCCGTGGGGGCCCGGAAAAAAAAATGTCTAGGGCCCCACAAAAGGTTAATCCGGCCCTGGTTATTATAAATAATTATTATATTTTCTAGTTAATATAATTAGTTAAGATGGTTCGGACATCATAAGCGAATCCCTAAAGGAACATTTGGTTAAACAAATTTATATAAATGATTTTGAAGCTATATATTTGCGTGGACGTCCGATTAGTAGCTGAAGTGGTATGATTGAGTGAGTGGCTTGTGTGAGCGAAAGTTTCCAAGTAATAAGAGTAGTAAAGCAAGTCCGAGAGGAATTATGAATGTGGATGAAACTAAATACTAAAGTTGTTTGTCTGGATAGGGATGTTTAGAGCAGCTATTCTCAACCGCTGGTCCGGCGGACCACCAGTGGTCCGCGGAGAAATTTTACTAGTCCGCGGACAATTTTTTCTATCCGCAAAAAAAATTTACTTATCAAAAAAATAATAATAATAATAATCGTAAGAGTGATATTTTTTGTTGTGTTCCTATGTCCATGAGTTTTGTGATTTTTTTTATAATTTTCTGTGATTTTTGTTAAAGCTTTATATACTCAATTTTTATATGTATATACAATTACATATCTTTACATTTAAATATTATTGTAAGTAAATGATAATAAAAATGTTACAATTAACTTATGTAGTAGTTCTTTAATATCTAGTAAAATTTTGTTGTTAAAAAAATATCACTGGTCCGCCAATTTTTTTTACAAATTTTACTGGTCCGCGGGCCAAAAAAGGTTGAGAAACGCTGGTTTAGAGGAAACTGATTTCGGGATAGTAGAAAGAGTTTATGCCCACATTCCTTTGGATATATGGCGTGATTGTGTATGTATGTTTTTAAACAAATCAATAATTGATCTTTTTACAATGAATCGTATCAAAATATTCAAATGTATTGACTATTTCGTCGTGCTAATTTTATTGTGAGAGCATTTCAATTTTTTGTTTCTATTTTTCGTTCAATATCCTAATTTTATATTTCTCTTTTGTAAATTAACAGATTTATAGAAACTGTACAGAATTCAAGCATTAATATACTAGCATTTTGCTATTTCTGTTATTTATAGCTTGTAATATTGATTTTTGTAGATTGCTTATTGGTAACGAAAATTTCTAATTGAATTATTAATAAAATGAAATGTTATTTAATCTAATATTTGTTCAAATTACAGAAATAAATCTTTAAATATGTTAAGTAAATAAAATATTTTTAACTATAATTTAAAAAGTTTTTTTTTCGGTCAATGATAAAAAAAAGATATATGTAATTTTAAATAAATACACCGCGTGGCTAGGCTTTAAGAATATATTTTAACCGAAACATAAATTATAAATTGTGTAAAAGAAAAAGACAAAGAAAATATGATAGACTAGAAGTAAAATACAGAGTGAAATAGAGGTGCAAAATAAATTACGTGAAAGAAAAGGATAGGGGAATAAAATTTAGTAAAGTTGGAGTAGTGAGCGACAAAGATGAGAAGCACACCAGCATCCCTAGACGGTTGCTATGGAGACGGCCCAGGCACTATGACGTCAGCCGATCGTGTGCTCCTCTCAAAATGCTGAATGATTTTAGAGCACATTACCGAATAGGCAATATATATATATATATATATATATATATATATATATATATTTCAAAAATTTGGTAAATATTAGAATTTGAAATAATGTTTACGGATATTGGAAGATTCTGCACTCGAATAAGTGTAATTTATATTTATGTTATTTTACAGAACCATTAACAGTAAAATAACAGCATTCTGTAACTTTTACTGCAATAATTAACGTAATATTACATTTTTTATGTAAAAATACATTTATAGAATATGTAAATTTATATCAATTTTTACAGTGTAGGATTTATGTCTGCAAGGTAATAAATAATTTAACAATCCTATTAAACTCAAAAAGAACAATAAAAGTTAAAAATAATGTTAAAAATATTAGAAAACCCAAGAATCATTGTTCAAGGGATCTCTGAATAGTTAAGAATTGCTTTTTAATAGTGTAGAAAGAATGGGCCGTATTTTCACCTCATTTTTTTTTGTAAAAAAAAAGTGCTTTTTCATATACAATGTGGTTCATTTAAAAAGTTTTAACCCAAAATTAAAAAAGGTAAAAAATATTAAGAATAAGAAATCAAGTGATATACTTTTTTTTAATTAAACGAGAAACTAATTAATGAATGAACAATATTCACTTCCGGGTTAGGGTGATTGTAATCATTCGATTTAAATCATGATTTGTAGCACAATTTTAATCATTTAACTTTTTAAATATTAATCAATGATTTAAATCAATTTTAGGTACGGTTTACGGTTTTCTCTGTATCCTTTTAGGAGGCGATAGTACACCTCAAAAGGAATTGATAAACCTTATAACGCCTTAGTAAAAGTCGTCTCATAAGCGAGATAATAATTCTTTTAGTTTTTACATTAAACGATTAATTTGAATGAATGAATTGTTGAGAAATAGATATTTGCTTTACAAATCTACCACAGTAGGATCACAGTAGGATCACATTTGTATGTATATAAATGTTTGTTTTAATATTTAGTTTGTGCTAGAAATATCTAAATATTTTAATTAAACAATTATCAAAAACCAAATTTAATTGAGAAAAATAATTAATTACCTAAAATTGATTTAAATCATTGATTAATATTTAAAAAGTTAAATGATTAAAATTGTGCTACAAATTATGATTTAAATCGAATGATTACAATCACCCTAACCCGGAAGTGAATATTGTTCATTCATTAATTAGTTTCTCGTTTAATTAAAAAAAAGTAAGTATATCACTTGATTTCTTATACTTAATATTTTTTCCTTTTTTTAATTTTGTGTTAAAACTTTTTAAATGAACCACATTGTATTGATAAACACACTATTCTGATAAAACAGTTATTGGAGATTCTTGGAGTTCCTAAGGGTTTGATAGTTGTGTCCATGGGGATTTGCTAAACTGTTGAAATCAATATTTGAAGTTGTTGGCAAATCTAAAGGTTAGTTCAAGTACACTAATATATTGTTTCATATATACCATAATAAATAATTTAAAATATTTTGAGTGGTAGCCCGTTTGAGTATAGGTATACAATGCTAATAAAATGAAATAATTTCTTTTAAACAACTAAATAATTTACAAAAGCTAAATAAGTATTTTAATAGCTAAGCTTTCATCATCAGTAACAAAAGTTTAAACTAAAGTCTTAATCAATGATCTAAGGTTACACAGATACTCAACGTCAAAGTTCCCTCTAAACTGCGCGGGTGCGCGGCTGCGCACTAATTTTTTGAAAGTTGTACAATCATCATTTTTTTAAATTTTATTTTATAAAAAAATTGCATTTAAAAATGGCAAAAATTCAAATTTCATAAAAAAAAAGAAAATTTAGAGGATAAAATTTTATTATGTATCAAACATTTCTTTCATTACATTCATTTTTATAATATTCCACTAAAAACATTCTGATTAACATTTAGAAATAAAATTTAATTTTAATGTTTATCGTAAAATGTCTTTCAAACATAGTAAATCTTGCTCCTAATAAAGAAAGAATATAAACAAAGATATAAACGATAATGTAAAAATCCTTTTTTTGTTTGTGTTATTAAAATGTTTTAAAATGTAATTTTCAAGAGTATGTATTAAAAAAAAATTTTGATTTCAAATACAGGCACAAAACTTTTACATACGTTTTTAATATTTTGCTCCCATTACTTTTGTACTAAAAATTAGAGGGAACATTACTCAACGTACCCAGTAGTCAAAGAACACTTTGAGATATTTACATACATACATACCCAATCACGCCATGTACCCAAGAGGGTGTGGCACAAACTCTTTTCATCATTCCGAAATCAGTCGCCTCCAAACATTCCTATCCAAACAAGCAACTTTCGCTTCATCCACATTCATAATTCCTCTCATACATGCTCTTTTATTCCTACTACTTGGAAACTTTCGCTCACGCAAAACACTCTCAATCATACCACTCCAACTACTCATCGCACGTCCACACAAACGTATACCATCAAAATCATTCAAATAAATCTTTTTAACCAAACGTTCATTAGACATTCGCTCAACATGTCCGAACCATCTTAACTGATTAACACCAACTTTTGCTACAACATTTTTTCAATTTCACACTCATCATACACTAATCGTATTTCGTACCCGATCTCTCCTATTTACACCACATACCCCACGTAAAAATCTCATTTCCACAGCAGTCATTTTCCGTTTATGCTTTTGCAACCAAACCGAACATTCACTACCATACATTAACGTAGGCACCAAAACTGCATTGTATATACTCAAACGGGCTTTTTTGGAAAAATATAAATATCCATATTTGAAAAAGTTAAAAAAATTGAATTGTTTTTTCACTTGTCCTATTCGTTGACTGGCAACGCCACAATTTTAAAAATAACAAATGTTTCTTCTCTAAATAATGATAGTTAACTTTTTGGTCTAATCTATGTTACAGTAAACCCCACTACATTTTTCACATGCATGAAATGATCAAGTGAAAAAACTTGTCCCGTATTGGGCAAAATTTTGTCCGATTTCACAACCTGGGCAATTTCAAGATTGTGGTGTAACATAATTATATAAAATTCAAATTGGCTAATTCTAACCTTTATTAGGGTCGCGCTAAATAAATAATTAAAAAAACAATTTTTAGATCTGCTTGTTTGGTTCTTAACTAAGAAGTATATAGGCTATTATGCTAGCTTTTGTAATCTTTATACAAAGCAATTGTGCGTCCAAGTTGATTTTTATAGTATATTTTGGGAATTTTAAAAATAAATGTCTAAATTATTTACTTTTGTTATAAGCCCATCTAGTCAATTTTATGTTAAAACGATTCTTGATTAGGTTAATTAATTATTAAAATATACAAATCCGAGTCAAATAGACGTCCCGGGAGATCGTTTTAGAACATCGGAACTTAAACCTCAAAATCATAACAATCCCGGTTTTCCGGGACTTTTGAGAATAGTAGCGGCGCTAGCGGGTGGTTCGGAAGTTCCATACCCTTCTCCAAATTATATTCTGGTTACCGACGCCCCCCCCCCCCCCCCCCTTCGGATATTTTTTAATAAAACTTTTTGATTATGGAGTAAATTTCAAGTGTGTACATTTTAAAAAAAAATTGTTTCAATTTTTATGATTTAATTTGTGTAAATTTTGACTGATTAAACATATGTTTATAGGTTGTTAAAATAAAACGGTTTTAGGTTTAAGTTCTGCATTAATATTTATTAATAATCAATTTACTTTACGTATTCAAAGTCTGTCTACATAAGGAAAACTGATATAAATGATATTTACAGTAAATAAGAGAACATAGAAACTAGTTACTAGGTAACAAAATAAGTAAGTAGATTATAAAAATTTTATAAATGTTTGATTAATGGAAGCAAATTTTTTTAGAAAATTTATAAAAAATTTATGATCTAATTACTTATTTTGTTACCTAGTAACTTGTATTTTATTTTAACTTGAATTTGAATTTCATTATTAGAAATGTGTGAAAAAGTATACAAGAAGTTCAATGTGCACCGCCAAATTTATCAGAAATTGTATATTCGACCAAAGAAATATTAATTCTTACAAATCACGTAACAAATTTAAATAATACATACTTATATATTTTATTCTACAACTGTTAGTAAAGTTAAAGTAATTTGGCATGTATTTTATTTATTTTTAGTTTAGTTTCTCGTTCGGAACGCTTGAAGAAAAAATCGTATAATAGAAAAATATTTTTTTGTTTCGCCCAGATTGCTTGGCCTCGGCTACAAATATCTAGGCTCAACACAATAATCATTGCTTTCTGGAGTAGAAAGCGTAACGTAATATACTATCTTTGTTTTTAAGATTTCTAGATTTAGTGCAAAACTTTGTATCTTCTGTTCTAGTAAAACTAAATTGTGAAAATAAGAAAAAATAAGTCCAATCATTCTAATGAATATAAATGTATTTCCCACCAGAAAGCGGTCTTAGTGTTAATACAAAGAAGAAATCCTAACTTGTAACACCTCCATCCGCCCGCCTTTACCCAGGCACCCCTAGCGGAACAAAAATAAATTAAAATCACGCATGCGTCGTACATCGAATCGATTAAACCGCCCCGAACGTCATGCTAAATATGAACTAACCCTGTTACAGTGTTTTAACAGAATCTACCGTGCTCACTTCATTCTACAAACTAGTTCAATGTTGTTATTAACAACACAACAACAAACAACAACAACAAAAAAGTGTTTGGTTTCAGTTAACTATTAAACTATTTTAATAATTATTTCGTAAAATATACAAAAACAAGCACGCGTTTTTAATCAACACGAGTACGAATGTTCGGTTGTTTATTTAATTAAATTTACAATAGTTGTTTACAATTGCATTTATAATATTTTTACCGAAAAAAGTTAGTTAGTTTTTGGCACTATTTCGTGCTCTAACAACAAAAAAGTGACAATAAATAGTGAATTTTGAATTCAGTGAATGTTACCATATTTTTGTGATTATTATGAATATAATTTTATGAAAAAATACAACAGGTTTGATTTTTATTAATTCTAAAATATTTAAAATTACAAAAATTATTTATGTTTGTTTATTTGAATATTTTTGACTGAATTTTAGTATATAATTTTTCAGGAATGGTCAATGCGTTTGAATGAAGTTGGGTAGTAAGGGTTCAGTGTTAGGTTAGGTAATAAATATAACTTACTTCATTCAACATTTCCTGAAAAATTATATCTAGCTAAAGTTTGAAAAGTTGTACAATTTAAAAATTATTGTAGTTGATGTTTTTTAAATGTTTATAAATGTTGTAATGAAATCATTATAAATTTAAGAAAAGATTCTGCCGATATTACTAAACAGGGATGTAATTAACAAAATATAATAGAATTAAATCGCATGAATCATAAATATAAAAGAAAAAGTAACGTTGAACAATGTCAGGGCGCGCGTACACCAAAATTTTTCATCGTGCACAAAAATGGGCGGGGCGATTCATTCGGGTTGTGTGTGTGCATGTGTGTGTATTGCTTTCGGGGGTTTCTGTAGCCGGCTCTTTTGAGAGGGTGTGGGGTGGGGGGTGGTGGGGAGTGCGCACGCATGCGCACAAGGGGCGTGGTCAAGTCGTCGCGACGTCACAGGGCCAACGACGCCGCCCGCCAGCAGACGGTGAGCAGACATTCTGGCGTCACCAGCTAACGTATACAGCATACTGCAACCTGCAATACACATTCACAGATATAATATTAACTCCTCTACTTGTATATTTTGTATATACACTATGGGTTTTGCCACACCATTCCATTGCCACATTAGACAAGATAGATTTATACGACATCTACATTACGGCGGTAAGTTTATTATTATTATTTATTACCTATCTTTTCTTTCATTTGTTCATTAGTTTTATTACCTTTTAACATATCTTTTTTTGTGAAACAGATTTTATTTTATATTTTCATGCATGATACTAGTAGAGTGGTTTAATATTTTAGTAATATTCATCTTACATTGACCCTTTTATAGCACTTTTAGTTATATTTCAAAATTATTTATCGCTTTTATTACATATATCAAATTATAAACTACTTTTATATATTAAATACTTTTTATTTTATTTAACATTTTAAAATATAAATAAATACAGCTCTTCGTTATTTTTTAGAAATAAATATTTTTAACTTTTATCTAAAATTACTCTAAAACATTTTTTTTTTCCAAATTTAAACTCTTATTGTAGTTTCAGAAATTTATTCGAAATTTATCAATTTGTTTATAATTCTTTCCTGACATATATTTTTATAAAAAAAAATGGTTGATTTATTTCGTATAGTAATTATAATTTATTTAATTGTTTAATCATTTATTTATACATATTTGATATTAGTATTATCACAAAATTTTATTTGAGTTCTTTATTTAAATAAGTTGGATGTGTTTTATTTTCTATTATTGCAAAAAAGTGTTGTTAGTTGATAGAATCATTTCTGCAGTTTGTTTTTTTTTGGTTTCATAAATACTAAAAATTTAAATAATTATGACATATGGATATTATATAATTTTTATTTATCGTAATTGAATTACGTAATTCCTATCAGTTTTTAGTTTTATTGCACTATGTTGAATGAGTATTATTTTTATCAATAATGTTATAAATACATATTCGATATCAATATATAATTACATGCATAATTTAAAATTATTTTTGATATGAAAACTAGTATTCTGTTTTACTATTGTAGTTGTAGTTTTTTTTATATTAATAAAAGTGAATTGATTAAAAGATAGTTTAGTGGTTAGAGCTGCTAGCCAGCTAGTGGAATAACTCGGGTTCGACTCCTAGTCGAGGTGATAGGAATTACTATTTTAAATTATTCTAATATTGAAGCTTTTTGATTTATATATACTTATACAATATATAGTGCAATAAGTATTTTTTGAAATTTATAACTTAGCTTATAATAATTATTTCCGTACTATCAAAAATTAAAACAATAGCAATATCAATTTAAAAAAAAACTATTCTTAATAATTAATAACTGTTTATTAAAAATTAATATAGTAACATTTAAACAAAAATCGATAATGTGTTAATTTGTATAATCAATTTTATTCAAACAGTTAAAACACTGGTTTATATATATATATATATATATATATATATATATATATATATATATATATATATATAAATATATATATATATATATATATATATATATATATATATATATCTACCGATAAAACGGGTATAGTAATTGTGTCTGTCAAATGTTTTGCTTTTTATACATAGTGTGTATTTTACAATGCTTGAATGGTTTATTCTCCGATTCTGTACTTATTCTATTGTATACTCGTAGCATTGTAGAATATATGACTTGTACAATGAACAAATATGTTTTATCGACACATAAACTAAAAAACGAGTTTTTTATTGAACAAAAATATTAAGTAGTATTTTTAATTATATATAATAAATTTTGACAAAAACTTTGTCGGTATAGAAATATCAATTTCAGATTATCAAGTTGTTCAGATTGCAATTACAATTATGAAAAAAAAGCTTGTATGTCTTCAACAAAGTAAAAAGATCTTTCAGAACTCATTACATAAAATAAAACGACTTTAGGTTTAAGTTCTGTATTAATATTTATTAATAATTGACGTTTCGACGAACTCAACGTCCGTCGTTATGAGGAAAACTAATACAAATGACATTTACAGTAAATAAACAGAACATAGAAACAAGTTACTATGTAACAAATAATTAACTAGATCATAAAAATTATTTTTTTTTAAATTAATGGAAGCTAAATTTTATATAAATCAGTGCCTTCTGTTCAATCTTTTCAGAGGTTCCACAGAACAAAGTGACATGTTCACAATACATACCCAGTTATTTATTGTTTTATATATTAATTATTAATGTTTCTATTGTAAACAACAAAATTGATAATAGAAAGAATTAAAAAATTTGAAAACCACTGGTTTAAATAAATAACATAAATTATTATCAATAGTTTTTATAGTTCGCTATTAGTTAAATATCGAGTTATTTATTTTTTTATATATTATTTATTAACAAGAAAATTGATCATAGCAAGGAATATTATAGAAAATTTAATTATTGAAAATAACTAAAAATTTTGGAAACCACTGCTTTAGAAAAATAACATAGATTATTATCAATAGTTTTTATAGTTTGCTATTAATGAAATACATTTAAAAGTTGAAATATTATTATAAATTTTTCGATATCTTACATTTAATATAACTAAAAATATAAAAGAAATATTGAAATTATCTATCTAAATTATGATAAGTTGTGTTCTTGTTTCAATCTAAATTTGAATCAAATAATAAATTTTTGATGAGTTCTTTAGCGGTTAATATTATTTTATAATTTAGGTCATATTAACATACTTTATTTTCTTGTACGTATATATTTTTTATTAAATTTATAATTATTTAACTAATAGATTAAATTATTCAGTAGCTAATCGTCAGCTTTGTGGATCTATTATTTTTCTATTTTGTTTTTTTATTTGTAAATATATAAAAATTAACTTATTTTTCGAAAATGTATATATAAGATTAAGTTCTGTATACATTTTAATTAAAAAATCGACGTTTTGTCATATTCCACGTATGTTATCAACAGAAAAAAAATATAAATAATATTATCGTAAATAAACAGAACACGGAAACAATTTTTTACTAGGTAACAAAATAAGTAACTAGATCATGAAATTTATAAATTTTTAATTTAAGGAAGCCGAATTTTATCCGGATAAATCTACTATTGCACAACATGCGTTAGAAATTCTTCATGATGTAAAATATGAAAATACTGTAATAATTACAAGATCAATCAATATTAACAGCGAAAAACAATAGAAATTTATAAAGAAAAAGATAAAATCAATCAGTGTGAATTGTAATTTATTAAAAATTAAAAATTTAATTAAAAATTTATAAATTTTATGATCTAGTTACTACTTATTTTGTTACCTAGTAACTTGTTTCCTTGTTCTGTTTATTTTCTATAAATATTATTTGTATTTTTTTTTCTTGATGAAGACGAAAATTGAATTATTAATACAGAACTAAAACCTAAAGCCATTTTATTTCGAATAGACAAAGTTGAATCTTTATTTCTAAATTAAGGAAAGAATATTTTATAAACTATTGATGAAAATAAATAATAATGATTGTTAATAATTTTACTATATGATTACAAAACAAAAGTTTTTAAAAAATACAAAAATAAACTTGAGAGTTTGACAAAAAAATATATATAACATAGTAAAAAAATTGTTCAGAACTCATTATATAATATTATACAAATGACATATAAAATAAATAAACAGAACATAGACCAAGTTTCTAGATAACAAAATGAATAACTAGTGGTGGTATTCTGAACAGCAATGTAGAATGTTTTGTCCTTTTCTAGTAAATGTAATTTCGCGTTCGAAAGAATTACAAAACATATGCTGTTAAATGTTACATCGCTGTAGAATACTAGCATAAATACTTTTAAAAATATATCAAGTTTTAGACTAAAGCTAAAAGAAGACTTATATTTTCGAATTGAATTTTCAAATTTTAATATCATTTTTATTATCGTTATAATAATAATATAAAATTTAACTTTGCCAAATTCAGAGTAACGACCCATTAAAAATTTTACAATTTTATCGATGCTGATAAAATTTTATTGGGGTAGATAATATATATCTATCTTTTAGCTGATAACGAAAACTTACGTTACGCTTCGAATTAAATAAAGATAAATAAAATAAATATATTGATTAATTTCTAAAAATATAATGTAAACATGGAATATATTTATGTTCTTATACAATAATATGTTTCTATATAATTATGGTACTACATTTTAACATAATATAGTTGATAGAAATTAAATCAAATTTAATTTGAAAATTAATTTAAATATAATAAATGTTTAGGTTCTAGTTTTATATTAATATTTATTAATAATCGACGTTTCGACAAACTCAACGTATGTTTTTATCAGGAAAAAAGATATAAATGGCATTTACAATAAATAAACAGAACATAGGAACAAGTTACTAGGTAACAATTTTTAATTAATAGAAGACAAATTTTATTTAAATCACTGCTTTCACAATGATTGATGTTAACTTTTTCTTTATAAATTATACGTTACTAGGATGCAAATTATATTCAGTTCACTTAATGTAATCACATCGGGACTCGAGGTTGTTGGTATAGTAGAATTATGTAAAAATAAATAGTAAATAAACTATGCAATATATACTAAAAAAAATCTAAATATAAACAACACATTCTTCCAATTAAATTTTGATATTTTTTTGATAATTATGAATAAAAAGAAAGTTGCTAACAACCAACCTGCAGGCTTGAATCTTATGAAAAAATTGATAATATAAACCGAAATCATAATTACTATAAACTATGTTTTTCCTTTGTATAGGTAAACATTGCGATTCCAATAAGCGACGTGCAGTGTATATTATATATCATTAGTTCCAGTAATTCCTAGGTGAAACATAGGGGATATGAGCTCGAGAAGCTGAACTTATAGGCCCGGTTTATTTAATTTAAAATTAAAATTTAATACTTTATTTGCTTACTTCATTTACATTTTTAGCTTGTAAATACAATCTACCTGCCTATGTATTTATTAAATATAATGTACTTAAATTAAACACTTTCTATTAATTGTTGATTTTACTAAATTTAATTTTCAACAAATTATATGTAATGAGACGATGATATTTATCAATTGGGTTCGATTCCCACTAGATGACGAAATTGTTTAATTTAATATTTCGACTTTAAAATATTAAATATAATCTTTTAATATTAATAATATTAAATGGATTCACTAAATCGTTATTTATCATCATATATTAATTTAACATATTGGTGCATAAAAATAATAATAATTACATTAAAAAAAAACTAACAAACTTATTTATTTTATTTTATGATAATATCAACTCAACAGAATAGAGTACCAATTATCGTGGGTAATTAAAATTATAAATATCCGTGCACCAAGCGGGATTTAAACCCGGAACCATACGGATTACGAGTGGTATTTTGAATTATAAATAATAAAATCATTCGTTTTCACTCATTCAGATTGGCTACGCGCATCTGTAATTCGATGTGTTTAACGTTATTATTATTATTATATAAATACTAATAAAGGATTAAATAATTTTAGGATTACGTGAAACCTGCGGATTTGATTGCGTATTGGAACTGGACGTTAAATGTCCTTTGTTCGTGCCAAGTTTACACCCGAATGTAAATAAAATAAAATGAACTGATATCGGTTGTGTTTGAGTTGTTTGTCTCTTGTTCCAATTAGGTATTTGATTATTTTATTATCTTACTGAAAATATTTAATTTTTTTTTTGTAATTTAGTTTCTTTTTCTTACCTTAAAATTAAGAAAGATTGACATAATATTTAGGGCTAGTTTTTTCACTTATACAAATAAAGTGTCGAATAAATGTATATATACAATATACATATATATATATATATATATATATATATATATATATATATATATATATATATACTTTGATATTCTACAAATAAATTTATTTGATACTTTATTCGTAAATTATGAAACCGGTTCTTAGAGTCTAATGTAGAATTTGAATAAATAAAATATAGAAAGCTTATGTTGAATTGAAAAAGTTTTTATTTTTTAATAAAATTTTATTGAAATATATTAATAAATATTTTTAGTGGCCTTCATGTGTGCGACGACAATCGATATAAAATATGTACAATATTATAAAATATTAATACATTTACAAATTTATTTATTAATTTTTTTAAAAGAGTGACTGAATGTAATGTACCTGTTGATGATGCATGTTTAGAGCAGGTAGATGAATTAGTATATTTGTGTAGTTTATTATCTAAGGATGGTCGCTTTGATTGTGAAATTGAAGAGTAGTTAATGTTGGTTGTAAGATTTTGAGTGCTTTGGGTATTTTTGCTAGGAATGTAAATGTTTCCAAAGAAGCCTCCTGTATATACATATATGATAGTGAAGAAAATTTTACGTGGGGTATGTGGTGTAACTAGGAGGAATCGAGTACGAAATAGATTAGTGTATGATGAGTGTCAAATTGAAAAAAAATGTTGCAAAAGTTGATGTTAGTTGATATTTCGGTGGTCTTGAGCGAATGTCTATTGAACGTTCGGTTAAAAGAATTTATATGAATGATTTTGAAGGTATGGACGTCCGATGAGTAGTTGCAGTGTTTTACGTGAGCAAAAGTTTCCAAGTGGTAGGAATAGAAGAGCATGTATGAGAGGTACTTACTATGAATGTGGATGAAAATAAATACAATCTCGGCAAAGTCAATACATTTTTTTTTATTTAAATTATAACCAATGTTTAATTAGTTTTCTGTAATAAATTAGTGGCGATTAATGCACTTAAATATTACTATAATATTTCAACATCATCTGCTTATAATTCAATATTTTTAATACTTAACCGAAATATGTATTTTATGATCTCATACTTTTACTCATAGCTACATTAACCCTTAAGCAAATTAAATATGTATTTAGGGTATCAAGGAAAGAGACACCACAAAATTAAAAAAAAAAATGCAAATGCTGAACTTTATATATTATTATTTATATTTTGAATTAAATAAAAATTTTAATCCTACCCTGTTTTAACTTAACACTTATATGTTTGTTGCAAAGAGCGATTGAAATATATTTACTGGATGTTAATTATCTAATTTGCAATTCATTTCAGTTTAATTTAAACATGAATCATAAATAATGAATAATTATATAATAATTTTACAAATTTTTGGTAAAGTTTGTATATAAAATAAATTTGATTGTCACAATATTTAATGTACGAGAATCTATTAAGAGTTACTTGTAAGTCTTCCGATTACTGTAATACTTTTTACCCTACGCACGCCACTGCATTAAACCAGCAGTGACCTTGTTATTTACATGCCGCCCACGTGCCAATTATTGAATATTTGCCGCATGTAAAAAATTGAGTTTTACCTTTTTACTGATTTTCTTTTTCAAAATTAGTTTCTTTAGTATTAAGTAATGCAAAATATTCATTAAATCAATAAATATTATATTTATTTTCAAATGTTCGTATATGATATAAAATATAACTGGTTTAGGTTCGAGTTCTGTATTAAATCTGCTATTGCTGAAGATGCGCTTAGAATATTTTCATGATGTAATACTGTAATAATTGCAAGACCTAACAGCAGATTGCATAGAGAAGCAATTGAAATTTATAAGGAAAAAACAACATCAATACAGAACTTGAATCTAAAGCAGTTTTATTTCATATAATGAGTTTAAAAGATTTTTACTATGTTATGTATGATATAGTTAATTATACAATTTTAAAATTTAAAACAGTGTTTTTGTTGGCTTGTCATATGTAGTTAACACAGTGTAGTAAATGAGTAATGAACCATTGACCCATCCAGTAAACTTGGGTGGTTTTTATTGGTTAAATTAGATTTAAAAATAAGAAACCCGTATTTTTAAATTTTTTAAATAAAGTGAGCAAATACAGAGAATTTTTTTTGTTAAAGTTGCTAAAATTCATATTATGACGTCACACTCCCAAACTTAAACAAAATATTTAATCTGGTCTTTTCTGGATTAAGTTACGACTAACGAACTAGATATAGGAATTGATATAATATAGAAAGAGATGGTTGTTTGAAAGTTGCAATGTATCAAACTTCAGTTCGTTTAGAAATATCAATCTGTTGTTTATAAATTTTGTTTAGGTTATATGTATATATGTTTAATATTCTTAAAATATAAATAAAAATTATTGTTTTATAGTAAAATGATTGAATAACACTAAATAAAATTGAATAAATTGTTTATTTCTTTGTTTTATATTTCGACATTTCAATATTTCGACCGCCGCGCCCCACCAACCCCTAATTTTGACATATCAGTATTTGTCAAGCCTTAACTGCGCTTGCGCTATCTCCGGCCAATTGTAATCAGTGGTTATTTGACGTCACGTTATAATTGCGATTTGAATTTGTAACTTTAATTTACTAATTATTAACATTAAATATAAAAAATTAAGTATACTTTGGATTAGAGACATTAGCGTGTATCGATAAAAAATTACAGTGTACTACAAAGTTGATTTTAAGTTCATTTTGAACAAATACTGCGGTTTCAAACTTTCAAAACTATCTCAATCTAAACAAACTATCTCGAGAATATAATCTAATTAAATACTGTATCAGTGTTAGGTTCAGTATTTTCAAATGTTGGAATAATTTATTACTAGGTTACAAACAAGTAACTAGATCATAAAATTTTAATTAATGGAAGCCAAATTTTATTTAACTGAGTGCCACTTTACAGTGATTGATTATTTTTTTAAATAAGTAATAAAAAAATATTATTTATAATTTTTAAAATTTTTTATTTATTATTTCTATATTTATAAATAGTATTTTTAAAATATATATGCTGAATATAAAATGTGTTTTTTTTTAATTATGAACAGTAGAACGACATTGACATTTTTCGTGTATGCATATTAGGAACCATACAACAACACATTGGACACAGATGTGTGTGTGTGTGACACAATACATGTATTGGGTGCATATTAAACAATGTGGGGTGAGACCCTTCTTTCATTAAAAGGTGTGCATTTTATGATAAAGAACATTTACAACTTTCAGTTTAGTAAAGTCGATATTGTACGTACATATTCAAAGAATATCTAACTTTTAGGAATAAATCTTTTAAAATATTTTTATAGATTATTTGATTAAAAATGTATTAATACTAAACTTATTTAATTTATTAGAAATTAGAACAACTTTACACCAAAATTACTTTTTAACATTGAAGCAAAGTTTATTGTAAAGAAAATAAAATTTGATATAAATGACAAATTTATTGTTAAAAAGTACTGATTTTTAAGTTTTAAAATTAAATACATACATACACAATCACGCCATGTACACAAAAAGGTGTGGCACAAACTCTTTCCACTATCCCGAAATCAGTTTTCTCCAAACATCCCTATCCAGATAAGCAACATTAACTTCATCTATATTCATAATTCCTCTCATGCATGCCCTTCTATTCCTACTACTTGGAAACTTTCGCTCACAGAAACACGCTCTAAAACATACCACTCCAACTACTCATTGGACTTCCACGCAAACATATAGCTTCAAATTGCAATTAAAATTGTTAAAATTATATAAAAATGTTAAATATTTTTTTGTTACACTGAATATTTGAATATAGGTTTAAAATAGAAAACAAGCTTTTTAATATATATATATATATATATATATATATATATATATATATATTTAAATATTTTGACAAGAACACTTAATACTACAATGAGATAATTTTTTTAGAAAAATATCAAATTTGTCATATACTGGAAATTTTGTCATATATTTTGTTTATATTATAATAAACTTTTGAACAAGCATCAGTAATTACACTAAAAAGATTTATTTCATAAATTCATTAATAATTTTTTTTTATATGAAGCCAACTTTTTAATTATTTTAGTACTGGAACTTTTTTCATTGATATTTTCTCAGATTATTTATACATGTTCTATTATTATGGTAAATAAAAAAAATCAATATATTCATTTATAATTGCTAGTAATTAATAAATTACGTGTATATTTTTTTAAATTCTATTCTAATCTATAATGATTAATAGCTGAGGACCGCAAATAAATCTTAAATTTAACTTTTCTCAAATTAATAGTATGATAGTTATGGCAATGATTGAGTTAAATTTTTAGTCCTACATATCTAGGAATCTAAATTACGGGGATTTATTATCATTACACAGGTGCATCATGGGAAATTGCTGAAACTAATCAGCTGTCATTTTCAAATATATGCAGTTATAGAAAAAAATTAAAACTGCTTCGAAGAAAAGCTTTGCAGTTTTTAATTCGTAAATATTCACATTAAAATAAAAATACTTTAGGTACAATTTTTAATTAAATTTCGACGTTTCGATATACTGCACGTATTATCACCAAAAGGAAAATATTTGCAAATTATATAAATAATAAACAAACAAAATATGAAAACAAGTAACTAGATAACGAAATACAAGTAACTAGATTACAAAATTTTTAAAATTTATTAATTAAAGGAAGTCAAATTTTATTTAAATCTTTGTCTTTACACTAATTGATGTTATCATTTTCATTATAAATTTTTGTTGCTTCTCTTATGTTAATATTGTTAGGCCTTGCAGTTATTTTTGTATCACCAAATTTTATGTCATGAAGATTTTCTAACGCTTGTTGTGCGATAGTAGATTTATCTGGATGGTTTAGTCATACTGATTTCATATGTTTTGACAATGTAGGAGAAACAGTTCTGCCTGTTTTACTGTATTCACACGGAGTTCTATATATACCTGATGATTGGAGAGAAATAATATTTTTAAAACTCTAAAATGTTTGTATATCAATTTATTTTATTACAGAAAAATACGTTAATAATCTAATAAGCTAATGATACAGAATACATCAAGTTAAAATTGCTGAAACTAATCAGCTGTTATATTCAAAAAATTTAAATTGTATTGAAAAGCGGAAAGTCTATATTTTTTATTGCGTATAAATTAAATCTAAAAATATGTTTATGTGTAAGATTATTTTCATCATTAGTACGACAGCCCTAAGCGAGCCTTTACCTCAAGTACCAAAATACTTATGTCGTGATCTTTTATTTAGACACTTTTTCGAAAGTGCAAGTCGTGTGTTCTCGTGGAACAGCGACGAGTTCCAAACAATAAGACAAACAGTTGATCAAACAACCGTATATATGTGTATATATATATATATATATATATATATATATATATATACGTATTAATTATGCTCATATAACTAGAATATGATCCCATTTTGCTAGTAAACAGAAATTATCATGCTGATTACATATACATACATAAAGTTAAATGAGTTTCAATTCGGGAAACGCATATGTATCAATTTCGAAATGCTGGAAATTTTATATTAGAATCCAGAAATTACAAGTGAACACAAAACTCTATATTCTTTAAAGCAGTGGTAAAATACAACACTTTACCAAAAAATTGTAGAGAGTTAAAAGGCTTATATTCAAATGATTTATTTTAGATAAGATTATACATTTCTTGAATATATGTTATATGTTTACATATTATTTATAATATTGATTTATATATGAGAATATTACCTTTTTATTTTTAAGTTTTTTTTATTTTTATAATTAATTGTATTTAAATATAGAAAGTGGCTATTTATATATACAGTATTTTTACGTAATTGGCTATTTAGGGTAGGTTAGGTTAGTAGGTTGGTTTAGGTTTTTTTTTTAGTATGTATAAATAGCCAATTGCGTATACATACCGTATGTATAAATAGCCTCATCCTTAAATATATCCCCTATTGGCGCAAACTATAGTAAATTTTAGTTTACTAATTTGTATTATACACAAAATATAAATCGGAAAAAGTGAGCTATCTCCGTTGAAAAAATCCGGGAAGTTTTAGTCGTAGAATTTACTTTGGTGACTTTTGTAATGTTGATTGTGTTAGTTTTTTGGCGGAGGAGCCGTAGAAGTTGAATAATGCTTTGCAGATTGTCTGGCTTCCTACTGTCCGACATGCTTAGTTCCAGTTTTCGAAATCTTAGGGGCTATAGTACTTTCGTTGTTGTGAACTTTTAAAATATTAAATCAATTAATTTATAGTTATGTCGATTTGATATGCAGAATATTTGAAGTTAAAGTTTCAAAGTGTTGTGATTGATCAAAATCCGTAATTTATGATTTTATATTTTTCGGTTGTTAATTATGGCCAGTATAATACTATTAGTTACATTTTCAAAAGTATTCGATATAATTTGTTATAATAAAAATCGTTTTGGTTGGTCGTTTGTTTGAAAAACTAACAAAATACATCTATAAGCAGATACGATTCTTTAGATACATTGAATATATGATTTTTTAGATGTATTGTATGTAACATTTTTTAGACACATTGTACGTAATATTTTTTAGATACATTTTATATAGCTAAATACATTGCATATTCATATATAAAAAAATACTATATATAAAACTCTTTAGATACATTGCATATATAAATCTCACAGAATATATTGTATACAATAGTTTTTTAAAACATATTTTATATAATTTTCTTAGACACATTGTATATAATTGCCTCATACACTACATCTCTGTGAAATAATACAGCTTATGTAGAGAGATGGGAGAAAAATATGTTACCTATATACTATTGTAACAATTTGCTATCTTCGTGCAACTTAAGACGACAAATTTTTTTAAATATTTGTAATGTGCATCAAATATATTTACGTGTAAATAGATTTGAATTTTCAAGTATAAACTTGATACTTGAGACATATATTATACTTTTAAGTATTTCAGTATCATGCTTACCGTTTCATATTTTCAAAAACTAATAAAAATACAAAATATGAATTTTACTTAATCTATTAAGAAACTGACATTTTCAGTAATCAATTTGAAAAAATTAAAAATTATGAACCAGTTAAATTTTTACTTTAAAATATATAGTTTTTTTTATTTATCATTTATTCATTATATTAATTTTAGAATGTCCTAATGGAATACTTGTGTTAAATGTAAGATCGCTAAATAATTTATGTAAATACTTTTAATACTTATAATTAGCTGAATGAAATTGACACCTCAATTTCTATATGTTAAAAGACGGATGATGAGATGTTATCCAGGACCGTGATTATTATAAGACACATTAGGTGAAAGTTCGGGACCTTACTCTCTATGGAGTCTCACTTTAAAACTTTACTCTTTACAAATAAGTACATAAAAAAAAACGTATATACATATTGTATAATTGTAACAAAAAATACATATTTTTAAATAATTCATAATATAAAAAGTTGAGGCCTTCTGCCTTTCATAATTAATTTTTTTTTTATTTTGTACTAATTTGTCTTGATTTTTTTGTGATTTAAAAATAATGTTGTAGCTAGGACCTCCAAAAGTATAAATGTTGGCCCTATTAATTTTATATGAATATTTTATTGTTTTAAATTTGTAATTATATATCTACCTCTAGAAATTTATACATTTTTTAAACTAAAAATAATAATTATAATTATGTAATATTAATTTCAAGCAATTTTAGTTAATAACAGATTTAACAATGTTTTTTTTATAATAAAAATTGTTGTAGCGTGATTATTTATTAGTATCTACGCGACACTAATAGTGTGTGCAAAAAAAAGTTGATTGTAACAGTTGAATTATTTTTTGCCTAATATTTGAGATATTATTACCTTCCTAATTCATTATTATACTTTAATAACGTATTATAAATTTAATTTTTATTTTTATTTATTTATATTATTTTTATAGTAACATGATATACTAGATTTACCTTATAATTTAGCTAGGCCAGTCAAAAAAATTTAAATCCAAATTTCTTTTTTGTTTACAAAAGAATACTTGATTTTTTTTTTAGAATATATTGTTTATGTTAGGCAAAATTTGTTAATTCGTTGCAATGAACGTTCATTATAATTATTTGAAATTTTATTCACATCTATTTCTGGTTTATTCTGTAACGATTTTTTAGTTACGGCTAAACTAAATTACCGTATAATATTAGCGAGACTAGGTACATTTTTTTTAAACTACATACATTTCATGCGTTTAGCTTATAAAAAAGCTCCCTCTTTTGCATTGTAGGTCTATTTTGTGGTTTTTAAGGGTCGTTTTATACGCCCATATATTTTTTTATCGTTTACTTGCAAATGTTTTCTTTAAGACATAATAAAGTAAGAACATCAAAACAAATGGTCGAAAAACAAAATGTAAAAATAATGAAACTATTAAGTAATTTTTATTATCAACAATTAGCATTCATAATTATCAATATGTACTCTGTGGTTTTATAGCTTACGATTAGTTGGTACTTATTTTTTGCTTCATAACTATTGACACTGCTGTAACTTTTAGATTTACAAAAAATCTTTCATATCATATTTTTTTTACATTAATAAATAAATGTAAAATTTCAATTACATGACAATCAATTTATGGTAGGGGTGGTAGGGTAGTAAACTTGTTTGTTTATGAAATCGACTTTTTATATAAAAAAAATAGTCGCAATCCACCTATCAGAACAATGTTTAAAGCTTTTGGAATTTAACTTTCTAGATTTTTAAGTATTTTTTCTTAGATTTCTTTGTATAATATTCTTTAATTCAATAAGCGAACTCTGTACGATCCAATTAAGTAGTAGGATAAGAAAAGTATGTATGAGAGGTATCACGAATATGGATAAAGCTAAAGTTGTTTAGATAAGGATGTTTGGAGGAAATTGATTTTGGGATAGTGGAAAGAGTTTGTGCCACATCCTTTTGGGTACATGGCGTCATTGTGTATGTATGTTTGTATATATTTGAAAATAGCGTCTGATTAGTTTCAACAACATGTCTGCTACAAAAGCAGAATATACTTTTCATTATTTTATTATGTCACAATGCTAAATTGTTAACAAAATAAATTTACATAATACATCATTTTCATTGATTCTTTGTTTCTTTTTCTAAATGAAACAACACATTTGTGAAGAAAACATTAAAGGAAATATTGTTTAACTCTAGAGAAATATGAATATGTATAGTAGTTTTATTAAATGTATGAGGTACTCGTAGTGTTTGTCGTTATAGTGAAAAACCCCAATGCACAAGTATATTATAATCAAGCGGTCAGATCTCGAAAAGGTTACATTTATCGATTTAGACAAATATTTTGAACAAAATGTCTGAAACACGTGGTGCATGGCACGGGGACGAATGCATACAGTGGCGTAGCCACTTATAATTTACACTACCCTAAGCACTCTGAAAATAGGCAAAATTTGGGAATTTTTTGTATGTTATTACGGTATATTTGAGGAGCAGACTTTCAAAATGTGTTTTGTCCACTTTACTTAGTGATAGTATTACATTATATGCGCAAAAAACGCGTCTTTTAAGGCAAATTCGACATTTAAAACGCATATTGCCCCGTCTGAAATAAATATTGAAAGTTACTTTTATATTCAATATGCTTTTTGTTCATGTGACACAATGCAAATTCAGATTTAATCAAAAATATGTCACTTTCTGTCAATGAATTTTGCCTCTTTCTGAAAATTATGAAATTTGGAAAAAACGCCAAAAACATCAAGAAATGTTTTCAAATTATGATGTCACGCGTTAATTTGTCAGTCACTATAAAAAAATAACAAATGTTTTATAATTTTTATGATTTACTATTTATTTGTATTATTAGTGATTGTCAAGTTTCGTTAGAAAAGAAAAATTTTAAGGGGGGCACTACCTTCAGCGCTCTAAAAATAGGCAAAATTTGTGAATTTTTTTCATGAAGAAATAATAATACAAATATTTCGGGTTTTTTATATGTTATTTCGATATATTTGAACTACGTTTTTGATTTTTTATATCAAGAAATGTTTTCGAATTATAACGCCATGCGTGGATTTGTTAACCCTTGTCAAATAAACCCTGGCCACTTGAAGCCCACGGAAGTTCTCAAGCATAATACAAAAGTTTCCTTAGAATATCCTAAAACTAACATAAAAAAATCTACCATAATATCCATGATTTTTTAGAATTGCGAAAAATTACGAAAATGGCGGTTGTTTGAAAAAAGTGTTTTTCAGTGTAAAATTTTTTAATGAATTAGGGTATTTTTTGGAATTAAACTTTTTGAATTAAATGTCTTGGTTTTTATAACGTGTTTATAACAGTTTTTACTGTATAATATATTTTTTATCTTGCTCAAAAAAATATTTCTTATATTACAAAAAACTAAGTCTACTAGAATTATTACAATTTGACAACCAATAACACATAAGCAAATTGTAAAAAATAATAAAGGTATTCAATAAAGCATTATTTAATTTTTTTTAATTTAAAATTTAACGTTATGAATATATGATATATGAATAATATTGATATATGAAAATTCTTAATTCCAAATGATTTTTTGTGTAATATCAAATAAAATTTATATACAAATGTTATCAGCATCAGCAGCAAATTAATGGCATTATTTTGATCATATCAAATAAAAAAAACTATTCTATTATACTTATAAATATCGTAGATCAATATTTTATGAAATAACTATTTATTTCATGGAATATCGGGTTACAAGCTTTAACGGTGATATATATATATATATATATATATATATATATATATATATATATATAAATTATGCATTACATTTCTATTCTAATACGTAAAATAAAAATTAATTAACAATTTATTGATAAAACAATAGTTAAATATAGAACTTTTGAAGAAGAAGAAAAAAAATTGACGCCGTCTATGTGTTTATGAAAGCTGCGCCGTGTATTCGTGACGTCAGAAAGCTCGTCACGCCATATGATGACCACGTGACCTAAAGCACAGCTGATAACAAACGACTATCGCACTACCCTTGTCCTGTCAAGTCACTGACCATTGTTTTAACCTTCATAAAATCTAATTTTAGTAACACTATACGGAAGAAATTAGCAGTGTCTTATGAAATAATTAAGAAAAACTATATCGAAATATTATTACATTATTTTGTTTTTTTGACATCGAATTTTTCTATTCATTTTCAATCGAATTCTTCTATAAATCAAATGTTTAAGATTTTTTTTTAAATTAAGCTACTGTAACTTGATTATTATTAGTTTGTCAATAAATATTTATATCTATATATAGTAAAATATTTTTCAGAACTCATTGCATTAATATACATAAAAACTGTTTTAGGATAAAATTTTGTTTAATTATTTTAATAAAACATCCAACACAGGTCAAAATTAATAATGACATTATAGTAAATAACAGTATATAGTAACAAGTTACTAGGTGACATATAAGTAATTAAATTATATCAAAGGAATTATAGATTTTCAATTAATGTAAGACAAATTTTATTTAACTCAGTGCCTTCACTGTGATTCATGTTATTCTTTTTTTCATAAATCTCTAGTGCTTCTCTTATTAATCTGCTACTAATATTGATTGGTGTAATAATTATTACTGTATAATAATAATAATACAGTAATAATATATATATATATATATATATATATATATGTATATATATATATATATATATAGAGTAAATACATTTACTTCTACAGTAAGTTTAACTAGCGTTTATAAAGCCGGACCTTTACACTAATAAATTTAATTAAAATAAAATAAAAATAGAGTGTCCGAATGAGTTTAGTTTATTATATTTTTTGTTACGTTATTTCTTATTTTATTTCAATATTATTTCTTTTATTTTAATCATGGTTTAATTTAATGATTAGCCCTATCCGATTTGCACCCTTGCGTCTACTGTTCAATGCTGCGTCAATGTTTGTTGTTTTATTTACTTCGTAGTTACATGTTACGTAAATGACAAACCGCTGCATCATTTACGGCGGCATTTTGCAATAAAACGCAAGAGAGTGTCAATCGAACAAACCTATTATTTCCTTCGAAATAACAGTGTACAGAATTTTAACCAAAGTGTATTGATATGCTTCTTTTTTCTGTTTTTCATGTAATCAGTCTGCGAAAAGAAAATCGAATCTTATCCGAAATGACGATTTGTTGAATGAGATGAACTTAACAACGTTTTGTCTGGCTCCTCGTGTTCACTGTTGGCCTTTATGTTCAAATTTTAAGTCATAAGGCACGCGGTGAATGCCAAGAGAGGACTCGAAACAACATTTATACCAGAAGAAATCCAGATTTTTGTCAAAATGAAACAAATTTCATATATTCTTAATAATTGAGAATGTTTTGCGTAAACGGAAGTTTCCAAGTAGTAAGAATAGAAAAGCATGTATGAGAGGTATTATGAATATGAAGGTAATGTTGCTTGTCTGGATAGGGATGTTTGGAGGAAACTGATTTCGGGATAGTGGAAAGAGTTTCTGCCACACCCTTTTGGGTACATGGCGTGATTGTACTTTTTTAGTAATAACAATAATAATAGTAATAGTAATTTTTAATAATAAATATGTCATTTATATCAAATTTTACCTTTTAGATATGAGTACGTGAAGTTAATTGAATTAATTCAAAAAACAAGACTTTTTCTTAACTCTTTTTCATTTATTTACTAGAGAATGTATATTTCGACCATGCTGTAGTCATCATCAGCTTAATTAATTCATATACCTGTATAAAATTATTTAAAAAATGTGATATGAAAGTCATTGTTTACGAGTAATGAATGTTTATGTAGGTTTATTAATACATATATGAATACAGTAAATCCCTGTTATTTTGCCTCTATTATACTGCGCATTCAAATTTAATTTGAAAATTTAAACTAAATTTAATTATAATTTATTTTGTTTTTATTTTCCTAAACTTGTATATTCATATTGTTGTTTTTTGTTTACCTCTGTACAGTTCTTTTTTCTTTATTCTGCGACGCGTTTCGATCTTGCGATCATTATCAAGTGATAACGATCACTTGATAATGATCGCAAGATAGAAACGCGTCGTAGAATAAAGAAAAAAGAACTGTACAGATGAAAACAAAAAACAACAATATAAATTTAATTACCAGAATAGCGGTAATAGTGATTGGTTATACTGCGATTATCTTATAACGCGGGTTGGATTCAGACCCCGCGAACTTGCGTTTATATAACTGGGGGTCTACTGTATATAACTGTTGTGTATAAAATTAAATCTAACAGCATATAATATATCAAATATCACATACAATATATTTATTTTGTTAGAGTTATTGTAAATATGACTTTTATATTGAAATTCCAAATAAATATTTACTGTGTTTTATACGGAAAATATATAACTTTGATATATAGTATTATATTTTTTAGATAAAATTGTGAGTGTGCAATAATATTTCGTTCACATACAGTTCAAATATGTTTCAGTTCGTTTTATATTCAATTCAAGTCAAGCCATATATCAAGAGTGCGCAGTGCAGCAATACGAAACATTGTATATCAATATTAACGTAGTATGGTGACAGTTCAGAATTATTTCCTGAACAGAGTTACGACGTACATAATGTTATAAAGAGTTTCGATAATATCTGTAGCAAATGAGACATCTATAATTACATATGTCGTTTAGAATATTGTGTAGACACAATCTTAGTTGAAGAATACTATAGATAGTTTTTTTTAAATCTCACTGTTTCTATTTTTTTTAATATACAATAGGTACAAATTATTTTAAATTACCAAATTTTTTTAATTGTAATAAATACGGTTTTAATTTTATTGTGTCAACTTTAGAAATTCAATATATTTTATTTCATCACAATCAATTTTTTTTTAAATATTTCAGTGTTGATTATATATTTTCTTCATTTAATTTATCAGTTTCTTTTCTAAAAACTTTTGCAATATTTACATTTACTTTATTAGATTTTCTCAATTGTATTGCTAGATAATGAAAACATAATTTACGCTTTTGTGAAAAATGTTACCGATAAAACAGGCAGCATTTTATCAAAAAAGAATATTAAAGTTTCCTATTTTCTACACATGAAATTACAACGCATGTTGAAGAGTGTAAAAGATATTATTCCTCTTCAATCTTCAGGTATACAGGTGCAACAGAATAACTATTCCTAATTTTCAGAAATGATAAAGTTCACTTAGAGAAACATTTTTTATTAATAAACAAGTGTCCGGAAATTTTTCGGTGTCAAGATACACTAGATATCGTTAAAAACAATTTTAATTATTACAAAGTCAAAGAATAGTTAAGTTAAGGAACATTTTATTAGAAATAATAGTGCATTAAACTTTATAAAAATTGTTCGAAGTTACGACCACCATTTTCGATACACAAGTTGTAACAATGTACAATCGACTGCCGAAAAAAAAAGAAAAAAAAGAAACAAAAAAATTTCCGGACACCCGTTTATTAATAAAAATGTTTCTTTATGTGCCATCTATCATTTCTGAAAATTAGGAATAGTTATTCTGTTACACCCTGTATATATATATATATATATATATATATATATATATATATATATATATATATATATATATATATTATATGTATGTATATGTAGAACTCTGTTCGAATGCAGTAAGGTTTATATTGGACAGACATGTAGAACTGTTACTACTACTACTAGATACTAGATTGACAGAAGAGGTCAATACGTTTAAACCATCCAGATAAATCTGCTATTGCACTACATGCGTTAGAAAATCTCCATGATGTAAAATTCGAAGATACACTTTAACTGGAAGACCCATCAATAATAACAGTAGATTGATAAGAGGAGCAATAGAAATTTATAAAGAAAAAGATAACAACAATCAGTGTGACTATAGTAACTGATTTAAATCAAATTTAACGTCTTTTAGTTAAAAATTAATAAATTTTGTAATTTACTTGCTGATTTAGTTACTTAGTAATTTGTTTCTATGTTCTGTTTATTTACTGTAAATGTCTTTTGTATCATTGTCTAAAGCCGTTTTATTGTAATATAAAGTTCTGAAAGATTTTTACTATATTAAATATATATTGTTTTTATTTTATATAGTTTTAAATAATAATAAATAATATATGAAAAATGTGCAAAATGAATTTTAATTATAATAATAATAATATTTTAAATTATTGATGAAAAAGTGTAAGATCAGAATTTTAATCGTAATTGTTTTAAAATTAAAAGTGTTTAGTGTTAAACAATGTGTAGCCGAATTTCGAATACTCTAGAGGATTTCAGTGGAATTTAAGTAAATTGCTAGGGTTGTAGCAGAATCTAGTAAAGGTAAGATTATTTTCAAAATTCTATTTCTATAATTTGCAATCACAACCGATAAATATATTGGTTAACGATTAACCAGTATCGAGAACTATATTTTAATATCGGTTTTTGATCTTTAACAGATTTTAACCGGATAAATTTATTATATAAGATTGTGTAAATAGTGTATATAATAAAATAAAAAAGATTTAGAATTAAGTTCTGTATATATTTTATTTAAAAATCGACGTAGAGTATATATAGTCTTCGTAAATCATTTTCAGGAAAATATTTACGAACAAAAACAAACAAAACATAGAAACAAATTACTAGTTGATAGATAATAGTAAGGAGTGTAGGGAGTAGCTGTCGTTTCACCCACGTTTTTTGTTTTAAATCTTACAAGCATTGTCATAGATATTAAAAATTCACAATCACTAATTTTCAGGGTTAGGGATCAGGAATCTGTATGGGGTTATAAATCTGTATGGGGCTAGGAAAAATTATTTTAGACTCTTTAATCCGTTTTGAAAACGTGGTATATTAAAATTTTCTCTTTATTTAAATAATTATTTTCTGCTTTTTAGTCTTGTGTGTGTGTTCTGCATTATCTGTAGTTGTTTTTTGTAGTTTCTGTAGTTCTGCACAAGATAAAAATTAATATTTCTAATATTATTAATTAATTAATTAGTTAGTATTGCATTGTCGTCCGCTATGTTTAAAGTTTCAAGTCTCTAGCTCATCGAAAAGTTAGTTTAAAATTGATTGCAAAATTTGTACCGAACAGATAAACAAATAAACAGACAGACAAGAAAGCGATTTAAATAAAAACGTGTTACTAATCGAATACATATATCTAGTTAATCGATAAAATCATAGATACAATCTGACCAATCATGTCAATTGAATTCTCGTAAACTCGTAAAATGTTCTAACACTTCTAAATTATAAATATTATAATTTGCCCATTATAGTAACACGTAGTAATTTTCAATTGTGTCGTATAGTAACATATGTAGTAATCGATTTTAGTTATTCAGTAGATTTATATTTTATTTTACAATAATATAACTATTTAAAATAATAAAGTCGTAGCATGTATTAAATTAGTAGGGCGACTAAAATTTTTGTCGGATAAAAAGAAAATATTTATTTAAATAGCAATATTGCATATTTATCCAAACTTTATGTGATATTTTTTGAGTATAAGTGCTACATATTTGAAACATTTAGTTTACTTACATGTATTTAAAAAAAAGAAGATTTGATTGATTTGATTTGAATGATTTTGATGGTATACGTTTGCGTGGACGTCCGATGAGTAGTTGGAGTGGCATGATTGAGAGTGTTTTGCGTGAGCGAAAGTTTCCAAGTAGTAGGAATAAAAGAGCATGTATGAGAGGAATTATGAATGTGGATGAAGCGAAAGTTGCTTGTTTGGATAGGAATGTTTGGAGGCGACTGATTTCGGAATGATGAAAAGAGTTTGTGCAACACCCTTTTGGGTACATGGCGTGATTGTGTATGTACGTATTTAAAAAAATATTTATTTTAGTTGAATATGGGAAGATATATATGTGTAGAGAAGCCTAAATTGTTATACTAAACCTTTTTTCCAAATGACTTTTTGGAAAATGTTTAAAAATAAAATAAGTTTAACTGAAATATTTTTTAATAGTGTTTAATTTGACCTATGCCGGACGTGATATCAATACTTCCGGTTAGTATATTTTTGTTTTGTTTTTGATAACCATCAAAATGTTCGGTAATAATAATTTTCAAAAAATAAATAATAAAAATATTTCCACCATGATGCAGATTTCTTGACAGACCCTGTATAAGGTTGCCACTTCTCCAGCTTTGACCCGGAGAGTTCGGGTTTCAAAATATGTCTTCCGGGTTTAAGCAGTATTTCTCCGGAGTGCACAAAAATGCATTGTGGCCCAAAAGTCGCTAGACCAATTACAATTCGAATAAATTTCTACTTTCAAAATGGTATAGTAATTTAAAGTATGTAATTTTCAAAAATAGATAAAATTTATTTCCAAGAATTGTGTTTATAAAAGAATAAATGTGAATTATTAATAAATAAAAAAGTTATTTCATTTTAAAATAGTGTAGTGACGTTTGGGACACCCTGAACCATTAATATTTATAAGTTACTAACAAATTTTTTTAACAAATAAAAAAAAAAGAAAATATGAATATTTGTTTGCCTGCAATATTTATGAAAATTGCAATGAATATTTATGGAAATACTTATTTTTATTTCGTTAATTATCAGTTATTATTGTGTTTTAAATTTATTTTTAGTAAATCATTAACTTGAAACATTTGATTTGTTCTTGTTTTTGTGACGTTAAGTGACAATTCTAAATTTATACTGTCCATACAGTAGTTTTAAATAAATAATTTAAAATATATAAGCACTTTTATCTAAAAAATATTCTAAAAGAAGTTATGAATATGGGCCTCTGTTTTAATATGTTGTTAATTTTAATAGTAATTTTATAGATTTATGCACATATGCATAAACATTTTCGTTAAAAATAACCGTTCGTTAAAATGAAAATTCTTGGATTCCGTAAGAAATTTTTCTTTGTATATTGAAATTTCTTACGAGATCTATTGCATACGGGAATTAGTCTGATCATTGCTTAAAAACTAAGTTATGATTTTATAACGTACGAGTTGTGAGTTCGATAGAATATAGATTTGGTAGTAGAGTACAACAGTAGAGTGCGTTTTATTCCATTACTAGACTAATGTAAACACTTTGGGATAGTAAAAAATGAGTATATTGTATATTATATATATATATATATATATATATATATATATATATATATATATATATAGTATATTTCTTACATTTTCTTTCTAATATTACAAGTAACAAGGTAAACATTATTGAGAATATATTTATTAATAATTATAAAGGCTTATTAAAATAGGTTAAAGTAATGTTCAATTGCAAATCGTTATTAATTTATTTGGCATTTTGACATTAGTTTATCATGGACCTGTCAAAATATAGAAAATTGTATTACCTGGTCGTCATCTTGTGGCGCAGTTGGTAGCGTAACTGCCGCGAAAACAAAAGGTCCTCGGTTTGAACTCCGGCAAGGTCAATACATTTTTCTTAATTTAAATATTAACTACTGATTTAATTTGTTCATCAAAATAAATTAATGGCGATTTCTGCAAATAAACACATTAATTAATGGAAAGGAAATGGATATATTATCTTATTTTTTCTACTTACTAAATAATAAAAAACAGAATTTTGCAGACATTACCTACAAAGAAATCGCTATAAGAGCTGCTTTAAGAAAGAAAAAGAACGTATTAAGTAAGTTTGTGATTTCTCTTACGATCGATTGTGACGTCAGTCTCAAGTTAGAAAATATATTGTATACTATAGATGAGTTATAGGGTGGATAGCATATGTGGAATAGTACATTCTACTTACCTTTCCCCCACTACAATACTTATTCTAGTCTACTGGTATACTATCAATGTACAGATATTTTTGCAGTGAATAGTGAAATGGTAGAGCAATCAAACACAAAACGTGTGTCTATTTTTTTTTTAATTTACAAAAGAAAGTTGTTGAGATTGTGAATTTTTATTTTAATACGTACGAAAATAAACTTTTTCTTCAAGCGTATCATATTATTAATATTACGTTATCATATTGTCGATGTAGAAAAAGGTTCATTATGTTACTAGTACAATAATGACAGTTACTATTGTAAGTTAGTTGCAATATACACCACTGGTGACAGCACCAAACATAACTACAAAGTTAAGTGTATTTAATTTGATATCTTCGGCGGCCATATTGAGAAAACTATTACATCAAGTTAAGTTAAGTTAATTGAAAATTGCATTGTTTATTTTCGCTTAAATTTAAATTGGATTATTGAAAATGTGTGAAAAAGTGCAAGAAATGCAATGTACATCATTCAGGCTAGTCAGAAACTGCATATTCAACCAAAGAAAAACGGTCAAGTGTATTAAATTTGACATCTCTGACGGCTATAATAAAAATTATTAAGTCAAGTTAAGTTAATTGACAATTGCATTGGTTATTTTCGCTTGAATTTGAATTTAATTATTGAAAATGTGTAAAGAAATGCAATATATTCTGTCCAAGGTTGTTATAAATTGTATATTCGACCAAAGAAAGATTAATTCTCACAAATCATGCAACAAATATAAATAATATATACATATACATACTATTTTACAACTTTTAGTAACTGGTTAAGGTAACTTGGCATGTATTTTTATTTGTATGTATTTATTTTTATTGAAGAAATCATATACGCCACTCGAAATAGAAAGCTTTTTTTGTGTTGCTCCAGATTGCTTGGTCTCGGCTTTGCTTTGGCCACAAATATCTGAGCTCAAAACAATAATCATCGCTTTCGACTCCTCGTAACATAATATACTATTAAACTAAACTCTCCTCTACCGCACTACTAACTTTTACTCTACTAAAATAGTACAGTAGAATGATTTGGAGAAAAAGTATGCTAGTGTACTCTATTACTAACACTACTAATGTAAATTAGGCTTAATTACCAAAAAATATTACATAGTCATTAGTTCAAGCGATTATTATCAAATAACGAAACATTTGTAAATTTTTAATACTAATTTCTAATTATTCCTTAAATTAATTCTTTTATTTTCTCATGAAAAATTAAACCAAAAAAAAATGAATACCATCCCCTCTGAAAATTTTAAATAAATACACAACGTACATAATAGGACCTTTAAATAATCAATGAAATAATGTTAATCAAAATTTGTCTACATAGAATAATTCAAATTTGAAACCCTCTCTCAGTACGCACTACAGTTAAAATATAAAATCATTACCACCACCACCACCACCCACCCACCCCCTGCTTTTTTCACATTTCACCCCACTGTCTGTGTCTCAGGGGTATACAGCGCGCGCGGCGCCCCCTCTCTACAGCACGTCTAGACAGCACTCAGACACAGACTGGTCACCCCTACATTTATCTAACTCAGTTACAAATACACATATATACCGAATGGATATATATATTCAAATCCATATATGTACGGCCAGAGTTATAATACAATCACTAAATACAAAAGGGGAACGTGTGTATGTTGAAAAAAAAACTGTTAAGGGGGACAGAGGGATGTTTGATTACAGATATGAAATGTGTAAAAGGGGGAATATATCGGGCCCCCTTCTATACTCTATAAGCGTGCTTGTGTCTGTGTGTGTATGTGTACAACACTCTGATTGCCAATGGCGGCTCGTTATAAAAGCGTTCCGAAAAAGGGTTGAATCATTATTTTATTTCACAAACAAATTATTTCAGAGTTCGAATTGCGTATAATATCACAATGTGTGTGTGTGTGTGTGTGTGTGTGTGTGTGTGCTCTCGACTGGATTCATTTATTTTCTACATTTGTTGGCCAATAGGAATAGTTGTAGATCTATAGCTATTTGAAATTAATTATTTCGATATAATAATATGTAAATAATTTTTTTTCTACGATTGTACTGAAATTTGTCACTTATACATTTGTTATTGGTTAGTATATAATTATATGCTGTATGCAATACTACCCAAAAATATGTATTAAGCTTGAATTACATTATACTTTTTTCGTCTAGATTCATACTAGATTTATAGTTCTATTTTCGTTCAAGTTTTGTTCAATTTTCATACTTTTTTCACAATCGGTCGTGTATTGTCGAGTTTCTTCGATTTTTTCCGATGTATTGCCAGTACGCCAACTTAAAAATATAAAGTACTTAATTTGACAGATACTGAAAAACATATTTAAACAAAAATGGATACATATAAGGTTGGTACAATTGCGTGCACATGCGTATAATGTATCTAGTATGAAACTTGAATAGGAAAATAGAGCATGTTGTATATATTTCTATACTTACTAGGAAACTTGAAAGAAACTTGGATGCAAAAATCTGATTTACATTATACTAGATCTGACTATCTGTACTTGAACGAAACTTGAACTAGAAACCTAGTATGAATCTAGACGAAAAAAGTATAATGTAATTCAAGCTTAAAGCATATTGTAGTAAAGCTTATACATATTGTAGTACAGATTTCTTCATTGTAGTTTTTGGTGATTAATGTTAACAAATTGCTGTGACAACGCATAGTGTACAGTTTCGCTATTAGGGCGACGTACTATCATTAATTACTAACAACATAATGAAACTTCTATATAACACTAGTCAACATAAGATCGACTTTTGCTTGACACATAAAAATTATTTAAATAGTTTTAACATATGAAAATATTTTATTTTATTATATTATTTTGTTATTTATACTATTGCAAAAGCTTAGAAAACAAGATTAGAAATATATGGGTAAACCCATATATAGACCACTTCAACATTTCTCGGAAAGTTGGCAACACTATATTTTGGTAAATTTGCATAATTTATTTAGGCACTAGGAGAATCTTTTATGAAAATTTGATTAAAATCGGTTAAATAACATAGCCATAATATATTTTTTAAAACTTTAGTAATTTTTTTCTCGGAAAGTTGGTAACACTGGATATTAATAAAATTATATAATTAATGGGAGCATTAGGGATATCTTTTCTGAAAATTTGATCAAAATCGATAAAAATAATGTAGCCAATATGAATTTTTTAAAACTTTAGTAATTTTTTTTCTCGGAAAGTTGGCAATACTGGAAAAAACCAAAACCACATGACCATCTTGGGCACTAGACAAATTTATCCTGAAAATTTCATTAAAATCGGTTGAACCGTCTAGGAGTTGCGGCCACAAAATTTTGACTTACGACCGAGCGAGCGAGCTGACGACGCACATCCATACACCCACATAAACTAAGTTCAGATTCGTCATCTAGAGGCTATATGAAGGATTTCCATACACAAATTTTTTTTTTTGAAAATGTTACAGACACCGTACCAAACGCTATACCACTTTTTCTTTGCAGTCAAAGTGGTAATAATAGGGAATGTTATTGCCATAAGCAGTGCATAAGCAGAGCATAGATTTAGTGTTACGAATGATATTTGAGCAAGCGTAAGAAGTAAAATTACAATTGACCACATTTCTAATTTAATGACTATATTACTAATATAATAATATTAAAAAAATCGCAAGATTTGAGTATTACTATAATATTAGGTAAATTTTTAGCATGCTGTACCATTCATGAAAACATCTGTCTTGAATTGTCTATCTTAATTCATTGTTGCAGCTCTGCAAGATTATTTACAGGTAGGGTTACCAAACATCTTACTTGTGTTAGGACAGTCCTATAAATACAGACACATTAGGCCAATATAAGGTGATCATACGTTTCGGAATAAGCAGGCCAGTCCGGATTCAAAAGAGCTGTCCCGCATTAATTATTGATCCCGTAAAAATCTTGTATTATCCCAAAATCAAACATATTATAGTTGATTAACTAAATAAGTGTTTCTATTTTTCATAAGTAATTTTTTTTTTATATGTATCTTTTTATAAATAATTTGTTTGCAGTACAATATATTAGTATATTTAAAAATACAGGTGAATATTGAACAATGAATAATTCATGTGTTTATTTCAATTAATAATTATTTATGTTTTTTTATATGATTTTTATTTTTTTATATAATATATATTTGTATATTTGTATGACAAGCATTTGTTGAATAAAACTTTAGATTTTATTTTTCTTTAACAAAACGTGTCAATTGCTTCCAGAATTGAAGCTATGATCAAGCTAAAATATCCTACATTCACCTGTTAAGGTTATAAAAATTGATAGTGTTTAATTTATGCAATTATTTTAGTTTATTTCTACTAAAATATCGTCATAGATGTAATTGATTATTAAGTATTTTCAATTCAGACATAAACTTTTTGAATTAACTTTTTTGTTAACAATAATTTAAAAATTCTTGCAGGCACGTCTGACCAGGATCGGCACAACTGTTTGAATTTATAAATAAATTTTAATACAGAACTTGAACCTAAAGCAGTTTTATTTTATAACTAAAAATGTTTTTTTACAGATTTACAGATAACTAAGGATTTTAAAGCCATTTTGCAGAAATTTATCATACTTAAAAGAAATTAATTACAGATGCAGATTACTTTTTTCATATTTTGATTATTGAGGACAACTATGATATTGCAGTACTAAAAACAGAGTTAATGATTTGCTTTTTTTTTAACAAGCAACAACTTGTATTCCTCTCAAAGTGATCTAGATAACAAGCAGTCCGTCGTAATATTACACCGTGTAATATGCACTTAAGATTGGAGGAGTGTTTGCGCAGAAATAGAGGTCAACTTCAAGATGTGGTTTCACAAAATTAAATGCCCTTTTGTATTTTAAGATGGTAGATTTATAAGTAAGAAAATAAAACATTTCCATGTGTCATTCAGTTTTTACAATTTCCCGTTCCTCTGTCACGCACTGTATTATGAAATTAAAATTTTAGGAAATTCTGTTCAGTTATCTTTGACTGTGAAACTGGAGAATGATAAATTTTTTAAAATATTATATAATATATCAATTTTTGTACTATAATTGTTTTATTAGCAAATTATTTTCATATTTGTAAAACCATTAACATTTATTTGCGAGCTTATATATTTTTAACCCGGAGTCTCCGGTTTTTCAACTAAATCTCCGTTCTCCGGGTTATTTCTTGTAATCTCCGGATTAAACTGAATTTAGATGTAGTCATATAGTTTTAAGTTAAAAATATAAGTAAGTCATTACTATGATCTGTAATAAATTTATAGTCAAATCAAAATATTATTTAGTTTAATGTATAAGCGTTGAAACAAATTTCAAAATTTTATGATTGTATTCAAATTAAAATGTTTTTATATTTAAAAATAGTAGTTTTAATGTATTGAGTTTTCTATAACTTTTCCCTCCCCCTCGGTCATCAAAATCCCTGAGTCAGTTGAAATAAAAAGATGGTCACCTTATATAAATATTCTAGGACAATAACAATAATAACATCTTTGAAATCCAAAGTCATACCTTCTTAACAGTCATCAGATTAAAGTTAAAATTAAATATACATAATATAATATCGCACTTTTTTTAACAAAACTGGCACAAATGCTAAATATTCAATTTTTCTATTCATTGAAAAATTATCATATAATTAATTTCACGTAAGAAAAAGATTACAATTTTTAAAACGTTTACATTGCATATACACAGCGTGTTAATATTTAATATTGGTTTTAATTACCTGAACATTTCACGACATAAACTACCACAAACCCTTTCCACTATCCCGAAATTAATTTGCTCTAAACAGACAAGCTATTCTAACTTCATCCACATTTATAATGTCTCTTATACATGCTCTTCTATTCCTACTACTTGGAAACTTACGCTCACACAAAACACTCGCAATCATACCATTCCATATACTCATCGGACGTTCACGCAAACATATACCTTCAAAAATCATTCAAATTTATTTTTTTAACCAAAAGTTCATTAGACATTCGCTAAGATGACCGAACCATTTTAACTAACTAACACCAACTTTTGCATCAACATTTTTTTTTCAATTTCATCCGTATCGTATACTAATCTATTTCGTAGCCGATATCTTCTAGTTACACCACACACACCAAAAAAAAGAAAATATTAAAATATTAATTCATTCTAACGAATTAGAAAATAACATGCATAATAACGACTAATGTAGCACGTTCGCATGAAGAATAATCATACGTTTGCAAACCAAGATATATATGTAAGTATTTCGTATTTATCTTTTCTTAGTTCATACAGTAGAATGATTGGAATCTTCTTCTTAAATGAATATTATTTCAATATTCTAGTGATATAATAACGTTTAAATTATAATTTTTGACAAACCTGTTAGTAAAAAAATATTTGTATTCTAAATTGTCACAATTTGAAATTAATACTATTTTTATTATAAAATTTAAAAGAGAACTACACAGCTGAATACCTACATTTTCGCAAATATAAACATTTATTATTGAAAATAAAAGAGATATATTTGAAAATATAAAAAAAAATATGTTCCACAAGTAAAAAGTGTTATTTCTTGTATTAAAAAAAATATAAATCACTCAACTGATATCGGCTGTGTTTAAGGTGTAGGTCCTCTTTTTTTTCTGTTATTATTAAGAAACTATATGATCAGTTTCCCGTGAATATAGCCTTGTGTTCCGCTCAGAAATTACAGGTAATTATCAATTAATAATTATAAATTATTATTATTTGAAATTAAAAGAAAAGAATTGTATTATTCGTATTTATGTCGATTTTATATTAAATGTAATTTAAGATGGCCCAAAAATTATTAGACCATTTTATAATGAAATACCTTGTTTATTATTGACAATTTACATTTATTCTGTTTATTTTTGAATTTTAAATGGTCTAGCGCCTTTTAAGCCACCCTATATAATAACAAAATAATTGCAAATGCAAAATAATTCTATAAAAAATATTTTTGTTATCAATAAATTAACAAAAAAAAAATTATTTTAACTTTGCATTTATGAAGATTATGAAGATAGTTTCTTTATATTAAAGAAGTAATATTATATGTAAATAAATATGTTGTTAATAAATCATCTATTTCTGTAAAATAAATTAAAAAACTGAATTTAATAATCCAAAATATAAAATATTTAAGATAAAATTACTTGCTTTTTTGGTTAAACAATAACGCGTTATTAAAGGCTTCATTAACTATTACTCAGTCTTTTTTCTCAGTGTATGAAAAAATATGAAATTAAAAAAAAAATTATGTAGAAATAATATTTATGTATAAGTACTAAAACGGCACAAACTCTATCAAATATTCAATCAATAACCATCCTGCCAAACATTTCTACTCTGACATACAATTTCGCTTTATTTCCATTTGTAATATTCATTCACGTTCTTCTTATGTAATTGTTTTATAATAATTTAATCTATTTATTAAATTTTTTCGTAAACTATGCAGCGTCATTTTTCAAATATAAATTATAGGACATATCAGTGACGCAACTAGAAATTTTAGCTCCACAACCCGAAAAATACAAAATATATACAGTTCGTGCAAATAAATAAATTTTTCTTCATGCTTATCATAATATTAAAATCACGTTACCATATTGCCTATGTAGAAAGAGGTTATAATGTTACTAGTACAATAATGACATTATTGTACATCAGTTAGTTACTATATACACCAATGGTGACAACACCAAACATAACTACAACGTCAACGTCTTCGGCGACCATATTGAAATTACTCCCATATTTTGGTAGGCTTAAAGTTAACTTTAGTTAAAGTGTTTATTATGAAACTGGCTGTAAATTGTTATAATTTATTTGGGCTAAAATTTACTTTACAGTTGCCAAATGTATTTACTTCAAACTTTACGTACTGTTACTTTAGCACATTTTATGAATACAAATCACAAAATTTTAGTGCAAAAATTATACTTATTTTGAAAATTCGTATTTAACATATAGGTTATAGGTAAGATGAATTGGTTGTAGGTGACATATATGGTTGCCTCTCGCTATAAGATAGATTAGGTAACGAAATTAATTTGGTTGTTTAGAAAAATTTAAGCCACGTGAAGAATTTTTAGTTGTTTTTAACGTAAAAGAATTAAAAATAACAGTATCTGCTAGTAGTTGAAAATATATTAAATACCAATTTTTAAAATCAGTTTTAATATTACAAATATCATTTTTGCACTAAAATTTTGTGATTTATATTCATAAAATGTGCTAAAGTAACAGTATGTAAAGTTTGAAGTAAATACATTTGGTAACCGTAAAGTAAAGTTTCACCTTCAATTGTTTGAAAACCGCCATTAAGAGGGATGCCAAAAAACAAATATTACAAGATGAGGCACACTTGAAAAAGAAAGTTTGAGAAATACTGTCAGTTTATTTGCCATGTTGAAGCGGATCTGTACCAATCAAAAAACGTAATATATACTGAGAGAAGTGCAAAGTTGCCCTTTATTTGAAGAATATCATACAAATCCTAAAGATTTCCAAAAATAATTGCTATCTTGTAGGTTTTTTTTTAATAAAAACTTCAGTTTGAAATTCTGTTTTGTTTGTTTATTATTTATGTCATTTGCATATATTTTCCTGATATACGTTCAGTATATCAAAACGTCAAATTTTAATATAAAATTAACGGAACTTCAAGCTCAAGCTTTTTTAACATAGTAAAAAATCTTTCAGAACTTATTTGTATCATTTTTTCTGATGAAGATGTACGTTGAGTATGTCTCGATTATTAATAAATATTAATACAGAACTATATTGTGAAAAAAATTTCGGTAATTTTATATAAAAACCTACGGCAATTGATTTACACCAATTTAATATGTATATTTACAGAAGGTAATATTTTTGCAAAATGTATGTAATATTATTTACAGATATTTTAGAAAAATTTTTATATTATACTTCAGTATTTATATATAAATAATTTGTAAAAACAGTAAAATATTTTGTATTATTTTTACGAATACAAATAATACAAAATATTTTAATATTTTAACAGATTATTTATATGTAAATACAGAAAGTAAATAATATTACATAGATTTTGCAGAAATACTGATGTCTGTAGTTTACATATGAAACTGGTGTAAATCAGTTATGAAAGCCGTTTTATTTTAAAGCTTTTTTATTTTAATACAATGAGTTCTGAAAGATTTTTTACCATGTTAATTTATTTGTAATTTTAAATGAAAAGTATCTACAATATTATATTATTTTATTAAAATAAGTGACTTTTTTGTAATAAAACCTTAAATAAAACGATTTTAAGTAATTTTTGTATTTTTTGTCTGTAAAAAGCAAATTTGTATCAGTATAATTCATATAAGTATAGTATATTATTTTATTCTGATATTTTCAAAATTGCTTCTTAATACCTTTTTTTGTTAAAAAATAATTAAAAAAATAATAATAATTGCTCGTATTCTCACTTTACTTTTAAAAGTGATTTTTGTCAAAAGTACTTTTGAAATTCACTTAAAATTACTTATAAAGCAATTTTTATTAGTTTATTTACATTTTACAATATTAGATATAATAAAAAATATTAAAAAAGAAATATTACTCATATTTGATATGAGATAGAAATACAAATTTATTTTGAAGCAAAAGATAAAAGCACTTTTTTACAAACAAAAGTGATGAGAATATGGCCAATCCTATCATAAATAAATTTAATTTTTATTTTATTTTCAAAATACTCCATACTACAATTTATCAGTGAAATTTGCTATATTTATATTTTAATCCTATAACAATAATTCAATATGTAAACAATTAAATTACATACATACACAATCACGCCATATACCCAAAATGTGTGGCACAAACTCTTTCCACTCTACCGAAGTTAAAGTATCTATATTTTTAAATGTCCGGGAGCTTACAAATTTTAATATATTTGAAAGAAAATGTAGATATAGTTCATGAAAGAAGTCGAGGCAACGTCCAATGTGAGTTTTATGAAATAAGATTTTAGATAATATAGAAAAGAAAATAAACTATCCTGTTAGACACATGTCGACCTTTTCTTGCGTGCAATACGTTATAAGTGGGAGTGAGACAGAAATATCGGAGTAAGTGTTAATTTTAGTGCCAGTCATACTATGCACAATGGACGTAATTGCATGGATCCTGCTATAAAACAAATGATAATTTAAACCCCAACAAAAAGTAGTGACAACTAAATAAATTTTTTTTTTTGAGAAAGCAAAAAGATGTATTAAACAGCTGTTTTAATGTACGTAAAAGTTATAAAGAATGTTTTACTTAAAACTTCCAGTGCCAATAACTCAAAATCTTAAAGAGATCTTAAAATTTTGTCAAAAAAAAAACAAACACGAAAATAGTTAGATAACTATAGTTTAACTCAAATTAGTTAATGAGTCTTTCTAAAAAAATTTAAATTTTGTATTCTTTTTTTAAAAAAAATCATTAAATTTGTTAGTTTTAAAAATATTTAACATTATAACTATAAATTTCCAGTTAAAAATACAGAAAAATATTCGATATAAGTATAGATGATACTGAAAATTTTCATAAAATGAAAATGTTAATGTTAAAATAATTGTCGAAGTTTATTTTTTCTTTTTTTCATATACATGTTGGAAGCACGTCCACAAAATAAAATTTACTGCTGAATTTATTATCAAAAATTTCAATGCTATCTTTACTAAGGTGGAATAATTTTTTCTGTATTTTTTTTTTAGTATTTGCAAATTAAATGTTTAACATTTCTGAAATTAACAAGTTGAAATTTTTTAAATAAGGACAAAAAAATACTTTAAATCGTCGCTATATCTATACTGCAATATTTATAGTTCAAGCCAAAATATAATCATCTGATATATCTATCACATACTTTTTGCAGGATTTTTGTATCATGTTTAAATTGCCGGTGAGAGTTTTTCAATAATAATAATAATAATAATAATAATAATAATAATAATAATAATAATAATAATAATTTATTTGCCCAACAGTGTACACTAATAACAAAACAAAATATAATAAGATTGAACAAAACAAAAAGAATAAAATATAGAACTATGACAAATAATATAAATAGAAAATTATGTAAATAGAAAAATTCACGACTAGAATATATTATAATGTATAAAATTTTGATGGGAAAAATAGTCAATGGTTAGGAATTCGAACAACTAACTTTTACTACCATCCTATTAAAATTTTATACATTATATATAAAATCAAGTAATCAAAATTTAACAAAACAAATATTAATTTTAATTAATAAAAGTGCGATACACTTTGTATATTTAGAAATAATTTTAATTTGGACATATACACCTAGAAATATATCGAGGGCATCATATCATATGAATCAAAACATAAATTTTACAGGAAACGACAAAAACGTTTAAAATTTTTAGTTTTGTAAGTACAGAGTTGCTTTAATGTTGATATTATGATTGTAACACTTGCTTTTAATTTATAATAAATTGTACGCCCTTCTGATATGACGTGCAAATAACCAATACAAGTTTATATGTCCAATAAAACGTGTTTTACAAAAAATGGTTCATACGCCCTTCTGATATGATGCCCTCGATATCATTTTTGCACTTGGAAGACGCATACTTTCTGCATTTTTAGTTGTAATCAATGTAAAATCATTGACTTTTGAATTGTGTCACTTTTTTCTTTGTGATGCGCGAATCATAAAATTTATATTGAATAATAATTAGAAAAATAATTATAATAGAAAAGAAAAAGAAGTATAGCATTATATATATATATATATATATATATATATATATATATATATATATATATATATATATGGTATTGAATGAAATTCGGAATATCTAGCATTTGAGTGTTTAGCAGGGCGTCACCCGCAATTCTACCCCATACCTGTCCCCCCAAATTCGTCAGTGCCACGGTTCGCGCCTGCCTGCCTTCGTCCCCGGCCAAAAACTCAGGGGCACACACGAGCCATGATGGTGTATGGAGAGGAAAAGCAAAGCAGAGCAGAGCAGAGCAGAGCAGAGCAGCCGATCCGCCAGCAGCAGCAGCAGCAGCGGCAAAGCAACCACCAGTGCACACAGCATCCCAGGGAAAATATTAAAACGCGAAGCTGTATGCTATCGATCCGGTTGCCATAGCGACAACGGGATGGGAGAACAGAAACGGGAAGAGAATGGGGCGATAGCATCCTTCTTTGTCAGCTAGTGCACACACGCCGCGTCGATCCCCCAACCCCATTTCACTCTCCTGCCGACCCCCCACCCCCACCGCCCGAAAGCTTTGCTCTAAAGCGCAAAAGCTCTTTCGCAGCGAAAATTTTCAACATCTGAGTCGTCGTCGTGTGCTGCTGCTGCTGCTGTGGTCCAAAACTTCTAATGCACCAGACAGAGAGATGATTAAATGCTTTCGTTAGACAAAGACGAATCGTTTCCCCATGTAACTTTTGTTTACTGACGGAATTACCTAATTGCGATGTAATATTTTGCCAAAAATCTATATTTTCTCTCTCTACTACAGAATTGATTTTCTCTTCTCCAACTCGATTATTCTATAACAATTATCATATCAGACCGAATTTATTTCATCTTTTCGTGACACGTCCAAAAAACACAATAGTATTTAGATATTAGTAAATAATTTCATATAAAATGAATTCTCTTTAACGTAACAAAAGCAGATTTTTTTACAAATAAATATGTAGAGGAATTTGATTTTTCTGTAAAAAAGTTGCAATTTTACATAAAAACTATAGTAAAAAATTACATATTATATAAATATATATTTTGTATAATTCTCAATCAATTATTATTAACAACAACTGTAGTTTCGCTATTTCTTGTAGTTTTATAGTTCTCCCGGTTCGATATGATGATAAATATTAAATATTCTACACCGGTAATGGATTATAGATATTTTCTGAACTGTGTAGTTTTGACTATTATTGGTTTTAATAAACCCCTTCCAATTTTCCTCATTAATTACATATTATTTTAGCAAAACCGATAGATTACATAAATTTTCTGTAAAATCATATAATTTTAATTAAAATTTACCATATTATATATTTTTTACCGAAAAGGTAAGTAATTACTTAAAAAATATAAACGTATTTTATATTTATATAATATAAAAAATTTTATTAAATTTTCTGTAAAACATATTATATATAATATGTATATATACATTTTGTAAAAATACTGACGTCTGTATATTTACAATTAAACTGGTGTAAATCAATTGCTCCAAGTTTTGTAAAATTACCAAATTTTTTACAGTGTATTTATCACTGGTTCCAAGGTTGGAAGTCCTAGAACCGTATTATCTCAAAACTGATAAAAAAGATAAAACTGATCAGTATTCCATAAAGGTCCTCAAATTTTCATTACCAAAAAAAAAATCATTTACAAGACAAAATTTGAAATAATACCAAAATATAAGATTTGTACCTAGAAGTAAATCATAAATAAAATCTAACTGACACAAATATATAATTTTATTTTTTTCTAATTGAAAATTATCATACAATAAACAAAATAAGGTAGTATCACTTTTCTTTATAACAGAAATGGGAAACCAATGTCCGTATGCTGCATAAGACTTGTAAGTCATTTTATAATACCCAAAATTTTACTATAAATAAAAATGTAAATGTAAATTTTGATAAAATAGAAACAAAAATACTTTATCATTTGTACAAAATTCATTTTCTAAAAACATTGATTTCGCACTAACTAATATTCAATTAGAATAGATTGATTAGCAGTGTGATTGAGAAAATTATTATCAAAGAAAGAAAATTTCAAAGTTTTATAGATACGATATATTATATATACAAGAAAACACTCAATTTGCAAAATTTTTGATAATTTTTTTGAACTTAACTGAACCGAAGATCTTTTGTATTAGATTTTCCTATCACTACTCAATAAATTGATTAAATTTTGATAAAATAAATCTATGATTTTTTTTTTTTAATAATTCTACTATAAATAATATTTTGCCGAATTTTGTCGCAATAAAATTCTAGAAATAGATGTAAATCGCAAGTTAATATCCAGCACAAGACAAGGCAAAGCAAAGGAAAAAACGAAAAGAAAATGGTATAGGCGGTCCATGCGGCTGCTGCCGTTCATCGGCTGAAACTATGAAAATTGTAAAAGGTGAGAAGCAAGGCGAGTGGATTATCTATGGGGCATGAATAAGCGTAACACAACCCAACGGGCAACACGCAACATAACGCAGCCGAATTGAGAAGAGGGATGCTGAAATACAAATACATTGCCATCGCCAGCACCACACATAGCAAATCGGGAGAGAGAAACTTGCAGAATTGTGTGTGCGCTGCTGCCGCTGCTGCTGGCTACAGTTCAGATCAATATCGGTTGCGGCTGTGTGTTGTGTAGAGTAGAGTAATACTTGGAGAGGCATTCAGCGCACGGGCTGCCGGGATCCGGGTTGCTATGGTAACAGGGCCTGGATGCGCGAGACAGTGTGCCGCCAAATAGGGCCCCGATATCCCCGGACCAGCCCGGAGAGATGAGGCAACGCCCGCCTCGCGCTTGCTTGCTCTCTTCATACACACACACACACACACACAAATATGTATTCTAGTTTTCAATTTAATTCGCAATTTAAACAACAAATCCACAAAACCATCAATATTATTGCATATTTACATCAATTTTGTTTATTCTTCTCAATACATAATATAGATGCATAGTTTTATATATCTATAATCGCAAATATTAAAGTTATGATAATATTAAATTCAGAGAAATCAATTAATTGTTATAAAAATGATCGATATATATCATTTCAAATACACGTTCTTGATTTATTAAAACAATTAAGTTTCATTTTAGACTACCCTTTTAATTATCACGAAACTAATGTTGTTGTTCTTTGGTTCATTTAAGTTCAAAATTAATCAAGATATAGATAATGGCAAAATGGAATACTATATACCAGCTCAGTTTTTAGGTGTTTTAGTTCAATTGCTTAGTTCTGATCTACTTGGTTTTACAACCGGTATTAGTTAAAAATCTAAATTAATACCAAACCTGTGATACCAGCCATAGCAGTGGCGTAGCCAGAGGGATTGGGGGAGGGGGGTTAAACCCCCCTCAAGAACCTGAACGACCAAAAACATACGTATTTGAAATATGCTATTTTACTTTCATTTTTATAAAAATAATTTTTATTGCTCTTTATTTTTTATACAAATTATAGTATTATCTTTATTGATTAATATTATATCATTTCTTTAGTAACCCCCCCCCCCTCATAACAAGTTCCTGGCTACGCCACTGAGCCATAGTATTAAAAAAATCAAGATAATCATTTCGTAGATATTTGTTTTAAAAAAATATTATTTTTTAATAATTTATTTTAAAAAAATACAGCGAGAAAATTGTGCAATTATATAGAAAGCGACAAATCAACTAAAAATTAATGTTGTTTTAGTGCAAATTCTGAATGAAACTGCTTATAACTTCTTAAAAAATAAGGTGAATGCACGATTTCAATTTTAACAGTTGTTGATTTTATTGCAGTCAAAAATTAAGATTATCAATGGAATTTTTAACAAATTCTTATTCTAACATAGTAAAAAATCTTTCAGAATAACTCATTAATAAAAATAAAAAAACTTTAAGTTTAAGTTCTGTTTAATTTTATAGTGTCCCCAATGAATACAATTTTTATTGCCTACTTTATATGAACACTGACACAACTATAAATCCATTTTCCAGTAAAACATCGCAAATGTATAATGTAATAATAATAATAATAATATAATATATATTATTATTATTTATATTATCGAAATGTCGAATTTTAATATGATATTAAAAAACAACCTAAAACCTAAAATATTTGGGAATTATAATTGATAACGAATTAAGCTGAGAACAATGCATTGACTTATTATGTTCTAAGATAGCGTCATGTTGCTTTGCTATAAAAAGATTAAAAATATAAGTAATTTATTTACAAGTTAAGAAAACCAATTATTATTTTAGTTTTTATAGTCGCGTGTGTTATGATATAGAAAGTGTGTTATAGAAATTCCAAAATATAAATTACGACTGTATAAATCAAATCCTATATACAATCAAATTGATTTTTATAATAATTTTAATATAATCAAACTAATCAAACTAAACAAAAGTACTTATTAGACAGTACGTTTTACTCACTAGAGGAATTTAGGTTACACAATAAACAATGGCTGATATTACGAGCTCGGTTTTTGGGTGTTTTAATTCATTAGTTTAGTCCTGCTATTATGACAGTTATGTTGTTGAAAACCGATTTTACAATCGAGCTTGAAATGACAAAGTGCTGGGGATTGCCCAGCCGTTTGCTCAGGTCCGCGGGGTCGCAACTCCCCGAATAGGCTGCTGCAAGACAGCCCATCCCTGCGGAATTTTATTATTATTATTAAAGCTTTTTTATTTTAAATTCTTATTGTTGTTATTCACAAACTAGCGGTAATAGTATAGTTTAGAACCACTAGTATTAGCATTACGACTAAAATATACAACTAACTTGATGATAAGAAAAGATGTGTAAATGATACTTTAAATTTGATATACATTTTAAAGCAATAGTACAAATTTACAAATATAATATAGCACCTTCAACAAAGAACAAAATTGTTACAATAAGTATATATTTACAGTAATCAGGACCGGATTAAGAGTTATATCTGACGCTAATGAAAATTTTGAGTCGATATAGAAGTTTATACATTGTGTTATTATAAGTTTTATTTTATAAATATAAATCTACTGCAGTATATGTTAAATAGTTCGAAAAATTACGAAAATAGACGGTTTTAAATGCTCTTGCAGAAAATTCTCTTGGCCTAACGCCGTTTTAGCCTAAAGATTAAGGTGGCTCTGGGAGTGGTAAAATACTTTAAATATAATTATCATTAGAATAATTATTTATAATTACCTGTTCACATTGATATTAACAAAAATATAGTTTTCAAATGCTTCCCTGGAAAAATTTTATTATTTGTGATTATGTTCAGTTTTCCTGAAAATGTAAATATAAAATGAATAACTACATATAGTCATGAGAAATTCTTTACATTTTGTTTTTCTAAAGTTACCTTAACCAGTTACTAACTTTTTCAATTGTCAATTGACTTAATAATTTTTAATGTAGCCGTCGGAGATGTTAAATTAAATACACTTGACCGTATTTCTTTAATAGAATATACATTTTCTGATCACCCTGGATGGTTCATATTGTATTTCTTGCACTTTTTTTTACACATTTTTAATAATCAAATTAAAATTCAAGCGATAATAACACATGTTTTAACACATTATTCTACAAACTATAAACTTTCAGAAAATCTAAAAAAAAAATATTTTCCTTCCCCTCTTAAGTTAGTTTTACACTAATGTAACATTTTGTTAATATTAAAAAAAATAATTATTACAATTTTTATAAAATTTCCATTAACTGAATGAAATTGCAAAAACCAACACGGAAAACAATGAAAAGAAAATCACGTATTCTTGACGAGTTTATAATGTGATATAAAAAGTTTTAAGAAAACTCATCTACGTTCCCGACCCACAATTTTTTACGGCCGGCATAAGAGCTGTAAGTTTATAAATGATAGGTATTTTTCACATTGCAAACTTTCTCAAAATAAAAATATTATTCTCATATTTCTTAACGTGCACATCAAAACTATCGTGTGCTCCAGTTAGTTTAATAACTTAATCACGATATTAACTAATTATGTGGATAACTATGTGATTAGTTTGTCAAAAAACTTAACCACATTGTCAGTTAATAACTTAATTACATTGTTAAAGATATGATTAACTCGATAAAATTAACAAAAGATGTTATTAATTATGCGATTAATTTGTTGTTTTTCAAAACAATTCACTGATAGTCATCCAATAATTTAATCATCAATTATATTCTTTCACAGAATCCCAACAAGTATAGATACAAAATTTTATTTAGTTCAAGCAAAGAATTTAAAATTTGTATAGCTAATAAACAAAAAATAAACATTAGATTTTATTGTACTGAGTAATATATATTAAGAATGAAAAATTTTGAAACTGGAAACAATAAATATCAAAATATCATAATTGAGCTCAACATGCCTTGTTACAAAAATTTTGTGTAGTCTTTATGCTGAAATAAAAAATGAGGTATTAAATTTAAAATAAGGAAGTTAGGGTTAATTTCCGGTTAAACCCGGAGATTACACTTTAATGACAATATTTTACTTCTACTGATCATATTGGAATCCCTTTATTCCAAATTTCCTAATATATTTTTATATTGTTTTTAAAATACATAGTGTACGATTGTCGTAGGACACACTGTACTGTCACTGCTAAAATCGCAGTGTGAATGTAGTTTAATGATCATTAAATTATAATGAAATGCAAAGTTTGAAACACATTTGCATATGAAAAATACTTACTATAATATAGTCGCAAATAGGATAGATAGGTGTATAATAATATAAAAACAACAAATATTGTAAAACGCATATAATATACAATAATTGCATATATAAAACAATAATAGCACATTTGTATGGTGTTAATATAACTCTTAGAAAGTTATAAAAACGACATTACACGTATGTATATATATAAGTATATATATATTTTTAATTTACACACTGATATAGTAGTCATTGAAATGTTCTTTATACTTGAAATCTAAAATGTTTAAGAAAAAAAACTCTATGAAATTAATTATGATAAAAAATAATATGAAAATAATATTATTTTAATATTTTAATAATAGCATTTATAATACTGTGGCCGAATTGGTTCAAGTACAAAAAACATTCAAAAATTTTAATGTTTTCATTGAAAACATTTTCAGATGAAAGTTTGGTCCTTTATATATATTTATTTATGTATTGATTAGAAAAACCGCCACCATATTTTTAAATTATATTCAGTCATAATAAGAACCAAACTTTCACCATCATTTCCATGTAAGAAAATGGCTTAAGATTTGCAGTTTTATATAATAAAACTACCACAATTCGATTGAAACCAACCAGTTCAATTTGCTGCAATAACATAATTAAACCACGAGTTAGATTTTTTCGAATTTTATTAAAATAGTGAAATACTATAAATATTATTAGTTACAAATCAAAATATGAATGAAAAATCACTTTACAGAGAAATGTACAATATAAATACAGCGCACTTCTTACTTCAGAATATAATTCTACATTATAATCACGCTTATACTGGGTATTTTATTTAAATCCTGTATGTAATAATATAAAAATATATAGGTTACCATTTAAAAGCATAAGTTTAAAAATTTTCCGCATAACAAAAAAATATTTTCGGTTAGTTTTAATTGTTGTTTATAATCATCAAATTACATACTACATTTGAAATGACAATTTTTTGTTGAAGCAAAACTAGTTAATATGATCAAAATAATACAATATTTTTATAAAATAATTTTGACCAATTTTAGTTATTAAATAAATAAAACTATTTAGTAACAAGTGTGGCTAAAAAATTCTTCATACACTTTGTGTAATTGTGATAAACGCACTGGTTGGTTCATTTTTGTTTTGTTTTAGTAACATTTTTAATATGGCATTTTCTTTTTCTATATACAATTGTCAAATTCAAACAATGAAAGCTTAAAACAACCTATCAGATAATAACATTTCGTAAACTATAGAGTCTCATATATATAGATAACAGGACATTAGATAATAATTTAAATAAAATTTTCGATAAATATCTCTGTTTTTCAATATTTTTGTTAAACAAACGAGAAAAAATTTGCAAAAATATTTTGCCAGTCACTTGATCCGGGTGTTCATGAAAAGAAACATTGTTTTTAATGATTGCAATAAAATCAAATAAAAGAAACGATATTTCTTTTTAATCGTGTCCATTTTAAAACAAAAGCAAAAAAGTACGGATTCATGACAAAAATAAAAAATGATATATATTAATGATGTCGATTTTGGAGAGCGTATTTTTTCCCTTCACCTGTTTTTATACTGAAAAAAATCATATGAATTAGATGAAAATGAGGCTCTTCCTTTCCCCATAAGCCATGCAAATACAATTCGATTAACAGTTCTCAAACAATTGGCACATTTACAAATTAAATTTCTATTGATTTATCTTACTTTGATTTATAAAATAATAATACATATTTCAATATATATCTCTCAACATTAATATATAGTTTGTTACTCAATTGTGAAACTTAGAAGTTAGCATTTCAAAACTATTCAACTAAAAACACTTCGTTTTTTTGTTTTTTTTTAATAGTCGTTAAACAAATTTAGATTCATATTTAAAAAAAATTAATTGTTTTTTTTTAAACAGTTTGAACGAATCTCAAAATAAGAAAGTACAATCATTAGAGTTTCTGCTGCAAATACTTTAACAAATTTTCATTTAATAAGAATCTTTTTTAAAATAGTTACAAAAACAAATAGCACTAGCAAATTAAATTGGAAAACAAAATAAATTATACATATCAAAATTTTATAACAAAGTATAACAAATTTCATTTATTAGTGATAAGAAAATATTCGTGAGCATTAAACAAACTTTGGCTTGTTTTATATCTTAATTGTAAAAAAGGATAAAATATATATTGAATTTTTTGAAATTGCAAACTTCTAAGATTTGTTGACTTAAGCAATTATTAAATATTCAAATAACTATCGCATCAAAGTGTATGAATCAAATTTTGAGAACCACCAAATATAGCAATTAATAGATTATACATACACATAATATGATTATATATTTATATTTATATATATATATATATATATATATATATATATATATATATATATATATATATATATATATAAAATAACACAAATATGCTACCTACTAAAGAGATTACAGATAGTAACTGGTAAATAATAGGAGTATATATATTTTTCTGACGTCCAAAAATAATATTAAAAAAATTGTGATCAAATATACACATTGCAAAATAAAATATGATTGTTAGTAAAAATGTGCTATTAAAATTAAATACTTATACGAAACATAAATAAAATTAATTATTAGCAACTTACAAAAGAAATGTTACATGTGGACGTCAACAAAATAATAATAAGTAAAATCTTCTACAAAATTTTTCATTTCTGCTGTATATTATATGAACTCTTCTTAATAAACAAAATAATAATATAATATATAATTAATTCTCAATATTATTGACGAAATTTCTATTTGTTTTCATTTCTTCAGAAAATAAAATAAGGCAAAATTAAAAATAACTAAACAGTCATTAATTTTAGTTAATAATATTAATAAATAAAAGAGTGCAAAATTTTCGAATCGGTTCTAAACTGACTTTAATCATCTATATATAAGTATAGTTCATTCAACTGGAAAATTTCATTCTTTATAAAAAATTACCTTCTTGTAAACCACTACACATTTCTAATTATCACATATCATATGAAATATTAGTTATTATTTGATTTGAAATTTATTATATTTAACATTTCGTATACAAATTTTTAGTAGATTATCAACTATTTAATTTTTCAAATAATACTTCCAATAAAAAATAATAATTCGATTTTTTGTTGAACTTGCAGCCTTGGTGCAAAGTATAGTATTTTTAATTATTTGTATGATATTTTTGAATGTTTTATCAAATATTATATTTATTCCAACTTTTGTTTTGAAATAAAAATTGATTAATTTATATTGTTAACGTCCATTATTGAAAAAAATATGACTACGCTAAGTGCAACAGAAATGAAAAGAAATTGTGAAAAATTGTTATTAATTAGCACTAGAGTTGACAAATCGAACTACACAATACAATTATATGTATAAGACCTATTTTAAAACATCAATTCTGGTTCTACAAACAATTATACACACAAAATATCTACTACAGGAATCGACAAAAATTAAGCCATTAGGATATACAGTTCAAGTTAGTTGGATATTCGAAAAAGTAATTCACAAACAACTGCTGGAATATATATGTGTATATATATATAGATGTATAATAATAATTTAAAACAATAAGAGAACCTAACAGCAAAACAAATTCTACAAATTTGATAAGTGTTTAAGTCGAAAATGTACCTTGATCGAAGCAACTCGGATTGATGTAACTGATCAAATCATTATCGGACATATTTGTCAAACCAGGTGGTATCATGCTTTCTTCATTTTTCTTCAATTCCGTCGTTTGTTGAACGCGAACAACATTCGTATCACACGTCAATTTGATTTCAGTTTTACTTTCTTCCGGTTGTTTCGTCGCTTGCAAATCGAGCGAACTTAAGATATTCGGCGGCGCCCCCCCTGTTCCACTGATAAATTGCGAATGACTCAGTTTTAAGAGTTCCGAAACTTGGAGAACTTGTTCGTTATTTGCAAACGTATGATTCTGATTTACATCTTGATTTGAAGAATTACTTCGAACGTCTAATAAGGTATTTGGCGGCGAAAAACTGGTTGTATTGTGTTCGGGAGAACTTCGTAGTACTGCATTTGTTACTTGCTGAATTACTTGCTGATTATTAGTAAAATTTGTATCTTGATTTGTAGGACTACTTCTAACGTCTAATAGTGCATTTGCAACTTGTAGATTGTTAGGCGAATTATTTTGAATGTCTAATATTGCATTCGGAACTTGCATAACAGTTGGCTGTTGAACAGAATTATTTCCGACACTTAATAAAGAGTTGGGAACTTGTAAAACTTGCTGACTATTGTTGAAACTTCCATCTTGATTAGCAGTATTATTTGCGACATTCAATAATGTGTTCGACACTTGTAAAATTTGTTGATTACTCGGACTTGTTGTTGCGTCCAGCAACGAATTTATCAAGTTTTGTTCTTGTGCAGTTTTCGGTTCTTGCAATAGTCTGTTCTCCATTCTAGTAATTTCATTGATTTTTTTCTGTGTCTCTAAGTAATCGACAGCTGCATTTATAACAATGCTTTCGACTGTAACCGTAACCGGTGGTGAGTTCGCTATTAATTGATTTGTAGCCGAATTTCTCAATTCCGAATCGGAAGATAGAATTTCACTTTGTATTGAATTGGTTTGAAGTACACTTTGTGGACAAATATTATTTAAAATTGTTCCTGTTGGCGAAACAATTTCATTTGCCGATGAATGAAGAATCATTTCATTTGATGCAATAGTGGAAGTCAAAAGTGTCGGTTGGGAAGCAGCATGAGTTATTAGTATTTCAGACTGTTGAGGACTTATCAATGGACTTTGTTGCAAAATTTCTTGTGGTGGTGAAGATGGTAATAGTTCTTGCTGTGGACTTTTCGTTGGACTTCTAATATGAGTTTCAACAGCTGAATTAACTAGTGCATCCAATTTAGGCAGCATTGGGGTAGAATTTTGTAAAATATTTGCGTTTAATGTTTGTAAATTTTGTTGTGATAACATCAGACTAGCATTTGCTTGCATAATTGGTCCCGATGAAATTAAATTTTGCTCAAAAGTGTTTCCTGTTTTCAAGTGAGATTCATTTAGATTTGGAAGTATTTCTCGATTAGGATTTGTTGCTATTAACGAATTAGTTAACAGTTGATTATTACCAATGACTGGTTGTTCAAGAAAAAGTTTGGTGGCCCCTGTAACAGTTGTGTCAGTTGATAGCATTTGAATCGATGATTGAAGCATTAATTGATCATTCTGTGCCCTCATAACGCTATTTGCTACAGAATTACTAATTGTTGCTGTCTTATTTATGTTATTTTCTATAGTAGTTAGATAATTTTCAACACTTTGTCCAGTTTGAGCTGGCAATGGAATATTGCTAGGTTCAGTAAGAACAAATCGTCGAAGCGTAGCCAGTGAAGGTGGCTGAGTATTAGCTAGATCATTTAGTGCGACTAAATTTGACTTCATTCTTAAATCGATGCCTTTCATTTCACTCGCTTGAATTTCCGTTTGTGTCACATGATGAGGATTCAATATCTTAGTCTGCGAATAAATTCTGGTTTCAGCAGGACGATTCGAGTCTCGTGAATCTTCATTATGAATCGAATGGTTTGATTTCTCGCAAAATGAATGAACACTATTACTATTTTCATTCATCACCTCAATACGATTTTTGATTATCTCCTGTTGTCGTAACATTTCAATGCTGTTCTCATTAATTAAACTCATATTCGCATTATCATGGTGCACGTCCAAGGAACTCTCGCCGCTGATAGCACCAAAACGATGTCGCATGTCCAGACTATTCTCATTTATCATATGCTCCATGACGACCGATCCTTGACTGGTTTCATCCAATAGTTCAGTTTTCATCATTCGCATCGGAGGTGAATGGGTGGTCTCGACTAATGCGAAGTTAGTGTTAGTCGAGGAACGCCTTTGAACCAACGGTAGTAATGTGGTAGGTGGTGGCATCATACCTATATCACTTTCTTGTTTTGGCGTCCCCGTTTGCCAAAGCATCTTAGATAGAAATGGCGCCGGCGGTACATTGGTTTCCATATGAACTGGAAGATATAGAAACTTATGTTAGACAATGAAAATCACTTCGGTTGCGTAACAAATTTGAGTTTGCGGCCGTTAAACCACTGGAAGAGAACGGAGGACATGCCACTCAAGCTACACAACTACTTTCTAGTTTCGATTTTATTTTTCAGAAATTTTTCGATACACGACAATTCATTCAAAAAAATTACATCTTTCTACGACCACTCGAATACAATATATTTTCCATATAACTCAATAAATCCAAAAGATTTCACACGACCGTTAAAAATGTATATAAATTTATAATTTTTCCGATACTACGTGTAACCAATTTAACACATACATTTCTAAAAAAAATTTCCATAAAATATGAACAAATGTTATAAATTTATTAAAAATTTATAATCGTTTTTGTTTTACTTTGCAAGTTAATTTTTAGTCAGCGATATTTGTGACAAAAATTGTTAGTAAAAGATCAAAAATTTCTTTTATTTGAATTTTTCCAAAATTACACCGAATTGGAAATAACTGAATGTAAAGTTGCAAAAATTTTATTAACGCGTCGCGGTCTTTATATAACCCAATAATATATTTTATTTAATGTTTAATTTTATTTATAAAAAAAAAGTGATCGTAGAAAAATAATATAGTGCATTTATTGAATTTTAAAAGAAACATATTTTGCAAATCGTATATTATCTTCACAGTTCGTGTGCAGAATGATTAGCGATAAAGAATACAATATTGATATTTTTATATAAAATTTTTAAATAAAAATCATAAAACAGTAGCTTGAGAAGCAAAACTCGCAATGTTCATGCTCATACATCACACAATAATTATCTATCAACTAACACACGCCAACTCCGTTTTAACATAACATACCAACTAAGATAAAAGAAACTACCAAAATATTTTAGGATATTTAGGATTTATGAAACATAATGAAAACAATACAAGTAATACATATTACATAGGCAAGAAATATTTTTCGGAAAAATATTCTGCAAATGCAGAATTATAACAGAAAGATAAAGAAACCTCTCTACCGAAAATTACTCATTCTTCAAATACATTTTTTGTTACCGTTTTACTGTAAATGCAATAAAATAAAAATTAACTAATTTTACGAAAACTTATATGTAATAGTATTATGTCAAAAAAATTTATAACAATAATTTCTCGGAAAAGATTTCACGTAATTGATTTATAATATTAATTTTCCATTAAATAACAAAAACAAATTAAACGTATCAATTATAATTAAATGTCATAAATTATTATCTTAATTAGTAAATTTAAATAAATACTTTGAATAAATTAATAATTTTAAAATGGGAAAAAACATGAATTAACAAATCACTTTCAGGTCAAGACTCTAATTAAAATATTAAATATTAAATAATTAAAAAACTACTTTGATAATCAAACTAAAATACAAACAGAATTTCAAAGAAAAAGAATGTTATGTTTAGAGATGTAAAATTGTAATATAATATCGACAATAATATTAGGTATGATCATTATTCGTGAATCACAAAGAATAGTAAATAAAAAAACGAATTAATATTGAATTATTTCAATTTTTTGTGTTAACCAATCATTTTATAAATTATTCAAAATATAAAATTATAAAATTTAAGATTAATAAATCTATTAAAATAAAATTTTATTAATTTGGATGGATTTTGAAACAAAAAACCAATTTTGAAACAAAAAACCAAGAGTTGTGTGTTTATTTTTATTTTAAAATTTTATTATTAAAACCCCGCGTAACTAGTTAGTTGTGCAATCTCATTTTAAATATCTATCCAGTAATTTGTAAATAATGACAAAAACGCATAGCAATTTTGTTCATAAAATATAAAAACCGATATTTAACCATACAAAAATTAATAATAAATCAAAAATAATTTTACACCTCCAATCATGCTATAGAAAATGAAATAGAACACTTTACAAAATTCAAAAATATTACTATGTAGAGAGGAATCCTCAATAGAAAATATAAAAAGGATCACAAAACCTTAGGATATTTGAATTAAAATATTTAGGAATTCAATATATGCAATATAAACATTCACACAAAACTCAATCAATCTTGCAAGAACAAAGCGAGTTAAAAATGGTTGTCTGCTGCTGTTGGTAATTCTGAAAAAGAAATAAGCAGTTGGTAAGCCTGGGAACTGCTACCGGCTTACATATACCGGGGCACCTTGTAATTAAAAAAAAATAATGATAACATATCATATATAAAATCAGCATTCAACAAAAAATAAAATATTAATGTTCGTAAAATAAAATGTTTTAATGTAACTTTAAATTATTTAATTTAAAAATATAATCAAATAAAAGCAACAAAAAAAGTGTAATTTGTTCAGATGTTTATGCAAATTCTATCTCACGGGTATTATAAATCAATGTAGCTATTTTTTTTTCTTAATTAATGTTTTACAATTAATTTAAAAATTTATTAAATATATAAAGCTTTTTTTTTTCTCAAATATGTCGGATTTTCAACTTTATCAATATTATTTTTAACGTTATGTGGAAAACTCTTTTATATCATACGAATTTGAATGTAAATTTTGTAACATTTCTAGCAAAATAATTCACTAATACAATTTTTTTTAATGAAAACAAATATCCAATTAAATGTTATTGTATAATGAGTGTCAAAAATATTTGTGTTATATTTCTTTCAATGTTTTGAACTAGTGCATTAAAAATTTAAAATAAAATCAGTTGTGTGTAGGTGGTATATAGTTCGTGAGTGTGTGTGTGTAGCGTATCAAAATATGTATAATAAAATACGTTATATAAAGTGTTTATCGTGTATATTGTGTATGTTTTTTTTTTAAGTACCCGTGATGCAAGAACCTGACTGACGCGGGCTTCGTTGACTCTCTTAGCTTCCGCAGCAGCTCGTTGAGGGCAGCACCAGCAACACTGACTGCATAAACTGTGCCTGTTCGCTGTTAAGATACAAAAAAATACAGAAACAAAATTCGACTGGAGAATATAGTCAGTTTTAAAAAAACGAAACAAATAAAATTATACAAAATTAATCTCTTTTTCGTTCTTGAATATATTTTTTAATATTGCATCTATGCGTCTCAGTTATTTAATTAAAAAATATTTATATAAATTAGAAAGAAACATATTGTTATCTAAAAATTTGTTAATATAAAAATATACAAAAATCATTCAAATTTGACAAAATATATTTATTGATCTATATCGCAAGAAAGAAATTAATTATTTTCCATAAAAATATCATAGTTAGCTGTTAAAATGAATATTTAAAATTAGAAAGAAAAAACTAACATAAAGACGTAATCCAATAATTTCTGTGGTTTTAGTTTTCAAATTAATTCGCCACTTATTAAAGTAAATATAAATTTCACTTTTTTCGATTACCTAGTGTTGTTGACACTGTAAGTTACTGCAGTAGCAGTGTGTAAAAACTATTACGTAAAATATTGTTTATAAATGCCACAACTGTCCAATAAAATGTAAAAATATTTTGATTTAAAATACCATTATGCTGATATTAAATCCTGGGTAAAGTACGTGCTATCCATTATTAGCATAATGTAAACATTTTCGAATAGTGAAAGACGAGTCTAAAGATTCGGCTTTTACTATTTAAAAATATTTATATTATGCTAACAACGAAATAGTGCGTACTCTACTACTAACTTCACTAATGTAACTCAGGCTTAAAAGATTGTTTTTTAACTAATACAATGCAATTGGGTTAAACATGCAAAACAATACAGAATTTTAACCTAAAGTAGTTTTATTTTAATATAATGAGTTCTGAAAGATTTTTTACTATATTCAAAACAACTTTAAACAATGTTTGATTTTCATCAAATTCTCATTAATCCTAATATTACAAAATGAATTATAATTTTTCTTTTGTTTGCAATTAAATTTAGAATAAGTTGCGATAACGTTACGCTAACTTAAAATAATAATCAAATAATGGGTTTCATCAGAAGTTAAATAATATAATCAAAGATTTCTATATTTATTATTATTTCTTTATAGATATAAATAGGTTTTGTCTAATTTAGATTTAGTATATTTATCATGTTCGTCTATTTTCACTATAACATTTTTTATTTAAAAAAATATTAATTCAAAATGTTTTATACTTTTATATATATCTTTAACGACGAAATATATTAACTATAATAAAAGAACTGACAAATTCTTGAAAAAAATTATATGACAAATGTCACACTGCATTCATTCCCATCCGCAGGCATACGAATAAAATCGTTCATACAAAAATCATTTAACCTAAAATTCCCAATTATTCGATCATTTGATGCTCACTGTATTTGATCTAACGAAATATTTTCATTTAAAAATAAATTCTTTTATTCTTTTAGCATGTACATTTGTCATTTATTGTTATTTTACGATTAATAAAATAAAATTACGATGCAAAATAATGTTTTATCATAATGTAAAATATACAGTTATATCTCAAATATTTATAATTAAAATTTGATAGAACAAATTCTATATGTGAAAAAGTGTACTCAAACATGATTTTACATCTCACACCAGATGAAATAAAAAATAATTGATAAATATATTTTTTCTAATATGTTTTAAAAATTTTATTTATTTATTTTTTACTTCATCAACTCGTTCACGCTCTGTTAGTAATTCACCCGCATGCTCTCAAAACAGAATTAGATTGGCAATGAATCTGAAATGTATAAAAATCAAAAATTAATTTAATAATAATTTTTTTTTTTAGAAATACAGTAAAACTTCAATAGAATTAAATTTATTATTTCGATATAATATTCTAAAATAATATAAAATATAATTTTTATTTTATGCACGTTTTACAAGGAAATAATTTAGTATAATGTATATTTTCATTTTTTTTTTTTGTTGCACAAGTCTATAATTCATGGTAAAAATTCCTATAATAATTAGATTTATAATCAATCTGGTTAATAGTTATAACAACAAATTAAAAAAAAATTATCTTTAATAAGTATTAATTCGTCTACAAAAATATATTAGTGTTATTACACTCTTTTAAGCAACTCAATTATATTAAATTAATATTATACAAATCAATTCGATGTTTCTATTGTTAAATATAGGCTCTGTGAAAAACTATAATACTGAGTTATTTTATTTTATTTTTTAATGATTTCTATATATCGGCACTTGGTGCCAATGTAATATATAATACCATATATTACATTTTTATAATATGCCAGTAATATATAATTTATTAAAATCATACATTAAAATTTTACGTTATGTGATTAACAATTATTTTAAATAAAATTATGTTAACTCAACAATCAAGCTAATATAAAAATAAGTTATTGTATAATACATATTATTTATTAGTGATCTTTTTTCAATAACAATAAAAGATTTGAAGTAGTTGTCAACAGAAGACAAATAAAAACAGATATAAGAAATAATCAAAATTCAAATTGTCCTGTACAGGTTAGAAGATGAACACCTTTCAAAGGCACATCATTTAGAAGATTTGTAGAATCAAATAAAATAAAAATATAATTTTTGATAAAAATTATTTTAACTGAAAATTAAAATATTTTTTTAGTCCGTTTCAAAAATCTGCCAATAAAATGTGCAGTAACTCTGCTCTGTTATTTTTTACGTTGTATATTCTAAAATAATAAAATGACAGTTGAAAAAAAAAAACGAATGTAAATCTATCATCCTATTCTTGCATTGTAGAATGCACGGTTTATATAAAAGACGAAAGAAAGTTTAGTAATAAAATTTATTAGTAATTATCATGTAAATACCTTAGGCGTACAAGCAATAGTCTCGCGTATTAAAATTTTTATGTTTAAAACTATAAGGTGAGTCATACACACACTCAATTTTAACTGTGTGTAAAATCGTAGCGAAATTGCGCAGTTCAGTTTTATTGATAATTTTAACCTAACCATAAATTTTAATTTAAAGTATCATAACGTACTAAATTATTTCCGTATAAAACAGATATTTGAAAATTTTGAGCAATATTTTAACAAACTAAAATAAAAGTGCGATTGTAAAATTTGGTTTTAATATCATTAATAACATTAGAAATATTTAACCGTTTTTATATTCTTTTTCTATTTTCTTTACTATTTTTGCTTTATATTGTTCTTATTTAGGAAATATATATTCTACTTATAATTAAATAAATTTGTTTGATAAATAAATTTTTTAAATGAATCCAATTTAATCCAAATTAACAAATTGTATATATACCAATATTAGTATTTTCGATAGTCCGTAAATATACATAATATTTTGTATTTTAATCATTTAAATATTTATATTAAGTGGAATAGATAAAAAAAGTTGTATTCTTAGTTTTACTGTATATATGTAATAACATATTAAATTATAAACATCATTGAAAAGAGTAAATAAAACAAATTTGTATTAGAAAAATATAGAAAAGAATCGTTTGAAGAATTAAATAAATAAATAGAAAGTTATTTGATGCATCACCAAACTGTGCTCGTTCTGAGAAAAATGCTTTTCGAATACGATTTAAAGCGTTCTTACCAGTTGGGGCTGGGGCTAATGCTGTTGCAGCCGCCGCGGTGGGCCTAGAAGGCGCCGTGGCGGCAACAGCAGTATTAGCACTTGCGGTAGCAATCGCAACGACACTAGGTGTAGTCGTTGCAACACATATAGCACCACCACCACCACCTTGAGCTGCTGCTGCTGCTGCTGGAATGGGAACGGTGGACGAAATGGGTGAGAGGACAGTGCTCGCACTGTTCGTCAATACGGGTGTGTAAACAAACGAATGAGATTCACTGTTCTTGCCGCTCGATAGCACAAAGAAACGAACTGTTATCGGTTCATTGACGTCTTGCGACATATACGGTGGTACTACACATACTAGATGAGTCTGAAATTGCAAAGAATTTTTAGACTCAATAAATAACGAATAACATTACCAATTTTTTTTTTAATAATCATAACTACACCAATGTGATATACTATTACAAATTTAACTTTATTATTTGTAACAATGTTTTAGGCAACTAAAATTCAAATGTATTTAATAAATATTTTCGAAATTTTATTGAAATACAATAATCGAAAACAGACTTACCTGTTGTAAATATTCTTTATCAGGTACAACAATTTCTTCCCAAATAATTTCCGGACAATCACCGGACGACTCGAAAACGGTTTGTTGCTGGAAGACTACTTTCGTATCTTTTAAGAAGTTTTTACCCAAAATAAACAATTCCAAACCGCCGGTTACTGAACAGCTTGTCAATGACTTTTTACAAATTTCCGGAATACCTGGTGGTTGAGCTACAAATCGAAATATTTATTTAAAATACAATTTCACTGAAAAACAATAAAACTTAACACACATACATTGTAGAAAAATTACTGTTTGAAAAAAGGTACTATTTCTAACTAATATAATGTGACCTGTCATATCTTCACAAAGCAAAGCAAAGTAATTTGGGTTAAAATTTCACATTTTTAGATCATAAAACTAAAATTTATCTCAGTATATATTTTCAATAGTATTTACACCTTACACCTACTTTAATATAAATGATATATATACTTACTGCAAACAATTGGTTGCGAACAAACTTGTAACGTTTCTGTGATGCCATCATCGTTCGTTATTGATGTACGAAAAACCATTCGACATTTGGTCGATTTCTTTTTACTACGCGGACTCAGCTGTTCGGGAAAACGATGTTCAACATCGACATTACGCTCCTTTAGTATACCAACACAATCGCATGTGGCTGTCATATCTTTCGTTGAATCCAATTCAACTTCAATCACAATCGTTCCGTCGATCTTCTTCTCAACGCATGGTGTTGAATTCTTACCGCTTACCCGACATGCTTGATAGAACATGTGCGGAGCTACACGACCTAGGTCCGTACCGATAAATACCTAAAAATAGAAATATCTCGCGTTAGAATAGAATTCAATATTATATTAAAAAGAATTTTTTTGTGTAAGACTATATTATTTATTACTATATATTATATAGCCGTAGCCTCAACGGCGTTCTACACGCTCCAAATGAAATGACTCAATTGGAGGGAACTGATGTTTGTTGATAATGTTGTTGTATTGTAAATTGTGGCTAAACGGTGCATTGTAGATGGTGCATAATGGCTATATAATATCGGCGGCCTGATTCTTTAACGAAGTTGCTAAGTTTTAGCAACGTTGCTAACAACATTAGCCAATAATATTAGCTGACCACTAAATAAAAAATTAAAATGAGAACTGTTATATTTGATTCTATTGGTTATAGTTGCTAAAACTTAGCAACTTTGTTAGAGAATTAGGCAATAACAATATATATATATATATATATATATATATATATATATATATATAAAAATAACAATATATAATATGCAATTTTAAAATGAGAAAATCTATACAATACATTTAGTGAATTCTTGTATAAATTAAAAATATAATGTTGAACAAAAAGACATGTAAATTATATTAGAAATTTTACTAACAAGCAAATTAGGGTCATTTCACAAAATTTAAATTTAAAAAAAACATGTCACAATCGAGAGTCGAATATGAAACATAATTTTTCATAACAAAAAAAAAAACGAAAGTTTTATAGTTCATTTTTAATTAATAATTGAAAATCAGTGTTCATTTTCAAATCATTTTAAAAATAATGACGTATGTTATAAACAATGGAGCTATAATATGACGCTTTACTACGTTTTACAACCTGATTGGCTGACGACATTTAGCAAATACAAGTTAAAAAATTCAGAACGTTTTATATATATTTTAACTAATAATATACATTAAAAAAATATACAAGTTCTAATATAATATTTTATTATATATTTATAAAGTTAATTATAAGTATAGTTAAATTAACAGAATAAATCTTGAAGCAATTTTGAAAAAGTTTCGATTGAAGTAATAAAAAAAATGTGAAATGACCCTATTGTCAGCTCAACAACTTTATTTACTTGTCAACTAATCGATCAATGAAGATCTTCAACGACAGTTGACAATGTAATTGTTAATTAAATTAACAAAGTTCCTAAAATGATTTGTGAATAAATAAAATTAGTATTAATTAATTAATGAATTTGAAATCAGTTCAGAACTATCTGAGGCATGTACATTGTGGATTTAGCATACTGCGTCTACTTCAAACTAGTTCCGAATTTAGTTGGAACAAACGTAATATGAATAAGATTAAGCTTACTTGTAATGTAGTAGGTTTATCATAACCGATAAGTTTAACAATAGGAAAACCGTTACCGGTACGATCTTTAACTGCACCACGACTTCCTTCCGTTTGATATCTAGCTCTGTGTTGTTGTTCGGGTTGACACATTATTTGTAAATGAGTTTTTCCTGAAATTCGAAAATTATAGAAGAAATTAGAATCAATATAATGGGGGTCGTAACATGTACCAAGGCGTAATCGAAGCGATTAGCGCCATTTTTTATACTTATGTATATGTTTTGTCTTTCAATAAAATACATACCATTTCTGGATGAGCTGCTTAATTGGGTCGTTAATGTTATTGGTCCATTTATAGGCGCCCTTCGACTAGTTAATGGCAAACATCTGGTAATATTTTTTGAGGAACTTAAATTTTGAGGTATATTTCTTGATATATTCTGTATTGATGAACATGGCAAGTTTCTAATTATACTGTAACAAAATTATTCATTGTTTGAAATTGTATATAAAATTATAAATTTACATATTGTTTACCTTAAAGGCTAGTCGATTTATTAATTAGAATTAAATTATAATAGATAAATAACAACTAACTCAATTATTTATTAATTTTTTTAATTTCCATACAATTCTCATAAATCAAAATATTTCAATTCCAAAATGTAATTTTGTTTTTTTCATAAACAGCAAATATTATTTTAAAACTAACCATTTTATTAATTAAACAAAAAATTGAACTAGCTTCTATATTTGATCATTTCACAAACTAAACAAATACATAATGCAAATCTTGCTCATTTTATGAACTTGAAAATTATTAAAATAAACCGGCTTCAGGTTAAATTTCTGTATTAATGCAGAAAGACGTTTTATTTTAATATAATGAGTTCCAAAAGATTTTTTACTATGAAAGAAAGCGAATTAATAAAAACGTGGTAAAAACTTACGTATGATTTTCTTTCGAATTTTTGAGCGTTTCGGGAAAACAATATCCATCATTTGTGTCGTCATTTTCCATCTTTAAGTCCATTTTACGACGTTTAATGTCGGTACCAGCGTCCGTCCATAACGATGTTGTTCGTTCATTATAATGCACCGTTCGGCCAACATCCACGTGATTTTCAAATCTACGATAAACACTGTTTTTGTCAATGATACATACACCAATCATTATATGCAAATTTCGAATTACATGGATGCACTCTGTTTTATTTATTCTTCAAAATTTTCTAATTTTCTTAAATTTATTTCCTTTCAAATTCCAATTCTCGCCACGTACCCAAAAGGATGTAGCACACACTCTTTCCACTATCTCGAAATCAGTTTCCGCCAAACATCCCTATCCAGACAAGCAACCTTAGCTTCATACACATTTATAATTCCTCTCATATATGCTCTATTATTTTTACTACTTAGAATCTTTCGCTCACGTAAAACACTCTCCATCATACCACTCCAACTACTTATCGAATGTCCAGGCAAACGTATAACTTCAAAATCATTCATATAATTTTTTTTCAACCAAACGTTTATTAGGCATTCGCTCAAGATGACCGAAACATTTTAACTGACTAACACCAACTTTTGCTACAACATTTTTTTCAATTTCACCAAAAAATTTCATCATACACCAAAACAATATTGTATATACTCAAACGGGCTTCTTTGAAAACATTTACATTAATATTTAAACGACATTATACCGAAACACATACAGTGGTATATTTGTCATTTTTCCACTAAATATGTTCTATTAAATATGTAACAACTACAGTAGAACCCCGATTATCCGTGCGCGCATTATCCGGGCGGCGGATTCTTCGTGCGGCATTTTTAAAATGTCATCCGTGCGCGGATTATCCGTTGCTGACCGTGGCTGCACCGTTTAGACGTTCGCATCGGGGAATACCCGAGTTCGGCTCGAGAAATCCTCCGTTTATGTGTTTACTTATTATTTTCGCCAACTGCCGACCGACTTGTTAGTTAAACGTAAACAGACATTCGTTTGACACATGCATTTGACTGAATAAATTATTAAAAAAAATAAAAATGAGGTCTTTGGATTATCCGTGTTTTCAATTATCCGGCGAAGGCTCGGTCCCGGCTGGCCCGGATAATCGAGGTTCTACTGTATGTCTAAAAAAAAAAAACTGTTGATTATCTGTTCTTTAACTCATAATAAAATTATTTATAAATACAAAAATACTATATATAACTACAATAGTAATTTACAAAGATATAATTGTTTTTTTTTTGTTTTGTTTTTATTTACATGTATCATATACTAATTTTATATTAAAATACTAGCTTAATGTATAGTGACCCACAAACGTAAACAGTGGCATACCCAGTAAAATTTTATAGGGAGAGGAATCAATTATTATTATTATTATTTTTAAAATATATATACAGCGTAGTGGCTTTACAAAGCGATGCAAAAATTCGTAAAGCGAGAGCAGATTAATTTATAAAGTTACAACCAGAGCACTGTCAAATTAAAAACATTATTTTAAATAGGTTTGTTTTTACATCAAGCCTGTGAGCCCCTTCTGAATGCTCTCGTCTGAATGCAGATAATAAAAACAAGTTAATAAATACAGATGAGCAAATTATAAACTAGCTATAGTCAACATAATTTTATAATGCCAGGTATAATATACCGGCATCTTTGCTGCAAAAGTGACAACCTAATAAACAAATAATTTTTCAATAAAAAAAAACACTTAAAATATTCTACTTTACTAGATAAATTATTATTGACCAATCTGATATCTGCACAGGATTAATAATTTATAGAGTAATGTTTACCAAATTTATGTAATTTGGAGCTGCGTTACTTACTCTTTAACGTACAGATATCTCGGGCATGTACAATTTTAATAATATTAACTAATTTTAACATAAAAAATAATAAAATAAAACGGTTTTAGGTTATAGTTCTGTATTAATATTTATTAATACACGTACATCATCATCAAAAAAAATTACACAAATTACATTATAGTAAATAAACAGAACATAGAAAAAAGTTAAATTTTGTAATTCAGTAAAAAAAATTCGGTAAAAAAAACATATAATGCGGTAAATTAATTATCTTACTTAAAATTACATAATTATATTATTTTCACAGAAAATTTGTAGTTTTGCTGAAATAATATGTAATTTTTTTCACAGTGTAGTTACTTGTATTTTCTATTTTGTTACCTAATAACTTGTTTCTATGTTATGTTTATTTACTGTAATATAATTTGTGTAATTACGTCCTGAATACGTCCAAACGTCATTTATTAATAAAAATATTAATAAAAATTAATAAAGAACTATATCCTGAAGCCGTTTTATAATATAATGAGTCCTGAAATATTTTTGTTATGTTATGTAAAATATAAGAAATCTGCGGCTCGTATCGAAGGCTTCACTCCTCATGAGTCAATCACTAAAACCATTATTATATGGTCGTTGGGTAATATACTATTTATTCAAGATTATATTGTATTTTTGCAGAAGATTTCAATATATTTTGTTTACTTTTCACTTAAATTACGATAAATATAAAGTAAATTAAATTAATAGTTACTCTATTACTCATTTATTTAGATAAATTAATTGTTTACAACTTATAAAGCAAATATTTCGTATTTATTGATTGTAATATTTTGAATTTCACTAAAAATTCTAGTGGTATTGATGGAGAACTACAAAAAGTTCTATCAACCAATATGAATCCTACTATGGATACTTTCCGAGAGAGAGAGAATTATAGATATTATGGCAAAATACCGATAGATTATGCAAAGCACATGGAAAAGATTCCATAAATAATGAAAAATAAAGACTCTAATGAAGCAATGTTAATATATAAAATTTAAAATTTTCATAAAATTTACTGTAGAATGTTGATAAATAAGTAATATATTATATAATAAAAAAATGTTTTTCTAATGTTAAATGAAAAACAATTAAAACGTTGTGTATTTACTTTATTAAAGTATTAGTTAGCTATGCAAATATAAACAATTACATGAGAATAGTATAATCCATCAACAATCAACAAGAAATACATAATTATGAAAACTGCGTAAATAAAACAAAAACAATTTATATATCAAATAAATATTAAATATATTTTGTTTGTTTGTTGTTCTAGTAACCTATGAATGAAGAAAATTTTATACAATTTAACCAGAAATCGTATCATGTCTTATAAGTTCTAAGGATGTTCACATATTGCAACTTAAATGGTGTACATACTAAAGTGCATAAGTACATAATCACACCATGTATCCAAAAGGATGTGGCACAAACTCTTTCCACTATCACAAAAATAGTATTCTCCAAACATTCCTATACAGCAACTCTCAACTCTACAAACACCTCTCATACATGTTCTTCTATTCCTACTACTTGGAAATATTCGCTCACGCAAAACACTCTCAATCATACTACTCCATTAGACGTCCACGCAAACGCGTACCTTTAAAATCATTTATATAAATTCTTTTAATCAAACGTTCATTAGACATTTGCCCTGATTAGACTGATTAACACCAACTTTTGTAAAAATATTTTTTTCCATTTCACACTCGGAAATAAAATAATAGATTAATTAAATCAAATCCACATTACAAAATAAATAACCGAATTTTTATATTTCAATTATTTTACTGTATTATCTAAAAAATAATGTGGAATATGTATTACGTTCTAACATTATATATTTAATGAAATTTCATATGCCATTGTATGCCCCGTATGTTAAATATGGCATACAATGATTTTATAGACACATTGTATATAGCTGAATATTCTGGTTTTTGAGACACATTACATATATTCATTATACAAATTCGTAATAATGAAAGGCGCGCGCATGCGTACCTTATAAGCGATCTATAGGGCGCGCGTGCGCGCGCCCCATAGAACGGTACGTAAATGTAAAATAATATATTACATATTCTTTAGATAGTTTGTATATACATTTTTTAGACATTGTATGTATAATTTTGAGACAAATATGAATGAAACTCATCCAAGTCCATATTGTCACACACTTGAAATTAAAAATGTATTATTAGGCATTTCATTCGATAGAAAGTAGCGAATATTATGTTGGCGCACACTAAACTGTAGCTAAGCGTACCCCTAATCGTCGGATAAATAGATTTTACTGCGGGAATGCTGTATGAGAGGTATTTTTATTTGATTTTCACATTTTTCAGAAGACAAAATCCAATATTTCGGCGGGGAAAAACATTATATTCATTTTTTTTTTCAGAGCTACCTTACCTACTGCGATACTTAATGCGATATTTTTACGTATTTTTCTCCTCTCTCTCTCTCTCTCTCTCTCTCTCTCTCTTTCTCTCTCTTTCTCTACATAAGCTGTATTATTTCACAGAGATGCCTTGTATGAGACAACTATATATGATGTGTCTAAGAAAATTATACACAATGTGTTTTTAAAAACTATTATATACAATGTGTTTTTAAAAACTATTATATACATATTTTTAAGAATTATACATGCAATGTATCTGAAGAATTTTATATACAATGTGTTTTTTATATATGAATATACTATGTGTCTAAAAAAATGCTCTGTTTTAAAAGTGATTTAATTAATACAGGTTTTAAGACAAAGTAACTATCATAAGAGCTGGATTAAACAAATGAACTAAAACACCCGAAAACCGGGCTTGTAATATCAGCCAATGTGTCTAAAAAATGTTATATACAATGTATCTAAAGAATTTTATATTGCTTATAGATGCAATGTATCTCAAAATCATATATACAATATGTCTAAAAAATTTATATAGAAAATATCTAAAGAATATGAAATATATCATTTTTATACATTTACGTATATGGAACGTTCTACAAGATAGATTTTTGTTTTATTGAAATAAGATGACATAAAACTCACCCAAGTCCACTATCATCGCTATTATCACACGTAGCATGTGGATCAATTGATGATCTCGGTCGTCCCTTGCCCGTGCCATGCGTTGTTGTCACTGATCGATGATGATGATGACTGTGATGGTGTGCATTTGGACGTTTGCCCGCCAAACGCAACACCTTCCGATGATGTAAACGACTCGTTATTGATGGTGTACTGCTTACAGTCATCTTCATTGCGACACCTGCACCTATACCACAAATTGAAAATCAATCATTTCATCTTTTGTTATTTATAAATGTCACCAAAATTCATGTAAATATTATAAATGGTACAGTAGTAAATTTCCCTTTGATTTTTATCAATTTGTAAATATGTATTACTATCAGGGTTGGGTTGATTTTAATCATTTGATTTATGGGTCCAGTCTCCTTTAAATGGGTAAAAAATCACGTGATTTTTACGAAGTTTTTTTGAGAAACTAATAGATCAATCAACGTAAATTTTTTTTCATAATATTTATTGACTTATAAATTATGTTTTGTGAATTTTTATAATGTCGTAAAACATTAACTCTCCACTCCGCACAGCGAAAGTTGTCAAATCTCACAGGAGATGACTTAGCTGTGCGAATCCTCAGGAGTGCACATCTTATCTGAAATCAAAAACAAACAATTTTCTTAATCTATAAGATATTGCGCTCGGAATAATAGGACAATTTTTTAAAATTCGAAAAAATAACAAATGAAAAAACGACAAAAATGAACTTTTTTTCGAATTTTCTATCACACCGAGCGCAATATCCTATAGATTAAGGAAATTGTTTGTTTTTTGATTTCAGATAAGATGTGCACTTCTGAGGATTCGCGCAGCTGAGGCACCTCCTGTGAGACCTGACAATTTTAGCTGTGCGGAAAAGGGGGGGGGGTTAATATTTTTCGACAATATTAAAAAATTCACAAAACATAATTCATAAGTCAATAAATATTATGAAAAAAGATTTATGTTGGTTGCTCTATTAGTTTTCTCAAAAAAATTCGTAAAAATCACCCGTTTTTTTACCCACTCAAAGAAGAATGAACCCTTAAATCATGATTTAAATCATTAACGAAGTGACAAAAAAGAAATAAAGTAAATGTTCGAACTGCCCCAATGACTCAATCTCTCTACAAATTCCCGTAAACAATTTCCTAAATATTTTTGACTTCTAAAAAAAAAAAAATCCTACAAAAGTTGAAAATATATAAATAATCAGTATTTATTAAATGTATTATTTAATGTAGTAAAAAGTATTTATAAGTTGTTATCGTACTAACTTTAAATATCCGTTTTTAAAATTGCCCGTGATGATACTATGTAATGTACCACGTGCTGGTCTTATCAAAATTTTAAAAATAAATTAACGAAAAAAAACACCAATTCATAATTGTAAACAAAGTTACAAATTGAGACAAAATACAAACAATACGATATTTTAACGACTAACATTTAAATGCTAATTTTTAAACCATATACAAACTAAGTATACCTATTCAGATCGTTATTTGAAAGAGAAACATTCGAAAATATATTTCTCAATATAAAAAATTCGAAAAGACCTTCATAAAATAAAATAATGTGAAGTGTCCAATACAAAACTATAATATATTTGTGATTTCATTGTATTTTCCTTCATTTTCTTTCTGTCTTTAATAAACATACTCCCGAAAAAAAATTAATAGAATTTCTTAATCGAATTTTCGACGAACTCAACGTCCGTCTTCATCAGAAAAATAAATACAAATAACATTACAGTAAATATACAGACCATAGAAACAAATTACTATGTAACAAATAAGTAACTAATAAATAAAATAAATTCTAACAGAGTAAAAAATCTTTCAGAAGTCATTATATTAAAATATAGCAGCTTTAGGTTTAAGTTCTATATAAATATTTATTAATAATCGACGTTTCGACGAACTCAACTTTCGTCTTCATCAGGAAGCAAGATATAAATAACATTTAGAGTAAATAAACAGAACATTGAAACAAATTATGTTTCTATATCATTTTTATCATTTTTAATCATTTTATATTATTTTTTTTCCTGATGAAGACGGGCGTTGAGTTCGTCGAAACGTCGGTTATTAATAAATATTAATACAGAACTTTAAACTAAAGCAGTTTTATTTTAAATTAATCATTTAATGTAAAAACTAATAGCGTTATTATCTCCCGTTTGAGTATATACAATGCAGTTTTGGTGGCTACGTTGATGTATGGTAGTGAATGTTGGGTTTGGTTGCAAAAGCATAAACGGAAAATGACTGCTGTGGAAATGAGATTTTTACGTGGGGTATGTGGTGTAAATAGGAGAGATCGGGTACGAAATAGATTAGTGTATGATGAGTGTGAAATTGAAAAAAATGTTGTAGCAAAAGTTGCCCCGTGTTAGAGTCAGTTAAGATGGTTCGGACATGTTGAGCGAATGTCTAATGAACGTTTGGTTAAAAAGATTTATTTGAATGATTTTCCAAGTAGCAAGAATAAAAGAGCATGTATGAGAGGAATTATGAATGTGGATGAAGCGAAAGTTGCTTGTTTGCATAGGAATGTTTGGAGGCGAGTGATTTCGGGATGATGAAAAGAGTTTGTGCCACACCCTTTTGGGTACATGGCGTGATTGTGTATGTATGTATGTATGTATGTTATTATCTCGCTTACTAAGGCGTTTCTTTTGAGGTGTACTATTGCCTCCTAATAGGATACAGAGAAAACTCTGTATAAAACGGCCAATTTATAAAACAAACAAATGAAATATGAATTATGCGAGAAAACAATAAATACGGAAACAATACACCGGAATTTGAATGTATATTTTGTTACATTAAAATGTCGCATCCTCAATATCAATAAATATAAATAACTATAAGTATATATAATAAAGTAATTATTTCTGAAAAAATTAACAAATATTATTAAACCTAAATATAAATTCTTTGAAACTATTATATTTATGTAAATGTGTTGCTAGCTAGAAAAAATTAAATTCTTTTAATCCAAAACTAAACAACAATGCATATACATAATTATCTAGAATATACAATAATATCCAACTAGAAAAATCAGTTTCATATTCAAATATACATTTATCATAATTACGTTCCAGTAATTAATGTTATAATTTGTCGACTTTAGTAAATAACATTTTACATAAACATGTCTGACGCATTATAAAACCTTAAATAAAATTAAAAGACAATGCCCTGAATGCGTAAACATTTTTGTTAAAAATAACGGTTCGTTAAAATGAAAATTCTTGAACTCTGGAAGAAATTTTGTTGCAATATACATAGAAATATTTCTTACGGAATCCAAGAATTTTCATTTTAAGGAAATGTTACAGCATACGAGCATAAAAGTCTCACAAAATTTCAAATATTATATTATATTAAAATAAAAAGACTTATAATATGAATGAAAATAAGTCAATAACAAATATTTATTCATAAATTATTAACCAATATTACCGTCTAAAGTGGCCTTTATAGATACGAATAACGTAATGTATTTTGTAAACAAAAATCCCAAAAGTCATAAAGTATTTTAGTTCTAGGGCAGTAAATTATACATTATAAATTATACATTATCGTACAAAATATTACTGAACATGCATTTTTTAAGCATTTCTAAAATATTTTATTGAAGGCTCACGTTGTGTTCGTCGAAACGTCAATTAGAACCTAAAGCCGTTTTATTCTAATATAATAAGATATTTTACTATGTTAATTAGTCATATTTATTTTATTAAACAAACTATTTTTAATATTTTTAGTACCCCATTATTAATCATTAAAAGAACTATTTTATACATTTATACAGAAATAAATATATTATTGATTTTTATAAATTCTTTTGGTGTAAATGTTTAACTATTTTTATTTTTTGCATTAAACACCATTAATTTTATATTTATTTATCTAATTAAACATTAGACAATTTTTAAATTAAAGAAAAATGCATTGGCCCTGCCGGGGTTTGAACCCGGGACCTTTAGGTTTCGCGCCTAATGCTCTACCAACTGAGCTACATGGCCACTACGACATGTCAATGCATTTTGTTTATTTGACTGGTCATGATAAACTCATGAATTTTATCCAGGCAAATACGATGTTGAAATATTTTACATCTAGCAATGATATTTTTAATTTTTATAAATTCTTTTGGTGTAAATGTTTAACTATTTTTATTTTTTGCATTAAACACCATTAATTTTATATTTATTTATCTAATTAAACATTAGACAATTTTTAAATTAAAGAAAAATGCATTGGCCCTGCCGGGGTTTGAACCCGGGACCTTTAGGTTTCGCGCCTAATGCTCTACCAACTGAGCTACATGGCCACTACGACATGTCAATGCATTTTGTTTATTTGACTGGTCATGATAAACTCATGAATTTTATCCAGGCAAATACGATGTTGAAATATTTTACATCTAGCAATGATATTTTTAATTTTTATAAATTCTTTTGGTGTAAATGTTTAACTATTTTTATTTTTTGCATTAAACACCATTAATTTTATATTTATTTATCTAATTAAACATTAGACAATTTTTAAATTAAAGAAAAATGCATTGGCCCTGCCGGGGTTTGAACCCGGGACCTTTAGGTTTCGCGCCTAATGCTCTACCAACTGAGCTACATGGCCACTACGACATGTCAATGCATTTTGTTTATTTGACTGGTCATGATAAACTCATGAATTTTATCCAGGCAAATACGATGTTGAAATATTTTACATCTAGCAATGATATTTTTAATTTTTATAAATTCTTTTGGTGTAAATGTTTAACTATTTTTATTTTTTGCATTAAACACCATTAATTTTATATTTATTTATCTAATTAAACATTAGACAATTTTTAAATTAAAGAAAAATGCATTGGCCCTGCCGGGGTTTGAACCCGGGACCTTTAGGTTTCGCGCCTAATGCCCTGCGCCCGGCAGGGCCAATGCATTTTTCTTTAATTTAAAAATTGTCTAATGTTTAATTAGATAAATAAATATAAAATTAATGGTGTTTAATGCAAAAAATAAAAATAGTTAAATATATTATTGATTATACGTGTTTACCGTTGCTTAGTAACGCTTTTCAATTTTTTTTTTCCCAAGATGCTAGATAACGTAAGTATATTCATTTATAGCTCTTTCTATCATCAAATATCATATATTTAGTATTATATTTGTACCTATTTATAATTTTGCGTGTTTTATAGAAAATTTTCGATTTAGAAACTGTCCTTTATCTGACATTGCATAAATTGTTTTCGTGATAATTGCAAATATATTGTATATTTATTACAAAATTTATTTACAAACATATCCGAAATCAATATGTTTTTCTAAATATAGGATGTGTAATTCTCTGATACCGCATTTTTAAGGGGGTATTCCCATTTGTAGCATTCATTTTTAGGTGTTTTTTCAACATTTTTTGGGGATCTTTTACAACATGTACAGTCAACAATAATTATACAGTTGGAAAGTGTATTTATTGAAGTTTTCACCTGTATTTTTTTCTTCAAAAAAGTTAAAAAATTGCGTCAAAATGATCAAGTCAAAATTTCAGATTTGCGAATGGTGGCAGATAAAGCACGCGTTCTATATTATTGAAACAAAAATAAATTACTAAATATGTTAAGATTTAAACACTCGGTAGACGACGTTATAAAGAATTATAGTTAACAATCGCACATAGTTGAAATCACGCAGTGATTTCGTAGCTCAGTTGGTTAGAGTGTCGTCCGCGAAAGACGAAGGACCCGAGTTCGAATCCCGGCGAAATCAATACATTTTTTCAATTTGTAACTAATTTAAATTAGTTCATTGTGATGACCAAATCGTTTAGAAACGTTGGATTGTTAACTATAAAAATAAATTAGCTGCTAGTACTTGTAATACATGTAACTTTCGTTGAAACTTACAAAATGTATAATTTTTATATTTATTTTCAAAAAAGCGGTCTTCTTAAAAATAGTGCCTAAAATTGAACCGTTTTGTTTTAGTGTAGTGGTAAAAATTATACATTTTTTTTAGGTTCCAACGAAAGTTACATGTGTTACATGTACTAACATCTAATTTGTTTTTGTTTCAGAAATGTAGAACGCGAGTTTTATCTGCCACCATTGGCAAATCTAAATTTTAATCTGATCATTTTGACGTCATTTTTTTTTAAATAAAAATTTAACTTTTTTAAAGAAAAAAATACTGGTAAAAACTTCAATAAATTCACTTTCCAGCGGTATAATTATTGTTTACTATATTTATTGTAAAAGTTCACAAAAAAAATTTGTTGAAAAACACCTAAAAAATTGATGCTACAAAAGGGAATACTCCCTTAAAACAATAATGTCCCGTATTCCCAACTTTTTTGCTTATAAAAAAAACTGCTTTTATTTTTTACTTTAAAATAAACTTTTAATTCTACCTTTTATTATATGAATAGCATTTCTATTTCTGATATATTTTTTTATATCTAATATTATAAAACTAAAAATTGCTTAATAAATAATTTTAAGTAAACGTCAAAAGCACTTTTGTCAAAAATTATTTTTAAAAGTGAGGTGAGAATACGGGCAATTAAACCTTTTCAAAAAAATAAAAGTAACAGTTATATACTTGTTAAAGAAGAATAATTTTTTTCTCATAAGTACATTTTTCATTTAGAAATCAGTTGCTCCTAATTTTTATGCAAAATTATCGAATTTTTTTACAGTGTAGTGTAGTTCAGAACCACTAAAACATTACGAGTAAAATATCAAACTAAACTTGATATAAATAAGATAGTCTAAATGAGACTTAATTTATGAAGAATAATAGATACACTGCGAGAATAACTTGTTGATTTAATAACAAAAAATTATGTATTGTAAAGGTTCATTTAGACTATTCTACTTATCACAAAATCAATATTAGCGGTTTTAGCGCGAAACTAGTAATTCTAAAGTTATTAACTTTTAAAAATACAACGCAAATGCACAATTTTAGCTTTATCATTTGGTTTTAGTATAGTCAAAAATTGAAATTATCAATGTCTTTTAACAAAATTTTAATGTATTTTCACAAGCTAGTTGATAGTAGAATTTATAACCAATAACGTTATGGCTAAAACAACACTAATTTTGAGATAAGTAGTATAGTCTAAAAATGACTTAATTTACTGAATAAATACATTGTTAATATAACTTGCTGATTTAATAACAAAATAAACTTAAAATATCCTACTCATAACAAAATTAATATTATGTTTCAGTGCAAAGTTAGTGATTCTAAACTAAACTACTTGTTAACTAAAGTATCGCATATGTACGATTTTAGCTTTTTAATTGTTATTGGTTATATTGCAACCCAAAATTGAGATTATAGTAATAAAATAGCATTTAAAAAATTTTGTATTATGTTTTTACAAGTTGATAGATAGTGGCAGTTGAGAACTAATAGCATAGTTGCCATTTTACATATAAAAAAAAAACATTGTAAAAAAAAATACATATTATTTAAGCAAAACAATGGTTTACATACATTTTCTGTAAAAATAATATAATTTTGTAATTTTAAATAAAATAATTAATTTATCATACGTATTATAAATTTTTTAAACGAAAAACTAACTAATTACACACATAAAATATACGTACTTTAAAAAATTAAACGGCTTTAGTTTAAGTTCTGTATTAATATTTATTAATAATCGACGTTTCGACAAACTCAACGTCCGTCTACATCAGGAAAACTGATACAAATGACATTTACAGTAAATAAACAGAACATAGAAACAATTTACTAGGTAACAAAATAAGTAACTAGATAAAAGTCAAATTTTATGTAAATCAGTGCCTTAAAAAAATTATGATCTAGTTACTTATTTTTTTACTTAGTAACTTGTTTCTATGTTCTGTTTATTTACTGTAAATGTCATTTGTATCAGATTTCCTGATAAAGACGGACGTTGAGTTCGTCGAAACATCGATTATTAATAAATATTAATACAGAACTATAAACCAAAACCGTTTTATTTTAATATAATGAATTCTGAAAGATTTTTTACTATGAAATTTTAATTAATTTTTACATCAAATTATACCAAGACATAAAACTAATTACGATAGTGTAAATGAGACTTTAGTTAGCAAAACTTGTTTCGTGTTTTACTTCAATAATTTTAGTTGTAAAATCAACAAACAAAACTATTTTGTGTCAGTGTAATTAATATAAAAATAACTCCTCACCTTACGAACTAAATATCACAGGAATTAAATAATAAAATTTCTATCACAGTTAAAAATTATCACAGAATTTAAAACACTTTTTTCTTAATTGTTTATAATTTTACAGAGATAACTGTTGTTACACTTATAAACACTATACTTATCATACACACACGAACACATACAAATAATATACTACGTTAATTTACTTAATATTTTTCGCTTTTTTTTTCGTTTTCCTTGACGACGTTGAAAACAAAAAACAAACAAAACAGAAAAAAAAATGAAATAATTTCAAAAACAATAATGAATGATTCGATTAGCTGATTTTAATCGAACTTTAATGGTCATTCTTTAATTGCAAATGTAATTGAATGTGGTTAGTTGAGATAATTCGTAAAAATCATGAACTTAGGTCCGCGCAAACGTTCGAACTAGCTTCTTCATTTTACAAGTGATCTTTAATTGTCTGATCAAAACCACGTTTGGATAGACTTCTACTCGAGCATGCGCGCACTGCTTTATTTGTACAAATTATACGGAGTGACACATTACAACTGATAATAGTACAATTATCAAATATTAAAAACGAACGTCAACTTATTTAGCAATGTATTTATTCTATACAGTCGACAATTATTTCAGAAAGATACTAGATGTGTTTTCTCCAATTTAAATGCATAGATCACTAGATATTGAATAAAAATATAAAATTAAAAAATGTTGAGACAAATCTTTTCTTCATATATTTAAATATATTAAATATATTAAAATATATTTAAATATATTTAAATATATGAAGAAAAGATTTGTCTCAACATTTTTTTAATTAATTACTCAACAATACACACACAACAATAAACAATAAAAATATAAAAGTTTGAAAAATTTAATATTTATTAAATAACTTATTCATACATACATACCCAATCACGCCAAGAAATAAGAATTAATTTTATTAAAAATTAAAACATACTTTTATGCAGAATGAGCTTGTTCAAATCGAATTTATTTATTTCAATTGTTTTACAATAAAAGTTCTGATTTACTATTTAATAAAATATATTTAAAAAAAATCAATAATACTGACAATTCTGCATAAAAAGTATTTTTATGTCTATCGGTTAGTTATTATTTTCTTGTAATAAGTTTGGTCATTTAAAATTATTTTCCTGATGACGTGCAGTATATCGAAACGTCAAAAATTATACAGAACTAAAACCTAAAGCTTTTTTCCCGACAGTCATATCACATATGATAAGGGTAGTATTATAATCATACCAAATTTGAAATATCAAGATTTTTATAGATTAACACAAATTAGGCTTATAGTTAACACATTTATTTGAAATGTAACATTCAAATTTAAAAAATGATAAACTAAATTACAGACACATTACTATTATTCGAACAAATAATATTTAGATTAAATAATTTAAAACACAAATATACTCCTACACGCAATACAAAATTAATTAAAAAGAATAATTATATTGTCGTTAATATTTCAATAAAAAAAAATGTATATAAGAAAAAAAAATAAGCAGAGGCAATCATTTTTCTTTTTTGAAAACTGTACATATACAATAAATTTTATTTATTGCAATATTACAGTAAAACTGCTTAAGGTTAAAGTTCTGTATTTAACAATAACATTGAAAAAAAAAAATTATAAGTGAATTTGTGAAATTTGAAAATTTCCAAGTAGTAGAAATAGTAGTATGTATGAGAAATATCATGAATGTGGATGAAACTAAAGTTGTTTGTCTGGATAGAAATGTTTGGAAAATCTAGTTTCGGGATAGTGAAAAGAGTTTGTGCCACATCTTTTTTCAAAATTGAAGTGTAACAATCTAAAAATTAAAACTCTAGACAAAATTATCTAAATTTCTGTAATGTAAAACACAACTATAGATTACTAGATAATATATTTGTTATATACAAGAGTTCACCAAGAAGTAATACTTCCGGCAATTGGTTTACAATATAACCTTCAAAAATTATTTTACTATTGCTATTTTATACTTTTACAAGTAATTCAAATCTCTATGGATGTACCATGTATACTAAATTTTTGTGTAAAAAAAACATTGTTTTAGCCTGCATTCCATAATCTTAAAGAAAACTTTAATAATGATTGATTACCAACGAAAATATGAATTAAAAAGTATTACTTTTCAATCCGTCAACGTCAATTACTGAAATGGAATGAGTAGTAATGTTTGTAATTATTTTATTATTTGCATCATATCTCATGTGCGTAAAATACGTCATGATTAAAAAATTTACATGATAGAGAGTGAGAGAAATAAACATAACAAATGCTAAGATTATAAAAATTATTATCCTTATCTTTTTAGATAAAATTTAACTCAGATTACACACAACAAAAACTCTAGAAATTGGAACAAAAATGTTTTTGAAACTCAATCAAATAAACTCATTTATATATATATATAACTATTAAAAAACAAACAAATACTATCTATGCACTTTGCACTGTCAATGATTAAATATCAATATTTAATAGAATTTAAAAATTGATCATATTGTAAACAAATAACTATTGGTTTCAAATTTTTATTATAAATTATAATAAACATTCAATTCATACCATTTATCATAAAAATAAAATTAATTGTCAATTATGTTTGCTCAATATATATTATTATTATTAAAATTATTCAACAATTCCATTAATTTATAAATATTTATGTTAAGTTTTACCTTATTTCAATGTGAGTATTTAAAAAAAATCTTAAAAATTTGATTAAAATCGGATAAAATATTAATATCTTTTTCTCCAAAAGTTGGTAACACTGTACAAAAATTATGTAATTCTTGTACTAGAAAAATCTGTACTAAAAATTTCATTGAATTCTGATATATACAGTGTGGAAATTAAGTAAGGAATAAATTCAGTAATTCCGTTGATATGAATTTTTTGGAAAAAATCTCGAAGGGGTATAGCGATTTTGACTACAGCGAATATTTTCAGCCTATTTTCAGTTTCTTATGTCATTTGTTTTTCATGTTATGAAGTCATCGACTTGTTTTTTAAATAACAACCTATATTTTTTATTATTGATTTTGGTAGTATTTTTACTACTTTGACTGCAAGGAAAAGTAGTATAGCGTTTGGTACGGTGTCTGTAACATTTTCAAAAAAAAAAAAAAATTGTATAGAAATCCTTCATATAGCCTGTAGATGACGAATCTGAACTTAGTTTATGTGGGTGTATGGATGTGCGTCGTCAGCTCGCTCGCTCACTCGCTCGCTCGCTCGCTCGCTCACTCGCTCGCTCGGTCGTAAGTCAAAATTTTGTGGCCGCAACTCCTCCTAGACGGTTCAACCGATTTTAATGAAATTTTCAGGATAAATTTGTCTAGTGCTCAAGATGGTCATGTGGTTTTGTTTTTTTCCAGTAATGCCAACTTTCCGAGAAAAAAATTACTAAAGTTTTTAAAAATTCATATTGGCTACGTTATTTATCCGATTTTGATCAAATTTTCAGAAAAGATTTCCCTAATGCTCCAATTAATTACATAATTTTATTAATATTCAGTGTTGCCAACTTTCCGAGAAAAAAATTACTAAAGTTTTTAATATTTTATTATGGCCATGTTATTCAACCGATTTTACTCAAATTTTCACAAAAGATTCTCCTAGTATTCATATAATTTATGTAATTTTAACAAAATACAGTGTTGCCAACTTTCCGAGAAAAAAATTAGTAAAATTTTTAAAAATTTATTATGACCATTTTATTTAACCGATTTTAATCAAATTTTCATAAAAGTTTTTCCTAGTGCCTAAATAAATTATGCAATTTTAACAAAATACAGTGTTGCCAACTTATCGAAAAAAAAAATCACAAAATTTTTAAAAAATTCATTGTGGCTACATTATTTATTCGATTTTGATCAAATTTTCAGAAAAGTATGTCCTAGTGCCCACATAAATTATAATATTATTAAAATACAGTGTTGCCAACTTTCCGAGAAATGTCAAAGTAGTCTATATATGGGTTTACCCATATACTTCTAATCTTGTTTATTCCGTTTCCGATCGTATAACATTTTCAATATGTTACATTTGAAAAATAGTCTTAAAGTTCAAATATTAAAAATTAATGAAATTGGCAAAATGAATCTAGTTATCGGTGTATAAAACAAAAAAACATTAAATTTTTATAAATTCTTTTGGTGTAAATGTTTAACTATTTTTATTTTTTTTGCATTAAACACCATTAAATATAAAATTAATGGTGTTTAATGCAAAAAAATAAAAATAGTTAAAAAACATTAGCTACAACTGTCAGAATTATACAATTTATAAATGTCACAATAAAATAAGTGGTATTATTTTGCTTTTTCCGAATTTGAAAAACTGTTTTATTAATAAAAATGGTACAATTGAGCGAAAAACAAAGAAAAAGCAAAATAATAACACTTATTTTATTCTAGTATCCATATAAATTGTAAAAATTTTGTACAATGTTACAAACATTCGGAGAAAAAGCATTAAGACTTTAATATTATGTTTTTATAGAATATAGAATATATATATATATATATATATATATATATATATATATATATATATATTATATATATATATATATATATTTGTTTCAGAAATATAGAACGCGAGTTTTATCTGCCAGCATTGGCAAATCTAAATTGTGATCTGATCACTTTCACGCCATTTTTTAAGTGAAAATTCAATTTAAAAAAAATACTACTCAAAACTTCAATAAATGCACTTTCCAACGGTATAATTGCTGATTAATATATTTGCTGTAAAAGTTCCCAAAAAAAATTTTAAAAAACACCTAAAAAATCGATGCTACAAACGGGAATACCTATCTCGTAGGAAATTTCGTTGCAATATATACATAGAAAGATTTCTTACCGAATTCAAGAATTTTCATTTTAACGAACCGTTATTTTTAACGAAAATGTTTACGCATTTACGGGCATTATTCTTTTATAATTATATCAAATTGCGGTAAATATTAAATAATTTAATAAATTATTTAAATAATTTTACCAACAAAAATTTACCCATCACGCAAACACACACACACACACACAAAACAACGAAACACATATATATTTCTAGAAATCAATTAAATTTGTTTACCACCTATAAATTTGTAATTGATGCATATTACTCAAAAATCAATAACCTCACATGACCTTCGGAAATGAAAAATATGTAAAACAAAACTTAATAAATGTTGATTTAAATTTTAAATCTCAAATATAATAAGTTAAATATGGAATTTTTGTTATTATAATCTTAGCCTGCGGAAATGTTTTCGAAAAGCGATTAAAAATTATAAATAATATTAAATGTTAATGTTTTTCTAAATTATAGTTTAACACACAAATATGTTGTTTTTAAATGATAAAAACAATAATATTATATATATATATATATATATATATATACAGGGACGTCCGCAGAAAATTCTCCAGAAAAGGGCAAAGCTTGTTTTGTTTTTAGTTACCTCATTACAGTAGTTGAGGAGCAGACTTTCAAAATGCGTTTTGTCCAAATTCCATAATTTTCAGAAAGAGGCAAAATGTTTTTGATTAAATCTGAAAGTACATTACGTGCACATTGGACAAAACGCGTATTGAATGTCCAAGTAACTTTCAATATTTATTTTAGACGGGACAATATGCGTTTTAAATGTCGAATTTGTCTTAAAAAATGCGTGTTTGCGTATAGAACGTAATATCATCACTAACTAAAAAATTTACATTTTGAACAAAATGCATTTTGAAAGTCTGCTCCTCAGTTAAAGATAAAAGATTTTCTAATTCATAAATTTATTTAATACGATGACGGTTGGTTCTGTGGTGACCACAGCAGATGTTTCTTTTAGATAGAATTATCCTACACTATAAAACAAACAATTCTTGTATAATTATTTATCTTGTTTGTAAATACATCTAGTACCGGGCTGATAAAAAAAATACTTATATTTGAAATACAGGTAAATCCGTTTTATCAACAAATATTCGAAAGTCATGTGTTCAGCACATCAGTTTGTTGTAATATTGTTTTATAAGAACATATATATATATATATATATATATATATATATATATATATATATATATATATATATATATATGTATATAATTGACAACAACATTATTTTATTAAGGCATACATAGCATCAGCTTTTATTGGTCTTAATTCATGTTGAGTGACATTTTATTAACACGTCAATGGTTAGTCTTAAAAATATAATCAGTATAAATTTAGCTGCTTAGATATACATGTATATATAATATATACATGTGTTTTATATATATAGTGTTAGTATATGTAGCTGATTTGTTGCAAGTAGCTTATAAGCTTATAGCTTCTTTAGTAGCCTATAGCTACTTTTAGTAGCTATTAGCTACTTTTAGTAACTTAGTAGCCTCTAGCTACTTTTAGTAGCTTATAGTTACTTTTAGTAGTTTGTAGCTACTTTTAATAGCGTACAGTTACTTTTAGTAGTTTACATCCAGTTTTCTATACTTAATCATTACTTTTCTTAACATAAATACTTTTTTATTATTTTGACTTGCTTGTTACAATGTTATCATCAACTATATGAATTTCTATGTTCTGTAAAACATTTTTTTTTATGTTTTGTTTTTTAATTTCTCCAACTGAGCATGTCCTGAAAATACTACCGAAAGCTTGACAAAGAATCTTAAATTCCCATTTAATGCAAACCAGTATATATATATATATATATATATATATATATATATATACCGGGTGTCTACTTTTTTTTTGTTACATAGGGAATACAATGCTAAAATTTTCATTTGGTGATAAATTCTCCCCTAATTATTATAGAACAAAAGTACAAATACAAAAGTTGTTTAGAATTCAAAAATGCATCAAATGATGCCAAATTTATCAATATAGGATGTTCCGATCAAGAATTAGAAGCAAATTAAAATTTCCATTTTTGCGCTCTTTACATCAAAGTGCCATGGAAATTAAACAAATAATTTCATTTCTTCTGGAGTTTGAGTTTGACAGATCGTATTTATTTTATTGTTACGTTCTGTATTATTATCATTATTATTGAAAATAATGAATAAACTTAAGGTAAATGAAAAAGTTCAGTGCGTAAAATGGTATTTTACTGGAAATTCGATACGACGAGTAAGAGATTTATTCAGCGCTTTCTTTGAAAACCGTCCCATACCTTAAGTTTATTCATTATTTTCAATAATAATGATAATAATACAGAACGTAACAATAAAATAAATACGATCTGTCAAACTCAAACTCCAGAAGAAATGAAATTATTTGTTTAATTTCCATGGCACTTTGATGTAAAGAGCGCAAAAATGGAAATTTTAATTTGCTTCTAATTCTTGATCGGAACATCCTATATTGATAAATTTGGCATCATTTGATGCATTTTTGAATTCTAAACAACTTTTGTATTTGTACTTTTGTTCTATAATAATTAGGGGAAAATTTATCACCAAATGAAAATTTTAGCATTGTATTCCCTATGTAACAAAAAAAAAGTAGACACCCGGTATATATATATATGTTCGCATTACACCAATTTTGAGACCAAAACTGTGACCAAAACTGTAATTGTGAGACCAACTCATGCCTATTGAGACCTGGCCCGATACGCAATTGGTTTAAAGGAAATAACTAAATTCCAAATTTATTGAACAGTTAATTTTTCACATAAATTTTGTTTTTTAATTTCTCCAACTGAGCATGTCTTGAAAATACTACCGAAAGCTTGACAAAGAATCTTAAATTCCCATTTAATGCAATATATATATATATATATATATATATATATATATATATATATAAATATATATAGTGTGTTGACTTGGACCGTCGTACATAGGGATTTAGCATGTAAAATCAGACATGTGCGATTTCCTGCTTCCCAAATTATTTTACAAAAAAAACCTTATGATAAATGTTTTAGGGCATACTTTTCTGCATGTAAACAATTACTAAAATTTTTTTTGGAACCTTTCTAACGTCAAGAATTAGATCTAAAGTTGTTAAGAAATTGACTGGAAAATGGCAGTAGCCGTGAAATTGGAACAAAAAATCAAACAAATGCTAATGCACGGCCGACTAATGCCATTTTCAGTCAATTTCTTGACAACTTTAGGGCTAATTCCTGACGTTGGAATGGTTCCAAAAAAAATTTTGTTGATTGATTTACATGTAAAAAAGTGTTTCCTAAAACATTTATCCCAAAGTTTTTTTTGTAAAATAATTTGGGAAGCAGAAAATCGCACATGTCTGATTTTACATGCTAAATCCCTATGTACGACGGTCCAAGTCAACACCCGGTATATTTTCCAAAAAGTCCCAGATTTAGTGTTCAAAAACTAAAAACTCTGTAACAAAATCTTCGGCTGCCACGACTATAATATAACATTGTTTTCTCATGTTTACTAATACTACAACGCGAAAGTAAACATTCCCCTAATAAAACAAGAAACAGAGCTATTTAATTACGATAAGAAAATGAAGAAAAAATAAAAAAGGACTCTAAGAATAAGTCTGTAGGAAAAATTGTCGGGGGTCATTTGACGAACAACGACCTTTCACCTTCCTCTGCAATTGTTTGTTCTTTCATGTAATAAGTATGTTTTTATTCACTTTATTACACTTCATTTTTATCAAAACTATAGCAGCTACTCGTATTTTCTCAGTCAATGATAAATTATTGTAATGACTCCAATTGATTTATAAATCTGTTATGATGATGTTGTTTAACTATAAAAAAAAATATAAACAATTTCTTATTTTTAAGTGGCAGTTATTTATAGATTGTAATAAAATTAAGAATAGTCTGTTGTTTATTTACTTGTACTAATTAATCAGCAAATTTGTATAAAAATAACACATTTTGTTCCAAATATTAAGACTCGTTCAGAATTACCCTACTTATCGCAAAATTGGCGTTAGCGCAGATCTATTAGTACTAATGTCAGAAATAACGTAAATGCACTACGATTTTAATTTTATCAATTGCTGTTGGTTTGATTGCAAACAAAAATTGAGATTATTGTCTTTTAGGAGGAACAATCATCCTGAGCGCTCTGCAAATAAGCAAAGTTTGGGAATTTTTTTTTCATGGATAATAATAATGCAAATGTTTCGGATTTTTTTATATGTTATTACTGTATATTTGAACTACGTTTTAGAATTTTTATGTAATTTTTTTCTTTCAAATCATCGAAACAAACCTTACACCAATAAAATCTCTGGACCAAAAACTTCTTACTTTCCAGTTTCCACCATTATTTACAAAGTTTAATTAAATATTTTTTAACATAGTGAAAAATCTTTCAGAACTCATATAAAATAAAATGGCTTTAGGTTTAAGTTCTGAATTCATATTTATTAATAATCAACGTTTCGACTAACTCAACGTCCGCCTTTATCAGGAAAAGTAATACAAATGGCATTTATAAAAAGTAAACAGAATATAGAAACAACTTACTATAGGTAACAAATAAGTAATTAAATCATAAAAATTTTATGTTTTTAATTAATGGAAGACAAATTTTATTGAAATCAATGCCTTCACAGTGATTGATGTTATTTTTTTCTATGTAAATTTCTATTGCTTCTTTTATCAATCTGCTGTTAATATTGAGTGTTTTGCAATATTATTACAGTATCTTCGAATTTTACATCATGACGCATGTTGAACAATAACAATATTTTCTTTGTCCGAGGTGGTTATATTCAGAAGAATTTTATCCGAGTATTATTGTCTGGGAAGGAAAGGAGTTACACGACTTTGTCCAGAAAATCTTTGTCCTAGAACCCTGTACCCTGAATAATTTAATACGTTTCAAAAAAATATAAATATTATTTGTAAACAATATTCAATCGACCGCCACAATGTTTTTAACGTAAACAAATAAAGCACAAAATTAAATTTCAATCTTAAGGTCAATAAATTCATATTGTCTGCTTCATTGACGCAAAAACATTATTCAGAAAGTATTTCATGTATACTAGTATTATCCATTCCGTGTCCGGTATGTTCTAACACAGAGCGCTTCGAACCTTATATGGTTTTCATACAATTTTTTTAAACTCACTGGATAAGAAATGACCTTTATTCTTGTTTTTATTTACAAATACATTCTATATTTACAAAAATTGTAAAAAATAAACTGTCAAACTAAAGATGTCTAATTATAGGAAATACATATTTATGTTGGAAAATTGACGTTTGTAAGAGATAGGGAGACATACTCTCGTATTATGAGGCATTCGGCAATTGACCCGATTAAGAGAAGACATCAATCTCACACTTTCAAAATTTTCTTAAAGCTTATAGTGTGTGGAATGAGTTGTAACGGTTTTCAGAAATTCGAACTTTTGGTGGAGTTACAGTGACTAATACAGGGTTGTGTCAAAGCAGGTGAAACGTACAGATTGAGCAGAAAAAAATTAACTTCGAACGCATTTTTCTCAAAACCATGTTATTCAACCTTATCCCGTTGAGATCTCGGAAACTATCAATCCAATATAGTTCGCTTTAAAATGTAATTATAAAGAATTAAATTCTCTAAAATGATACGGAATATTTCTTTTTTTTTCGATTTTTTTATACACTTTAAAAGTTGATTTTTTTACACAGAAAAAACACTTTTTTCTAATTTCGTAATTTTTCCAAATTCAAAAAAAAAAAAAATCCTACGTACCATAGTACATTTTTTATTTTAGTTTTAAGATATTCTAAGGCAATTTTTGTATTATGTTTCAGAACTTTCCAAGTAGCCAGAGTTTTTTGACAGGGCTGGCAAATCCACGCATGACATCACAATTTGAAAACATTTCTTGACATATAAATTCGAAAACGTAATTTAATTTAATTTTAATTTAATCCAAGCATTTTCATCTTAATTCAAACAAATTGGACCGTTACAGAAAAAGTTTGCCCATCGCTGGTATACAACATGCACAAATTATATTAATTCGACTATGTAATAATACTTACAAAATTATACCAAATAACCTTGAGTAATTTGCAAACGAAACAGTGTTTAATTAATAATAAGATATAAAGTAAATAATATGTTTTTCTTTTTATGTAATACGCAATTTTTATTAATAGACAAATTTCGCACAAAATATAAAAATTAAGATCTCTTATCTTATTGTATTATGGATTATAGATCGACTCATGTAGAATCTCTGTAGCATTACAGATTAACTCCTGCATTCTGAAACATTTTCCTTAAAAATAATGGTTCGTTAAAATGAAAATTCTTGGATACGGTAAGAAATTTTTCTATGCATATTGCAACGAAATTTCTTACAGAATCCAAAAATTTTCAGTTTAACCCTTTCGGTCCTGCCAGTGCCATTTGTCGCCAAAACATTTACTATTACTTCAATTGAATAAAAAATATGTCACCATTATTAGAAATTTTTATCTTTAAGACCTTCTATACCTATCGAACAAATCAGTTCAAATTTTGTTTTGGAGTTGTTTTGGAACAACTTTCAATCAATAATTAATAACAAACAAAAAGATTGTTTTCAATATTAGAAATTCAGGGTTGAAAGGACTAACGTACCTTTATTTTTAACGAAAATGTTTCAGAATACGAGGGGTAAGGGTAATTCTATAATTCTACCTTCGATACATTATTTAATTTAATGATCATTAAAGCTACATTTTTACTGAGATTTTAGCAATAACAGTGGAGTGTTGATGCACGTGATAACTATACTGCTACTGCTAAAACCGCAGTCTGAATGTAGCTTAATGATAATTAAATTTTCCTTGTGTTCCAGGCATTAACTTGCGAGTAGTATTAAAACATAATAACATTTGTTTTTAAAAGTTATTTTGTAGAGAAGTAAAGTTTACTTCTGAAATAAATGTAAGCATCTATTAAACTGGACCTTACTATACAGGGTGATTTATGATGTCCGTCGGGGAAAAACTACACCGGATGATTCCTATAAGTAATCTAAAAAAAAAACTTCAAATAAACATATGTCCGAAAATACTTTCTAACGAAACTGTAGCCGTTAGAAGTTTATTACATGTAACATCAATCGCGTTAGCCTTATCAGAAAAAAAACAAGTCATAAATTTCTGAATAATTGTAAAATTACTGATTGATTTTCTAACATTTTGTTTAAACACTAGTAAACCAATTTACTAGTTTATAAATTTTTGTACACACATAAATAAATATTTAATAAACAATTTACAATAATTAAAAATCGAAGACAATTTTTGTTGGGACCCAGTAAGTCATAACTAGTAAATTGGTTTACTAGTGTTTAAACAAAATGTTAGAAAATCAATCAGTAATTTTACAATTATTCAGAAGTTTATGACTTGTTTTTTTTTCAGATTTAATAAATAAGGCTAACGCTATTGATGTTACATGTAATAATCTTCTAACGGCTACAGTTCCGTTAGAAAGCATTTTCGGACATATGTCTATTTGAAGTTTTTTATTTAGATTACTCATAGGAATAATCCGGTGTAGTTTTTTCCCGACGTCATAAATCACCCTGAGTAATGTGGTAGAAAGACATGTAGTTATTTTATATTACCGTATTTGCCCGAATACAGCGCGATATTTTTTGATTAATTATTTCCCGTTAAAAAATTGACTCGCGCTAAATTAGAAGTCTAGGTAATAGAATGTAACAAATCTTGAATTTTATTTTCTTTGAATTCTTTTATGAAAAATAAAAATTCGGATTATTTTTTTTCTAAATATCTTTATGAAAAATTTCGGTGTCGCGTTAAATTCGGGGTCGCGTTATATTCGGAGTAAATAAGGTAATAATCTATAATTTTTTTTTGTAAAATCAACTTCTGGTAAACCGATTGTATGGTACTAATCACTAATTTTAACATTAAAAGTTGAAAACAATTTATTATATTTGCGCTAGTTAATTTATTCACAGACGCACTTGCATTTTACTTATACAGAACATAAACAAACACGCATGTTTATAACCTCGAACGCGGGTTAAAGGTTACACATGAACGATCCAGGTCATAAAGATCTCGGTCTCAAATCGTTTATTTATCAGTTAACTATATTATATATAATATAATATATATATATATATATATATATATATATATATATATATATATATATATATTTTAAACTAAACTAAATCTATTATTTATGTTAAATATTTAAAATATTTCTTTTTATTTCATGTGTTTTTCATTTATAAATTTTCAAATTAACCCAATTTACAGAAATTTATATATATATATATATATATATATATATATATATATATATATATATACTGCCTGTTTACTTAAATTCTTTTTCAAGGATATGTTTATCAGAATATCTTTTATAAATGTAAAAACATGAAATACTTATAAAAAAAAAAACTCCGTAGTTTAGTGACAACTATCATAACAAAAAGCCCGAGTTTGTACCATATTCATACCAGAATTTAAATAAAATATTATTTCTGATATTCAAAATAGTTCTAAATTTGCTATAAGTTGTAGAACTTTCCACTGTGAGCTTACAACCCACGTACCATTAACAAATCTTTAATAAATATAACAACATTTAAAAAAAATATAACGTTTTTACTATTCAATTAAAAATAAACATACTTTTGATCTATCAGATTAGGTTTTTATAATAGAAATAATTTTTTTAATAAAAATAAATAATAATAAGTTATAGTATAACTATTTCGAAACCTTTTTTTATAAATTTTCTTAGTATTTAATTTTAGAAAAAATACATACTTGAATCGAAAATGATTAATATATTTTCACTTCAATAATTTTTATCAGAAAACACTGTGTTTCTAAACCAAATAGTCAATAATTTCATACAAAACTTTTAAAATAGTTCTGCTATAATTTACTATTATTTATTTTTATTAAAAAGAAATTATTTCTATTATAAAAAACTTTTAAATTAATATAAATTTAATGAATATAAATTAATATTCTAAAAAAAATATATATATATTTGTATATCAGTTTGTTTTATTGATGAAATAAGTGCTAATAATTTAAAGAATTATTTAAAGAAAAGTATTCATTAACAAATATAAATTTACTTTAAATGTAAATTAAAATTAACTTCATTGGTAAAATAAATTGAAATAGACCCCAGTGTAAAATTTATTGAATGTCACATATATAAATCAATTAACGTAAGAAATACGTGTTTAGCTTCTAAATATACCGTTAAAATATATGACTCCCTATATATGTAAATACACAAAACAGATAATTACAAAGACGTTCTATTATTCCCATAATTCCTCTGTGAAACATGTTGGAGATATAGTTTTCATATTAAAGAAGATTGTGCTAATTTTTTTTAATAGGTATATATTAATCTATATTTTAAAAAAATCTGCTGTGGCTACAACAGAACACAATCACCACAAAGTTCCATAAAGCCTTTGTGAAACATGTTATAGATATCAAAAATAGTTTTAATATTAACGATGATTGTTTTAAATTCTTTTAATATATATTAATCTATATTTTAAAAAATCTGCTGTGAACACCACAAAACACAGTCACCACAAAGTACTTAAACAAAATACCTTCTAACAAAAAAATTATTATTGATAATGGCTATAATAACGTATAATATTCCGTTACCGCAATTTCATGATACATATTTATAATTTACCATAAAAATAATATTATAAAAAATCCCAAAACCACACTTAAATTAAATGATCTCCGACAAGTGCTTAAGTGATTATGTACTTTGGATCACAGGTAAGATTTTTGTAGATTTTATTTGCTACTAAGCTTAGCTTCCGAAATACGTATTTAGCTTTATTTTAATTTAAGTGTGGTTTTGGGATTTTTTTATAATATTAATTTTATAATATTATTTTTATTTAAATTTCGCCACAGTAGATCATTTTCTAATCCTATAATTTACCATAATAAGTGAAACGTACTATCTATATGTCAAAACGTATACGTTATAAAAATATCCTACAAATATTAGCTTTGTTCGCGGTAGTAATTCCGAATTAATTCGGAACCAGTTCTGAACGTCTTTAGGATCAATCCAAAGCGCATGTCTGATTCTGAATTTATTCCGGATTTTATATTTCCGCGAACGTTAAATGAACATTACTTTTCATTAAATTGTTCGATCATAGAGTGCGCTCTGCCAATCCCGTTATTTGACAAATTTCATTTTAGATATCAGCTGTTCTTGTTTATTCCGTGCATAATAGTAAATAACTTGTCCTTATAAAACACAAATCTAACATAAAACGTTCGAATTTCAGTGCGCATGTGCGGATCAGAAATTCCTGATAAAATTCTGGGATGTATCGAATACGTTCGAAACTAATTCCGAATGAAATAGTTGTGTTCCGCAAAGGCAGAACTTTTTGTTCAGAACATGTAATTTTCTTACCGCGAACGATCGAATTTACATTGCGCATACGTACTTGTTCGGAACTAGATTGGGATATGCTCCGCGAACAAAGCTATTGTATAAAATTCCAGAGGAAAATCATTTTCTTAAAATTTGAACACAACATTATACAATTTTACGTATGATTGATAGAAAAGTAGTAAATTTTTTGTTGTTTTTACGAATTTTACACAAAATTTCTAAGATTGTAAAGATTTTACTTAAAATTTCATAATTTAAAAAAAAATTAATTAATTTTACCATAATTTTCAAGAATTTTAAATTTTTTTAATTAATTTATATACCAAATAGTACAAATGGTTTTTTCCCCTTGATAAAATTATTTAAAATTATTAAATCGTATCAGAAAAATGTCACAAATAAAAGTTACTAGCAATAATTTATATAGCAAATTTTGTTAAATATTCACTACACTTCTGGTGAATAATCTGTACCAAAAGTTAATCAAATTGAGATATTCGTATCCAAAACTTATAAAAGTACCTACATGAAATATCTTAAAAATTCGTTTAACCGAATTAGCTCTACACGTATCCACAGACAAACTGACAGGCTTGACATCACGCTAAAAATAGTGCTAATCTATAAAAATCTCAAAAAGTCTAAATTGGTATAATTGCAATACCTCCTTTACAATAGGTCATAATCTGTAAAAGTTAAATGTTCAACATGGTAAAAAAACAACTTTAAAAGCCTCTGCTAGAAATTGCTATTCGCGGCCAACTATTTAAACAAATAACTATTTACGCAAATGCGTGTTGTTTTTAAATTGATAAAAATGAAAAACAAAATTACACATTTCTATTTTACATAAAATGTAAACATTAATTTAAAATTATTTTATATGTATTACAAAAAAAAAAAAATGTTTGAAAAAAACTCGAAATAATTTTATAATGCATGTTACAATTTAGCAAGTGAACTATAAACTATAATAAATTGTAATAATATATGAGAGTTATTAAAAATTATTGGTCATTGACATTTGAACATTGATTCTTTGATATATTATAAACGAAGATTGTACCACATATAATTATTTAATATAAAATTAAATATTTACTAACATACTTTTTAAAAACAATATATTACAGATTTAAAATATATTATTTTAATTTTTATATTACTATTACTAGTTTTTAAAAATTTATTATGGTTACATTATTTATTCGATTTTGATCAATTTTCACAAAAGATTCTCCAAGCATTCACGTAAATTAATTTATAAATTTAGTAAAATACAGTGTCACCAACTTTCCGAGACAAAAATTACTAAAAGTTTTTAATATTTATTATGGCTATATTATTTATCCGAGATTAACCATATTTTCACAAAAGATTCTCTTAGTGCCCAAATAAATTACATAACTTTACTAAAATACAATGTTGCCAACTTTCCCAGAAAAAATTACTAATTAATAAATTACAGTTCAAATATTATTATCGGTGTATAAAACAAAAAAATTAGCTACAACTGTCAGAATTATACAATTTATAAATCTCACAATAAAATAGGTGTTATAATTTTGCTTTTTCTCTGTTTTTCGCTCAATTGTACAATTTTTATTAATAAAATAGTTTTTCTAATTTGGAAAAAACATCACCTCAATGCCTTGACAAAACAATTTCAAGTTCACTTTCAATTTTTTTGTATTCACAACATAATAATAAATAAATTTATTATTTTATTCAGTTTCAAAATAACATTACAGGTATATTAATTAATAATTAAATATTTAAATTGTAAATTTTCTTGATATGTGTTTACAATATTAAACAAAATACATAGTTACTTTTACTTTGCATATAGAGAAAACATAGAGAAAATGTCAAAACATATATACTTGACAAGTTGCCATAGCAATTAAAAATGTCGTACGAAATTAGTAACACTACGTTAAATCAAATGTCATCAGTTCAAAAATTTAAAAACATGCGATGAACTAAATACAATTTAAATTAATGGCATACCTGCCCTGGATTTTTTTGTTTCTTAATATATAACGTAAATTTAAAATGCGAAAACTTTTTATTTATTTTTTTAATTAATTATAAAATTCAAATAATAATATTCTAAAATAAAATGGTTTTAGGTTCTAGTTCTGCATTAATATTTATTAATAATTGACGTTTCGATAAACTCAACGTACATCTTCATCAGAAAAAATGATACAAATGACATTACATTACATTCTCTCTCTCTCTCTCTGTGTCCTTTCTCTCTTTCTCTTTCTCTGTTTCTCTCTCTCTCTATTTCTCTCTCGATCTTCTTACAATATGATGTTAGTGGTAAATATAGATCTCTATACAAATTCTATTATACATTTTTTTCTTCTTAAATAAATTTCATTAATATTGAATTAAGCATTTAAAACTTTTATTTATTAATATATTTTAAAATAAAACAGCTTTAGGTTTAAATTCTGTATTAATATTTATTAATAATCGACATTTCAACGAACTAAACATCCGTCTTCATCAGAAAAACTAAAAAAGACAGACGTTAAGTTCGTCGAAACATCGATAATTAATAATTATTAATACAGAAAACTAAAACCAAAAGCCATTTTATTTTATATAATGAATTCTTAAAAAATTATTACTATGTTAATATATTTTAATTTATTGTAATTTACAAGTCTAGATAAATATTTATTTTAAATAAAATAATAATAATACATATAATAATTTTCATTTTATATTGATTTCAATAACACAAATTCTTTATTTATTAAATATAAATTAATATAAATACGAATTAATGCTAATGTTCACAATGCATCTTTCCTACGAAAAATATATAGTTACCAAAGAACGCTCATACAACAGAGACAAATACTATTTGCGTACGTAACAACGAATAATAAACATGCCATTAATAAATATTTGTTAACAACTTATGACCATTTAAACTTGTCAAAAAATCAATTCATACATTTTACATGCTTGCTTATAATATAGCATATTAAATAGCAAAAAAAATATTAAAGGGAAACAGACATCTTTAGATGATTTTGATAAATATTCTAATTTTAGAGAAGAAACATACTGATTAAAAATATAGGCCCGTATTCCCACCTCTTTTGTTTATGAAAAAGTTCTTCTATTTTTTGCTTTAAAATTAGTATTTGTAGTTTTAATATATCTTTTTATATCTAATATTATAAAATTCAAATAAAACGATTGAAATTGTTTAATAAGTAATTTTAAGTAAACGTAAAAGGTAATTTTGACAAAAATTACTTTTAAAAGTGAGATGAAAATACGGAGCATAGAATCCAAATATTTTGTTTTAAATTCAAATTACACTAAATTAAAGACTAAATATAATTCACACACACGAAAAAAATCGTATAATTATCAAATCACAAGAAAAACACATAAAAGAAAATCAAACCTTGAGACGACAAAAAAATTGCATTTCAGTCTATGTACATTTTTAATGACGTCAATGTTAGAAAAGCAACTTAGACCGTGTGATGTATTTCGGATAGGGAACTATATATTACGTGTTGTAAATAAAACGATCACAGTCTAAAGTTAATGATATTTTTCACTTGTTTTTTATGCGCACTGCGATACAGTGGCACTTAAAACGCCTTGTTGTTAGGCAACTTGTTGTACAGTTATGAATTCCGTTCTGCCTATAAACTACACTTGTTAGTATTACGAAATGTTAGTCATTTAGCAATTCTAATTTATTTATATATATATATATATATATATATATATATATATATATATATATTATTCAACATTAATTATCAAGCATGTAATAACTATTTATCTTGTAATTATAATACACACAATTTTTTTTTCTAATTTACAACTAAAGTTTCTAATTTAAAACTTAAAAAATGGTAGTTAACACTTTTGCATCGGGCTATTTTTCCTAAAATTAAAAATATATAAAAAAATACAAAAATAAAATAAAAGCCTTTATCAGGAAAGCACAGACTTCTTGCAAAATAAAATTTTCGTTTCCCGACGACAAGGTTTTTTTTTGTTTTTAACGAGAATTCTCGTTTGCCGATGCGAATGTGTTAAAATATTATTTAATTTGTGCCCACCCTTATTTTTGACATTTCAATATATCTCAGCAGTCATTTCTAGCCCAGTTGTAATATGTGACATCAGATTATAATTGCGATTTAAATGAGTTTTATTTTTATCTTTAATTTACTAATTATTGACATCAACATGCATACATAACATACATATACACATATACAATCACGTCATGTATCCAAAGAAATGTGGCACAAACACATCCCGAAATTAGTTTTCTCCAAACAATCCTAGTCAGACAAGCAACTCTGATTTTATTTTTCAGAGATGATTTCTGTGTCTGCTATATGTATATTCAGCTTTAAAGTCATGCTAATTTGTCTTGGAGACTCTTATATCTATAGACATTAAGCACAATATCTATTCCGTCTAATAAATAATCCAGTTGTAATAATTTTCATAATAATAATAACAATCTCAATTCTACACTTAAATTTTATGTGATATAACAAAATGATAAAATAACACTGTTATCAAATTTATCGCATAAGTAAACAATGTGTTATCGTGTAATTTAAACTGTATTAAGAAAAACAGTTTCGAAAAACATAAGTAGTAAAATACAGTACATAATTATTATGTATTATATTACTACATAACAATAAATTAATATATTGATAAATCAAAACACATACTCCTATTAAATAACAATATTATATTATGTTACAAGGAGTAGAAACACAAAAATGGCTTTCTATTCCGAGTGACATATACGATTATTTTCTTCAAGCGAAAGTAAAACTATAATTTTTGTGGACACTAAAAAAAATCTTTTGTGAAAATTTGGTTAAATAATATAACCATAATAAATTTTCAAGAACTTTAGTAATTTTTTCTCGAAAAGGGCACTGGGAAAATCTTTTGTAAAAATTTGATTAAAATCTGTTAAATAAATTTCATTTTCCTTGCAGTCAAAGTGGTAAAAAGAGATAGAACATAACTTTATTATATCGTAAATTGAATTAGGAATTCATGACGAAACTTCATTGAATGTATAAGAAAATCATTCAAATAAAAAAAAATAATTCAAATTACTAAATATTATTGTTTAGAATGTTAAGTATCAAAAATTATCAACTGGTTTTTTAAAAATATATAATTATAGTCTTAGTCTAACGACTTACAAAAAATATAAATTCTAAACTCAACATTTTTTCATGAAAAAATATGTAAAATTCTTATACATTTAAAAAAGAATTAATAATTACAACAAATTTTTAAATGTACATATGCCAGAATCAACAATTTTAAATTTTGTTTTAGGTGCATTGGGATTTCATATTTAGATAAATATTTGTTGCTGGATTCAGTGTTGTTTGCTGTTTTCACACAGATATTTCTGATAGTTATATTTATATTTTTAATAATTAGGTATAATAAAACGGTAAAACTAAAATTTAAACATATTTATTGACCTTTTTGCAAACATGATTATTTTAAAAAAAATACGTTTACTTTATACTTTTTAATAATTTAATTAGTTTTTATATATACCTATAATTTGTTACGTGTGACAATCTGAATTTTAAAATTTATGAATTACACAATATTACAAAGAAAATAAATGAATTAAATTAAAAATTAAATATAATCTATATTCTGTCATATTCATGGCAAAAAATTGTATTTATAAAATACAATTTTATAATTTAGTATAAGTAGATTTAAAGAAAATATAAAAAAAATTATAACATAGTAAAAAATTATATTATTATATTTTAGCAAACATATTTTTTAGGTTATAACCTACAATAATTATAACAGACTAAAAGCATATTTTAATAAGACGTAAATATAGTCAAAATTTTTGAGAACGAACATAAATAATTAACAGGTAAATGTCTAGGTCAGGTTTACATTTGTTTTCTTAAAATTCTTATAACATATATTTCTAAAACAGTAATTTCATCTACATATTTTATATAACATAAATATTTGTTCTATATTAATCAGTACATCAATAGTTGCGTATTTATTTAAATAATTAAATTAAGTTAAGTATTTGTGTATGACGTATAATCGATAAAAATATAGTAGGTATAATTATATTTTATATATATATATATATATATATATATATATATATATTTCCGAATGTGGGTAATTAAAATAGAAGCAACGAATATACGTCAATAAACAAGATTGTCATTGACTAAGTAAAACCATTTTTAAATCTGTCTATATTACGATATATTTTTCTAAACAGTATTTTCCTAATACGCAATTGTTTTGCATATAATGATCTAAATTAAGGTCGCGAATGTGTATATAAAGATATTTTACGTAGAAAATATTACTAACCGGTTGACCCTTTGGAGACCTTCGTATTAACTGCATTCATTCTGGCATGCTTCTCTTGTTGAACACTTTTAGTCACAGATTTTTTTAAAGGCATTTTCACTTAATTAACACAACTCGATATATAAATAATTTTTTGATCTGTTTAGCAATGTTTACAAATATAAGAGATACACGTTTTCTAAACTAGTAATATCCGCCATTACGATAAATTTAACAGCTGTATATGAAAAATATGACATGCAGAGACATCATTCGTAGAAAATTTAATTTAATTTGAAGTAAAATCTACGAAAATTCCTGCAGATGGCAGCATAATCAAATAAATTATTTTTTGCAATATATTTGAATTTTTGTTTTAAGTACAGATTTACTAAACTTTGACAAATTTATATAGCAATCATGCAATAAATAAAAAAACCGCATGTTTTTTCATATCTATTACCAGAGAAAGTAGTGCATTTAAATTTATTTATTTGAAGATATTTTCTGTAATTTCGGACAGCATAGCTGAATTCGGAACAAACATCTCGAATTATATCTCAAAAATTCTTGACAAATAGTTAAGAAAATCGTCACGATCGTAACGGAGATTTCACACAATTCCCGAGCCTTTAAATAGACGGTTAAATTAAAATTTTTTTATTAATTTTGTAGAGCATATTTAATAGAAAGTGGCTATTTATACATACGGTATGTATACGCAATTGGCTATTTATACATACAGTATTTTTACGTAATTGGCTATTTAGGGTAGGTTAGGTTAGTAGGTTGGTTTAGGTTTTTTTTTTAGTATGTATAAATAGCGAATTGCGTATACATACCATATGTATAAATAGCCTCAAAATTTGAAAACATATGTATAATTAATAATTCAATATCAATATTCCATTATTAATAAAATTACATAAAATACAAATAAATATTATATTTAACAATCTATATTTTCTTTAAAAAGCATTATTATTGTTTCGAAAAAATATATGAGGACGTATGATCATCTGATGTTAATTTACCTATTTATATCTACCTACCTATAAATATATCTTTGTAGTAACCAGTTACGAACAAAATATATGGAAAAATACCTGTACACCATGTGTGTGCTGTAGGGAAATGTAGTTCCTGTGTCTAGGAGGGACTTTTGGGATTAGAAGCAGGTTGAAGGTTGAGGAGTGAGGAATTGAAAGTTAATGTCCGATTAATGTATTGATAGTTAATGAATGTATTACTGTATGTGCACGAATAAATAAATAATAATATAGTACGAAAATAGAGTTTAAATACAACACATGTGCAAGTGTAGATGAAATATTGTGGATTTTAGGTTTAGGTCGAAGAGTTATTCAAGAGTCCATTTAGGAGTTTTTATTTACGCATTATTTTCGTAACACCAATTATTCGCGTAAAAGGAAGGATTGTATTTAAAAAAGATAGTTAAAACAATAGGAAATATTATTTCATGAAATAAATATTTGTGTTATTTCGAATGAACCTTTATACAATCGATATTCTTACAAGTGATAAACAATAATAATTCTTATTTCTAAAAATACTTATTTACAAAATAAACAGAACGAAAATGATTAAAACAAACACTCACACCAATTAAGACATAAATAATAATAAAATTTAACAAAAATTATACAACAGCGATATTATCATTTTGAAAGCATATATTACATTGTTGTACTAATTTCTTTTAAAAAAAAAAGTAGATTTAGAGCTTAATAAATTAAAGTAACTTAATTTGATTTGTGGTTCTAAATAGTTAAAAAATATCTTAAATCGTTGTAATGTCAACAGTTAAGTTACATTAATTCATACATTTGCTAAATCGATTTCAAAACTCGTAATATTTATTACAATATATTCGAAATATTTCGTAATTTTAGAAATCAATTTTATATTTTAATACATAGTGGCATAAATAATATTTTTTGTTTTTAAATATCACATTTATGAGTAATAATAAAATTTTTATGTTTATTTCTTTTTTTTTTTGATAAAAGTACGTGATTTAACATTAAATTTATTTATTTACGAAACTGTAAAAATAATAGATCGTACTAAATCTTTACTCGGTTCGCCAGAATATCCAAATGTAAATCTTACTGAATTACAATTACTTCTAATTGCATATGTTCCCACTGGATAGTGTCCGATCTTGTTTAGGACTACGCCGACTTTATATAACTGAAAAATAAATTTCACCAATTATTTACAAACTTAAAAATTGATATTTTAGGTTATATTTTTAAATTCAATTACAGTTCAAGTTATCTCAATAACGAATAATAAGTTTAAATTATTAAATTAAAAAAAAAACTTAAGACTTAACAAAATATAGCTTAAAAACTACAGGTAATAAAAAAAAATTATATAATCGAATCTACTCCTAAGTTAGTTTTTTAAGGTTAATAGTACAAGAAATAATTTAGATTTTTATGAAATGGTGCAAAGTATGTTTAATTTATAAAGAAAAATAATAACAATATAAGTAATTACCTTATTTCTCTGAATATAAACAGGTCGATTAAATGATATATCGATAACTGTGGCGTAATGAACACGTGATGTGAAATGCGTATATGTTAAACGACTGCCATCGGCATCAAGCAAATGAGCGTACAATAATTCTGTATAGCTATTTACTTTCACAGCCTGTGATGGATGCTCTCCAATTTCACCAGATATTTGCGCTGGAACCTAGATGAAAAATGATACTGATTTATTAAAAAAAAAAAAGTATACACCTATATTCATCTAATCGCGAAATCTACTGTGCGATTTATTGCCAAAACTAAGAACCGTCAACCTAAATTCGTAACCAATAATAAGAAATTTGAAACAGTAGAAATAATAATCCATACCTGAATGCCATAAATGCATATGTTTTTATCAACTGTAAACGTAACCGAACAATCGAGAACGCTTTGATTGAAAATATTGATTTGTTCGAGCATATCGCGAAAACAGTAATGTTTCCGTGCTTCACCGATGGGCAGTGATGTACTTGGCACCATCATCGAATTGAACGAGTTGCGATGCACGTCCTTAATCGTTTGCATTATATCTTGCCGGGAAACCAGTTTGAGATGTTTACGTCGTAGAACGGTCGATGTTGAGAAATTCTCGGGCATCGGTATATCGGTTGACGGCGATGAAATATTCATTAGAATCGCGAATTTTTCCGATTGGGATAAGAGCGTCGAACTGGCTGGACCTTCGGCGAATTGTTGCGGTGTTAATGTTAGAAATCGTATTTTCATGAGTGCATCGCGTAATGTTGGGTGTAATGGATTCGGCTCGGCTGGCGGTGACGATGATGAAGCTGAAACATTTCACAAATATTTATATATTAGGGTGTATCAATTTTTTTTTTTTATTTCGTCGGCGAGGGTAAAAATTTGAAGTTTCTGATTAGAAAAGTTCTTACGCAAGCCGATTCAAATATTAAACACGATCTAGATCAGTGTTTCTCAACCAAGAACGCACCACCAGTAAAATATCTAATTTTCTTACGCGGACCACTAATAATAATTGTTGATTGATTTTTTTCAAGAAAACAAATATATTTAATGTACTACTAAATACATTTATGTCAGTTTTAGAAAATCACAGAAGGTTCACTGAAAATAAACAATATATTTACACAAAAAATGCGCATAAAAATATAACAATAGAAACAGCAAAAAACGCATAATAATATTTAAATAATGAAATGCAACACAAAAATAATTTTAAAATTACACAAAACTTCTACATTTCCAATAAATCACGGAAATTACACAATAGATAAATAATTTTTATTAGCAAAAGTATAATAATTATTAAAGATTCATTATATTGCGCGGACCACCTGTTGAGAAACACTGATCTAGAGGGCGCAAAAGTGCCATTTTTTGGACTTTTTTAATATAATGGCCTAAACATATATCAACATTTTATCTGACCGAGCCGTAACTATGTGTTTTTTGAAGTGTGACATTTGATCTGACCAAACCGGTCAGATTGTGTATATGACTTTTATAAATCAATTAGAAATACGCGACAGCAGTTCAGCGGTATAAGAAAAACCACGTAAAATATATGTACAAAATGTACTGCAAATCTGGACGCCAACTTCTCAACGGCACTCAACTAGTCTTTAAAACTCAACTAGTGTCTTAAAAATTCTTCTAAGTAGTCGAATTTTCTAAAGTAATGCCAACCAATTGTAAGATAAACGTACACATTCTTGTGAACAAATGTTTGATTGGTCAATTCAATGTAGCGTATTTTTTAATTGATCAATTTGATGTGACATATTATCTAAATGTGAATTATATTCACGTACATGCTTGTAAATTTTCAAAACTGACTAATCTAACTAAACTGACCTAACCTATACAATTATCCGTATCACAAGATTCACATCCACAAAATACGTTACATCAAATTGACAAATCAAAACAAAAGATATGTACGAAACCACTTTCTAAAAAAAAATCTAAATAAATTTCCTATTAATATACGTATTTTTTGCAATAACAAAAATATTTTGAAAAATGCAACAATAATTTGGCTTCGGCAATTTTTTCAAAATTAGCCATAACAACAAGTAGGATATTAGTTAATATATTAAGTTATTACACAAAAATTACCTATACCATCATCTAGTTTAGGTACTTTCACACCTGTACATTGATTTTGTTTCGTTGCATATCGAGTTATCGCGTTGAATAAATCCAATTCACTATCGACATTCAACTGATCTTGATCGAAAACTGTTATAATCGTACTCAGTTCGACATCATCGAAACTGCTTTCCGATAAAACTTCAGTCGTTTGAGTGCAAATTATCTGCAATCAAAAATATAATATTAAGTAAACAAAAAAAAGCTAGAACTAGTTTTATTTTTACATTTAATCATTAAAAATGTTTCACGGAGAACTACAGCTCCTTCGTATTGAAATTGTTTATTTGCAATAAATGTAGTTAGTTAGAAAATAATTAAAATACCTGTAAACATTTCTCCATTAGAATCGGTTCCTCAAACAACTTTGCAAACTCGTATGCACGGCAAGCATTCTTCGGATACAGATCGGACCAAATAAATTTTGTACATTCTTCTACTAAATGCGGCAACATATACTTTTTAGCTGCGTAACACAATTCGCACGCTTGATCAAACGAATTTAAATTGATTTTATCCGTGTATATATACCTGTTAAAAGTTATTAAATATTATTGTAAAATATATAAAGTTCAAAATTACAATAATATTTACTCTAAGAGAGCTTTAAAAGCATCTGGTTGCACATCTTGAATACTAATTGGATCTTTTTCTGCCATACCACCGAAAAACATCGCTTCAAAAACAGGACTGGACATAGCCAGAAACAATTTATGTCCTTCGAGAACTTGTTGATGAGGATCTGTTCCAACAATGAAACGACAATCACTCCATTGGCCCGTTTCTAGAAGATATTGTCCTCTATCTTCCACTTTTTTCTTCGTCATTTGCCAATCGCAAGGGGCAGCCATAGCCATCGTTATTTCTTGCAAAAAATATATTACTCGTTACACTGAAATTAAGAATTTACATTCGTTTATAGGGCTTAATATAAACTGTAATTTAAAATTAATATTTACCTGGTAAATTTCTTACGATTTTAGTAATAAGAAAACAACAATAATACCAAAGAGTTAGATTAATCTATTTTTAAAATTAAATATTGTTTTTCACAATGACAACCTCCATTTTCACAATAGACAAACGTAATTACGTCATTGTTACCAAATGTAGTGAAATAAAGATTTTTTTCTAGTTTATTATTATTATTTTATTATTAAATTTGTATTATTTAACACATGTATAAAACAATTTTTATATAATAATTATATATGTTTTCAAAAAATAGTAATAATAATACTGAGTCATAACTAACTGTGGCGCGAAATATGAATGTTTTATAATAGTATAGCAAATATAATAATATACTTCTAATAGAAAAAACCATATTTTTAAATAGGATTATCAGATAGTTATTGCAATCCATTTGCAATATCATAACGCACATTTCCATAGCAATCATTATTGTAATAATAATAGTAGTCATGGAAATATCGAATATTGTACAGGTTGCAATAGCTCTCTATTGTTTTATAGTAATATTTATAAATTTTATCATAAAACAAATGATCAAATATCATTTATTATGTTTACTAATTCACTATATTTTTAACAGTTTTATTAGGCAATAGAATATTTCTAATTTATAAAACGACTAATGTCAGGTTTTAAATATATAATATTTCGCGCCAACTACACTTGTTTACGTTATTCAGAATTTCATAATATTGATGAAAGTAATAATCTATATAAATAACATAAGTATATTTATATCATAATTTCTATTAATAAATTTTATTTTTACTCATTATATATTTTCGTAGGTTATTGGCGTAGTAGAAAACTAAAAGTATGTTTTTGTTTTGGCAACATTGCATGATTAAACCACATATAACTTCAATCTAGAAAATGGCTACTCTGTCTTAAGATGATATTTTTTTAATTTGAAAGAAGGCCAAATTTATATTTTTATAATTTTATGTGATATTATAATGCATTATTTGTAGTTTCTATTATAAAATGCAGGTATGTTTTTATTTATTTTAATTATTTGAAGTGATTATCAATTACTCTGTAATATTATAAGATTAATCTTTTTTAAACTGTTTTACTGAGAATCAAGTGTCTTAAAACTATTAGTTTTACTTTTAATTTAATTTGTTTACTACTTTCGTTGAAAATATATGAATAGATAAAATAAATGAAAGTTTTATTTTTGTTGTATTATGATCATAGTTAACTATTTTTAGGGTGTATATATACAATTAAACATTGGTTGATATCGTGGGATGTTTTCATTTTGAACGAAATATTTCGGATGTGCTACATTTTATTTTAAAATAACGAACAACACAGTATTTTCAAATCATTTTACATATTTGTACTTGATAAAACTATTATTTTCCACTTAGTATGGTTACATATATAAATTATATAGATTACGTAGCCAGCATTTACTGATTAACTAAAATAAAAAATACAGTTTACGTAAAATTATCTATTGTTATGAATATTTACAGTTTATTTAGAATTCTTGAGGCTAACTATTTTAGTATTTTATTATAATCGTCATTTTTATGGATATACGGTTACTGTTTTGAAAATAAAATTTATGTTACTATAATAAGTTTTACTTGTATTTTCTGAAATTAGGATAATGAGATGATTAATGAAATAGCCTATGGTTAGAACACATAAACAACAGAAAATGGATCATATTAAAGATGAAGATAGGAGAAGGCGGCTTCGGTTGCTGGAAGAACGAATACAAGATCCACGAAGTATTGCAAACATAGATTGTCTTCTCGATACCGTTCAAGCATTGGTAGCTGATTGCGATCATCCAGCTATTAAACGAATGAAAAATGTTGAAGCTTATACAAATCGATGTAAGTGTCAATTTACGTATTATCTACTTAGATTAAATTTCGGTTTTTGACGAAAACGTTATCAAATGGACATTTTTTATGTAATAAGTTTTTTTCATTGCTAGCTTTAAAACGTACCTTGTTTTCGATCGGAGAAATTCATTTTCTTCGTCTCTGTCAGCTTTAACATCAAGCCCGATTTATTACTCAATAACGTTAAATACTTAATGTTATTAAACAATTTTCACCGAAAGAACTAATTTTTATATAAATAAAATGCCAATTAAATTATAATTTTGTTGTCAATATAAAAATGGTTAAATAATAGGAGTAAATGTGCTGGAACTTTAAGTATGATTCAGAAGACTTTTATATCCTCACACTTTTATTCTATTGGATAATTTGCAACTCGGGAAATAATACAGCTTGTCTTCAAATTTTAGTATATAATTACTATTTCTTTTTTTCAATTTATATTAAGTATATATGAAATTAGTCTTAATTTAAAAGTTAGTTCATATTTAAGATATATTTTAGTAAATTATTATTATTACTGAAATTAATGAAAAGAATGTTTACAATATGATGGCGATTGTGTCAAGTGTTTTAGAAAAATATTTAGGAAAACAACAATTGTTTTTGTACTAAACTTAAATGAACTTGAATGTATGAAAACAAACTTTTTCTTTGATATTTGCAATATCAATAAAATTCCTATCTTATTGAAAAAAAAAATTTAGATCTATTATTTTGTTACTTAAATAAACTATTTTAAAGTGTCGAATTAGAAATTTTAAATAAACGTCAAAAGTACTTTTGACGAAAACCACAATAAAAATTGATTTTATATTCGAAAATAAAGTCTCTAGCGAGATTTCATTCGTAATCGTATTAGTTTTGGATAGTTCTGAAACAAAACGCTACTGACTTCGCTAAATACAATAGTAAACAAAAGATCCAACGTCTATTGCCGACGATAAACGTAAGAATTTCGACAAAGAAATAAGTTAAGACTTTTGTTTGGTATGATCGGAAATGTTGCGAATGCTAAAACAACGATATTTTTTCAAATACAGACGCTATTTTATAACTAATGTTATAAAAGAAATTAAAATAAATAGATATAAATAAAAATTTAGGCTATTATAGTAGTTGTAAATATATTCACACCCTGTTTTAGAATCTCTTTTTTGGGTAAAAGCCTTTTTTGACATTTCTTTCAAATTATGTCGAATTAAAGATAAATAAATTAAGCATTTGACAATTATAATAAATAATTTGGTTTGTGAATACGGCTCACAATATTTAGAAGTTTTATTAATATAATAATCGTAACAAAATTTCTGCTGAATTACATTGGTCCTAAATGACTTTAATTCTGTTTCAAATTTGCTATGGAAGCTGGTGGCTGATGTATAAATTATACAAAAATTAAAGTTCTATATACAATTTGTATTTTGTGATATCATAGAATAGGTGTCCAATAAAGCGATGGATCCATGAGCTAAATTTAGAGAAACGTCTCAACAAAAATGAAATGCCCATAATATTTACATTAAAGCATATATCTGAAGTTTGATCTTGCTATCTTTTTCTATATTATATCATTTCCTATATTTATATCTAGTCTGTACATTGTTACTTATAAAAATTTTCTCATCTAATATTGTAATAAGAAATTACGATACTCATATTACAAATAACTAATCCCGCACTTTTTTTTCTGTCAAAGTTCGGAATATTATAAAATCTAACGAACGACAAAATGAATGTCTAGTTACTACAAGCTCGGTTTAAACTAATACCGGTTTTAAGACAATGGGACTGTCATAAGAGCAGGACTATATAGTTGAACTAAAACTTAAAAAATCGAGTTTGAGTTAAACTCTACTTTATGGCCAAACCTGAAGTTGGCTGCGAAAAATAAATAAATAAACCTAAACCCAACCCAAACCAAACCCAAGGTTTGATTTGGGTTGGGTTTAGGTTTAACCCGAGTTTGTAGTACCAATCGTTGTTGAAGAATTTTATAAAAATTGTAACTTATCGTAGAGAATATAAATTACAATATATCATCATTACTAATTTATTTAATTAGTTAATAGTAGACAGTTTTTCTATGCTAATATTAATTTTTGTAGTATCGTGTATCAATTTTTTATTAAATAAATTCGATTTTGTTTCAGATGATAATGTGGCAAAAGACATAGTGCATCTTCGCATGAAACCTGATGATTTTAATTTAATAAAAGTAATAGGTCGCGGTGCGTTCGGTGAAGTACAATTGGTTCGCCATAAGTCGACGAATAAAGTGTATGCAATGAAACTGCTTAGTAAATTCGAAATGATTAAACGATCAGATTCGGCATTTTTTTGGGAAGAACGACACATAATGGCACATGCTAATTCGCAATGGATAGTTCAATTGCATTTCGCTTTCCAAGATCATAAATACTTATATATGGTTATGGATTATATGCCCGGCGGCGATTTAGTTAACTTAATGTCCAATTATGACATTCCGGAGAAATGGGCAAAATTTTACACAATGGAAGTCGTGCTCGCATTGGACGCGATTCATTCAATGGGATTTGTTCATCGTGATGTTAAACCAGACAATATGTTACTCGATAAATATGGGCACTTAAAGTTGGCCGATTTCGGAACGTGTATGCGTATGGACGAGGATGGCCTAGTGCGTTCTAATAACGCTGTTGGTACACCCGATTATATTTCACCAGAAGTGTTGCAAAGCCAGGGCGGCGAAGGTGTCTATGGACGTGAATGTGATTGGTGGTCGGTTGGCATTTTTCTCTATGAAATGTTAGTCGGCGAAACGCCATTTTATGCGGATAGTTTAGTTGGTACTTACAGCAAAATTATGGATCATAGAAATTCGTTATGTTTTCCGTCCGAAGTTGAAATTAGTCGACAAGCTCAATCATTAATACAAGGTTTTTTAACGGATCGAACGAAACGATTGGGCCGAAATAATGTCGATGAAATCAAGAAACATCCTTTTTTCATAAACGATCAGTGGACTTTTGAGAATTTACGCGAATCAGCACCGCCCGTTGTTCCCGAATTAACGGGTGATGATGATACTAGTAATTTTGATGATATTGAAAAAGACGATAGTCCCGAAGAGATTTTTCCCGTTCCAAAAGCATTCGTTGGCAACAATTTACCGTTTGTGGGCTTTACTTACACCGGCGATTATCAATTATTGAGCGGCGGCAATCAGAATCATCGGATGTTAGATGCGGTTGATATGGCAAATCATCTATCAAATCATTCGAATTCGTCGAATCAAATCAATGAACTAGAACATCTATTGGAACAAGAGCGTCATAATGTTGAAAATCTCGAAACGAAAACAAAGATTCTAGTTTCGCAATTGGATGTATTGGCACGACGCGAATCCGAATTACGCGAGGAGGCAATCAATTCGGAAAAGGAAATCACGATTCTGAAACATAATGTAAAAGAAATACAACGAAAAGCGGATAATGAAAGTGAGTTGCGTCGCAAGACCGAAGCGATTTTACACGATATGAAGAAACGTCTTGAAGACGAACAGAATAAGCGTACACGCGAAATGAATAACAATCAGCAACATAACGATAAAATCAATCAATTGGAGAAGCAAGTCGCCGATATGCAAGAGAAATTGAAAAGCGAGAACGATAATGTTCAGCGATTAAGAAAGCAAGCTGCCGAATTAACCGTTACCAAATCGGCATCCGAGCAAATGGCCGGCGAACTACAAGGTATGCTAGCGACATTGCAAGCGCAAAGGGATACGTTACAGCAAGAAGTTGCAACATTGCAAGGACAATTATCACAAGAAAGGAGCTCTAGGAATCAAGCATCCGATCAGCAAATTGAATTGGAAACTAAATTACAAGTTAGTATCTCTATATTTTTACCACTTTGATTACAAGGAAAAGTGGTATAGCGTTTGGTACGGTGTCTGTAACATTTTCAAAAAAAAAAAAGAAAATTTTATAGAAATCCTTCATATAGCCTCTAGATGACGAATCCGAACTTAGTTTATGTGGGTGTATGGATGTGCGTTGTCAGTCAAAATTTTGTGATTGCAACTCCTCCTAGACGGTTCAACCGATTTTAATGAAATTTTCAGGATAAATTTGTCTAGTACCCAAGATAGGGTCATGTGCTTTTATTTTTTCCAGTGATGCTAACTTTCCGAGAAAAAAATTACTAAAGTTTTTAAAAATACATATTGGCTACATTATTTATTCGATTTTGATCAAATTTTCAGAAAAGATTTCCCTAATGCTCCCATTAAATATATAATTTTATTAATATCCAGTGTTGCCAACTTACCAAGAAAAAAATTACTAAAGTTTTTCAAAATTTATTATGGCCATGTTATTTAACCGATTTTACTCAAATTTTCTCAAAAGATTCTCCTAGTATTCATATAATTTATGTAATTTTAACAAAATACAGTGTTGCCAACTTTCCGAGGAAAAAATTACTAAAAGTTTTAAAAATTTATTATGACCACTTTATTTAACCGATTTTAATCAAATTTTTATAAAAGATTTTCCTAGTGCCTAAATAAATTATGCAATTTTAACAAAATACAGTGTTGCCAACTTATCGAGAAAAAATCACAAAATTTAAAAAAAAATTATTGTGGCTACGTTATTTATTCGATTTTGATCAAATTTTCAGTAAAGTTTCTCTTAATGCCCACATAAATTATAATTTTAATAAAAATATTGTGTTACCAATTTTCTGAGAAATGTCAAAGTGGTCTATGTATGGGTTTACCCATATACTTCTAATCTTGTTAATATTCGCATGCGTCGAATTCTGACTAGTTTCAAACCAATTTGAAATTTTACTTTTTGTTTTATTTTTGTCAATAAAACTATGCTTTTTTGTCGTCTTAAAATTGACTTTAGTAATTGTTTATCATGAAATATTTTATTTGAAATTGTTAACTAATTTTTGTTGTAAATATAAAATGAAACAAAATCTTTCTTTAATTGCGCAAATTATAAAAATGATTGTTATATTATTTCGATTATATAATTTTTAGGTTCTGCATACAGAATTAGAACGCTGTAGGGAACGAGAAGAGAAACTAACTATCGATAACCGACAATTAACCGAAAGAGTTTCGTCATTGGAAAAAGAATGTGCATCTCTAGGTCTTGAATTGAAAGCAGCACAAAATCGATATCATCAAGAAGTTCGAGCTCATGAAGAAACAGAAAAATCTAGATTAATGAATAAGGAGGAAGCTAATCTAGAACTTGTTACAGGTAAATCGATATGAATAATATAGAAATGTTTGTAATTTTTTATATTTAGAAGATGTTGGAATAGAAATAGAATCCTTTAAATGGTTACGCTTAAAGATTAATGTTCGGAATTGCTTTATTTAAATTTCTTTAAGTTAAAGTATTGTTTAAGCTAAAGATCTTTAATTCTATAAATAATGACCAGAATAAAAATAATTTATTAAGAATGGTTAGTTAATGTTTTATTTGTTAATTTTATATATTTCCAATTAAGACAATATAACTACTGATTTATACATTTCTTTTCTAATTTTAACTATGTAAATAAAAAATGGGATAATATACAGTTTTTTTTAATGATTCATAAGTCTGTAATTAATATTTCTTAATTAAAATATTATTCATAAAAGATAAATAAGATTTGGAATGAAAGTTAATATTAAAAAAAAAATTATGCTAAACATAACATAACATATCAATAACTATTTCTATATTTCTGAAACAATTTATATTTTTAAATTATATCTGTTGATAAAGGTGACTGATAACGCATTTATGTGATTTTGCAACAAATTAACAAAATTAATAATTATTTGTTAATTATAAGACTAAAATCATGCTTAAGATATTAGTAATAGCTTAACAATAGCTTAATAATAGCTTAATAATAGCTTAACAGCCGATTCAACGACTGAGTATCTTGTGAAATTTTGGGAAAAATATAAAATCTCAATATTCTTGAGTATTCTTAAGATATTAATTTGAATATGATATTGCAGCGTTGCAACTAAAATTGATAGAAGAAAAAAGTGCTCGAGAAAAGGCCGATTTAAATTTTCAAGAGAAAGAACGTCAAATCTCAATGTTATCGGTTGACTATCGTCAAATTCAACAAAGACTGCAAAAATTAGAAGGTGAACAGCGGCAAGAGGTTGAAAAAGTCAAAGCACTGCAAAGTCAAATTGAACAAGAACAGCAAAAAAAGACGACACTCCAATCGGAACTCGGTGTTAAACAATCGGAAATTGCGCATTTAAAAGCACGCGAATCTCAATTAGCCAAAGAAGTACAACAATTACGCGAAGCTAAACGGATTATCGAAGAAGAACTGCACAAAGTGAAACGCGAATGGTCCGTGGATAAATTGCAAATGAAAGAACTACAAGATCAGTTGGAAGCCGAACAATATTTCTCGACTTTGTACAAAACGCAAGCGAATGAGCTACGCGAAGATTTAGATGAGAAAAGTCGCGGTACCCAGGAGCTGGAGGAGGAACGAGGTAATTTAGTGCATCAGCTTCAAATCGCTTTAGCACGGGCCGATTCAGAAGCTCTAGCGCGTTCGATAGCGGAAGAAACTGTCGCCGATTTGGAGAAAGAAAAAACAATGAAAGAACTAGAATTAAAAGATTTATTATCGAAACATCGCACCGAGCTTACTTCGAAAGAAGTAAACCTAACGAATTTTAAAGATCGTGAAATTGAAACGAAGAAATTAAATGATCAGCTAATCAAAGAGAAAGACGACTTAAATCGCCAGATAAAAAATCTACAAGACGATCTAAGCAAAACAACCGATAGTTCGGAGGAAGTTGAGAAATTAGTGGCTCGACTAAAAACCGAGCAAATATTAAAGCAACAAGCCGTTAATAAACTGCACGAAATACTAAATCGCAAAGATATCAATACGAGTAAAGGTAAGAATAAAGTTTCAAGCGCCGATCTACGACGAAAGGAGAAGGACTGTCGGAAATTGGAGCAGGAATTGAAGCAAGAACGCGAAAAGTACGGCCAATTAGCGGCCAAATGGCAGAAAGATCTTCAGGATCTGCAAGCGCAAGTCTATGAAGAGAATCAGACCAAGTTGCGTTTGCAAATGGAATTAGATAGTAAAGACTCGGAAATCGAGCAATTGCAAATGAAATTGGCGTCAATGAATAGCGAAACGGCATCGCTTAGTTCGGCCGATAATGATGGTGACGAATTTAATGCGCAAGAATCGATCTTGGAGGGTTGGCTATCAATTCCCAATAAGCAAAATATACGAAGACACGGATGGAAAAGACAATACGTTGTTGTTTCGTCGAAGAAAATTATTTTTTATAATTCCGAAAGTGATAAACAAGATACGAATCCCGTTTTGATATTAGATTTAAGGTGAGTGCCTACTTCAAAAATAAAAATTATAAAATCGTATCTATGATCCGCTAATTCTGTTAATTAAAAAAATAAAAAAAATACCTATTGCTTTGACTAAACGATTGTTTGCGACATTTGTTAAAAATAGACAGAAGACATCTTTTAACATAGTAAAAATTCTGTAACTTTAGATTATTATTTTCTTTATTTTTTCCTACCACTGGGTGGTATTTTAACATTTTTGTTATCTTATAAAATGACGTAATTTTTAGAAAAATATATTAATTTACGTCAGCAGTTACCAGAAATAGTTTATAAAATGACGTAAATTTACGTCAATTGCTGCGAACGTGTTAGTATATAGGTATATATTTACATCGTATTAACAGATAGAAGTCAGGAATGGAAACAATTTTTTTTATATTTATACAATGCACGTGGCTTATTGTGTTTGCATCGGAATTTTTGATAATAATAATCGATTGATAATAATATACGAATAAAACATAAACGAAAAGTTTTACTAACTTAAAATATGTAAAAATAAACAGTAAATAAATTTAAAAAAAATCTAAAAATTAATAACATAATTACTGTGAAGGCACTGAGTTAAATAATTTGTTTTTCATTAATTAAAAATCGATAAATTTTATGATCTAGTTATTTATTTTGTTACCTAGTAACTTGTTTAAATTTAATTAATTACTATAACCGATACTTTTCCTATTTAGTCGTATAAGGATTGTTCATTCTTCTAAAATTGATAAATATTATCCGTAATTTTTCAATAAGCGTGTGCACTGCATTAGAAAATTGATGAAAAAAACGTGAATAGTAAAATGTTTCTCAAATAAATTTTGCAGTAAAGTATTCCACGTACGATCGGTAACCCAGGGTGATGTGATTCGTGCGGACGCGAAAGAAATTCCCCGGATATTCCAATTATTATATGCGGGCGAGGGTGAAGCGCGTAAACCTGATTCGGAGACGATGTCTCAGTCGCATGCGCACGACCTAAGTCCGGGCACATGCGTACATAAGGGCCACGAATTTTTACAAATCTCATTTCATATGCCAACCACTTGCGAAGTTTGTCCAAGGCCGTTGTGGCATATGTTCAGGCCGCCGCCAGCACTTGAATGTAGACGTAAGTGCATTTTTTTTTTAGTGTTTTATTACATTTGCAATTCGTTTATAAATAACAAAGGCCCTTATTCTCATCTCACTTTTCGAAGTGATTTTTGTCAGTTACTTTTGACGTTTATTTCAAATTATTTATTAAGCAATTTTAATTAGTTTATTTGAATTTTATAATTTAAATAATTTTGAATTAATTAAATTTAATATTAATTTTACTTATACACGAGATCGCACATTTTTTGCCACTTTGGTATCGACTCAGTCCTTATTTATTTAATTTAATCTCTCTAATTGTCAAATGTTTGTATGTATATATATATATATATATAATTCCCCAGCATCTCCTCCTAAACCCCTGAACCGATTTTGATGGGAGTGATGTCATTTTAATTGGTTTATTCTCTATTTGAGAATAGACAAGTTTCATCTTTCTACGATTTCATTTTGGTTCTTAAAAATTTGAAAAATTATGTTTAATGCTAACCTGCAAATGTCAAATGACAGCGCTGTGTGAAGTTATGTACACTACTGATTATAGAAGTGTTGCTTTTGAGTAATATATAATAGTGCAATTGATATTTTATTATTATTATTTGTTTATTTATTTATTTTTATTATGTTTATGTTTAATTACTATTTTCGACTTCAAACGTGACCCTTTCAGGGTCACAGGATTTCTTAGCTTGTATTTAATATAAAAATAATATTTGCAATTGCAGAAGCGTTAATTGATCATTTCTAATGTTAGGTTGCCGAACAAAAGTTCACAAGGAGCACATAGAAAAGAAGGAAGATAATTTAGCACCGTGTAAATTACATTATGATCCAAATTTTGCCAAAGAAATGCTCGTTTTGGCGCCGTCTCTCGAAGAGCAAAAGCACTGGGTCAATCGACTTAGTAAAAAAATCCAAAAATGCGGTTACAAAGCGAACAGCTCGGCTACGACAGATTCAGCGAAAATTTCTCCCAGGTAAGCAACAATTGTTTGTGTAGATCTTATTTGCTATACTCGCTTTTATCTGTATATTTATTATTGATTAAATTTTGTATGCGTTGTATAAGTTAATATTTATCCAATAACATGTTGCAAATATTCCTTCTTTCTTCTATTTTAGTTTTATTTGTAAATTTTTAAACGATTACCGATAATAGAATTATTAGTATTTAATTTCTATTATATTAATTGTATCGACGATTCTTATTTTTATATTCAAAATATGATGTTTTATTGTTACTTATTTTTACAAATAAATGTTTATATTATGTCAAGTGATTTTTGTTTTGTTTTGTTTCATCTAAATTTCTTTTATTTACTAATAACGATACCTAGTTTAGAATATATTTGGATTACTAGAAATCGTTTTTCTATAAACATATTTTTATGTTGTAGCGTGTTATAAAAATTTATCTATTAATTTTTGCAACGCGTAGATTGCATTTTTTGTTATTTGCTTTTTAATACATCACTGACATCAAGGCACTGAAATATAGTAATAACTGGAATGTGCACTGCCTATATGTTCTAGTAGCACCAATTCGAGCCGAGAGAGATAGGAGATACGTGGTATCTCTATCACTGTCTTACACTTCTGCGCATTTGAAATTCAAATGCGATTTCTTGCGGTAAAAATGCGACAATCTTATGTTGTTTCATATTAAATTGTAGCTAAATGCATCGGCTAAAAGATACGCAATGAGATTTTATTGGGGAATTCCTCTATAAAAGGTATTTTTTATAATTTTTAATATATTAATTTGACATTTGACAGTTAGATTCTTTTTTTTCATAGCTATCTAAATTATCATGTAGTAGCAATGCTACGCCATTAGAAAGACAAAGACGCGAATACCACGTATCTTCTATCTCTCTCGGCTCGCATTTGAGCGGCCAGTGCGCGTTCCAGTTATTACTATATTTCAGTGCATCAAGGTCAAATTTATCAGCTGGTGCTGGTTCAAAATACAAAAAAAGGTATTTTGATTAGTGTCATATTTAATATTATAACGTATCTAACTTTTCTATGAAGATGGCAGTGATGTATTGATTTTGTTGTAGCTTAAATTAAGAAGTATTTTGAAACATTGGCGTAACAATAAATTTTATTATATAAATTGTATAGTATATTATAATGCATGCATATAATATATTTAAATTATGAGTACAATTTAGTAAACTTTTTGAAATAATTATTATTTATGTATCAAATGTAAAACATTTTTTTAATCGTTCTGAAATGACTCATTTTCATTTTTTTAAAGAAAAATTTAAAAATAATTATATGTTACTGTGTAACATAATTATGAATATACCATTAAAAAAACAGTTAAAAATATTAATTCACAACAGAACATGATCTTCTTCTTGATCAGCTCCACTTTCCTCCTTCAGTTTGTCTTTCCAATTGTCTATTTTGAGTTTTCTTACATCCTTTTCTATTTCTTATTTTCCACGAGTTGTTGCCATTGTTTTAACTTTGACTTGGTTATATATCAAATATATTTTCAATGGAGAAAAATAATGGATAAAATTTATTATTCATGCAAACTTGAAGTATAGTTGATAAAATAGTTCAGTAATAATTCGTAGATTTCAGGTGACATTTATTATTTTTTTATATTGAGAGATAATACGCGTTATGCAACCCTGACATTGTTTCATATATTTCTATTGTATTCAAATATTTTTTAAAAATTTCTATTTATAAAATCGACACATACGAACTGGAATAAAAAATGTCTATGTAAAATTACATAAATTTAAGATATATTTTTTACAGTGTTCTATTTTGTACTTGTTTGTTTTATTGGCTGTATTCGTATGCTTTTTAGTTTAATGTCTTTTCAAGGCAAACAAAAGGCTATATTCAGGTAGGTGGTGGGAATCCAAAAATGAATAATTTTACATTCGATTTATTCGTTTAATACTACATATTTATGGTAACTAATTATTAGAAAAATTTGCTAATTTATGTACAATTAATATTTAATAATTAAATCAAAATAATAAACAATGAAAATATTGACAATTAAATATTTGATTAATTTTTTTATATGTTAATTCTGTAAATATATAAAAATTGTAATTAAATTATTAATTGTACATAAATTAGCAAATTTTTCTAATAATTAGTTACCATAAATATGTAGTATTAAACGAATAAATCGAATGTAAAATTATTCATTTTTGGATTCCCACCACCTGCCTGAATATAGCCGTTTGTTTGCCTTGAAATGGCCTTAACTTTGTATTGAAAATTATCTTTTAGTTATAGTTGACATATAGAAATGTATTTAGAGTACTTTTGATTTTTTAAAGTGTTTGCCCGGAATATAGCGCGATATTTTTTGATTAATTATTTCCCGTAAAAAAAATAGACTGGCGCTAAATTCGAAGTTTAGGTAATGGAATGTACCAACTCTTGAATTTTATTTTCTTTGAATTCTTTTATGAAAAATAAATGCGATCGCATTAAATTCGGATTATTTTTTTTCGAAATATTTTTATGAAAAATTCGGTGTCGCGTTATATTCGGGCAAATCTAACTTTACCTGCTGGCATTTCAATCTTTTTCAACTAGTAAGATTTCATAGGTCATTAGAAATTTACAAAAAAAATTAATATTATAATTTTTTTAAATAACTTTGATAGTAGCTGTACAATATGTGTGAACGAGAAATTAGTTATGTTTTTATTTATAGAGAATCAACTAAATCGACTTTAAAACCCTATTTAACTGTTCAACAACGATCAGCAACATTACCTGCCAATTCTTCACTAAACAAATAACACCAATTATATTTCTTCTTGCTTTTCTCTCTCATTTTACAAGTTGTACCGAGAAAGGAAGAAGATCCGACTGAATTGTTACTTCCCGAAGGAAACGCGTTGTTTTTTCTTTTTTCTTAAATTAAAATAGAGAATAAAGTAATGTTACCACAGAAACAATTATTTTTGTCAAATTTTAAATAACATTGCTTCTCAAATATATGCTGTTTTCATTATTATATTTCTTGTCAAGAGATCTATCTATACAAGGTTTTAATTTAAATTGTGTATAATGAAAATCGAAATATTAGTTATATCATTATGCAGCAGCAAACCCATGTGATTGATAGGCAATAATTGATTAGTTCTAGTAATTAAAAACTGATAGTGAGAGTAATATCAAATCAGTTTACAACAACAAATTTTAATATTTTATCCAATGTAGTAGTTTTTGTACATTTGTTTCAGATCGTTATCAAATAAGTCTCCGATAATTATTCAACTGTCGGTGCGAAATTAGTTAGTAATTTACAATACTGCGCATGCTTCATACAGTTACAAAACTTATTTGATGGTAATTTGAAACAAACTTGTTATTACATTCGCTACTTAAAATGCAAACTAATTGTAAGCTTACAATTAGTTAAATTTGAAAGTATTTGTCAAAATCATGTTTAATTTAAATTATCTATAGAATGGATTATGAATACGGATGATGTTTTAATGATATTTTTTTATTTTATCATGATGTGTAATTATTGGATTTGTTTTTAAATTTCTACAGTTCGAAATGTAACAATAGTTATTTATACTGTTTGTAAATAAATATACATGTTTTTATATAAAAAATTTTATACAGTTTTACAGTAAATTATGATTTAAAAATACATATATCACAAAGGATAGTTGGCAACAAAAAAGTGGAAACTATGAAAAAATTATACAATTGTATGTTTCTACAAATTGAAATAATTTTCAAATGACTAATATATTTTTTATAACTGTTAAGTTTGAGTCGTTTTTTTTCTGCTCGATCATTTTAAGTTGTGTCAATATTCTTTATGATGTATATTTTATCAAATACATGGGCCTAGCTGATTTAATAATTGCTCATATTTTAACATTTTTATATTGATTGAAATTTATCTATACATCGAAATAGCGTATAATACGATTAGAAATTATGAGAAAACAGGGTGATCTTCAAAAAAGAAAAGTTAATTATTTATATAATTTTTAGGGTTACCACCTTTTTACTTCAACTGATTTTGATTATAATGACTCAATACATTACTATTTTAAAATATAAAAACATTTTAATTTGAATACAATCATAAAATTTGGAAATTCGTTTCAACGCTTACATTAAACTAAATAATATTTTGATTTGACTATAAATTTATCACTGATCGAAGTAATGACGTACTTATTTTTTTAACTTAAAACTATATGACCAGGTACATTTAAATTCAGTTAAATCCGGAGATTACAACAAATAACCCGGAGACCGGAGATTCAGTTGAAAAACCGGAGACTTTGGGTGAAAACCGGAGAGGTGGTAACCCTAATAATTTTTAAAATGCAGTTAAATATGTCGGATGACTCTCTGTGTAGTACTTATTCTTGTTAAGTACCCAATATTATCGATATTTTTTTTAAATTAAAGATTAACTTAAAGAAATTAGTTGTAAAGCAGCTTTGCTTTAGATTTTATATTCAGCTGTATTTGTTCTGTTTGAAATTGTTAATATTTTTTTAATTATTTATGTAAACATGCATTATTATAACGGGATTATACGAAAACAATGTAAATATGTAACATATTTTTTATTAAATATTGGATTTTTAAGTAAATTTGTATGAACTATTTTTTGACAGCAAGTATTCTTCAATTTAGGATCAATATAAATAAAATTGTATTTTTCGCTTTTCTTTATTTTATTATTATACAGTGAAATCGATGCCACTTTTATTTTTATTTTACCCTATTTAGTTATGAAATTAGATAAATGTCATTTTTCCGTACTTACGATTTTTTTTTCATCTTTTAGAACGTTGCATCGAGGTTTTATTGTATATAATGGTATCATGTGGAAATTTTCTATATAAGGTGATTAATAAAACAGAATAAGGCAAATGGACCTGTGGAAGAGATGGATTTTTTACGTAATATTCAATAGAGGGTAGAACTTTCTCCATTATTTTATGTATTCTATCGCATAACCTGTGTGTCATCAACCGTTGTATCAAATTAACTTTACTAGTGAAATTACAATAAATTTTGTTATGTTGTGATGTTAAAGTTATTTGTTATCAAGAGAAACCTGTTTTAAAATTTTGAGGTAAGTTTCAAATGCTAATTTATATGTATATACCAGCTGACTCGGCAAACGTTGTTTTGTCATATGAATTATTTCTAGAGTATGAAAATATATGTTATTTATTGTAAGTGTGTGCGTATGTGGTATATGAGTGGAAGAGGCATGGAGCGCTGTGAACGATGACGGAATGTGAAAATAACAACACACCAAATACTAATTTTTTTAATTTATTGTAAACCCTTCAATGGTTCAGGTGGTGTATCAATTACAGGTAGTTGCACCTTTCCTGATGCGCAACACATCCCGGCTGGCTCATTTTTGAATTTAAGAGCATTACAATGCAGGCATTCCTTGTCCATAGCACCAATTATGACTTTTGATCGATGCGCCTGTTGGCGTTGTTGTTCATTTACTCTCAGTCTGTTAAATGTGAGTCGGCGTGATCGTCTTTGTTCTAATCTTCTTTTTTCATTTCGCTCAGCTCGTGCATCGTCTGATTGAACTTGATGCAATCGCGCCATTCTCTCACGTGCATCAGTATTGTCTTGCTGGATTTGTTCTGCGTTTCTGTTGGCTCTTGCATTCTGCATGGCTGTAGCGTTACGTGTTTTACGGCCCAAAGAAGCCCCTCTACGACGTTTTGGCATTGTTCGCTGTTAAAAAAAATTAATTTACTTAATAATGAAAAAAAGTATAATGTATTTATTTATATTTTATTTAAGTTATGCTTCTTTTGGCACGTTTGGATGAGAGTAAATTTTGTGAGCTGCGCGAGCAGAAAACAACAGGATAAAGGTAGCTATAGAATAGAATTAAAAAATACATTTTTACTTCTATTTTTACCTTTTTGATTGATTTTAATATTTATCTTTGATCATTACAGCATTTTTATTATTTTAAATATTTTCATACGCCAAAAAAGTATAACTTCTAACGCATGTAGATAAGTACACACACACTTTTTTTATTTAACATACCTTTCACGATATTTCTCTTTATTTATAAAATAAGAATGAATTATGACAGCCCTGCAGATTGATTATAAATTCACTTGAGAATTACACGAAAGTGATAAAATGATAATTGTAAACGTCACTACTGCAATCGATGTACAAACAATAATACAAGGTGGTCGTTGCAATAATAATGGCCGAAATTTTCCCGAAAACTGTGTAGTGAGATACAGCTTATTGCAAGAGAGACAGGAGAACGCTCCCATCCCTACTCCGTGCTGTTTGGCAAAACGGAACCCCATTGATCAGCTATCGACCGGGGTTAAAAAATATAAAATGCTATTAAAAAGTAGGGGTTGGTGGTAGGAGGGTAAAAATTTAGGACTAAATGTATTTTTTAATGGCACACCATAAAAAAATAAAAAAATTTTTTTTTAGGGTGAGCCACCCTTAACACTTAGGGGTATAAAAATTTGTTATAAACCTATTCTCATACCTACTGAATATACATATAAAATTTCATCAAAAGCGGTCAAGCCGTTTCGGAGGAGTATAAACACTAAAACTGTGACACAAGAATTTTATATATTTGATTAATATTAACTATAATATATTTAAGTACATATATATAAGCCATAACCTAAAAGGCCTACAAGTAAATAATAAAAATAAATCAAATTTAAAAACAACTAAATATTTATAGTGATAATAAATATACGAAAAAGGTAGATTTTCCTGTTGCAGGAAGTAAAAGAAATTTAAAAAAATAATAGCAAAGATTAAATGGCAGACTATTTAAATAAATGTCAATGTTTGAAGCAAAAGTAATTAAATTAATTTAATAGCAATTTATATAAAATATAAAAGAAACCAAATTTGTATCGATTCCATCTAACGGTTCGGTTCCTAAAAAATTGAACATTTTTTTGAATCAACGCAACGGTTCAGGTTCTGAAAAATAATAACGATTTGCTCCGATTTTTGTTTCTATTCCGATTCGATTTGAGTCTTTAGATAATAGGTAAAGAAATTTTAATTTATTTATTAAAATATAGTAGTTTCTTATTTAAAAGAATTATCTAGATAAATATCTACACTACAAATAAAAGCAATTTAATTTATTATTTATTACAAAATACGAAGTTTTTATAAAACTTAAGGCCGGTTTCGTACTAAACATTTTAACCAAAGTCGACTTTAATTTGACAAAAAAGCATCGATTTTAAATTTTACTGTTATAATTTTGATTACTGTTAATAAAAGATGCAGTTTTTGTCAATTTTTCAAACTTCTAATTTCAAACTTTAAAATATTAAATAAAATAATGCTTTTATTATCGGTTTAAAATTGATTTTAGATAAAGTGTTCATTATAAAATGTACAGTAAGATTTTTTGAATCTTTCTGTTAGTTTGAAAAATATTGCGTTTCAATCAAAACACCAAATATTATTTCATAAAAATCTTTTAAATACTTAAATTGTATTTAAAGTTTTGTTTGTTATATTTTTACTAAAACATAAGAAAGTTGACACTATCAATTTATATAAAAAATATTTTATTTATATTAATCTAATTTTTATTTTCCGATCTTTATTTGCAAATGATACATTTATATTGGTGAGGAAAATGAAAATAAATTTGAAAAATTGTTCAAACGTACTAATCGCATTTTTCACTGATTGCATTAGTGTACAATCTTCTGCACTGATTGCAAATCAAAAATCATATAAATACAAATTTGACAAGACCATACATCAATGTTGATACTAATACCATTGATTAAAGAAGTACATTTAATACTTATTTACTCAATGCTAATACGGAATTGTATACATTCAAATAGGCTTTTCTGGATACTCTCAAAATCTTACAACCAGCATTTACACGTTTTTCAATTTCCAAAACAATTAATTTTTGTTATTTTTCTCTAATAACATTGAAGATATAAATATAATGTAATCGTTAATTATTTGTTTATGTAAACAAATAAAATATAGTTTTAACTGTATAAATAATCAAAATACTTTTAATTTTCTAAATAATTAAATAAATTTCCTTTTGTTTTAGCATTAATGTAATGTAATGTACATAATTATTTCACTATCAAGGTCTCATTTAAAATAGCAAAAATTTATATTGCACACTCCAATTCTATATAATTTCTTAAGAATTATTTAATTTTGAAGGTTATTAAATCTTGGCAATTTATAGCATATTTCGCAAGCATATTTTCATTGTTAAAACATAAAAACAATGCATTAGAATATGATATTTTTGTCCTTTACGCATCGCAATAATGAATTTTAAATCAAATTTTATTTAATGAGGAACAATACATGAAGCTGACAAAATTATAATAAAAATAGTGGATATTTTGGTGTTGTTTTGAATTTATTTTTGAGTGACTTGCATAAGCGAATGTTTCCAAGTTGTAGAAAAAAAACCTTTGTATGAGAGGTATTATGAATGTGGATGAAGCAAAAGTTACTTGTTTGGAGGAAACTGATTTCGGCATAGTGGAAAAAGTTTGTGCCGCATCCTTTTCCATAGATGGCGTGATTCTGTATGGATGTATGTGATTTTTGTGGTAAAAAAATAAGAGATTTTTTTTGCGGGTCTATGTTTATTAAGACTTTTTGACTTCATTTTTGATGTACTATAAATGCTTCTAAAAAATTTACCTCTATTCTATGGAGTTTAGAATTAGAATTTAGTAATAAATATATTATTGCATTATTTGCGTTTTTTGTGCAAATAAATAATGCTTTTCTAGAAACATTAACTGCTTGGAATTTAATATAAGAACTTGTTAATTTAGATTATGATAATACAAACAGAAAAAAACGCATGTTAAATTAATTTATAGTTTAAATATGTATATACAATATGATTTATACAAGTTTGTAAGTATATAAATTATGTATTAGGAGACAAATAGCTCTATCGTAGTCAAAAGCAAATAGAATAAACAAAGACAGCGATAACAAATAAACATCAGTCGATTAATTTGCAACCAATCGCACAACTTTATTACCAATTTGCATTAATTACATTTTCATTTTTATCACATTTCTATCCTTCGCGGCTATTACAAGTTTATTTACAAGCAAAAATTATTTTGTTATCGAAGGATGATGTCTTTCTTCGCCAAATTTTATATCCATTTTAAATAAAAATATTCTCTTATCTACTACTAGTTGTTAAACATATGAATTGGTTTTTTGTCAAAGAAATATTATATTAAAAATGAATATATAGTTAAAATTTTTTTTTTAACATACATACATACATACACAATCACGCCATGTACCCAAAAGGGTGTGGCACAAACTCTTTTTATTATCCCGAAATCAGTCGCTTCCAAATATTCCTATCCAAACAAGCAACTTTTGCTTCATCCACGTTCATAATTCCTCTCATACATGCTCTTTTATTCCTACTACTTGAAAACTTTCGCTCACGCAAAACACTCTCAATCATACTCATCGGACGTCCACGCAAACGTATACAATCAAAATCATTCAAATAAATCTTTTTAACAAACGTTCATTAGACATTCGCTCAACATGTCCGAACCATCTTAACTGACTAACACCAACTTTTGCTACAACATTTTTTTTTCAATTTAACACTCATCATACACTAATATATTTCGTACCCGATCTCTAACAATTATGATAAAAATAAGGAACAAATATTTGAAAACAAAAATTGAAGTTGAGTCAATGAAGAATATATTTACTGTAAAAAAATTAATCATTAAATAATTATTTAAATAAAATTTTTTTAATATACTTACCACATTTTTAACACGGACTAAAAAGTATAAAATAATTTCTTCTAGCTCCATACAGATTTATAACCTCAGCTACCCCCTACACTCCTTCCCATTGTCTATCGCATGCACTCCACCTTTTTCTGTTTTCGGTTTTTCTTGTTTTCTACATCATTTTCCAAGACATGTCTTGTGACAATCTTATGATTTATAAATATAATAATTTAAAATAAGAAAAATCATAGAAAAAACTCTAGATGTAGCTATAAGTTTCAAAATTTAAAATCTGGAACACAAAATTCCAATTACCCAGAGATGGATAATGTTTTTCATACATAACGACGCATAGTGAAAATAGCATTAATAAATATTTGTTAAAAAATTATAATCGTCTAAAATGGACCTAAGTTTATAATTTGGATAAAAGATTTGTAACATATTCTATTCTTTCTTTAATTAATTTGTTCTACAGCATGCTAGTTTTTTTTTGACAATTTTATTAAACTTTTTCTTTAATTAGTTTAAATTTAAAATTAGCAGTATATCATTGTATATTATTAAAAGCAAATATTTTGCGTTTTGTTACAAAAACTAGTATTATATCAGACAAATGACATTTTAAAAAATATAAAATTTATGTTCAACTTGGCATTGATAATCAAAACAGCAAATCAGTTAAAATTTACAGATCTTCTAATTATAATATATATAAAGAAAATAAAAAGACTTTAGGATTAAGTTCTGTTTAAAGTTTAATTATAACTTCGAAGTACGACACAACAAAAAAATTATACAAATGACAAATAATATCTAATTACATTAGATGAATACGTCAAACCTAGCCATCTACTCTTGAATAAGATTTTTCATGTAATATGATTTTATGACTGAAAATCATCTACTATTTAAAAAAAATTAAACAACTAGAACATTAGAAAAATCATCTATTTTTATATAGTACAAAGAGTTTGTGTCACACCCTATTGGGTATATGGCGTGATTGCAGTGCTGGATTATAGCATAAGCTGACTAAGCTATAGCTTAGGGCCCCGAAATTTTGGGGGCCCCACGAAAATTGTAAAAAATTAAAAATTAAAAAAACTAATAGTGTAAATTTTTCTAAAAAAAAAATAACGAAGTGAAGAAACTATTGGAACATAAAAGTTTGCGTATGTCTAACGACTGGTCATTTCTAAAAGTAGTAAACAATATGCGTGGCTGACAAATCAAAGCTTTTATTAACGCATTATCGAGAAAAACGTTTTTTCGCGATTTTTCGTAGCAGACGACAAAAATTCGCAAACAAACGTTTTTCTAGATCATGTGTTAATAAAAGTTATGATTTGTCAGTCACACATATTTTCCAACATTCATAGAATGTCGGAAAGATCGGTTTATAGTAAAATTATTATTAGTTCATTTTTTATTAACAAAGAAACTAACTTTGTTACAGCAGACTTTCGACATCACCATAAGAAGACGTACTAATGGTGTCAATATTCATTTACTTATTTTCCTGGAAATAACCTTCTCTACGAATCAGAGAATTTGATTACTCTACAAAATACTTTATTCTATAATAAAATTTGTACAAAAAGGGGGGGGGGAGGGCCCCCAAAATCTTTTGTGCTTAGGGCCCTTCATAGTGTTAATCCGGCCCTGCGTGATTGTGTATATGTATTCAATATTTTTGCAGAATAGATAATGCAGTTCTTTTAGGAATAACGTGATCAGAATTTTGTCATTCGAAAATACGGTTGGAACACATTTTTCATTTGCCATCCCGTCCACGTGCAGCCGTAGTTCTCTGAACTGACCTAGAGAATTTTTTTTGCACTCAAACATGGAATAATATGCTTAAGACGTAGGTGATCACGTGATTGTGGGCGTGTCACCCCTCTAAGCCGAAATATCGAGTCTTGATTTAGTTTGAATGTGGTGTACACACATGGAAAAAACTGGCCGATGTGACGTCATAACGCACGCACACATTTACACGATACCACATAACTTAATTGTGGTATTTTAGAATGTGCGAATAAATATGCATTAATTTCAAGAACAGGTTTGATTTTATATTATATTCTTTTACTAATGGGATTATTTATATGTGCAACGAATATCCGTATGGGGATTTTAGATAAGTTCGAATTTTTAATGTTCTATTCCGGAATTCGTATAAGTAATTGTGTAAAATGCAAATAATATAAAATAAAACTGCTTTAGGTTAAAGTTATGTATGAATATTTATTTAAAATCGACGTTTCGACGAAGCTAAACGTCCGTCTTCAACAGGAAAATTGATATAACATAATATATAATAAAGACGGACGAAACATCGATTTTAAATAAATTTTCATACAGAACTTTAACCTAAAGCAGTTTTATTTTAATATACAGAGTATATATATTATAATAATTTTAAAACAAAGCTTGAAATATACCGGAGCAAACCGGAACGATGTTCCGGTTTGGGAAATTATTGATAGTATTGTTCCGGGTCGTAAAATTATTCAAAAATATTGTTCTTGGATCGTGAAAAGATTTTCGTTTTTTTCAGTATATTTGGAAACTTTTTAAATTCATAATAATTTGTTGCTTGTGATTTTGTAATTGTATGGATTATTATTTTTTGGGGTATATTTTTGTTATGTATTATTGCAATGTAAAATTTAAAAAATTCTGGACATTAATACAAATTTCTATTGAACCTTTCCCGACACATGAAAATGAGAACATGTGCGGAAAAACCCGATCGCATGGCATCCTTATTGTAAATATAATTACTTTTAAAATATAGTCAATTCCTGTAATTCCGAAGTAGACCATAGGGCTATATTCTCGAAAAACTTACATAGTTTTATTAATAATTTTTAAATTTAATAAATAATTTATGTCATTATTTTTAAAAACAACTATTAAAAATAGTTGCACGTTTTTTTTTTAAATGATATATTTTAAATAAACATAGTGAAGAAATTTTTTAGAACTCATTACTTTTAATTGTTGATTAAATTTTTCCGAATACTATTTAACTTTGTTTCAATTAAGAAATGCCAAATATAAGAAAATAATTATATTAACATAATAGTAACAAAATAAGTAACTAGATTATAAAATTTATAAATTTTTAATTCAAGGAAGTCAAATTTTATTTAAATCAGTGCCTCCACACTGATGTTATTTTGACTAATTATATTATTTAAATAAAAAAAGCAATTATTTTTGAAATAAACGTAAAAAAAGTGCTAAGTAACTAAAACTGATTCTGAAAACAGATGTGAGAACGGACCTCGTTAAATTTTTTTAAAAGTAAGTGAAATTAAAATCTATTTTTAAAAACAAGGTATCATTCATTTTATTTATAAAATAAATATGAAAATATAAAAAGAATAAATGATAATTAAAATATGAAATAATATATTGAATTTTGTTGATTTTAAAATTAAATAAAATTATAGATTTTTCACTATAATTTTTGATAGGTATGCAGTAATATTTTTAGCATTTAATTATTATATTACATTATTTTGCTCGTACATTTTTGTCATTTAAGAATTACTGCCAATTACTTTTGCCATACAAATCGCGATACATAAATTTGTCGTTTAACATTTCATAAAAATTATTTACTTTTACGTGCACTTACTAAAAACATGCAAAAATATTAACCTTGTAACTATTTTTTTTTCTTTAATTTTACAATAATTATCAATAACTAATTAACGAAAAAATATCTGGGTTAGAAAGAAACACAAATTATGTCTAATTTCCTATAGATATATTTTCTCTCTCTCATTGGTATAAATATATACAGAACAACAACAACTAAACATTAACAAATTATTAAATATCATTATTTATACATAATTATACTTATACGTATATATCTTTTTCATTTATATTATATATACACGCTAAACTTAATATAAGTCAGTCAAACGTGGAAAATTCCGCTGTTTAAGGGGATTGAGGAACAGGATTCTTATATTTAAGGGGGTGTATATGACTACTTAAAAATTACACCGGGGATGCACCCTTCGCCCGTCGCTTCTCCCATTGGCTGATCATGTTAAGCGGGTAGCACATGATACCGGAAATTAGAATTAAGCTGCCCGATAAATAAAACGATGCATCGTAGCTGCCGGTTGCGTCGAAAAAAGCACCAGCTATTGGGGAACCAATTGCTGCTGCTATCCCTTGGAAGAGCAGACACAGACCAAACGCATTCGTTAATTTCTCCAAACCGATAAGTTCCACTAAAAGAATTGATCTAAGCGATGCAAAACATGCTGTAAAGAAAAAGAAATATTTCAATTAGAAATTGCGTATAATGGTTTAGTTTACTAAGAAAAGTGAGTGGTCTCAGATATATTTGTATTTAGTCATTCCAAAATTAATATTCATATAGAATGGAATTATCAAATGAAATTGCTTTCATAAACTGTTACCATAGTTTTTCATTTGATTTATAAATTAATACGAGATACAGTGCACGCCGCCGTATAATGTAATTGATAATAATATCCGAATAAAACATAAACACAAAACATAGTAAAAAATCTTTCAGAACTCATTGTATTAAAATAAAACTGCTTTAAGTTAAAGTTCTATATAAATATTTATTTAAAATCGACGTTACGACGAAACTCAACATTTCTTTTGATGAAGACGAGCGTTGAGTTTCGTTGAAACGTCGATTTTAAATAAATATTTAAGTATATAGAATTTTAACCTAAAGTAGTTTTATTTAAATAAACACAAAACTTTATTGAATAGAAATATGTAAAGATAAACAGTAAATAAATTATGTAGTAAAGTAAAAAAACAATCTAAAAAAATACAATATTATTAAATTTGAAAATAAATATATGTATTTATGAACTAAAAAAAAATTGCTATCAACCAGCCTTCAGGCCCGATACCTCTTGAGCTTGAAATTACAAACAAAAAATGCATGCAAAAAAATTAATTACATAAACCGAAGGCATGATTACTATAATCTTATGTTGTCATATACATATATCCCGTTCTTCGCGAAGGCAATAACAATATCCGAATACTACTACTATATAATATTTTTGCAACATTCTAATGTTTTGATAAATATATTCTATAAAAAGTTTTTTGGCCAGTTTCATTAATACCACTTAAATATATCATTAATGTGTTTAAAATTTCAAATACGTTTGAAATTTTATATCCCAGGGTCAGTTGCATATTATTATGTGATCAACTGTTTTCAAAATGACTGATTGATCATTTTACAATTTAACATACTGTTATCTAACTTTTGTTACCATTTAATTTTGGCTATTAAATACGTACTTAACATATAGTAGGAAAACCGACTCCAAACCATATTGGTGTAACTCTTAACTATTTCAAATTAAACTTTATTATTTTTAGTTATAAATTTTGAATGTAATAAATTTGCTTGTATCAGAAATACGACAAGTTAATATTATTTTATGTAGCATATAAATAGTGCGAAAACATAAAAAATATTTATTTGAATTTGAAAAATAGATGCAAGTTAATTTATCTTCCGATTACGTCAAAGTAATTTCGCAGTCAATGAACGCGAAAAAAATTAATTTAAAATAATAGCCGAATGAATTAATTAACCTGCTAACGCAACAATTTTGTAATAATTTCCGCAATCAATGCAAATGACCTGGTGTTTATTTTTCATTTCGGCTCAAGGTGAAAATTATTGATAGTAAAGTACAACTTACATATCGACAATCCGAAAACACAGCAGTAGAAGTATTGATATTCGACGGATTCCGAAAGTCCACTAAATATAGTCACTAATCCACCGATACTGATCGCAATATTGTTGACCCATAATGTGTTCACTGAAGGGAAGGATGACATTAAACCGCACACCACTCTGCCAATTGTATTGCATACACCGATTGCTGATACAAGGAACATTGCCAAGTTTTCTTCCATTCCGCTTTTTAACGCTCTGTCTGTCAGGTACATGAAAGGAACATAGAAACCCATCATTGTACATCCACCACTCAAAGCCAATAAGACAAATGATGGTGATTTCATTAGGGATAAATCCAACATAGTAGCTAGGGTTCGTCGCACTGATTCTGGACACAATTTACAAGATTGTTTCTTCTCTTCTTCAATATCATTTTGGGTTGGGATGTGTGTAACGGACATTGTCCAGCCTACAGAAGTTTTCGATGAGTATTGAGGTAACCGAGCTAAGCTTCCACCGAAGAAGATATCATCACGATACATTGGTCTGGCAACTTCTCCTCCAGTTAAAGTTCCTCTACGACTTCTAAGTCCTCCCTCATTTTCTGATGTTGTTCTTTGTCGTCTACTCGTATAGCTATTTCTTCTGTTATTACTCAATGCACTATTCACCAAAGGAACGTCTCCGTTTTCACCGTTGGCTTGATTTTCTTCCGTGATAGGATGTACACTATGTCGTTTGTTCAATGAGTATGTAGATTTGTGTAAAGACATTGTACTCTTGGTTAGAACTTCAGCTACTGTAGGATAATCGGCGTTTACACCCATCATGGAATTGGATTTATAGATATTTGATTCTTTCTCCATTTTGATTCGTTCCATTAAAGGCAGTTTATTTTCTTCATTTTCTTCCTCACCATTGTCTACATCTTTTAGGGATACCTTGATTGGTTTTAACGGCCTAAAAAATAAATAATATTTTATAGTATTACTAATAAATTATATTTTAGAAACAAAAAAATTGCAGTTTTATTTTCAATTCTAAACAAAAAAATCACAATGATTACAATTTAGAAACAAAAATATTTAATGTTTAATATTTTCAAATATAAAAACCTTTTCACAAATAAAACACATGGTGAAATAACAAATTCTAGAACGTTCAATGTTTGTATTTTTTCTATAAGTTTTATAAATATGAGAATTGATATTTTGTGTTTGGAATAATAATTTTTACCTGAATAATGTGCCGAAAAGGATGCAGAATAGAATCATAGCAGCCTGAACCCAAAGTGTTTGTCTCCATCCTAAGATTTCGATAAGTTTCGCGAAAATAGGTGCTAGAACAAAAGTTCCAATACCTGAGCCACATACAGCGATACCTGTAGCTAAGGCTCTCCATTTCTCAAAGTAGAAACCAACAGCAATTACGGCTGGAACGTATATCAATCCAAATCCGACACCTATAACCAAACCATATTATTAACAATCTCAGTCTAATCATAACAGAAAAAAAAGAAAGAAAATTTTGTACCTCCAAAGAATCCGTAACTGATATACAGGAACTCTACGCTGGTCGCAAAATACGAAACTGCAAAGGCACATGCAGCGAGGATACTTCCTAATATGGCAACTGTACGGAAACCGTGTCTATTTGCTAAGGCACTGACAAATGGACCAACTAAGAGATAGAACCCTGAGAGGAGTGAACCGACGAGAGCAACTTCGGCTTTACTAACGTTGAATTCTTTGACTATGGGTTCCAGGAACATACCGAAGGAGAAGATGATGCCATCCACTATCAAATTGCACATGAACGAGGCGAAGGCTATTACCCAACCCCAGCCGCCATCTGGTGGAACAATCTGCAAAAGATATTCGACTAAGAATAACAAAAAAAAGAACGGTTATGAAAAAGGGGAATGAATTATTTCTAAATGATACTTTAAGAAAAACATGTAATTTTATTAGTAAAAAGCTGTTGGATTTGGTGTTAAGAAATAACACTATTATTTGTGTAAAAAAATCCAAAAATATCATCAAAATCATCACAGTATCAAAAAATTCGGATGTTAATTTCATTGAGTGTTCTTCTTGGTAACACCAGCAAGTGTTGTTTTATGACATTTTATCCTAGTGGAATTTTTACACTATTTTTAGTGTGGACAGTGTCAAATATTTTTTACAATATGCTGCATTATTTTATAAAACTCATAAAATAATATTACTTTTTAAAGAGAAATTTATGTTTTTAATATATTTCAGGAATTATTTTTGTGTTCCTTCACAAAAATTTGAAAGTACTAATAATTTTTGTTAAAAAGAGTATTTTATTATCCATAATATCTTTACTGAATGTGGGTAATAAGGAATAACAAGGAACTACCCAGGTTAGCAACTAAAAAGTTTAATTTTAAAAATTATAAGTTCTTGAACTACTATAACTATAACTATAACTATAACTATAACTACTTTATTTTAATTCTTTAAAAAATCCAATATTTAAAATTTTAATTTTCGTTATAATATTTTATTTTTATATTTTTAAACGCGTATCATTTTTTTGGATTTATTATCAAAATATTGTGAAACATTTTTGTACATGAAATTTAACATATCTTAACTTTTATTTTTTATTTTTGTAATATAAATATTAATTATTTTAATATGTAATATTAATATATTATAGCTACACATAATTAATTGTAATTTTCACTTACCAAAAATTCTGAAAAAGTACTTTTTACAATTACTATTTCAACTTTTTCTTATTGAAAATCAAAATGTTTATAAATAGTTTTTCAACTTGGAAACAAACATTTCATTTTTTTTTGTAATTTGCATGATTTATGCTGTCATTATGTAAAAAACCCAATAATTTTGTGATAATAGTGATAATAATTTGTATTTTAAGTAAAGTATATACTTATCGTTGTTATTAATATATATATTAAATAAGAAATATTCTAGAATTATTACACTTTTGATTTAAGTTGGGTAATTTTAAAAATCATAGTAATTATAGATAATAATAGATAATAATTATAAATATTACAGTTGGAAAATTTCCTAGTAGTACCTCACTTTTAAAAGTGATTTTTGGTAAAATTACTTTTGACCTTTACTTAAAATTACTTATTAAGCAATTTTAAATTTTGTAATATTAAATATAAAAAAATATACTTATCAAAAATAGAAATACTACTCATTTTTGATAAAAGGAACAAATAAAAATGTATATTAAAGCAAAAAATTAAAGGAACTTTTTTCATAAACAAAAGAGGTGGGAATACAGACCAAGTATTTTTAATATTTTCAATTCAATAACAAAAGAATTTTTATGTAATATTTCTAACCCCAAATCAAATAAAGATCAAATTTCAGGAAAATAGCTTTTGACTCAATATTTCTTTTTTTAATATAAAAACTTTTTTAGAATAAAATTCTGTTTAATTATTTTATAAAAACGACGTTTCGACAAACCTGAACGCTCGTATTCATCAGGTCAAAATTTATCAATGACATTAAAGTAAATAATAGTACATAGCAACAAGTTACTAGGTAACATAAGTAACTAGACATAAGAATTATAGTTTTTTAATTAATGGAAGCCAAATTTTATTTAACTGCATGTCTTTACGGTGATTCATGTTATTCTTTTCTTTATAAATCTCTATTGCTTTTCTTATTAATATGCTGGTAATATTGATTGGCCTAGCAATTATTACTTGTATCTTCAAATTTTACATCATAAAGATATGCTAGAGCATGTTCAGCAATAGCAGATTTATCTGCATGATTTAGACAAATTGTCTTTTTATGTTGTGTCAATCTATTAGAAACTATTTCTACTTTCAGATTTTATGCTGCTAATATGCTTTGATAAATGATTAGGCCAATGTGATTTTGATTAAATTTAGATTTATTTAAATTTATAAGAAGTTAGATTTATTTCTTGTATTGTAGTGGTGCAGATCGCTTTGAGTTGATAAATTAGTTTTTATGTTACGAATGATTAAAAAACAAAGTATATATTCATTATTAAAGAAGTTTTTACAAGATTGTAGTTTGCCAAGCAAAAATATATTACTAATGGTCGTTTGTTTCTGTAGTTTAAATACTCGTTTTGTAGAAGGAGCATAACTCCAAAAAAATTACACCGTATATCAGAATTGGAAAGAATTTTGCAAAGTAAACTGCGAAGAAGAAAAAAGCATCGTGTATAGCCAGCAAAATCCCATGGTAAATCTAGAACTATCTACATTTAATACTTAATTCATTTATTAGTTATAATAGTGCTAATGAAAACACGGAACTGCAACTATTATTAATAGACTTAAATTTAGAAAAGACAATATATCAAATCACTCGAGAATACTCAAAAATTTTCCATTACATCACACAATCTGAATAATAAAAAAAAAGAAATAAAAAAGGCTCTAACTTAAAATACCCTACATATTTCTAAGCCAATAGGATTCGACACTCGTGGAGATAAAAATACAATTCTACGTCTCATTCCAGTGGTACTAAATGAAAACTGCATTTCCCTAATTTAAAGAATTCGTTGACCTCTGCGTAAAAATAATTCAAGTTAATTTTTGCAAAATGAAAATATAAGAATTGTTAAATTGTTCAGTGAATACGCGAAATTATATTTAAAATGCTTAGTAACAAAATTTTACATTGTATGTAAAGAAAGATATAAATAAATGCTTTGTGGTATATACACAAAGAAATTGTTTTAATTTATAATTTAATTAATACATATTGAATTTTTATAATTTACATATTTTGCATATGTACTAATAAATATTTTAAATATTTATAATATTTATGTTATAGAAAAGGAAACATATATCATTAATATATACATTATTATTTATGAATTCAGAAAGTTTGTTATTTTTGTTAAGAATTATTTAAATTTTTTAATATCAAAAAATATTGGTCCCTTTTATATAAAAGTGCGCATATTTTAAATTATTTATTTATATTTTAAAATGTCAAATATAATAAAAATATTTTTCTTCAAGCTTATCATAATATTACGTTACCATATGTAGGAAGAGATCATTACGTTACTAATACATTAATGACTTTATTATACACCAGTTAGATACTATATATATATATACAGATGGCAGCACCAAACAGAACTACAATGTCAAGTGTATTTAATCTAACATCTTCGGCGGCCGTATTGAGAAAATTATTACGTCAAGTTAAGTTATTTGACAATTGCATTTTTTATTTTCGCTTGACTTTGAATTTTATCATTGAAAATGTGTGAAGAAGTAAAGAAATGCAATGTATATCGCTCAGAATTGTAAGAAAATGCATATTCAATCAAAGAAAGATTAATTCTTAGAAATCACGTAATAAATATAAATCATATATACATGTACATATACTATTCTATAAGTGTTAGTAAGGTTAAGGTAATTTGGCATGTATTTTTATTTATTTTAGAACGCTTGAAGAAAAAACTCGTATGTCACTCGAAATAAAAAGCTCTTTTTGTGTTTCGTCCAGATTGCTTGGCCTCGGCTACAAATATCTGGGCTTAACACAATAATCATCAGTTTCTTCGTAACATAATTTACTATTAATTTATAAAATTAGTTTATATTCAATATAATAAATAATAAAAGAAAAAATTAATTTTGAAATTATCACTATTTTAAATAAACGTACTCTACTAAAAGAAATATGACTACAGGGTCAATATATTTAAAAGTTTACGTATGCAATATTTGTTAAACAATAATTTTATAAAAATGTACTGAACTTTTGGAATGATAATCTTTGTTTTTTGTATTGATAAAATTTATTTATAACTTTATTTACATATACAACAAAATTCAACTTTGAATATTTACATATAACAACAAAAAGATAATTTTACTAAATATTTTAAAATAACATTTGTTTTAAGTCAGCTTAAAACTTGTTATTAATTTCTTTCTTATTAGAGAATTTATATTTATCGAAAAATTGTTTATAATTTATTTGAATTTTAAACATTTCAAAATTTTTATATAAATATTTGTATGTTTCAAAATCAAAATACTTGCGGGCCGAATCTTAACAAACTATAACAAAATTTATTGTAAATTCGATTTTTTCGGTATAAATTTCATAAATTTTTTGTAAAAAAAATATAGTTTAGCAAAGTATTAACAAAAATAAAAGTTATATAATTTGTAATATAGTAACTTGTTCCTATGTTCTGTTTATATACTCAAAATATTATTTCTATCTTTTTTTCTGATGAAGACAAACGTTAAGTTCGTCGAAACGTCGATTATTAATAAATATTAATACAGAACTATAACCTAAAGCTGTTTTATTTTAATGTAATGAATTCTGAAAGATATTTTACTATATTAAAAGTATTATTTATTGTTTCAATATCACATTAATTTTTCTTCCATTTTTCAAATATGTAAACTGAGAAAAAAAACGACAAATTAATTTGCAATTTCCGCTTCTTAGAACAAAGAAATAAATTTTTTTTATAAATTTTATAATCTAGTTACTCATTTTTTACTTATGTTCTATTTATTTACGCTAAATGTCATTTGTAACTTTTTTTCTGATGAAGATGAACGTTGATTATTAATAAATATTAATACAGAACTATAACTTAAAGCTCTTTTATTTTAATATAATGAGTTCTGAAAGATTTTTTTACTATATCAAAAGTATTGTGTTGGTGCATAATTATCAGGCGTATTTATTAATAAAAATTGCTGTTTTGTTGCCTCCAAGAATCGTGACTTCCTTGCCCGTGGAATCGACCGTCTTCCAAGCAAATGGGAAGTAGTTATTGAAGTAGATGGTGACTACGCTCCGGTATAGTCATTTAAAAATGTTATTGTTTAATTTTTATGTTTCTTTTTTCATAATAAATATTGTTTAAAAAACACCTGATAATTATGCACTAATCCTATATTAACAGTTAAAATAATAATAATAATAATAAAACAACAATAAATCAACTTACAATTTCTGCTTCTTCATCATAATCCTCATCATCCTCATCGCCTAGATCTTTGGCCTGATCATATTTGGCATCACCATTAATAGTTCGGATGGCAGTGGGTTGTTTCTTTTCGATGATTTGTACATTATTATTGGGCACCTCTTTCAATTCACCGTTTACCAGCGTTTCTTTGGCACCACCGTCTTCCCGTTGATTTTGCTTACAATTCTCGCATACTACCGGTTGGGTTTGGGGCGTCGTCGTTGGATGTGTGGTCGTCGTTGTTGTTGTATTTTCCGGTGTTTCTGTATTTTGTGTCGTCGGCATTGGAACGGTGGTCGTTGTGCTGCGATAGACGTCGTTGTCTGTTGTTGGTGGTACACCGTTTGGGGGTGCCATTTTTTATTTCCGGGATTCGTTATCTGAAATCAGATGGTTGAAATAAGCGATTGATTCTTTAGTATGAAGCACAGGGGGTGTAGTGTTGGAATCGAAGAATTACTAGTAACTTGTTTGTATGTTCTGTTATTTACTGTAATGTCATTTATATCATTTATTCTGATGAAGATGAACGTTGAGTTTCGTAGAAACGTCGATTTAAAATAAATATTAATACAGAACTGTAACCTAAAGCTTTTTTCTTGATAAACTAATTGTATCAAAACAGCACTATGTTTTTAAATGTAATTTAAATAATTATATTTAAAACTTACTTTAAAAGTATGATGAAAATAAATATTATTTTAAAATTTCTGATATTTATAATTCTAGAGCAAACAACGTATGAATTTAACAAATAGTTATAAATAATTTTTGCTTTATTCAAAAATAAAAATCAACATTACAATGAAAATTATTTATGTTTAAAGTTCATAAATAAAAGATTTAGAAAATTTATATATTGTCGCAAATTAAAAAAATTTGTTTAAACAAATTTATGTAGTTTTCTTCAAAATGAAAAATTCTTAGAACGTAAATATTCACAAATAAATATCTTATGCTAAGAACAAATTAAACATAATTATAATTTATTTAACATATATCTGACAAATTACGAAAATTTATTATGATAAAAAATTAATGAATCATTCGTGAAAACTTAATTCCTAAATACAATGGCCCATATTTCCATCTTTTTTGTTTATGAAAACGTGCTTTTATTTTTTGCTTTAAAATAAATTTTTACTTCTACCTCTTATCAAATATGAATAGTATTTCTATTTTTGATATATTTTTTTTATATCTAATGTTAAATAAAATAATTTCCCTTAAATCACAAAATAATAATTGCTTAATAAGTAATTTTAAGTAAACGTCAAAACAAAATTAATTTTGACAAAAATCACTCTTAAAAGTGAGGTGGGAATACGAGGACCAATTTGTTTTAAATCGGCAATCAGAGATCGCAGTGGTCTGTGGAATGCAGTTTGACAAATTTTTCAGTGTTACGCCCAATCTGACATGGTGGGCCTACGTGCTGTTCCGAAAACCGAACGAAAAACTTGAAAAAGGAAATGTATCTTTTCAAGTTCCGAATACAGATACACAAGAGTCAGTCAGACAAGCAAGGCACACACACACTCTCCTAAAAAAACTTATGCTTAAAATGTTCGTAGTTCGGCGTTCGACTCGATATATCGGACAACTTGTAAAAGTCAACCGCTGAACGAAAACTACGTCGTTTATATTGGGACAGGGTCTGATTTAGGATCATTTATAGGTTCCTATAATTTATTATTGATAATATTAGATATAGTCAGATTTTTTTGGGAAAATATATTTTATAAATTATTACTTTTACCGACCGTCATTTTACATATGATAATTTGACATATCGAGATTTTTACAGATAAGCACGAATTAGGCTTATAAGTAAAACGAATCAATCAATTGTAGTGATTTTTCTTTGATTCTATACGAATTTTCTATGATTGTAGAGATTTTACTCGAGATATTACATAATTTTAAGAAAATCTTTTATTGATTTTATCATGATTTTAAAATATTTTACTAGGATTTTAATTAAATTACACACTAGATTATAAAAGTAGTTTTTCCTTCAATGTTTTTTTTATTTATATATTTTATATATGTATTGTTTTTTTTTGCAAAAGCACCAATATTTATTGAAGATTTCGATCGAACTATAAGCTAAGCAAAAAAAATCATCGATATTCAAATATATCGCGTGATTATAGTAGGTAGATAAATTTTTTTATATCTGTGTGTGTGTATTTGTACTTGGACCTATATTTTAAAAGCGATCTCAGATTCTTAGAAGATCTGTAACGCTTCTACTTTCAAATAAATATATAAACAAGAAAATATATCAAACAAAACTTGACACATGCTTTTGAACTGAACATTTTGTATAATAAAATATCAATATCCTTTTGATATAGAAATACGTTTTCAAAATAATGTAAACATTATGAGTAATTAAATTGGAAAGTAGTCGAATGGTAAAATTTAATAAATAACAATAGACGGAATATAGTCAATTAAATATTTTTATTTTCTTCTATGCCAACGTTTCAGCAATCACTATTGCCTTTTTCAGGATTAGCAGAATATAATTAGCTGAAGTTGTATTTATTTAAGAAACATAATTAGTGTTTAATATTATGTAACGCAATATATACATTACTTTGTCAGAAAATTAAATACTTAATTAAAATTATCGTTGTTACATTAAATGCATGTACTTACTGCATTTGTATAATGTCATTTGCATCTATTTTTACCACGCTTATATTAACTCACTCTGTTGTTGTCGCGGTCAGTCATGTTGTTGTCACGGTCAATTTTTGTAACCAATTTTTAGACCACTTCCTATTATTTGATCTCACTGAAATTTTGCATATAGTTTCATTCTAGGAGACAACACAATATTATATTAAAAAAAACCGATTACAAGATATGACACGCTTATATTTATTTTTTTAATACAACTAATGACATCTGTCATATAAACTATTTTTTTGTTCAATTAACAATTGAATAATGTAAATGACAGATAAAAATTTTTCCTCTTTTTAGTGCATTTAAATATAAGCGTGGTTTTTTAAAAAGTTTTTTTATATTATACTTATTCCTAATGAAGACGTACGTTGAGTTCGTCAAAACGTCGATTATTAATAAATATTAATATAGAATTATAACCTAAAGCCGTTTTATTTTAAGTATTTACTTTTTTTTTAGGGAACGGATTTATATAAACACTTTTAGGCTGGGTGTATATAAAAGTAAACAAGATACCAAATTATATAGAAACAAAAATATTAACAAAAAACTAACGAAATAAATGAATAAACATATTTTTTTAATGACGTATGACAGCTACCAATCATGAATGGATTTAAGTACAGTTGTACTTGCGTAAAAGTATACTAATACTAATAAACTAAACACTTATTATGAAATCTGTAATATAACCTTTAGCTTAACTATTTGCTAATAACTCCAAATTAATATCATTGATTAGTGAATATTATTTTTTTTTCAGTTGTTTCTCCGATTGTCAATACGCAAAAATAAAATAATAAATAATCGAATCAGTAAATAGCTAAACTTTTAAACTTTTATTTATATAATCTACCAAAATGCCAAACAAGTACGTCAATAAACTGGAGAAAACAAAATTTTATATCTTTGTTTACAATTTTCGATTTTCGAATTGCATATCAAGAAATACAAGTTTAGTCTGCATTAATTTATAGTATTTAAAATTGCAATAAATACTCGTCCATTATTTAATTTAAATATAAACAAATATTTTATATTTTTGTTTACGAATTCACCGTTCAATAAAATTGTAAGGCTGTAAATTCTGTGATATTTATATATACTTTCCTTTTTATTTTAAGGGGGTGTATTCAACTTAAAAACAATAATATAAAACGCGTAATTACCAGGAGAAAAAAAATGACAATCTGTCCAATGAAGTATCTCGAATGATATTATCTGTTTAAGTAAATATAAACCGTTATCCAATCGACCTTAAGAAAGTTTATCGAATTTTATTATTATTATTTTTTTTCTTAAATATATTTTATATACATTTCGTTTCTTTCTTGTTTCTGTATATCTTTCAAATGTTTTTTGCCACTTTACATGTTATCATTTTATTATACCAGAGCTGTATTTAGTAGATGAAGAATGAAAAGTAAAAGCAACTGTCATTTTTGTTTTTAACAGTATTTTTAAATGTTTTAACGAAAATGTCAGACTGATTACTTTCGCATGTTACGAAATAAGAATATTTTAAAGGTTGTAAAACATAAATAAAATAAATCACATTTTAAAATAAATAAATTTTATATGACAACTTTCCTAATTGTATTTAAAAGTGTCTTAATAATAATTTTTGCAGTTTTACAGAAAAAATTAAATAGATATTTCATATTTCATATTTTTTACTATGTTAAGAATTTATAATATACTACAAACTGACAAAATATTTAATTATATTAAAATGTAATTTTGAATAAGATATGATTATTGGACTGAAAATCATCTACTATTTAAAAAAATTAAACAACTAAAACATTAGAAAAAAATCATCTATTTTTTTTCTGTATAATGTTGATCATGTATCAAGTATGTGAAATCTCTGTTAGTTTAAACTATTTTCAGTATTTAATTAGATCTACACTCACTGGCTTGACACGTGAATTGAAACAAAATATTTGAGTAAATATAGAAAGCATATATTAACAACTCGTTTATAAGAAATATTTTGAAGAAAAAACTAATAATATGTAAATATATGTTTAAATATGGTATTATGTTTATTAGATTAAATAATCTAAAATTTGTTTGAATGTCATTTGAAGTGTAAATGATTCTTATATTTTTTATTGTGAATTTTAACTGAATTGAATAAGTAAAAAACGCATGTAAATGAACGGTTTAATAAAATATACTATCGATAGATATCAATAGGCGATGAGGAGATGAAAAATCTGTTTTATCGAAAATATAAAATAAAATTTTTGCAGCAAGTGTTCTGACATATGCTGTATTTTACTAGTAAATGGAATTCGTCCTTTGATATAAAAAGACGGTATATCTTGTAACGTTACGAGTCTTAAGAAATGAATACAGAATCTTAGGCCCGAATTTCCACCTCTGTTTATGAAAAAGTGCTTTTATTTTTTGCTTTGAAATAAATTTTTACTTCTACCTCTTATCAAATATGAGTAGTATTTGTATTTTTGATATATATTTTTTTTAATCTAATATTACAAAATTCAAATAAACTAATTAAAATTGCTTGATAAGTAATTTTAAATAAATGTCAAAAGCAATTTTAACAAAAATCACTTTTAAAATAAGGTGAGAATACGGGTAATTTTCAAATTAAATACGTTTTGTATTAAATTTTCTATGAAATTACAAATTTTTGCAAACTTATATTGGAATTTTATGCAATTATTGTAAATTTATAAATCTATGAAACCACAGTAAAAAAACCTGTTGGATTTGGTGTTAAAGAAATAATATTATAAACAACATAATAGACGGCTTTAGGAAAAAAGATAACATCAATCAGTGTGACGGCACTGATTGAAATAAAAAATTTATTCTTTTAATTAATAATTAAAAAACAAAATGACTAGGTTTTAGTTCTATACTAATATTTATTAATAATTGACGATTTTTTTGAATATATATATTTTATCGAATAAATAAAAATAAAAATATAACAGATACGTCCCTGGCATATGTAAGTATATATATCAAAAAAGCAAGTTGTTGTCAATGATTGTGAATAGTGGGTACGCGAACAGAATTGCATCCTAGTTGTTATGAAATGTAAATAAATCCAGCTTTCTATAGTATATATAAACTTGAAAACGAAAGTAATCTAGTGCAACTATTCACGCACGCACACTCACACAATTTCAATGTTAAGTGAATCAAGAATTATTACCGTAGCGACTTAATTAATACACTGTAAATATATATATATATATCTTAAATTTATGTAATTTTTCATAGGTTCTAACACTAAAAATAACAACATTTTGTAATTTTACTGTGATAATTTACGTAATATTATATTTTTTATGAAAAATTACATTCATGAAACATGTAGAATTACCTAAATTTTTTATAGTTTATCTATAAATACATAAAATAGCAAAAAGCTCGTTGATAAACGGATAATCGGTTCAATCAAAAACTTAAATAGAAAATTATATATGTAAATGTTAAAATAGAACGGCTTTAGATTGTAGTTCTGTATTAATATTTATTAATAATTGACTTACTCAATGTACACAACGTACATCTTCATCAGGAAACAGTAAACAGTAAATAAACAGAACATAGAAACAAGTTAACTAGACGTAACAAAAATCATGAAATTTACAAATTTTAATTAAAGGAAGCCAAATTTTATTTAAATCAGTGCTTTCTTTAATTAAAAATTTATAAATTTTATGATCTAGTTACTTAGCATAGTAAAATATCTTTCAGAACTCATTATATTAAAATAAGATTCAATTTAAAAAAAAATTTTAAAAACCACGCTTATCTGTCATTTACATTATTCAATTGTTAATTGAACAAAAAAATAGTTCATGTGACAGATGCACAGATGTCATTAGTTGTAAATTAAAAAAATAAATATAAGCGTGTCATAACTTGTAATCGGTTTTTTTATATAATATTGTGTTGTCTCCTGGAATGAAACTACATGCAAAATTTCAGTGAGATCAAATGATAGGAAGTGGTCTAAAAATTGGTTACAAAATTTGACCGCGACAACAACAGAGTGAGTTAATATAAGCGTGGTAATAAAATGGCTTTAGATTGTAGTTCTGTATTAATATTTATTAATAATCGATGTTTCGACTTACTCAATGTACATCTTTATCAAGGAAAATGATACAAATGACATTTGTAGTAAATAAACAGAACATAAAAACAAGTTATTAGGTAACAAAATAAGTAACTAGATCATAAAATAAATTTATAAATTTTTAATTAAAGGAAGTCAAATTTCTATTGCTTCTCTTGCCAATCTTACTGTAAATGTCATTAGTATTAGTTTTCCTGATGAAGATGTACGTTAAGTTAGTCGAAACGTCAATTAGTAATGAATATTAATACAGAACTACAACCTAAAGCAGTTTCATTTTAATATAATGAGTTCTAAAAGATTATTTTACTACTGGTTACATAAATGTTACATATCGTGTTATTCAATAATATTGTCTATGGGCATGAATGAACTGTAACCACGTGGTTATTTGGTTACCAAAGCAAACAGTTGAAAATCTACGGAATGACACGTGTTTATGTTGTCTATTTTTTGTTTTGTTTTGTGGAATATTGTAGTTGGCTAGGGAAAATAAAAATAAAAGAAGGCACAGGAAGTGGTTGGTCCCGTAATCTACATATGGTACTTATATTTTTTTAGATAATATTTAATAATTTTTTACTTTGCCAAGTATGTTTATCGCGTATTTTGTTTTATAAGTTTTTACGTATTTTATTTATTTATGTTTTTTACACTATTAAAATTATCGAAATATAGTCAAAAAAAAAAATGCTTGCATAAGATAAGATAATAATGTAATTAATTTATTTGTATGAATTTTGAAATTTTTTGATTGACTGATACTGTTTTGATAATAATTCTATATTTTGCAATTTATCTAATAAAATTTTATTGACAATCTGCTAAAAATGTTGTAAGTTATTTATCATATATAGTATATTCGTATTTGACGTATTTTGATATGTTTACTTTAAAATTTTAAACAATATCTTAGTTTAAAATGAAACAATAATTTTTATTTATTATATTTTAGTGTCGTACTTAACATAAATGAAAATATTAAAATTTTAGTTCAAACCTAATTATTTTACAGCTGTCAACTGTTTTTTCATTTAAATTTTTGATAAATATAAAGTAACGTTAACTTAAAATAAATACATATTGATTATATTTTATCATAGTTTGAATATATGATTTCAAATGCGTAAATTGTAATTGACAGTTTGAAATCATCACTGCAAAAAATATATCTTAATTTTATATAATTTTACATAGGTTTTAACAGTGAAAATAACAACATTTGGTAATTTTACTGTGATAATTAACATAAAATTACATTTTTTTAATGAAAAATTACATAAATATTTTACGGTGATATATTTCTTTGACTGACATAAACTATGGATTTTGTAACAATATTTTCATGAATTTTTGCATAAATTTGATTTAAGCAGTATAATTATGACGTTTCAATGCTAATGAAAATTAATTTTATTTCATATTTAAGTGGACTAAACATGCGTGATAACAATATTTGAGATAAACTACGTAATATTTTAAGTCATTTTCTACTACATCATCCTAAGTATCTTTTTGGTAATGCGAGGTTAGTGATAATAAAACCCATCAAATTTGAACGTAATTGCTGTCAATAAATTTGATATATTTCTGTTACTATTAATCTGAATTTAGTAATCAGATACTATAATTTGAAGTGCGAGAAATTATGTTTTTAATGTTATTTAAATATTGAAAAACTATTTAATGGTTTTGTAATAATTAAAAATGAGTTAATAAAGTAAAGAAATCTTCAGAACTTACAGTCCAGTTTTATAATAAACACTTTAACTAAAGTCGACTTTAAGCTTTCAAAAAGCTTTTGTTTTATTGACAATAACAAATAATTTTACTATTCTGAAAAGTCTGAAAAGTTGACAAAAAAGCATCGTTTTATTGATAACAATAATTATTATTAAAGTGGAATTTAAAATAGATGCTTTTTGGTTGGTTTAAAGTTTTAAATTTTAGTTATATTTATTTTAATTATAAAACAACGTTTCGGTTTACTACTTCCTGAAGATGGTTTACGTGTAGAAAACCGAAACGTCGTTTTATTCACTGTTAGAAAAAATGTAAAATTACCTAAATTAATATGTAATTTATGGATGATTTTGATTTTTATTAGATTTTATAACTTGAGTAAACATTTATTTTTAAAAAAAATTTTATAGTGTAGATTGACAATTAAGTATATTATAAAATAAGTCCAAGAATTATTTGCTGAAAGCGTGCGACTAGTTTTGATGTTTAGTTTTGTCAGTAAAACCAAAACAAATCGCATGTGTTAAAATTTTTCAATATTTTTAAATTATATAGATTATCAATTACTTATATTTTAATATATCTCGAAATAAAGTATATCATAAAGTGAAAATTAATTTTATCTACAAAATAACCTTGCGTATAGTTATAATATATTAAAACAAAAATATTGAAAAATCTACTTACATTATTGTAAAACTGTCGTTGAATTCACACACACAGCACAATTAGAATACAATCAACATTTAAATTGTTAAAAAGCAAACTTCAGTTCTTATTGTCTTTAACGCGTGTATAACTAAATTTACTTAAAAAAAATATCAAATCGTCGTCGTCGTATATAGCATACAGTAGAAAATATTTGTTCGAAATCGCGTTATGCCGTGTGAGAATAAAAAGGCGCGCATTAGCTCATTCAGTCCGCCGCGCGAGAGCTGTGTGTTTAAACGCAGCAGGGCAAAAACCGTCTGACTGCCGATACGGTTCGTATCGTTTTAAAGTTTTTGGTCGGAAAACTAGCGCGTTCTCAAACTCTCAATACCACAACTACTGTGAGTGGACGCGCGTTGCGTTGCACACCGGGCGACTAGACGCTGTTATTTGCCGCTGTTTGCTGCTGTATCAGTCATTGCTACAAAACTCCAACCTCCCACCAGTGGCACTCAACGTGTGGCACCACCGCACTACGACTATCTTGACTTGACAGAACCGCGGTGGAATATCCAGATAAAAATTCACAAGCCCCCATCGGGGGTGTCGTGCGGTTTAATTCAGCGAGCTAGTTGATGACGTCTGGGTAAATTTATTCCGGTGATCTTGTAGATGTGAGGTGAGGATTGAGGTGGATCTTATTGGAATTGGTGGATTTTTTGCGGATTATTTCTAGATTAGGTTGGGAAATGTTTGATTGTTAAGTAGTTATTTATTTTTCACTGCTAGCTTTAAAACGTACCAATTATTTATCTTGCTTTTAATAAGGGAAATTATGGCCCATATTCCCATCTCTTTTGTTTATGAAAAAATAAAATATATAAAAAAAACTTTTTTAAAAACCGCGCTTATATTATTTAAATGCACTAAAAAGAGGAAAATAAATTTTTTTCTGGTTATCCAAAATTTTTAGAAAGAAATAAAAGCGTGGAGCGCCAGGAAACTATGGCCCGTATTCTCACCTCACTTTTTCGTGAAAAAGTGCTTTTATCATTAATTTCAAAATAAGTTTTTGCGTATGTTTTTCATCAAATATAAATAATTTTTCTATATTTGATCATTTTTATTATATTTGGTATTATAAAATTTAAATAAACTATTTTAAAATGCTTAATAAATGATTTTAAGTGAACGTCAAAAGCACTTTTTTGAAAAAGCACTTTTTCATATGAGATGAGAATACGGGCCAATATATTTCGCAATGATGATTAAACGCTCCACGCTTTTATTTCTTTCTAAAAATTTTTTATAACCAGAAAAAAATTTATTTTCCTCTTTTTAGTGCATTTAAATATAAGCGTGGTTTTTTTAAAAAAAATTTATATATTTTATTTTCTGCTTTTTAGTCTTATTATCTGTCAGTTTCATTATTCAATTGTTAATTGAACAAAAAAATAGTTCATGTGACAGATATCAATAGTTGTATTAAAAAAATAAATATAAGCGTGTCATATCTTGTAATCGGTTTTTTTTTATATAATATTATGTTGTCTCCTGGAATGAAACTACATGCAAAATTTCAGTGAGATCAAATGATAGGAAGTGGTCTAAAAATTGGTTACAAAATTTGACCGCGACTGACCGCGACAACAACAAAGTGAGCGTGGTAAAGAGTGCTGTTATTTTTCACTTTATAAATTTTATTTCTATTTTTAATATGTTTTTTTTTATATTATGATATTCAAATAATTACTTATATTGTTAACATAGTAAACAAATCTTTCAGAACTCATTATATTAAAGTAAAATTGTTTTAGGTAGTTCTGTATTAATATTTATTTAAAGTCGACGTACTTGACGGACGTTGAATTTCATCGAAACGTCGATTTTAAATAAAAATTAATACAGAACTAGACCCTAAAGCAGTTTTATTTGAATTTTTATTGTTATTATATAACAGTTAGGTGACCAATCGTCCTCCTTTAGGGAGGACAATCTTTCTTTTGTAGGTTCTGTCCTTCCTCGAAAAGTGTCCTCCTATCTGTCCTTTTTTTCAATATTTCAAAACTAATCTGGTAATATCTGTATTAAGAGATGCCGCTTACCGTAAAATTTAATATGAAGAATATTTCTTGCTCGTTTAATTAAATAATTAAAAGGGATGAAAAATAATTAATGTATTTTTGTTTGAATTAATAAAATGTTTTATTTATTTACGTTGTATTTTTTCTTAAATTTTTTTATCCTCGTTTTCATTGTAAATAAATTGGTCACCTTATAACAGGCCAAAATTTTAAAATAATTGAAAATATTTTAAAATAATTAACATTATCTGGCATTTTTGGAAAATTTTCACTAAAACAAATTTGCAAAAGTGACAAATTAAATATCAAAAAAAAATAAAAAATCAACAGAATACGTATACAAAACTAGATATGAAATATATCATAATATAAAAGGAAATTAAAGGATTCTAAAACAATTTATTTAATGTCCCGTACAGGAAATCAAACTGATAGATTCGTAAAATTTTTTCTATTTCAAAATATAAATTTACCAAATTAACACTAAAGTTTACATTATTAAAAAAAAATTAACAGTAATGTTAGTAAGTATTAACAGTTTTGACTAGGAGAACCATCGTTAATATAAAAAGTCTACCATTCATATAAAAAGATATGTGTTTTAAAAAAAAAATAGTCAGACTAGTTTTTTTCCTAACCAATAAATTTTTAGTGATTTCTGTTGACATTTATCAAGGTCGTGAAGTTTTTTTTTCTTTTTCTTTTAATAAAGATATATGTGCATATTTATCAACTTATAGATTAGAAAAATCATAGTTTAAATTTAAAATAATTCATTATTGTAATTTATTAAGTAATACATTAATTACACCTGCAGGTAATTAGTTAAAATATTCATTAAAATAAAGTACAATAAAAATATAACATAGTAAAAATCTTTCTGAGTTCATATTAAAATAAAACGGATTTAGGTTGTAGTTCTGTATTAATATTTATTAATAATCGACGTCATTTGACAAACTCAACGTTCTTCGTCAGAAAATATGATACAAATGACATTTATAGTAAATAAACAGAACATAGAAACAAGTTACTAGTAACTAGATCATAAATTTTATAAATTTTGAATTAATGGAAGCCAAATTTTATTTAAAGCAGTGCCTTCACAGTGATTGATGTTATCTTTTTTTTTATAAATTTCTATTGCTACTCTTATCAATCTGCTGTTTTTTACATTATGAAGATATTCGAACGCGTTGAATAATAGCAGATTTATCTGGATGGTTTAGACGTATTGACTATGAATGTCATTTGTATCTTTTTTCCTAATGAAGACGTACATTGAGTTAGTCGAAACGTCGATTATTAATAAATAATTGTAACTATAATTTATAATTATTTTATAAAATATAAATAATTATAACATAAAGCCGTTTTTATTTTATTAAATTGAGTTCTGAAAGATTTTTTTACTATTTTCAATTTTGTTTTTGCAAATATTTTAAAAATATCATATTTACAATACGCACACATACAATTTATTTTTGGTATTTGTTTATTTATTATGCAAAAACAAATACTTATTAAGTCATTTATTTTTAACAAAGATAACTTATTCAACATATGAAATATATTATTATGTATGACAGAGTACAAACATTTTCAAAAGTGCCATAAATATATCGAGTAATATTTTTTTTTTTTGTAAAGTTGTGACGTGTGAACTATTCAACAAATATTTAAATAAATATAGAATTTTCCTTAAAACGCATCGGTTTAAAATTAAACTAAAATTTCGTGTTTCTAACAAATATTATACACTGTAAAAAATATAGCGAAATTACAGAAAAAAATAGTATAAAATTTTAATAAAAAAATCTGTAATTTTATTTTACTATAAATACTCTGTATTTCTACCTCAAAATTCTGTAATTTTTACATAATTCATAATAATCACATAAAATAAATAAAAATGACCTAATAAGTATGTAAAATTGTTTACTTTCTGCAATTGCATCACATACTTAATATAAAATTACGTATTGTTGATATAATTTCTTAAACTATGTCAAATTACAGCTTGCATATTAATATCTGTAATAATTCATCAAAATAATGAGACTTAGTACATATTTTGTGTAATAATACTAATAAAATATTTTAAGTTTAATTCATTCACTTCAAAATACATCTTTTATGTAAATTTATAAATGTATGTAATTAACAATAATATTACAGAACTAAACAAATTTTGACTATTTATGGAAAATTTCTGACAGCAAATTTACTGAAGTTCTGTAAATTTACTAAAAGAAACTTTAACTAAAAAATTGTATTATTACATACATATATACTTTTCCATCCCATTGGTAATGTCATATTACATAATGTTTGTAACAGTTCTGATATTATGTATTTTCAAACAATTATATTAAAATGTACAGCAGTTGAGTAATGATATCTAGAAATACTGGGCATCATAGTGTGTCATGGTTTGTAGGTAAAATTACATAATTTTTTTTAGAGTGTACGCAAAAAAATCTGTATTACTTATAAATTAAAACTTAAACAACTTAATTATTAACTTAATTAAAACTTAAACAACTTAATTATTAACTTAATTAAAACTTAAACAACTTAATTATTAACTCATCATGGTGTCTCATGGTTTATAGGTAAAATTACATAATTTATTTTTAGAGTGTACGCAAAAAAAATCAGTATTATTTAGTCAAATTCAGCTAATCTTGTCACCTATTAAGATAACGAAAAGTATTTTTAATATTTATTATATCAAATATATCAAAAAAATGATTTTTGATATGCAAATTCAACTAGTTGTAACTGCAATTGTTACAGATAAATTTCAATGTCACAATTTATCGCGATATTTTATTTATTTCGTAATTATTCCATTTAGAAGAGACAATTAGCGAATTATCATTTGAATCAATCTATTATAACTTTAATCGGATAAGATAGTATTTTGATAAATAAACTTAATAACGTAATATAACAAAACTATGTAATAATTTTACAATTAGTATCCACTTAACCTAATCTAATTACTAACTGATACAGTTACAAATAGTAAAATATTTTTCAGAACTCATTGTATTAAAATAAAAACTGTTTTCGGATAAAATTCTTTTTAATTATTTTATAAAAACGACGTTTCGACGAAACTAAACACTTGTCTTCATCAGATTAAATTTTTTACTAATGACATTAAAGTAAATAATAGTTGCTAGTTAACATATAAGTAACTAGAACTAGATCATAAGAATTACAGATTTTTAATTAATGGAAGCCAAATTTTATTCAACTCAGTGTCTTCACACTGATTCATGTTATTCTTTTTCTTTATAAATCTATATTACTTCTCTTATTAATCTGCTGCTAATATCGATTGGTCTAGCAATTATTACTGTATCTTCAAATTTTACATTATAAAGATATGCTAAAGCATGTTCAGCAATAGCAGATTTATCTAGATGATTGAGAGAGTGGCTTGCGTGAGCGAAAGTTTCCAAGTAGTAGGAATAAAAGATCAAGTGTATGAGAGGAATTGTGAATGTGGATGAAGCGAAAGTTGCTTGTTTGGATAGGAATGTTTGGAGGCGACTGATTTCGGGATGATGAAAAGAGTTTGTGCCACACCCTTTTCAGTACATGGCGTGATTGTGTATGTATGTATATATCAACTCGCTACGTGAGGTTTATTTCTAATAATAATAGTCAAAACTTTATTTAGCTTTTTGGATAATTAATTACATGTAATACATATTTACAAAGCTATAAAAATTATAGGAAATCTACTACTGTAGCATAATATTTACATAATTGGTGTAATTTATAATTTATCAAATTATCAACTCTTATTAACTTTATTAAAGTAAAAAAATTAAAAAAAATTTGTTTGTTTTTCCTTTTTAATGAGTTTTCACTGCACTTCATTTCACTTGTCACATGTAACGCGTTTCGGCTATTGCCATCGTCAGATTCAAATTCAAAAATGAAGTTAGGAAATATAACTAAACAAGAAAACATTAAAAAAATTTAATTAATAAAAGTTTTAAAATTTTTTGAATCTTTAATATATTTCGACAATTTATTATACGTATTTCAAGTAATCCATTGTGAAATATATTATTAGTGATATTTCTTTTAGTGTTTGTTAGTAATATAAAAATTATTTGCATTTCTAACATCATAATTATGCACACTACTATTAAATTTCAGATTTCAACTCAAATACTTGGAAAGCAAACCATGTTCCATCTTAAATAGAAGATTTCCCCAACAACGTAAGTAATATTGTGATATTTTACAAGTAATTGTGTTTAATTATTCTATCTTATTAACGCAGTAACTTTTTTTTTAAAAAAAACTGTTTGATTCATATTAGGCTATATCATTTTTTTTTTTCTTTTTTTTGCTTAAATCGCCATTATGTTATTTTATTTTATTAACAATTTTTAAATGAAGAAAAATGCATTAACCTTGCCGGGGTTTGAACCCGAAACTTTTTGCTTTCGCGGCAATTGCGCTAACCAACTGGACCACAAGATCCCAACGATAAGGTAATGCAACTGGTTTTGATAAACTCATGAATTAAATCCAGTCAAATACATTATATGATGTGTCTATAAATCTAGCAATGTTAGTATAATTTTATATTCTTAATTACACATGGCGTATTATTATATTATAGTATTTTTGTTTTTTACTTTGATTTATATATTAACTTTGAAAGTTTGGATTCAATAGCTATATGATATAGTAGCATATATCGTCACACAGTAAGTTTATTTATTTTGATGTAACGCAGGTTTAGAAGCACTTAAAATACAGTTAGACAAGCACTAGTACTAGAATAGAATACTGCAGTAGCTAAACTGTGATTATTTTCGCATTGTGTAAATAATAATGCACTATATTTGAATGCAATTGTTTGCCAATAGTATTTTAAGTACACAAAATTTAAAAAAATTAATAATTTACTACACTTTGTTTCTTCTTCTTATATTTAAATGGAATATAGTAATAACATAATGAAGCATAACCTACACTGTAAAAACATTTGGTAATTTTACATAAAACTTGAAGCAACTGATTTATACCAGTTTAATATGTAAATTTGTAGACGTTAAAAATAAATTTTTATATTATATAATTTTAAAATACGTATATTTAATCTAAGTTTACTTACATTTTCAGTAAAGAAACATATATAATATGGTAAATTAATTATTTTACTTAATTATAATATTGTTTCAGAAAAATTTAACGTTTTACTGAAATAATATGTAATTTTCTTACTATGACTTTTATGTAAAATGGCAACTTTTTACAGTGTAGCAAAAAATTTTTCAGAACTCATTGTATTAAAATAAAAGGCTTTAGAATTAAGTTCTGTATAAATTTTGTTCTGTTTATTTATTGTATATGTCATTTGTATTATTTTTTCTGATAATGATGTACGTAGAGTACGTTGAAACGTCGAATTTTAATTAGAATTTATACATAACTTAATCCTGAAGTCTTTTTATTTTAAATAGCAAAGAATCTTTCAAAACTCATTATATTAAAATAAAAAGGTATTGAACTATTATATGTTTTTTTTTTGTATAGAAATATGCATCGTGTTAAGTCGGCATAAGATAAAATTTTATTCTTATTTAAATTACTTAATAAATGTAATACAAACTTTAATAGAAGTTATGGTAATTGTTTTTTTATACTAACCATAAAGCAAAATATTCGTAGAAATAACATTTATTTACTATGTGAATTTCCAAATTATATTTCTTACAAATATAAAACCTTCTAAAAGAAAATAAACAAACTATGTATTTTATTATATATTTTGTTTGTAGAAATTTGTTAATGTTTTTACACATTTTTTTTGTCAGCAAAGAATCTCAAACACTATGAATAATAATTTCTGTGCTCGCAAAAATTATCAAAATTTTTTACACCAATTTCTTCGTCATCAAAACAAAAACAGTTTGTAAATTCCTAAAACACAACACTAACCTTCCCCCCCACTCAAAAAAAAAACCAAAAACAAAACATCTGACACCTAATCCAAACAGAATCACCACCTTCTTCATCATGTATTTCTACACCTATCAGTTTCGCTTCTTGTGCTCAAGTTGAGATCACCACCCGTGGTCTATCGCTGAATTGAATTGGTGTAGGGTTCGAAGGGTGTTGCGGGGCAAGGCCGGCCGACGTGACCGGCGCATTAGCGCTTAGAGAGCGAACACGTGGAATATATCGCGATGGTTCCATTACTCTTTTTCGGATAGGACAAGGCGGGATTTCCTTCATGCGCCTGCTCTCTTTAGTGACTGAGAATTTTCTTGATTACTCTCATTAATGTCATTTTTTTTTACAGTGTAGATCGATTTTTAATTAAATTGATACAGAACAACAACTTAAAGCTATTTTATTTTAATTGTAACGAATCTTTCAGAACTCATTATATTAAAATAAATAAGTTGTAGATTCAAATTTTGTAGTATTTTTAAATTAAAATTCGACGTTTCAATATACTGTACATAAGTATATTATCATCAGAAAAAAATATATACAAATGACATAAATAATAAACAAACAAAACATAGAAATTTTTACGTAATATGAATATAAAATACGTTTATTTTATGAAAGTGGCTATTTATACATACGGTATGTATACGCAATTTTCTATTTATACATACAGTATTTTTACGTAATTGGCTATTTAGGGTAGGTTAGGTTAGTAGGTTGGTTTAAGTTTTTTTTTATAGTATGTATAAATAGCCAATTGCGTATACATACCGTATGTATAAATAGCTTCATTCTTATTTTATTTAAGTTTACTTACTGTTTCAATAAAAAAACGTATGTACCTAATATGGTAAATTAATTATTTTACTTAAAATTACAAAATTATAGGAGTATTATTTTTACAGAAAATTTATAGTTTTACTGAAATAGTATGTAATTTTGTTGCTATGGTTTTTATATAAAATGGTAACTTTTTTTACAGTGTAGTAGGAATAAAACATGTATGAGAGATGTGTTAATTTTAATTATTCTTCTTTTATATATAATTAGATTTACAAATACATATTATTACTTGCAATATAGACAATTTGCAAGACGTATTGATGATTGCATATATTGGCAAAGGTCATTAATCTTTAAAAATTCTATATTAGTTTTAATAACACTTAAGTTTTAATATATTTATTTAAGATAAATAAGATAAAATATTTATTTATTTCTTATAATTCAACTAACGAAAATTGCCAAGTACACTGTCTAAAAAATCGGTAATTTTATATAAAAACCTGGTGCAACTGATTTGCACCCGTTTAATATGTAAATATACATTCATCACAGGAAAATTTTTACATAAATGAATATAAAATAAGTATATTTTATGAAAGTTTACCTACTTTTTCGGTAAAAAAAAACATATTAATATGGTCAATTAATTAGTTTATTTAAAATAACAAAATTTATTATTTTTACCGAAAATCTATCGTTTTGCTGAAATAATATGTAATTTTTTTACTTTAGTTTTTATGTAAAACTTTTTTTTACAGTACACATAATATTAATACTGAATAATTATTTATATTCAAACATAATTTACATTTTTATTGTTAAACAAACAATAAAATATACAATAAAAATTACAGTTCCCATTATAATTAGTAACACAATATTGAAAATAGGTTTTTTGTTTACTTATTTTCCGGTAATAATAATAATATTATTTATCAAGAAATAAACCATTTATATTTATTTATTTTCACATAATAGATTAATGTATGAAATAAAAGATTTTTAATATTTCTTTAAAAACCATCAAATTACACAGAAGGTCATAGTAATGAAAAATAGATAATTAATAGTTTTTATTCTTTTTCTGTAAACAAATTACTAATAATTCAAAACGAAAACTGCATTGCCAGCAATTTTTTTTCTTCATGCGTATCATAATATTAATATTACGTTACCATATTGCCTATATAGAAAGAGGTCATTATGTTACCAGTACAATAATGACATTATTACACAGATACAGCAGTTATTTATATACACCAATGGTGGCAGCACAAAACATAACTACAACTTCAAGTGTATTTAATCTGACATCTTCGGTGCGGTCATATTGCAAAAATATTACGTCAAGTTAAGAATAATTGACAATTACATTGTTTATTTTTGTTTGAATTTGAATTTAATTATTGAAAATGTGTGAAGAAGTGTAAGAAATGCAATGTGCACCGTCCAGAGTGGTTATGTAAACTGCATATTCGATTAAAATACACGGTTAATTGATAATTACATTGGTCATTATCAACATTTCTTTGAATTCATCTGAATAAATGAATAGTTTTTTTTCATCTAGATTAGTCATTGTTTTGTTTTGAAAATTATTTAATAAATCGTTCTAGAAATCCGGTTTTTCAAAGTAAACAAATTATATTCGCTCACAGTTATTTTTATTTAACTTAAATCATTTTTTTGTAATTAGTTTCGTTGGAAGTGTTATGTTAAATTATTGATATTGTAAGTTTGTAATTTTAATAATTGGTATATTTTGTAACTACAAAAAAACTTTTTATATTTATATACATATTTTATATGTATATTATAGTAGTATTTATTATTATATGAATCTATTATATGTATATTTTATATACATATCAAAAAAAATAATTTAATTTCAATAGAAACATATCTATTTGAGGATCTATTTAAATATAATGTTTAAAACTAGCAGTTTAGTTATTTATATATGCAAAAAGTCTGTAAGAGTTTGCATAAGAATTTTTTTCGCCAAAATTCTAAAAAAATTTTATAGAATTTTTATTGCAATTGTAACATAAAAATATTACTAGATTAAAATAAAACGCTTTTAGGGTTTAAGTTTTGTATTAATATTTACTAATAATTGACGTTTCGACGAACTCAATGTTTGTTTTTATCAGGAAAACTGATACATTGATAATGAGTTCTGAAAGATCTTTTACTATATTATTTTCATGTAAATATCTTTTATTTCTTATTAGTTCTTTCACACTACACACAACTACCCGCTAAATTAATTTCTAATCGAAAATCCACTCATTATAAATATTAATAACATAATATTTAATTTTTTTTTCTTACAATAATGTTTACTAAAATTTGTTTACTAACACATTTTACACAGATTACATATATAAATATCTGACCACAACACAACAACGTAAACAATTTTTCTCATACCTATACCTAATGAATAAAACATATATTTTTCTTTTATACATATGCGCTTAATATTCTCTTTAATATCACCTGATCAGATTCTATAAATTTATTAAATATTAAGTAATAAATTATTTAAAAAAAAAAACAACATAATAATTGCTGTTGTTTTAATGCACTTTAGACATTTGATTTAACAATAGAAAGAATTTTATTTATTTAATATTTCGAGTGGATATTTAATTAAACATTAATATAGATCGAAATTGTTATTTTGTTGAAATTCAGGACTTTGTTCAAGTTGTTGAACATTATCTCATTTAGATGACAATATAATGTGGTATGTAATTATGTAAATAACATATAACAGTTTTCAGAATTATTTCGACATTTTGTGTCGTTATCATTAGATGATAAATATTGTAATGAAAGAAATCTGTTTTTTTTTTCAAGCGTATCATAATATTAATATTACGTTATTGTCTATGTAGAAAGAGGCCATTATGTTACTATGTTAGTTACTTATATGTACAAAAAAAAAATTGTATTGAATTTATAGAATTTTCTGGGCTGGTATTTTTGGCTGATAAAATTTGGCTTCTTTTAGTTCATAATTTATAAAATTTTCATGATCTAGTTACTTATTTTGTTACCTACTAACTTGTTTCTATGTTTATTTACTGTAGATGTCATTTGTATCATTTTTCCTGACGAAAACGTATGTTCATCGGAACATCAATTATTAATAAATATTAATACAGAACTATAATCTAAAGCCGTTTTATTTTAATATAATGAGTTCTGAAAGATATTTAACTATATTATAACTTACATAAATTTAGAACTTTTAAATGATTATTTTTATCAGAAAAAAATGATTAAGAGGAAATTGTAACTACTTTATCAAACACAAAAAAATCTCTATTAGGACTAAAATTGGGTTAGGCAGATAGACATGTTTTAAATTATCAAAATTATTTTTTTTAGGTCACTGTCAACCAAATTACATTACAAAAACAATATTTTGAAAATAATTTATAATTTCTAGCTTTGACATTTCTAAGAAGTAATAATACGTAAATTTTTGTAGTTAATAAATTATATAATTGGAAGAAAATTTGTTTTTTACGTCAGTATGGTAGTTATTTTTACAATTTTCAAAATATAGTCAATTTTTATTATCATTTAACGAAATTGTTTTTCCGTATACTTATATCATATTTTGACAGCATTTTATAAAAATACAACGGTTTTAGTTCTTTATTAATAAATATTAATACAGAACTAGTTTTAGTTTTTTATTAATAAATATTAATACAGAACTAGTTTTAGTTTTTTATTAATAAATATTAATACAGAACTACAACTTAAAGCCGTTTTATTCTAATATAATGAGTTATGAAAGATTTGTTACTATATCATATTATAAATTTCAAGAACTTTTCGTTATTATTTATTTTTTATTTTATAATCGCGCGTACGTACTTAAGTTATCGCCGAGATAATATGCGAAATATTTTAATCAATTATTTAATTATAAATCATCTAATTAACGTTTTAGTGCATTATATATCTAGATTTCTGCATGGTTACAGTTTTATATCAGTTTTATCATATAATTCTTGACCTCTTAATTATGCTTTGTACTCGTGACGTATGTATTTGTAAACTTTGTAAGTTTTATTTCGTAATATGAACAATATTTAGTTGAGCATAAATATTGTAGTAATTATCAAACATCTTTGTGTTATAACTTAATAATTATTTAAATAAACAAAATTAGAAGTATATGGGTAAACTCATATATAGACCACTTTGACATTTCTCGGAAAGTTGACAACACTGTATTTTAATAATATTATAATTTATGTAGGCACTAGAAGAAACTTTTCTGAAAATTTGATGAAAATCGAATAAATAATGTAGCCACAATGAATTTAAAAAAAAAATGTAATTTTTTTTCTCGATAAGTTTGCAACACTGTATTTTGTTAAAATTGCATAATTTATTTAGGCACTAGGAAATTTTTTTCTGAAAATTTGATTAAAATCGGTTAAATAGTGGTCATAATAAATTTTCTAAAACTTTAGTAATTTTTTCTCGGAAAGTTGGCAATACTGGATATTAATAAAATTATATAATTAATGGAAGCATTAGGGAAATCTTTTCTGAAAATTTGATCAAAATCGGATAAATAATGTAGCCAATATGAATTTTTAAAAACTTTAATAATTTTTTTCTCGGAAAGTTGGCAACACTGGATATTAATAAAATTATATAATTAATGGGAGCATTAGGGAAATCTTTTCTGAAAATTTGATCAAAATTGGATAAATAACGTAGCCAATATGAATTTTTAAAAACTTTAGTAAATTTTTTCTCTCCATACACCCACATAAACTAAGTTCAGATTCGTCATCTAGAGGCTATATGAAGGATTTCTATACACAAATTTTTTTTTTTGAAAATGTTACAGACACCGTACCAAACGCTATACCATTTTTCCTTGCAGTCAAAGTGGTAAAAAAATATATACCACGTTTTTAACACGGACTAAAAAGTATTACAAAGAGGTTTGGTAGAAATTATATTTTAATATACAGTCACACAAATGATTGTCTTTAGTGTATGAACTAAGATATTGTGACAATTTGATGCTTAACTCGAACTTTATAACAACACATTGAAAAATAAACTTTGATTGTAAGTATTTACAGTTTTATGAGAAAGAAGACCTTGTAAATTTCGCGCAGTAAATAAACAGTTTGAGTATTTATTTATTTATTTTTATGAATAATAATCAAAATTATATTTGTTAAGATGAGTGAATATACGTATTAGAATTTGAGCAGTGATGGATAATACAAATAGCCCCAACTATAGGCTGTGTAAACCAAAAATTTTTGATAATTTTTTATTACAAACATATTTTTGAGAAGCTGTTGTTTGATGGTATTATCTACGAAATGTAATATGGAGCGTGTGTATCTATGTAAACAGAATATTGATAGACTTGGGTACATCTGTAGTTTATTTTACTGATAAAGTACGAGTACGTAATTATACAGTGTGTCCCCAAATGGAGTTAACAAGAGAAAAAAATTTTTATTATTGATTTTACGACAAAAAGTTATTCTTTATAAAAAGTTCTGCTTGTTGAATAAATAAGTTTACAAACAGAAAATTTAAGATTAAATGTACAGAATGTCCATAAATTAAGATAACATGAAAAAAGAGAAGTACCATTTATTAATTTTCAATAATTTTTCCTGCCAAACCAGATGAGTTAGAAAAAAAGTTACTTTGCTATTATGTAGCTAATTTTTTCTCTATTTGTATATATCAGATAAAGTTGTTTTTTTTTTTTTTTTGGTAACAAAGTTTTATTATATTTTTAGATTTACTTTATTTGGTGAACATTTGTGGAGTAATTTTTTAAATTATATATAAAATATTATTAGGTTAAACTACTTAAACGGCTTATGTAGAATTATATTCTGTTTGTGTTATATCAAAAAACTTATTAATTTAACAGAATAATTTTTATTGTAATAGGAGTAAAATATTGACTCATGTGCACTTAAATGTGAATTTTATTATTCATTTTTAAAAGTGTCACCATTTAAGTATAACTGTTAATTTTAATAAATTATATTAAATTATAGAAGACCGTGTATGAGTGGTATTATGAATGTGGATAAAGTTAAAGTTGCTTGTCTAGAAAGGGATGTTTGGAGGAAACTGATTTCGGGTTAGTGGAAAGAGTTTGTGCCACACTGTTCTGAGTACATGGCGTGATTGTGTAAGAATGTGTGTGTATGTATACTATTTTCATATTATAATATTTTTATAATATTATTTTTATATTATTAATTGACAAAAAATATTAAACATAGTAAAAAAAAACTTTCAGAACCCATTATATTAACACAAAAACGGCTTTAGGTTGTAGTTCTGTATTAATATTTATTAATAAACGTTTTGATGTACTCACCGTACATCTTCATCAAGAAAATGGTACAAATGATATTTACAGAATAAAAAAGGAAGGATTACTAATAAAAATCATGTTATTCAGTAATTTAATTCATATTAAAATTATTTGACAGAGGAAATGGGAATATTTAAAATATTATTTTTATAAGTAAATAAACACATATAAATTTTGTAACAAAAATATTTAAAAAACATTTATTTTACGATGTAAAATAAATAACTATTTATTTATTTATTTGAAATGCAAACATAAAATTTTACATGAATTAACAATATTATAGGCGACAAATTACTGTCATAAGTTCAAAATAATAAGTTGTTTAAACAATTTTAAATGTTTTAATAAATATGAAATTTTGAAATAATTAACTCAAACTGATTATTTGTAATAAAATTATATAATTTTTGTGGGTACTGCAAGAATTTTTTGTGGAATTTTTATTAATCTTGACACTAAAATTATTTAATTTATAAGGGCACTAACATAATTTTTTGTGAAAATTTGATTAATCTCGGATAAATATTAAAGCCAGAATTAAATTTAAAAAATTTTAATATTTTCTCTCAAAAAGTTAGCAATACTTTATGTTAGTCAAATTATATGTAATTTATTTGAGCATTAGAAGAATCTTTTGTGAAAATTTGATTAAAATCGGATAAATAATGTAGCCATAATATATTTTTGTCGGAAAGTTGACATCACTGGAAAAAACGAAACCACATTACCATTTTGTGCGCTAAATAAATCTATCCTGAAAATTTAATCAAAATCGATTGAATCGTTTAGGGGGAGTTGCTATCACAAAATACACACATACACCCTCATAAACTAAGTTCAGATTTGTCATCTAGAAGCTATATAAAAGATTTTAATTTTGGATAATGTTACAGACACTGTACTGGAACACTATACTCCTTTTTCTTTCAACCAAAGTGATAAAAAGAAAATTTTATAAGATTTTACATCTTATTGAGCACACAGCAAAATCTATATTAATGATAAAACTAGCAAAATAAAGAATTTTTTTTGTTGATATAAGCAAATAACTCCAGAATAAATATAAATATATAGTATTTTTTTTCCAAGATAATGTTATGAAAGCGATAAAAAATAAATAAAACATCTTTTTTATATGTTTGTTGATAAAAATTAGCAGAATTTTAAATTGGTACAATATGGAAATTTACTGTAATAGGGTCAATATTCACTGATATAATACATATCAAAGGTTATATATGATAAATTTTATAGATATTTTGCATCTTCAATAATAAATTAACTATAATCTTTAGATTATTTTTTATATGTTATTTAATATTACGGATTGCTTCCCTATTTCGCGCCAGGCTATTTAAAACGTGATAATATAATATTGTAAGTTTAAAAATAAAATTGTTTTTTATGCTGAGATAATAGTGATAATAATTCGTGTAAATTAAGTGAAATTGGTCTTGTAATATCAATTTACTGATGTAATTTCATTTGAAAATAAAATAAATAAATGAGAAAATTGTCGACTTTTGTAAAAATAAAATAACTCGTATGATTTATAAATGTTAGTAATTTAACGGTTATCAGACTAAAATTACAAGTAAAACAAGATTAGTAATTAATAAAATAGATATTTTTTTTAATTATGTTAATTATTGCATTAATTTTAACTGTTATAATAATAGATGACTAACTTAAATTATACAGTATAAGTTTTATTGTATGATTTAAAACTATTTTTTTCTTTTTTTTCCTGATAAAAACGCACATTGAGTTCGTCGAAACGTCGATTATTAATAAATATTAATACAGAACTAGAATCTAAAGCTATTCTCATTATATTAAAATATAAAGCTTTTGGTTTAAGCAAAACTTCAACAAAAGCTTTTTACCACTTTGACTGCAAGGAAAAGTGGTATAGCGCTTGGTATGGTGTCTGTAACATTTAAAAAAAAAAAATTTGTGTATAGAAATTCTTCATATAGTCTCTAGATAACGAATTTGAACTTAGTTTATGTGGATCGTAAGTCAAAATTTCGTGGCCGCAGCTCCTCCTAGACGATTCAACCGATTTTAATGAAATTTTCAGGATAAATTTGTCTAGTACCCAAGATGGTCATGTGGTTTTATTTTTTTTTAGTGATGCCAACTTTCCGAGAAAAAAATTACTAAAGTTTATAAAAATTCATATTTACTACATTATTTATTTGATTTTGATCAGATTTTCAGAAAAGATTTCCCTAATGCTTCCATTAATTATATAATTTTATTAATATCCAGTGTTGCCAACTTTCCGAGAAAAAAATTACTAAAGTTTTAGAAAATTCATTATGACCACTATTTAACCGATTCTAATCAAATTTTCATAAAAAAAGTCCTCCTAGTGCCTAAATAAATTATGCAATTTTAACAAAAAAACAATGTTGCCAACTTATCGAGAAAAAAAATTATTATTTATTCGATTTTCATCAAATTTTCAGGAAAGTTTCTTCTAGTGCCCACATAAATTATAATTTAATTAAAGATATTGTGTTGCCAACTTTCCGAGAAATGTCAAAGTGGTCTATATATGGGTTTACCCATATACTTCTAATCTTGTTTATTTTTGTATTTCCTTATTCTATCTAGTCATTTTAAATTCAATAGTTATTCTTTATTTGCAAAAAAAGAAAAAACAAATAAAATATCTTTACAAACTATTTTTTTTTTTTATTATGTAAAACATATTACAATTTTAGAATTCTTTTCAATACGATCTGTGTTGTTTAGCCTATCTGTGATCAGAATCGAAAATTGCAAATTGAATTTTGCATAAATTAACTTAGCAGTAGTGCTTAGCATCAGCTCTAGCCGTGACATTGCCCATACGAATAGGATGTGTGTTGTGTTTTATTTGCATTCAATTGTCGCGTTACCATGGCAAACCTGTTTGTTGTTTTGATTTGATGCGTTTTACGACGTATATTCTAACACACACAAACACACACACACTCATGTTTAATCGATTATCTAATACGATCATCGGCTGATATAATACTTTAACTATATTTACATAAATTAATTCGATTTTCGCGTAAATAAATACAAAATAAAAATTATACGCATTTCACGTGTTTCAAATACGCAATTGTTTTTATTTGTTTATATTAGATTATTAATGACAACTCTAAAGGCTAATAGGTTGGTGCATAATTATTGCGGTTTTTTTGTTAACAAATTTTATTCAACAAAAACTATAACAACATTTAACAAAAACATCTTTAAGAGGGTATATATCTTTTTCGGTGTCGTGTCACTTGCGTACGTGTCAGATGCGTACAAACATTATTTAGTATCACTTGCGTACAAATATGAGTCGGCTCAAGCCCAGGTAGTGAAGGTACTTAGGCCGAGTGTCAGATGCGTACAGAGGTTTGGGAAATGTCGAGTTGTTATTTGCGTCAATAGTGGTATATAATTTGCGCCACGAAACCCTATTATCTGCGGCACTGTTGGCTTAGAGTAGGTTAGGTTAAGGTTTAAGGTTTAGTTATGTTATTATTCAATATAGGCTCTTATCTCATCGGCGCAAATGACGACTGGCGCCATAGAATAAGTAATATATATATATATATATATATATATATATATATATATATATATATATATGGCGCTGTACGCATCTGACACTCGGCCTAAGTACCTTTACTACCTGGGCTTGAACCGACCTTTATTTGAACGCAAGTGATACTAAATAATGTTTGTACGCATCTGATACGTACGCAAGTAAACCTAAAAAAAAAAAAAAATTTATGAATTTTTTTTTGCGAAACTATAAAATATGGCAAACCGCGATTTTCTGAGAGTGAAAGAATAGCTTTAAACTTCTTTCAGTAATTTGCTTTTGGTTTTGTTGGAAATCGTCCGAGTTGCGAGTTCTAACCCTTTCTTCGAAGCTTTGCAAATCCGGACGTATATGCGTCAATGATAACTCTTTCCTTGTTCATCTGAAATAATAATTAAAAGGCACCGTTGAAGTATGGTTTTGACTCATTTTTTCCACAAATATTTATTTGAGACCTTTGAAAAAAAGTTTTTTTTTCATAGGTTATATTTGACTTTTTTTCAATTTCACACTCATCATACACTAATCTATTTCATACTCGATTTTTCTCCTAGTTACACCACATACCCTACGTAAAAGTCTCATTTCCACAGCAGTCATTTTCCTGTTATGCTTTTACAATTAAATCCAACATTTACTACCATACATTAACGTAGGCACCAAAACAGTATTGTATATATTCAAACGAGTTTCTTTGAAAACATTTACATTCGTAGCAAAAGTACCCAAAGCACCTAAAAGCTTTACAACTAGCATTAAATCGTCTTTCAATTTTACGATCAAAGTGACCATCCTTAGATAATGAACTATCCAAATAGAAAAATTTATTATATTATACAAGAAAATACCTGAACGTATTAAAAAATTAGATGATACAAAATTTAAATTAGAAATGAAACAAATTCTTTTGCAACATAGCTTTTATAAAATAAAAGAATTTTTAAATACTGACTTATATTAAATTTTAAATTTTTATTATATTGACATTACAATAAATTTTAGTTTTATATCATTTTGATTGTTTTTTGATATTTATTTGATACATTATTTATGTATTGTTCTTCTGTATTTCGTTAAAAGAAAAATTACATTAGACACAAGTTTAACAACGTTGAATGTTGGGTTTGGTTGCAAAAGCATAAACGGAAAATGACTGCTGTGGAAATGAGATTTTTACGTGGGGTATGTGGTGTAAATAGAAGAGATCGGGTACGAAATAGATTAGTGTATGATGAGTGTGAAATTGAAAAAAATGTTGTAGCAAAAGTTGGTGTTAGTCAGTTAAGATGGTTCGGACATGTTGAGCGAATGTCTAATGAACGTTTGGTTAAAAAGATTTATTTGAATGATTTTGATGGTATACGTTTGCGTGGACGTCCAATGAGTAGTTGGAGTGATATGATTGAGAGGGAGGCTTGCGTGAGCAAAAGTTTCCAAGTAGTAGAAATAAAAGAGCATGTATGAGAAAAATTATGAATGTGGATAAAGCAAAAGTTGCTTGTTTAGATAGGAATGTTTGGAGAAAACTGATTACGGGATGATGAAAAGAGTTTGTGCCACACCTTGTTGGGTACATAGCGTGATTGTGTATGTATGTATGTATTATTATCTACCTGCTCTAAGCGTGCACCATCAACAGATACAAAAACTAGTACTTATCAAAACATTTTTACTACCTCCGATTTGCAGTTTTTCAAAAAGGACTCAATACAAATTTTGTTACTTTGTTTTTCTATTGAGCACAAATCGTAACTATTTGACCTTTCGCTTCACAAAATTTCTGAATCAGAAAACTTCTCATTGAGTACGAGAAGCCAAACCGAATAGAATTCATACGAATTCTGTTTCTCACTTCTTCATGTCATAAACATTACCTACCTTACCAATAGGTTAGAAAAAGAGAGAGAGAGAGAGAGAGAGAGAGCGATAGGTATCGCGTGCTTAAAATGAACGACCTACCTGAGTGAGTCTCATATCTGCTAAGGTGCATTATACATCGGCAAGAATTTACAACGACAGGTGAAGTATCATACCTGTCTCTTGTATATACTCTGAATGCCAATTACAATTCTTCAATCATTGTGAAATTGTTTTGCTTTTGTAAATACACAGTGCGGGATGTAAACAGAATTATAGGTATATGTGTATTTTGGAGTTACTCAAGAATTAGTTCACAATGTGCGAAGATATGGGTACTGATTTTTGAAACAGTCCAATTCTGTGGTTGTCAAAGTGGACAATATCGCTTTCTTGTGGGCAATTTAAGATTCATGGTGGGATCTGAGATCCGGATCTTAAATTGTAGGAGTATATATATATATATATATATATATATATATATATATATATATATATATACATATATATAATTATACCTATATAAAATTTTATAGCTGAGCACTTTTATTTCTGAGACAGATTGCATATTTATATATGAAACGTTTTGGACCGTATTACAAGATTTGTTTTAAAATTAGTTTTAACTAATACCGGTTTTAAGAGTATATAATTACCAAAACTCAAAAGTGTGTGGCACAAACTCTTTCCATTATCCCGAAATTAATTTCCTCCAAACATTCCTATCCAAACAAGCAATTTTAGTTTCATCCACATTCATAATTCCTCTCATACATTGCTCTTCTATTCCTACTATTTGGAAACTTCTGCTCACGCAAAACACTCTCAATCATATTACTCCATTTACTCATCGGACTTCCATACAAAAATATAGCTTCAAAACCATTCATATAATTTTTTTTAACCAAATGTTTATTAGGCTTTTGCTCAAGATGTCCGAATCATCTTCACTGACTAACACCAACTTTTGTTTTAACATTTTTACTACTTTGACTGCAAGGAAAAGTAGTTAAGCGTTTGGTACGGTGTCTGTAACATTTTCAAAAAAAAAAAAAAATTGTATAGAAATCCTTCATATAGCCTGTAGATGACGAATCTGAACTTAGTTTATGTGGGTGTATGTGTGTGCGTCGTCAGCTCGCTCGCTCGCTCGCTCACTCGCTCGCTCGCTCGCTCGGTCGTAAGTCAAAATTTTGTGGCCGCAACTCCTCCTAGACGGTTCAACCGATTTTAATGAAATTTTCAGGATAAATTTGTCTAGTACCCAAGATGGTCATGTGGTTTTGTTTTTTTCCAGTGATGCCAACTTTCCGAGAAAAAAATTACTAAAGTTTTTAAAAATTCATATTGGCTACATTATTTATCCGATTTTGATCAAATTTTCAGAAAAGATTTCCCTAATGCTCCCATTAATTACATAATTTTATTAATTTTCAGTGTTGCCAACTTTCCGAGAAAAAAATTACTAAAGTTTTAAAAATTTTATTATGGCCATGTTATTAAACCGATTTTACTCAAATTTTCACAAAAGATTCTCCTAGTATTCATATAATTTATGTAATTTTAACAAAATACAGTGTTGCCAACTTTCCGAGAAAAAAATTAGTAAAATTTAAAAAAATTTATTTTGACCATTTTATTTAACCGATTTTAATCAAATATTTATAAAAGTTTTTCCTAGTGCCTAAATAAATTATGCAATTTTAACAAAATACAGTGTTGCCAACTTATCGAGAAAAAAAAATCACAAAATTTTTAAAAAATTCATTGTGGCTACATTATTTATTCGATTTTGATCAAATTTTCAGAAAAGTATCTCCTATTGCCCACATAAATTATAATATTATTAAAATACAGTGTTGCCAACTTTCCGAGAAATGTCAAAGTAGTCTATATATGGGTTTACCCATATACTTCTAATCTTGTTTTTATCTAATCTATTTCTATAATCTTATTTTGTACCCGGTTCCTTCTAGTAATAATACAAAACTCATAAGAAACCAAAGTGATTCTCCAAACATCCCTATTCAAACAAGCAACTTTAGCTTCATCCACATTCATAATTCCTCTCATACATGCTCTTCTATTCCTACTATTTGAAAACTTCTGCTCACGCAAAACACTCTCAATCATATCACTTCATTTACTCATCAGACTTTCATACAAAAGTATAGCTTCAAATTCATTCATATAAATTTTTTAACCAAATGTTTATTAGCCTTTTGCTCATGATGTCCGAACCATATTCAACGACTAACACCAACTTTTGTTATAACATTTTTTTCATCTAATCTATTTCTATAATCTTATTTCGCACCAATTCCTTCTAGTAATAACGCGAAACTCATAAGAAACTAAAGTGATTCTTACAGGAATCCAGTTTCTGGTCGATTGTAGAATTAGGTACGGCCCTTAACGGTGTCTGAATGTCTGGTGTTTTTCCACTACGTTTAGGCCTTTCGTATATATATATATATATATATATATATATATATATATATATATATATAAACGTATATACTATATATAGTCTGTGTAGTGTTGCCGTAAGACGTAAGCCGTGGTGGCATACGTAGAGTCAACTGTATAGTGATTTATGAATCGGGTTATTCACAAAAACTCGTGTGTAAGGCTTTTGGCGCCAGAATTCCTATGTGAGAAAAGTGAAATTTCTACCCACCAGATACCACTAGGCACTAGGTGCTAATAGAAGAGAATTTCTATCAACTATGGAAACAGACATATTTTACTGTTGCTGTTGTTCTGATGAAATTTTTACAATTTCTGTCACGTAATTCGCGTTACGAAATGCCGTATTTAGGTTTTATTTTTATTAATACTGATTACAAATGTTTAGCAAACTTTAATAATAATAATAATAATAATAGTTTTTATTTAGCTCAAATGCTATACAAAATACAAAATAATAAGATATAAACTGTAAATCATATATAAAATTTTTTTAAATCTATTATAAATATTTTTTGTACATTGGTATATCTATTGCATTGCAAAATTATTTTTGTTGATCTGTTTTGAAGTAACTGTAATTTATTTATATAATTTTGATAAATTAGATACATTACTAAGCCTGCAAAATAAAAATGACAAATTATTGTATTATATATTGTTTCTCTTCCCAATTTTGTTACGTATAAAAGATTATTAGATATTTGAATCTTGTTTAAGTTTAATTATATATTAAAATAAAACCGCTTTAAGTTAAAGTTCTGTATTAATATTTATTTATAATCAAAGTTTCGACGAACTCAACGTACGTCTTCACTAGGAAAACCGAAACAAATGACGTATATATAGTAAATAACAGAACATAGAAACATGTTACTAGGTAACAAATAAGTAACTAGATCATACAAAATTTATAGATTTTAATTAATGGAACCTAACCGTAATTATTATTGTACTAGTAACATAATGACTTCTTTCTACATAGGCAAAAATATGTCTTCTTTGTATTCAGTCAATACAGTATACCATATTATTAAAAATATGTTTGATTTCAGAAACAAGTTATTAAATCAATAATATATTGAAAGAAATACTCTTAATAGATTTTTGTGTTAATCAAACAAATAATTTTTGAAACACAAAACAAGGAAGTATTTTAAAAATGCACCAATGCATATATATTTTTATCTTGAGAACTGAAAATACATTTGTTGACAAAAATAATATGTTTATCTCTTTTATTTGCTTTAAAAATTCTCGGATTTTCGGCAGTCAACTACGATTTGTAGGTTAGACAATGAATAAGTAATATTTACATTATCAAAATAAATGATACACTCAATTTGTCATAGTTCACTCTAAAGCAGAAGTTTATCTATTTAAGTTATTTAAACATGTATTAATCATGTAATTTCGTCACCATTAAGCGGACTCACTTGCATTCATAAACCGTATAAAATTAACTAATTTTTTCATTTGTATTATATTAAATATGCACATTTCTGTTAATATTATATATATATATATATATATATATATATATATATATATATATATATATATATATATATATATATATATATATATATATATATATATATATATATAGTAACAGTGAAAAGTGGGGCAGGAATGTTTTGTTTCTTTTTTAAGTAGAAATCTATAAAAAGTAGACACAAAAAAAAAACGTAAAATTGGTCATTTTTGTAAATTTTTATTAAAACAGCTATCAGCTAAAATAAAATTTGAAGTATGTGCCACTCTAGAAACATTCTCTTACATTGTTCATAAAAAGTTTTGAAGTATTTATTTCTAATAGTATAGACATGAAACTATATATGTATAGTAAAGTCATTTTTTGAATTTAATTTTTGGAGAAGTAAAGCTTCTTAAGGAAATATCGGGTTTCGTATAAAATATAAAAAAACTAAATTTGAAAGCTTAGATTTTATTTCGTAAATAAAAATTATTTATATTTTAACTGTTACATATTTTAATAAATAAAATAATTGTTATTATTTACATGATTTTAGGTAATAAATATTTGCTTTATTTGATAATAAGTTTCTTTAAATACAATAAATATTTTTGATAACATTGTATCTGTATATTATATTAATTTTACTCATTTCACGAAATAATATTTACAATTTTAAAATAGCTTTTTCATCACTTTGTCTTTATAAATTTTATGATCTAGTTACTTATTTTGTTACCCAGTAACTTATTTCTATGTTCTGTTTATTTACTCTGAATAGCCTCAATTACTCAGACCAAAAACTTATTGATTTCTGATAAATTACTAATTACGTGCTTTTGGTCAATTGTTATTTTAATAAACATTTTTTTTAGAAGTCACGTTCGATATTTCGATGCAAACAAATATTTAAAAAAAAATGCATCCAAAACTTGTATATATCTATATTATAAAATTCGGAGTGATTTATTTATAGATACACATACGAGTCCGTTATAATTTACTCCTATGCGAGTTTATCTACGACCGAAGATGACCAGATTTGAAAATAAACGTTAAAAAAATATATATTTATATTTTCGACTTCCGAAGCAAGATTCAGTGTAATTTAGTCTACTAGGTACACTGTAAAACTATACATTTTAGATAAAAACTTGAGACAACTGATTTACACAAGTTTATTATGTAAATTTACAGAAAACATAGGAAATTTTTTACATAATATGTTTATATAATGCATACATTTGATGTAAGTTTACTTACTTTTTCGGCAAAAAAAACATATACTTATAATATGGTAAATTAATTATTTTACTTAAAATTACAAAATTATATTATTTTTACAGAAAAATGATGTAAACCACCGATTTTGCTGAAATAATATGCATTTTTTTTACTATGGTTTTGATATATAATGCCATATTTTTTTTACAGTGTAGAGATACACTAAAGTGTTTTGTCTTCTTTTTATATTGAGATATTTTTATAAACTGATTGTGAAATTTAAAAATATAACTGCATTATGCAGTTGTCTTTAATATCAAATTTCACTAAAATATTTTTTACTTCATTGTTTCAAATATCCCTATTAGAAATTACATTTATTTTTAAATTTTGCTTGGTTTAAAAAATGGTAAAATTAAGCGGATTTAAGTTTTAGTTTTGTATTAATATTTATTAACAATCGATGTTTTGACGGATTCAACGTGTACGTTTTATCAAGAAAAAGATACAAATGACATTTATAGTAAATAAATAGAACATATAAACAAAACTATAACCTAAAGCTGTTTTATTTTAATATAATGAGATCTGAAAGATTTTTTACTATGTTCGAAAATGGTACTTTTCCAGATAGTGTGCAAAAAAGTAATAATATTAACTAAGAAAATAGAATATTTTTTATAAAGTAAAATGACTGATAATTGAAATTGTTTTGTTAATTCCAACGTATGTTTATAATTTGGACAATAAATTGTTTATTTGTTAAAAATAAGTAAACAATTATAATTTTTCTTTGTACACTTTTGTGTTTAGTCAATCAATTACATTCGTGCGAAAAAGTGTTCATTTTCATCCTAGATACATAAATAACTATTTTTAAAAATATTTTTGCACAGAAAAAACAGTAAAAAAATTGTGTATAATCAACAAAAGAACAACAGAAACTAAAAATAGTATAATTTTTTTTAACACAAATTCATCAACTTGTTTGTTCTTATTTGTGGAAAATATATAGTACATAATAAGTAATAATGATAAAACTTTTAATTTAATAATTTTTGAGTTCATCCCAATAAAAAAAGCACAGTTTTTCTCTGGTATGAAAAAAAAAAACAAAACATTTGTATGTTTGTACAAATTGAAATTATTTTTGATTCTGTAACTTCTACACTGAATAAAATCTATACGTAAGTTTGATTAAATTTTTTGCTATTCTAAAATATCTTTTACCATTGAATATATAATTATTAGTTATTCAATGCTTTTACTTATTTTTGTCACTGTTGTTTGTAGTGTGCAATTTTGATTATATAAAAAATATTCAAACGTCATATTTATAATTAAGAGTCTTATTATAAATTCAGAGAAACATTAAATTGACAAGAATTATTAGTTTTATCTGCAATTGAAATACAGCGCTTCTAATTAGGTTAAAAATAAGCTAATCTCTGCACATATTTTTGCTTCCGTTCATGTGCTATTCATGTGCTATACTATATAAATTCAATGTTTACATACAAATCAAAGTATCAGAATTATCAGGATAAAAACAAACGAACATCTGCATTGCTCATGTGACCAAACGAATGCTCAGATCAAATTATTATTATTATTATTATTATTATTATATATAAATATATTATTTGTTTTCCATCGGTATGTAGAAATTTGTTATTTATATTTTATAGATTCATCAAATATTGAAATTCTGCAACGATTTCAAAATTAAATTTTAAACGAAACTAAACTAAAAATAAATAAAAATAGATTTCAAGTCACTTTAACCTTACTAACAGTTGTAGAATAATATGTATCTGTATTTATATTTTTTACGTGATTAGTGAGAGTGAATCTTTCTTTGGTCGAATATACAATTTCTGACATATTTTCAATAATCTAATTCCAATACAATTGAAAATAAACAATGCAATTGTCAATTAACTTAACATTTTTTAATTATTTTCAATATAACCATGGGAGATGTTAAATTAAATACAATTGACTGTGTTTCTTTGGTCGAATATGCAATTTCTGACCACCCTAGACGGTGTACCTTGTATTTCTTGCACTTCTTCACACATTTTCAATAATAAAATTGAAATTTAAGCGAAAATAAGCAATGCAGTTATCAATTAACGAAATAGTTTTGCAATATGGCCGCCGAAGATGTCACTGGTTATAGTATCATAGTAACCTACCAAAAAATAAACTACATCGAACAAAATTGTTCATGAATGTCACTTGGTGAAATTAATATAATAATAATATTCTAAAGTTGAGACATTTTCTCAAAATTTCACAAGTTACTCAGTCATTGAATCGGCTGTTAAGCTATGCATCAATGACTGGCCAGATTAACCATAGACACGTGTTTTGGTCTTTAGGACCTCGTCAATATGGTGCTTTGATCAGTTGCTGAAAGGCAACTGATACCGATGTTAATTCTGGCTGGCTATTTAAACTGCATTACTTGGTTTAAATAGCCAGCCAGAATTAACATCGGTATCAGTTGCCTTTCAGCAACTGGTCAAAGCACCATATTGACGAGGTCCTAAAGACCAAAACACGTGTCTATGGTTAATCTGGCCAGTCATTGATGCATAGCTTAACAGCCGATTCAATGACTGAGTAACTTGTGAAATTTTGAGAAAATGTCTCAACTTTAGAATATTATTAATCTACCAAAACTTACAAATTTTAAAAACATAATCTAATCTACTAAAACTTTTTTAAATATATCTTTTTTTTAATTGGAACAAACATACAAGTTCATTGCTACTCGGCCATTTTAATATTTATATATTATTTTCTTAGAATTCGAATATAATTGCTGTTTAAACAAATTGTAAGCAAGAATAAAAGAAACTATGGCACTTGTTCTATGCCAATATCCGGATAGACTGGGTTTCTTTTGTTAAATAATAATTAACTATAACCTTGGCCAGTTATATTAATTACGGTTCTTAACGATAATTAAATAAGTACTAATAACTTAAAAATTAAATTAGTATAACATAGTAAAAAATCTTTCAGAACTCATTTTATTAAAATAAAATGACTTTACGTTATAGTTCTGTATTAATTTTTATTTATAATCTACGTTTCAATGAACTCAACGTTTGTCTTCATCTTCATCAAGAAAACTGATACAAATTACATTTACAGAACATATGTAGATACAAGTTACTAGATAACAAAATAAGTAACTAGATCATAAAATTTATAAATTATTAGTTAATGGAAGCCAGATTTTATTTAAATTTGTGCCTTCACACTGATTAAAGTTATCTTTTTTTTTTATAAATTTCTATTGTTTCTCTTATTAGAAGTCATACTTCTAAAGCATCTAGATTAATCTGCTACTGCTCAACATGCATTAGAATATCTTTATGATGTAAAATTCGAAGATACTGTAATAATTACAAGACCCATTAATATTAACAGTAGATTTATAACAGAAGCAACAGAAATTTTTAAAGAAAAAGATAACATCAATTACTGTGAAGGCACTGATCTAAATAAAATTTGGTTCCATTAATTAAAAATTTATAAAAATTTCATAATCTAGTTACTTATTTTGTTACCTATTAACTTATTTATATGTTTTGTGTATTTACTGTAAATGTCATTTGTATCATTATTTCTGATAAAGACATACGTTGAGTTCGTTGAAACGTCGATTATTAATAAATATTAATAAAAAACTAAAGCCGTTTTATTTCATATAATTACTTATTTTGTTACCTAGTAACGCGTTTCTATGTTCTGTTTCTTTACTGTATATGCATGCTATTTGTATCCTTTTTTTTTGGTAAAACCGTACGTTGAGTTCGTCGAAATGTCGATTATTAATAAACATTAATACAAAATATAACGCAAAGCCGTTTTATTTTAAATTAGTACTATTTAGATTACAAAATAACCTAATAATTACAATTTATATTAATGTTTACAAATATTTATTTGTATACATAATCAACAACAAAATTACTTTAAATAAGTTAAATTGATTCTAATTATAGTTGGTTTACAAATATGTCAATTATGAATAATTAGATTTGGAAAATAAGTGATGCAGTATTTGTTTTGATTTTTTCTTCATATTAGATTTACAACTGCGCTTGGCTTTACAATAATTTTGCTGATTCGAAAGTTCATAGGATCAATTGAATTTAATTCATTTGTTTTGGGCACTTAAAAAGATATTCGAAAAATGTGAGAAAAATACTGGAACCGATAATATTAAATTGTCATTAGTTCTTAATAACTTCATTTATATCTGACATATGATCTTTGTTGCCAGCTGAAATAGGATTTTAATCGGTATAAAATTGTAACTAAGAGTACAATAGAAATTATTTTCAGTATTATCGAAAAAACTACAAGATCTACAAGAAACTACAATATAAAAAATTTGTTTGTGGATTAAAAGCAGTGTGTTAGGGCTTTTGAATTTTGATATATATTATATCATCATTAGGAAGCTACAATTGCATACACACTGTAAAAAATTTATGTAAATTTACTTATTCTATAAATTTATTTTTATGGAAAAAATGTAATACGTAAAACGTAATACTTACAGTGACTCCCTCCTCCCCCAGAACTGAAAAGAACTCTTCCCTCAATTGAAGACGGATAAACAGAGAAAAAAAATGCTGTTTGCAGCGCCATCTATTAAAGATAAAAAAAAGTCTCAAAATAGAATTTACATACTTTTTTGGTCTATCCAAATATGCAATAAAAAAAAGGGGGTTTTATTTAAGATTTCAAAGTTGCCCCCCGTTTCCGCCCCCAGGGGGTCCGGAGAGTTAAGGGTCCCTGCATCAGATGTCCCCCTCGAAACCATTTACTTTTTATCCGGAACATTTTTTTGTCCGATGCACGATTTTAAAGTTATTGCAAGTGGCGGATTAAAATGGGACACCCGGTATATATATATATATATATATATATATATATATATATATATATATATATATATATATATTACATTTTTTACAGTGAATTTAATTAATATAATATTCTTATTAATTAATTAATCAAAGCACATGTTTCGCTGAGATAGTAGAAACTGAATTCATTTAATGAGCAAAACATTTTATAAGGAAAATACATAAAAAACGAATTTAGTTTCTACTGTCTTTGCGAATTATAAGTTAAACATGTGCTTTAATTTTACCCTAAGTAATAAGAATGTTATATTAATTACATGTATGCTATTCTAGCTCCCTGATGATGATATATCAAAAGCTTGGATAGTATTTCAATTGAGTTTTATTAATCTAAAGCTTTAAAGAGTGCTTTTAACCCACGAAATTATATACCTATATAAAACAATACAATTTTACAAAATTAATAAATTTACTTAGAACAAAACAAAAACTGACCTTGTGTTAATTAATTTCTCTTCCGATTAAACCATAATAATAACTATTATATGACTGTATTTCCTATAATTATTACTTTACTATATTATTTACTTAAAGTACAAATTATACAAGAATGTTACTACAATTAAGTAACTTGAAAATCTTACAGTAAAATTATTTTCCTATTACTAACAATACGTAATTGATAATTTGAAAATGAATACTTTTACAAATTGAATCTTCTGTAACTCATTAATTTATTGCATCATTTTCAATGAAAACAATTACACAAATTGGTCATGCTGCAAAAAAAAAAAACAACAAACGCGAGTACCTTTTTATTGGGGGTTTTTCAATTATCGCGTATACTATTTTTCTAAGAAGTGATTGTTTTAGCATTGATATGCGGTTTTCAACTGTTTTTAGATTCAGATTTTTTAACCAGTTTTAATTTATCTCAACGACAATTTTTTTCGAGTTTATTTAATTTGTGAAAGAATGAATGTTAATGTAATCAAATTATCTAAATTTAAAAAAAAAAATTGTTTGAAAAAATAATTGTACTTTTACAATCTGCATTGCTCGCAATTCAGTAAAATAAGATTCTGAAAATTTATCTAAGCAATATTTAAATTAGAAAATTAATAATAAATTAATTAATTAATAAATTTTTCACAAAATTTTAATGACGTGATAAATAGGTACTAATAATATGTTATAAATTGCTGATAAAAAAATCTATATCAAGCGAATGAAATAGGTAGTACGTAGTACTGTATTTAATTGCAATATTAATAAATATTTTTATACTATAGGTCAGTTTTATAATAATTTAATTACTAATAAATAGATACAATTACCTATACGTACTAATATTAACATATAAATAGAAAAAATAATAATAAAAATGTTAATTTATTATTATCAGGTAATTAGATATCACACTTTCAATAAAGAAAAACATATATGCCAGTAATACAATTTTTTAAATCAAATAAGTAAGCATTTTAAGATTTTTTTTCATTTAATTTCAATATGAAAAAGAATCTATATTTATAATAATATCTTTTGAATGCTTATGTCATTTGTATCAATTTATCCTGATGAATACAAGCGTTGTTTCGTCGAAACGTCGATTATAAATTAATTTTAATACAGAACTTGAACCTAAAGCAGTTTTATTTTAATATAATGAGTTCTGTAAGATTTTTCACTACACAAAAATATGTTAAGAAACATTAATAATAATCTTAATTTTAGATTTAACTTGATTGATTCATTAATAAAACTAAAATTGTACATTTGCGTTGTTTTTTTCATGGTTTGCTTCAAAATTATTAATTCTAAGTATAACACTAATTTCGTGATCAGTAGGATAGTCTGAATGAGTCTTAAATATCATACTTTATAAAGGAAAAATTAAAATAATAACCAAAATAAATACAATGCGTAAAAGATTACAAAAGGTTATTGCTCTCAAGCGAAATCAATCAGAATTTTTTTCTACGAAGAAAGTTAATATTTATAAAAATAAATATTGATAAAATGAAGTAAACATTCAATATTGTAAGTGGATCATTTGTAATAAAGATACATATGTATGTATATGTATAGAAAACAATATTATTCGGAAAATGTAAAAAATGTAGAGGTGAATTTATTTATCAAATAGATGTACACATTTTTTTGTTTGGAAATGATAAGTGTACATAAACAGTTGTTATGTGACAATTTTAACTGTGAAAATTGATATTTTATGTCAATTTTAAACTTTTTATTTATCAATTATCATACAATGTGTATGACGTTGTTTTTACGTTAATAATTATGCAAATACTTTAATTCTCGTATGTTGATTTATTAATTTGTAATGTGTGCCAAAATGCTAAAAATATATTTTTTTTATCAAAAAAATATAAGTGTTATAATCTATTTTTACATACGTACATACATACATACAAAATCACGTCAAGTACTCAAGAAGGATGTGGTACAAACTCTTTTCAATATCCCGAAATCAGTTTCTTCCAAACATTCCTATCCAGATTTACATTTATGATACCTCTCATATACCTCATCCCTCTTTTATTCCTACTACTTGGAAACATTCGCTCACGTAAAACACTTTCAATCATACCACTCCAATTAATCAACCAGCGTATACTTGTAAAATCATTCATATAAATTCTTTTAAGCAAATGTACATTAGACATTCGTTCAAAATATCCAAACCATCTTAACAGACTAACACCAACTTTTGCTACATGATTTTTTGTCATTTTTCATAAAAAAATTTACATATTATTTCAGCGAAACCGATGGTTTACATAAATTTTCTGTAAAAATAATGTAATTTTCAAATTTTAAGTTAAATAATTAATTTACCATAGTATGTGTTGTTTTTTTTACCAAAAAAGTAATTAAATTTACATAAAATATACGTATTTTATATACACATTATGTAAAATTTTTTTTGTGAAAACTGTAAAATTACATATTAAACTGATGTAAATCAGTTGCCTTGGTTTTTTATGTAAAAATACTGAATTTTTTTACAGTGTAGTTACACTACATACCCTACGTAAAAATCTCATTTCCACAGCAGTCTTTTTCCTTTTATGCTTTTGCAGCCAAACCTAGCATTCACTACCACACACCAACATAGGCATCAAAACAGCATTATATATACTCAAATGAGTGACTTCTTTTGAAATATTTACATCCCAGAAAAAGTTCACAGAACACTCAGAACCTTACAACCGGCATTAACTCTCGTTTCAATTTCACGATCAAAGCGATCATCCTTCAATAATAAACTACAATCTATTAAATTGAAAAATTCTAATAAATATATAATTTATCTTTATTAAATTTAGAAAAAAATAAATCAATTTAAAAATAATTTTAACACTCGATAACTTAATCTAATAAATAAAATTTAACAATTAAAAACTAATTTACTTTTATAAGTATTTATCTATAACCTGAACTTGAAAAATATGAAACATAACAAGAACGCCTAACAAATTTGTGTCACGTACACATTCAATACAAAATATACAGAAAAACAATATCTAATCAACAATATTGTTAATGACTAATATACAATTATTTAGCCCCCCCTGTCTGCAATAATTTAAGCGTAACTGAACAATATCCAAGACAATTGGGCTGATGAAACTTTTTCATAAATTTGCAGCATACTAACTTTACAATATAATCGTTACCGTAAAATAAATTAGTACGTTATTGTAATCTGTATCGTTAGGTATTTCAAGGTAACGAAAAATATTACTAGGATCATTTTTTTTTCGTTAAACGATGCGCTTTTTTGCATAAACGCGTGCACTTGCTTGCGTTTGTGTTATGGTTGGACATTGAAGGTTTTTCTGTATGAAATCATATGATTAAATTGCAACAGAAAATTACAGAGTTTGGTTATTGGGGTGAAAGGTAAATTTGATATGAAGCTATGTAACTTTCTTTATCTATGTAAGTACTTTCAAAGAGCAGCTGCTAATGATAATATTCCGTATTGTTTGAGAAACTCCACAGTACTATATACTGCAGCACATAAACAGCACGCCGAGGTTGAAAATCCCAAGATTGAATAACAAAACTGCATGTCGGTTGCGGATTATCGGATTACAAGGATCTTGGAATATATTTTCGTTTATTCTATAGCATATTCTTAAAATTATTTGACACAGCAATTTTAGATGTGCAATTTGAAATTAATATTGTATCTATCAATAATAAGCAAGATTACAATTTAATATAATTAAATATTTATTATGAAAATAGACAATAGGTTAGGTTAGGTATATGATTCTATAGCAATAATGTATTAACAATGCAGTTTTGGTGCCTACGTTGATGTATGGTAGTGAATGTTGGGTTTGGTTGCAAAAGCATAAACGGAAAATGACTGCTGTGGAAATGAGATTTTTACGTGGGGTATGAGGTGTAAATAGGAGAGATCGGGTACGAAATAGATTAGTGTATGATGAGTGTAAAATTGAAAAAAATGTTGTAGCAAAAGTTGCCGTGTTAGTCAGTTAAGATGGTTCGGACATGTTGAGCGAATGCGTCTAATGAACGTTTGGTTAAAAAGATTTATTTGAATGATTTGGATGGTATACGTTTGCGTGGACGTCCGATGAGTAGTTGGAGTGGTATGATTGAAAGGGTGGCTTGCGTGAGCGAAAGTTTCCAAGTAGTAGGAATAAAATGAGAGGAATTATGAATGTCGATGAAGCGAAAGTTGCTTGTTTGATTAGGAATGTTTAGAGGCGACTGATTTCGGGATGATAAAAAGAGTTTGTGCCACACCCTTTTGGGTATGTATGTATGTATTAAATAAGAAAAAATATATGGAGAACATAGTTTTATTGTTAGCTGTAACTTACATAATTAAAATAAATATATACAAATTATTGACACACGCTGGTATTCTTACCTAGTTTTAGGTTAAAATCTTCATTTCTTAATCTCTTTGGAAATAACAGGCGTGCAATTCCGATAAGAGATTAAAACTCAATCGCCGTGTTCAGTTTATATGTACCCCCTGTATACAGGGTTTTTATAATCTTCTCTACATCCTTTTAGGGGGCAATAGTACACCTCAAAAGGTGTCAATAAACTTTAAAACGCCTTAGTAAAAGTTATCTCATTAGCGAGATAATAATTCTTTTAGTTTTTACAAACGACTTTTACTAAGGCGTGTTTTAAGGTTTATTTAATTCTTTTGAGGTGTACTATCGCCTTCTAAAGGATTCAGAAAAACCCGTATTCCTTATATATTACTTTTTCCACGACATACCAGCCCAGGAAATTTTCAAAATTCTACGGTAATACCTATTTATGAAAAAATAATTATATATTTTTAACGACATTTAATTTATATTAATTAACGCTTAGCATTTATAAATAAATAAAAAAGTTAATTATAATACAATTGACAATTATGAAATTGATTGTTTGCATTTATGAATAACACAATAAACTGTATGCGCGAATGCGCGTATGTTAATTTTTTTTTTAATTGCAATAATAAAAATTAATAATTTTTATGATTGACCTTATTCATTTCAATACGAATATTTACATATTTTATTTATGTTATACTACATGACATTATTTTGTTTTATATCGTCATCTTACTGAGAACACCTCGTAACTTTATTTTAACAAGATTAGAAGTATATGGGTAAACCCATATAGAGACTACTTTGACATTTCTCGGAAAGTTGGCAACACTGTATTTTAATAATATTATAATTTATGTGGGCACTAGGAAAAACTTTTCTGAAAATTTGATCAAAATCGAATAAATGATGTAGCTACAATAAATTTTAGTAATTTTTTTCTCGGAAAGTTGGCAACACTGTATTTTGTTAAAATTACATAAATTATATGAATACTAGGAGAATCTTTTGTGAAAATTTGAGTGAAATCGGTTAAATAACATAGCCATAATAAATTTTTTAAAACTTTAGTTATTTTTTTCTCGGAAAGTTGGCAACACTGGATATTAAAAATTATTCTTTTTTGAGCACCATATGATTAATAGAATTAATGTTATGTGTAAGGATATGAATCTCTCGTAACTGTATTTATTCTGGTGTCAACATGGTGATCAACGTGTTAAAAAGATTTTCATCCATACGGTAGTAATTTTTATACTCATCTAAAGCTAAAATTATTTAAATCAGACTGTCAGTTTGATTGATAAGTGTAGGGGTTTTGTAATTAAAGTCAGAAATGACAGTCTGATTTTTCAGTGATTGATCGTGTAAGGTTCGTTTAAGGATGGTCGCTTTGATTGTGAAATTAAAAGAAAAGTTAATGCTGATTGTAAGGTTTTGGGTGTTTTGGATACGTTTGCTAGGAATGTAATGTACTAATGTTTTACAAAGAAGACCACTTGAATATACATATACAACGCATATATGACATCTACGATGTATGGCGAAACGTCTGCGACGAAAATTCTGTAAATTTAAAATTTAAATCAGAGCATAACTAATTCCTGAGACATATGGTAAACTTTAATGATCTTTAAGCTACATTTAATACTGCGGTTTTGCAGTAGCAATTGAGTGGATTGCTATACTGTTAAAATAGCAGTGTAAATGTAGTTTAATTTAATTATTTAATTTTAATTTAATTAATAAATTTTGCCGTTTGCCCCATGCATAAGTTTTTTACAGTTGATAATATTTATTAACAATTTTTTACGACCAATTTCTCAAAACAATAGATGAAATTGATTATAAATATTACACAAATGTGTAGTCTGAATGCCATGATGTTCATATTTAAGATGAACAATGGCTTGCTACCCATATATTTAAGTTTGGAGTTTAACAGTGATAAACATGATTACGAGTATGATACAAGAAATGCTAGCAATTTTTATATTTCTAAAACAAATAAAACTAGTTCAGCAAATAATTTGTTTCATAAGAGATTGATTGAGTACAATAGCTTGCCGGAAAATGTTAAAAATTCTAATACTGTACATGCATTTAAACAAAAAATAAAGCTGTATTTTAAAGTATAAATTTTAAAGTATGAATTCTTCGATTCTTTCTGTAAAATTGATATTAATCACAGAATTGTTAATATATTAAATTGTAAATATAATATATGTTTTATAATTTGTATGTAAATATATATTTTTTTATATTTTGTATGTGATTGTATAAATAACTTTTAATAGTTCAATAAAATTATTATTATTCATCTGAACTTAGAGTATTGGGTATCTCGCTAATAATTTTAGAAGCTGGACCTCTAATACTGCATCTCTAAATAGATATGCTTACTAAGGTTTATCAAAAAGTAACCTTTTTCAGTACTAGAATTAAATTGGTTACCACAAAATCTACATTTTGGGACAATTAAAAAAATATGAAACTGTATTTTTTCTTATTCTTTTTTTTGTCATATTTTGGTTATAATTTTATCTTTATTTCACATTACATTTATAAATAATACTACTATATTAAAATAAAACGATTAAAGATTTAAGTTATGTATTAATATTTATTAATAATCGACATTTCGACGAACTCAATGTATGTTTTCATCAGGAAAACTGATACAAAATTTAGTATCAGTTGTAGTATTAGTATGAGTTTTGAAAGATTGTTTACTATGTTATACTATATTATTTTGATGAATAATGGGACATTATAATTTGCGTCAAAATCAAAAAGTTGCAAAACATTTCTAGGTAGCAGCGTAAGAAAATTTACCAAATCTGCAACAACACAATCCGAATTTCTCGGAAGGAAAACCCGCTATAATCAACACCTTTTTTATTATTATTATTCTGTGAAAAAAAACCTTGTACCATATACTTAATTTAATAATATTTCAATAATAATTACACGAAATCATGCCACCATTACGTCACCAGCATCGGTAATAAAACCTACCTGTAATGTAAAATACTCCAAACACACCTGGCTGATGCAATATTATTTCTAACTGTCATCAGCTCCCCAGAAATCATCGCATTGTTTCGCTGATTAATTACGGCTCGCGGCTCCCGATGTTAACGTACTCCCCTGTTGTACCTCGGCGAAGGTGAAGGTTCCATTGCGAGCAGGAGATAGTGCTTGCATGCGATTGGTTGGAAATCGCGGTGTGGCAGTTCCTGCCCCTCTTTTATTTTTTGCGAATACGAATGTGCCGGCGAATGTTAGGAAAAACATTTTGCAGGTTATTTATTTTCTATATGTGCGATTTGTGACTCGGACCTACCGATGAAATCTGTTTTACGAATTGAGATTTTTTTGAATGATTGTGACTGTGTGTGTGTGTGTATATGTGTGTGAGATGTGATGAAATACATTTTGATTTTGAGGTTATGTACCCTTGAACTTGGATTTTGTAGTTGAAAGTTGGAAAGGTTAGGATTGGCAATGGTTGCTAGATTGAATGATGAAATTCTGTGTTAGGATTTGTTATATAATTATGATGATGAAATTAGATGGGATTCTTTCAATTTTATTATTTATATGAAACAAAAAGAATGTTTATTTATTATAATTTTTAAATGCGAATGAATGGTTTATTTATTAGACCCAGTTCTATGATATTTATTTTACAATTTTTCAATTAAAATTTTACAATGTTTTTATTTTAAGATATAATAGTAATGTATAATACATTGTTTCAAAAAAAAAATATTTTAGCAGTTTGGAGCAGAACTAACCTATCTCAATTTTTTTGAATTTTAAAGTACAATTACAATTTTACAGTGTAGGTTGGGATTAGTTCTCAATATGACAAAAAAATGGAAATAGACTAGTTTTGCTTTAATCTGACGATTTATCTGTGAAATTTTTTATTCTTATGTTGGCTTTACACGAGAAATTTCATTATACAAAAATCTATACAATTTTCTATACAAAATTGTATATAGAAAATATACGAAATTAATATATTTACACGATGCGCAATAATATTTTGCATTTTGACAATTTATTTACTTATACCTGTAATTGGAAAATTGAATATTCATCGATAATAATATTTACTTTTTCAACTGAATAAGTTATTTAAATTAAGAACTTGCACACATAAATATGAATTTTTTATATACTATATACAAGAGTTAAATTTAATTTTATAAAAGGTAAAATGCATCCAAAATTTAAAAAAATAACAGTAAATACGAATCAAATGCTCAAAATGTGAAGATAAAAATTACATTTCTATTAGTAAATTTATATATATAGGAAATATTAGTAAACTGAAGTAAAATGGAGTATAAAAAAGTTTTAGAATCACTGATTTAATGTATTGGTCATTCAGGCCAGTCCAACTCTGGTAATGAATTACTTTCTATAAATTTGAATATGTATTACAATTACATAAGAAATGTTTTTATTATAATTTTATGTTTGAGGAAAAGTAAAAATATCAATTTAAATAACTTTATCATACAGCTGCAGCACATGATATCTATACACTAAAAATATTTGAAGTGGCAAAGTTATCAAATGAAGTTTATTAGAAGTGGTTTATTACTTCAGTGAAAAAAACAACACTAAAATTGAAAAAAAAAGCTTACTGTAGTGGTACAGTTAATAAAATAAAATAATTTCCCTTAAACCATAAACAATAATTTGAAAAGCTATATAAGTATTTCGAAAACTAAGCTTTCATCAATCAAATGTTTAGATTTTTCCTAAAAATTTCACAAGTTACTGAATCATTGAATCGGCTTGTTAAGCTATGCACCAATGACTGTCAACTTAGCTACAGATACGTGTTTCGCTCTTTAGGAGCTCGTCAGTATGGTGATTTGATCAATGTCCGAAGACACTGATACAGGTGTTAGCATCTGGCTGACTTTTGTGCCAAGTAAATTGAATTGAAAATGAGTAAATTTTTAGGAAACATCTAAATATTTGATTATATTAATTTCACAGATATTCACTTATTAACATTTTTTTTATTCAATGTTATGATTATTTCTCTCTCAATGCAATACGTAGAGAATACAATGATATATAAAATAAGTCAACTTCATTTATGGTATTTGTATTAGTACACATGACATATAAAGGCGATTTTATCAACAAATTAGTTCTTGGTACAGGCAAACTAAAAGTGTAATTGCTATGCGAGCTTAATCTCGGAATATGAAACTGTAACTTTTTTGTAAAATCAATAATAGCAGTGTTATTTAATTTATTTGAATTTGAAATTATATATTTCAGCAATTTGAAAACATATTTAATAATTTTTAATATGTGAAATAAGAAACTTAACTTTTAATTAAATATTTAAACGAAATATGTAATTGGATCGTGAATTTTCAGAAGGATTTATTTCGGATTTTTGTCATTTTTTATTACAGAATTGCAATGTTAACTGATCGTTGTGAAATGTGATGACTCATTTTGAATCTTCTTTTGTCTACTCTATCAATTATCTACAAGAAAAATATAGTCCATTTATCATAAGTTCCGTTATACGTCATTATGTTGGTGTCAAACCTAATAACACAAAAGTATCTGTACTTACTGTATTTCATAAATATATTTATACATATATAATTTACTCGTATATAATAATTTAGATTAAATTAAGTTTTTTGTGTGTTCTTCAAAACTCTATTATACAGAGATAAGTCTTTTTCGAAATTTACAATTCAATTTTTTTGAAATATTTTCAATTTTTCAGTATATGTATAAAATCGCTTATCAATCTGCTGTCAATATTGATTGGTGTTGCAATTATTCATTCATTACAAATATAACATGTGTTAGAAAATCTTCATGTTGTAAAATTTGAAGATACTGTAATAATTGCGAGAGCCATTAATATTAACAGCAAATTGATAAGAGAAGCAACAGAAATTTATAAAGAAAACGATAACCGGCCTGATTCTCTAACGAAGTTGCTAAGTTTTAGCAACGTTGCTAACAACTATAACCAATAGAAACAAATATAACAGTTCTCATTTTAATTTTTTATTTAGTGTCGGTTAATATTATTGGCTAATGTTGTTAGCAACGTTGCTAAAATTTAGCAACTTCGTTACAGAATTAGGCTGAATATCAATTAGTGTGACTAGTAACTGATTCAAATAAAATTTGGCTTTTTTTAATTAAAAATTTATAAATTTTATAATCTAGTTACTTATTTTGTTATCTAGTAACTTATTTCTATGTTTTGTATATTTACTATAAATATCATTTGTATCAGTTTTTCTGATGAAGACGTACGTTGACTTTCTCGAAATGTCGATTATTAATAAATATTAATACAGAACTGGACTCTAAAGTCGTTTTATTTTAATATAAGTCATAAATTTTCTTTTACATATCTCTAGGAATAAAGTGATGAAATTCACTCAGGTAGGTTGATAATAATTTTGAAATTCATTCAGCTGGTTGAATATATTAAAACATTAAAAGTAGATTGGCATTTTAAATATTTCTTCTACTATATAAGTCAAGGACAAAATGGATCATTCTAGTTAAAAAAAAAAAAAAAACGCTGTTGCTTGTTTAGGGAAAGGTAATATTATCGTATACGTAATTTTATTGTTTTTATGAGATATATTATTGATTAACAATCAAACAGTTTTTTTAAACAATTTTACGTTTTAAACGTTCTATTATAATCTATAATTATTACACGTTTGTGATGACAAGTGCTAGTAAATAAATGTTATAAGAACAGTGACGGATTAAGGAGAGAGCTGACTGGGCTGCAACTAGGGCCCTCTAGTATTTTAAAGCTTCCTAGATTTTAATTTTACTAAAAAAAATAAACATTTTTTAATATTTATTAACATAGTATAAAAACTTTCAGAACTCATTATATTAAAACAAAACGGCTTTAGTGTCTAGTTCTGTATTAACATTCGTTAATATTCGATGTACGCTACGTACATCATCATCAGTAAAAATGATACAAATGACGTAATATACAGTAAATAAACAGAATATAGAAACAAGTTACTAGGTAACAAAATAAGTAACTAAATTATAAAATTTATAAATTATTAAATAAAGGAAGCCAATTTTTTTTAAAATCAATGCTTTTACACTGATTATTGTTATTTTTTCTTTCTATTGTTGAACAACATGTAGAACTGTTTCTACTAGATTGACAGAACATAAGATGTCAATACTTCTAAACCATCCAAATAAATCTGCTAGTGTTCAACATGCGTTTAAATAAAATTTGGCTGTCTTTAATTAAAAATTTATAAATTTCATAATTTAGTTACTTAATTTGTTACTTAATACTTGTTTCTATGTTCTGTTTATTTACTGTCTATGTCATTTGTATCATTTTTTCTGATGTTGATGTATACGTAGAGTACGTATAAAGGCCCCAAAAATTCAACCAGGGGCCTCATACAAGCTGAATCCGGCACTGTATAAGAATATGGAAAAATATACTTACATTTTTTTTGAATTTTTTTTTAAATATGAAGGTGTATTATTAAACATGATAAAAAGTAAATTAATATTTAAATGCAGTTGCAAAATGTTAAATTAAATTTATAAAATAATTACTGTTGATTAATTAGATTATAATTTATTAAAACGATTCTATGTGAAAAACTTAGATAATTAAAATTAAAATAATGCATGTAATAATTATTACTCATTGAGATGAATTATAACACTTATCCTCGTATGTAAAACATGCCTTAAATTTTTGAAAGTGGCTATTTATACATACGGTATGTATACGCAATTGGCTATTTATACATACAGTATTTTTACGCAATTGGCTATTTAGGGTAGGTAGTAGGTTGGTTTAGGTTTTTTTTTTTAGTATGTATAAATAGCCAATTGCGTATACATACCGTATGTATAAATAGCCTTATCCTAAATTTTTTCGTCAATAGCAGGTAATTTACTACTTTTTCACTTGTGTTGTATTTAGTTTGTTATTTTTTTAGATAATTTTTATGTATTTTTATCTCATTAATTGCTAATTATATAATAAACATTACAAAAAAAAAATAAAATATTACAGCATATTTTATAAATATTATTTTACATATATATTATTTGCGGTTTGTAAAAAAATTAAAACAAACATTAAAACAGATTTTTACGAGTTAAAAAGTTATAAAAATAAATGACAACAAAAAACTATGATATAATTTTTATTATTTTTTAAATCTTTTAGTTTATATTTTAACTATTTATCATATGTTCTACACATGATTTAAGTGATGCTACGTTGTTTCATATCTTTATTCATATTTTAAAAAATTAATATTTATTCATAAAAAAATAATTTATACAAGGTGGCGCAAAAGTCATCACTTGATTTTCTAAAGCAGTAACTTTGAATTGATTCTGTTAAATTTATAGAATTTTCTGGGCTAGTATGCCATAGTCGATCTATCCTCGTTGCGAACGTTTCACCATACATCGTAGATGGCAATTTTCCAACATTGACAGAAAATTTATCAAATGAAATTTGTTTTATGATAAATATACTTACTTGATCTTTAAATGATAATAATAACATTGAGCAAAAGTTCTTAAGTGTATCTGTGAAATTTTGTGAAATGTTGAGATTTTTCTCAAATATTTCACAAGTTACTCAATCATTTAATCGGCTTGTTAAGCTAATGTCCGGCCAAGTTAACCATGGTGTCCGGCCAAGTTAACCATGGACACGTGTTTCGCTTTTTAGGAAATTTTTTAGGAAAAATCTCAACATTAGAATATTATTATATTAATTTTGTAACACTTAAGTATTATATATACAGGGTGATTTATGACGTCGGGGAAAAACTACACCGGATGATTCCTATGAGTAATCTAAATAAAAAACTTCAAATAAACATATGTCCGAAAATGCTTTCTAACGGAACTGTAGCCTTTAGAAGTTTATTACATGTAACATCAATCGCGTTAGCCTTATTTATTATATCAGGAAAAAAAAACAAGTCATAAACTTCTGAATAATTGTAAAATTACTGATTGATTTTCTAACATTTTGTTTAAACACTAGTAAACCAATTTACTAATTTATAAATTTTTGTACAAACATAAATAAATATTTAACAAACAATTTACAATAATTAAAAATCGAAGACAATATTTGTCGGGACCCAGTAAGTCATAACTAGTAAATTGGTTTACTAGTATTTAAACAAAATGTTAGAAAATCAATCAGTAATTTTACAATTATTCAGAAGTTTATGACTTGTTTTTTCCCCTGATATAATAAATAAGGCTAACGCGATTGATGAGACATGTAATAAACTTCTAACGGCTACAGTTCTGTTAGAAAGCATTTTCGGACATATGTTTATTGGAAGTTTTTTTTATTTAGATTACTCATAGGAATCATCCGGTGTAGTTTTTCCCCGACGTCATAAATCACCCTGTATATATATATATATATATATATATATATATATATATATATATATATACTCTTTTTATTGTTAATATCTCTGTCGATCCAACCGATTGATACAAACATTCCACTAATTTTTTGCGTTCGATATTTTGTCTGTATCATCAAACTGATCATTTGATTCTTTTACACACCCACTTGATACCCTCTCCTCTCTAGCCACTGCACACTTTGCAACGCATACAACATTCAATAATAATATAGTGTAACCTTCAAATCGTCGATATGGACATATGGACAACAATAATTATTATTAAAATAATAATAAAACTCTATTTAGTTTTTTGGCTAATTAAATATATTGTAATGCATATTTACAAAATTATAAAAAATACAGGGAATTTACTACTCTGCAGATATTTATATAATTGGTGATATTTATAATTTATCAAATGTAAAAATAAATTTAAAATTAAAATAATTAGAAATTTGATATAATATATTTATTATTTCTTCACATAAAATATTTTTAAATAATATAGTAAAAATCTTTCAGAACTCATTATATTAAAATACAACGGTTTTATTTTCTAGTTCTGTTTTAGTATCAAATTATCAACTTAATTATTAACTTACATTAACTTTATTAAAGTAACATTTTTTATATTTCCCAATAAGAACTGGCGAATACTATTGCTTGTTATGATTCGCAATTTGCATAATATATTTACCGAAAAATTATACAGTAAAAATAAAGTGGTATGAAATCAGTGGGGGAGCAGATCTCAGAGGTAGTCACAGAAGTTGTTCTTGATTTGTGTATTATAGGTTTGACCTTGACGTAACATTACGCGAATATAAATATTGCAAAATCTGGAACCAGATTTCTGCGAGTGAATTTGTGAAGGACAGGAACGTACTTGAAATTTGTCAGCTGATTGTAAATTTTATCATGTTTAGAATTATTGATATAGCTCAGAGGTCCCCAAACATTTTTATCTCGTACACCACGTGCCAATTTTATCTGATTTCGGTAGACTCCCAAATTCATCAACTTCAAATATGTTTTTGACAGCTGACATAGTGCTACTCACTTTGATAAGTTTAACCGTAGAGTGTAGAGTGTTCGGAGATGACCTCTAGGGGTCGATATAGACTACTTTGGGAATCATTAATGTAGCTTGTATTATTTTTTTGTAAAATCTGCTGTTAATATTGATAAGAGAAGCAGCAACAATTTATAAAAAAAAGATAACATCAACCACTGTAATGAGGCACTGATTTAAATAAAAATTGGCTTTTATTAATTAAAAATTTATAAATTTTTATGATCTGACAAAGACGTACGTTGAGTTCGCCGAAACGTTGATAATTATTTATATTAATACAGAACTAAAATTTAAAACCGTTGTATTTTAATATAATGAGTTCTGAAAGATTTTTACTATATTATTTAAAAATATTTTCTTTGAAGAAATAATAAATATATATTATATCAAATTTCTAATTATTTTAATATAAATTTATTTTTACATTTTATATACTTTCTACATTTTTACTACAAAACGCGTAATTTGATTTCTAAGATTATTATTTTATCAATGATTTCTACAAAGTAGAAATTATATAATCATTTTAAATTTTCAAAGGGCAAGGTAATCACGTTGATATTTTATAATATGATTTTTATCAAAATGTTTATTTATAAGTATATATGTATATGTTTAATATCTACTATAATAATTATTTCAAAATAAAATTTTATATCTAATTATAAATTGTATTGTGTATCAGATAACTAAAGCACTAATTAATTCTAGAATCAATTTTAAAAACACATATATTTTAATAACATTTATTTTTAAAATAAACTTTTATTATAAAAATATACAAATTTACATTGAAATAACTTCCAATACTTAGCAACAATTTTTTAATTTATTTCTATGACGTAAAATTCGATTTATGTTTGTCGCTATTATTTAATCAGAGATCAGCTGATTTTTTAGATTATATTATTATTACATAAAAACTACACACGAGTTGATTTTTGTACAAGATAAAATTACTGTACAAAATAAGTTTATCGCTCTTTTTAAAAACATCATGTCAAGAAACTAAGGATTAAATATTGTTGACTAACAATAATCCTGTTTAGAAACATATTTATTTTGTAAAACAATGTGTAAGTTACTAGGCGTAAATTTTTAAAGTGTTTATCATTTATGATAATTTTTTTAGATAACACAAAAACAGGAAAATATAACTATAACTATAAATACAACTCGCGTAAATTTTATGAGTTACTGGTTAACCAAATGTGGTTAGTGTTTGATATTTTGGGGAAAAAAATATTAATACTTAAATATTGTAGGGAAAATTATTTTAAAAGAAACCTTATAGGATATAAAATTCTGAATTTAAATTTCTAAAAAAGCATGCGATTAATAAACAAATACGAAAAAGTTAATGATCAAATTAATAATATTAATATTATTTATAATATAATATTATAGTAGTAATTAATATCGATATTATTAATATCAATTTGTTCGAAACGAATTGAATAATTTGTTTTGGCAAACTTAAAGAAAAATTTATTTGATTTGTCATTTTTATAAATTTGAGAATTTTAAATAAACTTCTAAATAAATTTAATCAATTTTTTCTCAAAGCAAGTTTAATTTTTAGATTTAAATGTTTATTTTATTATTATAAATATAAATGGTGGTAAATAATGTTCCGACAAGATAAATATAGTTTTTCAAATTTATGAAATCAACTAATTATATATTGTAGAAATTTATAAACAAAAAGACAACATCAATCAGGTACTGATTTAAATAATATTTTGCTTCCTTGAATTGATAATTTATAAATTTTATAATCCAGTTAGTTATTTTGTTATGTAGTACCTTGTTTCTATTATATATGTCATTTGTATAATTTTTCCTGATGATGATATACGTAGAGTTTATCGAAATGTCGCTTTTTACCACTTTGACTGCAAGGAAAAAGTGGTATAGCGTTTGGTACGGTGTCTGTAACATTTTCAAAAAAAAGAAAAAATTGTATAGAAATTCTTCATATAGCGTCTAGATGACGAATCCGAACTTAGTTTATGTGGGTGTATGGATGTGCGTCGTCAGCTCGCTCGCTCGCTCGGTCGTAAGTCAAAATTTTGTGATCGCAACTCCTCCTAGACGGTTCAACCGATTTTAATGAAATTTTTAGGATAAATTTGTCTAGTACCCAAGATGGTCAGGTGGTTTTATTTTTCGCCAGTGATGCCAATTTTCCGAGAAAAAAATTACTAAAATTTTTAAAAATTCATATTGGCTACGTTATTTATCCGATTTTGATCAAATTTTCAGAAAAGATTTCCCTAGTGCTCCCATTAATTATATAATTTTATTAATATTCAGTGTTTGCCAACTTTCCGAGAAAAAAATTACTAAAATTTAAAAAAATTTATAATGACCACTTTATTTAACCGATTTTAATCAAATTTTTATAAAAGTTTCTCCTAGTGCTTAAATAAATTATGCAAGTTTAACAAAATACAGTGTTGCCAACTAATCGAGAAAAAAATCACAAATTTAAAAAAAAAATTATTATGGCTACATTATTTATTCGATTTTGTTCAAATTTTCAGAAAAGTTTCTCCTAGTACTCACATAAATTATAATAAGTATTATTAAAATGCAGTTTTGCCAACTTTCCGAGAAATGTCAAAGTCGTCTATATATGGGTTTACCAATATACTTCTAATCTTGTTTAATTAAAATTTATGCAGAACTTAATCTTAAAGCTTTTTTATGTTTATATATTAGTTCTGAGCAATTAAATATTCTGATAGATGGCATGAATGTACATGTTATTTTGCATTATTAAATCTACGTAAATATTTTGTCAACATTTTTTATCCACAATAGAAAACGTATTACTATAATTATTATATGAATCACGTGTATTTACTACGTGATTTTTACAACCATAGTAAACATAATTAACAACAAATGAAAAAAAAAATAATTATAGCTTGTACTACAACATTAATCTATAGATGATTCTTTCACTTTTATTTGCAACCTTTACAAATTATAATATAAAAAAAAATATATTGCAAAAAATGTGTTTATATGGTATCACTTAAATAATTCACATAGATGCGTCATTTCTAACAAAAATTAATACAAGTGAAACACAAAATGACCTTGTTAATGATAATAAAATCAGAACAACATATAAATTGGTTTTTTTTGTATGCCCTTTGGGCTCTAAATTCTGTTGTTTAAATGTTGTTGCAGTTTTTATTTACGTTTTACGATAAAATACACGTAAAACATTCTGTTTGTCACAGCGATTATTTTCAATGACACGTAAGATTGCATTTACTTCCGCCTGTCACTAGCAAGTTCCGTTTTGCCATTCGATGAATTAATCATCGACGTACGTTTTAAAGTTAACTGATGACGTACGTTGCAGCAATATGTAACTACACGTGCTTCACATATTGATTATGGTAATTTTATTAAAATAAATTTGATGATAACTGAACATTATATTAAATATTTTTAAAATGTATAACATACTTTAATGAATTTTTGTAACAGTATAGGCTAGTTGTATTAAATATTATTAATTATATATATCAACTGTATTTAGAATGTTTAATTTCTTGGTTAGTTGACAATTGTATAATAACATTTTATTGAACTGACATTATGAATTTTGAATTGTTTATGTAAAATAAATGGTATTTAAATTAAAATAAAACTGCTTTAAGTTATAGTTTTGTATTAATATTTATTTATAATCGACGTTTCGACAAACTCAACATCCATTTTTATCAAGATAAATGATACAAAAATAACATTTACAGTAAATATCAGAACATAGAAACAAGTTACTAGGTGACAAATAAGTAACTAGATCATAAAATTTATAGATTTTTAATTAATAGAAGTCAAATTTTATGAAACTCAGTACTTTTGCAGTGATTAATGTTACCTTTTTCTTTATAAATTTCTATTGCTTCTCTTATCAATTTGCTGTTAATATTGATTGGTCTTGTAATTTTTAATTTTAATAATATTAATTTAATTGTTTTTTTTTTTGATATTGCGATATATTTATTTGTAATGATTATTTAAAAAATATTATTTTGTATTAAGTACTTAAATTTGATACATATTTTTTCTAAATTTATATTTTTTTGATTATTATCAAATATTTTGTGCTACTTTTGACATATCAATTGTCTAAATCAAAAATGTTTTTCTCATTTCTTTTTATCTTATCAAGAAAAAAAACAGACACACACACACATTATTATTTTTTTTTAATATTATAAAATAGAAATCTGCTTTGATGTTACTAACCTAATTAAAAAGAATGTTATATTAATTAGATGTATGCTATTATAGCTCCAGTTGCATAAAATATTATTAAACACTTTATTAGTTAACTCATTTATTAATTTAACAACTGAACAATGCTTCAAAGACAGTTGACAATCTACTTGCTTAGTTAACTGGTTAATTTATTGATAAAATTAACAACTGACCGTAAATTGATAAATGTGTAATAATTAGGGAAACTGATCATTTAAAAATAAATAAATTATAAATTTATAATTATCAAATTATATATCATATAACTTAAAACAAGTCACTTTCTCTGCACTATCGTGTACACTGTAATATATACAAGTAGTAATTTCAATAGCGTTTGTCTACTGTTTGAGAATCGCACCCAATATATGACCAATACTTGTTCAGTGGTTTATAAATGATGAACTTTTGCACTGTTAAAGAATGTGGTTAGCTGCACTAGGTGAAGAATGGCCAACAGCACCAGCAGGTTCTCAACGACCTTGACGGTCGGCGACTGCGTTTGTTTCTTTTGGACGACGAAAAAATAAAACAATTGCGAATCGTGTCGAACTAGTTATCTGTCGATTTTGTCGATTTTCTTCTACTTTATGCATAATAATACAGTTTACGGTAATTGAATTTATCAACTTTTTCTTTTCGTACCTATTTTTAACGACCAGTAAACGTGAATATATATATATATTTGGCAGTTTCTAAAAGGTTATAAGTACGAAAGTATTTGCTTGTAGTATATTAAAATAAAATAGCTTTAGGTTATAGTTCTGTATTAATATTTATTAATAATCGACGTTTCTACGAACTTATCAAGAAAAATGATACAAATGACATTTACAGTAACAGAATATAGAAACAAGTTACTAGGTAACAAATAAGTATTTACAAAATGTTCTATATATACCCGAAAATTGAAGAGGAATAATATCTTTTACACTCTTTAACATGAGTTGCAATTACATGTGTGTAAAATAGGAAACTTTAATATGCTTTTTTGATAAAATTCGGCCTATTTTATCGGTAAAATTTTTCATAAAAAGCAAAGAAGCATAAATTATGTTTTCATTATCAAGCAAAACTAAAACATTCTAGATCTTCTCTAAATTTCTTTATTTAATAATTTATAAATTTTATAATCCAGTTACTTATTTTGTTACCTAGTAACTTTTTTTATGTTCTGTATTAATATCTTATTTCCAACACTAATTTAAAACTATAAAACATAAACGTAATATTTTTAAAATAAAAAAAATAATCTTAAACATATTTGTTATTTTTAATGACATAATACAAGTGTTAAGTCATTTCAACGTCATTATTATTACGCATAAGTACATTTAATGACGTCAATATTTGACACAAAAACTTAGTATATCTACATTTACAAACTAATTACTATATATTACAACAATTATGTGAAAATTACGTATTCATTTGTGCTTGAAAAAAAAACAACGTATCGGACAAGTATTTGTAACGATATTAACCTTTTCGATGCTACGCCGGCAAATATACGTTTTTCAAAACATAATTTTATATGCTACTTCAGTAAGTTTACGTTTTTTAGTTTTATAAATTTTATAATACCGATACAAGTTAACACTTCATTTAACTAACGTAAGTACTAACCATAGGTCTGTGAGACCTCACTGATTTATACAAAAAAAATGTATAAGTAGTAATTTTCTTTATTTTTCCACTCTGTACATATGTTATTGAACAATTATATTACTACAAATTGAGAAAATTTTTATGAAATACAAATGTGTAGCTAGATAATATAACAAGAAATAATTCTTATAAAAATCAACTAATTATGACACTTTTACATGAGAGTCTGGAAGACTATGGCCCGTATTCTCATCTCACTTTTTCATGAAAAAGTGCTTTTATCATTAATTTCAAAATAATTTTTTGCTTCTGTTGATCAAATATAAATAATTTTTCTATTTTTGATTATTTTTATTATATTCGGTATTATAAAATTTAAATAAACTATTAAAAAGTGTTTAATAAATAATTTTAAGTAAACGTCAAAAGCACTTTTGGCAAAAATCACTTTTATAAATGGCTTTCTTAACCTAGCACACGCAGTTGTGCTCAGCGTCCCGAACTCCGCAGCCAAAAGGTTAAAAATGTTTATATCCGGAAAAGGAATTAAATTCAAGAACTAATAGCAAACTTACTGGTCGAGGACAAAATGAAATTGTCCGCAAGCACCAAATATGATCTAAATTATGATAGCGAAACATATTACTAACAATTAATTAATATTTACTATGTTAATTGATCGTAATTGATCACACAAAGAAAGAATTAATTTTCGTAAGTTAGATACTGGGTTCAAATTTATTTTGTTTATTTTATTTCCACAGTAAATATATAATTATTGACATAGTAAAATATTTTTCGGAACTCATTGTTTTAGGATAAGATTTTGTTAATTATTTTATAAAAACGACGTTTCGACGAAACTGAACGATCGTCTTCATCAGATCCTTATTTTTTATTTTTGACCTGATGAAGACGAGCGTTCAATTTTGTCGAAACGTCGTTTTATAAAATAATTAAACAGAATTTTGGCTTAAAACAATTTTTATTTTAATATAATTATTGTTTTTAAGTATATATATATATTGGATAGAGGAAAAACCTGATTTTATTATGAACAAGGTGTAATTTGATAAACTTCGTAATTAGCTCTGTTTTTTTTTGATAACAATATGTGGAGCACATAAAAATACTTGCACCTTGTTGTGATAACGTAAATTATAAATATGTTTATTATAGATAGTTTTTATAATAAAAATTGTTTAATATGTATACAGGGCTAGCTTGAAAAGTAGGTTCTGTACAGTTGTTTACAATTAATTAAAGAACAATAAATAATACATATTTTTTACGACCATTTATATATAGCAGACCTAATTGTAGTCAAAATTTCAAATTTGACAATACAAATTATGTAGAAATTTTACTTTTTAGTGAAAAATTTTCGATAATATAATACAATATTTATGTTGTATGATGAGTGCAAATAAATAAATTATATGTATACCTAAAATTTATTTTCATTTCTCTGTAGTGTGGTTTTTTTTAGTTGATTAATTTTGATTAACTCTAACCCATAAATTTTTTATAGTAAATAATAACATTTTGTTATTATTTTAAACATTATTGTTAGAATGTGCAATCAAATTAAAAAAAAAAACGTTAAAAATGTTATAAATTAATAAAAAAATATATATTTTTTTTTCTCTATAAAATTTTTAATATACAAGTAATAATATATATATATATATATATATATATATATATATATATATATATATATATATATATATATGTATATATATTAGGGTGGTTCTAAAAAAAGATTTTTTTATAAGGGCAAAAATGAATTCTTTGACATGTTCTCGGAACCATTTGACAGTATTTAAAAAATGTTTTTTATGTTATGTTTTTTTTTTATGCCAAAGAATGCATTTTTGTACTTACAAATATTTTTTTTAAAATACCACCCTAGTATATATAGTTTAAAGATGATAACTTTATTTAAAATATTTTTTATCTAAATTTTACCAAATTTGAATTAATTTAATGTAAACTTGTAAAACTTGTATAATATATTACTTGGGCTTTAAAACAAATTCTTACAGCTTGTGCGATTACAGTATTTTATTTCGTATCATATCGTAATTTTCAAGAATGAAATATATTATTGTTTAAATATCACAAGTGGAACACCCGATATAAATAAAGATGCGTTAGTAGTTAATTTATTATATTTTATTAAAAGATAAACGTCAATTTATTACGTAGTTTATTAACAGGTGTGTGGTAAACAAAATTGAATTTTTATTCTAAATTATTTTTTAAAAAAATATATACAATTTGTATTACACATGTGTTAATTTGGTTGCATAATATTAAAAGAAATGTATTTTGAGAAAAATATTTACGAATTTTAATTGAAATCTTATGGTTCTAATCATTAGTGATCTATTTTTTGTGGTTGGTAATTGTTTACCTTGGTTAAGCTGCATTTCCTGTGTGTCCCACTTATTAATACTGAAATGTAGTCGTCTCAATTAATTGAATAATTAGTCTCATTGACGGCATTGTATATTGAATTCGAAGTGATGCAATATTTAGAGAATCAATATTTAAAAAAAAATACTTGAAAAAACAACCTATATAATAAAAACTAAAAATCTGTTGTATAACACAAATTCAAAACGAAATAATTTTATTGTACAAAATTCAAGTAAAACAAAAATCAATTTTATTAGGAAGAAGCTTTAAAAATAATAAAGAAAAAAAAATTGAAATACATTATTAAATATTTCAATATATAATAATTTTTATATATTATTAAAATCAAATGTGTAGGTAAAAAATAAGCACAGATAACATTCTATTTTTATTATATTTTTTCATAAACATTAGAACTTACCATAAAAATAAAATAAATACGTAACGGAAATAAATTGAATTTCAAAAACAATAATATTATGGTAGATAATTTAACTTTTAACAAACACATAAAATAAAAATAACATAAATTTTATAATTTTAAGTACAATAACAATTTTATTCGGAGCAACTTTTATTCCATTTATTCAATAATATTTTTACACACGAACTTATATTATAATTTGACAAAATTACAATTGAAATTATTTAATTTTTTAAAAGATCAAACACCATTGTCACAAGTTAATTCTTCTAAAGCCTTATCAATTAATTTTTGTAGTTTGGGAGGCAGTTTCATTTCATCTTTATCATCTACTTTAAAAATAATAAAGAAAAAAAAATAGAAATATATTATTAAATATTTCAATATATAATAATTTTTATATATTATTAAAATCAAATGTGTTGGTAGAAAATAAGCACACATAGCATTCTATTTTTATTATATTTTTTTCATAAACATCACAACTTACCATAAAAATAAAATAAATACGTAACAGAAATAAATTGAATTTCAAAATTTTCAAAACAATAATATTATGATAGATAATTTAACTTTTAACAAACACATAAAATAAAAATAACATAAATTTTATAATTTTAAGTACAATAACAATTTTATTCGAGGCAACTTTTATTCCACTTATTCAATAATATTTTTACACACGAACTTATATTATAATTTGACAAAATTACAATTGAAATTATTTAATTTTTTAAAAGATCAAACACCATTTTCACAAGCCAATTCTTCTAAAGCCTTATCAACCAATTTTTGTAGTTCGGGAGGCAGTTTCATTTCATCTTTATCATCTACTTCAGTTTTATTTTCTTCATTTTGCAAATTATAACCATTTTCAACCAGTTTATTTTCCGAATTAACTTTATCCGTTTGAATATCGGATAAGTCTGATATTATACTTTGTCTATCAACGTCTGAACTACAATAATTTTCGAGCAAAATCTGTGATGGAAAAACTGAAAGATTTTTACCATTTTCCAATCTTTGCTCTAAGTCGGTTATTCTTGAAGCTAAAATTCTGGAAAAAATAAAAAATCATTTCAAAAAATTAATGAATTTTTGAAGTAAATTACCTGTTTGCTTTCTTTTGATGTGTTAAAGCTAGAGATTTATCATTTAAGCCTTCCAAAAGACCTAAGCAAAGTGATTTCATATCTGCAATTGTACCAGGAGTTACTGGCAATTCTGCTGACGTACCTTCTTCGAGTAAACGTTTTACTGAAATTGATTTTTAAAATTAGTTAACACTGAAACCTCATTCAGACTGCCGTTTTAGTTTTACACACAAGCACAAGAATCTGACCAATCCAAACACTTAGCGTTAAAACTAAAAGTGTGTCCAGTGTTTGAATTGATCAAATTCTTGTGCTTGTGTGTAAAACAAAAACTAAAACGGCAATTTGAATGAGGCTTTATTAACAAAATTTAATTTGCCAATATTTAGAACATGTTCTAACCTTGTTTATGTGACATAATCATATCAGAATTGTTAGATCCCAATTTAATTGTCCCCTTTTGTCTTTTAGTTTCTAGCATGCTCTAATTCAGGATAAAGTGTTAGTAAAATATTAGTAATAGTGTTGAGATACAAAATAACATAAATTATTATTGAAACAATTGGTTAAATACTAAATATTGTTAAGACAAAAATATAGGCCCCTTTTAGAGTACTTTTAGTTAAAATATGTATATTTTAAAGTATTTATTTAAAAAATATTAGAACTGTTTTTAGGATTATTTATATTTTAAAATGTTAAATGTAATGAAAAGTATTTAATTTATACAAATAGTTTATATTTAATACATAATAAAAGCAAAAATTAATATTGAAATCTCGACTTCTTTTAACTGAAAGTGCTCTAAAATGGGCTGTGAATACGGACCATAGTTATTTAGTTAAATATGCAACAAAAGTCAGTAAGTCGTTTATAAAAATATTATTTCAAAGCACTTATTTCATTTTTAAAAATTATTTTAATTTTATAGTTAAGAAATTTATTCTAAATTTATGGTTGTATTTATCAAAGTTTTAATTCTTTATCTCGTATTTCGTAGCCAATGTGCCAATGTAAACTAATAAAATTAAAAATTAATTTTGATATAAAACAATTAACTAAAAATTATAATTTTAGAGTATGAAATAAGAAAGTCTTGATTAAAAAATTACAAAAACAGAAAAAATTTAATTTTGTATAACTAAAATCAATAATAATGATATCTTTATTACACAGAAATAAATAACATTACTTACACCAAAAAAATCCGAATTAGCATACCTTGTATTTAGCTAAAGCTTGTGTAGCCAACTCAGTTTCAGCTTCAGCTTGACGTAATCTTTCATGAAGATACCTATTTTCAGTTATTAAAGCATCTCCATCTAAAATTGGATTATTCTCAGCTTTTAAAAGCACACTAAGCTCATGATTTAAACGATGTACTTTACATTTAAAAGCATCCCTTTCTTTTATAAGCTCCTCTTTTTCGTCTAACATCACTTGTATATCAGATTGCAACTGTGAAATCTAAAAAAAATATTTTCCATATGTATCGTAGAAAATTAATTAACTACTTAAAAATTGTTCATATACTTTTAGATTGGATTTTTCTAATTGTTCCACTAGTTCCTCTCTCTGATGAGCAGGAAATATATTAGCATCACTATAAATATGATTATTAAATCTTTGGTTATTTAACTGCTTCCGAAAAACTTTAATATCTCCTTCAGCTTCGGATAATTGCTGTCTTAAAGTTTCTGTTTCCAAAGTTAGTGCTTTATTTTTTTCTCTAAGATCGCCCAAGAGCTGAGCGACATTATATCCTGGCATTTGACTATAATCTATCCGATCGTCGATGTAATTTTCACCATTGTACGATTTTTTCTTCAGTATTGTGTAACGTTCTTGTAATTGTTCGGCCATAAGTTTGAACTGATCGCGTTCCGAACGACATTTGTCCAGTTCTTTGCTGATAATTGTTAACGCTTCTACTTTACTGTGTAATTTGGAACGTAAGGCAGCATTCTGATAACCAACAAAATATTAACAGATTTTTTTCGGATTTTTCTAAATGAATGAATACTTACCTCAGATAGGTAATGTTCCCTATGTTCATCTAGAAATTTTACCCTGTTTACTGCTCCCATTTTTCTGATAATTTAGTTAAAATCTGGAAAACATTAATATATACATAACATGTTACGCTTGTCAATATGACAAACTGGAAATCTATACGTCATTCCGTATTGATTCTAAAAATTTTCAATTTATTGTTTAGATGTAATTTTTAATTTTATATATACGCAAAAATTTATTATTATTTTTAGACAAATACATAGGTTTAATGTAATTTAATAAATCATATATTTTATACAAATTTCATTATACATATTAATTTTCCTTTATAGAAAGGAATGTCCTATAGAAACTATTATGCGTTCTTTTGTATTTTAAATTCATTATTTGTAATTAAATGTGTCACATTTAATTACTATTTATTCTTTTATTACATATATATATATATATATATATATATATATATATATATATATATATATATATATATATATATATATATATTTAAAGAAAGATAATTATTTATTAACAAATAGAAAATGTAAAATATTTTTAGCGGGAATTATCTAACCTTTTCATGAAAATATCGTTATTTTTAAAAATATTCAGTCAATGAAAAGCTTGTAAATGATATGTAATGCATTTTGATAAATAATTTTAAAGTTTTAAAATAAATAATTATTAAAAATTGTATTAACATTATTACAAAATATATTAAAAATATTTATATAATCATATTTTGAATTTATAATATAATTTTAATGAAATGACGGCATTATCAAGTGCACGATTTTATTACATAGTAAATTTTTTAGTGCTATTTAGACACAGCAGTTCACATTGGTTGTTACATGTGATAGATTTAAATTTTGTTATTCATCAAAAGTGTTTTAAATAAATAAAAATGAGTTATTTGTGGGCTGATAAATATCGTCCGAAAGATTTACAAAAGCTTGATTATCACAAACAACAAGCGGAAGATTTAAAGAATTTAATTAAACAAGGAGATTTTCCACATTTACTAGTATACGGACCGTTAGGAGCCGGTAAAAAAACCAGAATTATGTGTCTTTTAAAAGAATTATACGGACCAGGAGTTGAACGTTTACGTATAGAACATATGAATTTTACAACACCATCACATAAAAAGCTCGAAATCATGACAGTGAGTAGTAATTATCATATTGAAGTTAATCCATCCGATGTTGGCATCTACGATCGAGTGGTTATAATGGATCTGATTAAAAATGTTGCACAAACTCATCAATTAGATGTGTCAGGACAGCGTGAATTTAAAGTTGTTGTACTAAACGGTGTTGATAATTTAACGAAAGACGCCCAACATGCACTTAGAAGAACGATGGAGAAATATATTTCAACTTGTCGCCTTATACTTTGTGCCAATTCTATTTCAAGAGTAACGCCAGCGATTAGAAGTAGATGTTTAGGTGTACGAATTCCAGCACCAACACAAGAAGAAATTATTAGTGTACTCCAGAATGTTTGCAAAAAAGAAGGATTGATTCTACCCTCTGAATTAGCTAATCGAATTGCAGAAATGTCCGGACGTAATCTACGAAGAGCTTTACTAATGTGTGAAGCATGTAAAGTACAACAGTATCCATTCAGTCCGAATCAACAAGTCAGTGAGCCAGATTGGCTTTTATTTATCAAAAAATTAGCGAAGAAAATACTTTTGGAGCAATCCGTACAAAAATTGGGCGAGGTTAGAAATGACATATACGAACTAATAACTCATGGAATTCCAACCGATTTAATCTTTAAAACATTACTCCAAGAATTAATTACAAATTGTGATATGGAGTTGAAAGCTAAAGTTGTTGAACTTGCTGCTCAGTACGAACATCGTTTACAACAAGCCAACAAGAAAATATTTCATTTTGAATCGTTTGTTGCTAATTTTATGGCAACTTACAAGAAGTTTATGGAGGACACTTACGCGAATTGTTAATTTTTAATGTTTTTGTATTTATATAAACATAAGTAATATTGTATTTTTATAACATAATAAGTAACTAATAAAAATTATTTTCTTCTTTTTTGATGTTCGAGTAACTTTATATCATCAGCGTTTTCTTGTAATAATTTTGCTCTTTCGGCTTCTATATCGCCCAAGAATACATCTCTATACAAACAAAGATTAAAATGTATTTGATTATTTTATTATTAATGTAAACCTACCTGTATCGAAATGCAGTTGCACCTGATATTAAAATTGTACCAAATAAAATTGGAAATCTTAGTAACGTAGATAATGGAATTGCTTTTGACATTTTTATTGTTTGTGCAATCTAACCTTGCTTCTCAGCATGGATAGATGAACGATATTGATTTGTAAAATTGTCATTACAAATATTTAATAAATATTTTTATTAAATATAGTAAATATAACGATAATAATAATTATTAAAATATTTATAGATAATTAATTTATAAACAAAGTCACAAGACAGGGATGCAATTAGTGTAGTATAATATTAAGGCGTTTTAAATGTCGTGAATCTAACGGATTGATGGACTATGGTTGCAAACAAATAAAAATGGAAGAAAATTTGGTTATATAGTAATTTATTATTATCTAGTCAGTAACATGACAAATAGAGATTACACAATCAGCTGAATCGACCAGCGAATGTTTGTATTGACCCTGTCTCCCCATCGTCAGCAGCCGCGCGCGAACAAAACACATCAGCTGTGTACTGCGGGTTGCCAGGCTGCCAGGCAACGCTCTACGCTTGTCTCTTTAACTCCCCCACTTTATATCTATAACGAAAGTTCATCCTGTTTGGTTCGAAGTAAGTTTGCCGTTACGGATTTGAAATCTTTGCAGGTTTCTGAAGCTGAAAAATCATGAAAGATTAAAGTCGAACGGGGGATAAAATGACAGTGAAAGTTTGGAATTGTTCCATTTTACTTTCGTTTTAAGTTTTATTTCTTTTAACACGCTATTAATTATTTTCTTGTTTTTTGTTCTGTATCGTACACTTAGATTTTCGCTTAAAATGTGCAAATAAAAATATTTTTTATCGGTATATATAAAATCGAAACAGAAAATAGGTCATATATATTTCTATGTATAAATATAATGTAATATTGAAAACAGTTTTTATTACCTGCATTAAATATATATAACAAAATATTTTTTAAAGAAATGTTTATTTTGTTTTTATATATACATAAGTTAAGTATATTTATTTGAATTTTTTTTTTAATAATTATTTACAATAGAAAGATTTAATTTAATATTTTGTGATTGTTTTATAAATTTTTAAATGTAATAATTATTTTATTTTTAGTGATTTGTTTCCTTTTATGCGCAAATTTATATGTTATTTGTAAAAACATGTACAAAAATTTTGTTATTCAAACAGATTTATGCTAAGCGTTATTTTCTTGTCAAACAGGATTTTGTTTATATTGATAATACGTTTCATACAAAGCGCTTCTGTCCTTGAATACATTCACACTTGAATACATTCATATAAATCATAACAGTGTAGTTATTTAAATTGAATTCGTTGTTTTAAAATCACTAATAGAGTTTTAAAATAGCATTGGAAATCAAATAATATTTTAGTATATTATTAAACTAAAGTTACAGTTTGACAGCAATACGTTTAAACCATCCAGATAAATCTGCTATTGCTCAACATGCGTTAAAATATCTTCATGATGTAAAATTCAAAGATACTATAATAATTACAAGACCGATCAATATTAACAACAGATTGATAAGATAAGCAATGGAAATATATAAAGGAAAAGGACCACTGATTTAAATAAAATTTGGTTTTCTTTAATTAAAAATTTATAAAAATTTTATAATCTATAGTTATTTATTTTGTTACCCCGTAACTATTTCTATGTTCTGTTTATTTACTGTAAATGTCATTTTTTTCTTTTTTTCCTGATGAAAATGGATGTTGAGTTCTTCGAAATGTCGATTATTAATAAATTTTAATACAGAACTATAACTTAACTTTTCGAGCATATAGCCTACTCTTAGGAATTACGGGAACTTATGTTGTTAAACCAAAAGTCTTTAATACTGTTCTTATTTTTCTAGTTTTATTTTTCTCTAATATAATTATTATTTTTAATATTTAATATAATATTTCTAAATTTTAAAAAGCAAAATTGTTGTTTTGGTATTTGAGACTATGTTTTTTTAAATATTAATTTTAATTATATTTGCATCTTATTTATATATATTTAAGGCCCATTTAGAAGTGTTGATTAAATAAATTAACAATTAAACAACCAAAAATTACATTGGAATATTTCTTCGAATCTTTTTCGACACAATTAATCAACCTAACTAAATATAATGACAGAATAAATAAAACAAAAATGAATAATGATCAAGCCAAACACAGAGAACACTTATTTATCTCAACAAATTTATTTAATCAATTAATCCACAGCAGTAAAAACAAAACAAAAACAAAAATTAAAAAACTGATTGTAAACAATTAACGAGGATGGGCCTAGTAACGGTCGCCGGCGTTGATTTGGCGGCAAACTGTCGCATTGAACATCCGATTTGACTACTCTATACTTATACCGAAAACACGACCGGTTCAATACAGGTAGAACGTGTATGCCGTTATGTGGCAGCAGCCGTTTGCGTCGCGCGAAGGGTAGATTCCGCTGAAGCTGACGACTATACACAGTCGTGTAACGGCAACGCGTTGGTACGCAGGGCTACGTCCCGTTTATTCGCGCCATCCCCCCCTGACCCCCGGGTTTGGCAAAGGGCCCCGCCGCATCACCTAGGCCGGGTACAAAACGATTTGCCTCCATGCGGGCCGGTTAGCGCGGCTCAGCCGGGGCCAATGGGGCCTGTCGCCAGTCGCGAAGACCCCGATGATGAAACCGAGCCCCCCGAATCCGTCGATGGTGATAGTGCTGTGAAAAAGATACGGATCCGAGTAAGTTTTCCTATTATTTTATTATATATTTCTAGATAATTCTATGCACATTTCGTAAGAGTTACGAGCTTTCCCAAGCTTTTTCTGTCAAAAGCAGAATTACATCAATCAGATTGATGTCAGCCCACATTCGAGCTATATAAGATACAGAAATAACGTGTATAAGAGTCGTTATCTACTGTTTGATTTTTATCGCGATCTAGATTGCTTTGCTTTGGCAGTGATGGCTTTCTTTTGTTTGATGTGAATTTGAAGTTTAAATGCTCATTTTATCTGCCACTTTGCGATCAAGTGTGTTGTGAAATTTTTAATTTTATCTCTCTTATTTATTGTTTCATAAAATTGATGAAAATTTTGAACAAAATATATATTTAATCTGTTTGCTTTCTGTTAGATGAGTCAAAGCAGATTACTAGAATGGGTTATTTTATATTTTGTTAGTTTTTTGGTCGTTTATGTAACAAATTGCCGCATATAAATTGCGGATTCTAGAAGCCATTTTTGAAACAAATGTCTATATTTGCAAGTAATATTACAAAATGTAATTTGCACAGTTTTTTTGTTTTAGTTTGAATAAGTAATATATCTATGGAAAACATTTTAAAGTTAATTAAATTTATAAATCTCAGTGTCTCTTTGTAATATGTAATTATTTTCGAGAGAATTATGTAACTTTGAAAGTTACAGATACATTTAGGAAAAATGTAGTCGAATAATTATAGTTTACATAGAAATTGTTTCCACATTTTGTTGTACAATTTAATATAAATGTAAAGTATTCATTTATAATTGTATTTTCTATTTATATTTTTGAAGAATATTAATATTTTAAAATAATTTAAAATTACAAATTTAATAATCAGTAAATAAATTCTAAAAATTCATTGTATAAATATTTCGTTAGTAATGAGTAGTTATTTTATTACGACAGTGAATTTTTAAATTATTACTCAACATTTTCTAATCAATAAAAATTTTGTAAGTTTGTTTTCATATTATAATTATTTAACTAATATCAAATTGAAAAGTGCATTTTTAAATATTGTATAGTAAAGAAAATATAGTATTTTACTCGCATGCAATGATTATTATTACTCATTACGATATTCGCTTACGGTTCGTGCTGTAAACTTCATTCACATCAGTAATAATCGTTGTATAATATACTATTCGTACAAAGATGATATTTGTGGGTATTAGATATTTTTTTTTTGATAATTTGGTTAATTACAGATAAATAATGTAGCCATTATAAATTTTCAAAAACTTTAGTAATTTTTTTCACTGAAAGTTAGCATAATGGAAAAAAATAAAACCACATGACCCATCTTGGGCACTAAATAAACCTATCTTGAAAATTTCATTATAATCGGTAGAACCCTTTAGGAGAAGGTGCGATCACAAAATTTTGGCTGACGACGCACACACACATACATTCTCATAAACTAAGTTCGGATTCGTCATTGAAAATGTTACAGCAAAGTGGTAAAATACAAGAACAAAATTAAAAATTTACATGCTTTTACCATTTTGAAACAGAAAGCACAAATAAATTAGTTAACTTTGAAAATAAATCAACAAAAATAAACAAAACAACAAACGACGCTGTTTTGTGTAGCAGTAATTTAAATATCTATTTGTTCAATTGATGTAATAAGTGATGTAAATCATTATATATAGATTTTCTTTTGTTTGCTTTAGTAATGCTTTATTAATATTGATTGAAACTTGTGATAGGTCATGGCACTGAATGACAATTATATTTCTTAGAAAATTTCAAAAAAATAACTTCAGATGATAAAAATGAAATTAAATTTGATTTATGGTATCAGCCAAGATATATCGTATATTTAAAATTGAATTGATTTTCTAATTAAATCATTTAATATTTCATTTTTTATCGCAACGATAGAAATGCTTAAAAGAACATCAAAAGAAAAAAAAGACGATCAATTTATAATTTAACGTGCGTTTGGCTTAGTGACAGGAATATTAAGGATAACGTTAAAAATTCGTAACATACAGTACGGAATAAAAGTGAAGGGAATTTTAATCGTAAAATTTTGACAGATTTGTAATATTCATTTGGATTATTGAACAAAGTTGTTTAACTGCAAATTAACTATTTCTAATGCCCGATTTCTTCACTATTTATTTAAACTTCGATTTTCTAAACTCCGATTAAAGTTAACCGGACAATAAACATTTGTCGGATTTCTTCACTCACATGCAGGGTTAACTAATCTACGGTTCGAAACTCCAGAAAATACATTTGGCACCGTCGCAAATCAAATTTCAGCTAATGTCATACGGATTGTAAGCATATTATTAACTTTATAAATATCAAACAACTTATTACAATGACTATATTCAGATATTTTATATATAATATTATTTTTATCTTATGACATATATGTATACTAATTAATATAATTAAGGAAAAAAAAAGTTCCTTATTTATTTTTCTGTAGTATTTATGAAATGTATGATTTTCATAAATTTTTACAATTTACATTAAATAAACAATAAATATTTGACTAAATATAAAGGATCATTAACAACTATAGGTCCTATGATACGCTTGAACAAAAAAATATTTTATTCTATATTAATAAATAAAGTTAAAACAATTTGTCAACACATATTACATAATAATATTCATTTATTTATTAATTTGAATTTTATTATAAATAACATTTAATATATTTTACATATTTAATAATAATAAAATTAATATAAATTTAAAAAAATATATATTTAAATATCTTATTTTAAAATCAATGCAAAACACGAAATGTCAAAAGACGCGTAGGTTATGAAAGATATGAATAGTTATAGTTATACTGCTAAATATTGGCGCTGGTGTAGATAAACCACGTTTAAACCGCCAATGTTCGTCGGTTAACTATAATCGACGAATAACATCTAGCTGGAGTTTCGTAAGTGTGAAGAAAACCGATTTCAAGGTTTAAACTACGTTTAACTTTAGTCGTGGTTTAACCGAATGTGAAGAAATCGGGCATAAGCCGTAAAGCATTCAATATATGCAAACTTATATTTTTCCAAATATTTATTTGCGTAATGTATAATTTCTATTTGTTATTCATAATATAAATTTGTTTTTATTTTGAATTTTTGAACGCTTGTCTTCATATGGTCATTTTTTTTTATTACAGACATTAAAGTATAAGTAAAAATATAAGTATAAAATATAAGTAACTAGATCAGAGGAATTATAGATTTTTAATGAATGGAAGCTAAATTTTATTTAACTTAGTTCCTTCACAGTAATTCATGTTATTCTTTCCTTTATAAATCTCTATTGCTTCTCTTATTAATCTGCTGCTAATATTGCTAATAAAATAGTTGTCTTTCTTCTATAAATTTTAGAATTGATTTGGTTTTTAATTCTTCTCGTATGTCATCATTTCTTGTTCTATATTTTCTTGTAATTCCTTTGATTCTTCTTAAATATTTCATTTCAAGTGCCTGAATTTTGCTTTGCATTCGTATAGTTAGTACGGCATGATTCGCATTCTGTATATTATCTTATAAACACATATAATATTAATAAAAATAAATTTTAAATATAAAAAAATCGATTTAAGTAAATAACAGTAGAAATTTTGGAACAAAATATTATCGATATAATATTACTACATTAATATTAAACATAACATGTCCAAATACATATGGTACAACATATGATATTACTTTTAAAAAAATATTTAATATAACTGATTAAGCGAAATATCACGTGACTTAACCATGTATGCTACAAATATTTTCAGAATTCAGATAATAACATAGTTTTTAAAGGATTACTCAAGGACAAGCGTTACTCATTTTTACTAACAATTTTAAAAATAAAACAAATTCTATAACTTAAATTCTAATTACTTTAATTTAAACTTTTTTTTTTCAATAGAAATTTTTGTTTATTTTAACTTTCTTTTATAACTATCAAATAAGGATATTTGAAAAAATTTCCACTTTTTACAACACAATTATTAAATCATGTTTTATATTTTATTTATGGCATAATAAAATTGGAAATTCACTGATGAAAGCTGATGTTGAATAAATCTCCATTTTGATGATGCTAATATTTTTTAAAGTTGAATTCCAAATTTATAATAATATTTTGTTCAAATTAAACCTTGTACATATGATACGACTTCTTTGAATTAGTCTATTTTTGATTAATTATGGAACAAACAAGAAATTGACTGATGATTTTTACAAGGGGGCCTGTAAATATATTTCGGTATTACAAACTTCAATTTGAAACCAAATACTCGAAATATAGGTATATAGTATAATCCATTTATATATTTACAGAAATTCTATATCTATTAGGTTGTGAGAACATCAATATATATGGTATATATATATCTAGTAATTTCACGGTTCACTACCATAATGACAGTGTAAATCTACACTGATAAGTTTCAAGTCGTAAATATGTTCTTTGTCGGTACATATCTCAACACATATAAAATATATGCAGCCACCATACATCCACAATTTTATTCAAAAGGAAATGACTAACCGTTTGCACATTAAACCACTGATAAAACTTTTAGGATTATTATCTGTGTCATTTAAGGAAGTTGGCCGTGCCCGTCCGATGTTGTATTGTTTTCTGTTTAGATTTTGTTTTTGTTACAAAAAAACGAAATTTATGGGGGGAAGGACATCACCCTGACACTTTCAAAAAATCGATTTTTTTTGCATTTTCTGAAAACTTATATGCCCGTATTATGAGCTCTGTTTTAAAATTGTTTTAACTAATATCGGTTTTAAGACAACGTTACTGTTATAAGAATTGAACTAAAACACCCAAAAAACGAGCTTGTAATATTAGACATTGTGTGTAGAATAATGTTTTAGAACAGTTTTCTAAAATTCAAACTTTTGGCGGAGTTACAGCGATCAATACAGAATTGTGTCAGAGCAGATAAAACGTACAGATCGGGTAGTAAAAAACTTAACTTCAAACTTTAAAGACGTTTCTTTTGAAACCATGTTTTTCAAACTTGTCCCGCCGAGATCTCTGAAATTATAGAGAATTAAATTTTCTAAAATGATACAATTGATATCAATTTTTTTTCGATTTTTTATACGCTTTAAAAGTAGATTTTTTTTACACTGAAAGAAAAACACTTTTCTCAAATAGCCGCTAGTTTCGTAATTTTTTGAAATTCAAAAAATCATACGTACTGTGGTAGATTTTTTATTTTACTTTTAGGATATTATAAAGAAACTTTTGTATTATTATGTTTCAGAACTTCTTGTTCTTGGTTTTCTTGTTCTTCTTGTTTTTCTTCTTGTTTTTGCAGGAGTTGACAAATCCACACGTAATGTTAGAATTGAAAAACATTTTTTGACATAAAAATTCGAGAACGTAGTTCAAATATACCGTAATAATATATGAAATACCCGAAACATTAGTATTATTATTTCTCTATGAAAAAAATTCTCAAACTTTTCCTATTTTCAGAGCGATCGGGGCGTCATCCCCTTTTTAATCTACTGCCTCTTATGTATGTTAAGGAATAGTTATGATCGTATGTGTTTTGTTTTCAATAAAAGTTTGATCAAGTAACTTGAATAATGTATATATATATATAAAATTGGTTTGTAAGTTGTTATACACATATTAAGGTTTGATTAAAACAGTAGGAAATAAATTGAGTATTATTTTATTTGGAATAAAATGGAAGAGATGAAATTTATTAAGAACAGTTGGGTTTCTTTTAACAAATTGTGATATAAAATAAATTATTTTCTACAGGGGGTTGCATTGTCTTATTGAGGGATTAAGAAATTTCTCGGTGAGTCGAACGGTCCTGAACTTTAGTTATTATGTAGATATTATTAGATTTGGACTCCAAAGGTTTCTGGGTCGTGCCGCGTTTACACCAGAATTTAATAAAAATATTATTTCTTGTATTAATGAATTTTGTACCACTTAACTGATATCGGCTGTGTCTAAGTGATTTGGAACCTACTATGCTATGCTTGGCTATGGGCTAATGACCCACACCATTGACAATGTAAAAATTTCCACTTAGGAATTATGGAAACTGATATATTTATGTATGTGACTAAATTTATGTATATGTTTAAACGGTCATCGTCTTTTATTTAAAAATTCTTCGGGTCGACTTAGGTCCTCAATCCGGCCCTGATTTTATGAAGAGATATATTGCAATTGCACTTTCCATATTAAAAATTAAATCTGACACAAACACAAAATTTTCAATTTTTTTTTCACTAAATAATAAAAAAACACTAAAGATTTAACATAAAATTTTGATTTAATTTCTTCTTAAACAGGGGTGTAGGTCACGTTGTTTTTTTAAATAAAACTACTTGAATTTATTTTACATGCTACTAGTTTCGGTACAAAAGCGTACCTTCTTCATAAATTTTGAGCATATACTTTCTGTTTGAATTTACCAAAAATTTACAAATAGTACAGTGTAAAAAAAACTGATGTAAATGTATATATTCTGTGAATGTTGTTCAGAAAAATTATAATATTTCGTCAATTATTATAGTAGAAATTACAGAATGCTGCTATTTTACTGTTATTGTTATATGTAAAAATTACATAAATTTATATTATATTTTTTAGTGTACGTTTATATAAGTATCATCTTTAGACGATTTAATTATATCTATTAAATAATAGAAATATATAGTAACCTTGATAATCGTGTAGTAAAATTTAAACAAAAAATATTTTAATAGTGATATAATAATATGTATAATCTGCCATATTTAAATTTCAAGGTTTGTTTTGATAATATTTGTTCTAAAATTTAATCATGTAAATTGTAAACAATCTTTGAAATAACTGTAAAAGATTACGAAATATGTGATTATAATTTTAATTTTACGCTAGTTAATTAAAAAAAACAAAAACACATTAATTAATTTTTCGAAAAGTTTTTTAACAATGAAAAATCGCATATTATGCACATGTTTACGTTTATCATAATTTCCGTTTTTATGTTTTAATCTGAAAGTTAGAATAAAACGGGTTTAAGTTCTAGTTTTTTATTAATATTTATTAATTAACAACGTTTCGACAAACTCTGTGTGTGTCTTCATCAGAAAAATAGATATAAATGACACTTATAGTAAATAAACAGAACATGAAAACAAAATGATTTGAGAATATCTAAAAAAACTAATTATCCGGATATTTTTGGATCCAAATTCAGTGCTTAAGATAAATAGGTATATTCAATAACAATGACTGAACCAAATGTTGTATAATTTATTTTAATAACTATAATTTTTCATTAGAGAATAATGAATGATGTACTACAAATATGTTGTTTTAATTAATAATTAATGATCTGCCCTTTTTAGCAGTCATTTTAATTAAAAGCACTTTTAGACGTTTATTTCAAAACAAACTAATAATTAATTGATAAATCTATTCTGTATTTTAAATTAATTTAATAATAAATAAATTGGTATTAAGTGAGAAAATTTTATATGTAAATTGTTATTAATTATCATATTTCATTTACTTACTAATTTATATAACATGTTATTGTTAAATATATTAATTAGATTTATCTATTTACATGCGGTAGAAAAATCAAATATTTATTATGAATGAAAATAATTGAATTAGAATGAATTCAAATCAAATAAAAATAGAATTATAAATAGAATTTTTACATAATTTATTGAATAGAGAATTTTAATAACCCTTATAGAAAATTGTCAAAAATAAAAAGGTTTTAGGTTTAAGTTCTGTATTAATATTTATTAATAATAGATTTTTCGACAAACTCAACGTCCGTCTTCATCGCGAAAGCTGATACAAATGACATTTACAGAAAATAAACAGAACATAGAAACAAGTTCTTATAGGTAACAAAATAAGTAACTAGATCATAATTTTTTTTTATAAATTTTATTTAAATCAATGTTATGTTATCTTTTTCTTTATAAATTTCTATTTCTATTTTAAGCAATATAAATTTATAAAAAAAAAGATAATATCAATCACTGTGAAGACATTGATTTAAATAAAATTTGACTTCCATTAATTAAAAATTTATAAAATTTTTTATGATTTAGTTACTTTTTTGTTACCTAGTAACTTATTTTTATGTGCTGTTATTTACTGTAAATGTTATTATTTGTACCAGTTTTCTCGATAGACAGACGTTGAGTTCGTCGAAGCGTCGATTATTAATAAATATTAATACAGAACTTAAACATAAAATCATTTTATTTTATATAATGTGTTCTAAAAAATCATACTCCTATTATTTTTTTCTTACTAATATTGGTTGAGAAACACTCGTATGTTAAATAAATATTTATCGTTAAATTTAAAAATTGTTTATGAATATGGAAATATGAGTAATATTATTGAAAATACACATAAATATGATATTTATATTAGTTTACTTAGGAAACATAACTGATATTTGATATCTGTTGAACAAGCAAATATTTGTTTACATTTTTTGATAAAAATATACATATATTACAAAATTCTTGTATGTAAAGCACCAACTTTCAAACAACAATTATTGGCCATTTTACACATAAAATATACAATTTATAGTAACAAAATTAATCTTTTGTTTCTACGAGAGAGAGAGAGAAACACATGACTAACTCATTTAAAAATAGTTCAAACTCAATACGAATATGAACCCAAATGTCTCGAACTATAAAGCTGTGCAAAACAAAGGATTTGTGGGGCGAACAGCTGATCGATATATGAAAATCGCACCCATTTTGACATAAATATTTAAAAATTCATTTCTTTGTTTCTACTGAGAGGTAAATGTTCTAGAATGGGTAGTCATTTCGTCCAGACGAAATGATTTGTAAAAATTATTAATTTTTTTTCGGACCGGAAACGAACTGTATGTGAAAACGCAAGCATGTGCCAAGATGGTAGCTACGCGCATGTGTTGTTGAAAATCATACGCGTGAATCAGCTGTTTCTGAGGTGCGCATTGTATACTGGTTTCTCTCTAGTAATTCATTGTCTTTTTCTAGTTTGAAGTGTATGCCTACCAGCAAAATTAATTTGTACTCGTTATCGTTTTTTTTTTTGTAGTTTTCTAAATAAATATTATTTTTATTTAAGTTCATTTCATGCTATTTTAGTTTTAATTAAAAAGAATGACATATTTATTGTCACAGAAGAATTTTATTATTATGAAGCGAAGGAATGTCAATAGAAAGAATTAAATTATTGAAAATTTAATAATAAAACTTTAGAAATATTACAAAAAAAGAAATAAAAATAGTCATTGATAAAAATGATAATTGTTTTTAGATGTATTACTGGAAATGTTTTAAAGCGACCAAATTTATAAGTTTTTTATTTGAAATGTACACATTCAATTTTTTTTAATATTCATACAAAAGTATTGAAAAAAAAATGGGTATATTTTTATTTTTCTAGAACTAAAATGGTACTAAAATATTGTTTTAGAATACTTTCAAATATTTTAGCAAATAATAAAAATTATCAAAAGATAAATAATGATTATTTTTTTGGAATTTAAAGAGAAAAAAACTGAAATTGTGGATATTTAATGAACAGTTTTGTAGATGTTCAGACAATATTTCTTAAATCCGGCCGTTTAGTCATATTTTAATTAAAACTATGGAATAAAATTAATTAGCACAAATAATTTGAAAATGTACTAATCTTTTAAAGAATATAGCTGCATCAATAGATGGTTTATTTTAATATTTTATAAATATAATAGGCAATTATTATTGTTAGTGATATATTTCAAAACAATATATAAATTTGAAGATAAATCCATAAGTGTATTTTTATCTTTCAATAACATCTAAAAATAGAAATTTAATTAAAAATCGTGTTCTAATACTTTAATTTAATTGTAGAATAAGTATATCATTTTATTGATATAACAAAAATAAATTGCATTTTTTATTATATTTATTGTATGATAATTTTTAATAACATTTTTATTGATCAATTCATTGGAAATAGATATAAATTGTTTTTAATGTATTACATAATTTAAATACAGTTAATGTTATCAATTTTCAAAACAAACAATAAAAATTGTACAACGAATAATGGCTTGTGCCGATATTCTGGTCATTAAATTTAGCTTAAATCTGTAAATTTAAAGAACTTTTAAGTAAATTTAAAGTGTAAAACTGTAGCTTAAATTTTTTTAAATTTAAATGATCATCGGAGGTGCTTTAACTGCTAAATTTGCTAAAAATATTTGCAGGAATAATAAATAATATAAAAATGTTTATAATTTTTATATATTTAATAGATTTTGGAAGGTAATAAATTAAATATATACATCGCTAGTATTGCAGATAAAATCCTTTAAATGGTTACGCTTAAAGTTGAATGTTTGAAATTTATTTATTTATTTAAAGTCTCATTTATGCTAAAGATCTTTAAATTTAAATGTATGACCAGAATAGCAGCATGAGCACGATTTTATTACGATGGTACGATTACTTCAGCCATGACAGCGTTGACGTCATATATTCAATGGGAACCAAAGAATATTTACTACAAAACCGTCGAATGTGTGGCGCTCACACAGTTTGCAAAAGCAGATCGTTTCGTATGCTTCGTATAGACGAACGGCATATTTCTTTGCCATCCATTTGGAATAGAGAGGAAAAAAATGAATTTCATACGGTGACGTAATTTTCGCTACATATACACACACGAACAAACTCGTGTCGTAGTCTCAGCTGCTTGACAGCTACAAGCGAGAGTGGTTTGAAGTTAGGAGATCCAATTGGACAAGTGACAGAACAGAAAAAAGTGTTAGTGTGTAGCTTGTGGGTGGCCAGATTAAATGTGAAACTTGTCGGATTAATATTTTTCGATTTGTGGAAAATGTGTGAGATGAGTGGTTTGCCTGACGATACCTAGGGCTCGTCTTCGAGAGCTGTCACGTGTGCACGACAAGGATAATACTTCTGGTGTGTGTGTGTGTGGCTGTGTGTGTGTGTGTTTACGCGGTAGTTTTGAAATTTTTTGGTGTTTTCGTTCGAGGGGTGATTAAGTCGAGGAATGTCCAAAGTTTCGTTAAATAGACCTGTTGCAAGGTCGGGCCGTATACGCAAAATTAGTAGGGTATGTATACGATATGCTATTTTCGTATTGCATGTTTCAAACGGGAGTCTTTGTCTTAATAGAAGCTGAGTTGAAACTTGAATAATGCTGTACTTTGAACAGTTTTTTGTTAGTAATTCTAATAATAAAATTGTCTACAATATTTGTTGTCTGTTTTATTTAATTTGTTTATTTAATGCGTCATATTATAGATCCTGATTTTATCAGACAAAATGTAATTGAAAATTATGTTTTACAATCAATCGATTTAGATTTATATTTTTTAACCTAAGTTGTTTAGTAATATCTACGTATACATATATGTTTTGCATTTAATACCGGTGTTTATAAATATTTGTAATAAATTATAATTTATTTATGCTAAAATTATATGCATACGTATATTTATGTAATGTGACAGAACACATAAAAAATTATGGGGTTTTTTTCGTTTTAAATTGACAGAAATTCCTAACTTTATCTTAGCTAAAATAATATATGAATATATAAATGACAAAAAATAAGAATAAACAATATTTTGTATGTTTATACTATAGTGTACACCTTATTTTTATATACAAAGAATCACTTGCATTATAACAAAAACTTTGTACAAACTTTTAATGATTTTTAAACTTTTGAAGTAGATGGCTATGAATTCAAATGCATTTTTATTTTTTAAGTTTTTGCGTAATTTGAAATGTAAAACGAAAAACACATTTGTTTTTAATATTTTTCGTTAATTATGTTTAAAATTTTTGAAAAATACAATTTAACTGCTTGATAGAATAAGAAAATTTTATATATATTTTTTTAATAAAATTTTTAATTATTATTTATAATTCTATAATTATTTTAATTAAGCAAGATTTTAAATATATAAATATGTAGGTATATAAATGAAATTGTGGATAGGTATATAATATAATAGAAAAATATTAATTAATTAATTAATAATATTACGTAAATTATATTAGTAAACTTAAAAGTAAAGTTAAAAGTTATGTAAATATTAAATCCAAAAAAATATAAGAAAAATTTAATATTTTATCTATGTTTATGCTGTCTATATTATGTTGTTTGTGCTGCACAAAAATAAAATCACATGATCATCAAGTGTACCAAAATAATCTATCTTAAAAATTACATAAAAATCGAATAGAATAGAATTTGACTGATAACTGATTTAACGAGCGAGAGAATGAACGACATGTAATACACCTCCATAAAGTTCAGATTCAACTGTATGAAGAATTTCTACAATTTTTTTATCTGGATCTCAGATCCGATTTTAAGATTTGGACTTAGATTCGAGTATTCGGATCTAGTTTTTTCAAATTTTAGCAGCACTAGTTTTAACGAATACCGGTTTTAAAACAACGCAAGTGTCATAAGAGTCAAAACTGAACAAATGAACTAAAACACTCAAAAACTGAGCTTGTAGTACCAGCTAAAGTGTTTATTTTCTTTTTGTAATATAATACTACTACTTTTGTTTCCTCAGTTATATTATTTTAATTTATTTTTTTTGTTACTAGACAAAGAAAAATGTTTATCTAAGCAAATTACTTATTCTGTGAATCACATTTCAAGTGTCTTTGTTACACACATTCATGTATTATGATAAAATTATCAAAATATTTCGTTACTAATAAATTCACATAATGTACATTTAAATTTATAAATATTTACTAACCGCGTATTTGAATAGTGTAAAATGAATATCAACATTTAACTTTGATTTGAAATTGAGGAGATTAGTATAAAAATAAATTTGATGTTCGTTAAATTTGTGCTAAAAATAAATTCTACATTTATTCTATAAGATATTATTGATTATATTTAATTTAGAGATAATAATTTTGTATATTTTAAAATTATAAACGAATAAATATGTAACGATTTTCATGATGTTATTTATATAAGAAATATATGTAACAGAGTTTTTCGTTGTGTCGAATATATAAGATTTTTTATTTAAGTTACGATCAGTATTCGAGGTACATTGACATAGAAACCTATATTTTAAATAAAATCGATTTTACATTAAATCCAGAATAAAAAAGTCAGCTGGTGACACCATCAAAGTCTTAGATTTGCATTTTATATTTCTCGTAACATCTATATTGTCTATTTTTATATAGAAATATATTTTATACCTACAAAAAAGGAATAACTATAAGAAATAAATCATTGTTTTAGTATCTGGCGATTTTCTCTTGTATCTTGCATATTTTGAATATATATGATATTGAAAATTTTACATACAAAAATTTACTGTTGTAATTACTTATATAACATTAGTTTAGTATTACAAGAATTTTTATCAAAAATAATATCAACTAAATTTAATATCAAAACAAGATTAGAAGTATATGGGTAAACCCATATATAGACTACTTTGACATTTCTCGGAAAGTTGGCAACACTGTATTTTAATAATATTATAATTTATGTGGGCACTAGGAGATACTTTTCTGAAAATTTGATCAAAATCGAATAAATAATGTAGCCACAATGAATTTTTTTAAAATTTTGTGATTTTTTTTCTCGATAAGTTGGCAACACTGTATTTTGTTAAAATTACATAATTTATTTAGGCACTAGGAAAAACTTTTATAAAAATTTGATTAAAATCGGTTAAACGAAATGGTCAAAATAAATTTTTAAAAATTTTACTAATTTTTTCTCGGAAAGTTGGCAACACTGTATTTTGTTAAAATTACATAAATTATATGAACACAAGGAGAATCTTTTGTGAAAATTTGAGTAAAATCGGTTGAATAACATGGCCATAATAAAATTTTTAAAACTTTAGTAATTTTTTTCTCGAAAAGTTGGCAACACTGAATATTAATAAAATTATGTAATTAATGGGAGCATTAGGGAAATCTTTTCTGAAAATTTGATCAAAATCGGATAAATAATGTAGCCAATATGAATTTTTAAAAACTTTAGTAATTTTTTTCTCGGAAAGTTGGCATCACTGGAAAAAACCAAAACCACATGACCATCTTGGGCACTAGACAAATTTATCCTGAAAATTTCATTAAAATCGGTTGAACCGTCTAGGAGGAGTTGCGATCACAAAATTTTGTCTGACGACCGAGTGAGCGAGCGAGCTGACGACGCACACACATACACCCTCATAAACTAAGTTCAGATTCGTCATCTACAGGCTATATGAAGGATTTCTATACAATTTTTTTTTTTTTTTGAAAATGTTACAGACACCGTACCAAACGCTTTACTACTTTTCCTTGCAGTCAAAGTAGTAAAAAAGTAAATAAATCTTTGTTTTTTTTTGTTGTTGCTATTTTGAAACGTTTATGTAATTTTAAGTATATTAATATAAAAACTATTTATTTATACTTAAAAATTTTTATCCATAACATTGTAGTATCATCATGATGTAAAATTCGAAGACACTGTAATAATTTCCAGATCCCACCATATTAGTAGATTGATAATAGAAGCAATAAAAATTTATAAAGAAAAAATCAATCAGTGTGAAGGGGCACTGATTTAAATAAAATTTATAAATTTTATGTTTTAGTTACTTATTTTGTTATCTAGTAACTTGTTTCTATGTTCTGTTTATTTACTCGAAATGTTTTTTGTATCTTTTTTCCTGATGATAAATATTAGTACAGAACTATAACTTAAAGCCGTTTTATTTTTCATTCATAATTATCATTAATCTATGTCATATAGAAATTTCAAATATGTTGAAATTTTCAAAAAAATTTATTTCAAAAAGCTATACAGATTTTGGACATGAAACAAAAACTATTTAATGTTACTTAATTTAATCAATCTTTCAAAAAAAAAAAAAAAATCTAAATATATAATTATGATAAATATTATTTGTATTAAATTGGAAAATAGTTGCCTGGTAATATTTAATAAATAATTAGTAATAGCAAATATACATTATTTGGTCGGAAAATAAAAAAATTAAAATGATAATTTTAATTTTTTAATTTTCTGACCATTTGCGTTACATGTAATATCAACTCAAAATATTTTGCTAGCCCTGAAGAAGGCAATAGTGATTGCCGAAACGTTTTATTAGAAGATAATAAAAATATATATAACTGACTGACTTCCGTCTATTACTAATTATTTATTATTTGTATTATTTTTTCCTGATGAAGTTATACGTAGAGTATATCGAAATGTCGACATTTAAATAAAATATATATACAAAACTTGATCCTAAAGCTTTTTTTATTTTAATAAAAGTAAACAAATTTGCTTCTCTAATTTTCCTGTTTAATGAATCGAAAAATAAAAATAATTTAATATAATAAATTCTGAAAGGTTTTTTTTTTATACTATATTAGAAGTAAAATTATTGACTGATTATTTTTAGTGGTTAATATAATGCATATGTGTATAATATTAAACAGGTCGATCCAAAAATAACGAGAAAAACCGACTTAAAAATCATCACTTCATAAAATTTTCATATACTCGCACTAACATATGATGTCGGATATGTTGATAGGTTCGAACAAAAGAGAGAGATTTGAAAATTTAGGTCGAAAAATAAAAACTATCTTTATGCAAATCGGATGCGTGATTTTTTGCAACAATTTCTGCAATCAATTGCAAAAATATACAAATTGCAATTTTGAATAAAAGTCAAATTTAAGTGTGTCAACTATAAAACTTAACATTTAATTTTTATATAAAAACTTATATGGAATAATAGACTATAAAATCTAAAAATAATTTTTCATTTTCGAATTTCTATTTTCTAATTTTGTACACTCTAAAAAAAACCATGAGACACTATGATGCCCAATATTTCTAGGTATAATTACTCAACTGCTGTAATTTTACCTAATTGTTTAATACTACCTAATATCAGAACTATTACAAACATTATGTAATATAATATTACGAACGGTATGGAAAAGTACATATGTATGTAATATTACAATTTTTTTAGGTGTCTATTTTAGTAAATTTAAAGAACTTCAGTAAATTAAATTTGCTGTCAGGAATTTTTTATAAATAAGTAAAATTTGTTTACTTAAAGAATGTATTTTGAAATGAATGAATTACACTTAAAATATTTTATTAGTATTATTCCACAAAATACATATTTTGTATTTTGATGAATTATTGCAGATATTAATATGCAAGCTGTAATTTTACATAATTTAAAAAGTTATACCAACAATATATAATTGTACATTAAGTATGTGATGTAATTTGTAAAAAATAAGCAATTTTACATACTTATTAGGTCATTTTTACTTACTTATTGTAATTATTATGAATTATGTAAAAATTACAGAATTTGGAGGTAGAAATACAGAATATTTACAGTAACATGAAATTACAGATTTTTTATAGTAATATTTTACTAATATTTTTCTGTAATTTTGCTTTTTTTTACAGTGTAGCATTAACTTTTATAGTTGCACGAAATGTTAATGAATTTAAGAAAAGCAGGTTGATGACTTTTTGGCAATCGGAATTTTGCCAAAATTTGAAATTACGACACTGTAGAATTGTACACTCAAGGTTAGAATTTTTTGCTATTTAAAAAAAAAAATGCTGGACCATATTTTGTATCATTGTAAAATTGTTTTAAAAATGTACTCAATGAAAATTGCAAATTTTTTATGAATAAAATGATTTTTTAAAAATATTATTATAATTGATTTATATTTTTTTTTCACTTTTGAAACTTGCGTATTTGATGTTGACGTTGAGTTCGTCGAAACGTCGATTATTAATAAATATTCGAGGGGGAAATCACTTCTTCAAATTTTGTACACCAGATTTTACAAATTTCACGTATGATTGTTGAGATTGTAGTCGTTTTTCGTTAATTTTACGGATTTCATACGAAATTTCCAGGATTTTTAGGATTTTACCAGATTTTTAAGAATATTTTTAATAGATTTCAAGGGATTTTAATAAATTTGGACACCAGATTTTACAAGTGGTTTCCCCCTCGTAAATATTAATACAGAACTATAACCTAAAGCTGTTTTATTATTAATATTAAATTTTAAGTATTAAAAAAAAATATATTAAATCTTTTTTTATATTTTTCAGTACTTTTATTTTAATATTTCTATAGCTTTACAAAAAAAGACATGTGTACTTGCTCGAATTCTTATCAATATATGATAAAATTTTCTAAGATTTGATTTATATAATTTAAATTAAAGCCAGCGTTAGATTTTATCTAAAGTAAGTAATACATATTTTATATCAGTCTAGTTTAAGTTGTTGTTAATGCATGTGTAACTTACGTACTTTTTTGTATTTAAATAAATAAGTATAGTGATGTATTTCTGAGCCAGCTGGGATCATTCTAAAAAAATATGGTAATTAAATAAATTTATTTAAAGCAATCGTTAACACCGATTAACATAATATTTAGCAATACTATGCAAATTATATATAATAAATAAAGTTGAAATAACTTACGTCTATATATTTAAACTGCGGTTGATTAAAATTCCGTTAATATCTTTGAAATTGTGTTGAAAATGTGCTTAAGTTTGACACTGACTTACATACAAATACATGTGATATTAAAATTAGGCTTATCATTTTAAAAATATATATAGTATGTTCTAATACGACGATATGATAACGAAAAGCGGTATTAACAGATGTTTTTTGATAAGTAAATTATATTTTTAATGCTGCCAAAAATAATATCGTTTCAGCAAAATATTGCCCAGAAATTAACCTTGAATTTTAAATTTAAACTGAAATAATTACATGATATTCTTATGTTTTATATATATATATATATATATATATATATATATATATATATATATATATATTAGGGTGTCCGTAAAAAATATTTCCAGTAAGGCTAAAATCGATAATTTTACATCGAAAAACATCAGAAATAATATTTTTAGCATGTTTTTAAGGAAGTAACAGGTTTCTCTACATAACTGAAATTTTCGGAAAACGTGTGTAAATAAAATACATATATCGTGAGCGATATATACGTGTGTTCCGAAAATTTTACTTGTGTTAGAGGAACTTGTTACTTTTTTGAAAACATGCTAAAAATATGTTTTCTGATATTTTTTCAATGTAAAATTATCGATGTTATCCTTACTGGATTTTTTTATAAAGCCACCTTTAATATATATATATATATATATATATATATATATATATATATATATATATATATATATATATCCTGTATTTAATTTTTTAATAATCAACCTGTATTTTATAAATAAAACTAAACTTTTAGTAATATATATCAGAATAAAAAGGCTCTAGGATTAAGTTCTGTATAATTTGGATTAAAGATCTACTTACATACATCATCATTAGGAAAAATAAAACAAATGATAATTACAATAAATAAACAGAACATAGAAACAAGTTACTAGGTAACAAAATATGTAACGAGATTATAAATTATTAATTAATATTATTATTAAGTATATTATTTTAATATGAGTTCTAAAAGATTTTTATACTTTAATTTATGTAATTTTTTACATGTTTTATGAATGTAATTTTTCATAATGAATGTAATATTACGTAAATTATCACAGTGAAATTACAAAATTTTTACTATTAAAACTTATGTAAAAATTACATAAATTTAAGATATATTTTTTACAGTGTATGTTTAACATATATTAGATTAAGTTTAATGTTTTTTTAAAAAGTAATTTGAATTTAAAAACTTTAATTTAAAATTTAAATTTGTGAAATTCACTATCTTAGTTAGCTTTGATGTTTATTTTGATAGTAAACTACTGTGAAACTTCATACGCTTTGCAATCTTATTTTTCATTGCACGTTTGAGGAATATTAATAATATATTTTAAATATATATACTTGACACAGATTTCATATCTTGATAAAATCAAATAACATAAAAGAATTTATTTTCAGGAATAGATTTGTTACTTAGATATATGTATATGTCAATTTCATATAATTGCTCATATTTCTAAGAAGTATATTAAATAGCCATTATATATTTTTTGTTAGTATATCACGTGATGTCTAAGTATTAAAATTTTACTCAATATAATAATTAAACAATTCTTGTAAATTGTTAACTAAATGAGTTTGTTTAAAATGTTTAGTATTAATTATAAATTGTATATTATACATGGAGAAAAAAATAAAAAAAAAATATTTTTATTTAAATATTTTAATATTATAATAGTTATTTATATTTACTTATCTGTTGATCGTGCACGTTTAGAGCAGGTAGATGAATTTGTGTATTTGGGTAGTTTATTATCTAAGGATGATCGATTTGATCGTGAAATTGAATAAAATGTTAATGTTGGTTGTAAGGTTTTCTTTGTTTTGGGTCCTATTGCTAGAAATGTAAATGTTTTACAAAGAAATCTTCCGTTTGAGTATATACAATGTTGTTTTGGTGCCTGTGGAAATGAGATTTTTACATGGAGTATGTGGTGTAATTAGGAAGAATGTATGATGAGTGTGAAATTGGAAAAAATGTAGTTTAAGTTGGTGTTAGTCAGTTAAGAAGGTTCAGTCATCTGGAGCGAATGTCTAATGAATATTTGTTAAAAAGAATTTATATGAATGATTTTGAAGGTATACGTTTGCATGGACGTCCGATGAGTAGTTGGAGTTGTATGATTGAGAGTGTTTTGCGTGAGCGAAAGTAGTAGAGATAGGTTAAATGAATGTGGATGAAGCTAAAGTTGCTTATCTGAATAGGAATGTTTGGAAGACACTGATTTCGGGATAGTGATAAATTATTGATATATCGAGATTTTTTTCCTAGCTCTACATCAAATATAAACATTGTAAAAAATACGTATTATTTTATTTAGTATAAAGTTTCGGTTTACATTAAAGAATATTTATTTTAATTTTTACTCGGATTTTCCTACTATATTAATCAGTTTTGCTAATAAAGAATAATTTGGATTTTCCATTAAACTGTGGGTGTGCCTTCTGCGATATCAGTTGTTTTCAATCTTCAGTTATTAATTACAAGTAATAGAATATATATATATATATATATATATATATATATATATATATATGTATATATATATATATATATATATATATATATATATATCTGTAGATGTACTAAATGATAAATAATTGTTGGTTGTGATGTGCAGATGTTTTAAGCGTGAAGCAATTACATATATTGAATTCGTTCGTCTACAACTCAATTGTTTACTATGTCACGATTAAAAGCATATAATATAATATATAGAAATAATATAAGCAAAACACAGAGTCCAGTCATCATGAATAATTTATTGGGCCACTACGTAAATTGCAGATGATCAATTCATTCATATACACTTTTATGGCCTAGCAACACAATATTTCTATATGTATAATATATACGCATACGAATAAAGCTAGACGTATATAAAATTTTGCAGTTTCATATATCTCATACTGTTAACAGACCTGTATTAAGGCCATATCTATTTTTTATGATTTGCAATAAATGTATTTATTGTTCGGTATACTATAAACCTTTAAATTCTTTTACAAAAAAATTTAATACGGAGTAAATACCTTCACGCATTTTGTGATTACTGTTTTCTCAGATTATTTATTTGATGTTTATATATATATATATATATATATATATATATAAAGAGAGAGAGAGAGAGAAAGAGAAGAATTTGAAGATACCAAAACAATTGCAAGACCCCTATAGAAATTACTAAGAAACTTTTGTTATTTGTGTATATTTTTCTTGATGATGATATACGTGGAGTATAATCGAAACGTCGAATTTTAATTAAAAATTATACAGAACTTTAATCCTAAAGCTTTTTTTTTAATATAATGAGTTTTGTAAGATTTTTTACTATAATAGATAATTATAATAATGTTCTATGATCCTTATGTTATATTTGTAATAAAGGGAAAAGGCGATAATGGATCTTGAATATAAAAATTTTTTTAGAATAATTTTAAGATAATTTTTTCATATATTTTGGACGTTTCGGTTTCGTATCGAGAACCATCTTCAGCTATTTTTTACAATAAAACAAGACAATAACTATAATTGCAATCTGAACAATTATAGATAATAATAATAATAGATAATATTATTTTATGTTTTATTCAAAATATTTTTATAATTAGGTATTATATCTAAGTCAAGTTTATTTAAAAGTATCGAAAATAAAACTTTTACTAGCTATAAAATATATATAACACTGCAACCATAACTGAATTGTTTTGAAAAAAAATAAAATAGCTATAACGATAAATAAAATTAAGTATTTTAATAAACATACATATAATAGGCGAGTGGCACAGTTTCAAAACGTGATCAAATGCGTGGTAATTGTCAAATATTTATTTGTGTAATTATAAATTAATTTGACATCATTTTTTTTTCTTCGTCCGTTAAGTGTGTGTGCTTGAAGAGCAATCCTATAGAATCGCGTATGTAATAAAATATAAAGGATGCCAAACTTTTTAATTCAGTTTAATTAAATTGACTTCTGTTTATGAAAAGGCCAGTCCAGTACATAGAGAAAAAGAATTTCTAATATTCTATTGAGAATATATTTCTACAAACATTTTCTGTTTACAAATATAATTTCTGGAGTTATTTCTTAAATAAATATCACTATTTGGTAACAATTTATATGAAATAAAATATTTATTTTATATTAATATTTATATTTTTTTCTTAAAATATTTGTCTGTAAATTTAAGTTACTTTTCTTTTCTGTTTAATGAACTTTTACACTGAAAAAAATATTACGGGGTAAAATATTTTTAACTTTGTAGAAGATATACAATTTGTTTTAGTTAAATTTAACTAAAATAAAAATATTTTATCCTTGAGAAGTTAGCAATGAAGTTCTAGCAATAAATCCTATAACTTGCCATACTAATGTTTTGCTTAATAACTAAAAAACTAATTAGCGAATTTTAATTTGGTTTGCAGCATTCAATAGCTTATATCTTCCTCTAGTTTTGTTTCACTAAATATTTATTCGAAATATTTTATTAGAGATTTGAAAAATATAGAATGGTTATATGAAAAATTAGTATAAATATCAAATTTTTACAGTACATTATTCAAAGTCATTTTTTAAATATTTCTAAAAAATATTTAGTGAAATAAAACTAGTACAAAACTAGAGGAAGATGTAAACTATCGAATGCTGCAAACCGAATAAAAATTCGCTAATTAGTTTTGTTAGTTATTAAACAAAACATTAGTAGGGCAAGATATATGATTTATTGCTGGAACTTTATTGCTGACTTCTCATAGGTAAATATTTTACAACATTTTTTGGTAGACGTTATCATTTTTAAAAATAATTCGTGTTACATCAAAAGTAAAATTTTATATTGAATAGTTGTAGAAAAAGTATTTTACGCATCAGTAACGACAATTATTATAGGATAAATTTAAAAATGTTATTCATAATAACAAAATTAGCTGATAACATTTAATTTTTGATGTTTATACATTTACTTTACTCTCATAATAACATTTTCTCGTTATTCTCATATATATTTTATATTTTATTATGCTTTATATCTATCTATATAATCAATAATAGATATGTATTATATTGTATCGTTATTTATTGAAATATTTATGTATTATTATTATATTGCGATATTCATGTAGATAACATTCGTACTGTATGCATACATACACCTTACATTATTAAACTAATCGTAAACAGATTATACATTGGAAAACATAATGTATAATGTAGTTTTTTTTTCTTTTAAAATAATAATATATTTATAACGAAAACGAAAAAAAAAAGTTCACAGGAGAATTAAAGATCTAACCTTAACCTTTTTATCACAACATTTAGCAGCTAATAACTATTAATAAATCTTAATAGCAGTTTGTCTTTACTTACTTCTTACTTATCGGATTTTATAGAACAGTCGACTTTTTCGTAATTAAAGTTCTACTATGCGGAATAATTATGATCGTGATAAATGGTTTTAATTTTACCAGATTTAAAAATAAAACTCGCTCGCTCGCTTTTACAAATGTTAGGTGAAAAATTTAAATATTATTTACGTTATAATCGGTAAAATTTAGCGTCTAGTTTACTGAAAATTTATTTACTTGTTTGTTTTATATATGCGTGACTAATTTTTATGAAGCATTTTGCATGTAATGTTAGTATTTAATGAATGTTAAGTAAAATATTTTTATAATGAAATTGTTGAATTGTAGATTTTTAACTGAGTTCTTTTAACAATGAAAATTTATCCAAATTAGATAAACTATTTTATTAATAAAAATTGTACAATTGAGGGAAAAACAGAGAAAAAGCAAAATAATAACACTTATTTTATTGTAACATTTATAAATTGTATAATTTTGACAGTTGTAGCTAATGTTTTTTTTGTTTTGTACACCGATAACCAGATTTATTTTGCCAATTTAATTAATTTTTAATATTTGAACTTTAAGACTATTTTTCTCAATTTTTATCAAATGTAATATACTGAAAATGTTATACGGTTCAAAACGGAATAGAAAGTACTACCAAAATCAATAATAAAAAATATAGGTTGTCATTTAAAAAACAAGTCGATGACGTCATAACATGAAAAAAAAATGATATAAGAAATTGAAAATAGGCTAAAAATATTCGCTGTAGTTAAAATCGCTATAGGTACCCCTTCGAGATTTTTTCCAAAAAATTAATATCAACGGAATTACTGAATTTATACCTTACTTAATTTCCGCACTGTTTTACGCCATGTGTACACCATGTGTAATTAGAAATATAAAAAAATAATTAATATTGTTTTAATTAAATATTTGTAATTAAAATTCGCATATACGCTACTTTCAATTTCAAATTTCAGGTTAAATAACCGAACTCGCCATCTGATTAGCTTATGTCAGCATTCAATTATTTCCTTTCGCTAGTCATCTGTTTAGCAAAACAAAACACGAGCATTTGTTGACCGTGAGAGAGAGAGAGAGAGAGAATTGCAATAGGCCATTGTTTTGATAATAAGTAGTGAGGTTAACTTAATCCTGCACTTAAACATAGAACATTAATACACATTCATTCGTTGACAGAATGTTATTGGTTAGGAGAGGCGCCTACTGTTTATGCAGTACACGTTTCTTACGTTAGCGCAGTTGCCCCAGTGTGAGTGTGTGTGTGGTGAAAGGGGGCCAAGGTCGTGGATGGCCCCCACTGGCGGTTACTCCGGTAAAGGCACTGCATCGTACGGTTCTCAGCTTATACATGATGATAATGTAAATCCCCGGATTGATTTGTTATGGTAAAATGGAGAGCGTGTTTATATATTTGGGGATATGATAGTCAAAGGAAAATTGATCTTGTTTGAGGGTTGTAAATGGGGGCTTTATAGAGTTAAATTAAATGAGAAATTTCTAAAGTAAATGCCTTGCTTATTATTTTGAAAAAATGTTGATTTTACGGAAAATAAGTTAATAGCAGAAAATTTATTTTTTTCTCCAAGCGTATCAAAATACTTATATTATGTTATTATATTACAAGTTCAATAATGTTCATATTATTGTGAACCAGGGCGACACAGGGACAGGGTCCGAGTTCAATACATTACCACTGGCCTACGGCTATCTGTAAGATTTTCATTTAAGATCTAATTATTATTATTTTGATATTATGATATATATGTATATATATATATATATATATATATATATATATATATATATATATATATATAAGTGAGAATTAATGGTTGTAATGAAACAATATCAGAGTATATCAAATATAAGCATGAAATAACTATTAAACTGAAAATGAAAAAACTCATATCACCTCGACCTGGGATCGAACCAGGGACTCTCCACTTGTCTGGTTCGATCCCAGGTCGAGGTGATATGAGTTTTTTCATTTTCAGTTTAATAGTTATTTCATGCTTATATTTGATATACTCTGATATTGTTTCATTACAATTATTAATTCTCACTTATATATAATATATATATATATATATATATATATATATATATATATATATATATATATATATATATATATATATATATATATTTATATATTAATGTGTATCGAAAAAAAATTACTTTGTCGGTGAGAGCAAAAATTTGAAGTTTCTGATCAGAAAAGTTCTTACGCAAGCTGATTCAAATATTAAATAAGATCTAGAGATCGCACCGAGCGCTCAAAAATGGCATTTTTTGGACTTTTTTCATGTAATGGCCTAAAAATATATCAAAATTTTATGTGACCGAGCCGTAACTCTGTGTTTTTATGCTCACATAAAAATGCAATTTTTTTTTCAATAAGCCGTTCAAGTTGAAGCTTTTGACGTTTAGTATTGAAGTATTGATAAGTGTTTGAAAAAGCTGTTTTTCAGGGCATTACAACAAAAATGCTAATTCCGCTAATTTTCAACGGATCCTTGTTAGTTTTCTTGTATTTTACAGTGCTTGAAAAAAATGTCGCGTTAGGTCATTATATAAAAAAAGTTCAAAAAATAGCATTGCAAATATAAAAAAGGTATAGATTTGTAGAACACAGAAAAAATACTACTAAATTAAGTAGTTTATAAGTAGGATTTAATTAAAGTTAAATCATCAAAACTGATTCATGAATATATTAAAACAATAGCACATCTTCACGAATCGATCTGTGTTTTGTATTCTATTATTAGCTGTAATTAAAGCAGCTATAGTAAAGCACTCAAGAGAAAACACTATTTAATTTAATATTACTATTACAAGCTGTAAAGACAAATAAGTGCTTAAATGACAAAATAAAACAACAGCAACAAAAAAACAACAAAATTGAATTTGTGATGTAGACTGTAGTTCCCCGTTTATTAGTTTATATTCGTATGTATCTCTAAATGAATTTATGTGAAATTATATTTGGATGGAAGCCAGATATAGAACTCTATAAATGCTTTTGCAATGTGCAAGGCATGCATTTTCTGGAATCGAGAAAATTTATGAAGGAATTTTAATTCGGAAATCTGGTATATATTGTTCTATATTTTACACGATGCAATTTCTTATAACTTAAATTTTATTATTGTTAACATAGTAAAAAATATCTTTCAGAACTCATATGATTAAAATAAAACTGCTTTAGGTTGTAGTTCTGTATTAATATTTATTAATAAAATAAACAGAATATAGAAACAAGTTACTAGGTAACAAAACAAGAAACTAGATTATAAAATTTATAAATTTTCAATTAAAGGAAGCCAAATTTAGTTTAAGTTAATGCCTTGACACTGATTGATGGTTAGTTTTTTCTTTATAAATTTCCATTGCTATAGTTACACTTATTTTGTTACCTAGTAACTTGTCCCTATGTTCTCTTTATTTACTGTAAATATCATTTATATTTTTTTTTTCTGGCGAAGACTTAACGTTGAATTGGTCAAAATGTCGATTATTAATAAATGTTAATACAGAATTATAATCTAAAGCCGTTTTATTTTATTATTGTTATTTATTCTATACCAATAACATAATGTACATTTGCTTTTAGTTTTATATAAACTTAATTTAAAGATAAAAACTTTAATATTTAAGTAATAAAAGTTTCCTTAACTTTGTTACGAAACTCATTATAATTCTGCAAATTCTTTCTTTAAATATATCAAAATATTTACTTACAAAAATAACACTAAAGCTGCACACATCATAGTCTACTAATAATATAACTTGAATCTAATTTATTTCAAACTTCAAAGGCATGATACTTTACGAGTTTTGTAATTACACTAAATAGATAAGCATTTTGCTGCTATAATTAAATTTAATTTGCACCGCCATTTTGGCTATCAAATACATGCTATTCAAAGTCATATTATGTTATTAAACAATTCTATTAGATTATCTATCTAATTCTCACCTCACTTTTAAAAGTAATTTTTGCCAAAATTACCTACTTTTGACGTTTACTTAAAATTACTGAATAAGCATTTTTAATTAGTTTATTTGAATTTTATAATATTAGATTTTAAAAAAATATTTCGAAAATAGATATACTATTCATATTTGAGTTAGAAGTAAAAATCTATTGTGAAAAATAAAAGCACAAGGCACAAAAGAGGTCGATGTCATTTATTGTTTACATGAGCGTATTAAAACGAATTAAAAAATGTTTTAATTCGTTTTTATACGCTCATGTAAACGTAACAACAACAACAACATTATTATTTTAGTGACATCATATAACTGTAAAAAGTTGTCATTTTTTATAAAAAAATACATATTATTTCAGCAAAACAATAGTTTACATAAATTTTCTGTAAAAATATTATAATTTTGTAATTTATATATACAGGGTGTAACAGAATAACTATTCCTAATTTTCAGAAATGATAGAGGGCACATAAAGAAACATGTTTTATTAATAAACTAGTGTCCGGAATTTTTTTTTCTTTTTTTTTTCGGCAGTCGATTGTACATCGTTACAACTTGTGTATCGAAAATAATGGTCGTAACTTCGAACAATTTTTATAAAGTTTAATGCACTATTATTTCTAATAAAATGTTCCTTAACTTAACTACTCTTTGATGTTGTAATAATTAAGATTGTTTTTAACGATATCTAGTGTATCTTGACACCGAAAAATTTCCGGACACTAGTTTATTAATAAAACATGTTTCTCTAAGTGCACTCTATCATTTCTGAAAATTACGAATAGGTATTCTATTACACCTTGTATAATCTGTTATAAAATATGTATTACTTCATATGACATAATACTTGCGTGCATAACGACAATGTTTATGTACAACTAACACTATTTGAAAATAGAGGTCACGTTCACTTGTTTCTTAATTTGAATATTCATATTTTGCACCTTCTTTTGTTGAAAAAAAATGCATATGTAGTTAGATTATATTAGTATCAATATTAAGTGTATTGAAATAAAAAGTATGTTAGATAATCTTGCGTATTTCGTGCTTAGTATGTTAATTAATTAATTAATTTACTAATTAGTGATCAATTTTATTATGTCAATGCAATCATTATTATGGTTTTTAAATGTCCTTCATTGTACTTACATAGCATTTAATTATTCTAGTTTTATGCTGTAAAAAACTAGATTGCAGTGGATTTTATATCTAAGAAATGCAATTGATGTTATAATACTTTTATATCTTCTAAGAATAAAAAAAATACATTTTTTTAATTTCAAAATTTTTGGGAATATAGTAAGATTTTTAGGAAAGTAGAAGAAACTGATCTTTATTGTATTGAGTCTAGATATTTTAATTTTTTCTGTAAAAATACATTTATAGAATATGTAAATTTACATCTATTTTTTTAAAGTGTATAGGTATTACTGTTCAGTAAATATTTTTGTCTGCTGTAACTTTATTAATTAAATTGAAAAATATAATATATTTTTTTTTCTATTTTAAATAGCAAATGTAAAACCTTCAAATATTGTATTTTACAGTCTATGTACAATAAAATACGGCATTTTTTTTTTTAATTATTTATAAATATATAGAATTAGCACTTTTTATTAAAAATTATAAAAAAGCATTTTTATAAAATATTTTATAATAAAGTTTATATCGAGGATAAATTCAATTATATAGAAAATCAAATGAAAAATGTTACCTTCGTTGTACATATAAGAATTTTCCATCTAGGTTAAAACAATAACAGTTAATTTATATAGTTATTGTTAAAAATAACTAGGTTTTATTTACTACCATAATACTATATGAAAGAATTTTTATAAACTTATTATATTGACCTTTTACGGACAAATATCTAATTAAAACCATGAGAACTAATTTTATCTTTGTGTATCTAATAATCAGTTGTTATATGAACACAAAGAACAAATTTTAATTTTATAAATAATTTTTTAATACTTATTGATTAATAAAAATAAAAATATGATCTAACTGTGGCGAAAAGTTAATAAAATAAAATAATTTCCCTTAAACCTCAAAATAATTTAATAAAAGCTAAATACGTATTTCGAAAGCTAAGCTTTCATCATCAGTAGCAAAAGTTAAAACTAAAGTACTAATCAGTGATCTAAGGTTACACAGATACTCAACGTACCCAGTGGTCAAAGAACACTGATTGTTTGATTGATTGAAATACGTATTTGGCTTTTTTAAATTATTTTGTGGTTTAGGGGAAATTATTTTATTTAATTAACTTATAGATTATCCGAGAAACAATTATCTAGTTTGCGGGTTAACCGTGCAGGGAAACAAACATTAATCAAAGATTATTTTGAACACAAATCAATTTATCCATAAATCTATAATATTTTCTATACTGAAAACTGATTTTTAATTTGTTTTTAATTTGAAAATATTTTGTCATAGGAAATAAAATTTATTTTATTTTTTTTACATTGTGTAAGTTTTTATTACCTACAATGCTATTGTTTTTCTGCATTTCGAATTACCTGTGATTTTTAATTATTATTATTCCGGATAATCAAGAGTTATGGTTCGGACATCTTGAGCGAATGTCTAATGAACGTTTGGTTAAAAAAATTTATATGAATGATTTTGAAGCTATACGTTTGCGTGGACGTCCGATAAATAGTTTGAGTGGTATGATTGAGAGTTTTCAAGTAGTAGGAATAAAAGAGCATGGTATGAGAGGAATTATGAATGTGGATGAAGCTAAAGTTGCTTGTTTAGATAGGGATGTTTGGAGGAAACTGATTTTGGGCACACCTTTTGGGTACATGGCGTGATTGTGTATGCATGTAGGTATGTATGAAATATTCTAAAATTTTTAAAATTTCTCGTTTCATATTAACCCTTCCAGTACTGATGCCTGATATTTCCGTCAGGTAGCTAAATGGTCTCACAGACGGGTGACTGATATATCCGTACCTATCCCATTTTAATATTTAAACGAATGTCATTTATATCCGACCCTTTTTCTACAGACTGCTGCCGAAATCATAATTGTTTGTGACATTTATAAACCTTTTTTTTACTATTAAACACTATTTACATTTTTTACTATTTTTTACTATTAAACACTATTCACAATAAAAAAGATGATGACCAATCCGTCATCAGTCTGTAGGCTTCTGTAAAAGCAGCCGTCTGTGAGATTATTTTAAATTAATGTTAATTTGCTTCTCCCGGTTCGATCTGATGATGAACATAAAATATTCGAAAACGGTCATCAATTAAAGATAGATAATTTTGAACAGTGTAGTTTTTGGTTTTTATTGTTTTTAAAATAAACCCTTACACTTTTTCTCATCATAACTTAACTACACTTGGGCTATCTCAACTTAATCATATTAATATGTGTTAATTAGAATTATTGTTTTTTAATATTAAATTTTGTTTTTTTAGTAATCAAAATGGAAAGTTATTAAGTTATTATTTCGTATTTATCGAATAATTTTTAATACTTTATTAAAAATTTAATTTTTTAGTTATATTTTTACTTAAAAAAAATATTATTAAATTTCTGTGTTTTATTTATTCTTTGTATATATAATACTCCTACATTTTATTTTTAGCAATACATATTTAATTTTAGTACTACAATAAGTAAAGAACATAAATAATAATACGTTCTATTCTAGTCTTAAAATTGACGAAAATAGATTTTGTACATTTATATTCTTGATTTCTATATTTGTATTTACATTGATTTATTAAAATTTGCTTTGTTATGTTTCATAAATTTATACTATAATATTTACATAAGTACCTACAATAATAATTTCTTTATACTTGAATAAAAAAAATTACACAACAAAAATATATTTTTAGGACTGGAGGAAATAAAATTGTATAATCAATAAAAGACTTATTTTCATAATCAAATATTGAAATAATAGTACAGATGCCAACAATTTGATGAAAAAATGAAATTATGTGGTTATTGACAGATGTCACCAATAATTTTTCGTACAGAACAAATTATTAAATTATTTCAATCTAAATGTATTTAATGTATTTAAATTATTATAAATATTTTAATAATCTTATTTAATACTGTTACTTATTATTTTTTTTTTTTCTATTAAAATTTTTATTTTTATTAGAAAAATATAACAGTTTGTTTTCATTGTTTTTATGTATAATAATCTGTCAGTTATTTGGTAGTTTTTATTTTATTCTAAGATTTTTTTTTCTATTGCAGAAATATTAAATTTTTCTTTTATACTTTTGTGTAAAAGTATTTTTTAGAAAATATTATTAATCTACACATACAAAGCACAATGTAAATATGTATTTATATATGTTTGTTCAATTTTAAAATGTAACTTGGAATTCGATAATGATGATTTGAAATGTTAGTAAAAGTTTTGTCCAATGTCAAAATTTATTCCATAACATTTCATTAAGTCAATAGACACAAAATAAATAAACATCAAATTTGCTTACATAAGTGCCATACCATAGAAATTCGACTTTTGACTCATTAGTTAAGGGAAGTTGGACAAAATAAAATAAGTGTTGGCATAACTTGGGCAAAATTATGCAATATTTTTTTTTTCTCGAAATTTTAACATGGCGGTCTCAACTTCACGTAGGTCAATCAAGGAGCTCCTTTACAAACAGTTGACAATCTAATTGGTTAACTAAACAACGTTTTATGCAATTAATTTTATAATCATCTTGTAGAATAGAATATATGTTACGTATCAACGATTTAATGAACTGAAAAAAAAACATGAAATTACGAACATCTGTCAGAAAAATTCAATTTTCTCTTACAGAACAGATATCAACAAGAATTATAGCTGAGTATTACGTTACTCGTGTTTACTCATTTTGATCATTTACGGGAAAATGGGGACATTTATACGCGTGTGCCATTTGCACACTCATTTCCGTGACCTTTTTGCTTTTATTTTATATATTCATTTGTCCGCATTTCTCTTTTCTTTCTTACTTACATTGATGTTATAAAATTTTATCATTCGCACTGTTTGGTATGATGTTATGAATGTTATTCTGTTATTGTTTATAATTTTTTGCTGGCAGATTATAAAACAATTTGCTGTGCAAGGATATACTTGACATAAATTTATTGCTTGTAATGTAACGTTATAAATATGGTTATAATAACTTTTTTATTTTTCAATTGTTTTGTTGATGTTTACTGTTTACATTATTACTACACTAAATTAAGTTTTAATAGCGAAAATAATTAAATATAATAATATATCAAATAGTAAACATATACTTGATATACATTATTGTATATTTAATTCAGATTATTCTTTTAAACATATATTTTTTTAAGTTTAAAAAATTATGATAGTTTTACGGAATGTTTTGATCACTGCATTTTATAAAGTGGCTATACAAATATTAAATTTAGCGTGGGATTTTTATGCACACTGATAAAAAGGTGAATTAACGCCTGAATGGGACCATTAATAGAAATTTACAGCCACACATTAAAATAGCATATTAAACATCAATTTATAAAATGAAACCTAACCTAATCTAATATTAATAGGTTATCTATTCTGACGTTTTCTTTTACTGACGTGTACTTATTACATGTGGCGGTAATTTCCATAACCTGGTGTGCAAATAGACTAAATTGTAATTTTTATTATCTGGCGTTCGTTGACATATTTAAATGTGTATTTATATATACTTCTTAAATTTATACAATTTTGTTCAAAGTGTTCTTTAGGAAACTAAATTATTAATACTAAATCTTTCTAATTTGAAATGAGTATTTGACATAAATATTAAATATTCATATTCTTTTAATTAAAAATACAAATTCAATGCAAATGTTCGGAGAAACTAGAAAAATTTCAAATTAATTATATAGTATTAGATATGTAATGTTATTACGCAAAATTTAATTAATTTTTGCCTGTAAACCATTTGAAGGTCTTGCATTTTTTATATATCTTGTGTAATTGTAAACATATGTAAATTTATCAAATGAGAACACTTATAAAATGATATAGAGAATATCAGATTACAGTACGCAATATTTTTTTTTCTAAATAAAAGTTTGTTTTTGTTAATCGAAACAGAATAATTAAAAACTCGTATCTTTAAGTTTGCAGATAGAAATCAAGGAACAGAAAATACTTTGCAAATGATTATCAAGTATTTTGATATTAACAAATAATTAGTTTCAATATTTTTAACAATATTGGCTATTTTAATTTTTGTCATGATATTATAATAAAGATTATAAATATTTGTTATTGACCTAGTAAATATTTTTTAGAACTCATTGCATTACAATAAAAACTGTTTTAGGATAAAAATTCTGTTTAATTATTTTATAAAAACGTTTCGACAAAACTGAAGAAGACAAGCGTTCAGTTTCGTCGAAACGTCGTTTTTATAAAAGAATTAAACAGAATTTTTATTCTAAAAAGTTTTTATTTTAGTTTATTATTGAAGTTTTTTTTATTAATACGATCTAATAACGGTGGAGTATTTAAAAAATAAATATTTATCTTTGGTTTATCTTTCATTCCAGACTGAAAGCGAATGCTCCTGCGACGAAGGCATCCGTCTAACCCAGGACACCGATAACGGCCCACCGAACAATGGCGAATGCTCCTCGCCCGCTGAGGACGATGTCCTCTCCTATTGCGATTATCACGATCTCCCGCCACCGCCCGATGGCGGCTATGGTTGGGTTATCGTTCTGGCTTCGTTCCTCTGTAACATGATCGTCGATGGCATCGCCTACACGTTTGGCGTTTTCCTCGGCGAACTGGTAGATTATTTCGGCGAAGGCAAAGGTCGAGTCGCATGGGTGGGAAGTTTACTGAGTGGAATGTATTTGAGTGCAGGTGAGAGATAGATATTTTATATATACAAAGATTTGCTGCTAGTTAAACCGTGTTGATTGAGTTTTAATTGAGAAGTATTGATTGAGATTGGATAAAATTAGAGTGAAAGTTATGAAGTTTCAGTGGAATCTGGAAGGTGTAAGGATGCTTGAAATATAACAAAATTGTTGCTCATTATAATGATAAATATGATAATTTTAATCATCCTTAATTACGTTGTAATTGAAAATGAAATTGTTGTCCATTTCAATCTCTTTGTCTTCAAATATGATTATTTTATTATTATCTACAGTTTTATAAACAGAAACTGGTTAAAAAGTGCAAAAACTTAATAACTTGTAATTTAGCATACACACTTTTAGTTAACCCATAATATAATGAACAAGACTAAATGTTAAACATTGTTATAGTTGCTGTGGTAAATAAAAAATAAATATCAGTATTATGAAATGTTATTTATTGAATATATCAAGTATTAATTTTTAGTGTGCTTTAAAATTTTTAAATATATAGAATTAATGCTGGAATTCTGAAAAGGCCTGTAACGTTACAGAATGTTTTGTCGAAAGAAAAATTTCTTTTTACTAGAGAAAGGTAAAATATTCTGTAATGCTACAGAACGCTGTAATGTTATAATTTGTAGTCTTTTGTTAATAAATAAAAAATCTCACATGTTACAAAAACACAAAAATTCTATAGTACTATATATAGAACTTACAGAACAATACAGACAACTAGTACAAATAATATAATACATGAGCAATGCCAGGTACTATAAGTAACTACTTTTTAATCAAAATTAACAAACATATTTGACTAATAACATTAAAAAAGTTTTTAATTTAAAACATTGCAATACTTTTATTTAAAAAAAATAGAAAAAAAATAATTATAAACGTACTACATAGGACAGACAATTTCTTTAAATAAAAGGCAACTAATACGTAAAACAAAGATAATAATCTACTGTTATTTGTAATGTATCTGTCAATGTAATTCATCATTTTACTATGAAGATTTTTAGAATGTATTGACATTGACAAAATCAGTTGGTAGCAAATGACATTATTTATTTAATATCGTGATACTCAAAGTGGACAATATTGCCTGCCCACTTTGTGGGAAATTTAAGATCCGTGGTGGGCAAAGATAGGAAATATGGGGGCTATGAACATTCCGGGGGCAAACTTAACGCACAAACATTATCTCTATATAGCAGTGGTGAGGGGGGCATTGAAGATATAATTTATTCATAATTGGGCAATAGCTCAAATAAGTTTGGGAATCTATGATTTAACTAAACCATAATATTTCTAAAAGTATAATAGATAATAATATTCTAAAGTTGAGACATTTTCTCAAAATTTCACAAGTTACTCAGTCATTGAACATACTGATGAGGTCCTAAAGACCGAAACACGTGTCCATGGTTAATCTGGCCAGTCATTGATGCATAGCTTAACAGCCGATTCAATGACTGAGTAACTTGTGAAATTTTGAGAAAATGTCTCAACTTTAGAATATTATTATTATATTAATTTCACCAAGTGACATTCATGAACAATTTTGTTTGATGTTGTTTAGTATAATAGATATTTCTCAAAGATATAACATAAATAATACTGTCTTATCACTCAGTTATAACTTGTGTTTTTTTTTATTGTAACATAATTTTTATAAGAATAAGAAATTTATCGAGTTTCGTGATCACTCGATATTTGTTTAGTTTAGTAACTAACCCACGAATGAATAGTGATAAAACACTACGACTTTTATTAATAATACATATTTGATTAGTCATTAGTGATACAAATTGGATGCTTTTTTGGTCACTTTTATCCGTGATTTATTTAATAAATACACGTATTTATGTATTATATACAAAGATTTTTAAATGGTAATAAATCTAATCTAATTTAAAAAAATAATGAAAATAATAGTTCATTTATTAGATTATTTTGAATTTCAGCAAAAAAATCTTTCTTCTTGTAGGTCCGGTGGTGAGTGCCCTTACAAACAAATATGGCTGCCGGGCGGTGTGTATGGCGGGCAGTTTCATCGGAGCTGCAGCATTCGTACTTAGTACATTTAGCCCTTCTGTTAATTGGCTTATGCTCACTTACGGTTTTCTCGGCGGTAAGTTTACATTTTATTTTATTTATTTATTTTAAGTAATAAAACCAGCGACGAGCTATGATATTTTAATTAAGGGAAGCATTGTAAAACATTAATAGAATTATTAATATATAACTATATGTTACAGTAATAAAATAGTTTGAAATGTTAATTTTTTTTTTTAACACTCGAACTACCAGCGTTGAATATTATTTTGACGGGTTTTGGTATATATATCGTCGGTTTAAAGGTAAAACTCATTAAGTAGCAATTTTTTATTTGGAATAAAACAATGATTTGCCTTGACTAACTCTAAAAAAAAGGAATTATCTGTACAATTGACAATTTTTGTGTAAAGAGAAATTATTCTCCTTATCAATTAGATGATTTAGAAAGTATAAATTGTAATGTATGAGTCAAAGAATTGCACTTTATTGGATTTAACTTAATTTTCAACCAAATGTAATTCGTGATTTTTACCTTTAAGCTCGGTTTTTAACTGATACCGGTTTTAAGATAATGCAACTGTCATAAAACCAAACATTAAATAAATCAGCCATTGAAATTAAAGTTGAATGGAAAATAAGAAGGGATATATAATTACTCACATCTATTTGTTGTCAATAATTTGAAGAGCAAAATATTAAAAATTTATCATTTTGACGGATTTGGTAATATTAGTACATATTAACATAATCTAAAATATTTCTAAAAAAAAAATACAAAATACATTCATAAAAACATAAGAAAAGCAATGTTTTCTTTGCTTTCATGGATGCCTTGTCACTAATTAAAAGAAACAGTAATTATATTAACAGAAAAATTTCAATTACAAGACAAAAATATTCCAGAATAATAAGAGTGTATGATACATACTATACCAAAAAAGTTATCATACAGTACATATAAAAAAAAACAATAATTATTTATGCAACTTTACAATAAATATTAAAAAAAAATTCTCTGTTATTATTTTTCGAAATAACAGTCAAATTGAGTTTTTTTTTTTAAAATAAAATTGAACTCAATTGGAAAATGGTTGTTACACTATTAGATAAGGGAAAAAAATCTTAGAAGAAAAATAAAAGATATAATAGAATTAGTCGGTTTTGTTAAATTTTTATTGAAAATTTTAAAAATATTGACTTTCTTTTTCAAACTGGACTAATTTTATCGTTTAAATTTTCTTTTAATATTTTTTTGATAATAAAACACAATATAAATGATGCCATTATTGTTCACAAAAAAAAAGGTTTCCAATTATGTTACTCTTGTTCCAATAAAAATTATTATGTACGTATCTGAGAAATCGATTGTAATAAAATTTTGAAAATAATAACTGATATTGGTTTTTTACTATTTTGTATTAATGCAAATAGTATTTGAGATATGGAACCAATTTGAAACTTTTGTCTAAGTTATTTTTTTTAAAATTCTAGTAATGGCAGTGACAGTTTTATTAACATTAAGAACATTTAAAAAAGAATAACTTTATTATGTTTTATTATGAAACTGTCTGTTACTGACAGAAAATAAAATTCAAAATACATTATTGATTGTGTCTATTTTTATTACCGTTAATGGTATTGCAGAATTTCAAGTATATGGCCGTTTTATTTTTCCTGTTTTTTTTTTTACATGTTCAAACATAAAAGCATCAATAATGTCATTAAAACATGCATGAAACAAAAGTATTGATTTTTTTAATAGCGGAATATTTCAACTATATTTTTTTTATAAACAAAAAGACCTTGGTATTAATATTATTTTTACAAATTTTGTTTTATTATAATATAATAGAAATTAAAGATAATTTCGAGTAATGATTGAAAATAATTGACTGCAACATAAACTAAGTTCTCGTTTTAAAATTTTGTGTAATTTCTTTTCATCAGATGCGTGACTTGCACTCACTGTCAGGCAAATGTGAATTATGAAGTTTTAAACTTGGAGTTAGTTACGTGCGAAATGTTGAAAACAAAATATAAATTGTTTATTAAAAGATTCACGGTAAAAATGCTTCATAAAAATTATTATATAAGAATTTTATATTATTGTTTTAAGTTAATATAGACTTTGTATTGTTGCAAAACAGAATTTTAATTAAATGAATTGGTTATGTAAATATTCTTTACGGTTTTTGCATCTAATTAAATTTGGTATTAAAAAAAAAGAACTATAAACATAAATTATTTCTAATGTTATATAAATAAAATTGTCATTCAGATGTCTCTCATAACCTTTGGCTGACACATACACACAATATATGTGGTAGAGAAAAATGCATCAACACATTTTGTAATCATCACTATTCATTTTGTAACTCCGTACTTATAATTATAGTTTTCGGGAAAAATCTGTCACTAAAATTAATTTTTATTATTTGACGATCTGTTTTTATGAACACAATAAATATTTTACGTAAATGATTTATTTATTTTATGAACTTGCTTGAAAATTTGTAGACTACATTTACTCTCAATAATAAAAGTGCATTCTGTAACGAATCTCTTTCGAACAAATCTATAATCTGCTTTTGTATTCATTTGAAAATTGTTGCGAATACTTAATACATTAGTTACTCCAAGTTAAATTGCATGTCAATCTATGAATGCATCTAATTTTTAATTGAAATTAATCGTTATAGTTAATTTACCTTGTTATCTAAGTTAACACGAATTATTTTTATTTCAGCTGACAAAATGGTAATGTATTTTAGCGGATTCTATTTGTCAGATTGTTTATTATTTATTGTAAATTGGCATTTACTAGTTAGAGAAATAATTCGAACATAAACATTAAAAGATATTACATATTTTATATAAAAATGTTCTCAAAATTTTACAGTCAAATTATTAACAAACATGGATATTATTTTTCTTTTTTTTTTTTGTAAAATTTTTATATAATAACTAAAATGTTTGAACGGAACTGAACTGAATTTTAAAAAAATTATACACGTATGTAGAATTACATGAATGTACGGATTTCATATGATTTTTAAAGAATTTTAGTGTTACATTATTGTATAAAATTAAATAAATAAGTGTACAATAAAAATATAAGATAATACATATTTTTTCATTCATGAATAGTAAGTGACTATAGACTGACTTTATTTAACCAAATTTTGAAGTGATTTCAGTCTCGAATTGAACGAATTCGGATATGTGAAATTATTTTAAATACTACAATATTTTGTCTATACCCTGTTTATTTGATACACATAAAGATACACATTGTTATAACACTAGAAACAAAGATAGTCTTATAATTCCTTAAATTAACAGAAAATTAACAACGAAAAATTCGAATTTTGTCGGAAAAAATAGTGATTTAGAATCTTATGAAACTAAATTACATAACTTGCTAATATCGCATTCTTTTTATTCTGTTAATGAATTTTTAAATTGTAAATTATAATAAGAATTTATTATTTATTATATTTTCTGTATTTTCACTTTTATGTATTTACATAATTGTATATGTTTGACTGTTTCTATGTCCTATTACAACGATCAACAGAAATAAAAATTATTATTATTATTATTAACATACAAAGTAGTGAGTAATACACTCAGAATTCATTTTTGACCATAGTTAGGCGCTGTGTGATGTTATTTCCGCAAAACTGAAAAAAGTGAGTTTTATGCTTAAACCGCCAGAACTCTTGATAATACTTTCAGGAACTCTTCGAAATCTATCCAGAACTCTAACAAAAAATTGAGTTCCTATCATTTTTGAGCTATAACTTCACTTCCAATCTAAAACAAATATGAAATAAAATTTGTTTTTTAATCATTTCTAGGTATCGGTTTCGGTATGATCTACCTTCCAGCCGTCGTCTGTGTCGGCTACTATTTCGAAACGAAGCGTTCCTTAGCAACGGGCATTGCTGTTTGCGGTTCGGGTTTCGGAACGTTTGCATTTGCACCGCTCGCCAACATCCTGCTGGAGCAATTCGGCTGGAAGGGTGCGAATCTGATTCTCGCCGGTCTTATTGCAAACTGTGCCGTGTTTGGTGCGTTAATGCGACCGCTCGAGTATCCCAAGTCCAGCAATGTCAAGCCGTTACTGCAACGGATGGCCGAAGAGAGACGCTTTCAGATGGAACGGGGCAGTATTGGTGGAAGCTATTTTATGGTAAGGAAGTTTAGTCAGTTTTAGAAAGGACAGTAAGAGCGTTATTTAAATATAATTTACCTTCATTAGATTTTTGAAAGAAAGACAAATATAGAGGGTTTAGACTTAAATCAGTATTGTGAATGTTCTGAGCGAAAGAAGCACAATATATAATACGAAATTAAATTTACATTTATATCACATTTTATCGAATTAATTCATTCGGAAATTTACGCTTAAGAAACTAATACAAAGATAATCAATGATACAGATTTTTTTGCTCTGAAACTTAGTCATAAATTCAATAATAAATCAAGAAAGCTGTTCTTGAAAAACGAAACAAAAGAAGAAAAAATTACGCTATAAATTTTTGAATGAAACACAAAACTATTTTAAGCTGTTTCAGATACAGAGATTGTTTTGTTGGAATAAACTTCGGAAAATTCTTTTGGCACGTGTTAATGTTTCGAACAATTAACACAGATGTTGCAAACAGACTGACTGACGGCGTGACGTCTATTTGTTGTCAAGTTTATTTTTTAACATAAAAATTTCAAATTTATTGTATGTGAACATTATAGCAAATAAATACATGTAATGTCAAATACTTCTGTTATATAAATTCATTAATTTTTATATATTTGCAATATATTTGTACAATACTCGTTTCGTAAATGTGACGGCTTCATCACACGTTCTTATCTATGCAGACTATGTATTAAATTTTTAAATTTTATAATGGGACAATTTTAAAAAAATTAAAACGTACATTCTAGAATTACAAAATATAAAATTTATATATAACATTTAATAGTACAGAATTATATCCGTTTTATTGCAAGATTATGAAATGAACTTGTTGCTATCTTTTAAATTAAAACATATTTCTAATTTGTTTATTACTCATAAGTTTATCTAATAATTAAATTAAGATTTAGTACTTACTTATCTTAAGATTTTGTAATAAAAAGTTTTTTTTTTCTCAATGCCCGCATAAATAAATTCTAATCTAAGACATAGGAACGATTTAACAAATTATGTATAGGTAGTATGTATATGTATAATTCAACATCAATTTAACAAGCAAAATTTACAATGTAAACTTGTCGCAAATTTCAAAGAATCATAAGCTAAAAATATTATCCCATCTTTTATAATGCTCCGTTCTTAAAGTAAATTGACTATAAATTGACATAACTGGTCGATGCCCTAAAAACAACTGATTACAAATCAAAATACTATAGCAATTTTGAATCTTATGTATAGATATAATTTGTCTCGTCTTTTACTAATTTTTAATATTTTTAGGTACAACTACCAGATGGCACAATGGAACGTCGTATGAAAATGCCAATTAACATCGATCCAGGTGTTCATTCCAGCTTCAATTTGGATCAGCTAGTTCCTGGTACACCTATAACACCTATACCGACCGTTCCAACTCTACCTACCATCACCGAAGCTAAAGCCCAGGAGCACAGCAGTAGTTCTGGGACATCTAGTACGGGAAGCAATACAGAACTTAGAGCACCAAGAGCTGGTATATACATTTATTTATTTTGTATTTTTTCTTAAATACTCTCGTTATATTATTAAATTTAGAGATGAATCAAGTATGATTCAGTCTAACGCGATACAGTTTAGGAAAAACATTTAACTTTGTACAAAATTTCAAATATTAAATTTGCAACAAAATTTGAATTTAGAATTGGAATACCAGTGCCCAAATACTATTTTTTTTTATTTCAAAATTAATTTATTCAGTGCAAAAATTTACCATCCGATTTTACTTAATTCTCAGGCAAAAATCGTCGCATTGACGAATTGAGAGGCGAATCGAAATTCGAAAAGCCCCAATCCCAAGAGGAACCGATCAAGAATCCATCGTCGGAGAATTCCGAATTTGCGCAAAATAAATCATCGATACCGCGTAACGCTTCGCAGCCAGCATTCACCACCCATCATCAGGGATTGCCGAAAAACGGTTCCGTGCCTTTCTTCGATCGCATACGAAAAACATCGGTGGGCGAACGATACCGGCCCACTTTGGGCGCGATACGATCTAATTCCAAAGGCAGTATGAACTCAAACGGTGATTTGAGAAAGAGTCTACACCTGCGACTGTCGAACGCATCGTTTATGGGCAGTAGAAATAATAATAGCGATGATCCTAATGTGAGTCATTTGTGTTTTTATTACCTGTAAAATAAAGATTTTGAATCAACCGTCATCTTCAAACTATGGAAATACCCCCATTGCGTTTCTTGTTAAGTAATGTTGCACAACAGTAAGTTTTCAATTATGGCTTTTGAGCAATCAAATTTTTATAAGTTTATCACTCAACAGTTTATGACTGATCACAAAATTGTATTTGAAATATCTGACGAGTTATCGCTGTCCTAAACCATTATTTGAAATTTCATTGTAATTATATTGGTGATCCAATAATTGTAGTTATTAATTTTTATTGGCTAAACATTTTAAATATTTCTGGCGAAATAAGCAACAGATTGGGAGGAAGCCAGGTTAAATTTGGATTGATACCAATTTTGTATTTTTCTTTGTTCGAAAAATGACTAATTTCAAAGTTCGTTACACTGTATGAACTATAAAGTGTAAAGTGAAAAAAAAAAGAAAATGTAATATATGATATATTACATTTGTATTTGTTCTATGCCAAATTTTCGACAAATTTTCGCAAAACAAATTACAAATTAATTATAAATTGTGATTGTCTACCGAAAAACTAATTGCATATGTTATGAATCAAAATTATTAAGCAATTATTGTAATAATTTATTTATTAACATTACATAAACATTACAATATTTATCTTTCTTTTGCAGAATGACACAGATAGTGTAGGATTCACAACATCGAAGATGTCTCTAGCACGTGAACGGCCACAAATCGTACGACCAATGTCGAGAAAAGATATTTTTTATTCCGGATCTGTGGTCCATTTACCGGAATATCAGTCACAAAAATCAATCACAAATTATCGACAAAGCGTTGTTAGTATACCGAGACAGAGTCGTGCCGATGGAGACATGGAAAAAGGAGAACGTAAGAATGGATTATTTTTCTGCATTAAAGAAAACTACATAAACACCTATATTTATGATTTTTAGAATATGATCTGTGTCCATGTTTTGTGATGCCCGAAAGTTTCAAATCAGCGCTGGCCGCCATGTTAGATGTGAGCTTGCTCAAAGATCCAGTATTCTTGTTAATCGGCATATCGAATGTTTTTGGTATGGCCGGTTTATACGTACCTTTTGTTTATCTTGTTGATGCTGCCATTAAACACGTAAGTTTAGTTTTTTCAATATTCATTCGAAATTCAAACCTTTTGCTCTCTACTATCACTAAATAGAAATCTATATTTTTCAACTAATCATATGGTTAAAAAACGAAAATTATATAATAAAAAATAAACACAGTTTATTTTTATTTATTATGCACTATTTTTTGCAACTGGACCATTTTGAAATTTACTATATGAATTGAATTTGTTAAATGTTTATTAAAGAGACATAAAATCAAATCAAATAATTGTTTAGAATACAATATCTATGCATATTTAATTTTATTTCTTCCTCTTTAAATATGAAGCTAATATGATTTATTTTTTTGTATATTTTTGACAGGGTGTTGAACCAAATTCAGCTTCGTTTCTTCTATCGATTATTGGTATAACAAATACAGTTGGCCGAATAGCATGCGGCTATTTCGCTGATTTTCCCTGGGTGGATTCGTTGCTTTTGAATAATATTTGCTTGGTGATATCAACAATTGCTGTTTCACTCACACCATTGTGTTATTCCTACGTTTCGTACATTATTATGTCTGTTGCCTTTGGCATTGCCATTTGTAAGTACATATATATTTTTAATTTAATATTTCTAGATTATAATCGAATTCATTGTTATTATTAATATCGAAAAACATGCTTTGTATTATTATAAAATATTATGAGTTAATTACGTTTTCGATAAAATCAAGACTAAGTAAAAAATCGAATATATGGCTTTTGTAAAATTATTTTGTGGATTAAGGAAAATTATTTTATTTTATTTTATTAACTTTTCGCCACAGTAAGATCATATTTTGATTTATTCTGTTTCTAATGTTTTTCTATCGTTTTTCTTTTCAAACCAGCTGGATACATATCCCTTACCTCAATAATCCTAGTCGATCTGCTCGGTCTGGACAAACTCACCAACGCCTTCGGTCTGCTGATCTTATTCCGTGGCGCTGCCGCGATTGTCGGTTCACCACTTGCTGGTGCCGTTTACGATGCGACCGAATCCTACAATACCTCCTTCTATATGGCGGGCGCATTCTTTGCCATTTCGACCGTCACCAGCTTTATGGCGCCCTGTCTGAAACGTTGGACAACCAAAGAGGAACCGAACATCATACAGGATGCACTGACACCGATTGATGAAGACGATGAAGAAGAAGACGGACCGATAACAATGGGCGTTATACCGGAAATTGTCGAAACGATACCAAGTCCACGCGATGGCGAGGAAAAGGAAATCAGACAGATTGAATCCGTTTTGTAGGGCGGCGTGGCGGGGCGGGATATTTTGCGAAATTAATTTTGGCAAATTTTCTCATTTTAGTGCAGTTGTTGTCATATGTGATTTTATTTCAAATAAATTGAACTGTATTTTAGTGTTAATTTTATTGGTAGCGATATAATTATTGTCATATTATTAAATTGCATTTGATCAGACCAGTTTATATGCATGTGCATTAATAACATAAAACATGGTAGTAAACTTTAAAATACTCTGGTAAAAGATATTTTCTTATTCTAGAAATTACCTAATAACTTCACTTGAATTTATTATCTATTTAGTTAATTTATTATTACCAGAAATAATGGCCCGAATTCATAGCCCCTTTTAAAACACTTTTAGTTAAAAGTGGTCAAGATTTCAATATTTATTTTTCCTTCTATTTTGTATCAAATATAAACTATTTTTATAAATTAAATAATTTTTATTACATTTAATATTTTGAAATATAAATAATACTAAAAACATTTCTAATATTTTTTAAATAAATACTTTTATTTAAAAGTACTCTGGAAAGGGCTATGAATAGTTTCGTTTTTTAAAACTATATTTCGAAATGAAACTACAATTTAGTTGTAGTTAGAATTTTAAAATTAATTATGGGTTAGTTTTGAAAAAATAAGATGGTTGACATTTGTCATTATAAAAATATCACAAAAATCAAAACCGTTACTACAGAGAAAAGTTCCTGAAAAAAAAGTACTTAATCGTGGTGTTTAATTTTATTTTGAAATATAAATTACTTGTATTGTTACTTATTCTTTCTCTGATCAATGCAATTACCTATTAATTAAATTATATAAACGAAGATTTGTAATTTATCTTTCAGGCAAATATTACGAGTACAAAACTATTTATATCTATTTATTTGTTAGATAAGTTATTTATACTTAAAGTGGATTGTAATAAATAAGAAATGAAAGCAGTATTTTAACTTAATCTTCATTTTATTAAAAAATATTGTTGTTGAAATAAAATCACATATGATACAGATAAAAGTATTTTTTTAAATAAATTTTTAATTTGTATTTTTGTTGGTGAAAATGGAGAAAACTATTGATAGTATTACAGTCAGGCTGTTTTGTTTTTAGATATTTTTTCGATATGTAGATTAAGTAAAAATCTTAATCTATCTGAAATCTATGTAAATATAAAAGAGTTTAAAAAATGTGCGTGATCTTGAATTTGTTCTGTTTAAAAAAAGACTTTGAAGAACTTGTAAGACAATTTAAAGTGATATATGAGAAGTGTTTGAGTCAATTTAGACATTTTGTATATCTTAAATGAAAGAAGTATTTAAAAGAAAATTTTATTAATAATAAAATTAGTTTTATTATCATTTAGTTACTTAACTATTAGTTCGATTTTAATTTTATGTACTTTTATTAGGATGAATTATAAAAAAATCTCCAGTTTTAATTCAGATAAATAAATTGAAAAATATTTTGCGAATTTATTTATTTGAATTTATTCTGGGAGATGAATTTTAATGCCAAATCATGTATGTGACATTTTTGTTAAAATTAATTTATTTATAGGTTTTTTTCAAATTGTTTAATATGATTTAATAAAATTTTATAAATATGTGAAACAAATATTTCGTTAATTTTGACAAAAATGTTAGTAAACGTAATTCGAATTTTTATATTAAAAATGTATTTGATTTTATTTTTACTATTAAAAATATTCACAATTTTGAAGCATCAATTATACCGTCAATTAAATAAAAAATGTGAATATTTTATCTAATAATGAACAATGTTTTAGTTAAATTTTAATTAATATTTCTATAATTTTTTAAAAATATTGTGTTCTCGTGTATGTACATACTTAATGAAGTGAATGTTAATTATAATAATATTCTACTGACATTTTTATTTAATGTGATTGTATATATTAAAAAAAAATCATTAAAAATGAAAACTTAAGTAGTAATGCTGTGACCAATCAACAAATTTTTCGTTTACTTATTTTTACTGTAGTATTATAAAACTAATTAACAGTTACAAAATGTATGTTAGGATAAATAATAATTCTAATTAATTAATTATGATTTGCATTTTTAACGAGCTCGGTATTGCAAGGTGTGATAACCAAACAAAAACTAAAATACATTTAAAATGCTGTCATTGTTAACGCATGCACAAATATTATTGCAAATAATTTAACCACACAAATTTAACAAACTTTTATGATGCATTTTAGGCCGATTTATATCAATATACGCAATTAACTATTCGCTGCATATAATATATGCTATTATTATACTAAATACGGAACAAGAATTTCTGCTAATTGTTTTCAAAAACAGTTATATTTTTATGTTTCTAAATCTATCTAGTGAAACATGTGCCAAAGATTTTTCTTTAAAATTTGATAGAATACGAGAAATAAAATTGAAAATGTGTTTTTGAAAATGTATTTTATCTTTTCTTATAAATATATTGATTGTGATTTTATTTTAATAATTTATTTTCGAAAGCACATTCGTAATTTTTATTACATTTCTGTTTCAAATAACTGGGCTTCTTTTCATAACATTTAAGGAACAGTTTTGACGTAAATTTCTGTAGCTAGATTTCATAGAAAAATCGAAATTGTGTTCAAATTTGAAACCGAACAGAAAATTATAATGCTGATAATACGAATACTAGTTTCGATGAATGATGATACATTAAAAATGCAAACAATTGTATCTTATCTTCGGAACGCTTCCGAATAAACTAGGCTAAATTAATTTGTTTGCATTTATAGTTTATTGATTGCCATTAGTTGGAACTCTATTGTTTAACCATTGGCGTATTTTTCGAATACGAACATGATATCGTTTTTCCTATGGAATCCAGGTTGCTTATTAGTTACTGAAGAATTGTGTTTAGCGTTCTTTAAGTTTACAACTTTTTGGAAAAAAATATACAGGGCCTTTATTAAATTCTCGTTATCCACGTAACTGGAAATGTTAAAAATATCGGTTAACATGCTATTATGGTAAACGGACGTCTATTAAATTATCTTGCTGTCAACTCAATGTCATCAACCTAACAACGACAAATTTAAGCGGCAAATGGTCACGCAGGTAACGAGAATTAATGAAGATCCCGTACTAAATATATAGCGCTATTCCGGTTATTAAATTTAGCTTGAATCTTTAAATTTCAAGAATTTTAAGTAAATTTCAATTCTGGTCATTACTTAAATACTTTAAATAACCATCGGCGGTTTTTGTAACTGCTAAATTTGAGGCTGTTGACAGAATTTGTGTGAAAATATTTGCATGAAGATTGGAAAATATGAATTATATAAAAATTCTTGCATTTTTTTTATATTTAAATAACTTTTGGAAGGTGAAAAATTAAACATATTTATTATCAATATAGAAATAAAAGCTTTTAAATGGTTACGCTTAAAGACGAATGAATTGCTTTATTTAAATTTCTTTAAGTTAAAGTCTCATTTAAGATAAAGATCTTTAAATTTAAATATGATGACCAGAATAGCAGCATTAATGTATAATTTATATTTGATAAAAGACAAAGGCGAAAATCGAAGTTATGAATAGGAGCCATAACAGATTTGTTCCAACACATCATTAAATCAGTTTGGAATCATTTTACAACTTTCCCGAGTATACACAATATAAAATTCGCTTCTGATGCTCCGATCAGTACCAAACTAATTTCATATATATGTTGGAACAAGTCTGAATATTTTTAGTACTTGGTATATTTAATAAACTGTGAAAAATATAACTTCTGTAACTGTTTTTGAAAATAAACGAAAACAGTGCAAGTAAATAAATTAATGAAATGGCCTAAATGATGTTAAACAAAGAATGTTAAAATTTAATATGTAATATTTAAATCCAATATTTGGGCTATCCGTGTATCGTACAGTGTACCTTGGAATAAAAATCATGAATTAAGTATATCAATTAAACATAAAATGCAATAAATATTGACATACATGAGGCCATTTCAGAATGAGTGGCATTTTTGTAATCGTGTCCATGAAGCTGTATAAAAATAAATTGTTATGTGATTGATCTCCTAATTATTATATACGATATATTACTATTAAAGTTTATGTAAATTTGGACATGATTTAACAAAGTACACGTTATATGTATATATATCAAATACGTTAGTTTAAACATTAAAAGATTATGTATTATATAATATTTAGGATACTCGAACCCTTATAGAATATCTGTATATATAATTAATATAAAATAAAGCATTGTAAATTACTTTTAATACAGATTTTTATTATATAAATAACAGTTTTGCTCAAAAGTTTATAGTCTATAGTTTGCAAAATAATTAAAGTTGTTTGCAAAAAGTCAAATATTTCACGTTACTTTGATAATTTTGAAAATTTTTAAATTGAATTTTATAAATTTGGATGCACTGAATGCAATGGTACAAATTTAAACTATCTATCACTTATAGTTTAGTCAGAAATTGCATTTTTGCAAAAAAAGAATTTTTATTTGCAAATATCTCGGAAACGGCTGGAAATTTCGCAGAAATAACAAAATTTTGGGGACTAGGAAAATCTACATACAACAGCATTTGTTTAAGGACTTTATTGAATAATAAAAAATATATTTTCTAAAAAATTTCGTGCAACACAATTTTGTTTTAAGTACATTTTCATATAAGTAGATTATATTTTTTTAGTTTTTTTAATTTTACTTATAAATATATATTATATAAAAAAAAATCTGTTAAAATTTCATTTAAATATACGTATAATTAATACATATAGACTAATACATACTCTTATTAATTTACGTACTACATATTATTATCATTGTACATACTGGTTTACAGTATCCAGTACTTGTCTTAGCCAATTGACGTACATTGCAACTTTAGTAAAAACTGTATAATAATCAGGATCACAAAACGATGTACCTCTTCGTCGTGGACTTATACTAACGACGCCTTGCAATACAAATCGTGATTTATCGGAAACTTGCGGAAATAACAATCCTCCACCACTATCTCCATTACATACACCAGTACCTACAATTTCAATATCAAATATAAGCAACATTATAAACAAGTACAGTAAAAACTGTTTTATCGGACATTGTATTAAGCAGTAAGCTATAAAAACCGGCACATTTCAAAATGGTACATTTCCAAAAAGTACCATATTTGTTAATTAAAAAAAAAACATCAAATATAAATAAACTATAGGTAATTTTTTATTATATAATTTATTTTAATTTGTTAATTCAATGAATTAAATTTTAATTTTATTAAATGCAAATTACACAGCCTCCTTTTAGAGTATTTTTAAATAAATGTGTATATTTTAAATTATTTATTTAGTAAATATTATAGCAGTTTTTAGCACAATTTATATTATAAAATTTTAAATATAATAAAAGGTATTTGTGCATGAGTGCGAAATTGAAAAAAAAATGTTGCAAAAGTTTATGTTAGCAAAGAGAATATTGTATTTTCTTTGATTTTAGTCAGTTATGCTGGTTCGGTCAGCTTGAGCAAATGGCTAATCAACGTTTGGTTAAAAGAATATATGTGTATGATTTTGAAGCTATACGTTTGCCTGGACGTCCGATGAGTAGATGTAGTATGATTGAGAGTATTTTGAGTGAACGAATGTTTTCAAGTACTAGGAGTAAAAGAACATGTATGAGAGCTGTCATGAATGTGAATAAAGCAAACGTTTCTTGACTGGATAGGAATGTTTAGAGAAAACTAATTGTCGGGATAATGGAAGGAATTTAAACCACATTGTTTTGGGTACAGGGTGTATATGTGTAAGTATGTATGTTTATATTTGATATAATAAAAAAGTATATAAAAGTATAATATGGACTATTATAATTTTGTTAGTTTGCTTTTTATTGAATTTAAACATGTAGGTTTTTTATCCGGAAAATTTCATTATCTGCCTCGTGTGTTCGGAATACAAAGCTTTTATTGTTTTTCAAAAAAATCGGAAATAATATTGGGAAATTTAAGATAATTTTACCATTTCTCCATCCAGCACAAAAGACGGTGTAAGTAACGTATTTTTTAAAATCTTGTTCTTGTTCAGCGACACATTTTTCATTTGAAACGACAGGTAAATATACAGCCCTTAACACGTCACTGAATGTTTCTTCTTCTGTTACACCCATTCCGACAGCCTAAAAACATATTAACAATTTTCTTTTAATAATAAATCGATATGAAAATATTATATTATATATATTAAAATTTTTATTCCGTTTTGAAAAACAAATTCAAGATTTTGACACATTTGAAATTTTTATTATAGGTAGTTTTATAAATTGAATTGAAAGTAAATATTAAGTTTTGGTGTATACAGAAAAAAAATAAGTTCTATATTTTATCTATTATCTGAGACTTATCAAATATAAAATGTAACTATACGGATTTCTGATAATAATATATTATTCAACAAATATATTATAATGGTTATTACTCATGAGCAGAACAGAAAGGCGTCAGTTGAAAAGGGGCCATAAAATTTTAAGAGCAGTAAATTTTTAGCAATATATGACCCATTAAGCTCTTATGTGACCTTTGTTTTGGAAAAGCTTGAACATTCCTGTTCTAAACTAACAAATACTATTTGTTTTTGACTAACGTAAGTTAAAAATGACAGTATTTGATTTTATAAACTTTGCATCAGTATTGCGGTAAACCGGTCTATAGAATAATTAAAATTTTAACTATGTGCAACTTACTAGTCCAATACTATTTTCCCTTATATGATGTTCAACATCTTGTAGATCCCAATCAATACAGGCTGGATGAACAAATTCATTTAGTGTGACAGGCTGAGCTAGCACTAATACACTTAAGTCAGATCCATAATTTCCGTTACGGTCCTGGTACAATGATTGCTGAATAATTTGTTTAACTTCAATTATTTGAGTTTGTGGCAATCGTTTACTGTAATCGGTTTCGTATTTTGCAAAAGCGAGTCTTATATTTTCCGGATTCAATTTCCACGTACAATGACCAGCTAGAATCAATAATTATTTCAGATTTTCACATATTTAATCGTTTCAATAATTAAAATGGATTTAATGTACAATCAATAATTAGTTAATTGGGCTACCGGTTAATCGAGTTAACAGTTAGATTGTCAACGAAACGCTTCTAGTTTTCTAGTTTTTAAAATACGTTTTCATTTAAATTTTGTAGTTCAAAAAAATTATTTCAAATTTATTATATTATTTATATAAATTTTGGTGAAAGTCTGTATATTTTTAATATAAAATTACCTGTAAGAACAGTTTTCTCTGTGATTAAAGTGCCTCCACATTGAAATTCCCATTTGCCTTCTTCTTGAATATACATGGTAACATGCCAAGGATAGAATTTCCTTCCAGTATTCCAACCTTTGACTATTAATGCTACTGGTCCTGAATTCATTTTTCCACAATCTGCAATATCAAAGGTTACTTATGGTACGTATTTTTATTTATTTTTAGTTTAGTTTCGTTTGGAACGCTTGAAGTAAAAATAGTATAATTATATCACTTGGAGCAGAATGCTCTTTTTATGTTTCGCCCAGATTGCTTAACTTTGGCCCAATAAAAATCGCTTTCTGCTCTTTGTAATATAATATACTATATTTCTATTATTAATGTTTTATATGTAAAATAGAATAACTATATATACCTGGCTTGCATTTTAAAATTTCTCGATTCCATCTGCCATCCAGCTGACATTCAGCATGTTTATTATGAATATGTTTCTGATTAACCGGCACAAAATACGGTTTACATTCATATTTTACTGTTGTGCCTGCTGGTACTGGATTATCACAAGGTACTAGTCCTGATTTTGATTGACATGTTATATCTAATCGAGATATTTCTATTGCAGGACATCGTACTTTATTTCTTACTAAAAATTTCAATAAATAAATTATATTACATAAATAGTTATATCAAATAACTAGATGGGAGGAATATTATTATAAATGTGAAAAAAAAGATAACTGACGAAATTCGGAAAGATAAAGTACTTAAATTTTTGACGAGAAAAAACATGATAATAACTTTGAATACGAAATAAACTGTAAAAAAGAAAATTTCCTTTAAGAAATTAATGAAGTACTTGAATTTCTGCTAACGTTCTTAAATAATTTAGCACAGAAATTTTAATTCAAACGAATGTATCTTTCTCGAAAGACCAAGTACTTACATTTTTCACATTCTCTTCCCGAGCAACGTAAACTTCGGCATAATGTCTGCGATTCGTCTGATCCATCAATGCAATCTTGTTGGCCATTACATCTAGAATCTAAATGAATACATCCACCACGTTTACAGCGGAAAGAATTTTCCGGACATGAAAATTCCTCGCAAATTTCTTTACTTTCATCTGAACCATCATCGCAGTCATCTTTGCCGTCACACAATCCGTTTATTTTCGCACATTGACCAGATTTACAACGAAATTCATTCCTGCTGTAATATTAATAATAATTTTTTATTAATTTTTGAATGAAAAGAGATATGCATGTAATATATATATGTACATACTTTATATATAAGTTTTAATGTAAATAATCAAAGAAAATTAATTTAAACTCACTCACAACTACCAACAGATCTACCACACTGACTTTCATCTGATTTGTCGATACATTCGAATTTCTTGTTACATTTTTTAGTTTGATGTATACATGCACCATAATGACATCGAAACATTCCTTTCGGACATCTAAAACAAAACAGAAATCAATATATATTTTATAAAATTAATATTCACATATAGTATAATAGTAAATACATAAGATGATAACATAATTCTTTAGTTTCATCAGAATTATCTGAACAATCAGCTATTCCATTACAAACATTCTTCAAATTAATTTTACTACCATCTATGCAAATAAATTCATTAGAAATTTGTTGAATTCCATTAATGATATCTAAAAATTAATAATTATATTTTATAAATCAGTGCCTTTTTAATTAAATATTTCAATAATTCTTACGAAAATATTGTGATAAACCTGGTAGAAGAAAGCAAAATATATGTTTGAGAAACATATTTATTAAGAGATAAATATGTATTTGTTGACGGCTTATATTTATGAACAAAAAAAATTATAAATAAGTAATTATCATATCAAAACAAATTTTTATTAAAAATTTTCATAAAAACAATAAAATTAAGTGTGTAAATGTTGCAGGTGTACACTTATTTATGCTTAATCATGATACAATTTCATACAAAATATTACTTAAATATACACATAACTAAATTGTTAACTAAACGTTACGGCTAAATACAAATAAAATAGAAAAGAACAATGTAAAATATGAAATATTAATGCTAAATGCGCTATTTGTACATTCGTCTAATTTTTTAAATAAATCGATATAATTTTGAACGTATTGATTATTGCTACTATCATCATCGAAACCGAGAACAGAATCTTTAAACATAACATTTTTTACGTCTTCAAAACTTTTAAACATCTGCATAGTTTGGTCGTTTTTATATGCGGTTCCGAAATATTTATCCATTTGTAAAAGAGCATTTCTGTAATCAGCTTTTCGCGAATCATTCATTCTTGCGATAACTTCACTGTCAACTGTCTCTGATAATGGACAACTGCTGGTAATTTCATTGATGTTTTTAACTGTTTCATCCATGCATAAAACCTTGTATTGGTTAGAATCGTAGTTTTCGTTGTCATCTAAAAATCATATTGTTATAATTATTTTTGGAGCAATTACAATCTTGTCCCAGCAATTTACCTAAATCTTGCTTCTCAATAAAACCAACATCAGCGCTTTCAAGGCATTTCAAAACACCAAAATTACCGAACAATGGATTGATATCGCTGGCTTCACAATTATCTAAAACATTATTACATTTTAATATATTTAATAAAAATTATAAATTTCTTATTAGTCATACTGCTTGCACAAGCCGCACACAGCTTGCTGTTATCAACACCGTCAGTTTGATAGTGATAAGTATCTGTGGCTCCAGGTGCACAAGCCGAATCTAAGAAGTCTTTAACACTTTTCGTAAAATCACAGTTATTTTTAATTACTTTGTGTTTGCGCGCTGCTTCGATAAATGATAACCAAGCTAAAAGAAAATCATAATAAATTAATCTTTAATTATTATTATCAAAAAAGTATAAATTTAGATTAATGTTTAAATACACAGAAATGTAGAAAAAATTATGAATCAAATTACTAGTGAAAAATAGGTAAAAAAAATATAGTTCTTATTAATCAATGTGATTCTTTTTTAATTATTCTGGTATTTATATTAAAATGTTGAATATTTATTGATTGTAAAACATAAATTTGGAAGAAAAACAGAAACAAACTTTTTTTTTTTCATACAACTATTGTACATAATCGATTATTTAATAAGCTTGTTTCAACTAAAATAATATGGCAAATTAAAAGCTAAATTCATATTACGCATGTTTCAAACAGATCTAAACTTATCTCAAACTTATTTGATGATAAGTTGGAACAAACATATTGCCTTCAAATTCTCTAATAAATATTTAATTGGAAATAGGCATATATGAAAAACTTTTCAACATTTCAATAAACCCAGTCAACAAATTTAAAATTCCAAAATTTTTCTTACTATGTATAATTTTTTTTGAGAAGCTAAAAGAATGTTTTAAATTATTTTAATACTTGTAACAATGATTTTATATGTAAAAATGTAATTTAATAAAAAATGAAAAAATATATACCTAAGCCTCTATATTCTGGGAAACAAGCCTTTTTATTTTTCAAATCCTTGAAAGACTTTATATCAGAGCTACTTTTTATTAATGCAATAATAGTTGACTTATCACTATCTCCAATTTGATTATATAGGACGTTATTCATAGACATTCTGAAAAATAATAATTTATAGATAAAAACATAAAATAGTAAAATGTTTCAGAATTTATTATATTAAAATAAAACGGCTTAAGGTTCTAGTTCTGTATTAATATTTATTAATAATTAACGTTTCGACGAACTCAACCTACTTTCTAGCTAAATAACCATAGTTAGAATCAATTGCCATAATATCAGCATTATTTTTCTGTATTTTAACAAAACAATCATAGATGTGTTGTCCACGAATACATGATAATTTCGGTTCAATGCCAATAATTGAGCTAGCTTTACTCAGCCATTCACATTTTTTCTGTTCAACATCGGATATAACACACCATCTCATCGGACAATTGCTATAGTGTTCCAAACTAATTGTTTGACCCTCTAGAGTAAATAAATATGAATTAATTTCATATATAATTAAAATAATTATTACTACATACGTCTTCCTAAATAATCAACTACTGACGTTGTATCCGTTAGGATATTGATACGATGTGATTCTCCTCTAGTTAATACATCAGCTAATATACTTACTGGATCATAACCTAATCGTGGTAGTGGTGATAGTGGTTGATTTGGATAAAATGGTGATGGAGCAACAGTAATTGCAAGATGTTTTACATCTAACCAGCTACGTAGACTGTTTTGAATGGAAGATACTTTGTCCCTAAAAACATTAGCAAATTACATAAAAATATTGTAACTGAAAAACAGTTTCAAAAAAATATACACTAAGATATTTTGGAATATATATGTAATAAAAATGACAATTTTGGGAATACTTATTTAAAATGAAATGTAAAAGCTAAGGTTGAAAAAAATGTGTAAAATTTTGTTTTAAAAATTTCGTTAAAATTTTGTTTAAAAATTTTTGTTCAAACTTTGCTAATTAACACAAACAAACAAATGAACTTTTCTATCATAACCAATAAGGAATTTTTTTTTAAATATTAATACCTTTGACCAACAAGTAAACTCCAAGGTTGATTTCTCCAAGAACACTCATCGGTAATATTATATGTAATTTCTCTAACTTCACCATTTCTGCATAATAATCTATATTCTTGTCGGTTTCTCATATTAAATGCAGCCATATGTGAAGTATAAGCAATATCACCATTTTTCTCATTCAAACATTTTAAACTTGCATTTTGTCCAGCAGAACAATCGCTGTCGCATAAACTACACAATTTTGGATATTTTCTTTCTAATAACAAACAAAAAAGAAACAATCAACTATTTCCTAGAAATTACCAATACAAGTTAAATCGTACTTAATTCATCATCTAATTTCGGATCAGGAGTCCATGGACCAGGCCGACAAGAATCACCAAAATATTCCGATAAAAATTTAATTTCTTTTTCCAACATTGTCATATTACTTGAATGATCGCAATTTTCGATTAATTTATCATTGAATAAAACATATTCGAATTCTTTACGTAAACGAGGTGTCCAGAGTTCTTCATGTGCAAATCCCGGATGACAATATCTTTTACCTTGAAGTTTATCTAAACCTCCCGGATAATCTTTTTTCACGACCACAACCATTTGGAAAGAATTTTTCTCTAAATTTAAATAGAATATGAATTAAAAACTTAACATTTTTGGCAGTTACTTTGTGAAACTTTATATTGAAAAAGAAAACATGAAAAACTTGAGTAACTTTAAAAATTCACTTTATTTCACAATTGTCGAAACTACAGTCACTAGAATTGTGTAATAAAGTGAATTTTCAAAGTTACTAAAGTTTTTGATTTTTATTAGAATATGAATTATATTATTTTAGAAAATTAGATAGTATAATCTATAACGTACTGTGATCCATATCCTTGGCTCGGATATCACCAATAACTGCTTCATTCTTCGCAAATTGAGAAAATAAAAAGGTTTGTTCCGGGTAAAATGTACCAAAATCTACTTTACCATTTAAAATTTTGTTGGCACATTCCACACTAAAATATTTTTATAACATTTAGTTAATTTCTGCTTCAGAATTATGAATTACATTACAATATTGGTAAGATTTTTTAATTTTTCAAAGTCGATCACTTTTAAAAGTGATTTTCGTCAAAATTACTTTTGACGTTTACTTAAAATTACTTACTAAGCAATATTAATTAGTTAATTTAAATTTTATAATATTGGATATAAAAAAATAAGTATATCAAAAATAAAAATACTATTCATATTCGATAAAAGGTAGAATTGATTAAAAATTAATTTTAAAACAAAATAAAATAAAAACACTTTTTCATAAACAAAAGAGGTGAAAATACGGGTCTTTTTAGTTATGTATATGAAAAGGATTTAATAAACTTGTCGATTTATTAATATTTAAGAAAAGATGATACAATTTTAAATTTTACTACCGAGATTAGTACATTTAAAAAATTGAAAAGTTAAAAAAAAATTAGATTATCTGCTTTACCTGTCTTGTACTTTTTCGCAACCAACATAACCTCTCTTTAATTCGTCACATTTTCCGTAATCGGTTGGATATACGCACATAGTATCTAATAAAAGTTACAATTATTATTCCGATTATAATGATAAGATTTTTAATAGCTATTTGTGACATAATAATTAAATATAGTTACAATTCTAAAAACTAAGTTTTATCATATCTAAAGCAAATTGTTTACATTTGTCTATTCTGAATCATTGGGTGCGGTTACCTATCATAATTACTAATTTTTAGATTTCTAAATAATTTTTAAAACTCATTTTGAATACATAAAAGTTATTTTAAATAAATATCATTATTAATGTCATTTTAATAACGTGATTGCAAATCACTAAAAAATAAAACTTATAAATTTGTTAATTATAGTTTTGTTTCGGTTTAGTACAAATCGATTTACAAATCAGTTTACACAATTTATTTAGACCGCAATAAGTTTTTTCTACAATATAGTAAAAAAAATATTCAGAACTCATTTTATTAAAATAAAACGGCTTTAAAGCCGTTTTATTTTTCTACAACAATTTCGAGAAACAACAAATAATTTATGTAGGTCATAATATCAAATTTATTGAAAATGTCATATAATATTTGCAATAATTCATTTGACAAAAAATACATCCATAAATACAAAAACATGAAAAAAATAAATAAGATTTTCAGGGTAATAAATTGATAAGTAATAAAAATAGAATAAGTTTAAAAAAATATCATAGTTTAAATTTAAAATGTTATAAAATATTTAATTTTTCACATAACATATAACTAAACTAACAAACGAATTCGCAAAATAAGAAAAAAGTCTTACAATCAAAACATGAATTTTGAAAATCACATCTAATTCATGCTCTAAAAAGAAATTAACTTATAATTGCCATTATTACAAGAATATAAAGTATAAATATTAAAATTCATCTATACTAAGATTTAATTTAATATTTTTGTATTTTTCTTTTTAATATAGACGATTTTGTATTTTTTTTTTAAATTTCATTTCTACATAATAAAAACTAGATTTGGTTCAATTTGCAGTCTTGTTTTATAATCAAATATAAAACTTAAAAATCTAAATAATGTGCAGTTTAAATTTACTTTAAATCTAAGTTCAACTAGAATATAATATCTTAATGCTGAATTTGATAAAATTTAGTAAAAACTAAATTCTATTTAAATATTGTTAAGTATCATAACCTTTTTTAATACAATTCGTATGCTAAATTTATTATTTATAATTTAAAAAATATAAATTTAAATAATTATAATGTAATATAGTAATCTTCAGGCTTTCACGGCCGGTATCCATTGAATGAACTAATTATTTCTACACTTTATAGTAAAATATTGTAATATAATTTATACTTACACTGATTTTGACAATATCCTAGGGTAATTAACCCCAGAAAAAATGTGAAAATTTTCATTTTTACAAATCACAGATTCACTAAATTATATTAAAAAAAAAAATGTATATTCAACTAGAACTACAGAAAGGTGTGGACTGTCTGTCTTATCAATAAATTTTTGATGTTATACCTTATGATATTTTATCTCTAAACAAATATAAATTTATCATATCGATAATAAATATATTATTTTAATAATATGTAATATATAACTTTCATACTATACACATAAATTAGTACTGGTGTACTTTCAACAATAATTTAGAAAAATATATAAATTCTATTGTTACACATATGTTATTTATTTTATTTGTGGTTTCTTTTTATCTAACACATCGTATTTATTAATAAATAAAGCAATCTGTAAAAAAGATATAATAAAATATACAATTCTATATTTATTTTTTATATGTACTATGTACAGCAAAACTTATATAGAGATCCGTTTTAAAGAGATTTAAGGGGGTATATACATTTCTTGACCTAAAAAAAAATTACTGTACCTACTTACCGTGCCATGATAAATAGTTTGAATAAAGAAATTTAACATTAAATATAGTTTAAAATGTCTTAAATAAAAACAAACTAGCTTTTTAATTACGCATTATGTGATATTTAAATCATAATAAATTAATGATAAGAAAAAACAAAATAAAAAATATTACTCATTTATTGCAAAATGTAAAAAATTATACAATGAATCATTTGAAATTGTAATGTAAGAAAACAATCTGTGTACATCATATGCTCATGTAAAGTAAATTATAAGTAATAAAAACTATAATTAAATCAAAAATAAATATTTTACTTCACGTTTTTATCTTTTGTTATTTCAGTTAAATAATCAACTTTTGATTTCAAAATCTGTATTTGTTCATCTAGTTTGTCCAATTGATTTTGTTGACTGAAAATTTCAAATCGAAAATACATTAATAACAATATCATAAATACTTTATTTATAAATATGATTGAATAAAAGTATCTAAGTAATTTTAATTGAAATAATAATAATAATAAATTTTAATATTTATATGTAAAAAAACAACCAGTACGGACAAAAAACAAAGGGGTATATATAAATAAACATACATTTAAATATGTCAATGAACGCCAGATAATAAAAATTAAAATTTAGGCTATTTGCACATTAGGTTATGCAAATTAACGCCAGATGTAATAAATACACGACAGAAAAAGAATACTTTAGTTTAAGTTAAAGTAGGTTAGGTTCCATTTGCTTTATTTGTTATATTAGATATTATAAATTGATGTTTAATATTTTATTTTAATATGCATATCAAATAATGGTTGTAAATTTCTATTCTTGGTTGTTACATTGTCCTATTTTACGTTAATTCACCGTCTTTCAGCGTGCGTAAAAATCCCATTTATATTTGATAAGAAATAGAAATAAAAATTTATTTTAAAGTGAAAAAAAGAACTTTTTTATAAACAAAAGAGGTGGGAATACGGGCAATAGAAAGTTAATTTGTTTGATATTATTATTAAAAGTAGAGAGCGATTTTAGATCTATTAGTATTGATAAGTTTTATTGAACAACTATTAAATAGTAATTAAAAATTACCTCATAAATGTATGAATATCTGATTTCAATGTATGTGTATCTTGTACTGGAGTAGTCTGTTCTAAAATTAATAAATATAATTACAAAAAAACAAAGAAAAATTTGAATAGTAATTATATAATACCAGATTTTGATTGATTTAGATCAGATAAAAAATTCTTTATATCCTTTACAGTAATATCTTTATCTTCGTCGATATTGTATTTTGAGAAAAACAGTTTTATTTCTAAATCGTCAAAGTTAAAACTATAAAAAATATTAATAAGTTAATTCTAAAAACTGATATGTTATAAAATAAAAAATACATTTGTAAAACTCTTCTAATATCGGCAATAATTTTATTTCCTGAAGATGTATCACGTTTTTTGCCATAATCTTTTTTGAAAACATTACGTGGTGCCCTTTTTAGATAATCCGTTATTTCCAATTCGGATTTTTTCAAGTTAATTTCAGATTTGACATCGGAATATGTATCTGTTATTATTGCAAGAAACATATTCTACAAACCAAAATTTACAGATATATATGTTGTAATATTATTATATATTATACTTACAAATAAAACAAAAAATACGAAAAATATGTATGTAATAAAAAAGATAGGTGCTAGAATTTTATTTGTTTTCTCTATTTCATAATAATCAAAATCTCCTAGTATTGTCATTAGTAATGTCAAAACCGATTCGCCAAATGTACTAAATCGTTCAATCTAAATTTGATAGAAACAAAATTAACATAAATTTATTATTGCACAACATGCGTTAGAATATCTTCATGATGTAAAATTCGAAAATACTGTAATAATTGCAAGACACACCAATATTAACAGCAGATTGATAAGAGAAGCAATAGAAATATATAAAGAAAAAGATAACATCAATCACTGTAAAGCGGCACCGATTTAAGTAAAATTTGACTTTCTTAATCAATGCTTTCTTTGATTAAATATGTATATAATTTTATGATCTAGTTACTTATTTGTTACCTAGTAAATCAAAATAAATTAATGGCGATTTAAGTAAAAACAAAGTAATATAACCTAATATAATGCACCATGTGTAATTAAGAATATAAATGTATATGTATAATTATAATAACCTGAGATCCAAATAAAAGATATCCCATCTGAGCAAAGGCAAAAAACACTATAAAAAACATAAATGAAAATCCAGCAATATCCGTTAAGCACTAGAAAATAAATTAATATTAACAGATATATTCCGCAATATTGAAACGAAAATAACGAACTCGAGACAGAGTAGAATTTAGTTGTCCCATAGTTCGACTTAAATTCAGATATTTGAATATTTTAATCCATAATATAAATAGAGTAATTGCAAATGCCATTTCAAATTGTGTTTGCCAAAATCCGACATTTTCAAAACTTATAAACTTATCAGGATCTTTATGGACTTCTTTTAATTGATATCGTACAACAATTAATCTATATGCACTAATTGCGACACAGAAATAGGCAAGCTAAAAACAAAATATTTTATTTTATAAATTTATAATTAAATAAATGCACTTATTACACACTAATTTATTCCGTACTCGATTTTTCATAATCACTGTAATTTCAATAATTTAAAGTGTTAAATTTCAATTTTTAATAACAAATTCTAAATTAGGTACTATAATTTAGTTTTTAAACTGAAAATTTATTCTTTTTGTTAAAGATTGAAGAAAATTTAAATGTTACAAACCACAATAATAAGCAGATCGACATAGTTCCAAAATTGAAGAAAATATTTCCATTTACGCTTTTTAATATCAATCATTTCTTCCACAGTATAGTAAATAATAAATCCGATAAAAATCGCCTCACATCCAAGTACAAAAAAATCCCTTTTTTCCACGTATCTTATCAAACTAACCGATTGAAAATGGAATGATGGTAATATACCTCCAGTTGGGGGAAACTCAAATATTAATCTATACCCATTTTAAGATTTTAGAAAAAAAATTCTCAAAATTTTTTTAGTAAATTATCTTACTTGATAACACAGAATAAATTTAAATTTGCGTTGTATAGTGTGAAATCGATAAATATAACTCTTGTTCTTCGAGAAATCCATAAATTTTCTTTAAGATTTTGAATAATATCAATTGTTTTATTTTTTTCATCGTCCAGATCTTGATAGGAACCTCCACCATCATAATATGCTACTTGCCCCCAATACGGAAAGGAATATAAATCATTTGGTGAATAATATTGCCACCTGATTAATTTTTTTTAAATTAAATTAAATGAAAAAATATGTCATATTTTTATATTACAATATAATAAAATAACTGTTTATTTAAGTTAATTTCGTTGTTATATTTTTTTCAATAAACGTAATTTTTCAATATTTTATTTTGAATCTGACATCATCTGTACGTAGAATTATAGAAAATATTTCTTAAAATTAATTTATTTGTGTATGTTGATTATCAACACTATCATTTTGTTAATAAGATAATAAATTATTTGTTTTAATCAACAACTTGTACTGTATTTCTCATAATATATATATATATATAAAAAAATTCTTGTGTCCATTTTACACGTAAACAATTTAGTAATATTTTTATTACAAAAATGTTGCAACAAAAATTTTAACTAAAATATTTGTGACATTTAAAAAGGTTAAAATCATAAGAGTATAAGTAACATTTAAGAAAAAATAGTTAAGTACGACTTGAAGCTAGAAATAGTTCAAGAAATATCAACATTTTGTAATTTTACTGACATAATTTACGTAATATTACATTTTTATGAAAAATTACATTTACAAATAAAGATAAAATAATTCATTCGAAAGAGTTTTATAATATATTTATAAAATAATCTACTGTTTAATACTTAACGCAGAACTATTGGCAGGTCCAAAATGAGTGGTATCTTTAGCATCTTGCGAATAACCATCGTAGCAACTAGCGAATGTCCTTTGAAAATGTTCGTGAATTTTACAGGAATCATTACGAACTCTCAACTAAACAATTTATTACACAAATAAATGATACTATAATCAACTTTTATCTAACATTTGTTTAAATATGGTCTAACCTGACGTAATCTAGGTGTACCCAGTAATTTACTATTGTACAATATTTTTTTATCATCATCTATTGTGGGAGCAATTGGCTTTTGATTTCCATACCAATAGTCTGAGTATAGATTGTCTATGAAAATTTCTTCCAAATACTAAAATTATATATATATATATATATATATATATATATATATATATATATGTATATATTTCATTCTGTTTCGAAAACTCTCGATTTATAATAAAAAATAATCGTCTCAATTTATAACCAAATATTTTATTCCCGATATGTTAGAACCGGGACTTTAAGGCTGGAGCAGAAACTAGAGTTTGAAGCATGATTTTACTCGAAGTAGGAGCTGAATAATTGTAGCTGTAGAAATATCGGCCACTTTATTACTCCATTCTTAATACCATGTATTATTAGAAAATTGAGTTTTTCATATATACAGTGGCGTAGCCAGAAACTTGTCAAGGGGGGGGGGTTACTAAAGAAATGATATAATATTAATCAATAAAGATAATACTATAATTTGTATAAAAAATAAAGAACAATAAAAATTATTTTTATAAAAATGAAAGTAAAATAACATATTTCATATTTCACATACGTATGTTTTTGGTAGTTCAGGTTCTTGGGGGGGGGTTTAACCCCTCCCTAACACCCCCCTGGCTACGCCACTGCATATATATATATATATATATATATATATATATATATTTCTTTTTATTATTATTTTAAATTGTACTTTTAAAAATGAAGTAATTTATGGAAAAATTATTATGTTTTACGATTTTTTTTTACAATTAACAGCAAAGCAGTTTCATAAATATCGCAGTGAAAATGTTAAAAATTTGGATTGCTCCAAAGTATAATTACAAAACACGATTTGCTACTGAGCAAGTAATATAAATTAGTATCAGTTGTGGTCAACAGTTGCAGTTCCGAACGAAATATTTAAAAAAATATGTGGAATATAAAAACAATTTATTAAATTAAATACAATTTTATTATAGATTTGTTTATAACTAATGTGACGTTTTAAGTTACTTTGTAAAATAATTGTAAACTTATGAATGAACGAGCACTCGTTAATTTTCTAATATTTCGCGGTTAAAAATGTTTTAAATAAAAATATATGTGGTTACAAATCAAGATAATTTTTAGCTTAAATTGAAAATTATAAATCTAAACATAGTCAATTTCAAATATTTTCAAATTTAACACATTACCAGCCAAAAATCTGAAGCTGTATTTATATCATTAAAATCGATAAAAACTCCATTTTCAGTTTCAAATTGGTCATCTATAAATTGTGCTTTTAACACTTTTGTAAATGTGTATAACAGTGGATCAGCCATTACAAAAATTACTGCAAATATATTTTTATATTTACCAATATTCATTTATATTTATGTACTTACTTATTGAGGTAGTTATAAGAAAAATTAAGTAAAAAACAAATCTTCTTAAAGTAATACGAATTACATTTTCACGTTCTTTTAAATCGAAAATATGATCTAATCAATAATAAAAATAAGGAAATTAAACATTAGTAATATATTAATAATAATATATTTGCAATCTTACTCATTTTGATAAATGACAAATATTTGCAATAAAAATAATATTTATTTATCGGGTTCGATTGTTTACAATAGCTTCTTGAAATATATGAATCAAAATTTTAAATTTTTATTAAAGTTTTACTTTTCCTGTAAAGGCTTAATCAGAATTCACACTTCTGCTTATCAAGAAAAAAACTACTTACTAACATAAACTAACATAAACACAAAATTTTTGTTTTATCACTTGATAAAATTGAGATTTTTTAATGTTTTTTAACAAATTCTTATTGTGTTTTTACAAGCTAGTATAGTGGAATTAAGAACCAGTACACTGTAAAAAATATAATAAATATTTATTTAATTTTACATAACTATTAACGATAAAATCTTGTAAGTTTTACTGTAATAATTGACGAAATATTAAATTTTTTCTGTAAAAATACATTTATAGAATATGTAAATTTATATAATTTTTTTACAGTGTAGTTAAGATTAAAATATGAAATTAATTTCAAAATTAGTGAAGTGTGAATAAAACTTAATTCTGAAAAATGAAATATATAAATTATCAGAAAATTTAAAATAAGTATTATAAAAGTAATTAAATAATAAAAATAATAAAAATTATAGATTATCCAATGATTTATTTATCGATATGTACAAAATTTTACGTTTAAATTTTAAAATAATTGAATTAGATTAATTTTCATGAATATTTTCTTCGGTTTTCATCAGATCATCAACTAAATCACTCAATATTTGAATGTTCTTTTCTAATAATTCTAATTGAATTTGTTGGCTGAAAAATACAAAAAATCGTATTGAAAAATGCTAAATAAAATATTTATTTCTTGAATTGAAATTGCAAATTGTTTAAACTTGTTATAATAAGCTAATAAAGAATGTTTGATTTTTATATATGTATCAGGTGTCAGTGGAATTAGAACCGCTGTAAATAATACACATATTATATTTTTTTTTTTTACAAAAGTTTAGATTTAGGATATTACAAAAATATCATTTTTGGTTTCACCAAAAATAAAATAAAATACCATATTTCTAATAATATTAACAGATATTTTTTTATTCTTCGATTTGTTATTCTGGTAATATTTTTTTACTATTTCGATTAATCCGCAACCTAGTTAATAATAACCTCGATTAATCGAAAGTCTATCGAATATATCAAAACTGCTTTTAACTAAACCAACATGTAATACCGCTTTTATTTCTTTTTAAAATTTCTGGATAACCAGGAAAAAATTTATTTTCCTCTTTTTAGTGCATTTAAATATAAGCGTGGTTTTTAAAAAGTTTTTTCTATATATTTTATTTTCTGCTTTTTAGTCTTGTCTTATCTTGTAATCGGTTTTTTTATATTACGTCAAGTTTTTTTTTTGTTAAAATATTGTGTTGTCTCCTGGAATTAAACTACATGCAAAATTTCAGTGAGATCAGATGATAGGAAGTAGTCTAAAAATTGGTTACAAGATTTGACCGTGACAACAGAGTGAGTTAATATAAGCGTGGTAAAAAATAAAAGACATACTTATGTATTTCTGCATAAAATAATTCATTACTTTGTTTATGTTGAATATATTTTGCAGCGTCTACAAAAAAAATAAAATATTTGTGAAGTGAATAAATAAAAACAAAACGTTATAATATTGATATGTTATCACCATGCACTTCATAATGATTTTGTTTTAATTCGTTAAAAAAATCAGCAACATCGTTCTCGTCTATATCATCATTTTCATCGATATTGTACTTGGAAAACAATAAATTTATTTCTGTATCTGTGTACTTCGCCCTATCGAAAGTATACTGAGTGAGTAGTTTTATGCAATTTGTAATTTATTGTGACTTATTTGTTATCAGTTATTATTTTACAAAAATTATTGGTTTTTAAAGCAGAAGCGTTTGGAGTAAATTAATTTTTGTTTGATAAAAAAAGTTGTAGGTTTGTACCATATTTTTATGAGTACAAGGTGTGAATATAAACACTCTAGAAAAATTAATTTTACCTACAAACCATAAGACACTATGATGCCCAGTATTTCTAGGTATAATTATTACTCAACTGCTGTAATTATACATAATTGTTTAAAAATACATAACTATTAGCAACAATATTTAATATAATATTAGCAACGGAATGAAAAAGTATATATGTATGTGATATTACAGTTTTTTTAGTAAAGTCTCTTTTAATAAATTTACAGAACTTCAGTAAATTTGCTGTCGTGAATTTTCCATGAATAGATAAAATTTGTTTAGTTCTGTAATATCATTGTTGGTATAATTAAATACATTTCTAAATTTACATGAAGAATCTATTTTGAAATAAATGAATTAAACTGAAAATATTTTATTAGTAATATTACATAAAACAAGTATTAAGTTTCATTATTTTGATGAATTATAATATGGAAGCTGTAATTTCACATAATTTAAGAAGTTATACCAACAATATGTAATTCTTCATTAAGTATGTGATATAATTTGCAGAAAGTAAGCAATTTCACATACTTATTAGGTCATTTTTACTTACTTTATGTGATTATTATGAATTATGTAAAAATTACAAAATTTTGAAGTAGAAATACAGATTATTTATGAAAAAATAAAATTTTATAGTAAAATTTTACTAATATTTTTCTGTAATTTCGAAATTTTTTTACAGTGTATGTCTGTACGCTTGTAATATTATGTTATATTGACACTATCTAAATAAATATCAAAATAAGTAATGTTTTTGAAAATCAATTTTTTAAATAAATTAAACATTAATTTAAATAAAAAAACATACTTTTTTAGAACAAATTTAATATTACTCATATCATCTGTATAACTAACAGATGTTTCATCATCTTCTTTACAAAATTTTTGACAACAATTATTTTTTTTCCAAAAATTTTTTGTGCCACGTTTTAAGAATTTCTGTATCGCATCATTTTTGTACATTCCTATTTCACTTTTTACTAAAGTATATGCGTCGTTTATTATAGCGAGAAACATATTCTAAAATATAAAATTATTTTTAGCATATATTTACATTATTCTGAAATCGATTGTATATTTTTTCTTACCAATATTATACAAAATACGAAGAATATAAACGATACGAAAAATATTGGTGCTAAAATTGCATTCGTTTCAGCCATTTCGTAATAATTAAATTCGCCATGTATGACTTTTAACAATGTTAATATTGAATGCCAGATTGTATTGTAATCTTTCATCTAAATCAATTTATAATCAATAAATACAAATATATATATATATATATATATATATATATATATATATAATATCAATAAATAAATGCTGTTTTGGTGTCTATGCTGATGTATAATAGTGAATGTTAGGTTTGGTTGTAAAAGCATAAAAGAAAAAATGACTGCTGTGGAAATGAGATTTTTACGTGGGGTGATGTAACTAGGAAGGAATCGAGTACGAAATAGATTAATGTATGATAAGTGTTGTTGCAAAAGGTTCGGTGTTAGTCAACTAAGATGATTTAGTCATCTTTATATGAAAATAATTAAATTTACATTAGCTCCGAATAACAAAAATCCCAATTGTGCATAAGCGATAAAAAATAAAATAAAAGTTACGATAAATCCCATTACATCCATAAAACTCTGAAAACAAAATAATAATAATAATTTTATTGTAAACAAATTATTAAAATAAAACATACTTTACGAAAAGTAGCATTTAATTGTCGTAGAGTTTTATTCAGTTTTATATATTTAAATAATTTTAACCACATTATAAATAATAAAGATGCAAAAACATTATTTAAATTATTGTGCCAGTTTCCAAGTTTATTAAAATTTATAAAAGTATCTGGATCTTTTTCTAGTTTTTTAATTAGTATTAGAGTTAAAACAAATGTGCAAATTTTGAATATAATAAATATATATCCAAGCTAAAAAATATAAAAATATTTATAATGTAGGTATCTTAGATTAATTTCTTAATTTATTAATTAGAAGAATTTACAAAAAAAAAAAAAAAAAAAATTAAAAAAATTAAATTTCTTAGGAAGTGAATTAAAAAAAAAAACAATAGAATTTTGAAAAGTTTTTAGAAGAAAGTATTAGATCTATCTTTTTAAAACTTTCAGGACATTTTTGCAATTATATATAATTAAATTAACAAACAAATTTTAATTTAAAATATCTTGTGAATATTTACACTGCAGGAACTTAATTTACGCTTGCGTTAGTGTCTTCTGTCATTGATCAAATCACCATACTGACGAGCTCCTAAAGAGCAAACACGTGACCATGGTTAACTGACCGGTCATTGATGCATAGCTTAATAGCCGATTTAATGATTAACTTAAATTTTTTTTGAAAAAATCTCAACATTAAAACATATACGCTCAGTTTATTGTACAGTTTTAACTGCGCAGGCTCAAAATGCGTAGAAATTTTCGAATAAACGTCACTCTGGTTTCCACATACACCTGTGCCGTGCAAAGTAACACCTGCTGTAGTCATCCGAAACAAAAAATTTGATTATGATTTTATAGTTTGTAAGTGTACATAATATTTAAATGTATTTTAATTAGAAAAATGCAAACTTGAGAAAAAAATTGTAATTTTGTTAATAAAACAAATTAGTGTATGAGAAAACAAGTTTATCGGGTAAATATTTTTAGAAAAACTATTTTGAGAAAAAACGCGTTTATAGGAATCTTATAACGCCTGCAAAGAAAACAATGGCTGGTTTTTGGGTGTTTTAGTTTATTTATTTAGTCCTGCTTTTACGATATAGCAGTTGCATTGTTTTAAAACCTGTATTAGTTAAAACCAATTTTAAAACGCAGCACGTAATACGGGCCAATATTTTTATCGATTTTTTTACATAAGATTTTTTCCTTAAAAAAGCATATGCCCTGTATATAATTGAATCGGTAAGTTGAATAACAGTATAAGTCAAAAAATGGCGGTTTTAAACTGATATAGCCAAACTGTTTTAAAAGGCTAGACAAATGAATGGCACGAATAACAGTACAAGTCAATGTTTCTGTATGGGTTTTCTAGGGGGTACTTTTTTGCGAGTGAGTTGAAAAACAATAGAAGTCCAGGACTTGCAGACAGTTTTTTCCACTTTTCCCAAAACTACATTTTTGGACTTATACTGGTTATTCAACTCACCGATTCAATTATTAAAACTTATAACTTACAATAATAATTGATAAATTAACAAAATCCCATTTTCCAATTCTATAAATTGTATCCAAAGTTCGTACAAAATAAACAAATTTATACGTATAAAAAATCAAGAAAAACAAGTAGATAAGTTCGCATGCCAAAATAAAATAATCCAATTTATCGACATACGGTATCAATTTGAAATTATTGACATTCTTAGAAACCACTACACCGCCAGTTGACGGAAGTTCGAAAACAATTCTAGAAAAAAAAAATCAAAACGAATTTGATTCATATTTTTTGCGTACCTACAACACGTAATATAACGCAGATAACAAACTTGATATCACAAAGTAAATTAACGTTTCCGTTGTATACAGAAAAATCTAAAAATAAAACTCGCGTTTGACGTGTCAACCATAAATTATCTTTTAATTCTTTTATAATTTTTTTTGTTTCGATTTTATTTTTGAGTAAATCTTGATAATAACCACCTCCATCGTATTTTTTTACTTTTCCAGTATAAGTTATACCATCTAATTCGTATGCAGTATGATAATGCCAACTAGTACGAGAAAAACATATGTATTAACAACATAATGTTCTTATAAATTATTTAACGATGCTGTAGTCAGTAATACATCACTCATATCAAGGTGAAATTTATCAGTTAATTCTGATAGAAATTTGAACAAACTTGATAAGTATTTTAATTACTGTTATATTGAATTAAGCGTCTTATTAGCCCTGTTCGGTTCGCACCCTTGCGTCTACTGTTTACTGCTGCGTTAATATTTGTTGTTTTATTCACTTCGCAGTTACATATTATGTAAATGGTAAATTGATGCATCATTTAAGGCGACATTTTACAGTAAAACGCAAGATAGTCAATCGAACAAATCTATTGTATTAAAATATGAACTCTTATTACTTCATTTAATAAATATCATATTTATTTATATATTTACGATAAAATAAAAATTAATTAACATAACAAAAATAAATTCATTTTACAATTATCAGACTACTACTACTACTACTGCTGCTAATGCAACACAAAATTTTAGTTAGAAAATTAAACATATTACAATTGCAATAAGAAACAGCTAAAACAATTTAGAAAGTGGCTATTTATACATACGGTAAGTATACGCAATTGGCTATTTATACATACAGTAATTTTACGTAATTGGCTATTTAGCGTAGGTTAGGTTAGTAGGTTGGTTTAGGTTTTTTTTTTTTTAGTATGTATAAATAGCCAATTGCGTATACATACCGTATGTATAAATAGCCTCACCCAACAATTTATGCGTACAAAATTACTAAAATAAGCAAAAATAATAAACCATGCAAAATTAATTTAGGTAAACAATTTAGATAGAATTTTATGTTCCAAAACTTGTATCTATATATTATTTTTGCCTAAAATAATTAGGAAAGCGGGAAATAACAAATTACAAGTTAAAGTCCTATGTTCGATTCGCGGTATAAAATAAATCAAAATATGTATTTAAATTTCGTTCAAATGTAAAATGAAATTTCTGACCTTAAAGACATTATTTATTATAACAAAACTGAATTATTTAAACAATACATTTTAAAAAATTAGTATTTAAAATTTTGATTAATTATATACAATAAAAATATTTCAAATATAATATAAACAATAACAATTGTAAAAATATATGTTTTAATTTGTTTAAATAAGAAAATATATTTTTACAAAATTTTCTTACTACTAAAATAATTTCAAAATATTATTTTGATAAATTTTGTTATCAGTTCCTGAAATAAATATAATTTTACTTACGCAGAGCTATTCTTCAAACCAAACGAATTTTTATCAGCGTTTTTATTTGTATAAGGTCCGTAACAATGTTCAAATAGGGATTTAAAATATTTGTGTATTGTACAAGAATCGTTTCTCACTCGTAACTATAAAAAACTACAATGAAAAATATTGTAAACTATTTTAAATTTGTATTTATCAGTTACTTGACGAAGTCTAGGCACTCCCAATAATTTGTTACTTTTTACAAGTTCCTTGTAGTTGGCAAATTCTTTGTCGTTATACCAATAATCCCACAAATAACTTTCATAAAGTATATTATCTATACCCTACAAAATTTTATAAATTGATCAAAATAAAAAATGCAAATAATTCATTTAAATACCAGCCATAAATTTTCTAAGTTTCTAATATTTTCCAAAGTAATATCAGCATTATTAGTTGATTCAAATTCATCATAATAAAATTCATGTTCAATTACATTAGTTGTCCAAAAACTAGCCGAATGATTAAATATTATTGCTGTTGTAAAAGTTAGAAATATAATATAAAATATAACATCTCGAAATTTCTCTTTAATTATATCAACTTCGTTTAGTTTACGTTGAAATGAAAAAAGTTTTGACAATATTAACATTTCACTACTTTTATTAATAATTGATTTGATTGTTTACACAGTTTACGCAAAATTCAAATTGTGCACATTATTTTTGCTTGGATTGGCAACGCTGTTGCGCACATGTTTTCATAAGTTCTAGTCAATTTTAAACAATTTGTATACTATAATGTACATAATTAGTAAAAATAAACTGCAATAAATAAATAATATAATAATTAGAATGAATAATACTGTTGATTTTATTTTCAATTTAAATTTTTTATACGTCACAGTTGGTAGTACCTACTTCGCATGTTTGACAAGGTTTGACATTGACATGAAACAATGGTCGATGTATATTTTACCGTATGAATTTTATACAATTATTATTAATTAATTAAATTATAAAATGTGATACTCGCTATTAATATAAAAAAGTTAAAATGTGGAAATGTCATAAATGCGGAAAACCAGTGTACTTTGGTGAGTATTTCAAGTTATATATCATCGGAAACATTTTTGTTTTTTTATTATATCAATTTCGTATTTATAGCCGAACGTAAACAATCACTAGGTTATGATTGGCATCCTGAATGTTTACGATGTGAGGAATGCGGTAAACGTTTAGATCCTGGCCAGCATGCTGAACACAAAGGCGTACCATATTGTCATGTACCGTGTTATGGAGCATTATTTGGTCCACAATTATTCGGTCATGGTACTCGAGTTGAATCTCATAAAAGTTTCGGACAAAAAGGATCGCCAAGAGTCAGTAGTGGTCCACCGTTGCCTCGATCACATCTCGATTCGAAATTGAAAGTGTACAATCAATTTTACGATGGTAAAAGCAATGAAATTAAAAGTCGCGAAGTCAATGGAAGGTTAGTGCTCGAAGGTGCTTTAAGAATCTATTGGGGTGTACAAGGTGTGATTCATTTAAAAGAGGATGATGATCAACGCACAGTTGTTACGGTACGAAAACGGAATTCTTGTCGAATTACGAATGGCAACGATTGTGATGACGATGATAATGATGATGAAGTGTATCAGTCAGATGTGAATTTAGCTGAAAGTGAAAATGATGCTGATTTAAGTGTTTCGGATACTGGAATAGAATCAGGTAGCGAATTGACAGATGTAAGCTCGTCGTTAAGTACACCGAATTCGCCTAGCATTGATCTATCAGCGAAATGCTTAACTCTTCCGCCAAAATTGGATGTGAAAAACATGGAATGGGACGAGCTAGATGATCTATTACAAGTTGAAAGAAAAGTCGATGAAACCGATAAATTATATCAAACAATGCCAGTACCACTGCCATCTCAATCCGAAAATGCTTCCGCAAATTCAATCACAAAAGAAAAGTCTTCCACCGAACTGAACGGATCTAGTCCGGAGATTGATGAAAACGCACCGAAAACTAACAAAGACTTTCCGAATCGTACGCTGGTTCAAGACGATAGTTGGATTGAAAAAGGTTTGGCATTAAATCGTTCGATGTCGGGTCCGGATTGTCTCGAACGTATCCGTACGACAGAGACATCGGACGGCGAGGATTCGAACAATAGTATGAGCGGCGGCGATAATAGTATTACAGAAACGGCGGTTGTGCGGCAGGCGCCGAAAACCGGATCGACGGCCATAAGACGACGGCCGGGACGAAGGCGTTCGCGAACGAAATTGAAGCGACGCTGTTCGATAAATGGGCATTTCTATAATCGTGAAACGAGTTTCTTTACGCCGCCGCATGGCTGTCAAACGAGCGTGTGGGTGACGTCATTGGTGAACACGCAGGAGGTTATTAACCTTATGCTCGAGAAGTATAAGGTCGATAGTATACCCGATAATTTTGCTTTGTTTGTTGTCAGAGATAATGGCGGTAAGATACATTCTTAACATTTCTCATTTTATTTGGATTTTTTGCTTTTTTATTTTATTATAACTCATCAATTGTTATGGTACATTTTTTTTTTTTTTTGATACAACATTGCAATATTTGAATTGCACGATTAATTAAAAAGAAAAAAAAACCTCTATACAGCAGCATCTTAATACAGCATTATTAAAATTGGTCGGGAAATTCAAATAAGTTATCGCACTATTTTAAAAAAAAGTTGATTATTACTTTCACAAGAATCTAAAATAAAAATATATGTGCTAATTCTAATAATTAACATAACTTAGAATTTCTGAAAATTTATTTTAAAATTCAAATTATGTTAAAGTATAAATAATATTGATTTAAAAAATATATATGTGATGCAATTTTGTTTCAAATTGGAAATGTATATTCTAATATATAAATATATAATCTTATGTTTAACCATCAATAAATATTTTAAATAAAACAAACAATTACTTTGTAAATATCACAGGTTTATTAAAACAGTTTTGTTACTGCAGTTTCGACCGCTAGGTCATGATGATGACCTACCGATCGAAACTGCAGTAACAAATTGTTATAATAAATCTGTGATATTTACAAAGTAATTGTTTGTTTTATTTAAAATACTTATCATGTATCCCAAAGTAAAGGCTGATCAAATTAAATATATCAATAAATATACTTCAGACGTCATTTTTAATTAAATTATATAAAAATATTTAATTAATTAAATATTTTTGGCGTTGAAAATTGTTTTTTTACAGTAAATTTTTGTGCATTAAACGCCGTGTATATTTATTACAAAGAACTAATTAAACATTAGTTATTTTTTTAGATAAAGAAAAGTATTGACTCGAACCAGAGGTCCCGGGTTCGACCCCCGGCAGAGTCAGTACTTTTTTTTATCTAAAAAAATAACTAATGTTTAATTAGTTCTTTGTAATAAATATACACGGCGTTTGATGCACAAAAAAAGATATAAACAAAGCATTTACATAACTACTTTATTTTGTTATTAAAAAGTAATATGACGTTCGTACAATGACTAGGCAACTTACTACAATAGCCTTTTTTTAAATGAAATCAATATGCATACGATTATGTTTTTTTTTATTAAGTGAAAATAAAGAACTTTGTTAATTGTTCTATGAATTTTTCCTTTTTAATAATAATATAGAACAAAGAAAATTACGTGATGAAGAATATCCATTGCTAGTTCGAGTGCTATTGGGACCGCACGAAGATGTGTCCAAGTTATTCATAATGGATCGTCATACAACACCAGAAGTCAGCAACGAAGTCGCACAATTTTTAAATTTATCATTAGCCGAATGTCGGGCTATTTTAGATCAGTATCGGGCTGAAGAGGAAAGGGAAGTGTTTCGCGTACAAGAAAGGTAAGTTTAGACTTTTATTTATTCGCAATTTCTACTAAAAATCCTCACTTCATTTAAAATGCCAAAACACGGACACTTGACTCATTCCTAAAAAAACAAAATTGAATCGGTAATTGTCAAAATAAATATTAAAGAATAAATTCTATAAAATTTTAAATTTTATTCTGTAATTTAAAAAAAGCATTTTACTTTCATTTATTCTCAATTTCTAAAATTATCATTTAATTTAAAATTAAAAAAGCCGAAATACGACACTTGACTCAATCCTAAAAAACAAAATTTAATCGGTAATTGTCAAAATAAATATTAGAATAAAATTTAATAACGTTTCTCATTTAAATTTACTTACCGTACTAAATACATTCAGGTATTATTATTTTTATTACAATTGCAATAAATAATAATATTTATATAAACATTAAGTTTTTTAACATAGTAAAAAGTCTTTCAGTATATCGAAACATCGATTTTTAAATAAAATATATACAGCTTATTTATTTATTTTTTAAATAATAGATTCAGTAATTTTATTTATCATTCTAATAATTTACTTACAATTTTATTTTTAAATTTAAAAAAAAATATATAAAAATAATTTTATATATTGAAATAGTTTTCACAAAGTTTTGGCCACCCTGTTTTTAGAAATTGAATATTATAAAAGGAAATAAATGATTTTAATTCTAGTAATTTTCTTTTTCAGATATAAAGAGATGCGTAAACGTATCAAACAACGTATGGACCATTTGAAAGTTCGCTTATGATATTATTTACTATTTTTAATCTCATCGTACTACTAAAACTATTACTATATATATATTTAAAAAGCATCACGCAGATGTATATCAAATGAAAACATCTGTTAGATACTACTAACAAGTTATAAACAATAATTTTTTTAATTCATTTTATATTCATTATAATTATTTACTCATTTTCTCACACAAAAAAATAGATAGTGCCTCAACTATAATATTCTGTTTGTTATATAAACATTTATTATTTAAATCGAATATTATTATGTAATTTTATATTAACAAAACAAAAAAAGTAAAATAAAACGCCATATTTGTCTAAAATATCTTTTATTTTTTATTCCTGATAAAATCAGAATTGTATTTTGCAGTAATAGCAAAGAGAATATAATAATTTTTTAGTTAAAATTTTATTCAAATTATATATTTTTTTTTAATTTTATAAAATGTCATTATATGAAGCAAAATATATGAATCTTTCAAAATTCTTGTCAAATTTGTTTAATATTCGTTAAAAAAATTGTGTTAGAAAACCGAATTTGTTATTAAATAAATCGTTTATAAAAGGTTTTTTCTTCCCAAATAAAGCTAGGAAAGCCTATAGGCAACCAGTTTAACATCGATGCATTGCGGGATTGTATAAGCTAAGGTTTTTTTAACGAAATTTGTATCAGGAAAGTGAGAAATGCAAAATTTGTTTCAAGAAATGAAACATTTTGACAATACACGCCTCGTTTTCTTGATTAAATTTTTATCACAGTTTTGGGGATTAACTTAATTAATAAGAGGGTGTCGTAGGGGGTTGATTTTTGGACATGTTGTAGTACGGCCATAATTGACTAGTATTTGTAAAACGCGGAAAATTTTGATATTTTTGCGAAATTCCCAGCCGTTTTCGAGATATTTGCGATTAAAGATTTTTTTTTTGCAAACATTAATTAATTAAAAAATTAATTAATAGCCGAGGGCTTATACGAGGTTGGGGGTTGAAAATGTTATAGCAACACAAGTGTTGCCGAGCAGATTTCGTTATTTTTGCGAAATTTGCAGCCGTTTGCAATTTTAGTTTTTGAATTTTTATACAAAAATTTGTTAACTTTTTATCACAGTTTTGGAGGTTGACTTAATTAATAAGAGGATGTCGTAGGGGGTTGATCTTTGGATATGTTGTAGTACATATCTGGTTTATAATAATTATAAAAAAAAATTTATATTCTCTTTGGTAATAGGAAAATAAGTTATAAATTATTTAGATTAGGGTATTTTTAATAAAATTTAAAATAATAATGGAAAATTTATTTGTCTTTTAAGTAATATATATATAATTTATTTTAAAATACGTATTTATCTTTAAATTAATATATACAAAAATAACTATATAAATATAAAACTGTATCTTAGAAATAAATAATTAAATGTTTCTTATAATTAACGGGCAGTTATTTTTACAGTACTCAAGTGCAGAGTTTAGAACAAGTCACGCAAATATATTTATTTCCTTGTGTTATTTTATATTATCATAATTTTCTTGGCGATAAAACATTATTTTCAATCTTTCAAGGTTTGTTATTTGTCATTCCAGAAAAATATAAAAGCTTGATTTATTTGTCAAATAAAATAATCTAATTGTAAAATATTGTTTACAAACATGTTTAGAATAAAAAATAAACTATTGATAATATAAAATTGTATAAAAACTAACCATATTTAAAATAAAATTAGCAAATAAAATCTTGGAAAATACCAATACTAAATATAAATTATGATAATATAAAATTCGTATCAAAATTGATCGCACAAACGAAAACGAATAGAAGAAATCCTATTTAATGGCTTTAATAAAATATATAACTTATTTATCATTATATATATATATATATAATCGTAAATATGTACAATAATATTTAAAATTCAACAATGTTCGTTAATATGGCGGCGTGGTACTATCGGGCCGAAGCTGTTTTGTGTGCATATCATCGTAAGCTATCGTAAAAATGCTCTTTTTCTCCATCATTTGATTACGTTTTTTCGCATCGACTAGGGAAGCCATTGCAATACCTGAATCGTAATCTTCTTCGACACCGGACGCTTTTAGAATCGGCTGCTGACCTAATTTTCCGATGGAAGCTTCTTTTTTGAGATTCGGTCGCGGTGGTTTCTCAGGTGGTTTATTTTGTTTAGGAGGTTCGGAGGGTTGAACTGATATTTGATGGGGTTGCGTTAAAATTGATGTTGGAAGCAGAGTTACTACGGGAGCTGGAACACCTACAGGAGATAATGGATTTAAATTTGAAATTTGTGATATAGAATAAGGATGCTCGTACCTATATTCAGAGTGTTGTACTAAAGGGTATGCTGATTGTAGATCTATTGAGTTTTTTTGATTTAATGATTTGTCTTCTTTTGCGCTTTTACTTGAAGATTGCGTTGTTTCTTCAAGTTTTTTTGGGGGTGATTCTTTCTTTTTTTCAACGTGATGCTCTTCATTTTTATCATCGGACTTTTTTTCAACAGGGTAAACTTTTTTAATTGAACTTGATTTAGTATCGGCGAGTAAACTTTTTGGTACTTTAGTAGTTTTTTTTACTTTCTTCACTGGTTCTTCTTCTTTCTTCTTTGGTTGTGATTTTTTCTCCTTTTCTTTATTTTTATTATTATACCATTGCATATATCTTGGTGTACTTTTAGAAACATCAATTTTTTTGCTTTTATCTGTACCTTTTTTTGCTGAAATTTCTTCACAAGGTTGATAATTAGGTTTTAGTTTATCTGAATCTTCCTGAAGATCTGAAGTTGAATGGTATTTTCTTTGTTCGTCACTAGATCTACTATCTTTAATATTTTCTTGTGAAATTTCTCGAGGTGAATATAATTTTTCTTCACTTTTAGCTCTATTTTTTTCATGATCACTTACTTCACGAGCTTCTGTTGACGAACCTTGTCTGGAAAATACGACGTTTCTTTTATCTTTTAATTTTACGTTCTCTATATATTCTATTTTGCTTTCTTCAATTTCATCATCTAAACTATCTTCAGAAAATAATTCAGCTGCTAGTTTTCCTGCTTTTAAAGCATATAATTTACTTTCATCTTCATCTGATTCGCTATCGTAATATTCTATTTTAATTTTTTCGATTGTTTCTTTTTCTCTTCTAGGTGAAGGGGTTTTTTGTTTTGTTTCTAATGATTCGGATATTTCTAAAAGTACATCTTTTTTTAAAGGTGATTTTCTAGTATGTTCACCTTCTTTCTCTTTCTTTTCTTTCTCGTGATCTTTGGAAATTTCCTCGTTTTTTTTTCGCCGCAAAACACTCGTCCGAGTTTCATGGTAGTTTTTTTTCGTTTCTGGTTCACGTGATTTTTTAGTCTTATCGAAAGATTCTAAAGGGCTTTCACTTTCTTCTAAGATTGGAGTTCTTATGTGACGTCTTACTTCAGCTACAACACGCCTATCAACATTTCGTCCACTTTTCCGTTTGTACTTTTTTCGTTTTTTTATCCATCGTATTCCATTCGTATCATCATTTTGCTTTATTATATACAAATGAAAATCATCATCATCATCACTCATTGATTCATCGTTATCACTACGTATTTGCCGTTTAGGTGGCCTCAAATATTGAGGATCAGTTTGAGTGCTAGTAGTGCAATCAGTTTGTGTTGCCATTGCCATCACGGAATGCCCTGGAAGACTTTGTGTTTCAAATCGTTGCTCTTCTTGCTGCACTATTTCGGTTTGCTTCTGATCTAACTTTTCTTTTTCCAATAAAATTTGCCTCAACAATTCATTTTGTTGTCTTAGAGATGTCTCTAATAATTCGTGATTAAAATAAGCAGTTCTTTTCGAATCAGATATACTAGTTGAACTAATTTCCGATTCTTTTGATTGATCGTGAGCTTCGTGTTTCATATGAACTGCTTCATTTGGCAGGATAACGCTAGGTGCGTTGGAATGTTGTTTAGCAGTATTCTGAAGCTCTTGTTGTTGAATTAATTGTTGTTCAATAAATCTTTCCATTAAAAGATGTTTACCACTATCAACTAAAATATATTGCGGTTGTTGTACTAAAGTAACAGGTCTTTGCTGCTGTTGTTGTGTTATACTTCTTTCATCATCCTGTCTTCCTCTTGTAACCAGTCGAAGAATTTCTGTATTTCCTTCTCGAATAAACAACTGATCCCTTCCATCATTGAGAACATCTTGTGGTTCATCTTGAGTAGCATGTTGTCTTCGAAAACTTCTTCTAAAACTACCCGTATCACCGAATTCAGTACGGCGGTAAACACGATCAGATCCACGTTCCATTTCGTGTCTCCTCAAGGAAGCAGTTTCCATATCGTCTTCAAGATGCATTTTCCGTCTTAAATGGCTCTTCGGAGTATAATCAGCATCATAATCTTCGACATAAATATCTCTTTCATTTGACCTATAGTGCCGATTCTGTAATTCTCGACTGTAAATTACATGAGGACCATCATGAAGACTTCTTGTGTCTTCGTAATGCTTTGATTTATAAGCTATTTCGCTGTTCACTTCTGCTCGACCATTTAAATGCTCGGAATCATGAAGTGCTATTTTATCCTTGATATGTACTGGTCTTTTATTGAATTGCCAATGCGTTGGACGTGTTCTTGAATCAGCCATATCGGCACTCCATGCTTCTTTTCTATGGGAATGTAGGGACTTATTATCTTTACCTAAACCTTTTTCTTTAACAACTAAATGCACGTCATCGTCCGTTGAATTAACACGGATAATTCGTTTTTTTGGGGGCATATACAAAGGGCATCCATCACAAATACAACATAAGATTAAAATTATTATCGCTAATATAATAAGAATGGCAAGAATTAATAGTAACCAGAAGAGAGCAGTGCTGTCCGCTCGATAAGGAGCCTGAAACATTAAAGAAAATATTAGTATTTCGTAAAATAGTAGATTATTATTCTAATTTACATTTTTTTCCTCCGTGTAAGTAGTGGTTGTGCCAGTAACGGTTATTACCGTCTTGTTGTGACCCAGTTTATTTGGTATTTGAAGAATATCAACTATTGAATTTTTATTATATGTTACACTTGCCAGAACTACGCTCCTGCAATAATAATTAAGTTTTATAAATATCTCACATGCTTATTTTAAGAAATAATAAAATAAAAAAACTTACCTTTCAACAGAACTATCACCGGAAGTGACATCAGTAGCACCAACTTCATCTCCATTATAAGGCTTAATTTCCTGAATTGTAACATGTCCACCAGTTATAGCTGCTAAAGTTTCTTCAGTCCGTTGTCTATCAGGATTTTTACCAGGTACAATAAATAGCATAGTCCTTGCTCGTGCTTCTGGAGGATAAATATTAATTTGACATTTTGTCGACAAGTGAGGTACACCTAAATCATAAGCTCTTGCCGTTAGAATGTAAACTTCAACTTCCTTTGTAGAATCTTGTCTTTTTCTACGAGCTTTTCTAACTAATGGTTCCCTTAAAGTCAGTTCTCCTGTAATTTCATTTAATGCGAATTTATTTTCGTAATTTCCATGTGTTAGCTCATAACGGACTACGTTATTTGGAGGAGAGATATCTTTATCAATTGCTTTGATAAAAGCAGGAAATGTAAAATTTCGGAGACTTGTCGATAAAATAAATTCGTATAAATGTCGTTCAAATTCGGGGGCATTATCGTTAACATCAATTAGCTTTATTATCAAAGGAACTGTAGCACGATTTCCTATACCATTTTCATCAGTTGCTTCAACATATAAACGATATTCCGGCATAACTTCACAATCAAAACCATGATTATTTGTAGCAATAGTTATTACTCCTGTTTCTGCATCTAAGCTTAAAGATGTATTTAAATGGCCGAGAATTTGAGTGTAACGTATTTTTCCATATACACCAGTATCTGCATCTTTAGCTGTTACTTGTGTAATTCGTGTACCAGCTGTGATATTTTCTGGAAATTCTGCTATATATTCATCCTGTAAAAATACTGGAGGATTGTCATTTACGTCGTTTAGAAATACGACTACATCTACTGAAGATGACAGATTGCTGGTTGGACCTAATTCTTGAGCAACAATCTAAAAGAAAAACATTTAGTTACAATTGAATGTAATGAATAAAAATGTAATTAGAATATGAGTCAATCACAAGTCAATATTTTAAATATTATTCTGGAGTACAAGATGTAAATTTCTGGATATTGGATAGAAAATTTATGCCTTTTGAATGACCTTAAAACACTAAAAACTTACTTTAAATTGAACAGTTTTCGTATTTTCATAATCAAGCAACGAATTATCCCTCACTCTTATCAAAAACGTTGTATGTCTTTCCCCAACATTTGGTGAAATTTCAAACGTGCCATTATTATTATCCAAAGTTAAAGCAAATACACCATTCTTTCCCATATCATCATCGCTAACTTCAGGAACATAAGGATCAGAAAAACGCAATGCGGTTCCTTGGGGAGAATTTTCATCAAGACGTGTTATATAACTATAATATTAGAATAATAAAAATATTTCATATTAATTTTTACTGATATAATATTAATATTTCTTACTTGTCATTGGCAAAATAAGGAGGTTGATTTCCTCGATCTCCAAGAATAAAAGCCAGTTGAACAGTTGTGGACATTGCCTCTGGTTCGCCACGATTTAGACGCACTTCTTCAGCGATAACTGTTAGAATTATTGGATCGCCAACGTGCGATATTGCAGTAATTTCTTCTAATGGTCGAGCAAGAATTATTTCGCCTATAAAATGAAATTATAAATACCATTTACTATTAATGTTCGTATAGAAATTTTATGTCGAGAATATTTCAAAATGTTTATTTGGATTTGATTTCAAACGATAATATTAAAAGCAATACATTTCTTAAGATTTATTTTATTAATTGTAGAAAATAGAAGAAATTAAGGAATTAGATATAAATTTTTGATGTTGGAGTTTTGATAAAAATAGTTTGTTGTTGTAATTGTTTTTAAATAAACATTAATTTAACGAATTTAATTGAAATGAAGTAAGATTTGATGCAAAGGTAGCTAATATTATTATAATAAAGCAATTTTCTTTTCTTTTATGTAAATACAAGTTATAAAACATATTATTATAATGCTAATGTCAGTGAGTTTTTAAATTAATTATTCGACAACCAATAAAATTTTTCTAAATACGCATATTACTCAACAGTTTGTAATTAATTACAAATTTCTTTTGAAATATGTGACGATTTATAGGGTTGTTGCTATGATAATTTTCATATAAATATTTTAAAATGTCATCTATAATCAAACCTGTTGTAAAAGTCGTAGAAAAAGTATAGTATTTTACTCGAATATAGTGATTACTTGCTAGTCGAATAATATACATATAATTATTACATAATTTTCTTTATTTAACTTGTTATGTAAACATGATTAACAAGTATTTATTAAAAAGCTTTCAAAAATAATTCGAGCGCGATAATAAAATTTATAATTTACCGATATGTTACAGTTATATGTTAACGATAATAATACATATATTATGAATACGTATTTTATTATGAATTATATTTTGTTTTTGTTGTAATAAACAAAATATAAAATACATAAAATCAAGTTTATAATTTATGTTATCAAGTTGTAATGTGCCAGAATAGGCACATTAATATGATCGTAAATGACATAACGATTGTTTACACATATTTATTACTCCTAACTAACAGTAGGTATACAAGAGTTCCAGCAGTTACCTATTGGAAACTATTAGAAAAATAATACTCTGTGACACACACACCGTAAGTTTGTTTAGAATCGAAAAGTTTTTTTTTCTTTCTTTTCGTAAGCGTATCAAACAAGATATTTCCATAACTATAAAATCATTTAATAGTTCTAGATTTTTGTTATTAAGTGCCTATAAAAACCTATGTTAAGAAATTTTATAATGTTCCATATAAAAATATTAATTATAATAAACACGAGCATTTAAAATATATAAAATTGTTCTTCGTAATTTATTGCTGTAGTTAAAAACGAGAACATATTACTTAACAAAAATTCTAAGTATTTTTTTTAAACATGCCGCGCGGTGTTTGATTTATCTTTTAAAAATATTATACTATATAAAAATTAGATATTTATTGGTTTGGTAGGACTTGAGTAATACTATATATATATATAAAATTAAAAAAGTTTTTCCTATTTTTATTAATTATATTAAAATTGAAACAGCTTTAGGTTATAGTTCTGTATAAATATATTAATAATCGACGTTTCAACGAACTCAACATACGTCTTCATCTTTTTTTAACACGTTTTCATTAACTCGCTTGTTTCTGTCTGTTTGTTTGTTTATTTGTTTGCTACAAATTTTAATATCGATTTTAAACTAACTTCCTGATGAGCTATAGAGATTTGAAACTTTAAACATAGTTCAGAACTGGATGACAATGCATTATTAACTAATTAATTAGTAATATTAGAAATATTAATTTTTATCTTTTGCTATATTCACGAATTCCGTACATTTGTGTATTTAACAATTTCTTTTTTCAAAATACAGAAACTGCAGAAAATACAGAAAATAATTATGTAAATTAAAAAAAAAAACGGTTTGATATACTACGTTTTTAAAACGGACTAAAAAGTAAAAACTAAAAACTAAAACTAAAAACTAAAAACTGAAAATTTGTGATTGTGAATTTTTAATAGCTATGACAATACTTGTAAGATTTTTATGTCACTTGGAATAGAAATCTCTTTCTGTATTTTGCCCGGATTGCTTGGCCTCGGCTTTACTTTGGTCACAAATATCTGGGCTCAACACAATAATCATCGTTTTTTACTACTCGTCACATAATACACTATTACTTAGGAATTAAAAATGCTATTTATTATCTATACTAGAATCAAAAACACAACACAATGTAAATATATCATAAATTTAACAATAAATAATGGTTTATAATCATAGTAATGAATACAATTTCTCTTATGAAATGTCAGCGTATAAATTAACCGAAGAAAAAAATTGCTTATCACTTGTCAAACTCGGAAAGATCTGATTTTTTCGTAGAAAAATTTCGCCTTGATTCTATTTCTTGCACGGTATCTCGATGGTAAACTCCGCGAAGAAGGACCTTGCAGGTTAATATATGTATAGAGTGCTTTTTGTTAAGCGTTGTGCGTGCTACCTAGAGTAGGTCAACTTGTCCTTATCATTTTCCGGTGTTGGTCAAAGAATTACGAGGAACTTATTATACTTACAGACATAGAAGTATAGTCCACAAAATATTGATCCAAGTTTGCGGTTGGCTTTTAAATACTGCTCTCTCCAACCGCAAGAATATTTAAATTACCATAGCTATAAAATCTAACTATTGTAGTAGGGGTGTATTAAAGTATATAGTTTAACATATGTACATATACATAAGCTCTGAACAATAGCTAATGTTTTAAATTAACCTATATTTTATTCTAATATAGAATAAATTCTCATAGTATGTGTCTCTTTCTATTAATCAATCTTTTGTTTTTATTTTACAACAGATGAAAAAAAAAGAGTGCTAATGTTTTACAGCTATTACATAAACATAAGAAAATAAATTTACAATTTCAAATGTAAATATTAAAATTCTTATATGTCTGCAAATATAGAAAATATCTTTGGAAAATAAGCCGACATATATTGTAACTAGAATTAGAAATTTCTCTTAAAGTCAGTTGTTAATCTAATAACTATGTGATCAGGTTATGAACTATTTTCAAAATGACTGGTCAGTGAATAGTTAAATCATGTGTTTCAAAACGTTTTATACAACCGAGCCGTAGAATCAATTTTTGAAAAATTACTTTTTAGCTGTAGCTAAAATAATTTTGTAAACTATACGAGATACGATTTTGATTAAATTAGGTATTCTTTTCAATTACTCGAATGTTAAAAATGATTCGTTTCAAATTTAGATATATTTTAAATACAAATTTTTATGTAAATTCTAGTAATGTACACCAAAAATGTTTGAAATTTTTGAAATAGATATATAAATTTTTAAGCGACTGCTGTAACTGATATTTATCTAATTTAAAATCAAATTTTGATAGGTTTGTTCGATTGGCTCTCTTGCGTTTTACTGCAAAGCGCCGCCGTAAATGATGCAGCGTTTTGCCATTTTACATAACATGTAACTGCGACGTGAATAAAACAACAAACATTAACGCAGCAGTAAACAGTAGATGCAAGGGTGCGAATCGAACAGGGCCAATTTTTCCGTAACTAGAAATATAGTGTATAGTATAATAAAAAATTAATAATTTATGCTAAAATGATATTAGAGCTTTTACAATCTATAATAAATTAAGTAGTTTGTCTTCTATTTCAATTTTGAAAGAGTATGAACAAACAATTCTTTTGATGTTCCTTAAAATGGGTTAATATAATTCAATATACGTGGTTATGGAGTAATTTGCTATCACGCGACTATTAAGGGGTTAAAATTATAATATACAGGTCATGTATATAACAGAATTGGACTAGAAATATCCATAAATAACCGTGTGTAAAATTATTTTCTATTTTAAAATAATTATGTAAAACAGTTTCTCTAAGATTATAAAAACACAAAAAGTCCATATATCTGAATCATCCTGAAAAATTCGCTGTCGCACAACATGCATTAGAACTTCTTCATGACATGAAATTTGAAAAACTAAAATCAACGCAAGACCCAATAAATTAATTAATTAATTAGTCAGTTAAAATGGTTTGGTCATCTTGAGCGAATGTCTAATGAACATTTGGTTAAAAGAATTTATACAAATGATTTTGAAGGTATACGTTTGCTAGTGGATATCCGATGAGTAGTTATAGTACATAGTATGATTGAGAGTGTTTTGCGGGGACAAAAGTAGTAGGAATAGAAGAGCATCTATTACCAAGTGTCAGTATGTATGTGGATGAAGCTAAAATTGCTTGGCTGGATAGGGATGTTTGGTTAGGATACTGGAAAAAATTTGTTCCACAACTTTTTGGGTTGATATCGTGATTTTGTATGTATATATTAGAGAAGCAATTGAAAACAACAAAGAAAAAGAAAACATGACTTCCATTGATTAATAAATGATAATTTTTGTTTCTAAAAAGGTTTATGTTTAATTAACCGAAACGTTGGATGTTTTAATAAATATATTACAAAACTTAAACCTAAAACGTTTTTCAATAAAAATAATGAGTTCTGAAAGGGTTTTTACTTTGTTAACAATCATACACTTCATACTTATTAAAACTAACATGTGACTAATAAAATTTATATTAATGGCAAAATTAGAACTTATCTTTCATTAACATATTCCATACATACAATAACTAAACAATAAAATCTTAGCAAATAAATATTCAAACAAAGAAGTATCCCATATTTAAAATAGGAAATACAATAATAGTTCGAGACTCTGAATACAAAAGCAATCTTTTTTACCAGCTATTGAAAATGATTTAGCGAGTTATGCTCGAGGCAGATTCTATTAATTTTCCATATGTACACAGTGTACAGCATAAATTGTATATAGTATTTCATGGGTAAAACAAACTTTTGTGCGCGTTCGAAGTTTTTGCATCTGATAAACAAATGTTTTATTGTGGGAGATTTCTGCACTACTTCGATCTAACAACAAAAGCTGTATTTTCGGTTTATCTTGGCGTCATATAGATTTGTTAAGACTTGTAATAAAATCCGAAATCAAATTTACGAATTTTGAACAACAGTATAAATTTTCAATTTCTGTAACTTCAAAATAACAAAATTCCAAAGTGTCTGCGTATATATAACCGCAATAAATTAACGATCGTAAAAAATCGAAATCTGATATTCCAGTTTCTTATTACGTAGAATATCTTTGATTTCATTTTTTTTTCTTCAGCATAAAATCATGTTTTTTTACGATATTAAATTGTGTTTTAAAATACAATATGCAGTAAATGAGAATATATTGTAGTCAAAAGAAAAAGTATGTATTGTATTTTTTTGATAATCTAATCTTAATTAGTACAAAAATATAACTAGTAAGTATTAAAGAACTATGACCTCATTGAAAGTAAAAAAATCAAATTTATCTCAATAAATACCAATTAATTTATAATGTTCATGTGTCTTAATTGTATAATTTTAATTATTTCTCATATTTGTTCTCTACAAAAAAACTATGCGGGTAATTTTTAAGTATTGTTCTATTATAATTTAGTTATGGTAGCGATGTAATTATAAAATACTTTAGTGACAATTTTCTTCAGTCTAATAATATATATATTTTTTAAATTTGTCTGTTCGAAAATTCATATATTTATTAATTTATTTGTTTTTCTTTAAGCGTATCATAATATTAATATTACGTTACCATAATACCTATGTAGAAAGAGGTCATTATGTTACTAGTACAATAGTGGCATTATTATATTGTTTATTTTTGCTTAAATTTTAATTTAATTTATAAAAATATGCAAAGAAGTACAAGTAATGCAATGTATACCGCCAAATTTTTCTGAAATTGCTTATTCGATATATGAAGTTCTTTTTGTTTTTCGATTTAAAAAGAAACTTTATAATAAAGAGAAAAATCATACTAAAAAAATATTTATTTGAAGTAAAAAACTTTTTCTGTGAACTTACACTTTAAAAATAAATTAAGAAAATATTGGTTTAATTTTCTTTATAATAATAAAATTAATGGTAATACAATTCGTCAGATTATCATTGCTGCATTAGTTTTAGAGATCTTTAATGTTTTATAATCGCATAAAAATTCCAGAACTACTGTTAATTCAATAACGTTTACAATCTTTAACAATTTTATTCAAGCCCTGAAAGACCAAATTGTCTAGAGCTACCGAAAGATATTTACAAAACGGTTCTGACTATTACATTTTAACGAAGAAACATCTTTTAGCAAGAACATCTAAGCCCAGAGCAGAAATATTTCATCGGAAGATGTGCACATACGATTGCCCAGCAAACTTTAACGGGTCTCAGTGTCGAGTCTCGTGGTGTGCAACGACTCTTCGAGTGCAACCTCCAACTCAGTGGTGGCCGATATCGCAAGCGGCACGACGGCGAGGCGGCAGCGGTGTGCACTTCCTCGTGCTCCCGCGGGTGAGAGGTCAGTCGTGCCTCTCGTGGCGGGTGCACGGGCACTAGGAGGGGCGGGAAGATGAGGTCAAACCCGCGACTGAGACACGACCTGTGTGCACAGCCATCCGAGAGCGCAATGGACCTTATGCGACCGACTAGCTTTAGGTAACTGATTGTAAGGTTAGGTTAGGACTCACCAACTAAGAAGAACGGATTGTGTGTGTATGTTCGTATTTGGATGCTTTTAGATTTTGAAATATGGTTACAGTAGGTGGAGTTGCTGAAGAATGAGAAATATTTACGAAGTGCTTGTCGACAATTATTGATGTAAATAGTTGTAGAAAAGTATTAAAGGAAATAAATTGCGAGGAAATTTTACATCCTAAGAGAAGTTGGAATTTTATAACATGTTTCGCTAGAATTGTATAGAAAAATATACTAGAAGCAAAACATGTGCCGTTTGCAATATTTCTGAATTTTCAAAAGAATGATTATTACACAAGATGTTTTATTTTTAAAGAAAAAATCACAATTATTTCTAAACTCGTAATGTACCATTATATTACCAAAAAAGTTAATTCCACAAATTATTTTTCAAATATTTATTAAATTTGCTAGATACACTAAGAACTAAATATTTTCCTATATTTTAATACTATATAAATTATAATTTTTTTATTATTTAAATAAACTGATTTAAATAAAATTTTGCTTCCTTTAATTAATAATTTATAAATTTTATAATCTAGTTTCTTCTTTTGTTACCTAATAACTTCAATCTATGTTCTGTTTATTTACTGTAAATGTCATTTGTATTAATTTTTCTGATGCAGATGTACGTTTACTACGTCGAAATGGCGATTATTAATAAATATTAATATAGAACTACAACCCTAAAGCCGTTTTATTTTAATTTTATTTATATCTTAAATGTATACATTTTCGTTATTTACAAAAAAATTATATATATAATTTTATTAGAAAATAAAATTTCAAAGATAAACATATGTTGATAAATATAAATTAACTTTCCTTGATTTGTTATATGAAAAAAAAAAAGAATGTAAATATGTTTTGAATTTTGGCCGAAATTTTTTTTTTTTAATTACTGGTATATTAAAAATAAAAAAATAATAATTAGTAATTTTTTTGTAAATACATAAATTCTTGAAAAAGATCTTTCCTGAATTCCTCTAACAAAACAAGCAAGATGAAACCTATAAAACCATTGATTTCTCAATTTAGATTAGAACAACTTAATTTCCTACAAAGTGCCGTGGAAGCGACTATAGCTAATAGTAATCCGTACGAAAGAAAATATTGTAAATACCTTGGGTCATATCTAAAACAATCTTGCACGAATACGCGACCAAAGACTAAAAGTTCCTTTGGTTCCGAGTTTACTATTTAGTTGTTTAGGTCTTATGCAGGAATCAAGTATTGATCCTTTCCTGGCGTCACTTTCATCATTATATTCTCAGTGTGTGTGTGTATATATACGAATATATAAATGTTACAACATTAGGACTATGTAAAGTATCAAAATTTGTTATGCTAATTCGTGGGACACGGCCAGCAAAAGCAGTGAGCTGAGCCTTATAACAATATATGCCCATATGCATATTATGCAAAGTAGATATTGCTCGACTGTTTCTTTTGCTTCTTGGAACAGACGAGGCGTGGTATTACAACAGTTAAATCGGGGATAAATGCTGCTATAGGAAACTCATTAGCTACATACATAAAACATATTTCTTTGTCCCGTTTCGCTTCAATCAAATTAATTTTCATTAATAAGTGGAACATTTTTGTCTTCAATTATTAAGAAAAACAACGACTTCATGCCAAATTCATGCAGAGCAATCTAAACTACAATCACAATTACGCTTAATAAATAAATATGCATTATAATATGTACCCATGTACTACAAATTCAACTTAAACTTCGCTTGACTCATGCAGTATTCATGCAAACCAATTTCAACTGCAACTTCAATCTAAACTACAACTACAATTTCGCCTATGAGTAAAATATGCATTACTATATGTACTCATGTATGTATTCAACTACAACTTCAACTTAAATTTCACCTGACTTAAAAGATAACCAACTTTTATTTTTTATAATTTAGATAAAATAGCGATTCGCTAAAATAAAAATTCTTGGATCTGGTAAGAAATTTCGTTGCAATATTCATAGAAAGAATTCTTACGTAATCCAAGAATTTTTATTTTAACAAACCGTTATTTTTATCGAAAATTATTATGCATACGTGAGTTAGATTACTGTATTCGGTACGTAATTTGTTTATGTAAACATTATTCAATATAATTTAAGATTTTTTTCGTACAAAAATTATCTACTATTTTTCATAAAAAATGTGTATTTCCTTAAAAAAATCTGGGCGCTACTTCCTCCTCTCCCAAATTTCAAAGTCCTTCATTGATTACTTAATAAGATATCATCATGGCAACATTGCAAAACTTTCAAAATATCTTTTCTATATTAAACAAACAATTCTAGAATATTTATAGAATTCAGTTGTTCTTCCTCCTGATATTATATATAATACCGAATCTGTTGGCCAAATTTATATTAAAAATAAATATTAAAAATTATATTTTTCAAAATTTTTATAAAAATACTATAATATCTTTTAGATAAATAAAATATTTTGAATTAATATTAAAAAAATAGTAAACAGATTTGAACGCAATGACCCAATTCTACAGAATACAATATATGAAGATATTTCAAAGCTTCTATTTTCTTTTTGCAAAAGTTTGACGAAACAAAATATAGGTTGTTCGCGTGCTGCACCCGTATAATATATTCACAGAAACTTATGCCCAACCATAAACCACTACCATTGCTGACACGTTGTTTTTATTTGCGAGCAAAAGAAGAAATTCAACTCGCTACACGTATTTGCAACAACCTAACGTAAATCTAACCATCTATGTATCTCTCTCTCTCTCTCTTCTTCATCATCTTCTAGGGGTAGTCAATTTATCAAATGCAAAGTGATTAGTTACTTTAATAGACTCTGCGTATGTCCTAAGACTGCGCTTCAAAACGAGACTTCAAAACAATATTTTAACAACTTGTTTTCCAGAGTGGTAATTTTGTGCGTAGGCATATTTTGCGAACATTCCAAGACTTTTACAAACATAAGTGGCTTTGATGAAATAAGTTTCTACTATTCTGGTTGATACGGTATTATAAACTTTTTATTGTTTATTTATTTAATATTGTGCAATTGTCAACACAAAATGTAATCAATTTGATGCTTTATTAGTGTTTGTCAAGTCATAAAACTTTTATTAGATTGTTATATTTCTTCACGGTGCTCATGCAATCGTTTACATTGATGCTGGGTTGAATGTTGCAGTAATATTGCTGTTACATTTCAAAGATAAGTAAATTATATTGCAAAATATATCAATCATTTATTACCATGTTGTCTCTTGAAGAAGATGTGGTATCTCTACTTCTCAATATATAGGGTTTATATGTTTGTTTTAACTTTTATCATAGTAAAAAATCTTTCAGGTACTTATTATATTAGAATAAAACGGTTTTAGGTTCTAATTCTGTATTAATATTTATTAATAATCGACGTTTAGACGAACTCAACGTGCGTCTTTGTCAGGAAAAAGTTTTTTTTTTCTACATATAATTTTCGAAATAAAAAAAATAACAGTATTATGATAAAAATATTACAAAATTGACAAAAATACATCCTTTATATTATTTGTAAACAGTTAGCCGTAAAGGTCAGTGGTAACATATTAGACTCGAACTGCAAAAATCCCTGGTTCACGCCATATTAATACCAGAATGCACTCAGTAAAATTAACTAGTTTAAGAGAAATATTGAAAGATTACATAAAAACAATGTCATAGCATATTTTATTTATTTAAAATATATTACAATATTTTTATAAAAAAATGCACGACACGCGTTTTGCTTTCTTTGAGTGACATCATAGTGTTTTTCGAACAGTGCAATGTTTGTGTGTGTGTGTACTATCGCGTGTGTTTATCAAGCAGCGTTATATTTTGAAATTTAAATTAAGATTATACATTTTGTTTGTAAAATATTGTTTTTACACTAATTATTAATTACACGTTGTGAAGACAAACACAAATTTTCAAATAAAACACGTGGTTTTGATTTTGACATAACAGGTATATATAAAGCCATCACTGTTTTGTTTTTACTGCAAGAGGCGCTGAATACTTGCTGATACACTAATACGTCGCGATGAGCAAATTCAAATTTGATGTTCAACTTAAAACTTATTTTCTTATTTATTACAAATAATTTTACTTTGAAACATATATTTACGTAGTTATTTTAATGTATATTTTTGATTAGAGAAATTTTAAAAATGTGCATTTAATAAAAATATTATTTCTGGTATTAAAAAACTATATATCACTAAACTGATATATCAGTTGTGTCTGAATAGTTCGGAACTCATTATAAGGTGTAGGTTTTTTGTTTGGCTGTGGGCTAATATTGCCTTAAGATAATTAGAACACCATTATTCGTAAATAAGGATATATCTTTGTACATTGTTTGTTACTTTATCTATTTTAATCATAACAACTAAAATATGAATAATTTTTAAAAAAATCACTCACCAGTAGTATCGGATATATTGAAAAACGGTGTAAATGGATTTCCTTCGGAAACCAATCCATATCGAATATCTCTCGGATTGCCTTTATCCCCATCTTCAGCATGTACCTTGACAACGATATCACCAGGAAGTAGCGAATTGTTGAGTTTAGTTATCGGCGGCGCTAGTGTAAAAATCGGTGGCATGTCTTGTACATCCACAACGACGACAACAATTTCCAAGCCGGCTATGTTACGGGAATCTTGTCCTGGCTCGGCATAAGCATCCTAATAAGGAATCATTAATTGAATAGCGACTATTCTATTTTCATGTGAATTTCATCTATGAATTGGAGGGATTCTTTTTATTTTGATTGGAAGAAATAGTTTAATAAAGCTAATGTGAGAATTGTATATATTCAATGGGCAATGTTACAAATAATGGATAGGATAAACAAAAATGGTTTTATGTTTTTGTAAAATTTATATTATTCCTTTAAACAATTTTAGAAAATGTACTTTTGATCTTTAAGTTTAATGATCCAGACAACGCTTTTACATTGTGATATATTTTTCTAGTTAGTAATAGTGGATGAAGTAAGATTTAATCGAAACAAAAGAAAAATTTAATATATCTTTCATTTGTACTGCTTAAATGTGTTGGATATTCATAATTTATTGTTTGTTATAAGCCAAAAATTAATAACAAAATATTATAATATTTAAAAGTTTTCTCCAAGAATCTATTATATAATTTAATGTTAAAATTCTGTTTAGTAACTCAAAATTAAATAGTGAAAAATATATCTAATTTGTATTGTTGAATTCATTAAAAAGAGTTTCGAAAAAATCGCAAGAATTTGTCTTGTATTTACTTTCAATAATTAACAAATTTAAAAATGAAAATTCTTGGATTCCATAAGAAATATTATTATTAATTGTATTATTATTTGTCTTATTTCTATATTTGATTCATTTATTTTGTTCAATAAATTATTTATTATTAAAATAATTGATAAATTTTTTGATCAAATTATATATATATATATATATATATATATATATATATTAAATTATTGTTTGGAAATTTTGACATCTGCATATCATTAGCATAAAAAACACACCATTCCTACATACCAGACTAATTTAAAATAAAAAAATGTAGATCATTACAGTCAAACAAAATATCTAAATAAATAAATAAAAACTTGGTAGTTTGTAAATGTCGGTGTGTGTACGTATATGTGTGTGGCATTGTCAGAAGTGAAGAAATTAGCATTCACACAAGGGTAATGCGTAGGATCCAAGTATGCATTGTTCAACGTTTTAAGAGAAGAGAACGAAGAGACAGAAACGCGCCATCGTCATCTTTCAGCTACCAAATGCAGGGAGTCAAGTCAAAAGCCAAACACTTACACAACTAATGCATATGCAATGCAACTGAAAGAAACATGATATGGTGACACTGTGGCGCACAAAGATCTATTACTTCGCATACTAAATCATCGTTCTCTCTCTCGCTGTGTTCCGGAGTTTATTGTCTTGCTTATAATAAATATTAAATATACATATATATATATATAGTATATATATATGTTATTGCACTAACAGTCAAACGTCATTCTATCGTAATAATTCATTGGATAATATCAAGTTGGCTGTCTGCTGCATTAAACTCTAAGTACATATTCTTTAAGACTATATATGTACCTTGGATAGTTGCATAGTGTATTATATTATCTGAGTTATAAAATTGAATATGATTGTATATTCTCTCCCTTTTGCTTGTGATTTGAAACAGTAGCTTGATAGCTTTATTTAGTGATCGTTAGAAAATGGATTATGTACCTATTCTACTTGCAAAGTTATTTATTTGATGGAATTTATTTGTCGGAAATTTGTCCATATTAGGATTTCGAATGTTGCAGGATTTATAATTGCAATGATTTTAATATCTTTAAGGCTTTTTTGCATGATGAATCTATAAATATAATAAATTTCAATAATATCGAAAGACAAGCTTTTATCTTTAAAAAAGGAAAATCCTAATCAGAAAACTATAGTTACACAAGTACTTAACGAACCCAGTGGTTAAAGAACACTGAAATGGAAGCTTAGTTTCCGAAATTTAGCATGATTATTTTAATTAAGGGAAGACACCACCCCGTGAGCGCTCTGGAATTAGGCAAAATTTGAGAACTTTTTTCATGGAGAAATAATAATAATATATAATATTAATAATATAGTATAGTATATATATTAATAGTAATTTGAACTACGTTTTCGAATTTTTATGTCAAAAAATGTTTAAACAAAACTCTGGCCACTTTGTTCCGTCCCTCGAGAGTTCTAGAACATAATACAAAAGTTTTTTTAGAATACCCTAAAATTAAAATAAAAAATCTACTATGAAACGGTAGATTTTTTGAATTTCAAAAAATTAGGAAAATAGTGGCTGTTTGAAACAAGTATTCTTTTATTCAGTTAAAAAATCAAAAAATCAAAAAATCAAGAGATATCAGCAGTATAAATTTAGAGAATTTAATTCTCTACAATTACGTCTTAAAGCTAAATAAATCGGAAGAATAGTTACCGAGATCTCGGCGAGAGGAGATTGAAAAATATGGTTGAAAAACGCAGCTTGAAGTTAGTTTTTTTTACAGCCCGATCTGTACGTTTTACTTGTTCTGACACAACTCTGTATTGGTCGCTATAACTCCACCAAAAGTTTCAGAAAATGCAGAAAAATCGATTTTTGAAAGTGTTCAGGTGGTATCTCCCTCTTAAATTTTGTGGTTTATGAAATTTATTCTAAATTTATTACATATTTATAAATTGTTGCCAAAGTAGATAATTATATATTTCTACTATCATGGTCATTGGCGCAACTACAAAAATTAGGTTCCAATGCAAAATAGAAAAAGACAATATATATTTTCCATTCCAGGGTATCTCAAACATTTATAGGCCGCGATTTATTTTCGAAATTACAATTTATTTACGGCCCACTCGCATAATAAATATACAAATATTGAATAAAAAGAGTTTATGTCACACACATGATTTTGTATAAATATAAAAATGTATAAATTTCTTAATAATTTTATTGTAAAAAATAACTGAATAATTTTGTTGGTGAAAACAAACATTGTAAAGCTTTGCAAATAGGGAAGCAAAATTTAAAATAAATAAATGCTATTTTTTAATTTATATTAATTTATGAAATACAAAAGCCTTAAAGATATATACTTTAAAAATAACTACATTTTAATAAAAAATTTAAGTATTTGACAGCAATTTAGCTATGATGACGTAACTAAATTGTACTTGATGAATACCTTATACTCAAAAACTAAATTATATTTTAATATCTCCCTATTTTATTAATTAGCCAGTCAACAACTAATTCTGAACTGATACATTTATATTAATCGCTCTCTAGAAAAACAAACAAATCAAATAATCCCAAAAGCAAAAACTTACATTAGCCAATATCGTCAGATGATAAGTCGCCTGTTTTTCATAATCCAACGGTCCCAGCAAGAAAATGGTCCCCTCGGCTTCATCGGGCGAGATGAGCCGTTGGCGAATGGCAAACATCGGCGAACCCTGTGTGGGAAACAAACCAAAACCATCATCAACCATCTTTCTCTCTCTCTGTTTCTCTCTCTAGGGCCCAACGTGCCTCATTAGCGCTCGGCTACATCTCGCCGGCCATCTAATGAAGGTGATACCTGCCCGAGAATGGTCTCGAACGGATAGTAAAGCAATAGGGACGCTACTGACAGTGATTAAATGATGCGGGCGGACTAGATGGGTGCATTGTTAGGTGAAAGAGAAGGCAGTGAGTGGAAAAAATGTTAGATTTTTAAAATATTGCTTTGGAAAATGTTAATTGGTTGTTTTTTCTTTTTATTTCTTTTGCTTTTCGGAACCGAAGATATATTGGGTTGGAGTTGGTGATGATGAAGAACTTGACAATGTTGTTTGCTGGGTTAATATATTGTGAAATGATTTATATTTCGGAGTAATTTTTAAGGATAGTTTTTTATTTATTGACAAGGTTGTTAGGTTATGAATATATTTTTAGATATGTATGATTGGTATTATAAGAAGATTGAAATTTGAATAAATAATTTAGGATTTTGGTGATATTTTAAAATAAATTAGATTGTCAACTGTTTTAATTAGATAGGTAGAACAACTTAATACGTTGTTGTTATCTGACATTATAAATGCTATTTGTATCTTTTTTCTGATGAAGATGTACGATGAGTTCGTCGAAACTTTGATTACAGAACTACAACCTAAAGCCGTTTCATTTTAATTAACTATTCCAAGGATAAATTTATTTAAAAATTTGGAAATACTGAGCATAAATAAACTAATTATGTTATATAATAAAGAATTACAAATTAATAAAGCAAATTATATAAATAATAATTTTTTCAGATAATTTTCCACAATTAACATAAATTAAGCAATATTTACTTGTAGAAAATTCAAAATTAAATACATCTATCAATAATAATACGAAATAAACAATAAGTTGTATACCATATTTAGAAAATACAAGCAAACTATTTGACTTGTAGCTGTATTCTCTAACGATATTTATGATAGTATTGAGAAGCTCCAATAAGATCATTAGACGAACATCATTAGCGAGCAAACTTGGTTCGTATTCAATACTTGGATACATATTTTATATACACAGATTGCCCCGACACTAATGTACGAGTCCTCACGTATATGTTTAGTTTAAATGCGTGAAAAAGATTTATAAACAACTACGGCATTCACGGCACATGGTAATGAACGAATATTTGCTTAAAAAATATAATATTATAAATAAGCCTTTTGTTACAGAGTTATTTAATGAAATGGGTATTTGTTTGCTCATTTGTTCATATACAAACATTTTTTCAGATAAATATTACTTTTTTGTATTTTATGAAATTTATAAATATTAAAGAATTTGATTATGTAACTTGCTTAAATATTAGAATTTTATAATGGCATACAATCGTTATAAACAAATAAAATTGTCAATCTAACATGATAGTTTTATCGAATTTATAAATATTTAGATTTTATAGTCAAATATGGTCGACAATGGGTAAAATTTGAGAAAATATTCTCAAACAAATTATTTAAAGATGTGTTTAATATTTCATTTTTAAAACAAGTTTAAATATGTGCATACTGTAAAAAAACAGTGTAAATTCACATACCAATAATACATTAAACATTCGCTTAAGATGAACGAATTATTTTAAAAGATCTTTGTCCAAAGATTATCGAGTAAGTGAAATTTCAATTGCATAAATAAATATGTAGTCGTCACTGCAGAATTTAGAATTTCCATTGTACATTTTGTATCTAACTGCATGTTACGATAAGGTCTGTTATTTTCATATTAAACATATTGATATGTACTACAAAATATTACGGACTTATATATTTTCAACCCTATAAGAAAAAATATTATATGTAAAATTTTTTTATTAAAAATCTAATTAAATTAAAAATATTTTACATCATTTTTTAATGACATATTTTGTTAAAAAAAGTTTAAATAAAACTTAAAGGGAGTTTTGAGTAAATAACCATTTCAGTGATTTAAAACAAATATTCTTATTTTATTTTTTCCTAATTGAGAAACAATTTTTCATAATATTTGTTAAATTAACCTAAAAAATTAATATAGTAAATTTTTTCTCCGGAATTACAAAAATGAATAGTCTTAGGGAACAACCAAACGTAATTCTTTTGAGACCATTTACAACTGTTTTTTTCTGTTTATATCATATTTTACTATTAACGATTTAATTTCGAAAAAAATAATTTAATTTTAGATCATTTCGCTTTATTCAAATTTAGCAATAGAAATAAAACTAGCTAATATATAAATAGTTATGACATTTTGATAGTTTTTCAAATTTTTATAGGTTATTTAGCGATTTCTAAATAGGATTTTGCGTGGTTTATCTGACTGTAAATGTCCGTTGATACAATCTGGGTGGTCTGATGCTCTTTTTTAATACCCGCGCGCAAAGAATCCGGAGTGCCCCGCATCATGACATGAAATGTTTCAAAGAAGCGGCCTTAATGCGTATGCGTAATATATAACACGCCCAAAATGTTAATTTTATGAGTTGATCCTAGCGATGCGATGCATTAAATACAATATGCTACAAAGTATCTGTGTTCTGTACCTACTCGTATGTATCTAAGGTGCAGAACAAAATAAAAATCAACGCATTTTCTACATTATTCTATTTATTTACATGTTTTCTTAAAGATGTTTGAAAATCTGGAATACATGTTTATGTAATATACAGTGTGACTGACTTTCATATGGTTTTTAACATGTTTTTATTAACTCGCTTTCTTGTCTGTCTGTTCGGTACAAATTTTGCAGATCGATTTTAAACTAACTTTCTGATGAGCCAGAGACTTGAAACTTTAAACATAGCTCAGAACTGGATGACAATGCAATATTAACTAATTAATTAATAATATTAATTGTTATTATTTGTGTCATATTCACGAATTCTCTACATTCGTGTATTTAGCAATTTTTTTTTTTAATACAGAAACCACAGAAAATAGAAAACACACACTCACAAATTTTCAGGACAATCTGTATGGGGTCAGGAATCTGTATGGAGTTATAAATCTGTATGGGACTAGGAAAAATTATTTTATACTTTTAGTTCATTTTAAAAATGTGGTATATTTTTTTTTTAATTTAAATAATTATTGTTTATCAAGTAATAAAATAGAGTCATTCTGTCATTTTATTTATATCTACTAAAAACTGCAGACTTTCCATTTTTCAACGTAATTTTAGTTTTTTTTTAATAACCCCAATCGTGAAATTGCTCAGTCTATAGATTGGTTGGCCATGAAAAATGTGGTGGGGCTTAATGCAGCACAGGTTAGAACAAAACGTTAGTTGATTATTGTTTAGAGAAGATTAATACACGAGAAAAATTTGTTGCTGTTTAAAAAAAATAATTGTGGTCAACGAAATGGATAACAAGTGAAGAAACCAGTTCACGAACTTTACGTTTACGATAAGGTAGGTAAAAAGGTTATTTTGTATTTTTTATGTTTACCGAAAAAATAAAAATAAAAATCTTCAAAAATTCTAATAATTTTGCAAAAATAAAACAGTTTCAAAATGAATGATAGCTCTACCCCAGTTAACTTTAACTACAAATAATATACTGTTTTAATTGTCAATTAAATCAAAATAGTATTCAATTTAAACAACACTTTATTATTTTTATAAAAGAATTGATTCTTTCTTTTTTCTCTCATTTTTGTTGTTCTAATAATAATTATTATTTGTTAGTTTGTTAGGTCGGTAATTTTCTATATAACAGAATGAGTAAATGATCGAGCGATCGAAATGTTACAAAGAACAGATTATGTGTCTGTGTATCTGGTAATAACTGAAATTACGCCACAGAAAATAACTATTATAGCTGGGGATACACTTGTCCGAGAGTTATTCTTTTACCAGTCTCTTCTTATATATTGAAGTTTGTCTCATACTTATACCTGACTTCAACATCATTAGATATAATTGGCAGCTTTGTTAGAATCATCAATTTCTTTCCATTTTTATCTTTTTTTCTCTCGAGATTTTTAAAATTATTAATAAGGATTTTTCTGGTCTTTAAATTAATATAAACAAACCAAGCAAACAGTGTGTTTATTTATTTGTTTGGATGCAAGTTGTGTTTAATCTTTTATTAAAATGTAAAATTCAACTGGATTTTTTTATATAAAGCTTCATTCTAGGTATTTGTATCTAACTTGTTTCTATGTTTTGTTTGTTTATTATTTATTTTATTTGTATATTTTTTCCTGATGACGATATACGTGCAGTAGATCATATACAGGTGTAACAGAATAACTATTCCTAATTTTCAGAAATGATAGAGTTCATTTAGAGAAATATTTTTTATTAATAAACTAGTGTCCGGAAATTTCAAGATACACTAGATATCGTTAAAAACAATCTTAATTATTACAACATCAAAGAGTAGTTAAGTTAAGGAACATTTTATTAGAAATAATAGTGCATTAAACTTTATAAAAATTGTTCGAAGTTACGACCACCATTTTCGATACACAAGTTGTAACAATGTACAATCGACTGCCGAAATAAAAAGAAAAAAAAATTTCCGGGTTCTAGTTTATTAATAAAAAATGTTTCTTTATGTGCCCTCTATCATTTCTGAAAATTAGAAATAGTTATTCTGTTACAGCCTGTATACATAACTAAAAACCAAAGCTTAATTCTGTATTAAATCTTTTGTCTTAATTTTTCATTTTACATATGTACATTAAAACACTATAAAAATAACATGTTGTTAATAAAAAATCTTTCAAAACTCATTATATTATAAAAAAAAATAAAGATTAAGTTCTACACAATTTTCAGTAAAATTTAATGTTTCGATGTACTCTACATACATCATTTTCCTTTTGTATATTTTTTTCTGATGATTATATACGTGGAGTATATTGAAACGTCGAATTTCAATTAAAAATTATATAGAACTTAATCCTAAAGTTTTTTAAATTTTAACATATTGTTAACTAATTGAAATATATCCATGTCATATTTGTTTAAATTTAAAGTAATTTCAAATTTATGTAAAAAAAAATGTATTGCAGAATTTAATATGCACCAATAAGAAAAAAAATTAATATGTATTAATATTGCTTTACTTATTTGGCAAAAAGAAAGTTAAAATTTATTAATAAATTTGAATATCTGCCATAATAAAAAATTATTGTTATTAAAATTTTGTATAAGCAGTTCACATAATTATAATATTTTTCAATATAATCAAAATTCAGAAAATTTTAATACGGGCATAATAATGTCATTACATAAATTGCTTCAGTAAGAAAACATGATGAGAATTCTGATGTCCAATAATTCAAAATAATTATGTTTCATTTTGGATAAAAAAAATTACATATAATAGTCCTTCTATTTTTGGAATAAAAATTTAAAAACATACAAATTTAGCTCGATAGTGAAAGTTTAATTTGATGGTATGTTTCAGATAATTTTTCCAATAAATTTTCATGACAAATCATTTTTTTTTACTTTGTTTTCGATTTTAATAGGTTATTAAAATCTGTTTACAAACTTTCAATATAATTTTAAATAATAACATACTGTGGCGGATCTAGTTTTTCAGGGGCCTTGAGCTGTAAATTATTTAGGATCCTTTATAGTATATTATAAAACTATTCTGTTTAATTATTTTATAAAAACGACGTTTCGATGAAACTGAACGCTCGCCTTCATCAGATCAAAATTTATCAATGACATTAAAGAAATAACAGTACGTAGCAATAAGTTACTAGGTAACATATAAGTAACTAGATCATAAGAATTATAAATTTTTAATTAATGAAAGCCAAATTTTATTTAACTCAGTGCCTTCACAGTGATTTATGTTATTCTTTTCTTTATAAATTTTTATTGCTTCTCTTATTAATTTGCTGCTAATATTGATTGGTCTAGCAATTATTACTGTATCTTCAAATTTTACATCATGAAGATATTCTAGAGCATGTTCAGCAATAGCAGATTTATCTAGATAATTTAGACAAATTGATCTTTTATGTTCTGTCAATCCAGTAGAAACAGTTCTACCAGTCTGTAGATTCTCTTAAATATTTCTAAAACTAGAAGTTTTAGCGAAAAATGTGTGGAATGGTTTTCGATAGAAAATAAAAAGCTAAGTATATAGGATAGAGTTGTTTAAATTTCTGAAAAGCTTAAAACCGGTCGAAAATTAAGATATATAAATTTCTTCTTTTAAAAACGTATAGTTATGGAGATAAAAAATTATTATAAAATCTAGTTATATAGGGTTGTTTAAATTTGTGGTGTTTCTTATTTTAAATTTCCCTTTTTGCAGTTTCGTTTTTTTATTACTTATTTTACGACGCGTTTCGATCTTGCGATCATTTTCAAATTAAATTTAAATTTCTGAAAAACTACTGTTAAATTCTACTGTGTTTTAAATATTAATTATCTCGAAAGAAATAAATAAACGTAAATAAAATTTGACTACGTTATAAAATTTTATCATTTAATAGATGAAATGCTACCGCCACAGATTTTATTACAGAAATATGTAAATAATAAAAATCGAAAACAGTAATAAAACAGCCGCCTAGATATTACCATCAGTTTCAATTTCATTTGAGAACTAAATTATGTAATACTAATATACGAACCGTCAGTTTGTTGTTTTTTCAATCATACCGCGTCGTTACGTTCCATAATAATTATCGTCATTAAAAAAAAGAAAAACAACCTTTTCTCATCCGGTTATAAAACCGGTAACCGTGGTAACCGCTAGTAAAAGTTAATGAAAACGAAACCGAAAGTTAAAAAAGTAAAAGTGATAAAACAAAACAAAATCGCGCACACCACTCTCACCCAATACAGAAAATAATCATCATAAAAAAAGAACAAACAATTATAACGAGAAAAAGAAATACAAGTAACCAAGGGTGTGGTATATAAGCGTATAGTTTATTATACAGAGTATTTAATATAATCGGATCACTATTTATTATATATCGGAAATTTACATCAATATTTGAATAGATTAAATAATTAATATATAATAATAATTTAAGATATAAAAAAATTTTGATCTCGATTTTATTATTAAGAAGGTTTGAAGGCAAAAAATGGGTGTAAATTTACGGGCGTGTTGAGAAAGCGCATATAGCCTTTTTTTGGGTACATTGCATAAGCGCATCAAAATATGTTGAATAAGCGCATCATAATTATATTGCATAACATAACTAAATTAACCTAACTTAACCTACTCTAAGCCAACCAAATATTTCGATGCGTTTATTCAATATTTTTAATTGCGCTTATTCAATGCTGATTTTCTGCGCTTATCCAACGTTTTTGGTACCCTAAATGCCCTTTCCCCACTCTCTGAAATTTACAATAACTATGTATTTAATTGTAATTTTAAAATTTCTTTCTTGTAAATTTATTCAAAATCTATAAATATTACAAAAAAAAATTATAATAATTCTGGAATATTACAATTTTTATATATTTTTACATTTACATTTTTATTTCACGTAATTATACAATTATACGTGGTCTACAAGACAAATTTGGGGACCTCTGGTTTAAACCAATAACTGACAGATTTTTTTCAGATTAAAATTATATTAATTTAAAAATAAACATCTATATTTAAACTACATTATAAAGTAAAAAATCTATTGGATTTGGTGTTAAAAAAATAACATTATTCTTTATGTAAATGTTTCTATGCAAAAATGACACTATTATACTTTATAATAGTCTTAAAAATATTGATATTAATTTAATTTATTAGCAATTATATTTATTTAATATTTTCTCTTATTTTTGGTGAGACACCGGGCAGTGTCAAATATTTTTTACTGTGTAATCTTAAAATTAGATTTCAATTTCAGTTTAAATTTAAATGGTAAAATCATGTTATCTTTAAAAATATCGATTCAATTATATGAAACACCCTGTATCGCATAGATATAAGCTGAAAACTTACCCATAATTCCAGATAAACTGGTTTGGTGAATCTCGAATTCTTCCGGGCCACAACGTAGTCGAGATCGGTGCCTCGTTTTGCGTCCTTGACATACAAAAAAAAATATGTTCGTATTATAGATATATATAGATATACGTGTATCGTGTATAGAGTATGTGATACATCAGTCATTGCATGCTATAACAGTTGTTCGAACTTTTTTTTGAACTATCTCTCTCTCTGCTCTTTTTTTTTATTTATTTTGTAATTCTCATTTTACTTTCGTTAGCATTTGTTTGCTCTCGGGTTTTTTTTTGATTTAATGTTTCGTGAATTGATAAAGCGATTATGTTATTAATATGTTGTTAATGTTTGATGTACATACGTGAGAGAAATTTAAACTGATGATTTATGTAATACATTTTAGATTTTTTCCTTATATGTGTTATATAAATTTTAAGATGTGTTATTAGATCTATATCAAAATTTCAAATACTAATACTGGTATTAGATAGAAGTAAAACAAATGATACTTAAAAAATATTTGTAAAATGTACGAACTAAGACTTTTGACAATTTTTGTCATATTGAGATATTTATAAAAATATATTACAGAACTAGCCGTATTTACTATCACTGCTTAATTCAAAGTCATGCTAGTTTATGTAAAAATATTACAGTAACAAAAATAGAGATAGGTTAGTTCTGGTCTAAACTGACAATATGTTAATATATTATTTTTTTCATATTCTGCCATTTAAAATCATAACAAATGATTAAGAATAAAAATTTCAATATTAAAATAAAATCTATTTAGATCTATTGGATTAGATTTACTTAGAAATTGATTTCAAATTCAAATTTATAAAAATGATAAACAAATTGTTATAATTATAGTAATGTTACTGTTTCTATTAAATATGTAACTCAAGAAAAACATATGTAAGAGTTCTTGCCATACGTTATATAATTTAATAATGTGTTTGTTAAATGTTATGACAGTAGTTTCAAAAAAATCAACATATCTTTTTATTTTTTTGTTTAGTAAAAAATATGATAAACCCTTTAACAGAAATTTAAAAAAGTTGTAAAATTTATTTTAATCAAAGATAATAATTCATAGTAATATAATATTAAACAAAAATTAAATTAAAATTATCATTTAAAAGTTAATTATCAAATTAAAAAATAATGTAACTCTTTCATGTAAACATACAAATAGATACTAGTGTACCTAATTTTTTGTCCATATTTTTTAAAAATAATTTAGTAACTCAAAACAGCTTTTACTAGCAATAAAAAAATACTTAATTTACTTTACATATAAGTAAATATTAGTTTCCATAAATGGCTTGAAATACTAACAAGTTTTGAAGTAAAAAAAAAGATATAATGTACGTGAGAACAATTTATTAAGTATATTTTCGACATTATTTCTTTTCTATACTAAACGTATTACCTATAAAAAATTAAATTCATCAATTTTATCTATGTAACTATGTACATTTTATTTCTGTTATAAAATTGCGATAAATTACAGTCATATATATAATTTGATGTAGATTTTTTCCAAAAATTTTTACAAGCTATCGAACAAAAAATTCAAAGAAACTATATTTAATCTTGCGGCCGTGTTGATTAGCTGCTAATGTAAAATCAGTTTCTGAACTTAGTAAATTTAAAAAAAAATGGTTTTTCGTAAATATCTGAAAAACTAGAAGTTTTAGCAAAAAATATGTAGAATAATTTTCGATAAAGATTAAAAAACTACATAAGGTAATGTTGTTTAAGTTTATAAGAAACTTAACATCGAACAAAAAATTCGAAGAAACTATATTTAATCTTGCGGCCGTGTTGATTACTCAATCATTAAATCGGCTATTAAGCTATAATATATCAATAACTGTTCAGTTAACCATAGGCACGTATTTCGCTCTTTAGAAGCTCGTCAGTATAGTGATTTGATCAATGTCTAAAGACATTGATGCAGGTATTACCGTCTGGCTGGTTTTTATACCAGGTAAATTAAAAAGATGTAGCTGAGAAATAATAAATACCACTAACGCCATCTAAACAATAATGCACTTAGCATTTATAATAATAACACATTGAACAAAAGTTTATAAGTGTATCTGTGAAATTAATATAAAATTCTGATATAAAGTCATTGTTGCATAGCTTAATAGCTGATTCAATAAAAACTTTTTGAAAAAAAATTATGAAATATATATATATATATATATATATATATATATATATATATATTTATATATATATATATATATATATATATATATATATTTATATATATATATATATATATATATATATATATATATATATATATATATATATATATATACATATATATATATATTTATATAGTTCTCATAATCAGCAAAGAATTTAATTTGAATATTTCGATTTAAATACATGTAATTAAAGAATCCCGTTAGTTTTTCAACTTATGAGCAAACGTGTGAAATAACTAGTGTCATTTCAAGTACAAGTACAAAGTACAAGCACCATCAAGTACTAAATATACACATACGTACACACATGGTACATGCATTATGATAGTGACTTAATTAATTAGAAGGCCAGGTATGTATGTAATTAAAAACTTATCTACGTGGCGCGGTATCTTAATCAAGCCCCTTGACTACAGTAGCGATATTTTATTACAGTAATAATTACGGATAATTTTTCATATTGCCCCCCTTTTACGCATTAGAAAATGAATTTTCAAGTTCATCATGGATGGCGGTGTTTCGCACAGCCTGCTTGGATGAGATAGAGAGAGAATATTATAAGTGTCGTGTTACATGAGTATGTATTTGTATACAGTTAATTCGATTTTGCTTGTAATATGAAAAATAGAGAAAGTTGTAAATTAACCATATTTGTTAAATAAAATTTCATTAAAAAAGATTACTGTTATTAATCAAATTAATGAAGATAAGTACAATGTCATTAAAAACACATGATTTGTTTTCATACACTGTAATTAAAGATATTTCTCATACATTTTTCACAAACATTTTTTTTGTACATATTACTATAAATATTCAGTATTTACTGACTAATGTATACTTTTAATTTTTTGAATATTATGCTATAAAATTTCAGTATCAACATTTTATTACAAATATATAAAAACATAAAAGTAAAATTTTATGTTGTTAATATTTTGTTTTCATATTTTATTACAGCAATGTTTTCTGCGGTGTCGTGCCAGTTGCGTACGTGTCAGTTGCGTACAATCATTAGTGCCATTTGCGTACAAATAAGGGTCGGGTCAAACCCAGGTAGTGAAGCTAGTTAGGCCGAGTGCCAGATGCGTACAGCGGTTATAAAATATTTATAATACGCTATAATATCATCGCACATAATTTTTACAAATAATCAAGTCAGTATTTAATTTTAAAATTGACCAAGTATATATTTATTGGTTTAAATTTGATTTGTGTAGATTAATATTTAATAAATTCATATCGTTTACCAACTTACTCGTATATAATCATTATTATGAAAATATTACACAAAAGTTTATTGTATAACTTGAAAATATAAGATACGTCAAATTGACGTATTCGGTAGTTCTAGGAATACGCAAAAGCCGGTATTTCTAGTGTTAACAGCCGAAATTGGCCAATAAAGGAATTTTTATTGTTATTGTGAAAATTTAACCGAGTGTTTTAATTTACATATTTCCAAAATGATTACGGAAAAGTGTGAGGAAAAGTTTATGTAATTATTATTACAAATTTAACATCACGAATTTAAGCATAATTTATCATAATATAGTAAAAAGTAACGAAGTTGGTCTAATCTAATCTACACAAATCAAATTTAAAACAATAAATATAAACTTGGTCAATTTTAAAATTAAATACTTATTTGATTATTTGTAAAAATTATGTGCGATGATATTATAGCGTATTATAAATATTATATAACCGCTGTACGTATCTGGCACTCGGCCTAACTAGATTCACTACCTAGGTTTGACCCGACCCTTATTTGTTCGCAAATGGCACTATTTAATGACTGTACGCAACTGGCACGTACGCAACTGACACTATTTCGTTTTCTGCGACAACACAAACTCCCGTATTTTGAAACAATTTCGTTAAAAATAATGATTCGTTAAAATGAAAATTCTTGGAATCCAAGAATTTTCATTTTAACAAACTGTTATTGAGAGTGTTTTGCGTGAGCAAAAGTTTCCAAGTAGTAGGAATAAAAGAGCATGTATGAGAGGAATTATGAATGTAGATGAAGCAAAAGTTGCTTGTTTGGATAGGAATGTTTGGAGAAGACTGATTACGGGATGATGAAAAGAGTTTGTGCCACACCCTATTGGGTACATGGCGTGATTGTTTATGTATGTATGTTATTTTTAGAGAAAATGTTTCAAAATACGGGATAAGTGTTTGATAAATTTGTTAAATTTACTAATAATATAAATAAAAATTAATACAAAACTATATCCTAAAGCCGTTTCATTTTAATATAATGAGTTTTGAAAGAATTGTACTTCATTAATTTGATTAATAACATTAATCTTAATAACTAAATTTTTTTACAACTATAACTCTAACTATAACTATAAATCACCATAACTCCCTTCAATAAAAAAATTGGTACAATTATCATACCTCCCTCCACTATATGTGACGAGTTGGCTTAAATACATTTTTTTTTTAAATTACTTTAAAAAATAATTGGCATAATTACTATTCCTCCCTTCTCTATATGTGACGGGTCTGGCTTCAAAACAATATTTTATCAAAAATAACTTCGAAAAATATTTGGTATAAATACAATATCTCCTTCCACTATATGTATATGCAAGATATAACAAATACGCAAATTAAATGAAATAGCTTTATATTTTTTTTATTTATTTTAAATCGCATGCTTACATTCCTACTAGCACCATCTTCCAAAAACTGTGAAAACTAATTAATCCCACAACATTTTTTCATCTTGCTATATCTAAATATATCTAATATACCGTTACATCTGAATCCTCCCAAACAAACGAAAACAATTTCGCACTCACCTCAGGTATCATAATCAAACCAGGTACATGAGGGAAGATCTTATCCTTCGGTGTAGTGGCATTCGTCGCACTGATCGAACAAGAGATAGTCGCCGAACCACCACGGGTGTCCCGTACGGTCACCCGGAAATCATAGTAACGTCCCGCCTCCAAACGACGTTTCAATATTACGTTCGCTTGGCACATTGAATTGTATTTCGTACACGGAATAGATTCGATATTTACGATCGATTTGGCTGCATCACCTGGAACATATTTGTGCAAATTTCCAATGATTTAATTTTGATATCGCAGGGTTTTAGTGCGAAAAAAATATTTATTTAGAAAAATATTGTCATTTTATCTATAAGTTTGTTTATCTTCAAGCGTATCCATAATATTAATATTATGTCATCATATTGCCTATATAACAATAAATCATTATGTTATTAGTATAATAATGACATTATTGTATAGTATTTAATTATTATATACACCACTGATGGCAGCCAAACCTAACTACAATGTCATGTGTATTTAATCTGACATCTTTAGCGGCCATATTGACAAACTATTACGTCAAGATAAGTTAAATTAATTGACAAGTTGTCAATTAACTTAAACTTAAACTTCAAAATTTTCCAAATTTTTAAAATTTTTCAAAATTTTGAATTGAAGTTAATGGATGTCGACGAAGAAAATTAAAATTAAAAAAAAAAACGTTTTTTGACTTGCGAGGGGTAGAGTCCAGGTTGGGGGACTAAAATATCTATCAAAAATAAAAATTTTATGTTAGAATCATAGTTTTACTACTCATATGTTATTTGGTATTTGGTTTTAGGGCACTTTTTACCATCTTATCCGGGGTTATCTTTTAAAAGCAAACTAAATATATTAATAAACTTCAAACTAGTAAAAAAATTACGTTATTTGAATTTAATAATTTCATTTAAAAAAATCTAATTTAATTATATTTATAGTAATCTTCAGGCTTTCACGGTCGGTATTCATTGAATTTATACAATTTTTCGGGCTGGTATGCCATAGTTGATCTATGTTCATCGTAGACGTTTTGCCATACATTATAGATAGCATTCTCATTTACTTACAAAAAGGGAAGATATAATAAGAAGTAAACTAGAAACTACAATTATTATTTCATAAATATTAAATTCATACATTTCATAACTTTATCCTTCATAATAATAATAATAAAGAGGAAATATCAAATAAAATATAAATATGTAACATATAAAATAGTTAATATTTTATAATAGCCTTCATTAAAAACAATATAAATATAAATTTATTTGTATTTAATTCGTTTGTGTACTTCGCTTGAGGTTAAACAATAAAAGCAATTAATAAAATTTCACAATAATCTTTTAATTGTATATCATTATTTTAGCAAATGACAAATTAATTAAGAAGAGAAAGTTTATTACTTTAATTCATGTAATTGTAGTGAGAAAATTAGTTCATGAAGATGTAATTCTAATTTTATAACTTGAATCTTCCTGTTTCATTGTGGAAAAATAAGTTACATTATATTTATTCGTAAGTAAAAAGTACAAAATTTACTCTTATATCATTTTTCTAACATATGAGCCGATTTCTTTGACAGTGGTGTAAGTCCATTTTTGACAGAAAGTTAGTTAATAATAGTAATAAATGCAATCTGCTATAAGCTTTTTATCTATAAACAGTTCCCAAAAAAAATCCTTCAAAATTTTCATCATTTTATCGATATTAATTTACGTAGTTACCATTCAAATACAATCATTAAATATCTCCATATTATAATAAATTGGACTTACACCACTTTCGAAAAAAACGGCTCAGATAATATAAAATTTAATAAGAATCCAAAATATAACTTACCGATAAGATCGAAGTGCAATGGATAATCGAAATCTTCATCATTCGCCCGAAGCCGATAAATAACCGTACCGACGCCAGCGTCAGCCGGCACCAGAACTAGACGCATTAGCGTCGTCGGATCGAAACGTGGATCAGATGCATTAACGCACTGCCACCAAGTTATCATCACCAGGAGTACAAGAGGCATTGGAGATGGTATCGGCATTATAGATAACCAAAATAACATCACACTATCTGTAACAAAAGAATAAACTAAATATAATAATATATATATTAATATATGTTAAAATAAAACAGCCTTTGGATAAAGTTCTGTATTAATTGAGAGCTATAACCTAAAACTGTTTTATTTTAATATAATGAGTTCTGAAAGATTTTTTACTATGTTATATATAATATGTAATAATAGTAATTATTTAAAATAATACTGCTTTAGGTTAAAGTTCTGTATTAATATTTATTTAAAATCGACGTTTCGACCAAACTTAACTTCCGTCTTCATCAGTAAATAACAGAACATAGAAATAAGTTACTAGGTAACAAATAAGTAACTAGATCATACAATTTATAGATTTTTAATTAATGGAAGCCAAATTTTATTTAATCTTTGATTTAGATAGTATGTTTTTCAAATAAATATTTCAAAGTAGAATAAAAATATGAAAAAATAAAATAAAAATATATGTCTTTTATAAGTGTACATATTTTTTATTTCGTTTCTTTGTCAAACTCGTTTCCGTTAGTAATTTTTTGTAATGACATTTTTCTGAAATTACTATTAAAGAAATCTGTATTATTATACGTAATATACATCTTTCGCAAAAACTTCTAATGATTATCTCCAAATTTTTACTATATAATAAAGAAAATAACGGACATCTTCACAATTTTTTTCACTTATTATGTGTACCGGTTTAGTGAAAACATATCAAAAGTGTCTCGACAAATAATTATAACAAAACATGTTCCAAATATGGTCCTGTATACATTATTAAGGCGCCATCAAATTTTATTTTCACTATAAAAAAATTCTGCTATTTTTATAAAGAATTCAAAAGTCGCTCACATCATTACAAAAAAATATATTTTGTTAACTTAATAGTTATTACAAGTTTATATTTAATATTTTTAAAATCGAAATATTAAATAAAAAATGAAAACTGTCGTATAATATTTGATATTTAGTATTGTTCGGAAGTTAGTACGTTCGCATATCCACGACTGTCGAGTGCATCGAACTTAGTCAGTATTTTTGGTTGATTTGTTCAAAGTTCGATTGCATTCGATTTTTATTTAAACTGCATTTTTACGAGTTTAGTTTAATCGGAAACTAAATTATTTTAATTTAGTTACGGATTATCATTTTTCCTGATGAAGACGAACGTTGAATTCGTCGAAATGTCGATTATTAATAAATATTAATACAACTTAAAATTCACTTTATTTGAACGTTTCGAAATACTGAGCTTAACCTACATAAACAAGATTAGAAGTATATGGGTAAACCCATATATAGACCACTTTGACATTTCTCGGAAAGTTGGCAACACTGTATTTTAGTAATATTATAATTTATGTGGGCACTAGGAGAAACTTTTCGGAAAATTTAATCAAAATCGAATAAATAATGTAGCCAATATGAATTTTTAAAAACTTTAGTAATTTTTTTCTCGGAAAGTTGGCACTACTGGAAAAAACCAAAACCACATGACCATCTTGGGCACTAGACAAATTTATCCTGAAAATTTCATTAAAATCGGTTAAACCGTCTAGGAGGAGTTGCGGTCACAAAATTTTGACTTACGACCGAGCGAGCGAGCTGACGACGCACATCCATACACCCACATAAACTAAGTTCAGAATCGTCATCTAGAGGCTATATGAATAATTTCTATACACATTTTTTTTTTAATGTTACAGACATCGTACCAAACGCTATACCACTTTTTCCTTGCAGTCAAAGTAGTAAAAAATCATGCAAATAATAAAATGGCAAATTTGTATCAAATGTTTGACAATCTCTGGAACAAATGTTTAACAAAACAATACAGAATGTGACATCTTGATATTCGATCAGTCATTCACGGCACGTATGCCTTTAAAGAATTTCACACGCTACTTGTTGAATGACTGCATTCAGAAAATGATAATGAGACAACGTTTAGAAAATTACTTAACCTACGGTTACCCATAATGCGTTTTCATCTTTAAAACAACTTGTTCGCCACTTATTTACATTTTCACCTTCGATTACAACTTACATAAACATTTTCTGTTATAAAATAAGAACAAAATACTACTCAACCGTTTTTTTTTTCTTCTCTTTTATGTGTCTCACTCAGAATAAATTAAAAGTATTTCTATAATACATTCTTTTTTTGTGTTCTTTCAAGTATTTTTATTTTTTTGTAGATCAATTTCATTCCAGGAAATCTATTGCAATAAATTGACAAATTAATTATAAATTAAAATTAGACAATTGTGTCGATATTATTTAATGAGGTTAAATAATATATAAATAAACGGAAGATTAATTAACATAAATAATTAATAATTTATGAATTATTTTTTTTGTTCGTAGTGTGTCTGTAAACGCAATGCAATATGTTTCCTGCGTTCATGATAAATCTTCGAGATTTATAATCTATAAATATAAATACTAATCACGCCAATATATTTATCATAAATCATTCTGTGTAGAATTTTAACACTATTATAAGTATACACATATATTGGTATTTTTTCTTTAAGCGTATATATCATAATATTAATATTACGTTACCATATTGCCTATGTAGAAGGATGTTATTATGTTAATAGTACAATAATGACATTATTATACAGCAGTTAATTACTATATACATCACTGATGGCAGCAGCAAAGGTAACTACAACGTTAAGTGTATTTAATCTGACATCTTCGGCGGCCATATTGGCAAACTATTACGTCAACTTAACTTAATTGACAATTGCATTGTCAATTGACAATTGAAAATGTGTGAAGAAGTTCAAGAAATGCAATTGTGCACAATGTCGGATTACAATTATTAAATAATGATAACTATTTTTAAATACCATACATACATACATACACAATCACGCCATGTACCCAAAAGGGTGTGGCACAAACTCTTTTCATCATCCCGAAATACCACTAAATTAAATTTATTCTCTCTTTTTACTACTTTGACTGCAAGGAAAAAGTAGTATAGCGTTTGGTACGGTGTCTGTAACATTTTCAAAAAAAAAAAAAAATTGTATAGAAATCCTTCATATAGCCTGTAGATGACGAATCTGAACTTAGTTTATGTGGGTGTATGGATGTGCGTCGTCAGCTCGCTCGCTCGCTCGGTCCTCAGACAAAATTTTGTGATCGCAACTCCTCCTAGACGGTTCAACCGATTTTAATGAAATTTTCAGGATAAATTTGTCTAGTGCCCAAGATGGTCATGTGGTTTTGGTTTTTTCCAGTGATGCCAACTTTCCGAGAAAAAAATTACTAAAGTTTTTAAAAATTCATTGTGGCTACATTATTTATCCGATTTTGATCAAATTTTCAGGAAAGATTCCCCTAGTACCCACATACATTACGTAATTTTAATATAATACAGTGTTGCCAACTTTCCGAGAAAAAAATTACTAAAGTTTTTAAAAATTTATTACGGCCATGTTGTTTAACCAATTTTGTTCAAATTTTCACAAAAGATTCTTCTAGTATTCATATAAATTAGATAATTTCAACAAAGTACAGTGTTGCCAACTTTCTGAGAAAAAAATTACTAAAATTTTTAAAAATTTATTGCGGCCATGTTGTTTAACCGATTTTGTTCAAATTTTCACAAAAGATTCTTCTGGTATCCATATAAATTAGATAATTTCAACAAAGTACAGTGTTGCCAACTTTCTGAGAAAAAAATTACTAAAATTTTTAAAAATTTATTGCGTCCATGTTGTTTAACCGATTTTGTTCAATTTTCACAAAAGATTCTTTTGGTATCCATATAAATTAGATAATTTCAAAAAAGTACTGTTGCCAACTTTCTGAGAAAAAAATTACTAAAATTTTTAAAAATTTATTATGACCACTTTATTTAACCGATTTATGTGATAATGTCAAAGTAGTCTATATATGGGTTTATCCATATACTTTTAATTTTGTTAATATAAAAATTTAATAAATACATTTACTTGTTTGAAACAGTGTTTAAATCTATAAATAACCAAATAATAATTAACTATCTATAAGCAGCTGTCATATCCTGTTTTTTTGATCTCTCAGAAAAAGTTTCAGATTTGAAGTTTTGGTTATATCAAAGTGGCATATTGGTCACTATTCGAATGAGGTCCTCATATTCGAAAAAACTAATCTATATGAATCTAGCATATTGCAAAACGACCTGCTGATTTACAAAATAAGCAAAAATTATCAATCATTTTATTCCATCAATTTCCTTATATTTATGACAGAAGCCATACTGGCGGCCATCTTTGCCACGTAGGCACATCACTAAACCTAACCTAGTCAGGCGGTGGGTTAGTGAGAGGGCGGAGGGAGGCCAGCAACATGCCAAGAAAGCCGAAAAGGTCACGTGGTAACATTTCGCTGACCGTTTGATGAGAATGTAAGTTTGCGTGTGGAGTTTGTAAGTATGTACCTCGTACTTTACTGTATATATCGTATATATGTTTTAAATATAGGGGCAGGCGCCATCTGACCTCGGGTCATTGCGGTCAAATCAAAACCCATTCGATTCGTTATGTATGTATTACCCCTTGCACATAACTTGTTAGGTATATTTATCTTATGTATTGATAGGCTTTGATTGGAACGCAAATTAAGTAAAATTGATTTTTTAAAAATTTGTTTGCACATATGAATGCTTATTGATTGTTTAAAAATTGCTGAATAAGGAATTTAATTTTTATAACTGTTATTGAAGTAACATGTGATTATTATTGGTCTTTTGTTGGTTAGTGCCGCTTTATCCATTAAAATCAAAAAACACAGTGCCTCGAATGTATAAAATGTAAAAAGGATTCATTATAATAATAAACCATACAAATATTTTAATTATAAAAATTTTATAAGTATCTATTCCAGACGAACTTAAAATTTACGAAAAAGTTTAGTTTAAAAAGTAAAACGACTTTAGATTATAGTTCTGTATTAATATTAATAAACGATGTTTCGACAAAGTCAACGTTCGTCTTCATCAGAAAAAAAGATACAAATAACATTTACAGTAAATAAATAGAACATAGAAACAAGTAACTAGAAAAATTAATTATTTGTAATATGACAAATTTTGAAATATACCTACAACATTAATTGTTATTGATTTTCCATTTTGTACTAGTAATAAAAATTATAATAATTACATAATAAAAATAATATCCTGTGTAGTTTTTATAATACATTGTACTCTAACGAATTTTACTGTTTATAGAAATACTATCCAGTCCCCTTTTCCGGATATCCGTAAGAGTATTGAAACATAATGAATAAAAATCACGAAAACGTATTCTTACTACGAAGTGCTCGAAAGATGACGTCGTATGCATGTAAACTATTACATGTAAACTATATTTCAGAAAAATAATGAATAAAAAAACAATAATAAACAAGGTATTTATTCGGTATTTTTATGTAGAAGAATCAATACTAAATATAGTAATCTATAGCAATTTATAAAAGTACATGTAATTATTAATTAGCTTGCTATACAAGTACATTTTACATAAAGTAAGATTTCATGTAGTTGATAATTTTTTTTCATTTGTCTTCTCTTACTATCAAGATTGTTGATTGCTAAATATAGGTTCTTTGCATCAGATATCGTCAACAACAAAAATTTACATACATATGCTTCAAATTCAATGACTAATCTTTATTATAACGATATGCACAATCTTATTTTCAAATGCTATTCATTTCTTTTCGACAAAAATTTCTTGTTAATACGAATAAATAATTTAATTGCATTTTTTTTGCATTTTGTATATTATGCTTGTTCATTTAAAGTAAACTATTATATATATATATATATATATATATATATATATATATATATATATATATATCGTTTTAAATCTTACAAGTATTGTTCTAGCTATTAAAAATTCACAATCCCAAATTTTCAGGACAATCTGCATGGGATCAGGAATCTGTATGGGGCTAAAAGAAATTATTTTATACATTTTAGACCGTTTTAAAAACGTGGTACATCAATTCTTTTTTTCAGTTAAATAATTATTTATTGTAATTTTATTAAATTGTTCCAAATTTACCAAAATATAAAATTACTACGAATACCAATTTAAATTTACAATGATTTTTTACAGAGTATAGTAACAATATAACAGACGGAATGAGCTCAATTAATTGAAATTTAACTATTTAACAAACATATAAATTTTATAATTTTTCAATTTAGTATTTTTAGTAGGTAATATTTAAAAATCAATAAATTTCATACAGATATTTATAATAAATTCATTTCTCATACAAGTGTCAGTAACGAATAAAATATTACTGTTTTCTAGAAAAATTACAATAAAATTAAAATTGTAAATAGAGAATCAGAGTCAATAATACAGTAATGTATGCAGGTGATTCATTACATTATTTGTTATTGAAAAATATGCTTATCACATACATAAATCAAACAATTGATTTCAATTTTCTTGATTTAGTATATTGCTAATTTAAATTGTAAAAATATTCAAAGAAAAATATTAATTAAAATTGTAGTATTATGTAAAACAAAACGAAAAATGGAATGTATTATTATGATTATATACAGTAAAAGCTGTTTTATTCTGCATGTGAAGAATGAACAATTTTATGGGATAAAATAAAAAACATGTTAATTCAATAAAATACATAGATGGTTCGGTCATCTTGAGTGAATGTCTAATAAACGTTTGGTTAAAAGAATAAATATATGAATGATTTTAAAAGTATACGTTTGTGTTGACTTTCTATAAATAGATGGAGTGGTATGATTGAAAGTGTTTTGCGTGAGCAAAAGTTTTCAAGTAGTAGAAATAGAAAAGAATGTATGAATATGGATGAAGCAAGAGTTGCTGGTCTGGAAAGGAATGTTTGGGATAGTAAAAAGAGTTTCTGCCATACCCTTTTGGGTACATGGCGTGATTATGTATGTATGTATGTTTAATAAAAATAAAATAAAAAATGTTTATTCATAGATCTAACAACAAGAATAAATTAAATATATAATAAAATATAAACAAAATTTATTTTTAAATCGTTTTTAGTAAAACTTATAGATTGTTACAAACTTTTTCCAAATATATATATATATATATATATATATATATATATATATATAAGAGGTATCATAAATATAAATGCCATAAAACCTACATGCTTGGATAAGAATGTTTGGCATAAATTAATTTCTATTTGATTTAAAAAAAGTTTGTCACATTCTTATGGGTACATTGCATGAATGCGTATGTATAAATAATTTGTAAGAATTTTATTTCTAAAAAAGTTATTAAATACAATCATTTACATAGTAGTAGGTAGTAGATGCATTTAATTTAACTAAAATTTCAATAAATTATCAATATATTTTCTGTAAAAATTCATAAGTATTTTCACCAGCGTATGTAATAAAAAAAACTCTTGCTATCAAAAAGTTATATCTTTTAAAATTAAAATCTTATTAAATAAATTGTCACCACATTTTGATAGACAAACAAAACAATTCCAAATTCCATGAATACAAATCTACAAATTAGTCACTCTTGAGCAAAGTTAATTCAAATCAAATGCAAGCGATCAGAATAAGTTGTACGTATATATATATATATATATATATATATATATATATATATATATATATATATATATATATATATATATATAATAACATCATAGAACACGATGTAAAAAAATTTGACGTGATGACACATAACAAACAGGAATGATTTTACTAGACCCCCCTTCTTCACCGGATATGCACGTGTATGTATGTGAATTTCATCTTGATTTTTATTCGGATTGCGTGACTACTGGACACAGTGCACACACACACCGTTACATATAAGTGTCGTTGCATGTGCCATCATGAATAAATAAAGAGCGAGAATACTTCAATGATATGGGGGCTGTTGTCTGAACTGTCGTATGGTTTTATATACAGAAGACAAGAAAGGAGTACGGGGACATTCAATCATTGCTTTGCATCTCTTCTTCTTGTAACCGGTAAGGTAATCCGGTATGCTAGGGAGTTGAACTGTCTTTTTTTATGTTTTTTTATCGATGAATCTTATATACGGTGTTCCAGGAATGTTGTGCAGTATAGTAATTTAAATTAGTATTTAATTTTTTTTATTAAGAAAGAAAAGATAAATCAATTAATGGTTTATTCGATAAATAATTAGGTCAATTTTTTTAGATCCTACACTGTTCGAAAAAAAATACTCTTATTAGTGCCTATATAAGTCCGTTCCCTAAAAAGAGTAAATATGATTACCCTAGATAGGTAAATTCAAAAGAGTACTTTATTATCTCAGAAAAGGGTAAAAAGGCAGTTATTTACCCTTATTTCTCGTATTTTTTGTCCTTCCATCAAGGTAAAAAGTCAAATATTTTAAAATACACAAGAGCAGGGCAATTTTTTGCACTAACAAGGCTACAAATTCAATTACCCTCGAAAATTTTTACTCTTTTACCCTATTATTTTGAACAGTGTAGAAACTAGCTCCTCAAGTATGCCAAAAGTGAAAACGAAATATGTCAAAATTACGTGCAATTTATGTGCCAAACTCAAAATTTTTGTGCTAAAAAAAATAAAATTTCTTAACCTTATTTAACATAATCTAACCTAACCTAGCCTCAAACCGGAAATTATTTCCTTTTAAGCACAAAAATATAATTAGTTAAAAAAACATAACCGTAAACACTCGGTATATTAATAAAATAAAAGTTTAAGAAATTAAAAACATAAAAGTGAATAGGGTATACAATACGAGAAGTATGTTGGATGAAATGTTAGATGCGAATTTATTGAAAGACAAGCCAACCACGATGTTGTCAATGATGGTTGGTGGTCCTTTTATAACGTAGATTATATTTCAAGAACAAATGAAAAATGATAAAAGCACTCAAATCACAAACAAGCTGAAGTACGTTCTCCTTCCATTTTTTTTATTTTTTATCTTTTCATAACTAAACATGGTTCCAGTAGATATAACAGGTATAGTATTAGATAAATGGATCGCTGTCACAAATGCGCTCGAATGAATAAATATATTTTAAATTTATGATTTTGTTTGTGACTTCTTCAGGACATTTACTTCTTCACGAAACTCTAAGAGTAATAGCTTTAGAAATATCAAAAACTGTCACAATATATATATATATATATATATATATATATATATATATATATATATATATATATATATAAGGTGACCTACGAAGTTTGTTCGTCTCCGTTTGTTTATTAAATGATTTTGATTTTCTAGTATTAATTAAAATATTATACAGGGTAGTAAAATATTTTTCAGAACTCATTGTATTAAAATAACAACTATTTTAGGATTAGATTCTGTTTAATTATTTTATAAAAACTATGTTTCGACAAGACTGAAGTAAATAAAAAAAAACTGAAAGTAAGTACATTCATACATAATCACGCCATGTACCCAAAAGGGTGTGGCACAAACTCTTTTCATCATCCCGAAATCAGTCGCCTCCAAACATTCCTATCCAAACAAACAACTTTCGCTTATAAGTAACTTGATCATAAGAATTATAAATTTTTAATTAATGGAAGCTAAATTTTATTTAAATCAGTGCCTTTAGTGATTCATGTTATTCTTTATTTATAAATCTCTATTGCTTCTTTTATTAATAATAATTTTTATGATCTAGTTACCAAGTAATTAAATGCTATGTACTCTTATTTGCTTTAATATCACTGATAAAAAAAATCGATCTGATAAAGACGAGCGTTCAGTCTTGTCGAAACGTCGTTTTTATAAAATAATGAAACAGAATCTAATCCTAAAACAGTTTTTATTTTTTATTTTAATGCTATACAGGGTCTTCTCTGTATCCTTTTAGGAGGCGATAATACACCTCAAAAGCAGTCTATAAACCTTAAAACGCCTTAGTAAAAGTCATTTCATGAGCGAGCTAATAATTATTTTAGTTTTTACGTTAAAATAAATTTGTTTTAAACTTTAGTAACCTACTAATCAGTATTATAATAGAATCTTCTCATAAGTATAACAATTACATGTAAATATTTCATTCATAAAACTAAATAATGTAATTAAATAACTAATTTCATTAAGTGAAACGAATAATTATAAATCTAATTTACCGGTAATTATAATAATGCAAAACGTAATTAAAAGTCAAATCTATTTAAAACAACAAAAATTCTTCGGTCAGTACAGAAAACTGAAATATGCCACTGTTGAAAGTGAAGCGTTATTTGTTTTATGAATATTTCATGGCAGTAATTTTTTTTATTCAGTCTGTGGTCAACCAGAATCACATAATTGTATCTTTTATCTATTTAGGTTAACAGTGTTATATTGCTATATCGATTTTCCATACATGGAAATTTTTTATTTCTTCCCTTAGAAAAATATGTACACTTATTTTGTTAAAGTGTTTTTATATAATTAATTTCGATAAAGCATCTGCTTATTCTTCTTGATGTAAATTATTTACATATTTAATCATTTCGTGTTATTTACACATTTTGTTTATAACAAATTGTATAATATAATTTATTGATTAAATGGTTTGTTTATATGGTTTTCATAGTTAATTGTGCAATTATTAAAATTATATTTTGAATTAGTTAAAATAATTGGACAAATCTTATTTTAAAATAAAACAACTTTAGGATATAGTTATGTATTAATTGTTATTAACAATCGACGTTTCGATGTACTCAACGTACATTATTTTCAGAAAAAAATCATACAAATCCCAACAAAAAAAAATATAATAAAAACAACAATTACTTTGAAAGAACCTAAAATAATTGACAAACAATGAATAGCAACTTACAAATCGTCTAATTATTTATTAATTATTTTTAATAGAAATTGTTTTTTATAACTTTCACTTCAATTGTTTTACAAAAACTAATTACTTTATTATAAACAATTGCTCAATTCAAAAACTACTTTTAAAAATTTCTATTATTTCAAATTAATAAATTTGAGAACACTTTAATTTTAGTTTTTTACTTTCAAAAAAAATTTAACAATTTGAAACTTAAATGAATTTGAAACAAAAAAAAATTTTTTAGCAATTATTTTATATTGTTTAAAATAAACTGCGTAATTTGCAAATAAGTTGCGATAACTAAAGAATCGAACAATTTATATATACATTAGAATATCGATGAGCCATTGCAAGTTTTAAAGAACAAAGTAAAAATAATGAAATTTTTAGTCAAACAAAGGTGACAGTAAATGTGAATTACTGATAACAACTTTACCTGTCAAATAACAAACGTAATAACAATTGGACAATATTGATTAAGTAGTAGATTACTAGAGTTTAAAACAAATTAAACGTTTAATGTAAAAATTAAAAAAAAATATTATCTCGCTTATGAGACGACTTTTTCTAAGATCAATACCTATTAAGATGTACTATCGCCCATTAAATGGATACAGAGACGACTGTATACACCCTGTATATAATATATATATATATATATATATATATATATATATATGTTGAATAAAAGTCAATATTTCGTTAAAAAATTCTTTTATAATATATGTGTAATAATAGCAAAAATCAATAGGTGAAGATGACAAAAAACACAAACTTAAATGTCAAACACATACTCATAATCGGTAAATTACAACATTGCTAGAATTATTGTAATAACAATTGTTTTCAATTCTATTAAAATATTACGTACATTAATATAATGTATAAATTATATTTTCATATATTTATATTTCACACTAATAATATTTTGGAATATATATTTTTCCCAAGGTTAATTATATCTTAAGCTATTGATAACTCGCTAAATATTGTAATATTTCATGTGTGATCTTTGATTTCGCACGGAAGTCTTAGCAAAAGTCAAGGTAGATTAAATTAGAACAACAATTTTTTGTCTGCTTCTCTTAATTAGAAGGATAAAACGAAAAATATTGTATTGATTTTTAAAAATTAGCATAAACTTAACTAGATAAACAGAGGATTTTTTTTTGTTTCTTTATAAAATGGAACAAGTATATTTACTCTGACATTTGATATATTGTTCGTATAAAGTGTGTTCGATTTTACAAAGTTTACTTTAAAAGGTACAATTTCCTGGTATGAAACCATGTTTGTATTTGTCTATTGTGTGACGGTTTTTTTGCTGTGATTATCTTCGAGATATCTATTTCCGTAGTCATTTTAACTCTCGAAAACTTTATTTCCGTTTATATTTCTCCACTAATGTACAAATATTACGATCTGTAATATATCATTTATTTTGATATAAATCATGATTTGGAAAAGCAGAAACAGTTTTAAATAAAGTGATCACCTCCTTAGTTTATGAAAAAGTGGTTTTATGTTTTGCTTTAAAATAAAATTTTATTTCTATGAAAAGTATTTCTATTTTGAATATATTTTTGTATATCTAATATAATAAAATTCAAATAAACTAATTAAAATTGCTTAATAAGTAATTTTAATTTAAAAAATCACTTTTAAAGTGAGGTGAGAATACGGGCCAATGTTTTTGGGGAATATTTGTGTATTGATTTTCTTTCTTTGAGCTTCGATGTGATATACTTTTCTTAATTTACTATCTATATCATTGTTTAAAATATATTAAACTTATATAGAAATGCTTTTCCTTGATGACAAATCTAAACTAAATTTACGAGGGTGTATGTGTTTACATTTTCATTCAGTCGTAAGTCAAATTTTGCGAATGCATTATGTTTCTAAACTAAATAGTAAATAATTTTATACAAATCATTTAAAATAGTTATACTGTTACTATTATTTTTTTCTATTAAAATTTTTATTAAATATAAATTTAAGGATGAGGCTATTTATACATACGGTATGTATACGCAATTGGCTATTTATACATACTAAAAAAAAAGAAAAACCTAAACCAACCTACTAACCTAACCTACCTTAAATAGCCAATTACGTAAAAATACTCTATGTATAAATAGCCAATTGCGTATACATACCGTATGTATAAATAGCCACTTTCTAAATTTAAAGTTAAAAAACACGATTATTTTTTGAGGTAAAAGTAAAATCTTGGATCTAACGCAAAATTTTTCTAAATAGCTTTTCATTACTTAGGTATATTTATTTTCAAATTTAATTGAAAATTTCTTATGTTTATTTTTAGATTTTCCATTTTACTGTATAATTTATTTACTGTTTAAAATAAAAACTATTTTAGGATAAAATTCTCTTTAATAACTAATACGTAAACTAATACAAGCGTTCAATTTCACCGAAATGTCGTTTTTATAAAATAATTAAACAGAATTTTATCCTAAAACAGTTTTTATTTTAATACAATGTTATTTACTGTTTATAATTATGTTTGTGTTTTATTTGTATATTATTATCAACCGGTTATTGTTATCAAAAACTCCGTGTTCCTTCATATTAAGAGCAACATGCACTGTATTTCATTAATCATCTAAGACAAATAAACATCTGAACATCTGGCCATATCAATTTAAAATATAAAAAATCTTCATTCTAATATATACGATTCTGTGAGAAACAATGCATTAGTTAACAGCCTTGTCTAATTTTCATTCTAACAAGAAAATCAATTTTTCAAATCTATCATAGCGAAATGGTGCATGTAATTATTGGCTATTAATAAAATACTTATTAGTTTACCATTTATAGTCTGTACCCCTATAAACAGGCAGTCTCTCTATAGGTAATATAACAATACATTTTATATAATCATTTTCTTCTGTCGTATCAAATAACGCATTCTTAATATAGAAAGAAACGGTTCGATTCACCCGTTCAGTTAGTTTATATAATAAATTTTTGCACAGAAGCCAGCAAACAGTATATTAACACCTCTTTTATAATTTATTCCACGGACAGAGCGTGACGAAATTCTTGTTATAATGCAATTTTAACCGTATACATGTGGCTCCGATGTGGATATATCGAAGAAGTATGGATAAAATTCTGATACTATATGTGTTTACTATAATTACATATTGTAGGAAAAACTTTTCTATTTTTTTTTGTAATTATTGTTTCATATATTTCTTGTTTATAAAGATTAATGAGTATGCTTTTTTGTTTAGAGTAGAATGTGTGCTTTTAAGAATAAATTAAAGTAATAAAAAGTACACTGTTTTGTATTGTGTTGGTAAGTATTTTTAATGGTGCAAAAACCGTTAAGGCGTTAAACTTAGTGACTTGCAAAAATATTGCAAATCTAGTTTATCTAATAAATTTAAGTGTTGATTCAATAAAATAGTTACTGTGATAATTTGAACAAAATAAAATACTAAAACATATCTGTCGCGATTGTTTTTTAAATTTTTTTTGAATAAATTAATGATTCGGAGGAACTGATAGAATAAAAGTACAAATTCCTTTTAATGTGTTTATGATTTTTTGACGTTTCAACGTACTCAACGTACATCTACATCAGGAACAATAATACAAATGACAATTATAGTAAATAAACAGAACACAGAAACAAATTACTAATTTAATAAAATATTTTTTAAAACTCATTGTATTAAATAAAAACTATTTTAAGAATAGATTCTGTTTAATTATTTATTTAAGAACGACGTTTCGATGTAACTGAACGCTCGTCTTCATCAGGTCAAGATTTATCAATTAAAATTATTGATTAATTTTGACCTGTTGAATACGAGCGTTCAGTTTCGTCGAAACGTCGTTTTAATAAAATAATTAAACAGAATTTAATCCTAAAACAGTTTTTATTTAAATAATTAGTTACTTATTTTATTACCTAGTAAGTTGTTTCTATATTCTGTTTATTTAGTGTATAATATTATTTGTATTATTTTTCCTGATGTATATGTACGTTGACTAGGTCGAAACATCGATTATTAATAAATAAAGTCGTTTTATTTTATAGATATTAAAGTAATTTACTTTTCTAATCAAATATTAATGAATTTTCTTTTTATTAAAAAGCAATAGAGCAATAGAAATTTATAAAGAAAAAGATAACATCAATCACTATGAAGACAGTGACTGAAATAAAATTTGGCTTCCTTTAATTACAAATTTATAAATTTTATGATCTAGTTCCTTATTTTGTTACATAGTAACTTATTTCTATGTTCTGTTTATTTACTGTATATATCATTTGTATCATTTTTCTGATGTAGATGTACGTTGAGTTCGTCGAAACGTCGATTTTAATTTTAATACAGAACTACCACCTACAGCCGTTTTATTTTACACGTAATAAAGTAATTTATTTTTCTAATTAAATATTAATGAAATTTCTTATTATTAATCTCACATATATAATAATTACAGAACATATATCCTATAATTTACTAATCAAATAGTAATTATAAAATAATTTCTATACTATATTCCTTAGACTTTAGAATTTAATGCGAAAAAAAAATGGAGAGATAATTATTTCTTTATGTAAAATATATCGGTAAACATGCACTATGAAGTAAATATTTCTCTTATGATAAATGATTGTAAAGCAGTGTAAGTTTATGTTTAAACAATATAATCATGTTGTATATAGGTATGTGTACATTGGTTGTTTGATTTATAATAATTTTTTCGTCCTTGAATAATGTTTTGTGTTGATTGTTCTATTCTGGGCATAACTATGCCAACAGCATTAAAAAGGGAATCGATAAATGGTATTTTTCTAACACAATTTTTTTTCACATCTCTATCATTAATTTTTTATAATCATTCATTATTATAATTCAATAAATTTTTCCAGTCAGATTACTTAGTACATTTTTATTTTCCATTTTTACATATACCTAAAATAAACAAGATTAGAAGTATATGGGTAAACCCATATATAGACCACTTTGACATTTCTCGGGAAAGTTATCAACACTGTATTTTAATAATATTATAATTTATGTGGGCAATAAGAGAAACTTTTCTGAAAATTTAATCAAAATCGAATAAATAATGTAACCACAATGATTTTTTTTAAAAAATGGTGATTTTTCTCGATAAGTTGGCAACACTGTATTTTGTTAAAATTGCATAATTTATTTAAGCACTAAGAGAAACTTTTATAAAAATTTGATTAAAATCGGTTACTTAAATAAAATGGTCATAATGAATTTTTACTAAATTTTAGTAATTTTTTCTCGGAAAGTTGGCAACACTGTATTTTGTTAAAATTACATAAATTATATAAATACTAGGAGAATCTTTTGTGAAAATTTGAGTAAAATAGGTTAAATAACATGGCCATAATAAAATTTTTAAAACTTTAGTAATTTTTTTCTCGGAAAGTTGGCAACACTGGATATTAATAAAATTATGTAATTAATAGGAGCATTAGGGAAATCTTTTCCGAAAATTTGATCAAAATCGGATAAATAACGTAGCCAATATGAATTTTTAAAAATTTTAGTAATTTTTTCTCAGAAAGTTGGCATCACTGGAAAAAAATAAAACCACATGACCATCTTGGGTACTAGACAAATTTATCCTGAAAATTTCATTAAAATCGGTTGAACCGTCTAAGAGGAGTTGCGGCCACAAAATTTTTACTTACGACCGAGCGAGCGAGCGAGCTGACGACGCACACACATATACCCACATAAACTAAGTTCAGATTCATCATCTAGGGACTATATGAAGGATTTCTATACACAATTTTTTTTTTTGAAAATGTTACAGACATTGTACCAAACATTATACCACTTTTTCCTTGCAGTCAAAGTGGTAAAAAGTGTTCATTTGTTTCATTTGTTTGGTTGTTTCATTTTATAAATAGATGTTCAATATGCTACTTTAATGTGCAATCAAATTTCTATTAATGGTTATTATCTTGTCCTATTCTGACGTCAATTCACCGTTTTTCAGCGTTCATGTTCTAAATTCATTATATACCAGTGCTTAAATTTATAAATTTTAATCTAAATCATAAATCTTAATATTTTATATTTAATATTTTATGACAGTTGCATTGTTTTACAACCAGTATTAATTAAAACCAAAATTAATACTTAGCTTATGGTACGAGTCAATAAATTTAGAAAGAAATGTAAAATTAGAAATAATAAACAATGTTTACTTTTAGCAATTTATAGAAAAGGATGTTAAATAGACTGACATAAAAAAGATGAAAGCTATTTGAATATTTTAGATATTCTAAGAACAAATTATTTATAAAGAACAATTGATTAATTTCTGTTAAACTCATAACATTATTGCTTTCGTAAGTTTATATGGAAATTATGTGATTATAGAAGGTACTTATATGGAGTTTGTAGAATTTATTTATTTATTATTAATGTATTTTGTTTTGTAGAATTATGTTTGGTTTACAGAGAAAACAAATGTTTTTATTGTAATATACATATATGATATATGTAATTGATTTTTCGAACGTTTTTGGAAATATTATTAAGTTATTTCATTAAAAAAATAATGGAGAATAACATAATAAAAAAATCTTTCAGAAGTCATATTAAAATAAGCAGGCTTTTGAATTAAATTCTGTATTACTTTTATTTAAAACGTTTCAACATACTTTATGTACATCAACATTAGGAAAAATTATACAAATATCATATACAATAAATAAATAGAACATAGAAATAAGTTACTAAGTAATAAAAATAAGTAACTAGATTATAAAAATTTACAAATTATAAATTAAAGGAAACCAAATTTTATTTAAATCAGTATTTTCACATTGATTGATATTATCCTTTTTTTTATAAATTTCTATTGCTTCTCTTATCAATCTGCTGCTAATGTTGATTAATCTAGCAATTATTACAGTATCTCTATATTAGCAACAGATTAATAAGAAAAGCAATATACATTTATAAAGAAAATGATAACATCAATCACTGTGAAGGCACTGAGATAAATAAAATTTGACTTCTATTAATTAAAAATCTAGAAATTGTATGATCTAGTTTCTTATTTTTTACCTAGTAACTTATTTCTACATACATACATACATACACAATCACGCCATGTACCTAAAAGGGTGTGGCACAAACTCCCTTCATCATCCCGAAATCTGTTGCCTCCAAACATTCCTATCCAAACAAGCAACTTTCGCTTCATCCACATTCATAATTCCTCTCATACATGCTCTTTTATTCCTACTACTTGGCAACTTTCGCTCACGCAAGCCACCCTCTCAATTATACCACTCCAACTACTCATCGAACATCACCACAAACGTATACCATCAAAATCATTCAAATAAATCTTTTTAACCAAACGTTCATTAGACATTCGCTCAACATGTCCGAACCATTTTAACTTACTAACACCAACTTTTGCTACAACATTTTTTTCAATTTCACACTCATCATACACTAATCTATTTCTATGTTCTGTTATTTACTGTAATATCATTTATATCATTTATCCTGATGATGACGCATGTTAAGTATAGTCGAAACGTCGATTTTAAATAAATATTAATACAAAACTTTAGTCTAAAGAAGTTTTATTTTAATATAATGAGTTCTGAAACATTTTTTATTATGTTATATTTAATTGTCTGCCTAATTAATAGATTCTTTTACCTGTCGGGCAGTGTAATTTAAATAAATAAATAAATAAATAAATAAATTGTTTTCCAAAAATGATCGGATATTTATAAAAATCATCATTGTCGACGATCGTCCTATAAAGTTGAGAATGCAAAGTCTCGGGGGTGGTAAATTGTCGAAGGCCAAGGTGAAGGGCAGCGAGGCCGTGCCGGTAATTGTGCGCAGGCGCCTGATACTATAGTATGTGCAACATCGTCATGTGCGAATGCCATGAAATGAAAAACGAAACGAAGGAGAACCGGTTGGCTAGTTGGTTGTTGGTTGGTTGTGGCCCAACGTGTTCATGACAAGGTGAAAAGAGCGCGCACATAGCCACGCAGGAGATATACTCCACGTCCGATGTCTTGTCTTCTGTTGATCGCAGAGCTATAGAACGGTGTTAGTCAAACTTTTGTTTTATTGCAAATCACATTTTTAAAATAATTTTTGTTTTTAATTTCTTGTTACTAAATATGTATCGATATATGTAATTTTACCTACAAACCATGAGACACTATGATGCTCAGTATTTCTAAGTATAATTACTGAACTGCTGTAATTTTACATCATAATTGTTTAAAAATACATAATATCAAAACTATTACAAACATTATGTAATATGATATTACCAACGGAATGGAAAAGTACATATGTATGTTTTTTTTAGTAAAGTATCTTTTAATAAATTTACAGAATTAAAATATTTGTATTTTTTACATAATTCATAATAATCATATAAAGTAGGTAATAAAATATATAAAAAAAACTTTTTTAAAAACCACGCTTATATTTAAATGCACTAAAAAGAGGAAAATAAATTTTTTCCTGGTTATCCAAAATTTTTAGAAAGAAATAAAAGCGTGGAGCGCCGGGAAACTATATATTTCGCAATTATGATTAAGCGCTCCACGCTTTTATTTCTTCCTAAAAATTTTGGATAACCAGGAAAAAATTTATTTTCCTCTTTTTAGTGCATTTAAATATAAGCGTGGTTTTTAAAAAAGTTTTTTTTATATATTTTATTTTCTGCTTTTTTTAGTCTTATTATCTGTCATTTACATTATTCAATTGTTAATTGAACAAAAAAATAGTTCATGTGACAGATGTCATTAGTTGTATTAAAAAAATAAATATAAGCGTGTCATATCTTGTAATCGGTTTTTTTTTTTACATAATATTGTGTTGTCTCCTGGAATGAAACTACATGCAAAATTTCAGTGAGATCAAATGATAGGAAGTGGTCTAAAAATTGGTTACAAAATTTGACCGTGACTGACCGCGACAACAACAGAGTGAGTTAATATAAGCGTGGTAAAAATCACCTAATAAGTATGTAAAATTGTTTACTTTCTGCAAATTGCATCACATACTTAATGTAGAATTACAAATTGTTGGTATAACTTCTTAAATTATGTAAAATTATAACTTGCATATTAATATCTGGAACAATTCATCAAAATAATCAGACTTAGTATATATTTTTCGTAATAATACTAATAAAATATTTTAAGCGTAATTAATTCATTTAAAAATACATCCTTTATGTAAATTTAGAAATGTATGTAATTATACCAACAATAATATTACAGAATTAAATAAATTTTGTCCTATTTGTGAAAAATTCTTGACAGCAAATTTACTAAAGTTTTGTAAATTTAGGTACTAAAATAGATTATATTATATAATGTTTGTAATTGTTCTGATATTATATATTTTAAAACAATTATGTAAAAATTACAGCAGCTGAGTAATTATACTTAGAAATGCTGGAGATCATAGTGTCTCATGATATTTAGGTAAAATTACACATTTTTTTTTAGAGTGTATGTCACCAAAACTGTTAACAAAAATATTGTACAATCTGATTTAATCTTGTTATATTTTCTTAGTGGTGCATTATAATTTGTCTATACTCTAAAGTGTCAGTTTTAAATAAATCTTATTATTATTACATTTCTAACACAATCCACTAAACTTTATTATTACATTTTTAACACAATCCATACTAAACTGATCACAATCCGCAGTTTGAAAATCCCTGTGCCATAGAGCATATATAGGTATGATGCGAGTTTTATTTGTTTTTTGCTACGGCTATGCGTTTGCTCTCTGTGGCCGGGTGTAATTAACAGCACTTATGACGAGGCCGTGTGCACGCTTGAACAGATATTTGCCTGTTTGGATATGTAACGTATCTCTCTCTATGCAGGCAGTAAGTGGTCAATGATATGTCCGTTGTTCAAGCGGAATTGGATACCATTCCAAAAGACAAATGTTATGATGATATTTTTAAAATAAATAGTCATAACTATTATTTGTTATTCACTTTAAAAATCACCAGCGTGATATTGTTTCATGATTTCTAAGATTTCAGTGGGTATCATGATGTTAAGATAAGAATATCTGTGTATTTGAATATTCAAATATGATGTTTGTCTTACAGTTTACAATAAACAGATATTTCATATTCGAATACATTATACTGTAAACTGGACAATATTCTCAAAATTAAAAAAATATTTAGTATTTAGAAGGAATCGAGTACAAAATAAATTAGTATATGATGAGCATGAAATTGAAAACAAAAAAAAATGTTGCAAAAATTGGAATTAGCCAGTTAAGATGGTTCGGTCATCTTGAGCGAATGTCTAATGAACGTTTGGTTAAAATGATGCGAATGATTTTAATTAAAGGTACCTATATGTTAGCGTGGACATCCGATGAATAAATGGAGTGATATGAAAGAGTGGCTTGCGTGCGCAAAAGTTTCCAAGTAGTAGTTTCATGAATGTGGATGAAATTAGAGTTGCTTGTCTGAATAGGAATTGTTTGGAGAAAATTAATTTCGGGATAGTGGAAAGAATTTGTGCCACATCCTGAATATGATCAACTTTTGGTGTAGATCTGTGCAGATTCTTACAAATCTCGCAGTAAATATAAATAATACTAGCTGGCCCGGCAAACGTTGTCTTGCCTTTATTTTAATGTGTATATTAAATTTTTTATGAATTTTTTTTGTATTACAAAAAAAATCAATTACATTTCTCATATTATAATTATTTTCAATTTATTTGGAATCAATTTCTTTCACACTTTTGTATATTTTTCCTGCCCCTCCCCCGGGAGGGGGGTGGGGCTACGCCCCCCAGGGCCCTAGAATCCTTTGCGGGAGTGTACTCAACAACTTCCCAAAGTTACAAATTTATTTATTTATTTTTATTTTATTGAGTTTGGCTAAACGGAACCCCATTAATCAGCTATCGACCGGGGTTAAAAAATATAAAAATATAAAAATTTAGGACTAAATGTATTTTTTAATGGCACACCATAAAAAATAACAAAAAAAAATTTGTCCAAAAATGAAAAAAAATTTTTTAGGGTGAGCCACCCTTAACACTTAGGAGTATAAAAATTAGTTATAAACCTATTCTCATACCTACTGAATATACATATAAAATTTCATCAAAATCGGTCAAGCCGTTTCGGAGGAGTATAAACACTAAAACTGTGACACAAGAATTTTATATATATACACACTATTCTACAACTGTTAGTAAGGTTAAAGTTACTTGTCATATATTTTTTGATTTTAATTTCTCGTTTAGAACGCTTAAAGAAAAAATCGTATATGTCACTCGGAATAGAAAACGTTTTTTGTGTTTCGCTCAAATTGTTTAGCCTCGGCTTTGTCTTGGCTATAAATATCAACATAATATACTATTATTGTTGCCAATATAATAATACTTTTTTGTCGGCTTAAACACGATTTTAGTTAAAATCGACCGTAAATCGAATATTTATCATAACCACATTCTTGTTGTAAAACCGTTTCAAGTATCTTTCAGAAAAAAAAATTTGTAATGTATTAAAAATCTTGCTAACATTTGTAACTCTAGCATTAACCAATCATTCTTTTATTACGCCTTCTCACAATCGAGTTTTGAAAAACGCAAAAACGCTTTAACAAGTCTCCCCCCTTCCCCATATTAGCGAAACGTTTCCAACCACATAGCAGAGAAACGTACATATATCGTTAAAATTCGCGTGAAATAATTCCTGATAGCCACAACAAAATAAGCATTGTAGTTGTTTCAGCCACGCTTCGATGGAAAACATTAAAGCAGAATTTTCTCCTCTCTCTCTCTCTCTCTCTCTCTCTCGCTCGCTCTCTGTCCGTGTATGTTGAGACCCATATGGGTTTGTGTAGGCGCGCGTGTCAAATGTAACGTAGGTGCTCACGCACGTCTCTAACCCAAACACCGTGCGAACGATATGCAATGTAATATACCCCGCCGTCGCTGCCATGGTCGTAAAACGAGACGCGAAGACTTTTCTTAACTCTTTACGATTGCCTGTATAAATAGAGCTATTATCCGAAACAAATTTCTTCTTACAGTGTTGCACTCGTACGTGAAGTACCTATATATTTTTTTCCCGATACGGTTATCAGAAATGAATTTCTGAATTGATACGTTTCTTTTGGCGTTACCTCACCGATGCGGTGCGGTGGTGCGTTGGAAATTTGATTGATTAACTTTTTTTTAAATAGATTTGAATATTATTATTAGCTAATCGTTCAGGCATCAAATAATCTAATGTTAATGATGATAAAGCGAAAGTGCTTGTTTGGATAGGAATGTTTGGAGGCGACTGATTTCGGGATGATGAAAAGAGTTTGTGCCACACCCTTTTGGGTACATAGCGTGATTGTGTATGTATGTATGTATGTATGTATAATAATAACTTATAAATCTTTAATATATATTTTTTGGTATGTGCGTTTCTAAAAAAGAAGCTATGTTAGAAATGCTCCGAAAGGAATTAAATATTAATATAGTACTTAATCTTTCAGAATTAATTATATCAAAATAAAACAGATTTAGTTTGTAGTTCGACGTACTCGACGTACGTCTTCATTAGGAGAAAAAATAGAAATAACATTTACAGTAAATAAACAGAACATATAAATACAAGTCACTAGGTAATAAAATAAGTAACTAAAATTTATAAATAAAACGATTTTTGGTTATAGTTCTGTGTTAATATTTATTAATAATCGACGTTTCGACGAATTCAACGTACGTTTTCATCAAGAAAAAAGATACAAATGATATTTACAGTAAATACATAGAACATAGATACGAGTTAGTAGGTAACAAAATAAGTAATTAGAACATAAAGTTTACAAATTTTTAATTAAAGAAAATCAAATTTTATTTAAATCAGTGCCCCTTCACAGTGATTGATGATATTTTTTTCTTTATAAATTTCTATTGTTTCTCTGATCAATCTGCTGTTAATATTGATGAGTTTTGCATTTATTACAGTATCTTCGAATAAAAATTTTCTAACGCATGTTGTGTAATAGCAAATTTATCTGGATATTACTAAGTATCAAAATAAGTAACTAGATCTAGTTACTTATTTTGTTACTTAGTAACTTGTTTCCATGTTCTGTTTATTTACTATAAATGTCATTTGTATCTTTGTTCCTGATGAAGACGAACGTTGAGTTTGTCAAAACTTCGTTTATTAATAAATATTAATATAGAACTAGAATCTAAAGCACGTGCCGGATAAAACAGCTGTTACTGTACATTTTTTATTGAATTTCAATAGATCATAATTATATAGCAGGTCAAAGTTTAATATTATTATTTTATTGCATTTGTTTCTTCTTTTATACAATATATTGACTTGTGCCTTCTGTAATTAATGTTCAACAATAATTTTCCAGCACACTTGACATTATAACCTTTCTGCCTGCATTGTAATTAGGTAGTAACCGTTTACCATGTACTTTACTAATATACACTTCTTAAACTTAAAACAGAAAAAATATATGTCAAAATTCCGTCTACTTATTTATTAATAAAAACTTATTTTAAAATTGGCTTCTGATATCCTTAACTTTATTTTAAATGGTCTAGCAATTTTTGGACCACCTTTTATTTAAAAGATTCAACACTTCTTTAACGAGCAAAGTTCGGTCTTTCTGATATTAGGAATAAAATGCGATAATGATTAAAAAAATAACTAGAATATTCCACAATTTTCATACTAAAATCAGTAATTTTCTGAACAAAACTAGTTGCAATTCCTGTTAAGCAACACAGTGCAACATTAAATAGATGCATAAATTACCTTATCCAGTTTTTAACTGTTCGATACGAATATTTTTTTTAATTAATACTGACATTTTTTGACATGTTAATCTTATATGTATCACACAATTCAATTGTCAAATTTATCGCTAATTTCAATTAAAAATATTATAGGTATAAAAGCACCTTCAATATAAGCAAAAATAATTAAGGCATTACTTATTAAATTTTCCTGATTATCATATAATTGAAAATTTGTAAATGTTGTACATAAAGTTTAATTTGAAAATTTTAATTAAATCCAAGTATAAAAGCATTCAAAAATAATTTCTCTTTCGTTTCTATTTTAGTACAAAATCTTGTAATACGGATAAATTTAATTAAAATTTAACGATAATATATTATAATATTAGGATTGATTGTTCTTTATACAAGTAGAAAATTTATTGCTGAGATTTAGAAACTAACTAAAGTACCATAGATGATTTAGTTGTTTATATTGACGTTTAAATTACGCAACTGAATTTTAATTTTAAATAGAAAATATAATGGATATATGAATCTAGATTATGCTCCAATCAGATTTTTCTGATAAATTAAACTTTTATAATTAACTTTGAAATACATTTTCAAATATTATTTAATGTTGCTATTTTTATCTTCAATTTATATTTGAATACTACAAGGATATTAAATTGGAAAATAGTCGACTAGTAAAATTTAATAAATAATAAATAATAGACGGAATTCAGGTAGTAAAATATTTTTATTCTCTTCTATGCCAACGTTTCGACAATCACTATTGCCTTCTTCAGGGCTAGCAGAATATAATTAACTAAAGTTACATAATTATTATTTAATATTATGTAACGCAATAGGTATATACATTACTTACTTAGAAAATTAAAAAATAAAATTATCGTTGTTACATTTATATGCATGTCAAATTATCATTTTAATAATAAATTATTATTAATAATAATAATAAAATATGTAACAACGATAATTTTGATTTTTTAATTTTCTGAGCAAATAATGTATATATTGCGATACATAATATTAAACAAACATGTATCATTCTGCTAGCTCTGAAGAAGGCAATACTGATTGCCACAACGTTGGCATAGAAGAGAATAAAAATAATTAACTGACTGAATTCTGTTTATTACTTATTGTTTATTAAATTTTAAATAACACTAATTTATTTTGCATTTTTATTTATGTTAAAATGTATTTTTAAATTCAAGTCATCGGTATTACTTGCATTTTGTATTTTTAATATCCTTTAACTTCAATTACATGCAAATTTTATTTAAAGGTCAAATTTTAATTGTTTTAAGAATGGTACTCAAGAGTTGTATACAAATGTATTATTTTAAAAATATATTTTCTTAAATTCAGTATCATTCAATCAAAATGTATCATTACAGCAAAGTGTATCGTAACTACTTTTGCAAATGGATTAGTCAATTCTCATATAATAAGTATTATTATTTATTTAAATTAATTTAGCCAGAAGATAATATAAATGTTTGATATGTTTTTGTTAATATGTTATTCTCAGATTAAACAAATACTTTAACATAAGATAGTATTTCTAATTATAACTTTGATTTGTAGAAATCTTAAAAACTCTGACTAAATTTAAGATAAAGCTTAGCGTTACTAAGCAATAATGTAAGAAATAACTTTTTAAATATGTACTTTCAACAATAAAAACATGTTTTCAATATCAATAAATTTTAGTTTCAGATACTTTACTTATCAAATTTGAAGCGATTTATGTTTCTCATCAAAATTCTAAGTATCTAATTTCATTCTCGTGAAATAATAAAAAAAACATAGCTTTGCAATTAGTAACAGTTTCAGAATAATGAGATTCTGAAATTATTAAATCCAAGTAAAGTTAAACATTTCATAATTCTACCAATCCCTGTTTCCTTATAACTAGTAATAAACTATAAACTCAGCGATTTTATGAATATAACATTGGCAGTATTTAGTTTATTTTTTTTTCCATATCATTTCCAGTTCTATACCTGAGAATCGTAATTAAAAAACATTTTCCAATAAAACAAGGAACGACAACTCGAAAGCCTGGTATCCGCATTCTGGAAACTGATCGCGTAGACCAGTGGTTCTTAATCATTTTTTTTCTATCTACTAATTCATTGTCAAATTTAATATCTCAACTACATATCATTAATTGGTCAGTTAGTTGGCAACATTAACTTTATGTGATATTAATGTGTAATTATTTCAAAATTAAAAAACCATCTTATATAAAATAAATATCACAAATTATTCCAATAAATTAAATAATTAAATAAAATAATAATATTTTGTTTGATATGATATCATATTAATCGAGAGTGGTTTCTAGTGAACCGGTCTGTCAAATATACCTGTCTTAATTTTTTTTTTTTTTTATTAAAATAAGTTAAAAATCTCACTTTACAAAAGTATAAATAAAGATAAATAAAATCAAAATATTCATAGCTCTTCTTACTAACCTATAACGTATTTCTTTTAAAGAAGATCGAAATTCTGCTAAAAATAAAGTTTTAGCAATATTTTTCAGTTTAAATCAAGAAGATCATCTTTAGTTGATTCTTAATCCATAAATATTATATTTCGTACATGTTTACATAATAATACCTACATTCCTCCTGAAATACTTTCATATACCCTGAGAGGACAGGTGGGAGAGTAGATGTTCTTCCTTTGGTTAAGAAGCACTGGCATAGACTATATGCATTATGCAAATGAATGTGTCTCTTTTTTCCAAGTCGCAGGTTGTCTCATGTGAGAGTTTTGTTGCTCAATTTTAACGCCAATCGACTGGGAATTGAGTATATAGATGCAGCCGAGTAAAAAAGGAACACGCAGCCATCGGGGTTTGACATTAATACGCCGCATACGAAGTGATGTTGTCAATGTGTAATGCGATATTAAGATTGCAACGCAAACAGGAGGCCATGAGAAACAAATGCAGGTTGGCTTGTTTCGTACAAGGTTTGATAACAAAATTTCTAAACTAGTTAGTGTTTTGCAGTTTCTCAAATCGATGGCTGCATCTTGTAAAACTCGTAGCGTTTCGAGATTTTTGGCTTTTTCCTAGTAAATAGAATTCTTTTTTTGATAGGATAAAATTGTATAAAATTAAAAAAGGAATTTTTAGATATTTAACGCGACTCACCCAAAATTAATTCGCAACCCACACTTTGAAAATCGCTGATTTATACTATTGCAAATTTTTTAGTTCCCAATGATACAATTTTTATCATATGTTTCAAACTTTCTGAGTATTAAAATGCATAGTAAAAATCTTTTAGAACTCATTATATAAGATAAAAACGGTTTTAGGTTCTAGTTCTGTATTAATATTTATTAATAATCGACGTTTCGACGAACTCAACGTCTGCCTTTATTAGAAAAACTGATACAAATGATATTTATAGTAAATAACAAAACATAGAAACAAGTTACTAGGTAACAAATAAGTAACTAAACCATCCTGATACATCTGCTATTGCTCAACACCTTCTTTATGTAAAATTCAAAGATACTGTAACAATTGCAAGACCAACAAATATTAACAGTAGATTGATAAGAAAAGTAATAGAAATTTATAAAGAAAAAGATAACATCAATCACTGACTTAAATAAAATTTGGCTTCCATTAATAAAAATTTATAAAAATTTTATAATCTAGTTACTTAGTTTGTTACCTAGTAACTTATTTCTAGGTAAATATCATTTGTATCATTTTTCTTGATAAAAGCGGACATTGAGTTCGTCGAAATGTCGATTATTAATAAATATTAATACAGAACTTAATGCACTCTATTGTTTTATAGAAAATTTATAAACACTTGTAAAATGGCAAATAACAAAAATTATTTACATTCCAAAAAAAAATCAATATAAAAAATTTAAGATTAATAAATAATCTCAAGAATAAAAAAATAACAGTCTAGAATCTTTTCCGATTTACCAAGTACTTAGAGTCTGCTCGTTTTGAAGTTGACTTTGAAATCGAACGATTGACAGCAATGCTTTGGTTGTCTGAACGTATATGTAAATGTTAGTTCAAACATGCTGAGCTGACTGTACCTGGTGTGTGTGTATATAAGGAAGAATTACCTGACATATATTGGTGCTTCGTCTTTTTCGCGATTATTCTGCATGTGATGTTTATGGAGATTGTAGAATTTCTTCCTTGTCGGAAGTGCATTTTTTTTTTGTTACGAGTTGAGCAGTATTTTGCAGTTGATTTTCTCAACAATAATACGGATAATATAACTTATTTGCTAAAGGAAATACTACAGAACTGTAAACGTTATGCTAACCAGCGATGTCAATAAAATATATTCTAGTAAAACGGAATTTGTTTTTTGTACATTTTGTAAATAAAAAACATTCATAAGTTTTCAGTTGTCAAGAAAGCATAATAATTTTGTGATCATATTTTTTATTAGGTCCTGGAAGCTAGCCCCTCAAGTACGCCAAAAGTGAAAACAAAATATGCCAATATTATGTGCTTTTTATGTGCTATTTACGTGCCAAACTCAAAAATTTTGTGCTAAAAAAAAAACTTCCGGTTTAACCTAAACCTAACCTAATCTAACTTAATCTAATCTAATCTAACCTAATTTAACCTAACCTAGCCTCAAACCGGTAGTTATTTCCTTTTTAGCACAATTTTTGAGTTTGTCACATAAAAGTCATATAATTTTAGCATATTTCGTTTTTACTTTTGGCATATTTGAGGGGCTAGCTTCCAGGACCTATATTTATTTGTAAAATTAAGTTAAAAATGGAAATAAACATGAAACAATTTTTTTTAATAGTTGTGTACATTCCTTTTTATAAACTAACAAAAACTACAGATGGTATTAATTACTATGAAATTAAGTTCTGTAACAAATTACAAAATAAAGTTAAATTGCTAAGTAATACACAAAATAATCTCTTTTTCTTGAAACGTATCATAAATATTAATATTACCTTACCATATTGCATATGTAGAAAGAAGTCATTATGTTACTAGTTCAGCTTTTAAAATTATAGTGTGGTCATATTACTATTAATGACTTATCATGTAAATTGTTTTGATGATTAATAAACATTATTATTATTATTAAATTATCATCTGCACAGTTTTAAATCAATAGTGATCAAAATTGAATTACAAGATTGAATTCTAATAAGTGAATATAAATAAAAATAAAGTAGAAAGTTTTGTTATATATAATTTATATTAATTACAAGTACCTACATATTTTTGTTTTATAACCAATGTAGAAAACATTTGCAAAGCTAAGTAGTTGTCTGTCAAAATATATAATAATAAAATTGTATAAATAAATTATTTTAAATTATAATATCTCTTGCAATTACATTTATTTACATGCAATTACATTCATTTGTTGTAATAATTATAATAAATACTTTTATTCTCTATTGCCATTAAAAGTAGTTAATTAGGTCATAATTACATCCATGAAAAAAAGTTAATGCTCGCAGAATGGTATGAAAAATATTTACTTACAAGAAAGAAAAAAAAAACATTTCTTCGAACTAGATCATTTCAGTATTCACTTGTAGCAAGAAAAAAAAGATCAAAGTTCAGAATATCTTCGCATTTTTCCACTAGCTGTTAAATGTGAATTGTACTGCTTCTTTGAAACCCACTCATTCTGTTTTACCGCTGAAAAAAAGCCATCCCGAGTACACTAGATTGGTGTAATTTAGCTACAAGAACTACAAGTAGAGAGAGAGAGAAAAAAAACCAACACAAATTTCACGTGCATAGATCATAATTACAAATAGGCATAGCATAACGTGTGTTGGATATATAGTTGTGTTAGCGTGACGATCAGACACAATACAGACAGCTTTTACACTTAACCTAATACCTATTGCAAGCTTATACAGGACCGACTTATCCGTTAGGCATAATGCCTAGAGTTTAAGAAAATTTTTAGGACTTACGAACATTTTTAAAACAGAAAAATATGAATTATATTGTATATTCCGCTAAAATATTTGAAATTTATTGTAAAATGTATAAAATATGTTTTTTGTAGACTAGTGCTACTTAAAATTAAAATTACAATTAATACTAAATTTTGATGTTGTATATTTCAACATGTAAATAATTACAAGCTATTTTATTTAATTTTTGAAACAAAAAATAGATACACAGTAAAAATCTGTTGAATTTTTTGTTTAAAAATAACAATAAATGTTTCATTGTAAAAAAATAATACTAATATAGTAAAAAATCTTTCAGAACTCATTATATTAAAATAAAAAAGCTTTTAGATTAAGTTCTATATAATTTTTAATTAAAAATCGACGTTTCGATATACCCTATGTATATCATCATCAGGAAAAAATATATATATATTGCAAGAGAAATATTATAATTTGACATAATATATTTATATATTTTTTCTTGATAAAGGTCTCAAAGTTCTAATATATTTATGCCAAATTTCAAATTCTTCAATTTATTGGTTTTTGAGTTGTGAGCTATTAAAGAAACACCTCTTAATTTTTATAATATTTTCGATAAATTTACATGAAGCATACAAAACGATGTTATTTTAGAGATTCTAGTAACTTTTCAAAAAGCTACCGAACACGAATACATACCTTAGGATCATAGAACGTCCTAAGACGGCCCTGAGCTTATGGATACCGAGTGTGTATGTGTGAGTGTAGACAATTTCAAGGTGACAATAATATAAAGGTCTACACATCGATAATGTCCACAATCGTGCACGCGTACATAACGAAACAAATGAATGCGATTAATTCGAAAACAAAAGAGCCCTAAGCTTATCATTTCAACGCATCGCGCCGACACATCGTTCATTCGACTGTCTATCGTTTTTTTTTTATTATTTTTTTAAATTTCGTTTTATTTGTCAAGGTCATCGAAAACAATTGATTGTTGGTAAAGAGGACAATAGAGGTTTGACCCTTATTTTGTCGCTGACCCTATACTTTTTACGTCGGCATAGCTTATAACTATATTTTATTTATTTTTAAAATAAATTACAGAGCGTTAGTATTTATTAAGAAAATTTTTATTTTACAACCGGTATTTTTAAATTTTGTTTAATTTTATTTTAAATTTTATTATTATTTAGTATTCACAAATCAAGATTTTTGTTTTAATGTAATATTTAAAAAATCATGGAACTCTAATATCAGCACTGTTAAAAATTTTATGATAAAAGAGTAAATATTTCTGAGGGCACTTGAATTTTTACCATTATTAGAGTAATGTATTACTCTTTTTCTATGAATTTTAAAATATGTTACTTTTTACATTAATAAAAGCGTATCTTCAAGTTGTGAAATTCGAAGACACTGTAATTATTGCAAAACCAATCAATATTAACAACAGATTGATAACAGAAGCAATAGAAATTTATAAAAAAAAAAAGATAACATCAATCACTGTGAAGGCATAAATTTAAATAAAATTTGGCTTCCACTAATTCAAAAATTATAAAAAAAAATATGATTTAGTTACTTATTTGTTACTCTAGTAACTTGTTTCTATGTTCTGTTATTTACTGTAAATGTCATTTGTATGAATACGTATGAGTTCGTCGAAATGTAGATTATTAATAAATATTAACTAATGCAGAAATTATTATTATAATTTACTATTATTAGTTTTAATTATGCAACAAAAAGTTTATAATAAACAAATAAACTTCTAAAAATATAAATACAAGGATAATCACACAAAATGTTTAAAAAATTAAATACATATAATCTTGCAGAAATGAATATTTTCCAAAATATAACTAATAGGTTTTTCTTCATTAGAAAACCCGGGTCTAATATATCTGCAGACCATCGAAAAATATTAAAATTTTTAAGTTTTGACAGGATCACAATACAATAGAAGCCATTAGTAGTAAGTACTTTTAACTTCCATTTTTCATTATTTACTCAACTATTAAACTAGTCATTAGTACCTCAGAATTTCCTAAATTACCATTTCCAAAATGAAGGTAACCATAATTACTAGTTTTAAAACTGATGAACCAACCTCTTTCATACCTATTTTAAACTTAATCATTTGTTACCTAACTATGGATATAAGCTTCTAATTTCTGAAAAAAGTAATAATAAAAATTGTCTATTTTATTCTTTGTATTATTATATCTAAAATTAAGTAGATTTAAAAAAAATAGTTTTATAAAAGTCAATGTTGGAATACACTGTAAAAAGCAATTCGGTAATTTTATATAAAACCTGGGGTAACAAATTTTTGCCAGTTTAATATGTAAATTTACAAACGTCAACATTTTTAGTAAATCCATGTAATATTATTTACAGATATTTTAAAGAAAATTTTTACTTTATATAAATATAAAATACGTATATTTTATGTAAGTAATTACTTACTTTTTTGGTAAAAACATATATAATATGATAAATTAATTATTTTACTTAAAATTACAAAATTATATTATTAGCAAATTTATATAAACCAGAATTTTGCTGAAATAATATGTAATTTTTCTACTTTTTTACAGTGTATAATTAAAAATTTCTGTAAGCAAAATATAATATGAAAAATGAAAGCTTAAAATTGCCGTAGCTTGGAAAAGTATGAAACCTATCAAAAGATAAGAAAGAACAAGCGCGCGGTATTTAATAATAAATAGCTGTTGACAGTGACACTTTTAATTATCCGCCACGTAAGGCCTAAACAAGTTTTTCATTTGCGTAAAACGAAACAACAGAGCAACAAGCCTTTACAACAACTACCTTAAATAGCGAAAATTGTATATACAGCCCAGCTGTTATCGGTCTACTTATAACATGAAATTTGTTATTTGCTAACATACACATTCCACATTTGCTTTCATATATACAATATGTACGTACAGGATATCAACTATTGTTCTATTAATTTACAAAATATATATTCATTTTGCGATTATAAATTGAAAAAAAAACCTTATAAAATACTTACATTCCACTTTTTTCCAAATTAAAATCAAACTTATCGTTAGTCGAAATTAAAGTTTATTTACCTGAAACAAAACAAAAATACATTAGTATATAATTATATTAGGTTCGTTCGATTGATTATCTTGCGTTTTACTGCAAAACGCCGCCGTAAATAATGCAGCGGTTTGCCGTTTACATAACAGGCAACTGCGAAGTGAATAAAACAACAAACATTAATACATCATTAAACAGTTGACGCAAAGGTACGAATCGAACAAGGCTATTATCTTTCCAGAAATACAACAAATAAAGTACAAATTAAAATTATGCCCTTAGTTAAACATTTCGACATCTTTAATAATTTCTTTACACGAATGGAACAATAACTGAGATATTATATATATCACATTAATATAATAAATAATTAATTTAATATATAAATTTAATTAACAGACACAATGAGGAGAAAAAGAGTGACTTTCGACGGACACATTAAAAGAATAAATGAAGGAAGAACTACTTCGACAGGAACCCTAAGTTCCAGATGATATAGATCAAGGAGGTCAGAAAAGACATGGAAGAAATGGAAATAAATAAAGAAAAGATGGAGAAAAGAAAGAAATTCAGGGAGAAGATCAGAGGTTTCAAAGGTTTTCAAGAAAAGGTAAAAAAAGGAGACAGGAGCAAAATGAACTGAAGAAAGAATGAAAGTGTACTGGAAGAGAAGAAAGAACAGAGAAAAACAATCATGAGAAGTATTTCACTTAGTCCATAATCGACCAAAATCGAAGAATGAAGAACAAATCAATTTAATTTACTGTTAATTTAAAAAACAAATAGCTCGTGTTAACTTTGTATAAATACAATAACAATAAAAATATTGCATTAAATTTGCAATTTTAAAAGTAATATTTCATAACAAAAACAAACACACACACATTGTGTAACTGATCCGAACTAAATGTTTGCTTATAACCAATAATGAAAACAAAAGAATGCCATGGGTCTGTATGGAATTTTGCAAAAACTAGCATAAACAAAACGTATTGTATTCGGTGTTTACGACTGTGTATTTTATTGAACTAAATTGGAACGCATGCCCAATATTTGTTTTGCCTTTTCATGCAGAAGCAAATTTTCGATAGGATATCAAGCGTATATTGAGAAAACTACGTGAAACCCGTTTTTTTTTTTAAACAATTCATGTATGACGTCTTTCATTTCATTGCTGCAGACTTATTCACAATGAAATAAACAGTTTTGTAGTTTTTAGTTTCATGCATCGAAACAATGAGAACAATATGTGGTATATGTTTTCCATATTTGATCTGTAAATCTAGCTGGTTCAATCAACAAAGTTTTTGTTTGTTTTTTTTTTCATTTATGAAGAAAAACTTTTATAAAAAAAATATTTGCTTTAATGAAAAAATTAATCAAAGTGTTTTGTTCTTAATATTAAAATGTCAATATTTTATACATTATTTTTCAAATTAATTTTGGTGAAATTATACAAAATAGATAAGGCTGGTATATAATAAATTTCATTTAGATTTAATATTTTTAATTATACATCTATAAATACCCGTTTTCTATTTTCGTGCGTAAAACAGGTAGTTTAACTTATTGATTGCAGTGCATAAAATGCAATTTTATATACCGATGTGTATAATTTACCATACCACAAATAGTACTATTGTGGAAAAGTTTTTGAGTGAAAAAGCTGGAGCTAAATATAGAAAACTACAGTGTTCTAAACAAAACTAAACTAAAAATAAATCAAAATACGAGTACATGCCAAGTAACCTTGCATTTCTTGCACTTCTTCACACATTTTCATTAATCAAATTTAAATTCAAGCGAAAATAATCAAAGCAATTGTCAATTAACTTAAGTTGACTTAATAATTTTCAATATAACCGTCGGAGATGTCAAATTAAATACACTTGGACGTGTTTCTTTGGTAGAATATGCAGTTTCTGACAAATCTGACACTGATGCTGCCACCAGTGATATATATAGTAACTAACTAATATACAATATTATCATTATTATACTAATAACATAAAGACCTCTTTCTACATAGGTAATATGGTAACGTAATATTAATTTTATAATACGCTTGAAGAAATTTTTTTATAATAAAATTTGCAAAATATTTTATAATTTGTTATTGCAAATAACAAAAAACAACCAATAAAATAAAGTGCATCCTTCATTTATGTCATATTTGTCATATTGTCATTGTTATAACCTATTGACACTATATCAAATTATCATACAAATAATAGAAAATATGTACATATTATTATTGTTTTGTAGTGAAACTATCCTTGCTGTATTTTTTATAATAACAAATATCAAAAATATTGTTCATATATGGTTTCAAAAGAGAAAGTACAAAAAAATCGCAATATTACATTGTGTAATCCACATATGTATACAATAATATGCCATAGACTTACTGATAAATTTAAATAATAGCACTAGAACATAATTTGATTAAACAGACAAATAAAAAACACATTGCGAAATTTTTTCGTCCATCTGTTTTTTTTTCTAATGGTATCTATCGTTCTTACATATTTGTCGGTTGAATATTGTATTACTAACATGTCACATAAAGAAAACGCTATTTTGAATTACAAAGATTTATTAGTGTTAAATAAAAGAAGAAATCTTTTGTTGCCTAGATTTTATTACGTTAATTTGCAATTATGTTTTTGATTTATAATTATTTTCCTATTATGTTACTGCTTTATAAGTGTTAAAGAGCAATAAATTAGTTTTGATAAACCTAAAGCTAATTTGTGAGTTATTATATCACTGTATAATTTTTCATAGTTTATTATATATTATATATATACTGGGTGTCCCATTTTAATCCGCCACCTGCAATAACTTTAAAATCGTGCATCGGACAAAAAAATGTTTCGGATAAAAAGTAAATGGTTTCGAGGGGGACATCTGATGCAGAGACCCTTGCCCCCTCTGGACCCTCTCAGGGGCGGGAAAGGGGTGCAACTTTGAAATCTTAAATAGAACACCCTATTTTTTATTGTAGATTCTGATAGGCCATTAAAAAGTATGTAAATTTTATTTTAAGACTTTTTTTTTATCTTTGATAGATGGCGCTGCAAAAAGCATTTTTTTTCTCAGTTTATCAATCTTCAATTTGAAAAAAAAAGTGTAACTAAGTACGATATTCAAGATTTTTTCAGTTCTTTGGAAAGAGGGGGGGCAAGGGTCACTGCATCAAATATCTTCCTCGAAACCATTAACTTTAAGTTAATGGCTTCGAGGGGATATCTGATTCAGTGACCCTTGCCCCCCCCTCTTCCCAAAGAACTGAAAAAAACTTGAATATCGTACTTAGTTACACCTTTTTTTTCAAATTGAAAACTGATAAACTGAGAAAAAAAATGCTGTTTGCAGCGCCATCTATCAAAGATAAACAAAAAGTCTTAAAATAAAATTTACATACTTTTTAATGGCCTATCAGAATCTACAATAAAAAATAGGGTGTTCCATTTAAGATTTCAAAGTTGCCCCCCTTTCCCGCCCCCCAGGGGGTCCAGAGGGGGCAAGGGTCTCTGCATCAGATGTCCCCCTCGAAACCATTTACTTTTTATCCGAAACATTTTTTTGTCCGATGCACGATTTTAAAGTTATTGCAGGTGGCGGATTAAAATGGGACACCCAGTATATATATATATGTACATTTATAGATTTGTTAAATTAATTCATACAGTATAATTAACGCAATTAAAAAAAACATTTTTTTTATAAAAAGTTTTTCTTTAAGTGCATCAAATTATTGATATTACACTATGATTGGTTTAAACTGCAGTTTATGTATATTTAAAAATGAGGAGTGTATGGGAGATATCATTTTAAGCGCTCTGAAAATAAGCAAAGATTGGAATAAAAATTCGTATTCAGACAAGCTACTTCCGCTTCATTCACATTTATAATATCTCTCATGCATTAAATAACATTGAAGAAATCTCTAGAATTTTGTCAATAAAAAAATTGCAATTTATTTATATTTATAAAATTTATTATAAAAATAAAATATGATTGAAAATATATTATTATAAGTTATAATACCTTCAAAATCCTTAATTATACTTTCAAATTAATGTCATTAAAATAAATTATAAATTACAGTACAACACAAGAAAAAAAAATTGTGGTAATTTTCTCACAGATATATATATTATGAAATAGTTAAAAATGTATCAACATTGTAATATAGAAAATATTTATTTGTCACGGAAACTAAATTTACTTAGTGGTGTGCTCTCATTTTGTCAAACAATAAACTAGGTCTCTGGATTAAATATTCAGCTAGTACATTACTTATTTATTGGGTTCATCGCATCTGAATATTGAATATGGAGGTATATGGGCTTTTATTTAAGTAGAATGTGTAACAAGATATTAATAATGTATTATAAGAAATTCTAAGATCTAACACTAATTTCTTATTTGATTTTTTGTAAAGAAAATGATAAAATTGTTTAAATAACAAATTTTGAGATTGCATGCAATATATTTGATTGCTTTTATAAAATGTTACATGTAACAATTTTATATAACAATTGTTTTAATAAATTGTTATATTTAACGGGAAGTTTGATACTGAATTATTATTAAAATTTAACACACAAGAACTAATTTTTTATTTATATTTACTTGTTATTTGCGTAATTAAAAGAATTAATTTTATATAGATGTTATAATATATATATATATATATATATATATATATATATATATATATATATATATATATATATATATATATATATATATATATATATATATAATACTTTTCAAGTAGTATTTAAATAATTTTTATTCAAAGTATTTAGTATTTTGTATTTAAAATACTTTGAAGCTCTGATAAGACATTTGTTCAAGATGACCGGACCATCTTAATAATTGAATTATATCAATCTTCTCAAGAAGAGTATTTTTCTAGTTTCGCATTCTTCATACACCAATTCATTCCGCAACGAATTCCTTATAATAATAATAATACCACATTATACCTTACGTAAAATCTCATTTTCACTGCAGTCATTTTCCGTTTATGCTTTTGTAACAAAACCAAACAATCATTACCATATATTTTTTTAAATTAAGTACTTTAATACAGTAATTAGTTAACTGCCTATATTTCTGTACACAATAAATTAAATATTTTTTTTATAAACATTAACCTATTATCTAATAAGTCACATATTTCTCATAAACAGCCACACAAAACACACATACACAACTGGAGTTAAATTCTAAACTTTATTCTGATCACTCAATTCGTATGCGTTAGTTAGTCAGTTCTGGGAAATGCAATTCTATACATCCTTCATCATAATATTTTCTGCTGTTAGAAAACAATTCTTGTAAATCGAGACAAGAGTTGATCACATTATGCATGAGTGTAGAGAGATATACCTTCCTTTTTCCTTTACTGTACTACCTACGTTCATAAAACAAAACACACACGCCCTTTACTTCAACATAAGCCACGACAAAACAATATATACAAATGCATGTATTTGTGACTCATATATATATATATATATATATATATATTCACTAGAGACTAGAGAAGGTGTGTCTCACTGGAAAATATACAACTGCAATGAACTATCATAGGTGCATATACTGTGTGTTGCTTTGAAATTTTCTCATAAACAAATTATTATTTTGTATGGTTATTAATTAAAGCAAAATACATAACTGCTATGAAAATGAGATTTTTACGTGAGGTATATGGTGTACGTAGAAATTGATTAGTGTATGATGATTGTGAAATTAAAAAAAAATGTTGTTGCCAAATGTGTTATTCAGTTCAGATGATTCGGTCATCTTGAGCGAATGTCTAATGAACGTTTCGTTAAAAGAATTTATATAAACGATTTTCGTGGACGTCCGAAGAATAGTTGGAGTGATATGATTGAGAGAATTGCTTGCGTGAGTGAAAGTTTCCAAGTAGTAGAAATAGAAGAGCATGTATGAGTTAGGTTAGATAAATGTGGATAAAGCTAAAGTTGCTTGTTTGGATAGGGATGTTTGAAGGAAACTGATTTCGGGATAATGGAAAGAGTTTATGCCACATCCTTTTGGGTACATCGCGTAATTGTGTACGTAAAGTGCTGAAACATGAATCCGGATAATTAAGTTTTCGGATATCCGAATTTATATATATATATATATATATATATATATATATATATATATATGTATGTATATATAAAAGACAATATTTGTGATATACGTTTAGTACATCGAATTGTCAAATTTAACATAAAATAAACAAAACATCAACCTAAACTATTTTAATGTAATCTTCTATTGCATGGTCGTAGAAAAGCATAAATATTCTACTAACGTGTAATAAGTATAACTCATTCAATTTCACCCTCGTGATTAATAACTATCATTATATAATATTGAATAAAATACTAATACACTAAAAAATATTACCGTATTTTCAAGGTATTCAAATATCTTCAAACACATAGTATACACATCCACAACGATAGAATGCAATTAGAAAAACGCATGTTATGCCGTTTCCTAGGTAACGTCAGACTCAGTTATATTCAAACAACGGGGCAAATAGATTTTATTACCCGACGCTAAGACTGTTTGTCTCTCTATCGAAAGGTAATTATTGTTTTATTATTATAAGTTAGGACGCCACGTTCTCTCGGTCGTTGGAAGAAACTTATTTTCATACGAATGAACATTATGAAGTTTTCGTTGAGAATTTGATGTAATTAGTATATATGGTTGCGTGGTACTGACGGATACCGTTACGTAAAATTACACAGTGAACGTGTTAGCTAATTTCAAATTAAATTTGCGAAGATTACAGGATGATTATATATCAAATGCTTTAATTGAGGGAAACATCTGTTGAAAGATTATTAGCTTTGCTTATTAAGATATCATAATTATCTTGAAATTTTAAATGATAGACTTTTAGATGTGTGGTAATTTTTCATTTGTAATATATCGTAAAAATATCTGATAAAAAATGGTAAAACATGTGTTTCTAATTTAAGCAGTGGTATAAAGTATGCATAATTATTATTTTTTCATTTTCAAAACATATTACAGAAAAATAATTCTGTATTATATAAATGTTAAATTCAATATATTGGCGGGTCTTGCAATTATTATAGTATCTCGAATTTTATATCGTAAAGATTTTCTAACGCATGTTGTGCAATAGCCTAAAGCCTTTTTATTTTATTATAATTAATTCTGAAAGATTTTTACTATCTTAATATCTAATTTAGTGACGTTTTTGATTTTCATTTAATTTTAAGAAAGTGGCTATTTATACATACGGTATGTATAGGTAGGTTAGGTTAGTAGGTTAGTTTAGGTTTTTTTCAGTAAGTATAAATAGCCAATTGCGTATACATACCGTATGTATAGCTTCACCCTAATTTTAAAGCTTGCGTAAAAGTTTATTGCTAGAAAAAATGTAAAATTACATAAAATAATATATAAGTTAAAATAAAAAAGCATTAGGATTTAGTTTTAATTGAGAGTGTTTTGCGTGAGCGAAAGTTTCCAAGTAGTAGGAATAGAAGAGCATGTATGAGAGTGGAATTATCAATGTGGATGAAGCGAAAGTTGCTTGTTTGGATAGGAATGTTTGGAGGCGACTGATTTCGGAATGATAAAAAGAGTTTGTGCCACACCCTTTTGATACATGGCGTGATTGTGTATGTATGTATGTATGTATGTATGTACAAAAACTCAATTATTCTAATAATAATTATTAAAATATTATTAATATTATAATAGAAACTTCTCAACTATTATAACATAATAAAAAAATTCAGAACTCACTATATTAAAATAAAACGGCTTTAGGTTTTTAGTTCTATACTAATTTTTATTAATAATCGAAGTTTCGACGTACGCTACGTACATCATTATCAAGAAAAATGATACAAATGATATATACATAAATAAACAGAACATAGAGACAAGTTACTAGTTAACAGAACTTAAACTTTGACATACACTTATACTTTATTTCAAATAATCGAAGTACATTTTTTTTAAATTATACGTGGACCCGTTTTTTTACCTCACTTTTAAAAGTGATTTTTGTCAAAATTACTTTTGACGTTTACTTCAAATTACTTAGTAAGCAATTTTTAATCAGTTTATTTAAATTTTATAATATTAGCTATAAAAAATATATATCAAAAATAGAACTACTATTCATATTTGATTTGGTAGAAAGAAAAATTTATTTTAAAGCTAAAAATAAAAGTAGTTTTTCATAAATAAAATATGTGGGAATTCGGGCCATTATCTTTACTTTTGTACATATGTAAATATAAGTTGAAAATTTATTTTATTGATAATTCAAATGTTGCAAAATTATTTAAATATTTAATATTAACATAATAATTAGCATAGTTATACAAAATAACATACTTCTATATCTGTAAAATATATTATTTATTTAAACTTAATTTTCTACATAACTGTATATAAGTTAAGAAACATGGGAAGTTACAAAATATTGAAATAAATATGTCATAAAATTTATAATAATCACTTATGATAAGGTAGTTCAATATTTATTATATTATATTCTTATTTCTACTATGTTTATAAATTTTTAATTAAAGAAAGCGACATTTTATTTAAATCAATTACTAGTACACTGATTGATTTTATCTTTTTTTTCTATAAATTTCTATTGCTTCTCTTATCAATCTACTGTTAATATTGATAAGTTTTGCAATTAGTACAGTACTTAATCGGGCTATTGCCCAATTATAAATAAAATAAATCTCCCATGCCCCCCTCCCTGCTATATAATGCTAATGTATAATAATTTGTACAATCTGGTGTTGAGAAAGTGGTCCTCCGCCTCGGGACAAGATAGGAATAAAACAAAAAACGATAAAAATAACTGTCTACAATTTCCACATAATTTTCACAATGCAGTTTTGTATAGTTGAAATAATTATTTCCAAGCAACCATTACAAGAATTTATTAATCACAAATAATAATATAAATATAACCAGTTTTTCCGGCTGCTACAATCACATATCATAGCACCACAATATAGAAAGAAAAATGTTTCAATTCATATATAGTCAAGCAAAAAGCAAAAGGCATACATAATAAGAACAATGTGTACAGTATAACCAAGGCAACACAGATCGTGATTTTTTCCATTCTATAACGTATGGATACTTGCATACAACTATTTATCTACTAAACTAACATAAGCTCCAGTATATAACAGGAACAGAGTGGCACGTTTTGCTCTCTTAATGCATATAAGGCAAGGAGCCACTACACGCTTGGAAAGACAAAACGGGCAGATTGGAGAAGCCCACATGGGTTAAGAATTTCGCTAAAGAAGCATTGTATGCGGATAAGATATACGTATATGTTTGTGTGTGTGTGCATGTGTAATGGCCGGTTGCATGTGTGTTTTATAGAATGAAGAAAATGATGGATTTTAGACAAAAGACAACAGTCGTTATGCTGATGATGCCGGTAAGGTATTCAGTTGTTTAACTATTCAGCTGTTTTTGCGATGTCAACGATAGAACGATATTTTCATGTGACGGAAATACATTTATTCATTATTTCTACCGCTTTGATTGCAGAAAAAGTGGTATAGTGTTCGGTACGGTGGCTATAACATTTTCCGAAATTAAAAAATATATATGGAAACCGTTCATATAGCCTGTAAATGAAGAATCTGAACTTACAATTAGTTCATTTGGGTGTATGTGTTCGATCGGCAGTCAAAATTTTATGATCACAACTGAGTTCTAGGTTTATTTAGTGCCCAAGATGACCTTGTGATTTTACTTTTTTCCAGTTATACCAATTTTCCGAGTAAAATATTACTAAAGTTTTTTAAAGTTCATTATGGCTGCATTATTTATCCGATTTTAAGAAAATTTTCACAAAAGTTTCTTTTAGTGCCTACATAAATTATGTAATTTTAGTAATATACAGTGTTGTCAACTTTTCTAGAAAAAAATTACTAAAATTTTTAAAATTTAATTCTGGCTTTACTATTTATCGGAGATTTTAATCCCAAAAAAATTATATAAAATAAAATTTCTTAATATTTATGTGATAATGTCAAAGTGATCTTTATATGAGTTTACTGTTAATTTTGTGTGATTTTTATAAAAAGTTTTGTAAAATGCTGTTCAATTTTTTTGTATTTTATTTAAATATTACGATGGTTTTTCTGGTTTAAAAGTCAGATTTCTTAAGATTAATACTGGGATTTCGGAAAAGTGGAAAGAGTTTTTGTGCCACATCCTTTTGGTTACATATAACTGGACATGTATGTTTTTAAATATCAATATATAGATATTATACATAATTTTTAATTCAATTTTACAAGTTAATTTGGAGACTAGATAAAATTGCGTATGCAACTTATAAGTAAACTGGATTTTATACACCCATTTAAAAACCCGTCTTTACACACTTGTTACAGAAATAACTATTATTTCCTAAGATGACTTAATCATATTAATTGGTTGCTCGAACTTCCGATGAGTAAATAAATTAGCTTTATTAAGTTTGTTTTATATAAGCAATTATTATAAGTATAACTGTAATATAATACTTCTATGATACAATAGGAAAATTTGAAATAAAATAATTAATAATAGAATGTGTTGTTAATGTACCTATACAAAAAAATGTAGACATAATATGATCTACAAGATATTATTCCAAAAATTACAATATTATTGTTATAAAACAAATAAAAAAAAAACTGCTTTTTTACAATATTTAATTTATTAATATCTACTTCTTATTAATTTTTTTACTGCAATTGTTGTAAGTCAAAAATTAACATACATTTCTATTTATAATTTCCCAAATTTCAATCTTCAAAACATTAAAAATTCTTCTCTCCGTCTTTTTCTTCATCTCTTATTAATTTTTTCCATTCCTCCTTCCCTCTGAACAACAAAACGTTCATTCCATTCGTGTGCCATTTGAAATGACAGTTGAATAGACGAACCCCCGCATGAATATTTCAAACTGACCGTTTGCGTCCGTCGTACGGAATTGTTATCCCCGTCTGTACGTCACCCTCGCGCTCTCTGCGGCAGTCCAGTAGAGTCGAGAGCCGTGCAGCAATGAGCTACACGATCAATCCGAAAACGTAGTGAATTAATATTGTATACATACATAAGTGCAGACGATTTGCACTGAAGATGCACTGAGTGCAGAGGTTTATTACTTTAAAGTCTGTACTGTAAAAAAAGTTACCATTACATAAAAACCATAGTAAAAGAATTACATATTATTTCAGCAAAACGATAGATTTTCTGTAAAAATTTAATAATTTTGTAATTTAAAGTAAAATAATTAATTTAATATATTACATATGTTTTTTTTTTACTGAAAAAGTAAATAAAGCATCAATTAGTGTAAAAACAGTGATTTAAATAAAATTTGACTTTCTTTTAATTAATAATTCATAAATTTTATAATCTAGTTACATATTTTGTTACCTAGTAACTTGTTCGTTGTTCTGTTTATTTACTGGGTATATGTCATTTGTATAATTTCACCTGATGATATACGTAGAGTATGTCGAAACGTCAATTTTTAATTCAAATTAACACAGAACTAAATTCTAAAGCCTTTTTATTTTAAAATAATAAGTTCTGAAATATTTTTTACTACTTGGATTTAAAATTTATGATTTAAAATATGGTGAATATTCTAAATCTCAATTTTAAATCATAAATTTCTTAAATGCAATTTGCACCACAACATGGTATTATATATCATTTATATTAAAAAATTTAAATCATAAATTTTAAATTTGTAAATTAAATTCATCACGCACCAGGATTAACTTACAATATTTGATATGAGCAATTTCTTGTATTTTCTTATGAGAATATTACGTGTTAATTATTTATTTACTTGGAAGGAAATGGCGCATACTTAGTTTATAATAGACGTATGATATGTTGTTATTAAATTCATATTTTATTTTGTTTTGTTTTGTTTCTGCAAGAGGCGCTGAATACTTGCTGATTCACTAATACGTCACGAAGCGCAAATTCAAATTTGATGTTGTTCAATTTTAAAATTTATTTTCTCATTTATTATAAATAATTTTGCTTTGAAACATATATTTATATAGTTATTTTAATGTATATTTTTGATTAAATAAATTTTAAAAAATGTGCAACGACCTCATTATATTGATATAATTTTCCTATTTATAATAATCAAAATACTTAACAAATTATTAGTTTTTCATATGTTTTTCTAAACTGTAGCTAAATTCAATTTTCATTCTAAATTTCAATGAATAATAAGTTAGTAAATGTGTTTATCAACACCCGTCTATTGAAATCAAAGATAAAATCTTTAAAATCAACATATGGAAACATGAATAATTTATTTCTTAATTTTCTCTTCATAAATTCATGCACACAGTATGTAGATTTTGAGACATACCTATAATTTTACATTTAAAGGTACCATTTAACACGCATAGCAGAAAATATTAATTCATATTTTGATTTGTTGTAAACGTAAATTTTTCAACGTGGGTGTATGTATGTATGCAGTGCTATATAATCAATATATCTCTCCTATTCTGTATCTACGAAATATATGTTTCAAGTTGTAGTATATGTATAATGTTACGTAGAATTTCATATTGACGCTTTAGATATTATTATACAGTTAGGCAGTAGCGCAGCCAGGATTTTGTCTTGGGGGGGGCCCAAGGATTTTATCCTGGAGAAGCAAAAAAAAAGCAAATACTAATCAGATTTCCACTTTATCTTACATGAATCGAATAATTAATAGTTTAAAATAATGAATGTTGGCTCAATATTTTGGGGTAAATAATTGTAGCGTTAGAAATGACTGCTGAATATATGACTAAACGAATAAAAATTGTGCTAATTTTGCTAGCCTTGGGGGGGGCCGAGGCCCGTCGGCCCCCCCCTTGGTTGCGCCACTGCAGTTAGGTATTGCTTTACAGCTGTTCAAATATAGCTTTGATACATGCCGATAAAAATGTGACAAAATTATGAACTCTATATTTTATTTCACTGTTTTGCTCGTAAAAATAAAGTTTTATTTTTTTACATTTTCGTTTTATTTTCAATTATAAATAACTATATTTGGTAGCTTGATTTTTATTTGTAGTAAGAGTCTGCCTACGCATTAACAACACTGTAAAAAAAATAATTACCAAAGTTACAGAAAAATAGAAGTAAAATTATACTACAAAAAATTTGTAATTTCATGTTACTGTAAATATTCTATATTACTACCTCAAAATTTTGTAGTTTTTACATAATTTATAATAATCACATAAAGTAAGTAAAAATGACCTAATAAGTATGTAAAAATGCTTATTTTATGCAATCTGTAATAATTCATCAAAATAATGAGACAAAACTAAACAAATTTTACCTATTTATAGAAAATTCCTGACAGCATATTTACTAAAAAAGATAACTAAAAAAATTGTAATATTACATACATATGTACTTTTCTATCTTGTTGGTAATATTATATTACATAATGTTTGCAATAGTTCTAATATTATGTATTTTTAAACAATTATGTTAAAATTACAGCAGTTGACTAATTATATCTAGAAATACTAGGCAGCATGGTGTTTCATGGTTTGTTTCATGGAGTGAATATAATAATAAATATAACAGTATATTATATTAAAATAATATGATGTAAAATTCGAACATACTGTAATAATTCCAAGACCATTCAATATTAACAGCAGATTGATAAGAGAAGCAATAGAAACTTAAAAAAAAAAGATAACATTAATCACTGTGAAGGTACTGAGTTAAATAAAATTTGGCTTCCATTAAATAAAAATCTATAAATTTTATTATCTATGTAGTTACTTATTTATTACCTAGTAACTTGTTTCTAAATTTCTAAATAAATATTAATACAAAACTTTAACCTAAAGCAGTTTTATATTATTTTCTCGCAAAGCGAGAATGGAGCTAGTCGAATGTGGTTTGATTTTATAAGCTAGTTTTTCGACTAGCCAAAATACAAGATTAGAAGTATATGGGTAAACCCATATATAGACCACTTTGACATTATCACATAAATGATAAGATAGAGGGATAAAATTTTTTTTTATCGAAAGTTGGCAACATTGTATTTTGCTAATATATAATATTATAGGCGCTAAGAATATCTTCTGTAAAAATTTCATTAAAATCGGATAAATAATGCGGGCATAACAAATTTTTAGAAAATTATTATTTTTTTTTTCGGAAAGTTGGCAATATCGTATTTTAATAAAATTATAATTTATGTGGGCACTAGGAGAAACTTTTCTGAAAATTTGATTAAAATCGGATAAATAATGTAGCCACAATAAATTTTTAATATTTTAGTAATTTTTTTCTCAATAAGTTGGCAACACTGTATTTTGTTAAAATTGCATAATTTATGCGGGCACCAGGAGAATCTTTAGTGAAAATTTGATTAAAATTGGTTAAATAACGTGGTCATAATAAATTTTTAAAAATTTTAGTAATTTTTTTCTCAGAAAGTTGGCAGCACTGTACTTTGTTGAAATTATCTAATTTATATGGATACCAGAAAAATCTTTTGTGAAAATTTGAACAAAATCGGTTAAACAGCATGGCCGTAATAAATTTTTAAAAATTTTAGTAATTTTTTTCTCGGAAAGTTGGCAACACTGCGGTCTGAAAATTGAAATTAATTTTTTATTTGGTATGAACTATCTAATTGCCAAGTTTCAGCTTTCTACGAGCTTTCCTTCATACTTATAATTAACACTCGTATTTATTGTATTTTTCGGACACGGCCGGCCAGCCAGCAAGCCGTATTGACGATTTTATAAGCTAGTCTTTTCGACTAGCTAAAATAACCAGTCACTCAAAAAATCACTTTAATGTTATCAAATTAAGTATTTACAATAGCTCTCATATCAAATACGAGTTTTCTTCAACAAGTGTATTGATACCTACGAAATGAATACCTATATTGTTCTATAGATTAAATATAAAACATCTGCTCACAATTTAAAATTTATTTGAAATTACATCATAGCTTTTATATATGTACTTCAATATGTCAACATAGTAATAACAGTTAAGTTTATATAATAAATTTTTACATTTTATTGTTCGCTAAAAAAGTAAAAAGCAAGTTCATTTTATCATCTTTCTATTCAAGCTGTTTTATGTGAAACTTTTTTTAAGAAAAATAACGAATGTTTTTGCATAATTTTACAATAAATATTTTGCTAAACACCTAACACACATATAAATAACATTATTTTATTATAAAAATTCATATTACTTCATTTGTTTCACATGTATCTAATTAAACATTTTACATTAAAATTATATACTATTGTAATTTTATGTAAAATATTATTCATAAATAATATCAATTTGTATAACTAAAATTTAATATAAAAATTATGCTAAAATTATTTCAAAGAAGCTAAAAAAATTCTCAAATAAAAAATTCATATGACAGGTGTCATAACAAGAATGCAAAACTGTTATATTTTTAATGTAAATATAAAATTTTTGGCAAAATTTTTTTGCTACACATAACAATAACGGGTTATCAAATATAAAATCCACATGAGTTTTTAGAATATGTTGTTTCACAGTTTTCATAATAAAATACTTAAAAACACGATGTAAAAATATATAAAAACATTTGTAGATTTTTTTGTAAAAAATGTTTAAATATTATAAAATAAATGTAACAAGTTTATAACTGTACTATTATTATAACACAATATAAAATGTTATTAGTGTAAAGTAATAATAATTTTATGTGATACATTTATTAGTTTAACACTACATAAGTCAATCAAGAATATTCGTATTCTTATGTTTCTTGTTACAACTTAATATATATATATATATATATATATATATATATATATATATATATATATATATATATATATATATATTTATATATATCTGTATCCTTTTAGGAGACGATAATACACCGCAAAGCCTCGATAAACCTGAAAACGTCTTAGTAAAAGTCGTCTCATAAGCGAGATAATAATAGTTTTTTTTTTACAATAAACGATTAATTTGTTTTAAACTCTAGTAATCTACTACTTAATCAGTATTTTCTACTACAAAAGATGTTTGAAGTAATAATTTCAAACTAAAAGAAATAGAAAACATCAATCAGTATTAAAGCACTGATTTAAACAAAATTTGGTTTCCTTTAATCAAAAATTTATAAATTTTTGTGATTTAGTTACTTACTTTGTTAGCTAGTAACTTGTTTCCATGTTCTGTTTATTTACTATAAATATAATTTCTTTTTACCTGTTAAAGACACACGTACATTTCATCGAAACGTTGATTTATTAATAAATTATTATTGAACTAAAACTTAAAGCCGTTTTATTCTAAAATAATGAGTTCTGAAAGATTTTTTACTAATATATTATAAACAGTAAATAAAAAAGTACTTTTTCATTAGAAATGAGAATGTAGGTGTAAGATAAAAATTTTACTATAGAACTAATCGCTATACATTGTACATTAAATACAAATTATTTGCAACAATTTCAAATCCTTAGAGCATTGCAAAGTAATTGTCTATAATTTTTTCTTTTATTTCCATTTTCTATTATATACCCAATGTTTCACTTTCACATATTTTATTATTAAAATCAGTCGATAGGTAATTCATTACACTCATACATTCTTCTCCGATTACAAGTAATTAATTTATTGTTCGAGCTTACAGCGAAAAAAGAAGTAAAAATTCAAAGAAATTTTTTATTTTTTTTTTTTGACATGTAACAGTTCTATTACACAATCATTAATTTTTAATTGGCGTAAAACGTGGAATAAAAAGAGCCCAGTGTAAGCTGATGACACAGTCTTTCTTGATAGATAATAACAGTTTTTTGGTTCGTCATTATCTATTGTTCAAAATTGACAAGATGATTATAATGAACGAAGAATTTTTCAAAATAATGTGCGGCGATATAGACACTGACACCATAAGAGGAATTAAAAAAAAATCGAATTGTAACTGATACTTATAATAAAGTAATGAAACTTAAATAGGTATATACCTAACCTTGACATAGAAGAAAACAATAACTAATCGATTCTTTTATTTAATGAAATACTTATTAAGAAAAATTTTATAAAAGTGAAATTTATCTGATAAATCTATATATATATATATATATATATATATATATATATTTAATAGTTTGAATAATTACACATATTAAATTAATACTCTGCTGACAGGCAACATAATATTCTTACTTATATATATATATATATATATATATATATATATATATATATATATATATATATATATATATTTATTTATTTATTTATTTATTTTCAAATGTTTTGTTTTGTATTTCTAATTTAATTACAGCATAATAAGGTACAAAATGAGGAAAATTGCACTATAATAAACTTAAATAAAATAAAATATAACCTGTCAATATAAAATAAATCTATCAAACTAATTTCCAAATTTACAAATCTTCACACCTGAAAACTAAAATTTAAAATTACTCGAATAAAGACGTTGTGGAGCCAATTAAAAAATAAACCTAAAGAAACAAAAAAAAAACACTATCGGTCCGTGGTACTCATACTGTGCAATAGGCCAAACCCATCCTAATCACAGGGTCAATTCAACCAGCATTCATACACCTATAGTGTTGTCTAAGATGGTGTGAACTTTATGCCACAGCCAACTTGACCACACAGGACGAATTGTGAAAAGAAATTATCTATGCGGTTGAGAACCATAGCGCGTAAAATAGTCGGATAAGTGAATCTCCTGCCTGCCCAGTTGGTATGGCGGCAACTATTTTCTTTCTATATGAAGACGACATATAGCTCAAGATAGCGAGCGCAGCCTATTAGATTTCCAGTGAATATATACGCTTTTTAGTGTATAGTTACACATTATTTAGTAGACGTGTACATGACATGTTTATTGTCTCTTCTCTTATGAAACGTATTTCTACGTTTTTCGATGTACTTGTCGGAGAATTTCAGATATGCGTACATAAATATCTTGTTTTTTTCTGAACAATCTTTTTTACTCGGTATTTATTACAGAAATCTGGAAAAATATTTTCGTAATTTCGATAGCATCAAAGTGTGGGAGTCGGAGTCGTGAAGAGGAAGAGCTAAAGAATTTTGCCGGAGTCGGAGTCGATTTGTTTTAAAGAAATTTAAGTTAAAATTTTACTTTTAAGTAGTGAGTAGAATTAAAATTTACTTAAAGTTCTTTAAATTAAGAGAAATAATAATAATAATAGTAATAATAATAATAATTATTATTATTAATTATAATGTTATTAAATTCCCTATCAGGTTCGTTATTGTTTTTAGCAATGACGCGTTTCGATTTTTCAGTCATCTTCAGATTTTCTGAGTATGGTCGGTGTTGTAGCTCGAGTGAACACAACACCGACCAAACTCAGAAAATCTGAAGATGACTGAAAAGTCGAAACGCGTCATTGCTAAAAACAATAACAAAGCTGATAGGGAATTTAATAACATTATAATTAATCATAACGCAGCTTGAGGACCCAAAAACAAATGTTTATCTTTTAACATTAATATTGAACAAATATTGAGAAAAGCTTTACAATAGGACAATGACAACTCCAGGGGCATAGTTTACTCTCGGTTTTCATTAACATAGCCACCAATAAATAATAATAATATATAATACACCATGTGTAATTAAGAATATAAAATATACTAACATTGCTAGATTTATAGACATATCAAGTGATGTACTGAACTGAATTAAATTCATGAATTTATCATGACCAGTAAAAATATAGAAAATGCATTTCCTTGTCGTTGTGATATTGTGGCGCAGTTAGTCAGCGCAGTTGCCGCAAAAGCAAAATTTCCCGGGGTTTAATTACGGCAAGGTCAATACATTTTTCTTCATTTAAAAATTAACTAATAATTTAATTAGTTTATCAAAATAAATTAATGACGATTTAAGCAAATAAAAACAAAATACTATAACCTAAATGATTTAAGCTCAATTTAATGACCAGAATATAGCGGCAAAAATCACTGTAATATTATTTATTTCAAAATTTACATAACTCCCTTTATAATAATTAATAAAACAGTAATTTAAAACATTTAATTTATATTCTATGAGTCTCATTACAGCTCATTAAATTTAATAAAATTATCTACCAAATAACCAGACAGTCACGATTTTCAAAACTAATTTATTATTAACTTTCTTTACCATTCCTAATCAATTTCTAAAAAAATCTTTTACAATAAACCAATTACAAACTTTCTCATTTTTTTTTAAATTTATATTCAACTCCGTATTATTTAAATAAAAATTCACAAACAATAGTAATAAATAACAGAAAACAAATACATATGTTTCCAATTAAAAAAAAAATAATAATAAATATTTTAAAAATCCATATAAGTAAATATTGCAGAAAGACTCCCACAACATTCAAGTCTATTTGTACTTTTTAATCGTAAACCAATTCTAGTTTCTAGCATTCTAAGCTATCGTAATAAACATTAATTGTTACCTATTTGAGTAAAAAAGAAAACTAAAACTATTATTACATAATAGGCAATTGTACTTTTAAGTAAATATAGGATTTTTTCCGTTGTGTTAAATAATAGACAATGTTTTCCTTGGCTAACTCCCATCACCTTAGGTAGTGAACCTAAACAAAAGGTTTCACTTGAGCAGTGAATTCGAATAAAAGTGCTAGCCTGGCACACTCTTATAAAGAATAAACTTTCACTAGCTCTGAGGAGATCGTTTTGCCTGTTATTGGGGGGTATTGCTCCACAATTGAGCGAGAAGTTTCGATTGCAGACTGTGAAGTAGTTAAAATAAATTGTTCATTTTAGTTTGGATCGGAATATTGGGTATCGTTTTTAGATGGCTCGTTTGGAATTATTATCGAATCGTGATGGGAAAATTTGACTTTATTGCTGCAACAACGAATATTCAATTTCGTTTTGTAAATATTTGTACAGTAGATTATTATTGCATATGGTGTAAGACAATTAAAATTTATTGGATGCTGATTTATTTTATTGCTTTTTGTATTGCAAAAACGTTTAATAATATATTTGAAGATTTATTATTTCGATTTTAGCCAAAACAAATTTAGTTTTCAAAATAAAACATTTAATTATAACTTTTTCAATAATAATTTTTAGAATTTTAAAATAATATAAACAGAATTGGTGCTAATGAAGCTGCAGAAACAGGTTCCAACATTTATATTTATTTTCCTATTACACAAAAAAATGGTAATTTTAAATAAAAACCTGGAGCAACTGATTTACACCAGTTTAATATGTAAATTTACAGACGTTACAAAATTTTTTTTTATATGTGCGTGTAAAATACGTATATTTTATGTAAATTTACTTACTATTTCGGTAAAAAACACAAATAATATAGTAAATTAATTATTTTATCTAAAATTACAAAATTATATTATTTTTATAGAAAATTTATCGTTTGGCTGAAATAATACATTTTTTTTTGTTGGTGTTCTAGTTTAGTTTGGTTCTGCCACCAGTAGTTTATATACTACTGTATAATAATGTCATTATTGTACTAGTAACATAATGACCTCTTTCTACATAAGCAATATGGTAACGTAATATTAGTGTTATATACGCTTTAAAAAAAATATTTAAATTTTAAACTTAAAATTTAAACATAAAAAATACAAATAAAAATCTGCTTTAAAACTGCTACTATTTTCAAACTATTTAATTAATTACAAAACTAATTTTGCAAATTTATTAAAAACACATAATTTCACCCACAAACATGTTATTAAAAAGTACATAATCATAAAATACTAGTAGTATCATAAAATAAATAAAATTTTCATCCCATTAACACGTGCAGACTTAGTTGAAAATTCTACCGAAGAGTCTTCGGCTATTTTTCAATAATTAAAAAATATGTTATACCCGGTTATTAAAATACTAAAAATTACACACCTAGATAATTAATTTTTAAATTGATGTAATATTATAACCTGTAGCATACCAGATACTACATATAATTATAATTTATTTTCGAAAAAATATTTGAAAAAAATTATTAATAATTGACTCATTAGCATCTTATCTATCAGATACGATGTTCAACTATTTTAATTAATATTCGATACGCTTTATCAATTAGATGCAATTCTAAAAACTATAAACGTATTTAATGAAAGATTAAAAAAAAAAGTAATATTTCATATCGTAAAAAAATATTCTAAAAATAATTACAAATTTATCTAATTGTAAAATTATCTTTCTAAGTTTATTAGAAATTAAATTTAATTGTGACAAATAGTTACTTATCGACAATGTTTTGCTAATTACTTTATTATATTAATTAAATACTTAAGTGGCCATTACATGCAATATATCAAATGGAAAAAAAAGGTAATTGTATTATTTATTTTATTGTCAATAATAACTTTAGCAAATTAGAAAAAAAATCATAGAATCAATTTGTAAAATTAATAATTATAATCAATTTATCTATAAATGTGTTATAAAATAGTAAAATAATCTTTCAGAACACATTATATAAAATAAACGGCTTTCGGTTTAAGTTCTGTATTAATAAATATTAATACAGAACTTAAAATTAAAACAGTTTTATTTTATGTGTTATAAAAATTTATTATTATAGTTACACCAACCAGGCAACAGCCCAATTAAATGGCGCAAATGATACGAACATAGACTTATAAAATATAATATATAAATTTATCTAACAAACATTAAAAATATTAAGTATGTACAATGTGTAAATGATTAATAAAAATAAGAAGAGAACATAAAAAATATCCATAGTTAATTCTGACTTATTAAATGAGTAGCACATATGATAAACGGTAGATTTTGTTAGAAGATTAGAATGAGAAATAGACAGATAAAAAGTATTTGTACTTTTTGTACAGGATAGAAAAATAAATTATAATTGAGAGAGTAGTGCAAAGAATTATCGATAAAAATTATTAATTAACAAAGAAAAGTCAAAGATGAAATAGTTCTGCGAAAATAGAGTATAAAATTGAAATAAAGAAAGTAAGGATAAGTAAGAATAAGTATAGGAAAGATACATACCAAACGATTTTAAGAATATCAATTAGAAAAAGCGTCGTTGAACTAACTCAGTATCGTTCATAGAGTTATTGTATATTTGATTCCATATTAATGTACAGTATTCTAACTTAGCTCTTATAAGTGATTAAAAAAAGTGTTTTAAATGTATCAAAGGATTTGCACTTGCGCGTATTTCTAGTAATAAATCCCAACATTTTATATACTATATTCCTGGCATATAATTCTTATCTAAAATATTTTCTTTGATTTTGCAAAAACTATTGAAGGTAAATTGAAAACTTTTTTTGTATTCCTTATCCTAAATGCTGTATAACAGTTACATACAAGCAAGCATTTATTTCGAAAAAGTGCATTGTTTCGCCCAAGCACTTGTCGTACCGCTGCAAGTACTCAATTAAAAAGTGAAGCTTTTGTAAAATAATCGCAAACAGAAAAAACAATGGAATATCAATTCACGCTATTGCTAATTTATCACAAAATGTACGCTTAATAAAACCTACACGATTCTAACAATTCCACTAATTTCCAGCAAAGAGCAGAACAATACTTCCGCTTATAACTAAATTAAGAAAGCTTGGCAATTTTTTGTTTTTGTTTTGTTTTTTTATTGAAACTGTAACAACCGTGCATTGACCCAAACGTAATATTACACACAACAAAAACGTCACAGAGTCATAATAAATCAATTAAGTTGGCTTGGAAAAAATTTATAGCGCGCAACACCCAGACAAATTTATCCTTAAAGACCCCCAACATATAACGCTTGCAGCCCACTGCATCAAAATGTAATTATTGCACAGTTGTTGAAATAGCGATTACTTTAATACAATTAAATAGATAAGATATAAACGAGTTATATAATTAAAAGAAGTCGTGTATCATTGTTACACCCACAACAAAATTGCACATATGAACATAGTAAAATGTTATACAGTTCTAACATGGTAAAAAATCTTTCAGAACTCATTATTATAAAGTTTTAGTTTTCTTTTTTCATTTTTGGGGTTTCGTAGCGTAGTCGCAACTCGTCTTACTCGAAAGAATTTGTTTTTTTAAGGATGAATACTCAATTATTGAAATTGAAATTAGGAATCACTTTGAGGCAAGTGCATTTTTTTGACAATAACTTTGCTTTTAATAATCTTTAAATAGTTTAAATGAAAATACATTAGAAAATATTTTAATAATTAGAAGTAATTTTCATTTTTTCCAATTATAAATAAATAAAAATCCTGTATACAAGAATTTGTTACGTTAACATATGTTATCTTATTATTATATAATTAAAACATACATAAAAATTATATAAGTTCCGAATAATAAATTATATTATTATCATATATTATGATGGTAAATTGGAGAGATCGGATACGAATTAGTGTATGATGAGTGTGAAATTGAAAAAAATGTTGTAGCAAAAGTTGGTGTTAATCAGTTAAGATGGTTCGGACATGTTGAGCGAATGTCTAATGAACGTTTGGTTAAAAAGATTTATTTGAATGATTTTGACGGTATACGTTTGCGTGGACGTCCGATGAGTAGTTGAAGTGGTATGATTGAGAGGGTGGCTTGCGTGAGCGAAAGTTTCCAAGTAGTAAGAATAAAAGAGCATGTATGAGAGAAATTATGAATGTGGATGAAGCGAAAGTTGCTTGTTTGGATAGGAATGCTTGGAGGCGACTGATTTCGGGATGATAAAAAGAGTTTGTGCCACACTCTTTTGGGTACATGGCATGATTGTGTATGTATGTATATACTTCTAATTATTATACCTTCAATTATCGTATCAATTTTTGTAGTATGCTTATTATAAAAGTAAGAATAAAATGTTCTAAATTATGGTAGAAAATAAGTTTTTAATGCAAATAAAAACATTTAAAAAAGTTAAAAATTAATTACTTGGAACTGAACCGAAAACTGAAAAAAAGCATTATTTTTGCTGGAACGAAAACCGGAACCAAACTAATATATATATATATATATATATATATATATATATATATATATATATATATATATATATATTTTAATTGAACCGGAAAGAAAAATATAACAAAGCCCTGATAAAACCTAAGAAAAAATAAAATAATTTAAAAATGAAATCATAATACGATTGTGACAGCTCCTAAGTAATATTTTGGATAAAGTTCCTCGCCGATTTAAACTACAATTCACTATTAAACCGGTTTAAGAACATATAATAGAAAATATTGTTACAATATATAGGTACGTATGTTTCAATGTGAATATAATTTGTGTATAAATGTTGGCATTTGTTTATTTAGCCAACATTTACTTTCTCTGTAGTCGTACAGTATTTATAAGCGCATATATTTATTTGATTATAGCTATTTTATTACGCTGTAATACAATAGAGAAATATGTATAAACTATTTTTATTTCTTTTACGATTATTTTTTTTATTAATGTTAAATACTTTCACATTATCGGTAATGTTATTAAATTCAAACCGATAAATAACAATAATGTTATACATTGCCTAGCTAAGATAATAAAATATGGAAAATTTCTTATATTTTATCTGAGTTTTTATTTGAAAGTCGCTAACAGTTCTAATAAATATATGTATGCTTTTCTTTACAAAGTCGTATTCAATCACCAAGCACTGCGACGTGACTTAACCAACAACGGCCAGAAAATTCTGTAAATTCTATTGAAAATTTATTATGATTTTTTTGAAAAACAATTAATAACTGAATTTATTAACATATTATTGGATGGGCTTTTGAGGAACTTATTAATAAGATACAATCTTAATTATTTAAAAAATATATTGGACGTTTTGACTTTTAAGTTTGATACAAGTCATCATCAGCAATTAAATCAAGTTTGGAAGAATTTAACACATTATGAAATTATCAGTTTGCTATGTTAAACATTGTTAGAAATAAATAAAATCCAAATTTAAAAAGCATTTTTGGAAATTCAAAAACATTATTAATAAAAATTTGTACATATTTTTTTAAAAATAAGATAAAACATGTTTAAATAATTTGTCAATATAAAAGTACGTCTTTAACATAGCAAACTAATAATTTGATAATGTATTAAAATCCTCCAAACTTGATTTAATTGCTGATGATGACTTGTATCAAACTTAAAAGTCGAAACGTCCAATATATTTTTTAAATAATTAAGATTGTATCATATTAATAAGTTCCTCAAAAGCCCATCCAATAATATATTACCAAAGGAACACTATTGAGGAATTGAATTTATTATCCAAAGAAATTTCAACTAATAAAACCTACGTAAATTGTAAAGAAATTTAAATTGAACTCTATCGAATACATTTTCTACAAAAACCAAAAAAACTGTTTTGTTTGTTTTTCTTTTTGTATGCATAGTTGAAATTCTCTCTTAATCAGAAACTTGTTGTCCGATGTTATTTGACGCTATTTTGATAATAATTAAATTTTGTTGATGTGGAATTTTTATTTTATTGGCATTTTTAGTTGTTTTGGTCGAAGTTTAGATTAGAAATTAACATGATGATGGTGTGTATAGATTTGAAATTTAAATTTTCATTTCTAGTTTATGGTTAAGATTTCCAACATAAGTTTTACGAGTATTTTAATTAGATTTCAAGTAAATGTAAATAGCTTTATCGTTTACGTGGTGTCTGTTATGTTTCTGACAAACAACCGAGCTTCATAAATTTTGATTGTCTAACTCGGATTTTGGTTTGTTTGTAAATAATTAGTTTGGTTTCAGATTTAAATTTTGTATTTACATGAAATGCTCTACGCATATTTTAATTATGTTTTCAGTATAGAGATATAATTGTATTTTAATTTGCATTCTCTATTTTTTTCACTGTATGTTTATGCTGAAGATGACTAAGCTAATTATTAATGAAATATATTTCAAAATAAATTGTTTTAGGTTCAAGTTTATTAGGTTCCATTACCTAGTAACTTGTTTCTATGATCAGTATTTACTGTAATGTCATTTTAATTAGCTTATCCTGATGAAAACGATCGTTGAGTTTCGTCGAAACGTCGAATATAAATTAATTTTAATACAGGACTTGAACCTAAAGCACTTTATTTTATATGAGTGCTGAAAAATTTTGTTACTATTTTGAAATATATTTCAATTCAGAATTGTTATAAATAATTTATTTATTTGGGTCGATTTGCGCACCTCTGGTAGGCAATAAAGATCAAATTATTAGAAGTTTAAATAAAACAAACAATTACTTTGTAAATATCATAGTACTCTGATGATGGCCGTATGGTCGAAACTGCAGTAACAAAAATTTGTTAATTTAACTGTGATATCTACAAAGTAATTATTTGTTTTATTTAAACTAATTATAATGTATCATAAAGTAAAGGCTGATCAAATTAAAATATTAGAAGTTTGCAAAAGTATGATGTAGTAATTTTCAATCTATAAGTATGTAATTTTTATTTAAATTTTATAAAATAATAAAATATAATATTATTAACAAATTCTAGATCTGGAAGTTTTTTATTAAAACTAATTTTTTTTTGATATTAAAATTATTGATCTGGATTTACAATAAATTTTTCGATTTATAAATTTAATTATCTAGTTACTCATTTTGTTACCTAGTAACTAGTTTTTATATATACATACGTACATACACAATCACACCATGTACCCAAAAGGGTGTGGCACAAACTCTCCAATCAGTTTCCTCCAAACATTCCTATCCAGACAAGTCATGTCCTGTTTTTATAAAATAATTATACAGAATCTGATTCTGAAATAGTTTTTCTTTTTTATTATTTTAAAACAATGAATTCAGAAAAATATTTTACTGTGTTACATTAGTCTGTCTAATGTCAATACTAATTAATTCTAAATAAAAAAAATTGTATTTAAATTAGAAAACAAATATTTTTCTTATATTAGTAAACGTAAATATATCTACTAACACTAAACAGATTTAGAAGAATTTAAATTCTCCTCTTATTGTATAAGGATACGTACGTAGTATGGTTAGCAGAAATCTAATCTTGTATTTATCATATGTGAGCAACAGATGTTCATTTGTTTCCAACATATTCAGTCATGTATTTGTCATCAGAATAGAATTAATCTGGGTATTAATTTAGTAGTATCGTACAAACTATATGTTTTGCATGTAATATACAGGTAATATATGATGCTAAAGTAAGATTTATTATAAGTTATGTTTAAGCTACATTACTGTATCAATGACGATGCTTGCAGCTATAACACATAGACGGCGGAGAAAATATTTTCTAAAGATAGAAAAATGATTATATTGATATTAGTTTCAACAAAATCAATCAAACTACACCTACACTACAACTCTATATATATATATATATATATATATATATATATATATATATATATATATATATATATATATATATATATATATATATTAGGGTGGTTATAATGATTAATAATCCTTAATCATTATAGCTTTTTTTTGAGTCAGAAATCATATTTTTCAAATTCACACCACTCCGTTAATAATGGCATGAATTTTAGACTACTAAAAAACATATTTTATTAGCTTTTTGGGGATTATTTGGAATTATTTTTAAAGTAAATACGAAATGTCTAAAAAAACGATTTCCCCTAAATGCAAATTTTGAGCCTTCAAGAGGCACGGGTTAATATCATCTGACAGGTCTGGGAAGTGTATGGACATTTTTTTTTATTTATTTGGAATAATTTTGACGGCAACAAATTTTTGACTTTGCCAAAATAAGAACCACCCTAATATATATATATATATATATATATATATATATATATATATATATATATATATATTGTAACGCGGCGAAATTTAGAATTAAATATCAAATTAATTAAACGACAATTAATAATTTAAATTTTAGAAAAACTTTAATTATTCCGTGATTTTAGGACCCAACTACGTTATGTAAATGAATAACAAAAATTTAAGTAACCCCAGTGAACTTTAAAAGTCGCCGAACTGCAAACAGGAGAGTACATAAAATGATTTGAAATAAAAGTCACATTTGGTTTAACTATGTCGATTTATTGTGCATGAGAAATTTGTAAAATTATATAAATATTTAAATATTTCAATATTTTTAGTGTTTGTCTGTATTTTGTTTACAATTTCATTGAAAGATTTTGAATAAATGGTTAGTGGCGGCTCGTCAGTGCATCTTGTGCGCAAATAATAAATTCGATATAAAAACTCTAATAACAATGTAACTCAAAGAGTCCTTTATTATACTTCGGAAGGTGTAGTGTATTCTGTGGGTGACCACAATTCAAAGGAACGGGTCGGACACATACTCAAAGAGATATGCTGTCACTCATGAGGGTCGGGATCACTGCCGACCAAGAGCTCGTGTATTAGTAATCATGTGAGAAGTATGTATAAAGTACTCGCATCTAAATGCCCGAAAAATTCTATATTTTAATCCGACGAGGTACCAAAACCAATGTACAATAATTATTAGTTATTTGCCAAATAATATGTAATTTTATACGTGTAAGTGTAAGTGTATTTGGGGAATATGGGAGTGTGAATACATTACGTAATTGGTGCGTGATCGTCTAGTGAAATCATGGTCGAATCGGTGTCTCACGGATTCTCGCTACCCCCAACCAGACGTGGGTCGACCGGCGTCGTAACGATGGCTCGCCGCGTAGAGTATGTTGGTTTACCGGTTACTGGCGGCGACTATTGCCCGCTGACTGGGTACGCTCTGGCCATGGTCTGAGTTTACACGTGAACTTATCTTCGTGAAACTTTTGTACAAGTATACTATGTTTTCTGAGAGTTTTAAGTTTTCACAGTTTGTTATCTGTAACGTCAGCTCCTCTCACATTGTAAAAGGCAGTCGCAATGTACAAACTGTTAAACTATTTCCCCTTATGTATCTTATTTCTGAGAGATGACAAGGTTACCTAGTATAATGAACTATACCATGGGCCAAGCTTCCCTGATTCTGATTCTAGACCAGAATGCCTCTCCCTGAGATCGGTCAGCCCTCATATACTCCTAGTCCACGTTGACTTGCAACAAAGTTCGCATATACCAAATCATTAGTAAGAGTAGGACATAACAACAAGATATAATATTTTACCAATCAAATTACACTTCTAACATCCTTGTTAAAGAGTACTGGCTGAAAATGACATCATAATTTTCTACACCCAATAATATTAACTTTCGAAACCTATCTTACAAATAATCGCTTTGCATTGGCTAGGATAGGAAATAGTAGGATGTGCCCATAATCAGAAAAACAAATTCTTAAAACCAAAATTGTTTTCACAATAAAGAACCCCAAAATATAAAAGAATTGGGTCAACCTTTCATGTAGGACCGCGTTTATACCTAAACAAACAAGACCATAAATGACCCTTAAAGAAATGTATTTTTCTCAATAAGCAAAACAACACAATAAACCAGTAACGTCCAGCGTACCAGATGTTGGTTTTTAAAATACGTAAACAAGTACAGTTGACATAATTATTATCGAAACACATTCTTAAAAAATATTAATAGTAAGATAAATTAATAACATAAAAAATTAAAAAATTAGGTACACATATTTGCCTCGTTTCATTCGCCCCCTTTGTTATTCACTGAAATGAAATTGAATGTTAATAACAAATCTAACTGGAAAAGAAAATCAAATAAATAGCTGAAAAATAGAGATGGAAAAAATTATAAAGTACAATTAGTATTCTTAATTCTAAACCACATATGTACTAGACGCATTATTGAAATTATATCACAATTAAACACAACTCATTAGACACAAATTTTTCAAACTTTATATTATTAAACATAGCCCAAAGCCTACCTATCACATTTAGCATTTTTCCTCTTATATTCTTTGACGGAAATAGAATATCTCTTATAATTTTTAAATAAAATAACCACCGGCGAAAATAACAACCAAATTCTTAATAACTAATAATAGAATGTCAAACATAATAACACAAAACCCTTTATATCTTATAATCTAGCCTGCCTGTCAAATATTAAACTTTAAAATTTATCAAAAAATTTTTCTTTTATATCAGTTAAAGCCTCAATTCATACCATAAATACCCTTAGTCTAAATAAAATATCTCTTACATTATCTAAACGAGCTACACACAAGACGAAAGTATTAATAGCCAAAATCTTAACAACTAACGATAGAATGTTAACCATAAAAAAAAAAAACTTTTATAACCTAAGATCTAGCCTACCTATCACATATTAAATGCAGATACCTTTTGTTTTTTGATATAACTTATATAAAGTCATAATCATTATTAAAATACAAGAAATACTCTTAATTTAAACATTTTATATTTTATACTATTCACATAAACAAACAAATCCAAACCATCGGTAATCAAATTCCTAAACAGAGCAAAATGTCATAAATAAAGTACATGTAATACACTTTCGATTTCTACCAAAAATATGTGTCAAGTTTAAATATCTGAAAAAAAATATTAATTTTTACGTGCTTGCTATCATAACCCTCTGACCATTGTCGGTGCCAGTGGTCGCAAATTGGTGGCACGTAACCATATTTGAACAATAATTAAAACAAAAAAAAAACAAAATTTAATTAAAATAACTTTCTGTCATCGTTCTCCAGTCACTAAACTTAGTATAAGCAAAACCATTACAAATATTTAATTCTAGCATGATATACATAACATTAAAATATATGCCTGCTTTTTTTTGCAATTTCCTACAAATTTCTGTCAATACCTAATAGTAACTAATATAACCAAATCTATATAATACGCACATACACACATCATTGTAATTTTTTTTTAGATATAATTAATTATAATATTAAAATGTTGCTAGCCTATTAGTAAAATTCAGAAGATTTCAGTTAATATGTAATATGAGTTTGGTATCCCCTGGTCTATACTATGCGTTGTCTTTTGTAAGTTGCAAAGAACCATAAAATAATAAACCGCAGAAGGGTAGATGGGGGCTATGACCTATGAAACAAAATTCTATAGCAACATACCATTGAAAATGAAAGTGAAATTCATTTCTTATACACACAAAATAAATATTACTATCTCTGTAATATTAAAGTCAAAATTAAATACGTATTTTTCTTAAATTAAAATAAATATCCACGCCCCCAGTACGTTGGAACCTATCTCTGTAATTTTTTCTAAATAAATCACATAAATTATAACATTTGTTGATCTATTGGCCTGTCTGTCAAATAAACAAAATATAAATTAATATTAGTGTTGTATTAGTTTGTTCGTTCTACGCCCCCATATATTCAAACTACTGGACCCAAACGTGGCCGTGTGTCTACAAATAAACAGTTTATAAATAATAAAATTATTTCCTAATAAAATTTCAAATCATTCTTTAGTACTCAAAAGTGTTTGCATTCGGGCTTCAAAAAACTTTCAATCCTGGTCTCCGGTGCCAATTGTAACGCGGCGAAATTTAGAATTAAATATCAAATTAATTAAACGACAATTAATAATTTAAATTTTAGAAAAACTTTAATTATTCCGTGATTTTAGGACCCAACTACGTTATGTAAATGAATAACAAAAATTTAAGTAACCCCAGTGAACTTTAAAAGTCGCCGAACTGCAAACAGGAGAGTACATAAAATGATTTGAAATAAAAGTCACATTTGGTTTAACTATGTCGATTTATTGTGCATGAGAAATTTGTAAAATTATATAAATATTTAAATATTTCAATATTTTTAGTGTTTGTCTGTATTTTGTTTACAATTTCATTGAAAGATTTTGAATAAATGGTTAGTGGCGGCTCGTCAGTGCATCTTGTGCGCAAATAATAAATTCGATATAAAAACTCTAATAACAATGTAACTCAAAGAGTCCTTTATTATACTTTATTATACCTTTAAGGTGTAGTGTATTCTGTGGGTGACCACAATTCAAAGGAACGGGTCGGACACATACTCAAAGAGATATGCTGTCACTCATGAGGGTCGGGATCACTGCCGACCAAGAGCTCGTGTATTAGTAATCATGTGAGAAGTATGTATAAAGTACTCGCATCTAAATGCCCGAAAAATTCTATATTTTAATCCGACGAGGTACCAAAACCAATGTACAATAATTATTAGTTATTTGCCAAATAATATGTAATTTTATACGTGTAAGTGTAAGTGTATTTGGGGAATATGGGAGTGTGAATACATTACGTAATTGGTGCGTGATCGTCTAGTGAAATCATGGTCGAATCGGTGTCTCACGGATTCTCGCTACCCCCAACCAGACGTGGGTCGACCGGCGTCGTAACGATGGCTCGCCGCGTAGAGTATGTTGGTTTACCGGTTACTGGCGGCGACTATTGCCCGCTGACTGGGTACGCTCTGGCCATGGTCTGAGTTTACACGTGAACTTATCTTCGTGAAACTTTTGTACAAGTATACTATGTTTTCTGAGAGTTTTAAGTTTTCACAGTTTGTTATCTGTAACGTCAGCTCCTCTCACATTGTAAAAGGCAGTCGCAATGTACAAACTGTTAAACTATTTCCCCTTATGTATCTTATTTCTGAGAGATGACAAGGTTACCTAGTATAATGAACTATACCATGGGCCAAGCTTCCCTGATTCTGATTCTAGACCAGAATGCCTCTCCCTGAGATCGGTCAGCCCTCATATACTCCTAGTCCACGTTGACTTGCAACAAAGTTCGCATATACCAAATCATTAGTAAGAGTAGGACATAACAACAAGATATAATATTTTACCAATCAAATTACACTTCTAACATCCTTGTTAAAGAGTACTGGCTGAAAATGACATCATAATTTTCTACACCCAATAATATTAACTTTCGAAACCTATCTTACAAATAATCGCTTTGCATTGGCTAGGATAGGAAATAGTAGGATGTGCCCATAATCAGAAAAACAAATTCTTAAAACCAAAATTGTTTTCACAATAAAGAACCCCAAAATATAAAAGAATTGGGTCAACCTTTCATGTAGGACCGCGTTTATACCTAAACAAACAAGACCATAAATGACCCTTAAAGAAATGTATTTTTCTCAATAAGCAAAACAACACAATAAACCAGTAACGTCCAGCGTACCAGATGTTGGTTTTTAAAATACGTAAACAAGTACAGTTGACATAATTATTATCGAAACACATTCTTAAAAAATATTAATAGTAAGATAAATTAATAACATAAAAAATTAAAAAATTAGGTACACATATTTGCCTCGTTTCAATATATATATATATATATATATATATAATATATATATATATATATAATGTATGTAGAGTACGTCGAAACGTCAATTTTTTAATTAAAATTACTACATAACTAAATCCTAAAGCAATTTTATTTTATTACTATAAATTTTATTTTTTTTTTTAAATTTTAAAATTTTTCTAATTTCAAGTTTTTATAATTTTAGGTTTAATTAGTACATACTGAAAGCAAAAGCAAACGTGATAGATTTATAAAATATAGAAAATAAAAATTTAATATTATAAATTACGTATTTCTTAACGCAACATTATTAAGGATAAATTAAAATGAACAAATTTGAAACTGCGAGAAAAAAAATTGTATAACCATAAATATAGCAGTATCGTAACATGAACATATTTCCGCAGTTTGTCTAATTAGTCATCCCGTATGTACGCCACTGAGCTGATGAGGCGGTTGCACATTAATTTAGAAACCGGGTGTGCGTGTTGGGATCAGTTGTATGCATACTAATTCACGACAACATATTCCAAAAAGACACTGTGTTGACATGGAATCTCCTATATCAGCATTGCAGGGCTGACAACCAGCACCATAGGCCTGCAGACTGACTTATGCCCTAGTACCTGGCTAATTCCAATTACCACTATGATCGAGTGCGTATACGCTAAAACGCAATACTATACCCGAACTATACTTTATTTCAATCAAGTTCAGTAAATAACTAAATTAGTCTTAGAATAAAACGACTTTAGGTTTAAGTTCTGGCTTAATATTTATTAATTATCGACGTTTCGATAAACTCAGCGCTTGTATTTTCAGGAAAACTGATACAATTATGGCATTTACAATAAATAAACAAAATATAGGAATAAATTACTAGTTAACAAATAAGTAACTAGATCATAAAAAAATGTATGATCTAGTTACTTATTTGTTACATAGTAACTTGTTTCTGTGTTCTGTTTTATTTACTGTAAATGTCATTTGTATCAGTTTTCCTGATGAAGACGTACGTTAAGTTCGTGGAAACGTCGATTATTAATAAATATTAATACAGAACTTTAAACCTAAAGTCGATTTATTATATGATAGGTTCCGAAAGATTTTTTACTGTCTTTTTCAGGATATTTTTTGTCTTTTATTAAAAATAAAATTCGAGTATTCTAGTTATTTTATCTAAAAACAAATAAAAAATGATAACTAATAAAACAAAATAACTAATGTTATAGAAAATATCATCTAATTAAAAAGATAACTCACATAAACTTTAGTCATCTAATTCGAATTAGATGAAATAGTTATTTAATTCTATCCTGTACAATAATAAATAAATATTTACATATTAGGTTATAGTAAATATTTTGTTTTTGTTTAAATCGCCATTAATAGGTTTCAAAATAAATTAATGGCGATTTAAGCAAAACCAAAATACTATAACCTGATATATAATACGCCATGTGTAATTAAGAATATAATAAATATTTACATAGTTTTTGGTTTGTTTAATTTTTAATAATTTTATATAATTGTATAATTTTGTTCAGTAATTAACTGTTGTAATTAACTCAAAATCATTGAAATTTTAGTTGTCATCATTTTTTGTAAAATACAATATCATTTTCAGACTTTTTAATGTCAAAATTGTCATTTAAATCGAAATATAAAAATATGGTTCATCTAAGGTGTAAATAGAGAAATACTAAATATAAATCGGATAGAGTATAGCAATATGTGTATGAGTATGATAGTGTCCGATGCGTAAAATTCCATAAGTTATGTATAAAATACCCCATAGCGCGAATCAACCATTAAATGTTGTGCGAATACGAAATTATTTATTCACATTTAAAGGTGACTGGTCGTTTTTACAACCACAAAACCGCATTAATAATATTTTGTCATAAATTGCCAATGCACGCGGGATTATGAACAATCCGTGAAAATATTATAGGAATTCTACATCCACCTTTATCGCTCTCTCATCCTTTATTTTTTATTTCAATTTTTTTCTATAAACTCCAATTTATCATATTTTACATTCAAATCGTTTTTACTGCAAAATATTTTAATTTCACAATTTGATTCATCATATTTTTGTTTAGCAAACTCATTTATTAATTTTAAATAACTAAAACAGTTATTTATCTTCAACTGCGTATAAAATATCTATCTATGGTAATAATAAAAAAAGTGACGAAGCTTGTCATTATTGCACGCTGGCCTTATTCAAATATATGTACCGAAAAAGCGCAATTAAAATACTGCATTAAAAACAATTGATACAAATCTCGCAAAGTTGACATGGGAAATGTTAAATTTTAAATTTGTGCTTTGATTGAATTTACATATAGAATTTTCTGGGCTGGTATGCTGTGGTCGATCTATCCTCGTAGCAGACGTTTCGCCATATATCGTAGATTATAGTTCTGTATTAATATATGATATAATTGGCATTTACAGTAAATAAACAGAACATAGAAACAAGTTACTATAGGTAACAAAATAAGTAACTAGATTATAAAATATATAAATTTTTAAATTTTTATTTACTTATATTATTATTTTATTTTGTTACCTAGTAACTTGTTTCTATGTTCTGTTATTTACTACAAATGTATTTGTATCATTTTTCCTGATGAAGACAGACGTTGAGTTCGTCGAAACATCGTTTATTAATAAATATTAATACAGAACTATAACCTAAAGTCGTTTTATTTTAATATAATGAGTTCTGAAAGATTTATTACTATGTTAATATTTTCTTATTTCTTAATGTCATTTATATTATTTTTTCCTGATGAAGATATATGTAGAATATATCGAAACGTCGATTTTTATTATGAGAACTGAAAGATTTTTTCAACTTTTTTATATGTATACTTATTCAGAAAAAAATTGAAGATAATAATTTTTAAATTTTACTTAGTTGTAAATTTGTCGGCACGGCTCTGCATTTCCAATATGATGTAAGATTTTAATCCAACCTCAGTGAATCAGCCTGTATATTGATATTACAACAATATAATTTATTCTCTTATTATATTTCACCAAACTGTATTAGGCATTTGTTTAAAAACATATGAACAAATTAAAATCGCAAATGCAAGCGTTACATATTTATATATATTATCAAGCGCGTTGACAGTTTTAAGTGCAAAAGTAGATAGTGTTTTGTTTTTTCTAAATTTGGCATTCGCATTTGTGAAAATATTACACAACACTGTATACAGAACTAACCCAGCCGACCAGTTTCGTTAAAAATCCTAATATAGCACAATTTACAATCACTTTAGATTATAAAATATCATTTTCAAAATGGTTTCGTTCGATTTGAAATGTTGCAATACTAGATAAATTTTAACAAAGTTGAAGGATGATATATTTATTAGCCATATGTTAAATATATATATATTATATTTATAATTGGTAAATGTTTTGAAATCAGGTATACCTTGAAAATAAAACAAAAGCAAAACTTTTTTAATTACAAATTATGCATAATTTATAATAAAAAATTTAGTTTTAATTATTAAAGTAAAATTAAATTAAATATGAAGACAAACCAGTTTTTATTTTAATGCAATGAGTTCTAAAAAATATTTTACTACATTAAGAGAAATTATATTGAAAATAAAACAAATTATTTCTAGGCTCATAAAAAGGTTCAAGGTCCAGAAAAGATTGAAGGTTTTACCTAAAGTTTCAAAACCGACAAAAATTTTAGAACGCATAAATAACTTGACTACAAAAACTTTAAAGTCCAAATTTTTATATATCTACCTATAAAACGTCTAGACTCTAGAAGCATCAATAAATTTACAAGGGCTCACAAAGGTAAATATGTCTAGGCTAGGACCTTTAAAACTTAGAAATACCCTCAATATTTAATGATCTTGCACACACATACATACATACACTTCTTCAATACACATTTTTAATAATCAAATTCAAATTCAAGCGAAAATAAACAATGCAATTTGTCAATTAACCTAACGACTTAATAATTTTTAATATAACCATCAAAAATGTCAAATTAAATACACTTGACTGTATTTCTTTGATCGAATATGCAGTTTCTGACCAGCTTGAACGGTGTACATTGCATTTCTTGCACTTCTTCACACATTTTCAATAATCAAATTAAAATTCAAGCAAATATAAACAATGCAATAGTCAATTAGTGTTTTGCAATATGGCCGCCGAAGATGTCAGATTAAATACACTTGACGTTGTAGTTATGTTTGGTGTTATCAGTGGTGTATGTAGTACAACTGTACTACCGTAGTACTGCTGTACAATAATGTCAACATAATGTCATCTTTCTATATATGCAATATGATATCGTAATATTAATATTATTATACGCTTAAAGAAAAATAATTTTATAATTTATTAATTTTAACAGAAATATAATAATTCAACTTATTTATAATTTTACCAAAATAGCATATAATATACAGTGTGTCCCCGGATTGAGTTCACTATAGGTGAAATCCTCAAAAAAATTAAGAATTTCATCTTCATGTTTTGGGATTCCGCCCTGCTTTGTCTGAAAACAATTTTAAGCATATTTTTAGTTTTTTAAAAATTAAGGCGGCCATGAAAAATCATTGCAAAATTTTAAAAAAATTCAATTAAAAAAAATGTGTCTGAACATAACGCCGACTGGACAAAACGCCGACCAGGTACATTTCGCCGACCGTTTATTCCCATTTGCGCAGGCTAAATAAACAAAAGGTTGACGTCTGCACAAGCCAAAAAGTTGGGGTTGAGTAAAATATATCAATACATCAATCTCATGCAAAATATCTATCGCAAATGCGACTGAACGGTCGGCGTTTTGTTCAGTCGGCATTACGTTCAGACACTTTATTGAATTTTAAATTAATTTTTTTTTTTTGAAATTTTGCACAGAGCCATAATTTCCTATTCTGAACAACTTTTCTCAAGAACATTATGCCGTATTATTGATCAAAAAGGCCGTTTACCTGAATATAAAATAGTTTTTTACATTTTTCATGGCCGCCTTAATTTTTAAAAAACTAAAAATATGCTTAAAATTGTTTTTAGACAAAGCAGGGCGGAATCCCAAAACATGAAAATGAAATTCTTAATTTTTTTATCGATTACACCTATAGTGAACTCAATCCGGGGACTCACTGTATATTTTGTGTCAATAATAGATATTGTATTTCACAAGATAAATATACAATATAAAATTTCCAAATTCATCTAGAAAGTTAATAAAAAAAAAAAACTTGAAAATATTTTTCTCACAACATGCAAATCAGTTTCCGGTAAATGTCAAATAAAGAGTCAAAACAACAAAGTGCCCACATTATAACATTTCCCACTTTATACAATCAATATAGAAAATCAATAATTTTTATTCACCATTTAAACAGCAAACATTTCTTAGAAAGTTGGCAAACTGTTTTTCCAACCAAACCAATCTATCTAATCTATCTTGAATCACACGTCCAAACAGTCAAGTTCCAAAACAACAAACTCATATATACCTAGATATATATATATTTTCCAATTCTGTGTGTATAAATGTTTGCGCTGTCTAAGCGGGCGTTGAAGTCACCTATCGGTCACAATCTTCTAGGTTGTTACATGAATCCGTTCAACGGCCATCGCAGTATGCGCTGGATTGCTTATGGAAAACGCGATTGTACATATAAAAGAAGCAAGGCTGTGTGGCGCCAGTAATATATAGAAGAAAGAAACTATTTTATGTTCCACCCGGTATGTTCATAATCTCTTTGGCAGTGGTGTGCGGAGGCGGGCTGGACTAATAAGTATCGTCCCCCCCACTTACCCTCCTCACTACGCCACTGATGTTTCGATCTTAGATTATTTATTACAATAGATTTTGCAATTTATTTAAATTTCCATATTTTATACCACATATCCGTATAGACTGATTTTATTGAAATTAACTATATAATTCAATTGCAATTAACAATTGCATTGTTTATATTTGAATTTGATTATTAAAAATAGGTGAAGAAATGCAATCAGTGGCGTAGCCAGAAACTTGTCATGGAGGGGGGGGTTACTAATATTAATCAATAAAAATAATACTATAATTTGTATAAAAAATAAAGAAAACAGTCAAAACCTTGTGAAAAACAATCATAATCTAACACCCCCCTTAACAAATATAAATAATATATACATATACAAGTATTATTAAGAAATTCCTTAAGGGGGTATACCCGTTTGTAGCATCAATTTTTTAGATGTTTTTCAACATTTTTTTTTTTACTTTTACAACAAATACAGTAAACAATAATTATACCGTTGAAAAGTGTATTTATTGAGGTTTTGAAAAATATTTTTTTTTTTAGTAAAGTCAAATTTTCACTTAAAAAGGGCGTCAAAGACGATAAAGTGAAATTCAACTCAGAACTCATTATATAAAATAAACTACTTCAGGTTCAATTTCGGACATGTTGAGCGAATGTCTAATAAACGTTCGGTTAAAAAGATTTATTTGAATGATTTTGATGGTATATACGTTTGCGTGGACGTCCGATGAGTAGTTGGAGTGGTATGTTTGAGAGAGTGGCTTGAGTGAGCGAACGTTTCCAAGTAGTAAGAATAAAAGAGCATGTATGAGAGGAATTATGAATGTGGATAAAGCGAAAGTTGCTTGTTTAGATAGGAATGTTTGGAAGAGACTGATTACGGGATGATGAAAAGAGTTTGTGCCACACGCTTTTGGGTACATGGCGTAATTGAGTATGTATGTATGTAGGTTCAAGTTCTGTATTAAAATTATAGTTTTTTAATCGACGTTTCGACGAAACTCAACGCTCGTCTTCATTAGAACAAACTGATTCAAATAACATTTCAGTAAATAACTAAAAAAATTAATTTTACTGCAGAACTTGAACCTAAAACAGTTTATTTCAAATGCAACAAATCTACAGTATAGTAGCTCAAAGAACTGCACCTAGCACAATATCCATGTTTGCAAGAATTCAGCTCGAACCTCTCTCCCACTAGAAGATAAACACATAAACATTAAAAATTTCTAGCTGCCGTTCGTGAACATGTTTGCGTTTAGCTAAAAAAAAAAATAATCTAACCAACCATATCTGTTGTCCAATATCTACTACTCAAGTTCTCGAGTTCACCGCTGTCAGCAGTGCCGCGGTAAAGTTGTCTTGAGGAGAACGAAGGTAAAAAAATGTCCAAGCTTTTGTTTACCAACTGATTGGCTCTGTACGCCCACATACGACTTAACTATAACCGGTAAATGTATTAAACCAGTGGTACTCAATATTTTTTAAAAATTTAGTTGAAACTAGATTTGCTGATTGGATTGCGATATATATATATATATATATATATATATATATATATATATATATATATATAGAGAGAGAGAGAGAGAGAGAGAGAAAAGGGGGCTAGTTTATATCTAATAATGAATATAAATGTCAAAGTTGCAATTGTGATTATGTAACTCTCGAGAACGAAATAATTGAACGCCAATTGTTTTCAATTTTTTTATAACTTGTAATAAATATGTCGCGATTAAGCTGACTTAATTGCCAGATAATTTATCAGTATTCTATAGCCAATTAAAAAAAATAAAGAATTTGATATGTCAATTGTATTATGAGTAACATTGTAACATGAGTTCAATGAAAATCAATTTGAAATTGTACTCCAAATAATGTTTCAAAATTAATTTGATATATATATATATTAATTTGTTTCTTGGGATTTTCAGTCAGATAAAAATAAAAACAACTCAATTCATTATGCAAGCTTTCAGAAATATTTTATTTCCTTCTTCAGACCTTCTATTATAACACAAATAAATAAAATGTAATTGTAAAAACATATTAACTTAAATGGCAAAGTTATCTGCAATATACTATGAAAATGAAACCATTAGATTGAATGTCCTAATTTAACAATATTAATGTAATATTATTGTAAATGTAACAAATTTAAAGTTAAAATAATAAATATATATATATATATATATATATATATATATATATATATATATATATATGTATTTATATATATTTCATAAATGTGGATAAATCTAAAGTTGCTTGTCTGGATGTTTGGAGAAAACCGATTTCGAGATAGTGAAAAGAGTTTGTGACACAACTCTGTATTGGGAGCTATAACTTCGCCAAAAGTTCGGATTTCGGACAACCGTTTTAACAAATTATTCTACACACTATAAGCTTTCAGAAAATACAAAAAAGCTCGATTTTTTAAAGTATCAAAGTGGTGTATACTCCTCCCCCTTCCATTAAACATTTATTTCAATATTATGTTATAATTAACTTAATTAAGTTTCATCGTTACTTCGCTTGATTTTAATTCTTCTACGAAAATACTTAACATTAAAGAAAATACAACTGTAATAAAAAAAATAATCTGATTTTTAACCCCAGCTACGCTATATTATCAAAAAACCATTGAGGGACAAATCTTGTAAATATTAACAATGAAAACTGAATAAGTATAAGTCCTCATATGATTTTTACGAGTACTTTTTTAACACGCAAATCTTGCATTAGACCCAATATATTATAGTAAGACCGGAACAACTACAAAACTTTTGAGTGCAACGCTCCTCAAATCATAAACGTAATCAATGATTTCAGACAAGCAATAAGAATAAGAAAAAATGATGTAATTATCTGATTTTTTTCTAGAAAAGCAAACAGTACGTTTACCTTTACAAAGTATAAAAAATTAAATAAATTATTGATTTCCATTTAAAGTAATATTTACTTTAAATGACCATGAAAATACAAAAAAAAAATTAATATGTTATTTTACATATTTACGATAGGTATGTGTATTCAAAAAATATTGATTCCTTAATTTATAACCTCTTTTAGTCCTTCTAATTTTTTTATTAAATTCAAAAGATTTGTTTATCTTTGTCTCGTTTGGAAATATTAGATGTAATAAAAATATCAAATATTTGAATTGAAGGTTTTCGTATATACATTCACAAAAAAAAAATAATTAGATAATTTTTGAAATGTTTTATCTAAAAAATATATGATTTTTCAGCTTTCTTATAATATTATGTGAAATATCTAATTCAAAAAAAATATGAAAGTAAGCAATTTCACATATTTATTTGATTATTTTCACTTACTTTATGTGATTATTATAAATTAAGTAAAAATTACAGAATTTTGAGATATAAATACAGAATATTTATGGTAAATTGAAATTACAGATTTTTTATAGTAAAATTTACTACTACATATTTTTCAGTAATTTCGCTATTTTTTATGTTTTTACAGTGTACTTTTTAATTTAAGTTGTAATCAACTACGAGAAAAGAGCAACAAGAGAAAGACAAAAACTCTAAATTTCAATAAAATTATAAGTAAACTTATTTATCAATTATTAAGTTTCCCTTATCTAACATATTTTTTTTCTGTTTTGTCAATTTACTATTTTGCTGCTCTACGAATTGAACTAAAGTCCTATCTAATAATCTTCATAATAGTATATTCCATAATAGAACAACAACATTGAACATTCTGACTAAATAAAAAGTTCTCAATTCTTAATTCTGAGTTTCCTCGTATAATAATTATAAACATAAATATGATATTAAATTTAAAAAAAATCAAAGTTTATGTTTAATTTGAAAGAAAAAAAAATGAACGCATGATATATCCAACTTCCTTGATTGTACCTTATATAAATTAGTTTTTAATTATATAGAACTGCGTAAAACGGGCAGAAGCCAAAAGGTAAGTGAACCAAAAGAGAGAGAGAATAATTTTGAAAACACGAACGAAACGAGCAAAACTTGTAATTTATTTCGCAAACTTTGTGACAACAGTATAGCAATTAACTCACAAGAATAATGTTATCAAAATGCGCTTATCATTATAAACAATATCATATACAGTTTTAGACGCATATAATATATGAATGCTAGAAATATCTGCATATATATTTGTCTATTTTATTTCGGAAAATATTTCTTAACCCTACATTACTAACTTTCCCAAAAGTTAGGTTATTAATAATAAATTTATTACATTATATCATATGCGAAATAGATTAGTGTGAAATTGAAAAAAAAATGTTATTACAAAAGCTGATAGTTCGGTCATCTTAAGCGAATGTCTAATAAACGTTTGTTTAAAAGAATATATGTGAATTATTTTTAAGGCATACCGTTTATGTGGAAGTCCGATGAGTAGATTATTTATTTAGAAAAATACAAAAATCATTTAATTTTTTTAATAATTTAATAAAATAAAATTATATGGAACCTAAAAGCATGTAGTCATTATAAAAATTAATGACAATACTAGACAAACCAAAATATATTTTGAATAATAATCTCAAATAATACTAAAAAAAATCTTTCAAACCTGTAATATGAAATTCTAGATGCGTAGGATTTAAAAATACATTCCAGGCATCAAATGATTTAATAATACAACTATATTACGTTGAAAAAAACATCCAGAATACAAAATAATCTTTTCATAAATACACCTACAAATATTATAATAATATAAAAATAGTTATCATAAATCTATTGTACAATCAGACAAAAGATCATATTTTTGCACATAAAAAATCTCCCATTGTGGAATAACAAAAAACGTATAATTCATCATTTCTAAACAAGATCTTTAAAGGCACAAAAAAATATTAAAGAAAAAAAAATACTAGAGATATCTTAATCTTTTGCTTACCTTAACATAGACGTAGAATAAAAAATGTGTGGGGTAAGTTTGCCCCTAGGTTGCGAGTACGATATAAAAGGAAGTTGTTGATGACGGGTGGCATAATTTACCCCCCCACCACCCTCTTGTATGGTGAAAATGTTCGGGTTTACGTACACGTTTGATACGAAAATGTCTGAAAGAAAAAAATTGTATGAATCATAGGAAATTTTGAAATCTATAATTTAGTATGCTAAACAACATGTGTTATTTGACTTAAAATGTAAATAACTTGAACTAGATGAGGTCAATAAAACATTAATTGTTTTTTCTTGCAAAATTGAACTAAAAATTTAAGATAATTAAAATGTACTGTATTTATTAAAACAAAATTTTAAAAAAATAAACAAATATAAAAATTCTAGTTCTGTATTAAAATTCATTAATAATCGGCGTTTCGACGAACTTAACGTATGTCTTCACCAAAAAAAAAAGATACAAATTATATCTATAATAAATAAATAGAACAAGAAAACAAGTTACTAGGTAACAAAATAAGTGACTATATCAGGATGCAAAATTTTATTTAAATCAGTGCCTTCATACTAATTGATGTTACTTTTTCCATAATAAATTTCTATTGCTTCTCTTATTAATCTGCTGTTAATATTGATAAGTCTTGAAATTGTTACAATTATTACGATTTTCTAACGCATGTTATGCAATAGTAGATTCATCTGGATGGTTTAGTCGTATTGACTTCTTATGTTCTGTCAATCTAGTAGAAACAGGTCAAACTAAGCTTCCGAAATACGTAAATAGCTTTATAAATTATTGTTTTTGATTTAAGGGAAATTATTTCTTATTTTATTCACTTTTTGCTCATTTGATCATATTTTAATTTATTATTTATATCTAGTATTAATAATTATGAAAATAATAAATAAATGTTATATATTTGCCTTTAACAAAATAAAAAATAACCTGTAACATTTAAAAATAAATCTAACATAAAGATTTAAGACACGTACAAGGTAAAGAAAGATTAAATCAAAGATTATATACTAAAATAATTAACAGGTAACATGCAATGTATAAAATGGTTCATGCTATTTTTAAAAGATATTGTTTAATCACTTTTTATATTTTATTTTTTTATGATAATGATTCCTCATATTTAAAAAATATATGTAAGTAATAAAAGTTACGTATAAAACAGTATTTTATATACTCAAACGGGCTTCTTTAGAAACAATTACGTTTCTGCGATCAATATTTCAACCAAACAAACAAAAACTGTACAATATTGCATATTAAATTAAAAGATATTTCGAAATATTTCACAACTAAACTATAGTTAGTACATCTCTCCATAAATAAAATCAATTTATTGTACATTATTTTAATAAAAAAAAACAATAATCAATACAAATATAGTTTCATAGTGTGACATACATTACATATGTACGAGTTATATACCAAATATATAAATAGTAAGAGTAACATATAAGAATATTTTATATGTAAATCAGGTAACATAAAATATGTGTCGCACGTATAAACAAGATTATAAATGAGACACATAAAAACCTATTAATTATTTATCAATTTTACGAACCATAATATACATATATACAGTATTTTATAAATATATATCAACATTTTTAAATCGAAATGATGATATTTTTGTATCTAATTTCATCTCCAAACAAGAATAAATAAAACATTGTTACAGAATTACCCGATTAAAAATTTACATAAAAGTTCTGAAAAAACTTTGTAACATTTCGTGCTAGAAAAGAATTACAATTTTAATGATAGATGAATATTTTGTGTGAATTATAATTCACTAGAAATATGTTAAAAGTGCAATTTAATTTATTATATGTATACATAAAAAAATTTATGCATTAGGCGAGTTTTGTTTTAGAAAGTTATTAATCATACTAAAATAATTATAACGTTGGTATAAATATTAATTATGTACCATATCTAATATTAATAATTTATAATAATTACTACAACAAATAGATATATAATTATGTTAATTATTCGCACTTAATTTAAATGTATATTAAAGTAATATCATTAACTTAATTACAAATAAAAATTTAACGTTGTAATTGATAAATGGTCATAAATTTATCCAAAAACCCGTACCAGATTTACCATATTTGTGGCTTTTAACAATTTATCCAAAATAATAATTATTTAACGTCCCGTAAAACCAATAAAATCAAAAATTTTATTTACAGCTTTACAATTATTGCAAATATTTAAACAAATACTTGAAAAATAAATGTGTATCTTAAAGTTAATTTTCATTATTTAAAAACAAAAATACGTAAATTTACAATAACAAAAAAATTAACCTAACTTTTGAGATAGATTCAGTAAAGCTTTCTGACATTGAAACAAAATAAGTAATGTTCTATCACCGTTTAAAAATTATACCAAAGAATACTAATAAATAATTTGCTTGCAACATTAATCATCATTAATAACAACAACGATAAATATTTGCTTAATGAAGCAAAGATAGAAAAAAATCAAAAAGAAGAAAACGTCGTGTCGTATTCATACTTGATTACTTGCATTTCTAACTAATACATTGATATTTACTAATGCTATAATATTTCATTGTTTCACCCGTGGTTTATTTCAAACAGAATTTCTTATTACAATGTGTCTGGAGTGTACTAATTCGTTACGAAACCAAAAATTTAAACTTTTTTAAATATATTTCTTAAATATATATATATATATATATATATATATATATATATATAAATATATATATATATATATATATATATATATATATATATAAATATATATATATATATATATATATATATATATATATTATATGTTCAAAGTATGTATTTTTATTATTATTAACATTGTAAAAATCTTTCAGAACTTATTATATAAAATAAAACGGCTTTAAGTTAAAGTTCTGTATTAATATTTATTAATAATCGACGTTTCGACGAACTCAACGTCCGTCTTCATCAAGAAAACTAATACAATTGACATTTACAGTAAATAAACAAAACATAGAAACAAGTTACAACTCTTTATTTATTATATTGGTAATCAATTTAATATAGTTTTTCAACCAAACATTAGCTATCCTTTTTTTAACATAAAATATGAAAAGTAAAGATAAGAAAAGCAATAGGAATAAGAACAAATATTTTCGTTCGACATCAGTAGATACGAGTAAAAGAAAAATAACTGGTTTTGTAATAAAAAGAAATTAACGACGTAATCCATTATTTCATTGAATTTTATGAGCTAAATGCAAAAACATACCATTAATCTGTAAAATTCAAATATTTAAGTACAATTTGCTGTTTTTATTCGATATTTAAATATTTTGAAAAGCTGTAATTTAATTTGTTTAATAAATATTATTTAATTCACTTTTCATTAGCAAAAGAAGTATTAATTGTACGTAGATATATAGAGTTAAACAAAATTTTTGAATAGGTCTTATGTTTCAAAATTTATTTATATTATTTATGCGAAATTATGCATGCATATTAAATATTGAAACTTTATATTCTCTATACAATAATCTATCATTTATGCCATTTATCATAAATAAAGTCATTAAAAAATACATCAAAATTATATATGTAACAAAAACATCCAATAGTTATTACGGTAAATATTTGTCGCTCAAATATAAAATCTAAATCATTAGTTTTTATCTATATCGGTGTGTCTGTGACGTACAAAATAATCCTAAAGCTTTTTACCAACCGTCATATCACATATGATAAGAAAGATAATCATACAAAATTTGATATATCGAGATTTTTAACAGATAAGCACGAATTATGTTTATACTTATTAAAATTAAATATTACATTTTTAGGCTATAAAAGTTGAATGAGAGTTTCTTAATTTCAAAAATACCACTATATTTTAGTAAATTTGTCATTGGCAATTTACTTTCGGTTAATTACAATACACTTTTGCCATCTACAACAACATTCATTAAAACGTCAAAAATCTACCCCCAAAAAGCAAAGCAATCAAATGAAAATTTTAATCAACGAACATCTAACAATATAAATTAAATTAAAATCGAAGGACAGACAATTTTCCCCCATATTTTCGTTCCAAGAATAACTATGAAAATCCCGATATGTCAAATAAGTTTTCTACTCGAAACGCGTGGGACGCGATTATACCACGTAATGAATTTGACTTTTTTTTCAACGAAAATGAAAATACAAAATGCGTATATGCAAACGTAGACGAAGTTATGTTCGTGTATATGTGTGTGTTTATCTGTGACGAATGAAAACGAAATGAATTGTACGTGGAGAACCGTAAGAAGTGAAATTTTAGCTGTCACATATGCAACGAAGCGTTCTAAACACACTCGTACATACGATTATGCGTTTAAACTTCAAAATAACTGGTATATTATAATGTTCAAACTTTATGCTATTTTAATTCTAAAATGACATATATGTTAAGAGTTTATGCGTTATGAAATAATGTGCAATAATGGAAAAGAATTTTTGTTATAAGCGAGATGGGAGTAGATTTTTTTTTGATTTGATATTGTAATATTATTTATAGATTCTATAAAGTGGTAAAACACTGTAACGCAAATACTGTTGAAATTGTGAGTTGAAAAACACTTTTAATTTGTTTTACATATTTTTTAATAGTTTAAAAATATTGATTTCATGGTAATTAAATAGCAATAAAATATTAGATTCTTCCCAATAAACTAATTTTTAAAAATTCAACTTATTTACTAAGCATAACAATATATTTTATGTATTTCCGTTCGACATCAGCAGATACGAGAAAAAGAAAAATAACTGGTTTTGCAAGAAAAGAAATTAACGACGTAATCCATTATTTCTTTCTATAAAATTGTTAATAGAATAATAATTATGTTCTTTAAATACTCATGAAGATCTTCAAGTTCACATGAATTTTAACCGGGGTGAAAACAGCAACACTGATATAGCAACACTTTCTTATAATGACCATTATTTTTACATATTTTAGGGTCCCAATTTTTTGCATACATATAGAGAAATATATTATAAACAATTTGCAATAATCAAAAAGTATAAATACTTGTAAAATTCGCTGATTGATTAACTAAAATTTACTAAGAAAAAGATTACAACATTTTTAAATGCATATATTATTATAAATATGGCCATAAAATGTTAATCAAAAATTAAATTAAAAACTTTTGTTGTATCATTTTCATTATTTTAATATATTTTTTTACACACCCAATTTTCATCATGTTTTATCGAAATATCACAATTATTTATAGAAATAATGATACTAACTAAAAACAATACTGTGTTGACATAAATATGCCACCTATTTACAGAATTATAAATATCATAAATGTATGAAAAATTATAAAAAATTTTTTTTAGCCGTATTGAAAAAAATGTTCCAAATGAAAGTTGTTAGCAACTTTATTAGTGATTGTGTATGTATTTATAGAAATTAAAATTTGAAATTACTCTGAAAAAACATGATTCAGTTTCAGTGACTTACACAGTATTCCTTAGAATAGACTATATATACTATACATATATATATATATATATATATATATATATATATATCCTAAGAAAAAATTTAGAAACTTTCTGATAATCACGTTCTACAATCACGCTGAATATAGCCAACTTAAATTATTCACACGCAAAAAATCAATTAACGTAAAACCAATCAAAATCAACACTATTTATAATGTTAACTATCTAGAAAAATATTCTGAAAATAGTACTGTCTAATTTCATTCACATTAAATAAATTAAGTGTCCCAATAAATATTGAATGACAGAAAAACGTCAATACAATAATAACGCGCAATATATATTTAATAAAAATATTAGATAATCAAATATAATAATTTATTTTAAATTACTTAATGAATAAAAATATGATCTTACTGTGACGAAAAGTTAATAAAATAAAATAATTTTTCTTACACAACAAATAAAATTTACAAAATTTATGTAATATGCTAGAGGAAAACGACTTGTACAATCTGGTGTACAAATTAATTAAAATCTTTGTAAAATCCAAATCATGGTAAAATCAATTAATAATTTTCTTAAAATTATGTAAAATTTCGAGTAAAGTCTCTACAATCTTAAAAGTTTCGAATAAAAACTTTAAAATCAAAGAAAAATCACTACAATAATAATAGAATCTCCTGGAAAACACAAAAAAATATATAATCCGGCACTGTTAAAATAATATCTAAAAAATTCTAGTAGATATTAAAAGAAAATTTGTAATATTTAGTAAATAATTTCAAATAGGTAAGCAGAGTAAAATTTTTAATTGCATCTAGTCGATAAACGAAGATTATACGTTTCCAAAGTTTGAGCGTGGGATAGGTCAGTCACAAGTATTCACAACCGAAGCCATACGTTATCATATACCAGGTAGCAATTTACAAAACTAACCCAACTTAAGCATAAATAAATAAACACATAATTGACGTTGTAAGCTCCCCCCGAACAATTCACAATAGAAACATTAAATAAATCAAACGCATAAACGCACTGATCGAATATACGCGAAAACAAAATACAAATTTATAAATATTGTCGAGATACAACGGAAGATCTATAAGTGGAGAGAGAGAGAGAAAGAATACAACAGCTCTTAGATGTAAACAAGTTATAGCGAGGCATTGAATGTGCTTAGGCAACCAGATACGCGTGAACATCTGTTTTTAATTCTGATTTATTTGAATGAAAATTGCAATATTTTTGTTTATATTTATTTGATTTGATGTTATTTGGTATAAATCTTTCATTTATGTCCAATTTCAAAACCATATACATATTTTAATTATATTATTTTTATAATGACAATATTATCGAATTATCCAAAGTTTTTAGATAACACTGTTTTAAAATTTACAATATTATGTAAAATATTAGTTACAATTGAAGAGGTTAAAATCGTATAGGTATAAGTAACAATATATTAATTTTTAGAAAAACATATAACTATATTCGGCTGCTCATATAAAATAATGTATTTATCGCACTGTAACATAGTAAAAAATCTTTCAGAATTCATTATAAAAATAAAAATGCTTTAGGTTCAAATTCTGTATTAAAATTTTTATTTATTTATAATCGACGTTTCGACGAAACTTAACACACATCTTCATCAGAAAAAACTGATACAAATAACATTTGTATCAGTTTTTCCTGATGAAGACGAGCGTTGAGTTTCGTCGAAACGTCGATTATAAATAAATTTTTATACAGAACTTGAACCAAAAGCAGTTTTATTTTATCGCACTGTATTTACAATAATTACAAAAAAAATTAACATGAAAAAATATTACAAATCAAAAGTAAACATTACTTCTAGCCTCAAGCCGTACTTAACTATTTTTTAACGCTTAACAGTTTTAAACCCTTCAATTAATCTAAAATTTAAGCTTAAAAAATAATATTAACTTTTGAAAAAAATTATACATACAGCCAAAAAATTTGTTGGGTTTGGTGTTAAAAATAACAGTTCTTTGCTCTATGTTTCTGTATATGAAAAAATCTAATCTATTTCTAATCTATTGAAAATAATTTTCTAATATTGAGATTTCCCCCAAAAATTTCACAAGATACTCAATCTATGCATCAGTAACCGGGCCAGTTAACCATAGATACGTGTTTCATTCTTTAGGAGCTCGTCAGTATGGTCAGTATGACGAGCTCATAAAAAGTGAAACACGTGTCTATCGTTAACTGACTGGTCATTGATGCATAGCCGATTCAGTGATCGAGTACCTTGTAAAATTTTTGAGAAAAATCTCAACATTAGAATATCATTATATTAATTTCACAGAAGATTTAAGAACTTTTGTTCAATATTATTATAAAAATAATTTAATACTAAATATAGAAATAAAATTTTTATTATGATATTTTTTAATTGAGAATAAAAAAATTATAACTGACCAATTTTTTTATTGTACTTTTATTTCAATAAACTTTTCATTATAACATATTTTGTTTGTAAATAAATATTTTGTATTAAAAAATATTAGAATTTAATCAAAAAATTAAAAAATAAACTCCGGCCATTTGTAAACAAAACAGCATCAAATGTTTGACAGCATAATAAACAACAAATTAATATATTTATGTCTCACTTTTGATTTCAAGTCTTTTAAACTCAATAACTGGTCCTACAAACTCAGTTTTAATTAATACTAATTTTTAAGAAAATACAACTGTCATAAGATCAATACTACACAAATATTCTAAAACCAGTCTTGTATTAGCAACCAATATGTCTTAAAATTAAGCAAAAAAATTGTTAAACTTACATTTTCACTAAAAATCATTTCTAGTTTTCTTTCAACTTAAAGTTTACATAAAAAATAACACAACACTATCGTTATTATATATTTTTAGTAATACACACAATCAAAACACTCACTTGTTATAATTAAAAAAAAAACTATTCAATCCTTCAACTGTCTACAGAATAAAAAACAAAACAAAATCGAAACTGTGCATATAATATTACATTGAAGTCGATGTTTTTTTTTGTCACGACCAGCCTAGTATGATCCAATAAGTAAATCAACTTTCAAGTTTTTCCCACGGAGCTCTTCGAAACTTAACGTAATAAAATGCGAACGTAACGTTAGAATCAACGTTATAATGAACTGACTGAACACGCTATAGCCGATGGACTGTGGCCGTTTGATACCACTCTGTTTAGTCCGACCGGCAAATGTTTACTACCCCCACCATTGGTCGTAGCGCGAGTTTGCAGTCGCGTGCCTTGTTGCCCCCGACAACACGACGCTGACCGTCGCGACGCCTCTCCTCCGCTCGCTGCTCGGTGGGCAGACGCCGACGCTATACCGAGCGTCTTAAATACGGGGGGAAAGCTGTTGTTTCATTAACGGGAGAGTGAGAGAGGGGTGGGCCAATTTGTTTTACCTTATCGGGTTGACCTCGTTTTAAATTGGTTTATACGTATATTTCTAGTAATGTTTTTAATGTGTATGTGGAACGAAAGTATGGGAATAAGAATTAGGCGAAAAGTTTTTCCTTCCTGATAAGATCGAGCGAGCGGAATGGATGATTTTTTAGTTAATTGCTCTGCTGGTGGTGAATGTTTCAAGGTTCTTGGTATATAATGGGGGGTGCGTAATAGATTATTTTAAGAAATGACGGATGATAGAAAAGAATGAATTGTGCTCTGATAAGTGTTTTTATCAAGTTTAAGGTCAAAATTTGAAATTACAATTTTATGGATTTAAGTACATATTTGCATACATAATTACGTCATGTACGTGTTCTACGGTAAGCTTTCCTATCTTGACACATAATCTTCGTCTTGTCTGCAATTTATAGTGCCCTGTTAAAGCAAAAGGTCATTTCTGTAAAAAAATATGTGCGAAAGTATACTGAAAAAACTATTACTTTAAAATCAAAGGCCCGTATTCTCACCTTATTTATAAAAGTGATTTTTGCCAAAAGTACTTTTGACATTTACTTAAAATTATTTATTAAGCACTTTATAATAGTTTATTTAAATTTTATAATACCGAATATAATAAAAATAATCAAAAATAGAAATACTATTTGTATTTGATGAAAAGCAGAAGCAAAAAGTTATTTTGAAATTAATAATAAAAGCACTTTCTCACGAAAATGTGAGGTGAGAATACGGGCCAAAGTCTTTACTATTAATTCAAAAGCAAAACATACTTTTAATCTGTAAAATAAATAACAGTAAGTTACAGAAAAACTATTTTGAAAGTTTTGTATAAAGTTATTTATTAGTAATCTTCAGGCTTACACAGCCGATTTATATTATTTTCTGCGACGAGAATAGAGCTACCATAGCATACCAGCCCAGAAAATTCTATAACTTCAAATTATTTACTATTTGGTTTGGAAAAGTGTTTTTTGAGAAAAACGTAACTGAAAAATTATTAATAATTTTCAATTCAAGTACAGTGTACATTCAAATACATTTTCGTGTAGAAGTTTATAAAAAAAAATTGTTGTACATTGTCTTTAAATATTTATTTTATTTATTATAAATGAGGCGTTTACTGCCAAAGTGGCCTAAGAAATAACAATGTGTAGTGGAGATAATTATTATGCAAATTATTGGATTCTTTAAATTTCATGCATAAATCACTATTATTGTTTGATGAATATTAGAATATGGCTATTTATATTCTGTAGGTGATTAATGTTATTATGTTATTGTTGTTATTGTGTAAATAATTAAGTTTTCACAATCATCTAAGCCGAAAAACTGCGAAATTTAAAAATGTCACTTAGGCCACTTTGGCAGTAAACGCCTCAAATGTATGTATGTACTACTTATCATAGCATATTTTGTATCTAACTTGTTGTATGTATTCTAAAAAATCGTTATTAACAAAATAAGTACAATTTTCTACTCATAAATTACAAAAATAGTAAAAATAAATTATTAAATATCATATTTATGTTATTATACTTGTAAAAATATTATTTTCTTAATCTTTGTAATAAAATTAGTCCTATATTAAGATATTAAAATTTAATAGGTAATAAAATGCGTGTAAACTTTCAAAAATCAGTCCGAAAGAAAATGACGAAAGTGTGACTTTAAACAATAAATGTAAATTTTTGCGTAAATCTTTAAGTATGCAGTTGATAAATGACGATCACTTTCTAACCATGATATTAATTTACGTAACGTAACGGACTAGTTAACAGATCCAGTTTTTCAGTTAAAGGTCAGTATCTAATCGTCCCGTCCGTCCGCGCTCTGTGCGTCTCTCACAACATCTTAAATTTCTTATGTATGTCGTAAATTTATACATTACAATAGATTTTATTCGAAAAATTTAAATATCACTTCTTGTTTAAATTAATATTAGGTGACATAAGTTTTAAGTTTAAACATTTTGTAATACTAAAAAAGAAATTATTAATAGACGTATTTCAGTCTTTTCTAAAGTGTTTAATATATACTACGAGGCCCAACGTTTCGGCAAACACAATTGCTTTCATCAGGCTAGTAGAAAATCTTTAAAAGGAATTATATATAATGTAAAAATACATGATTAGAAGAAAAAATAGGTCAAAAAATAAAAAAATAAAAAAATAAATAACAGTCGTCTATTTTTACTATTTAATTTTGTAATACTATAATTTTATAATAATATATTATCATAAATACAAAGTAGGTATAGTTTGTTTTCACAAATTCTAAAGTTTTTTTAAATATAAATATTTTTTTCGATGTATATTTCAAATTATTTATTATTATTTTTAAGATCTTTATTTTCCATTATTAATTTAAAAATGTCAGATATAACAGAATTATCATATGCAAAAAAATAATTACATTTGATAATAGGAAACAGCCATAAAATACATTTGAAAAGAAATATAAAAGATCATTTTTATTAACAAACAAAATTGTAATATGGGTTTATTATTTTATTCAGACGTTACATACCTAAATTCATGCACCAAAAGAATGCATTAAAAACTGTTGAAATAAGTTACGCGATCTTGACATCAGATATGTACAACTTTAGCCTTGTGTTTTGATGTATTTGTGTAATTAATTCATGAAACCCATGCATAAAGTGTTTTATCTACGGCCGCCTTTAAAACTTACACTTTACACACTATAAACAGTGTGAAAAATAATTGATGTTATAATGCGATTCGTAAAGTAACCAACGTTGCCAATGTCAGTAGACGTAGCGAGCCGTAGGCGAGTCAAAATTCCCATTCGTAAAAAAGTAGTAATATGCAGTTGTTGCATAAATTATTATGTAAAATTTCATTCAGATATTTCAGACATATTTGATAATATTTCTAAAAATTGAAATACAAAAATTAACTGTACATTTTTGTTAAACATTTCATATTAAATATTGAAATAAAAATATATAATATAGCATTGTACCAATACTTCATACAATAAACTTGCAAATCAAATGTAAATTAAACAAAAACACGAAACTATATATATTTCAAAAACATTCTCTAATCTTTCTTGTAAGTAGAACAATAACTATTTATTTATGATATTTGGGTCAGATATTTTAATAATAATATTTATATTTTTATTCAATATTTAAATTATAATAAACCTAACATTATATTATTTCCTGTTATTTAATATTAATCAAAAACTCATCAGTATAATATTTCATAATAAAATTATTATTAGTATAAATTTACATAAATCTAACATAGCATTTTGACATTTTAAAAATTCACAAATAATTAAATTTTATTTCGAAAACATAAAACGTTCTTATCTTTTTTTAATAAACTGAAAATATACCTCTTATAAATATATTTTATTAGCATTTGTTTATAGCAACCATAACACCTTTAACATAAAACATTTTTTTTTCAACAACCCTTTATATATCCATAGACTAGGTATACAGGGGAGACAGATTATGCCTATACTAATGTATTAAAAAAAATTGTCGAAAGATCTTAAGTAGTAAAGGTTCAAAATCGTTTCCATCAATCAACTGTTTTTGGGGTATCAACGAGCTAAGTAATGTTCCTTTATTGTTAATCAAACATTTATTGTTTATTTAATGTAAATTGCAAAAATGTATGAAAAGCATACATTTTAATACATATTACAGAAAAACAAATAAGAAAATGTTTTTTACTTAATTATATTAATTAATATACATATATGATATAAGATAAAAATAATATTATGTATAAAATATCTAAATAATATTAATGAAATAAGTTGTTTGATATAATAAACTTGATAATATGCTTAATATTGCAAAAATATTAACATAAACATTATTTTACTAATACTTTGATTGTTTTTCTATTGATAACTGTTTACAAGCAACTGTTAAGTATTTAGAAATATACTTTTTAAAACATTTCCAACGGATAATATATTTTAATTCATACATATTACTTAAATTATAAATATATGGTTATATAATTTAATTAAAATTAAACATAAAAACTGTAGATGTGTTACCTATTTGAAATAATTTAAAAATTATATTCTAAAAATCTCGTAGTATTATCATTAAATATACATTTTTAATGAATTTTTTAAAATGTGTTAACTATACTATTTAGATGGTCAATATCCTAAAACCAGATGAGTTTGACGTTAAATACTTTGGCTATTTTGAACCTTATGTACCATACATCTTTCGACAATTTTTCAACGCTTAGAACCCGTCTCCCCTCTATATCTAGTCTATGCATATACTAAAACAAAAATTTACAGTCGAGTACAACAGAATAAAAGCATCAATAAAAATTAAACACGAAAAAATATATTAGTTTATATCACGTCTAAAACACTTTGCACAAAATAATTCAAAATATTTAATTGTTACAGTGGCACAATTTCATGGTAGTGGCTCTTGCAAGAAATTCATTTCAACATTTGTGAAATAATTCCAACCAATAGTTGCACACACGCAAAACAACTTAACCAAATTAAAATGAATCTTAATTATTGAAATAAATTCGAAATGAATCAGTTCTTTCCCTCATAGTCTGGGCGTTAGCACGCAAAGATTCCGAACGTACTTTTTACTGATACATAAGTATTAAGAGTGGTAGTTTTGCACGCAACAACCTAGAAAATTTTCACTTGGCTTATATTTCTCACACGCTAAATTATGATTACATGGTGGCTCAATTTTTTTCTTTTTCATCTTACATTGCATGGAGTCGTGCTGTTTTATATTTTCTAGTTATTTGCAATTCGTATTTGAATATTTCCATAATATTAATATTCGTTTCCGATTACGAACAGCCGGTATATTATCTCTTGGCAGTTCATCGCCGTTTGATATTATATTCCGTAATAAACAAATGAATAAAACATTGAAAAGCAAATATTTCAACATACATAAACTGTAAAAAATTTATGTAATTTTACTTTTTGAATGTAATTTTTCACAAAAAATGAAATATTACGTAAATTATCGCAGTAAAATTACAAAATATTGTTATTTTTACTGTTAAAACATATGTAAAATTACATAAATTTAAGTTATATTTTTTTACTCTTTCCACTATTCCGATATCGGTTTCCTCCAAACATCCATACATATATGCTCTTCTATTCCTACTACTTGGAAACTAGCGCTCAGACAAGCCACTCCCAAGAAATACAATGTGCACCGCCAAATTTGTCAGAAATTGTATATTCGACCAAAATAACATTAATTCTCATAAATTACGTAACAGATATAAATAATACATAATAATAATAATAATAATAATACTTTATTTATTCTGTTGACCAAGAAACATAGGTATAGAACAAGTCACAAATGTTTACATAATTAAATAATTACAAATTTACAAATTTAAATATTTATTTACGGAATAAAAGCAATTTTCTATTAGAAATTGCTTTAACTTTACATACTATTCTTCAATTGTTAGTAAGCTTAAAAAATTAACATGTATTTTTATTTATTTTTAGTTTAGTTTCTCGTTTAGAACGCTTGAAGAAAAAATCATATATATCACTCGGAATTGAAAGCTATTTTTGTGGTTCGCCTAGATTGCTTGGCCTCGGCTTTGCCTCCAACACAAATATTATTACAAATTATCTATTAAAATGTATATAAGTATAATAAATTTGGAATAAATTCTCTAATCAGCCAAATTTAATTAAAATGATAACGCTAAATAAGCATTTCGGAAGATAAACTTCTATCTTCAGTAGCAAATTATGAAAAAAGCTAAAGTCTGAATCAGCGATCAAAGATTACACAAATACTCGATGTAATTAGTGGTCAAAGAATGTTCATTCTTTTAGTAGCGGATTAAGGAGGAAGCTGAATGAACTGCAACCAGTACCTATTTTAGAACCCCTAAATTTTAATTTTGCTAAACAAAGTAATTAGTTTATGAAGAAAAATCATGCATTTTTTATTATATTGATAATAATATTGTTATTTGAATTCTACTGTAATCATAATTTAAGCTAAAAATCTTCGAATGTCAATGAGTTTTACTGGTTTAGCTTAGGTTAAGTGCGTTGCGCGCTGACAGTTGATGGACAGAGTGGAAATGACGAGATTGTTGCTGATGTTGAGGTTAGGGTTTCCACTCTTACACCGAAACCTAACTTGATGTTTTCAAATTGATGTATTATAAAATGACTTAGAGCTTAAATTTTACATATATTATGGACGGCTGTGCTGTATGCTGTATATGGAGAGCAACTAAATTGTTCATTTCAAAAAGATTAAATTTCTCTATTTTGATGCCTAGTTGCCATTTTTAGAATTTTTTGGGCTGGTATGCCGTGGTCGGTCTATCCTCGTTGCAGACATATACGATATATGAAGAAACTTCTACGATGAGGATAGATCGACCACAGCATACCAACCCAGAATATTCTATAAATTCAAACATTAACTTTATTATCTTCAAATATTAACAAAATAAATTTTGAAATCAAATTACATTACCACGATAAAATTTGATTAAAATGATTAAAAACAAATATTTCTGTTAATACGCATAAGATAAAAAGAAACATGTTTGTTTGAGCGAATTCTTAGCACATTTCTGTAAAACCAGAAATAAACTAACAGCAATACACAAACAAACATAAGTGAACAAAATAGTTAGGAATGCATGAAACGACACAAAACCTAACTGCTGAAGACACAAACTTAATTAAATTGAACAAAACTTGCGTCTTTACTATCTAATCTACTTTTATATAGTTTGCATTTTAAAAATTCATGCCCTACTGACTATAGCTAAAAAGAAAAAAGAAACGCTATATTCTTAAACTTTTTTTTACAACATTCTTATTTTCAAACTTGTTAGATTTTAGTTTGTACACATTTAAAAAAATTTAAGTACTATGCAGCGACATAGAACAGAAATTTTATTCAATTACAAAAAATTATTGATACATTAATATTTGACACGTTTAAGTATTTTTAGTAGAATTTTAATAAAAATAACTATATCGAATCTTCCCTTCTCACTAATATATTTATATATCTATCAACAAAAAAAGTTTATAAAGTTGATAGTTGTAAAATTTTGTTTTAACATTTCCTATATTAAGTTTATTTAAATAATCGTTTAATTGCACGTTTATATTACAGAGCATGAAAAAATAATAATCCGAATTTAACGCGGCGATCCATTCATTTCTCCTAAAAGAATTCAAGGAAAATAAAATTCAAGAGTTGTTTACCTAGATCTTGAATTTAGCGCGAGTCAATTTTTTAAGGGGAAATAATTAGTCAAAAAATAACGCGTTATATTCGGGCCAATACGATATTTTATTTAAAATATAATTTTTTTAATAACAACTCTAATACGACATACAGCAGCTGCATGTATATTACACCCAGAAACTTGACCCTTTGCAAAATCGTGTAATATACACGATTCCTTCAAAATTACAAGTTCCTGTGTAATGTACACGCAGATACTGTAGGTCGTATTATTGTTGTTATTAATTTTCTTATTTCTAATTTTCTATTTCTTGTATCTTCGATTTCTTCACAAAAATTTGAATAAACCATGATCCAGAGTTAACGTCACGAAATGATGCATATCCTACAAATGATAAATAAAGCTATAATTTTAATTTGTGTTGATGTGAAATTTATTGAATTATTTTAGAAGAATACTTTTCCAAACAAAGAAAAAAATTAAACTGACAAGGTAAGTTTTAATACCCGCTAAAAGATTAAAAAACTAGCGCATCATATTAAAACATAATTAAATCTAGAGGTAAAAATCAACTGCTAAAAATTTCAGTAATTTTAAATTTTGATGTTTGTCTCGTTTATGTTCTCTTGAATTCGAATTTAATTATTGAAAATGTGTGAAGAAGTGTAAAAAAAATGTACACACCGTGCGATTTGTCAGAAAATGCATATTTGACCGATGAAACATTAATTATTGTCATATATCACGTACCATATATATGTATAATATAATATAATACGTATTTACTGATCGTTAGGTAAGGTCTGGTGTATGTATTTTAGTGATTTAATTTTGTTTAATTTCTTTCGGAACATTTGAAGAAAAGAAAAATAATATGACACTTGGAAAAGAATGCTTTTTTTTTGGGATCGCTTTCAACTTCTCATAACATAATATACTATTACCTTTAAATGTACTGTATAGAATCAAAAAATCCGGATCATTTGGAGCAAGTATTGTGAAATTTGATTTTCTTTTTTCGCCTATTTTGAAATCTGGTTGAATATTTACACTTTTTTCGTCCATTTTGAAATCTAGTTGAATATTTGCAAAATTTGTATTCATTTCAATTTCTCGTAGTTTAACAGTGTAGCCTGCATCTTCTATTTTATCATCTGATTCAAAATAAAATGTTTTCGGAATATTTTTTATAAAATAAAATAACTTTCAATTGTAATTATGTTAATTCCAAAAAATCTCCAGTTTTTTAAATAACTATAACATAATTATAGTTTCCAAAATTTTAGATATTTTGATAAAACGCAGGCTACACTGTTAAACTACGAGGAAATGAAATGAATACCTTCGCGAGGTGTGTAGCCGGTAACATAATAATGGTTGAAAATTACTGCTACACCACGATTTCTATGATGCATATTATAGTTCCCATTGAATTGAAATTTTTTTAATAATGCTTGTATATTAAAATCACTATAAAACAAAAAAAATATATATGACATTTTATTACTACAATTATTTTCATTTAACTAAGAAATTAAAATCATTTTTTTATAAAACTAGGTAATAATTAATTTAAAACTCATTTTTGGTAATTGTGAAGTAAAAGTTTATTTAAATTTAAAATATAACATTTGATCTCGTTTTCATAAACTTTACAATTAATAATAAAAGGTTTGTGAAGACGAGATCAAGTGTTATATTTTAAATTTAAATAGGTGCTTAATAATTTATTATTTTACTTAAAAGTGACAAATAACGATTATTTTACTATTTACTACTTATTAATTATGAATGATTTTACACAAATAAATTGCATATCAAATAATAAATTAATTCTTCTATTTTTATTTAAAGTGAAAAAAATTATCAGCCACTTATATATATATAGTGAATATGTAAATATTTAATAATTTAAAAAATATTCTTACATCTCTCTTTCGTTGTTAAAAGGTGTAATATCCATATTTTATAATTTTCACTAATAAATCTTAATATAATTTTGAATTAGTCGTTACAATGCACTCTAATTTTAACAGAAATTTATATATTGTAACTTGAAAATTTGACATGCATATTGACAATTTTATTACCAAAGCAACTGCATATGCAAATTCTAATTTTTCGTTTTTCCAATTTTTTAATTTCATTGCATTTTTATTTATCTTATCTATAAAATTAAATTTGGAACATACCTAATAATTGCAAGATCTATTTAAACGTTATACGATTATTTTACTATTTACTACTTATTAATTATGAATGATTTTACACAAATAAATTGCATATCAAATAATAAATTAATTCTTCTATTTTTATTTAAAGTGAAAAAAATTATCAGCCATTTATATAAATATATATAGTGAATTTGTAAATATTTAATAATTTAAAAAATATTCTTACATCTCTCTTTCGTTGTTAAAAAGTGTAATATTTTATAATTTTCACTAATAAATCTTGATATAATTTTGAATTAGTCGTTACAATGCACTTTAATTTAGACAGAAATTTATATATTGTAACTTGAAAATTTGACATGCATATTGACAATTTTATTACCAAAGCAACTGCATATGCAAATTCTAATTTTTTAATTTCATAGCTAACGTGATTTTTCGTGATATAGTTTGTTTCTACGCCGAAACACTGAATTTCGTCTTTTAAAAAATATCAAAATCAAATGAAAATGATGAAAATACCTCTCGCTCAGTATTCCTGTAGTAAAATCTATTTAGTCAGCCGTTAGGGGGGTACGCTTAGCTACAGTTTAATGAGGTTTTACATAAATGAAATAAAAACAAGAATATGTTACCAGTATATATGCAATCATAAAATTAAATACATGTACGTATTGTAAGTTGCCTAATTTAATTAAAGGTCAATTACTAGAATTTGCTAGGATGTAATTTCTTTTTATTAGCTAGCAGAATTAAGCATAATACAAGTACATATTTAAAAAAATTTAAGTACTAGAACAGAAATTTTATTCAATTACAAAAAATTATTGATACATTAATATTTGACACGTTTAAGTATTTTTAGTAGAATTTTAATAAAAATAACTATATCGAATCTTGCCCCATCTCCCCCTCACTAATATATTTATATATCTATCAACAAAAAAAGTTTATAAAGTTGATAGTTGTAAAATTTTGTTTTAACATTTCCTATATTAAGTTCATTTAAATAATCGTTTAATTGCATGTTTATATTACAGAGCATGAAAAAATAATAATCCGAATTTAACGCGGCGATCCATTCATTTTTCCTAAAAGAATTCAAGAAAAATAAAATTCAAGAGTTGTTTACCTAGATCTTGAATTTAGCGCGAATCAATTTTTTAAGGGGAAATAATTAGTCAAAAAATAAAGCGTTATATTCGGGCCAATACGATATTTTATTCAAAATATAATTTTTTTAATAACAACTCTAATACGACATACAGCAACTGCATGAATATTACACACAGGAACTTGACCCTTTGCAAAATCGTGTAATATACACGATTCCCTCAAAATCCCAAGTTCCTGTGTAATGTACACGCAGCTGCTGTATGTCGTATTATTGTTGTTATTAATTTTCTTATTTCTAATTTTCTATTTCTTGTATCTTCGATTTCTTTACAAAAATTTGAATAAACCAAGATCCAGAGTTAACGTCACGAAATGATGCATATCCTACAAATGATAAATAAAGCTATAATTTTAATTTGTGTCGATGTGAAATTTATTGAATTATTTTAGAAGAATACTTTTCCAAACAAAGAAAAAAATTAAACTGACTAGGTAAGTTTTAATACCCGCTAAAAGATTAAAAAACTAGCGCATCATATTAAAACATAATTAAATCTAGAGGTAAAAATCAACTGCTAAAAATTTCAGTAATTTTAAATTTTGATGTTTGTCTCGTTTATGTTCTCTTGAATTCGAATTTAATTATTGAAAATGTGTGAAGAAGTGTAAAAAAAATTTACACACCGTGCGATTTGTCAGAAAATGCATATTTGACCGATGAAACATTAATTATTGTCATATATTACGTACTATATATATATATATATATATATATATATATATATATATATATATATATATATATACCGGGTGTCCAAAAAGAATGGAAACTATTAAATATCTCGAGAACGGCACATCGGATTACAAAGTTACAAAACACGTTTTTTTTTATTTTTGAAAATCTATTCAGAGGTGATATGCAAAAACCACCCACACCTCCCCTGGCGAGGAAGGCGGGAGCAAGTTTTAAAATTTAAATAGGAACACCCATTTTTTATTGCACAGTTGCATTCTTCATAAAAAACTGTTTCTGGATTTGCAAATTGAACCCCCCAGCTTCACCCCCCTCAAATCAGGGAAAGGGAGAAAATTTGAAAATTTTTGCAGAAACTTTCATTTTTTATTGCAGTTTTGGATTCTACTTCTAAAACTGGATATAAAAATATTGCATTTAAAAAAAAATAGTGAGAGGTGAGGGGATTCACCTAAATCCAGCACAATTTACCACCAAGTATTATTTGAGATGAAAAGTTGGTACCCATCTGCATGTGTGGGAGTGAGCGTGGAGGTGCGTTTTTCAATTTTATATCCAGTTTTAGAAGGAGAATCCAAAACTGCAATAAAAAGTGAAAGTTTTTGCAAAAATTTTCAAATTTTCTTCTCTTTCCTGCTCTAAGGGGGGTGGAGCTGGGGGGCTCAATTTGCAAATCCAGAAACAGTTTTTTATGGAAAATGCAACTGTGCAATAAAAAATGGGTGTTCATATTTAAATTTTAAAACTTGCCCCCGCCCCCCTTGCCAGGAGAGGTGTGGGTGGTTTTTTCATAATCACCCCTGAATAGATTTTCAAAAATAAAAAAAACGTGTTTTGTAACTTTGTAATCCGATGTGCCGTTCTCGAGATATTTAATAGTTTCCATTCTTTTTGGACACCCGGTATATATATATATATATATATATATATATATATATATATATATAATATAATATAATACGTATTTACTGATCGTTAGGTAAGGTATGGTATATGTATTTTAGTGATTTAATTTTGTTTAATTTTTTTCTTGAAGAAAAGAAAAATAATATGACACTTGGAAAAGAATGCTTTTTTTTGGGATCGGTTTCAACTCCTCATAACATAATATAATATTACCGTTAAATGTACTGTATAGAATCATAAAATCCGGATCATTTGGAGCAAGTATTGTTAAATTTGATTTTCTTTTTCGCCTATTTTGAAATCTGGTTGAATATTTTCACTTTTTTCGTCCATTTTGAAATCTGATTGAATATTTTCAAAATTTGTATTTATTTCAATTTCTCGTAGTTTAACAGTGTAGCCTGCATCTTCTATTTTATCATCTGATTCAAAATAAAATGTTTTCGGAATATTTTTATAAAATAAAATTACTTTCAATTGTAATTATGATAATTCCAAAAAATCTCTAGTTTTTTAAATAACGATAACATAATTATAGTTTCTAAAATTTTAGATATTTTGATAAAACGCAGGCTACACTGTTAAACTACGACGAAATGAAATGAATACCTTCGCGAGGTGTGTAGCCGGTAACATAATAATGGTTGAAAATTACTGCTTCACCACGATTTCTATGATGCATATTATAGTTCCCATTGAATTGAAATTTTTTTAATAATGCTTGTATATTAAAATCACTATAAAACAAAAAAAATATATATGACATTTTATTACTACAATTATTTTCATTTAACTAAGAAATTAAAATCATTTTTTTATAAAACTAGGTAATAATTAATTTAAAACTCATTTTTGGTAATTGTGAAGTAAAAGTTTATTTAAATTTAAAATATAACACTTGATCTCGTTTTCATAAACTTTACAATTAATAATAAAAGGTTTGTGAAGACGAGATCAAGTGTTATATTTTAAATTTAAATAGGTGCTTAATAATTTATTATTGTACTTAAAAGTGACAAATAACGATTATTTTACTATTTACTACTTATTAATTATGAATGATTTTACACAAATAAATTGCATATCAAATAATAAATTAATTCTTCTATTTTTATTTAAAGTGAAAAAAATTATCAGCCACTTATATAGTGAATATATAAATATTTAATAATTTAAAAAATATTCTTACATCTCTCTTTCGTTGCTAACAGGTGTAATATCCATATTTTATAATTTTCATTAATAAATCTTAATATAATTTTGAATTAGTCGTTACAATGCACTTTAAATTTATTAATAACAATTTTTTGAAACAGAAATTTATATATTGTAACTTGAAAATTTGACATACATATTGACAATTTTATTACCAAAGCAACTGCATATGCGAATTCTAATTTTTTTGTTTTTCCAATTTTTTAATTTCATAGCTAACGTGTAACGATTGCATTTTTATTTATCTTGTCTATAAAATTAAATTTGGAACATACCTAATAATTGCAAGATCTATTTGAACGTTATACGATTATTTTACTATTTACTACTTATTAATTATGAATGATTTTACACAAATAAATTGCATATCAAATAATAAATTAATTCTTCTATTTTTATTTAAAGTGAAAAAAATTATCAGCCACTTATATATAAATAGTGACTATGTAAATATTTAATAATTTAAAAAATATTCTTACATCTCTCTTTCGTTGTTAAAAAGTGTAATATTCATATTTTATAATTTTCACTAATAAATCTTAATATAATTTTGAATTAGTCGTTACAATGCACTTTAATTTTAACAGAAATTTATATATTGTAACTTGAAAATTTGACATGCATATTGACAATTTTATTACCAAAGCAACTGCATATGCAAATTCTAATTTTTCGTTTTTCCAATTTTTTAATTTCATAGCTAACGTGATTTTTCGTGATATAGTTTGTTTCTACGCCGAAACACTGAATTTCGTGTTTTAAAAAATATCAAAATCAAATGAAAATGATGAAAATACCTCTCGCTCAGTATTCCTGTAGTAAAATCTATTTAATCAGCCGTTAGGGGGGTACGCTTAGCTACAGTTTAATGAGGTTTTACATAAATGAAATAAAAACAAGAATATGTTACCAGTATATATGCAATCATAAAATTAAATACACGTACGTATTGTAAGTTGCCTAATTTAATTAAAGGTCAATTACTAGAATTTGCTAGGATGTAATTTCTTTTTATTAGCTAGCAGAATTAAGCATAATACAAGTACATATTTAAAAAAATTTAAGTACTAGAACAGAAATTTTATTCAATTACAAAAAATTATTGATACATTAACATTTGACACGTTTAAGTATTTTTAGTAGAATTTTAATAAAAATAACTATATCGAATCTTGCCCCCTCTCCCCCTCACTAATATATTTATATATCTATCAACAAAAAAAGTTTATAAAGTTGATAGTTGTAAAATTTTGTTTTAATATTTCCTATATTAAGTTCATTTAAATAATCGTTTAATTGCATGTTTATATTACAGAGCATAAAAAAATAATAATACGAATTTAACGCGGCGATCCATTCATTTTTCCTAAAAGAATTCAAGAAAAATAAAATTCAAGAGTTGTTTACCTAGATCTTGAATTTAGCGCAAATCAATTTTTTAAGGGGAAATAATTAGTCAAAAAATAAAGCGTTATATTCGGGCCAATACGATATTTTATTCAAAATATAATTTTTTTAATAACAACTCTAATACGACATACAGCAACTGCATGAATATTACACACAGGAACTTGACCCTTTGCAAAATCGTGTAATATACACGATTCCTTCAAAATCCCAAGTTCCTGTGTAATGTACACGCAGCTCCTGTATGTCGTATTATTGTTGTTATTAATTTTCTTATTTCTAATTTTCTATTTCTTGGATCTTCGATTTCTTCACAAAAATTTGAATAAACCATGATCCAGAGTTAACGTCACGAAATGATGCATATCCTACAAATCATAAATAAAGCTATAATTTTAATTTGTGTTGATGTGAAATTTATTGAATTATTTTAGAAGAATACTTTTCCAAACAAAGCAAAAAAATTAAACTGACAAGGTAAGTTTTAATACCCGCTGAAACATTAAAAAACTAGCGCATCTTTGGTGATAAGTACATCATATTAAGACATAATTAAATCTAAAGGTAAAAATCAACTGCTAAAAATTTCAGATATTTTAAATTTTGATGTTTGTCTCGTTTATTTTCTTTTGAATTCGAATTTAATTATGGAAAATGTGTGAAGAAGTGTAAAAAAAATGTACACACCGTGCGATTTGTCAGAAAATGCATATTTGACCGATTAAACATTAATTATTGTCATGTATCACGTACCAAATATATATATATATATATATATATATATATATATATATATACAGGGTGTTCGTTCGCTTAGTTGATATAGGGCAATAACATGGGATTTCGATAATATGCAGAATACTACTTTCTAAAGTAAAATTCGAAGAAATACTTAGAATACTTTTCGATAAGGAATAAAAAGTTATATAATTTGGTTTTAGTTTTAATTTGCTAGCATGTACCGTTTGGGCGCTAGAATATTTTTAAATGTTTTTTAAAATTTTCAATAATTTTTCCTGCTAAAACAATATGAGTTAGAGAAAAAAAGTTACATAGCTATTATGACGCTAATTTTTTTCTCAATTTTACTAAATTTTTTCAGATTTTTTTGAGCAAATTTGAAAAAATTCAGTAAAATTAAGAAAAAAATTAGCTACATAATAGCTAAGTAACTTTTTTTCTATCTCATATTGATTTAGCAGGAAAAATTATTGAAAATTCTAAAAAACATTTAAAAAAAATTCTAGCGCCCAAACGGTACATGCTAGCAAATTAAAACTAAAACCAAATTATATAACTTTTTATTCCTTATCGAAAAGAATTCTAAGTATTTCTCCGAATTTTACTTCAGAAAGTAGTATTCTGCATATTATCGAAATCCCATGTTATTGCCCTATATCAACCAAGCGAACGAACACCCTGTATATATATAAATTATTGATTTGTAAAACGTAAAATTGTTTTTAAAAAATATTTATTTTCTTATTACAATTAAGTTTTACAGTAGCGAATTATATGTTTACAATTGTAAAGCAAGATCTGAACTAACTAAAGAAAAAACTAACTATCTAACATTCTACATGTGTTTTTGATAATAATGTAACATGAACTTATAACTAACTGCTGCGTCAGCGGGTTATCGTACGTTGTTGTATGTACAGTACGTGAAATTGTAATGTAACTCCTCCCTCCTCAGATCCTGGCATCGCCGGGTAGATTTATTGGCTGATTGATCGATTGAAGTTCTGGAGAATTTCGATTTTCATTTGGATCGTGGATTCTGTTTTTTCTTTTAAGACGTATTGTAAATGTTATAGCACAGATGATAGCAAAGATACATAACATATACAATATGATAACCAAATAGTTTGTGACGTTATTGTTGATGACGTCATCGTCGATGTCTTCGTATTTGTTTATAGGTATTGTTAGGTCTTGAATGTTGTGGAGTTCTACGGTGAATTTTGGTTCTTGGCTTTTGTTCAATTGAATATTGAAATTTTCCAAGACGATTGGTTTTCCAAAGGTTCCATCATCGAAATTTAGATATTGGTTTTTAAATTTCGACTTGCATTGATCTTGTTTGATGAGGAATATACCTTGTAACTGTTTGATTTGCTCGCCGTGGTCGCATGTTAAGTGAATTTTTTCTTTCTTCGGAAATATACCCAAATATTGATTTATTTCGTTTAATTTTTCAATATGATTTTCTTTTATGTCAATTTTTATATATTGGCAGTTCTTATTGTCGTTGTTTAGAATGATGTTGCTTTCGCAGGAATCATTACTGACTTCATTGATATTGTTTGGACATTGAAATTCGGTTCCCCGAGTACAAACGTCGTTTAGAGATTTCAATTTATTGTCATTAGTTTTTAAATAATATTGTTTATTAGAAATGACAGTCACATATTCGGATTGATGTTTGGTTGGAATAGGTATAAGGTGTAGGAGTTCGAAATTGGTTTCATAATTTATAGGTATTTCTAGAAAGTAAATAATTTTATAAGAGTTTAGTTTACAATTTACAGTAATTAATTTTTCGAACTCTGGCATGTTATCGGTATTGGGTTCTAGCGGAAATTTATCATTGTAGTATTTATAAATTTTATTCAATTCAAAATGGAGATCATTAATTTTGATAATGCTAGGATGCATGATATGTATTTTACAAAAAGTTAGAGAATTTTCGATATCTTGTAAAATGTTTAAAGTTAGTGAAAATAGAGTAGATAACTGATTATAAATGTCGTGAATAAAGAATTTATCTTGGTTTTTGGCTCCGCCGATAACAATATGCAATAATTGTTCAATTTTTAATTTTAGTTGTAGTTCGTTGTGTTTAATTGATTCTATTGTTGTATTGAAATTTTCTATTAATTGATTACTGACTGAATATTGTTGTTTTAGTTGATCGTTCAATTTATGTTGATTATTTTGCAAATGATTAAGAATTTTTGAATATCTTTTTTCATCGTTGGCATCTAGATTTCCGGTAATAGATTTTATTATAGAACCTAATCCGTTAACTAGACCCCTTTTGTGTCTAAAGTTTTCAGAATGTATGTTAAGATGGTTAAATTTACTATTTATATTTGTTATAATATAGTTAATAATTTTGTTATTATTCTCGAAATCTCTGGAAATGTGTGCATCACGGTTAATAGTGTTTTGTAAACTGGTGTATTGATTTTTTAAGCGTTGGTATTGATTAATGATTGGTTGTAAGTCATAGTAATGTACGAGCGTATGTTTTGTCCTTTGTAGTTTTGCTGGTCCTAAATTTAATGTCAGTAGTCCAGGGTTAGTAGTAATGTCCTTTATCTCTGTCTCGAGGGTGGACGAGAGGTGGAAGGTCCTGAAATATCGGAAGTTTTATGAATAAATTTTCGGGGCCTTTTTATATTGGAAAGATGAATTTTTTCGATAGTGTTATTGTGACGGGTTTCGATTGTAGCTGTTTTTAAGTTTTTGTTAATATTTTTGATTTTTTCGGCGTTATATTTATTTTTTGTTTTGCTTTGTTTTTGTCTATTTTTTACAAATACTTTTTGAGGAATTTTTGGAAGATTTTCGCGAGATTTGTTTTGATAATCTAATTTTTTCTCTTTATTTTCTTGAAGTTTTTCATTGACTTTTTGAAATAACAGTTTCATTTTATTTTTATGGGTTTCAACATAATTATTGATTAATTGTTTCTCTATTTCTATATTAAAAGGTGATTTTGTGTCTAGGTGACCAGAAATAACTTCGAATGGTTTTAATTTTGTTGCCGAATGAATAGTATTGTTATACGCTATTATGGCGTAATTTACTTTGTTTTCTACGGGTTCCTTTTTGTATTCGGGCTGATTATTAAAAAGTCTAATATGTTCTATTAAAGTCGAATGAAATCTTTCAATAATTCCATTAGATTCTGGGTGTTGTGAGGATATAAAATGAATTTTTATTTTGTGCAATTCTAAAATTTCTTTAACTACTGAGTTTCTAAATTCGAGTCCGTTATCAGAGATAATTTGTTCTGGGGTTCCATGATGTGAAAAGAATTTTAGTAAATTGTTTGCAATTTCAATACCTTGAGCCGAGTTTAATTTATATGCTTGAGCATATTTAGAAAAAGAGTCTACTATAGTTAAAAACTTAAAGCTTTCAAGTGTTATACTATCTATGTGTATAATCTCAAACGGTTTTGTTGCTGTTGGTGTTAAATTAAACTTTAATTTTAGTGGGTTTCGGTCATATTTAGTTATTTGACAGATTTCGCAGTTATTAATATAAGCTTGAATAGATTCGCGTAATTTCGGCCAATAATAAATTCTTTTAATACGTGTTTCTGTATCGTCGGTACCGCGGTGATTAGTTTTTCCCGTGTGATAATTTTTTATAATTTCAATTATTTCGTCTTCGGATTCTACGTCAGTTAATTTTTGTGTGCATTTAATCATATTAATCTTTGAATTTTTAAAGTAATTTTGAAGTATTATACTAAATTTTTCGTAAAGTTCACTATCGAAATATAAGTAATATTTAATTTTTGGGACAATAAATTCTTTTATAAATTTTATTATTTCTGTTTCATAATTATGTTTAGAAAATTGTACTAATATTCGTTGTTTATTGCCGTGAATTCTTTCTATTTTGGGGTCACTTGGGCTGTGTTCGACTTCTGATATTATAATTTGATTTTGACCAAAATTAACGGGACATTCAACTATTGGGATTCCTATAATAGGATCTTCTTTATTTGAATGTATTGTGGCGTCGCTACTAGAGTCGCGATCATCTAAATTTTCTATTTGATTATCGGTTTCGACTATCATTGATTGACTTTGGTTATTTTGAAATTGTTTATTAAATTTTTCCATATACTTAAAGAAAGCATCGGGTCCGTTAGTTTCGTTAATATTTAAATCTAATTTTGGTAATTTAAAAACGGTTATTTTAATATCGGTGTTTTTGAATATATGCTGAATCATTGATTTTACATCTACCCAATTTAACTTATCAGCACCGCATCCTAATTTTGGTATACTTAAATTTTTTATTTTATTCTTTATGCAAAATAATTTCAAGTTTAATAGTGAATAGAATATGTCTTGATTGTTGGGTGTGTCGTAATAGTTGTTCTTTGTAACTAAATAAATTATAAAACGATTTTTATCTTTTAGATAAATAACATTATAAAGTTTTGGGTTTTGCTTAGTTAATTTTTCGATATTTTGAAATTTTTTGTTGATTTGTTTAGCTATACCGCAAGACATTTTTAAGTCTCTACTTACACAATGAGCAAGGCTATCTTCGAACGGGGCATCAAGAAGATTACCTTCTATTTCGAATATAGTATTGTTATCTGCGATTTTACTATTAATTTTACTTTCTAAATAAATCTGATATTCATCTAAAGAGGTTATTTCTTGTTCTGTTTTCTGTAAATTTTGAAAAGTGTTATTATCGATTGCGGGGATGCGGCTTAATGCGTCCGCATTCGTATTTAATTTGCCTTTTTTGTAAACGATTTCGAAATCATATTCTTCTAAGCGGAGGCGCCAACGAATTAATTTTTGACTACAATTTTTTAATGAAAAGAGCCACTGTAGTGGTCTGTGATCCGTATAAATTTTAAACTTTCTTCCAAAAAGATATGGCCTAAAATACTGCGTTGCCCATACAATCGCGAGTAGTTCTTTTTCGATTGTAGAATAATTAATTTCGGTATCATTTAGAGTACGACTAGCGTACGCGATTGGTAAGTCGTTCGGAAGTTGACCCTGTGATAAAACCGCCCCTAATGAAACGTTACTTGCGTCGCAGGTTAAATTGAATTCTTTATCGAAATCAGGATATTGCAATATAGGTTCATTTGTGAGTAGGGTTTTGCAAATTTCGAAACAATTTTTATATTCAGAATCATTGACATTAATAACAGTGTCTTTTTTTAAGCATTTAGTGAGGGGTTTTGTAATCTTTGCAAAATCTTTAATGAATTTTCGGTAATAGCCTAAAAGACCGAGAAATCCTTTAATTTGTTTTTGTGTTTTAGGTATTGGGTAATCTAATATGGCGGAAATTTTGTCAGGGTTTGGTTTAACGCCCTGTGGTGTGACGATATGACCAAGGTACGCAACTTCTTTCTTTAAAAATTCAGATTTGTCTAACTGGATCTTAAAATTAGCCTGCCTGAGTCTTTCAAATACAAGTTTTAAATTAGTGACATGTTCTTGTAGACTAGTTGAAAAAACGATTATATCGTCCATATAAACTAGACAAATTGTTCCGGTTAACCCTCTGAGGATGTTATCCATTACGCGTTGGAACGTTGCCGGCGCGTTTTTTAGCCCGAATGGCATACGTAAGAACTCGTAATGACCGTCCATAGTGTTAAAGGCTGTTTTAGGTATGTCGTCTTTTTCTAGTTCTATCTGGTGGAAACCTGACGCTAAATCAATAGCCGAAAAGTATTGGCATCGTCCTAATTTGTCGAGTAAGTCGGTAATATTTGGTATGGGGTATTTGTCGTCTATAGTCTTTTCGTTGAGTTTACGATAGTCGATAACTACGCGCCATTTTTGTTTACCCGAAGCGTCTAATTTTTTTGCTACCACCCAAATAGGGGATGACCATGGTGAACAAGATGGTCGAATAATATTTTGTTCGAGCATTTTTCTTACTTGTGCCCTAACCTCGTGTTTGTGAACTTCCGGGTATCTATACGATTTAGCATAGATGGGAATTTCGTCTGAAGTTTTTATTGTGTGTTTGATTTGATTTGTGAATGTGAGTTTATCATTTTCTAAATAGAATATGTCAGCATAATCTTTTAATAATTTATTTACTGCTGATTTTTCTTCTAAGTTCATATGATCTGTACGAATTGCCGAAATATCAAAATTTAAATTCTCTAAATTAACAGAATTTAGGTTTGGACTAGAAAAGCAGTTATAATTATTTAATGATTCTACAATAAGTGGATTTTTAATTTTAAAATTGATTTTATTGTCAGTTGGGTTAATAATTGTGCAAAGTGCACAAAAATTATTAGCTGTAGTAACACATTCGGGAATAATTAAATCTTTTGTTTTTACGCTTGAAATTAGTATTTTTCCGTTCTTTTTATTTACAGGAATTTTTATAACTTTTTCTGTATTTGGTTCTATTTGTAAAGTTTGTGTTTTCTCAAAATTTGAAAGATTAATATTCGATTTGTCGTTAATATCTTGATTGCATAAATTTATTTTTGTGTAAGGTGTGCTGATTAAATTTTTATCAATATCGATAACTATTTTTAATAATTTCAAGTTATCCATACCTATTAATAAATCGAATGCGTCGTGAAAGTGAAAAATGTGAAACTTTAAATTCAAATTTTGTTTTAGTTTAAATATTTCTGACGTCGGAATTAATGTACTGTATTTTTCTGTTGAGGTTCCATGTGCGGTTGTTATTTTGAATGGATCGGGAATGATCGAATTTTTGTAATGTTTGTGAGCAGTTTCGGGTTTTATGAAAGATTTTGTGCTACCTGTATCAATGAGAACTTTTAGGTTGTTTTCGGGAAATATTATATATGGGAGTTTATTTTGGTTATTTGTTAAATTTAAAAGTTCTAATCTGGGGATTGGTCTGGGATCGAGGCTGTTTGCTCTAAAAAACAGTCATCATCGATTTCTTGAATTTCGGTTTCGTGAGGATAGTTATCTGCGTTGTCGCAGGAGTATTCAAAGTTATTTGAATCGTCGGGATTGGGGGTTATTACAGGTTCTGTATTTTCGTCAATATTGAAAAGTTCTTCAGCAATATAATTTTGTGTCATTGGTCTTTGAAATGGTCTGGAAGGACCGGGTCTAGGTTGGAATGTATTATTTGTTGATATGCTCATCGGTGTAGGTTTATACTGATTTGGAGTATGGTGGATTGTTGCTCGATTATTTGGTTGGAAAGTGTTAAATCTGTTAGGCTGTATGGCCTGTCTATTAGTTCTATTCATAAGATTGTTAGTAGGAGAATATGAGTTAAAGTAACGATTTGTTGTTTGTGTTGGTTTTATTAGATTTGGTCTAGTGTAATTAGTAATTATTTTGTTAGCATGTTTCTGCTGAGTCATGGCTAAAGATTTATTATATTTCGGTCCGGATTCGAACTGGAAGTCGTTCGTTAACATATTCAAAGCGGAGTTTAAATCTGAAGGATTTTTAGTCCGCATTAATTGACCTATCGGTTCTTGTAGTCCACGTAATAAAACTCTTAATGCAAAATTTCGAAAATATTCGCTTAAAATTGTTGCGGTTGGCTTATCGTGAGCACGTGTACTTATAAATGATATTTGTAAATTTAATATGTGTTGTACTCTGTTAAAATAATCAAAAACTGATTCATTTTGTTTTTGCCGTAATTCGCACATTTCTATATTTAAGGTATACATATCTCTTTTATCCGCATATGTATCGAGCAGAGCCTGTTTTAATTGTGCCCAATTAGTAACTACGCAACTTGAAATATTAATGGCGGCTTCGCCTTTTATTTTTGCCAAAATACTTGACAACAAATATTCATTTTGAAAGTCATTTGTATTTATTGTATTGTAAAATTTTGTAACTAATTTTTCGCATATATTGTTAAATCTAGGCAATAGTTCGCGTTCACCCTTAAATTCCGGTATCATGTCCAGATATTCTTTTCTTAGGACTGGGAAAAGAGGAACTGCGTTTACAGGTGCTTCGTTTTGTCCTGGCATTTTTACTTTTGTTTAATAATAATTTGTTTATAAAAAAAAATAAAAAATATAATTATTCTACGTTAGAATATGAAAGTAAATTTACGATTTTTTCTTTTTTAAATCGGAGTCAGATCAATAATATCGCTAACAGAATTTGTTAAATTGAAATCTCAAAACAACATAAGTTACTCACAGTACCACCATCAATGTAAGTAGTTTCTCCATGAACTGAGACCTGGTGATCGGCGTCGATGTTCGCTCGAGTTGCTCGTCACTGGGTTCTGGTGCCGTTATTTCGATATTCGTTCGAAGTGTTGGCACTGGGATGTTGATGGTTACTTATGTCGTATTTCACTTAACAATTCACTTAACTGCGTACCACTCACGTACTTTGACGAGTTACAAGTTAAGTTATGATTCAAAAATTAGTCAATAAATCGTTAATACGAATCGATATTATATTCGTTAATATCGATTGACTAATCCTACCGACTGCGCCAATTATTGATTTGTAAAACGTAAAATTGTTTTTAAAAAATATTTATTTTCTTATTACAATTAAGTTTTACAGTAGCGAATTATATGTTTACAATTGTAAAGCAAGATCTGAACTAACTAAAGAAAAAACTAACTATCTAGCATTCTACATGTGTTTTTGATAATAATGTAACATGAACTTATAACTAACTGCTGCGTCAGCGGGTTATCGTACGTTGTTGTATGTACAGTACGTGAAATTGTAATGTAACTTATATATATAATACGTATTTACTGATCGTTAGGTAAGGTATGGTATACGTATTTTAGTGATTTAATTTTGTTTAATTTCTTTCGGAACACTTGAAGAAAAGAAAAATAATATGACACTTGGAAAAGAATGCTTTTTTTGGGATCGCTTTCAACTCCTCATAACATAATATACTATTACCTTTAAATGTACTGTATAGAATCAAAAAATCCGGATCATTTGGAGCAAGTATTGTTAAATTTGATTTTCTGTTTTCGCCTATTTTGAAATCTGGTAGAATATTTTCACTTTTTTCGTCTATTCTGAAATCTGGTTGAATATTTTCAAAATTTGTATTCATTTCAATTCTTCGTAGTTTAACAGTGTAGCCTGCATCTTCTATTTTATCATCTGATTCAAAATAAAATGTTTTCGGAATATTTTTTATAAAATAAAATAACTTTCAATTGTAATTATGTTAATTCCAAAAAATCTTCAGTTTTTTATATAACAATAACATAATTATAGTTTCTAAAACCGTTTGTCATACTGAATTATACATACACAATCACGCCATATACTCAAAAGTTTGTTGCTGTTTCGACTATGCCGCGAAATTACTTTCTGCCAAATATTTCTATCTAATCAAGCAACTTTTGCTTCATCCACATTCAGGATACTTTTCATATATGTTTTTCTATTCCTACCACTTGGAAACATTTGCTCATGCAAAACATTCTCAATCATACCACTTCATCTATTCATCGAACGTTCACGCAGACGTGTAAATATCACTCACATGAATTATTTTAGCCTTCCGTTCATTAGGCATTCGCTCATATTATACCAATATCAAACTATTCATACACTAATCTATTTCGTACCCGATCCCTACTAGTTACACCACATACCCCACTTAAGAAGTATGAAAAGATGGGTTTTATGACATGAGTTCGTTAATAATATCAAAACAATTTCTATTTCATTATTTTAATTAATTTGTTTATGAAAAATATCAACAAGTAACATCGCAAAAGCACGTATATATACATATATATATATATATATATATATATATATATATATATATATATATATAAAGTAGCTAGCTTTGAAAAAAATTAATAATGTTTTTACGCCGAAATATTGAATTTTGTCTTCTGAAAAATGTCAAAATGAAATAAAACTGATGAAAATACATCTCGTACAGCATGCCTGTAGTAAAATCTATTTATCCAGAAATTGTGTGTTTATTTGTTAATATTTTTCTTAAACAAATTAATTAAAATAATACAATAGAATCTATAGAAAAATTTTCTCTTATTGTAAATTAAATTTGTTTATAGAACTTAACATATTCAAATACTTTCATAAAAAGATTTGTTTCTTGTTTGTATAATTTAAGAAACTAGATAAAATTTTCTATGTAACTTTTAGTAAATTAAATTATGTATATGACATTTGTTGAGATGTTTTTAGTACTTCATGTTATAAAACTCATCTTTGCACACTTATTGCATAAATAACTATTATGAAATTGAAATAAAATAAATTTTTTAACACATTTTCAAATTTTCTACAAGTACAAATTTTGTTTCAATAAATATTAATTTTTTTAAAAAATTATATAACATTTACGTATAATTTTAATGATTTTATTTTATACAAAATATATGATCATACTTACATTCGCGAAGTACACGTTGCATTCTGCTGTAAGTCAGATCATTGAATATTCAATGGTCAGATCTTCGTAAAATTTTACAGCGAATTTTAGATATTTTGATAAAACGCAGGCTACGCTGTTAAACTACGAAGAAATGAAATGAATACCTTCGCGAGGTGTGTAGCCGGTAACATAATAATGGTTGAAATTACTTCTTCACCACGATTTCTATGATGCATATTATAGTTCCCATTAAATTGAAATTTTTTTAATGATGCTTGTATATTAAAATCGCTATAAAACAAAAAAATATATATGACATTTTATTACTACAATTATTTTTATTTAACTAAGAAATTAAAGATCATTTTTTTATAAAACTAGGTAATAATTAATTTAAAACTCATTTTTGGTAATTGTAAAGTAAAAGTTTATTTAAATTTAAAATATAACACTTGATCTCGTTTTCATAAACTTTACAATTAATAAAATGTTTGTGAAGACGAGATCAAGTGTTATATTTTAAATTTAAATAGGTGCTTAATAAATTATTATTGTACTTAAAAGTGACAAATAACGATTATTTTTACTATTTACTACTTATTAATTATGAATGATTTTACACAAATAAATTGCATATCAAATAATAAATTAATTCTTCTATTTTTATTTAAAGTGAAAAAAATTATCAGCCATTTATATATATAGTGAATTTGTAAATATTTAATAATTTAAAAATATTCTTACATCTCTCTTTCGTTGTTAAAAGGTGTAATATCCATATTTTATAATTTTCACTAATAAATTTTGATATAATTTTGAATTAGTCGTTACAATGCACTTTAAATTTATTAATAACAATTTTTTGAAACAGAAATTTATATATTGTAACTTGAAAATTTGACATACATATTGACAATTTTATTACCAAAGCAACTGCATATGCAAATTCTAATTTTTCGTTTTTCCAATTTTTTAATTTCATTGCATTTTTATTTATCTTATCTATAAAATTAAATTTGGAACATACCTAATAATTGCAAGATCTATTTAAACGTTATACGATTATTTTACTATTTACTACTTATTAATTATGAATGATTTTACACAAATAAATTGCATATCAAATAATAAATTAATTCTTCTATTTTTATTTAAAGTGAAAAAAATTATCAGCCATTTATATAGATATATATAGTGAATTTGTAATTATTTAATAATTTAAAAAATATTCTTACATCTTTCCTTCGTTGTTAAAAGGTGTAATATCCATATTTTATAATTTTCACTAATAAATCTTGATATAATTTTGAATTAGTCGTTACAATGCACTTTAATTTAGACAGAAATGTATATATTGTAACTTGAAAATTTGACATGCATATTGACAATTTTATTACCAAAGCAACTGCATATGCAAATTCTAATTTTTCGTTTTTCCAATTTTTTAATTTCATAGCTAACGTGATTTTTCGTGATATAGTTTGTTTCTACGCCAAAACATTAAATTTCGTCTTTTAAAAAATATCAAAATCAAATGAAAATGATGAAAATACCTCTCGCTCAGTATTCCTGTAGTAAAATCTATTTAATCAGCCGTTAGGGGGGTACGCTTAGCTACAGTTTAATGAGGTTTTACATAAATGAAATAAAAACAAGAATATGTTACCAGTATATATGCAATCATAAAATTAAATACACGTACGTATTGTAAGTTGCCTAATTTAATTAAAGGTCAATTACTAGAATTTGCTAGGATGTAATTTCTTTTTATTAGCTAGCAGAATTAAGCATAATACAAGTACATATTTAAAAAAATTTAAGTACTAGAACAGAAATTTTATTCAATTACAAAAAATTATTGATACATTAATATTTGACACGTTTAAGTATTTTTAGTAGAATTTTAATAAAAATGACTATATCGAATCTTGCCCCCTCTCCCCCTCACTAATATATTTATATATCTATCAACAAAAAAAGTTTATAAAGTTGATAGTTGTAAAATTTTGTTTTAACATTTCCTATATTAAGTTCATTTAAATAATCGTTTAATTGCATGTTTATATTACAGAGCATAAAAAAATAATAATACGAATTTAACGCGGCGATCCATTCATTTTTCCTAAAAGAATTCAAGAAAAATAAAATTCAAGAGTTGTTTACCTAGATCTTGAATTTAGCGCAGATCAATTTTTTAAGGGGAAATAATTAGTCAAAAAATAAAGCGTTATATTCGGGCCAATACGATATTTTATTCAAAATATAATTTTTTTAATAACAACTCTAATACGACATACAGCAACTGCATGAATATTACACACAGGAACTTGACCCTTTGCAAAATCGTGTAATATACACGATTCCCTCAAAATCCCAAGTTCCTGTGTAATGTACACGCAGCTGCTGTATGTCGTATTATTGTTGTTATTAATTTTCTTATTTCTAATTTTCTATTTCTTGTATCTTCGATTTCTTCACAAAAATTTGAATAAACCATGATCCAGAGTTAACGTCACGAAATGATGCATATCCTACAAATCATAAATAAAGCTATAATTTTAATTTGTGTTGATGTGAAATTTATTGAATTATTTTAAAAGAATATTTTTCCAAGCAAAGAAAAAAAATTAAACTGACAAGATAAGTTTTAATACCCGCTGAAACATAAAAAAACTAGCGCATCTTTGGTGATAAGTACATCATATTAAGACATAATTAAATCTAGAAGTAAAAATCAACTGCTAAAAATTTCAGATATTTTAAATTTTGATGTTTGTTTTTTTTATTTTCCCTTGAATTCGAATTTAATTTTTGAAAATGTGTGAAGAAGTGTAAAAAAAATGTACACACCGTGCGATTTGTCAGAAAATGCATATTTGACCGATAAAACATTACCGATAAAACATTACGTACCAAATATATATATATATATATATATATATATATATATATATATATATATATATATATATATATAATATCATACGTATTTACTGATCGTTAAGTAAGGTCTGGTGTATGTATTTTAGTGATTTAATATTGTTTAATTTCTTTCGGAACATTTGAAGAAAAGAAAAATAATATGACACTTGGAAAAAAATGCTTTTTTTTTGGGATCGCTTTCAACTCCTCATAACATAATATACTATTACCTTTAAATGTACTGTATAGAATCATAAAATCCGGATCATTTAGAGCAAGTATTGTTAAATTTGATTTTCTTTTTCGCCTATTTTGAAATCTGGTTGAATATTTTCACTTTTTTCTTCTATTTTAAAATATGGTTATATATTTTGAAAATTTGTATTTATTTCAATTTCTCGTAGTTTAACAGTGGAGCCTGCATCTTCTATTTTATCATCTGATTCAAAATAAAATGTTTTCGGAATATTTTTTATAAAATAAAATAACTTTCAATTGTAATTATGTTAATTCCAAAAAATCTCCAGTTTTTTAAATAACGATAACATAATTATAGTTTCTAAAACCGTTTGTCATACTGAATTATACATACACAATCACGCCATATACTCAAAAGTTTGTTGCTGTTTCGACTATGCCGCGAAATTACTTTCTGCCAAATATTTCTATCCAATCAAGCAACTTTTGCTTCATCCACATTCAGGATACTTTTCATATATGTTTTTCTATTCCTACCACTTGGAAGCATTTGCTCATGCAAAACATTCTCAATCATACCACTTCATCTATTCATCGAACGTTCACGCAGACGTGTAAATATCACTCACATAAATTATTTTAGTCTATTTCGTACCCGATCCCTACTAGTTACACCACATACCTCACGTAAGAAGTATAAAAAGATGGGTTTTATGACATAAGTTTGTTAATAATATCAGAACAATTTCTATTTCATTATTTTAATTAATTTGTTTACGAAAAATATCAACAAGTAACATCGCAAAACCACAAAAATGCAATTTTTATTTATTATTATTATTATAATTATTATTATTATATATATATAAAGTAGCTAGCTTTGAAAAAAATGAATAATGTTTTTACGCCAAAACATTGAATTTCGTCTTCTGAAAAATGTCAAAATGAAATGAAAATGATGAAAATACTTCTCGTACAGCATGCCTGTAGTAAAATCTATTTATCTAGAAAACGTGTGTTTATTTGTTAATATTTTTTCTAAAAATTAATTGATACAATGGAATCTATAAAAGAATTTTTTGTTATTGTAAATTAAATTTGTTCATAGAACTTAACATATTCAAATACTTTCATAAAAAGATTTATTTCTTGTTTGTATAATTTGTAGATGTTTTTAGTACTTCATGTTATAAAACTCATCTTTGCACACTTATTGCATAAATAACTATTATAAAATTCAAATAAAATAAATTTTTTAACACATTTTCAAATTTTCTACAAGTACAAGTTTTGTTTCAATAAATATTAATTTTTTTTAAAATTATATAACATCTATGTATAATTTTAATGATTTTATTTTATACAAAATATATGATCATACATTCGCGAAGTAGACGTTTCATTCTGCTGTAAGTCAGATCATTGAATATTCAATGGTCAGATCTTCGTAATATTTTACAGCGAATTTTAGATATTTTGATAAATTGCAGGCTACACTGTTAAACTACGAGGAAATGAAATAATTACCTTCGCGAGGTGTGTAGCCGGTAACATAATAATGGTTGAAAATTACTGCTACACCACGATTTCTATGATGCATATTATAGTTCCCATTAAATTGAAATTTTTTTAATGATGCTTGTATATTAAAATCGCTATAAAACAAAAAAATATATATGACATTTTATTACTACAATTATTTTTATTTAACTAAGAAATTAAGATCATTTTTTTATAAAACTAGGTAATAATTAATTTAAAACTCATTTTTGGTAATTGTAAAGTAAAAGTTTATTTAAATTTAAAATATAACACTTGATCTCGTCTTCATAAACTTTACAATTAATAAAATGTTTGTGAAGACGAGATCAAGTGTTATATTTTAAATTTAAATAGGTGCTTAATAAATTATTATTGTACTTAAAAGTGACAAATAACGATTATTTTTACTATTTACTACTTATTAATTGTGAATGATTTTACACAAATAAATTGCATATCAAATAATAAATTAATTCTTCTATTTTTATTTAAAGTGAAAAAAATTATCAGCCATTTATATATATAGTGAATTTGTAAACATTTAATAATTTAAAAATATTCTTACATCTCTCTTTCGTTGTTAAAAGGTGTAATATCCATATTTTATAATTTTCACTAATAAATTTTGATATAATTTTGAATTAGTCGTTACAATGCACTTTAAATTTATTAATAACAATTTTTTGAAACAGAAATTTATATATTGTAACTTGAAAATTTGACATACATATTGACAATTTTATTACCAAAGCAACTGCATATGCAAATTCTAATTTTTCGTTTTTCCAATTTTTTAATTTCATAGCTAACGTGTAACGATTGCATTTTTATTTATCTTATCTATAAAATTTAATTTGAAACATACCTAATAATTGCAAGATCTATTTAAACGTTATACGATTATTTTACTATTTACTACTTATTAATTATAAATGATTTTACACAAATAAATTGCATATCAAATAATAAATTAATTCTTTTATTTTTATTTAAAGTGAAAAAAATTATCAGCCATTTATATATACCGGGTGTAGAAATGAAATGTGAACCATAGGGATTTCAATGTTATTTTTTAAATACGGCTGTATCTCTTTCCCTATTGACTTTAGAGCAAATATTTAAATACAAAACTTGTTCAAAATGTGAAAATGCATGGTATAAAGTCATTTTTTTTACATAAATATTAATATTTTACGATATACAGGGTTAACCACTAAAAAATGAGCTATAACATTGGAAAACGGGAATGGTATCGAAAAATGCGGAATAATGAGCTCTATAATTCGGTGAAAAAATCATTGTTCTACGATACTTCGTTTAGGAGAAAAAAATTAAAAACTGATTTTTGCCAATGGTCCCCCCTTATCAACTTTTCGAAAAATCAGAAAAACGTGAATAAAAAATTAAAGAAAAACAGGGAAAAAAAAAGTGTCAGGTACAAAGAGTAGGATAAAAGAGGAGACAACGAAAGCCAGTGTTAAAATATCCAAAATCCTTTTTTTTTTTTAAACAAAACACAAGGGTACCCCCTTACGAAATTTTTCAAAAATCAGTTTTTAATTTTTTTCTCCTAAACGAAGTATCGTAGAACAATGATTTTTTCACCAAATTATAGAACTCATTATTCCGCATTTTTCGATACCATTCCCGTTTCCCAATGTTATAGCTCATTTTTTAGTGGTTAACCCTGTATATCGTAAAATATTAATATTTATGTAAAAAAAAAATGACTTTATACCATGCATTTTCACATTTTGAACAAGTTTTGTATTTAAATATTTGCTCTAAAGTCAATACGGAAAGAGATACAGCAGTATTTAAAAAATAACATTGAAATCCCTATGGTTCACATTTCATTTCTACACCCGGTATATAGTGAATATGTAAATATTTAATAATTTAAAAAATATTCTTACATCTCTCTTTCGTTGTTAAAAGGTGTAATATCCATATTTTATAATTTTCACTAATAAATCTTGATATAATTTTGAATTAGTCGTTACAATGCACTTTAATTTAGACAGAACTTTATATATTGTAACTTGAAAATTTGACATGCATATTGACAATTTTATTACCAAAGCAACTGCATATGCAAATTCGAATTTTTCGTTTTTCCAATTTTTTAATTTCATAGCTAACGTGATTTTTCGTGATATAGTTTGTTTCTACGCCGAAACACTGAATTTCGTCTTTTAAAAAATATCAAAATCAAATGAAAATGATGAAAATACCTCTCGCTCAGTATTCCTGTAGTAAAATCTATTTAATCAGCCGTTAGGGGGGTACGCTTAGCTACAGTTTAATGAGGTTTTACATAAATGAAATAAAAACAAGAATATGTTACCAGTATATATGCAATCATAAAATTAAATACAGGTACGTATTGTAAGTTGCCTAATTTAATTAAAGGTCAATTACTAGAATTTGCTAGGATGTAATTTCTTTTTATTAGCTAGCAGAATTAAGCATAATACAAGTACATATTTAAAAAAATTTAAGTACTAGAACAGAAATTTTATTCAATTACAAAAAATTATTGATACATTAATATTTGACACGTTTAAGTATTTTTAGTAGAATTTTAATAAAAATAACTATATCGAATCTTGCCCCCTCTCTCCCTCACTAATATATTTATATATCTATCAACAAAAAAAGTTTATAAAGTTGATAGTTGTAAAATTTTGTTTTAACATTTCCTATATTAAGTTCATTTAAATAATCGTTTAATTGCATGTTTATATTACAAAGCATGAAAAAATAATAATCCGAATTTAACGCGGCGATCCATTCATTTTTCCTAAAAGAATTCAAGAAAAATAAAATTCAAGAGTTGTTTACCTAGATCTTGAATTTAGCGAGAATCAATTTTTTAAGGGGAAATAATTAGTCAAAAAATAACGCGTTATATTCGGGCCAATACGATATTTTATTCAAAATATAATTTTTTTAATAACAACTCTAATACGACATACAGCAACTGCATGAATATTACACACAGGAACTTGACCCTTTGCAAAATCGTGTAATATACACGATTCCCTCAAAATCCCAAGTTCCTGTGTAATGTACACGCAGCTGCTGTATGTCGTATTATTGTTGTTATTAATTTTCTTATTTCTAATTTTCTATTTCTTATATCTTCGATTTCTTCACAAAAATTTGAATAAACCATGATCCAGAGTTAACGTCACGAAATGATGCATATCCTACAAATGATAAATAAAGCTATAATTTTAATTTGTGTTGATGTGAAATTTATTGAATTATTTTAGAAGAATACTTTTCCAAACAAAGAAAAAAATTAAACTGACAAGGTAAGTTTTAATACCCGCTAAAAGATTAAAAAACTAGCGCATCATATTAAAACATAATTAAATCTAGAGGTAAAAATTAACTGCTAAAAATTTTAGTAATTTTAAATTTTGATGTTTGTCTCGTTTATGTTCTCTTGAATTCGAATTTAATTATTGAAAATGTGTGAAGAAGTGTAAAAAAAAATTACACACCGTGCGATTTGTCAGAAAATGCATATTTGACCGATGAAACATTAATTATTGTCATATATCACGTACTATATATATATATATATATATATATATATATATATATATACCGGGTGTCCAAAAAGAATGGAAACTATTAAATATCTCGAGAACGGAACATCGGATTACAAAGTTACAAAACACGTTTTTCTTTATTTTTGAAAATCTATTCAGGGGTGATATGCAAAAACCACCCACACTTCCCCTGGCGAGGAAGGCGGGAGCAAGTTTTAAAATTTAAATAGGAACACCCATTTTTTAGTGCACAGTTGCATTCTTCATAAAAAACTGTTTCTGGATTTGCAAATTGAGCCCCCCTCAAATCAGGGAAAGGGAGAAAATTTGAAAATTTTTGCAGAAACTTTCACTTTTTATTGCAGTTTTGGAATCTCCTTCTAAAACTGGATATAAAAATATTGCATTTAAAAAAAAAATAGTGAGAGGTGAGGGGATTCACCTAAATCCAGCACAATTTACCACCAGGTATTATTTGAGATGAAAAGTTGGTACCCATCTGCATGTGTGGGAGTGAGCGTGGAGGTGCGTTTTTCAATTTTATATCCAGTTTTAGAAGGAGAATCCAAAACTGCAATAAAAAGTGAAAGTTTTTGCAAAAATTTTCAAATTTTCTTCCCTTTCCTGCTCTGAGGGGGGTGGAGCTGGGGGGCTCAATTTGCAAATCCAGAAACAGTTTTTTATGGAAAATGCAACTGTGTAATAAAAAATGGGTGTTCCTATTTAAATTTTAAAACTTGCCCCCGCCCCCCTCGCCAGGGGAGGTGTGGGTGGTTTTTGCATATCACCCCTGAATAGATTTTCAAAAATAAAGAAAAACGTGTTTTGTAACTTTGTAATCCGATGTGCCGTTCTCGAGATATTTAATAGTTTCCATTCTTTTTGGACACCCGGTATATATATATATATATATATATATATATATAATATAATATAATATAATATAATATAATATAATATAATATAATATAATATAATATAATATAATATAATATAATATAATATAATATAATATAATATAATATAATATAATATAATATAATATAATATAATATAATATAATATAATATAATATAATATAATATAATATAATATAATATAATATAATATAATATAATATAATATAATATAATATAATATAATACGTATTTACTGATCGTTAGGTAAGGTATGGTATATGTATTTTAGTGATTTAATTTTGTTTAATTTTTTTCTTGAAGAAAAGAAAAATAATATGACACTTGGAAAAGAATGCTTTTTTTTGGGATCGGTTTCAACTCCTCATAACATAATATAATATTACCGTTAAATGTACTGTATAGAATCATAAAATCCGGATCATTTGGAGCAAGTATTGTTAAATTTGATTTTCTTTTTCGCCTATTTTGAAATCTGGTTGAATATTTTCACTTTTTTCGTCCATTTTGAAATCTGGTTGAATATTTTCAAAATTTGTATTTATTTCAATTTCTCGTAGTTTAACAGTGTAGCCTGCATCTTCTATTTTATCATCTGATTCAAAATAAAATGTTTTCGGAATATTTTTTATAAAATAAAATAACTTTCAATTGTAATTATGTTAATTCCAAAAAATCTCCAGTTTTTTAAATAACGATAACATAATTATAGTTTCTAAAATTTTAGATATTTTGATAAAACGCAGGCAACACTGTTAAACTACGAGGAAATGAAATGAATACCTTCGCGAGGTGTGTAGCCGGTAACATAATAATGGTTGAAAATTACTGCTACACCACGATTTCTATGATGCATATTATAGTTCCCATTAAATTGAATTTTTTTTAATAATGCTTGTATATTAAAATCGCTATAAAACAAAAAAAAATATTTTCTGACATTTTATTACTACAATGACTACAATTATTTTCATTTAACTAGGAAATTAAGATCATTTTTTTATAAAACTAGGTAATAATTAATTTAAAACTTATTTTTGGTAATTGTGAAGTAAAAGTTTATTTAAATTTAAAATATAATACTTGATCTCGTTTTCATAAACTTTACAATTAATAATAAAAGGTTTGTGAAGACGAAATCAAGTGTTATATTTTAAATTTAAATAGGTGCTTAATAAATTATTATTGTACTTAAAAGTGACAAATAACGATTATTTTTACTATTTACTACTTATTAATTATGAATGATTTTACACAAATAAATTGCATATCAAATAATAAATTAATTCTTCTATTTTTATTTAAAGTGAAAAAAATTATCAGCCATTTATATATATAGTGAATTTGTAAATATTTAATAATTTAAAAATATTCTTACATCTCTCTTTCGTTGTTAAAAGGTGTAATATCCATATTTTATAATTTTCACTAATAAATTTTGATATAATTTTGAATTAGTCGTTACAATGCACTTTAAATTTATTAATAACAATTTTTTTAAACAGAAATTTATATATTGTAACTTGAAAATTTGACATACATATTGACAATTTTATTACCAAAGCAACTGCATATGCAAATTCTAATTTTTCGTTTTTCCAATTTTTTAATTTCATTGCATTTTTATTTATCTTATCTATAAAATTAAATTTGGAACATACCTAATAATTGCAAGATCTATTTAAACGTTATACGATTATTTTACTATTTACTACTTATTAATTATGAATGATTTTACACAAATAAATTGCATATCAAATAATAAATTAATTCTTCTATTTTTATTTAAAGTGAAAAAAATTATCAGCCATTTATATAGATATACCGGGTGTCTACTTTTTTTTTGTTACATAGGGAATACAATGCTAAAATTTTCATTTGGTGATAAATTTTCCCCTAATTATTATAGAACAAAAGTACAAATACAAAAGTTGTTTAGAATTCAAAAATGCATCAAATGATGCCAAATTTATCAATATAGGATATTCCGATCAAGAATTAGAAGCAAATTAAAATTTCCATTTTTGCGCTCTTTACATCAAAGTGCCATGGAAATTAAACAAATAATTTCATTTCTTCTGGAGTTTGAGTTTGACAGATCGTATTTATTTTATTGTTACGTTCTGTATTATTATCATTATTATTGAAAATAATGAATAAACTTAAGGTAAATGAAAAAGTTCAGTGCGTAAAATGGTATTTTACTGGAAATTCGATACGACGAGTAAGAGATTTATTCAGCGCTTTCTTTGAAAACCGTCCCATACCTTCCGCTATGACTATTCGTAGGATAATTAAACAATTCGAAGAAACTGGAAGTGTGTTAAAACGTTGTAAAAATTGTAGAAAAATCAACGCAGAAGATCAGGAGGAGAATTTAAATCAAAATGCAATTAAAGAAAATACATTGAATATACTTTTGTGTGTAACGGAAAACCCAAATGTTAGTGTGCGTCAACTTGGTGCTGAATTAAATTTGCATCCTTCAACAATACATAAGGTACTAAAAAATGAAAAATATCATTCTTATAAATATTCCACGCACCAAGAGATATTTGAAGCGGATAAAATGGCTAGAAGCGAATTTAGTAACATTATTATGGAAAAATCCAATTTAGACAGAAACTTCTTGAAATCTATTTGTTTTACTGACGAGTCTACGTTTACTTTACACGGCGAACCTAATACACAAAACTTTTGAATATGGAGCCAAACAAATCCTCATTTAATGGTAGCAACACGTACCCAATATCCAGAAAAAGTTAATGTATGGGCTGGAATTTTTGGCAGGTGTATAATTGGGCCATTTTTTATTGAAAATAATTTAAACAACGAAAAATATTTGGATATGTTGCAAAATCATATTGGTCCGCAGTTAGAAGAGTGTGCAACTCAAGATAATGTTGTCTGGTATCAACAAGACGGATGTCCGGCACATTACAGCTGCAACATTAAATTATATTTGGATCAATGTTTTCCAAATTCATGGATTGGTAGAGGTGGTCCAATTAATTGGCCAGCTAGATCGCCCGATTTAGCACCGTGCGATTTCTTTTTATGGCCATATTTGAAGGAGAAAATTTATAAACGACATATCAAAAATCTTGTTGATTTGAAAAATGCCATTGTTGAAGAGTGCAATAATATAACACAAACACAATTAAGCTCTGTACGTCACGAATTTTATAACAGATTAGGTTATTGTTTGGCAGTTAATGGCGATTTATTTGAACATTTAATTTAAATTGTTAGTTTCGTTTTTGTTCTCCTATATCTTGTATTCATGAATTTTTCTGTTTTATAGGTATATTGAATATTGTAATAAATAAAGAAAGTTTTACGGAGTTCAGCTATTTACTATTTATTAAACTCTTATCCGACGTTTCACTGCACAACTTACAGCATCCTCAGGGATAAGTTTAAATTATTATAATAAATATATTAGGCATAATGCCAGTCATCTAATTCAAATGTATTGTTTTTATAACTTGAAGTTAATAAATAAATTAAACAATTACTTAAAATTATAATGGAGACATTCACAATTTAAAACCACAGCTAGTACGTAGTGTACAGCCGAGTAAAATACCCTTTCATTGTAATAAATAATAAATACTTAATACTTTTTATACTTAATAGCTTTTCATTTACATTAAGTTTATTCATTATTTTCAATAATAATAATAATAATAATAATAATAATAATAATAATACAGAACGTAACAATAAAATAAATACGATCTGTCAAACTCAAACTCCAGAAGAAATGAAATTATTTGTTTAATTTCCATGGCACTTTGATGTAAAGAGCGCAAAAATGGAAATTTTAATTTGCTTCTAATTCTTGATCGGAACATCCTATATTGATAAATTTGGCATCATTTGATGCATTTTTGAATTCTAAACAACTTTTGTATTTGTACTTTTGTTCTATAATAATTAGGGGAAAATTTATCACCAAATGAAAATTTTAGCATTGTATTCCCTATGTAACAAAAAAAAAGTAGACACCCGGTATATAGTAAATTTGTAAATATTTAATAATTTAAAAAATATTCTTACATCTCTCTTTCGTTGTTAAAAAGTGTAATATCCATATTTTATAATTTTCACTAATAAATCTTGATATAATTTTGAATTAGTCGTTACAATGCACTTTAATTTAGACAGAAATTTATATATTGTAACTTGAAAATTTGACATGCATATTGACAATTTTATTACCAAAGCAACTGCATATGCAAATTCTAATTTTTCGTTTTTCCAATTTTTTAATTTCATAGCTAACGTGATTTTTCGTGATATAGTTTGTTTCTACGCCGAAACACTGAATTTCGTCTTTTAAAAAATATCAAAATCAAATGAAAATGATGAAAATACCTCTCGCTCAGTATTCCTGTAGTAAAATCTATTTAGTCAGCCGTTAGGGGGGTACGCTTAGCTACAGTTTAATGAGGTTTTACATAAATGAAATAAAAACAAGAATATGTTACCAGTATATATGCAATCATAAAATTAAATACATGTACGTATTGTAAGTTGCCTAATTTAATTAAAGGTCAATTACTAGAATTTGCTAGGATGTAATTTCTTTTTATTAGCTAGCAGAATTAAGCATAATACAAGTACATATTTAAAAAAATTTAAGTACTAGAACAGAAATTTTATTCAATTACAAAAAATTATTGATACATTAATATTTGACACGTTTAAGTATTTTTAGTAGAATTTTAATAAAAATAACTATATCGAATCTTGCCCCCTCTCCCCCTCACTAATATATTTATATATCTATCAACAAAAAAAGTTTATAAAGTTGATAGTTGTAAAATTTTGTTTTAACATTTCCTATATTAAGTTCATTTAAATAATCGATTAATTGCATGTTTATATTACAGAGCATGAAAAAATAATAATCCGAATTTAACGCGGCGATCCATTCATTTTTCCTAAAAGAATTCAAGGAAAATAAAATTCAAGAGTTGTTTACCTAGATCTTAAATTTAGCGCGAGTCAATTTTTTAAGGGGAAATAATTAGTCAAAAAATAACGCGTTTAATTCGGGCCAATACGATATTTTATTCAAAATATAATTTTTTTAATAACAACTCTAATACGACATACAGCAACTGCATGAATATTACACACAGGAACTTGACCCTTTGCAAAATCGTGTAATATACACGATTCCTTCAAAATCCCAAGTTCCTGTGTAATGTACATGTAGCTGCTGTATGTCGTATTATTGTTGTTATTAATTTTCTTATTTCTAATTTTCTATTTCTTGGATCTTCGATTTCTTCACAAAAAGTTTGAATAAACCATAATCCAGAGTTAACATCACGAAATGATACATATCCTGCAAATCATAAATAAAGCTATAATTTTAATTTGTGTTGATGTGAAATTTATTGAATTATTTTAGAAGAATACTTTTCCAAACAAAGAAAAAAAATTAAACTGACAAGGTAAGTTTTAATACCCGCTGAAAGATTAAAGAACTAGCGCATCTTTGGTGATAAGTACATCATATAAAGACATAATTAAATCTAAAGGTAAAAATCAACTGCTAAAAATTTCAGATATTTTAAATTTTGATGTTTGTCTTGTTTATTTTCTTTTGAATTCGAATTTAATTATTGAAAATGTGTGAAGAAGTGTAAAAAAAATTTACACACCGTGCGATTTGTCAGAAAATGTATATTTGACCGATGAAACATTAATTATTGTCATATATCACGTACCAAACATATATATATATATATATATATATATATATATATATATATATTTAATATATATATAATATAATACGTATTTTCTGATCGTTAGTGATTTATTTTTGTTTAATTTTTTTCGGAACACTTGAAGAAAAGAAAAATAATATGACACTTGGAAAAGAATGCTTTTTTTTGGGATCGCTTTCAACTTCTCATAACATAATATACTATTACCTTTAAATGTACTGTATAGAATCAAAAAATCCGGATCATTTGGAGCAAGTATTGTTAAATTTGATTTTCTGTTTTCGCCTATTTTGAAATCTGGTAGAATATTTTCACTTTTTTCGTCTATTCTGAAATCTGGTTGAATATTTTCAAAATTTGTATTCATTTCAATTCTTCGTAGTTTAACAGTGTAGCCTGCATCTTCTATTTTATCATCTGATTCAAAATAAAATGTTTTCGGAATATTTTTTATAAAATAAAATAACTTTCAATTGTAATTATGTTAATTCCAAAAAATCTTCAGTTTTTTATATAACAATAACATAATTATAATTTCTAAAACCGTTTGTCATACTGAATTATACATACACAATCACGCCATATACTCAAAAGTTTGTTGCTGTTTCGACTATGCCGCGAAATTACTTTCTGCCAAATATTTCTATCTAATCAAGCAACTTTTGCTTCATTCACATTCAGGATACTTTTCATATATGTTTTTCTATTCCTACCACTTGGAAACATTTGCTCATGCAAAACATTCTCAATCATACCACTTCATCTATTCATCGAACGTTCACGCAGACGTGTAAATATCACTCACATGAATTATTTTAGCCTTCCGTTCATTAGGCATTCGCTCATATTATACCAATATCAAACTATTCATACACTAATCTATTTCGTACCCGATCCCTACTAGTTACACCACATACCCCACTTAAGAAGTATGAAAAGATGGGTTTTATGACATGAGTTCGTTAATAATATCAAAACAATTTCTATTTCATTATTTTAATTAATTTGTTTATGAAAAATATCAACAAGTAACATCGCAAAAGCACGTATATATACATATATATATATATATATATATATATATATATATATATATATATATATATATATATATATATATAAAGTAGCTAGCTTTGAAAAAAATTAATAATGTTTTTACGCCGAAATATTGAATTTTGTCTTCTGAAAAATGTCAAAATGAAATAAAACTGATGAAAATACATCTCGTACAGCATGCCTGTAGTAAAATCTATTTATCCAGAAATTGTGTGTTTATTTGTTAATATTTTTCTTAAACAAATTAATTGAAATAATACAATAGAATCTATAGAAAAATTTTCTCTTATTGTAAATTAAATTTGTTTATAGAACTTAACATATTCAAATACTTTCATAAAAAGATTTGTTTCTTGTTTGTATAATTTAAGAAACTAGATAAAATTTTCTATGTAACTTTTAGTAAATTAAATTATGTATATGACATTTGTTGAGATGTTTTTAGTACTTCATGTTATAAAACTCATCTTTGCACACTTATTGCATAAATAACTATTATGAAATTGAAATAAAATAAATTTTTTAACACATTTTCAAATTTTCTACAAGTACAAATTTTGTTTCAATAAATATTAATTTTTTTAAAAAATTATATAACATTTACGTATAATTTTAATGATTTTATTTTATACAAAATATATGATCATACTTACATTCGCGAAGTACACGTTGCATTCTGCTGTAAGTCAGATCATTGAATATTCAATGGTCAGATCTTCGTAAAATTTTACAGCGAATTTTAGATATTTTGATAAAACGCAGGCTACGCTGTTAAACTACGAAGAAATGAAATGAATACCTTCGCGAGGTGTGTAGCCGGTAACATAATAATGGTTGAAAATTACTTCTTCACCACGATTTCTATGATGCATATTATAGTTCCCATTAAATTGAAATTTTTTTAATGATGCTTGTATATTAAAATCGCTATAAAACAAAAAAATATATATGACATTTTATTACTACAATTATTTTTATTTAACTAAGAAATTAAAGATCATTTTTTTATAAAACTAGGTAATAATTAATTTAAAACTCATTTTTGGTAATTGTAAAGTAAAAGTTTATTTAAATTTAAAATATAACACTTGATCTCGTTTTCATAAACTTTACAATTAATAAAATGTTTGTGAAGACGAGATCAAGTGTTATATTTTAAATTTAAATAGGTGCTTAATAAATTATTATTGTACTTAAAAGTGACAAATAACGATTATTTTTACTATTTACTACTTATTAATTATGAATGATTTTACACAAATAAATTGCATATCAAATAATAAATTAATTCTTCTATTTTTATTTAAAGTGAAAAAAATTATCAGCCATTTATATATATAGTGAATTTGTAAATATTTAATAATTTAAAAATATTCTTACATCTCTCTTTCGTTGTTAAAAGGTGTAATATCCATATTTTATAATTTTCACTAATAAATTTTGATATAATTTTGAATTAGTTGTTACAATGCACTTTAAATTTATTAATAACAATTTTTTGAAACAGAAATTTATATATTGTAACTTGAAAATTTGACATACATATTGACAATTTTATTACCAAAGCAACTGCATATGCAAATTCTAATTTTTCGTTTTTCCAATTTTTTAATTTCATTGCATTTTTATTTATCTTATCTATAAAATTAAATTTGGAACATACCTAATAATTGCAAGATCTATTTAAACGTTATACGATTATTTTACTATTTACTACTTATTAATTATGAATGATTTTACACAAATAAATTGCATATTAAATAATAAATTAATTCTTCTATTTTTATTTAAAGTGAAAAAAATTATCAGCTATTTATATAGATATATATAGTAAATTTGTAAATATTTAATAATTTAAAAAATATTCTTACATCTCTCTTTCGTTGTTAAAAGGTGTAATATCCATATTTTATAATTTTCACTAATAAATCTTGATATAATTTTGAATTAGTCGTTACAATGCACTTTAATTTAGACAGAAATTTATATATTGTAACTTGAAAATTTGACATGCATATTGACAATTTTATTACCAAAGCAACTGCATATGCAAATTCTAATTTTTCGTTTTTCCAATTTTTTAATTTCATAGCTAACGTGATTTTTCGTGATATAGTTTGTTTCTACGCCGAAACACTGAATTTCGTCTTTTAAAAAATATCAAAATCAAATGAAAATGATGAAAATACCTTTCGCTCAGTATTCCTGTAGTAAAATCTATTTAATCAGTTGTTAGGGGGGTACGCTTAGCTACAGTTTAATGAGGTTTTACATAAATGAAATAAAAACAAGAATATGTTACCAGTATATATGCAATCATAAAATTAAATACATGTACGTATTGTAAGTTGCCTAATTTAATTAAAGGTCAATTACTAGAATTTGCTAGGATGTAATTTCTTTTTATTAGCTAGCAGAATTAAGCATAATACAAGTACATATTTAAAAAAATTTAAGTACTAGAACAGAAATTTTATTCAATTACAAAAAATTATTGATACATTAATATTTGACACGTTTAAGTATTTTTAGTAGAATTTTAATAAAAATAACTATATCGAATCTTGCCCCCTCTCCCCCTCACTAATATATTTATATATCTATCAACAAAAAAAGTTTATAAAGTTGATAGTTGTAAAATTTTGTTTTAATATTTCCTATATTAAGTTCATTTAAATAATCGTTTAATTGCATGTTTATATTACAGAGCATGAAAAAATAATAATCCGAATTTAACGCGGCGATCCATTCATTTTTCCTAAAAGAATTCAAGGAAAATAAAATTCAAGAGTTGTTTACCTAGATCTTAAATTTAGCGCGAGTCAATTTTTTAAGGGGAAATAATTAGTCAAAAAATAACGCGTTTAATTCGGGCCAATACGATATTTTATTCAAAATATAATTTTTTTAATAACAACTCTAATACGACATACAGCAACTGCATGAATATTACACACAGGAACTTGACCCTTTGCAAAATCGTGTAATATACACGATTCCTTCAAAATCCCAAGTTCCTGTGTAATGTACATGTAGCTGCTGTATGTCGTATTATTGTTGTTATTAATTTTCTTATTTCTAATTTTCTATTTCTTGGATCTTCGATTTCTTCACAAAAAGTTTGAATAAACCATAATCCAGAGTTAACATCACGAAATGATACATATCCTGCAAATCATAAATAAAGCTATAATTTTAATTTGTGTTGATGTGAAATTTATTGAATTATTTTAGAAGAATACTTTTCCAAACAAAGAAAAAAAATTAAACTGACAAGGTAAGTTTTAATACCCGCAGAAAGATTAAAGAACTAGCGCATCTTTGGTGATAAGTACATCATATAAAGACATAATTAAATCTAAAGGTAAAAATCAACTGCTAAAAATTTCAGATATTTTAAATTTTGATGTTTGTCTTGTTTATTTTCTTTTGAATTCGAATTTAATTATTGAAAATGTGTGAAGAAGTGTAAAAAAAATTTACACACCGTGCGATTTGTCAGAAAATGTATATTTGACCGATGAAACATTAATTATTGTCATATATCACGTACCAAACATATATATATATATATATATATATATATATATATATATATATATATATATATATATATATTTAATATATATTGTGACAATTTGACATTGTCACTTGTTTGAAAGTTAAAATAATTCCGCTTACGAACGATTACATCGGCCTAACCTCAATATGGAACTGATGGATATCGCAATTATTATATCCTTATTACTTTTATATTATTTCGGTGTCTTTAATAGTTGAATTGAACAGATTTATGATTTCAATATCATTAATTTAGAACTTATAAATATTTTGACAACTGTCATTGAGATTCCTGTGAACCACAAGAGATGGCGTTACTGACATATCGCTGAATATTTTACGTCAGCGAATTAAATTGTGTTTTCTAAATTCAGTAATTGTTGTAGAATATTTAATTATTATATCAACGAACAATATTATTAGTAGCATCGAAATAAGCGAAATAAAATTCGTTAGTATGCGTCATGTCCGCTTGGTACCTTTGGTGGGGAGAGTGCATAAGTACAAGCGTTTTGGCGTGGCTCTCTCTCTTGGCGTCTTCTCTTGCGCAGCGACCAGCGCCACGTAGCTTCTCTTGGCTCTTGGAGTCTTGCTCTTCTGCTCTTCGCCAAACGCTCTTCGCCAAACGCTCTTGGCCGAGCTCTCTTCGACAAGGTCGCTTCGACAAATTTTCTTGAACCGACATCTCTAGTCCCGTTGCCGGAGTGAAATTGTTTTCAACGCGAATATGAGATTTTATTGTGTGAATATTTAGAATATTCAAGTTTTAGTAATTATAACGTTAGAAATTTATGATTCCGGTGTGAATATTTTATTTTTTGGTTGGAGAGCATATTTTATTTGAACGCTAGTAATTGCGTTGTAATATCGTCCACGGGATTGGAAACGATTGGAATTTGGCATAGCTGAATACAAGTAGGTAAGCGATAATTGTGAAAATTAGAATCTAAATCTAGATCAAATTGTTTTTCTTTTGATTCATTTTTAAATTCACGTGACCTTGATCAATGACTTACGATTTATTCAGTCATGTTATTCGAATCGGTTTAGTTATTATTGTGTCATTATTCATTGGATTAATGAACAATATTGTTGAATTCTTTTAATAAGATATTTGATGAGAAAATAATTTGTAGTTCGAATTATTTTTATAGAAGAAATTTTCTAATGCTTTGATTTATAATCGATTAAGATGTTAAATTCGTTTTTATGAGAAAATTTTCTAAGATTTTGATTTATAGTCAATTGTTTTGAAAACAATTTCACGACTGTCCCGATCCTGTATTATAGTTTATGTGTTATGTTGTCAAATATTCCAAGTGCAATCCTATCATTGTAACTTGCATGTCGTAATTGTGACGTCAATGGGCTGCTGTGGATGATTTGGTGAACCTGTGTGCGTGAGTTGATTGAAGCGTAGCGTCATTATCCTGCGTGCGTAATTCGGCTCGGATTAAAGTCCATTTTGATAGTCGGCCGTCTTCGTAAAGATAATTTTTTGTGATATTGTGGAAAACGTTCTATTATGTTTGAGGCAAGAAGCCTGTTTTATTAGTTTTGAGTTTGGAACGTACCACAGCTTTCTTTCGGAGACATTGCTCGCGTAGTTTCGACTTGTAGTCTAGACCATAGCAACGAAAGACTTTCGCCGCACAGGCCATTAGTAAAGCAAAGCCAACTATTTTTTGTAAAGCCAATATGTTACTTTGTAATTGTAATTTTATATTGAACTGTTAATTTATGATGAATCAGGACATTTAACTAGGTAAAGTTAACTTATTTTGTTTGGAATCGTGTGTAGTATATTTAGTTGCATACTGTCGAATTTTCATTGCATTGCGCTATCACATTCCTGATAGAATACGTTAAGTTCACTTAAGTCCTTTATTTGAGTCGTGTAACGATCTCTAATTTTTGTACCATTCTGTTATATTGATGATTGTATGTTTGTATTTAATACCTCTGTTATTTCAAGTGTATCAACTTTTGTTTCAAGTTCGATTTGTTTGATTATATTACATTTGTTAGTTCGGATTATTCTGCTCTGCCCTCTTATGTTTAGGGACCAGTCTGTGACTTTCAAAGACGTCTGAGTGGGAATCAGTCGTATTAGCAGCCTCAGTCTATCTTGGAAGCCAAATTTTGGATCAGCCGCTGAGTGAGATATACCATTATACAAATCGAGCACGAAGTAGTGACTGAACGATTTATGCTGAACGTACGAACGCCAACTGGGCATAATCAGATCTCGAGAGCGACCATTTTCTGGCAGTCTTCATCAACTACCAAACCGCTACTGCGTAATGCGTACTGTCGTCCCCTCAGCGTCTACGAAAGCTCAGAAGAAGATCTACTATAGCTAGACCACCCGCTAACCAGCAGACGTCAAACAATCTGTCTAGATACACTATTACGAATGACATACATTTCTTTGTATTGAAAAAGAACACGTAACTCTGTAGCGAATAAAATCATCAATATAAGATCATTACGTTTCAACCATCATCAGGTATATTTTTATTTAATTAAGATATTTCATTTCCGAAACAAATTCTCGAAAAGACGAAAACAATACCTATCCCGTTAAGTTCCTTTTTGAGATTTGGTAAAGCGTCTCATTTTGCTTCGAAGATCCGCTTTCCTGGTGCCCATCCCATTAAGTAACATCATATATTAATCAAAGGTTCCTATCACCTTGAACCTACGACCCCGCTCTCCCCCAAACCTCAAGAGCAACGGACAAATTGATGTGGCAGGTAGGTTAAAATCAGATGAACAAAACATTTCAAAAATTTGAACACTTTGATAAAATTTAACCAACAACATAAATTTTAAATTCATCTTAATTGTCACAATATATAATATAATACGTATTTTCTGATCGTTAGTGATTTATTTTTGTTTAATTTTTTTCGGAACACTTGAAGAAAAGAAAAATAATATGACACTTGGAAAAGAATGCTTTTTTTGGGATCGCTTTCAACTTCTCATAACATAATATACTATTACCTTTAAATGTACTGTATAGAATCAAAAAATCCGGATCATTTGGAGCAAGTATTGTTAAATTTGATTTTCTGTTTTCGCCTATTTTGAAATCTGGTAGAATATTTTCACTTTTTTCGTCTATTCTGAAATCTGGTTGAATATTTTCAAAATTTGTATTCATTTCAATTCTTCGTAGTTTAACAGTGTAGCCTGCATCTTCTATTTTATCATCTGATTCAAAATAAAATGTTTTCGGAATATTTTTTATAAAATAAAATAACTTTCAATTGTAATTATGTTAATTCCAAAAAATCTTCATTTTTTTATATAACAATAACATAATTATAGTTTCTAAAACCGTTTGTCATACTGAATTATACATACACAATCACGCCATATACTCAAAAGTTTGTTGCTGTTTCGACTATGCCGCGAAATTACTTTCTGCCAAATATTTCTATCTAATCAAGCAACTTTTGCTTCATCCACATTCAGGATACTTTTCATATATGTTTTTCTATTCCTACCACTTGGAAACATTTGCTCATGCAAAACATTCTCAATCATACCACTTCATCTATTCATCGAACGTTCACGCAGACGTGTAAATATCACTCACATGAATTAGTTTAGCCTTCCGTTCATTAGGCATTCGCTCATATTATACCAATATCAAACTATTCATACACTAATCTATTTCGTACCCGATCCCTACTAGTTACACCACATACCCCACTTAAGAAGTATGAAAAGATGGGTTTTATGACATGAGTTCGTTAATAATATCAAAACAATTTCTATTTCATTATTTTAATTAATTTGTTTATGAAAAATATCAACAAGTAACATCGCAAAAGCACGTATATATACATATATATATATATATATATATATATATATATATATATATAAAGTAGCTAGCTTTGAAAAAAATTAATAATGTTTTTACGCCGAAATATTGAATTTTGTCTTCTGAAAAATGTCAAAATGAAATAAAACTGATGAAAATACATCTCGTACAGCATGCCTGTAGTAAAATCTATTTATCCAGAAATTGTGTGTTTATTTGTTAATATTTTTCTTAAACAAATTAATTGAAATAATACAATAGAATCTATAGAAAAATTTTCTCTTATTGTAAATTAAATTTGTTTATAGAACTTAACATATTCAAATACTTTCATAAAAAGATTTGTTTCTTGTTTGTATAATTTAAGAAACTAGATAAAATTTTCTATGTAACTTTTAGTAAATTAAATTATGTATATGACATTTGTTGAGATGTTTTTAGTACTTCATGTTATAAAACTCATCTTTGCACACTTATTGCATAAATAACTATTATGAAATTGAAATAAAATAAATTTTTTAACACATTTTCAAATTTTCTACAAGTACAAATTTTGTTTCAATAAATATTAATTTTTTTAAAAAATTATATAACATTTACGTATAATTTTAATGATTTTATTTTATACAAAATATATGATCATACTTACATTCGCGAAGTACACGTTGCATTCTGCTGTAAGTCAGATCATTGAATATTCAATGGTCAGATCTTCGTAAAATTTTACAGCGAATTTTAGATATTTTGATAAAACGCAGGCTACGCTGTTAAACTACGAAGAAATGAAATGAATACCTTCGCGAGGTGTGTAGCCGGTAACATAATAATGGTTGAAAATTACTTCTTCACCACGATTTCTATGATGCATATTATAGTTCCCATTAAATTGAAATTTTTTTAATGATGCTTGTATATTAAAATCGCTATAAAACAAAAAAATATATATGACATTTTATTACTACAATTATTTTTATTTAACTAAGAAATTAAAGATCATTTTTTTATAAAACTAGGTAATAATTAATTTAAAACTCATTTTTGGTAATTGTAAAGTAAAAGTTTATTTAAATTTAAAATATAACACTTGATCTCGTTTTCATAAACTTTACAATTAATAAAATGTTTGTGAAGACGAGATCAAGTGTTATATTTTAAATTTAAATAGGTGCTTAATAAATTATTATTGTACTTAAAAGTGACAAATAACGATTATTTTTACTATTTACTACTTATTAATTATGAATGATTTTACACAAATAAATTGCATATCAAATAATAAATTAATTCTTCTATTTTTATTTAAAGTGAAAAAAATTATCAGCCATTTATATATATAGTGAATTTGTAAATATTTAATAATTTAAAAATATTCTTACATCTCTCTTTCGTTGTTAAAAGGTGTAATATCCATATTTTATAATTTTCACTAATAAATTTTGATATAATTTTGAATTAGTCGTTACAATGCACTTTAAATTTATTAATAACAATTTTTTTAAACAGAAATTTATATATTGTAACTTGAAAATTTGACATACATATTGACAATTTTATTACCAAAGCAACTGCATATGCAAATTCTAATTTTTCGTTTTTCCAATTTTTTAATTTCATTGCATTTTTATTTATCTTATCTATAAAATTAAATTTGGAACATACCTAATAATTGCAAGATCTATTTAAACGTTATACGATTATTTTACTATTTACTACTTATTAATTATGAATGATTTTACACAAATAAATTGCATATCAAATAATAAATTAATTCTTCTATTTTTATTTAAAGTGAAAAAAATTATCAGCCATTTATATAGATATATATAGTGAATTTGTAAATATTTAATAATTTAAAAAATATTCTTACATCTTTCCTTCGTTGTTAAAAGGTGTAATATCCATATTTTATAATTTTCACTAATAAATCTTGATATAATTTTGAATTAGTCGTTACAATGCACTTTAATTTAGACAGAAATGTATATATTGTAACTTGAAAATTTGACATGCATATTGACAATTTTATTACCAAAGCAACTGCATATGCAAATTCGAATTTTTCGTTTTTCCAATTTTTTAATTTCATAGCTAACGTGATTTTTCGTGATATAGTTTGTTTCTACGCCAAAACATTAAATTTCGTCTTTTAAAAAATATCAAAATCAAATGAAAATGATGAAAATACCTCTCGCTCAGTATTCCTGTAGTAAAATCTATTTAGTCAGTTGTTAGGGGGGTACGCTTAGCTACAGTTTAATGAGGTTTTACATAAATGAAATAAAAACAAGAATATGTTACCAGTATATATGCAATCATAAAATTAAATACATGTACGTATTGTAAGTTGCCTAATTTAATTAAAGGTCAATTACTAGAATTTGCTAGGATGTAATTTCTTTTTATTAGCTAGCAGAATTAAGCATAATACAAGTACATATTTAAAAAAAATTAAGTACTAGAACAGAAATTTTATTCAATTACAAAAAATTATTGATACATTAATATTTGACACGTTTAAGTATTTTTAGTAGAATTTTAATAAAAATGACTATATCGAATCTTGCCCCCTCTCCCCCTCACTAATATATTTATATATCTATCAACAAAAAAAGTTTATAAAGTTGATAGTTGTAAAATTTTGTTTTAACATTTCCTATATTAAGTTCATTTAAATAATCGTTTAATTGCATGTTTATATTACAGAGCATAAAAAAATAATAATACGAATTTAACGCGGCGATCCATTCATTTTTCCTAAAAGAATTCAAGAAAAATAAAATTCAAGAGTTGTTTACCTAGATCTTGAATTTAGCGCAAATCAATTTTTTAAGGGGAAATAATTAGTCAAAAAATAAAGCGTTATATTCGGGCCAATACGATATTTTATTCAAAATATAATTTTTTTAATAACAACTCTAATACGACATACAGCAACTGCATGAATATTACACACAGGAACTTGACCCTTTGCAAAATCGTGTAATATACACGATTCCCTCAAAATCCCAAGTTCCTGTGTAATGTACACGCAGCTGCTGTATGTCGTATTATTGTTGTTATTAATTTTCTTATTTCTAATTTTCTATTTCTTGTATCTTCGATTTCTTCACAAAAATTTGAATAAACCATGATCCAGAGTTAACGTCACGAAATGATGCATATCCTACAAATCATAAATAAAGCTATAATTTTAATTTGTGTTGATGTGAAATTTATTGAATTATTTTAAAAGAATATTTTTCCAAGCAAAGAAAAAAAATTAAACTGACAAGATAAGTTTTAATACCCGCTGAAACATAAAAAAACTAGCGCATCTTTGGTACATCATATTAAGACATAATTAAATCTAGAAGTAAAAATCAACTGCTAAAAATTTCAGATATTTTAAATTTTGATGTTTGTTTTTTTTATTTTCCCTTGAATTCGAATTTAATTTTTGAAAATGTGTGAAGAAGTGTAAAAAAAATGTACACACCGTGCGATTTGTCAGAAAATGCATATTTGACCGATAAAACATTACCGATAAAACATTACGTACCAAATATATATATATATATATATATATATATATATATATATATATATATATATATATATATATATAATATCATACGTATTTACTGATCGTTAAGTAAGGTCTGGTGTATGTATTTTAGTGATTTAATATTGTTTAATTTCTTTCGGAACATTTGAAGAAAAGAAAAATAATATGACACTTGGAAAAAAATGCTTTTTTTTTGGGATCGCTTTCAACTCCTCATAACATAATATACTATTACCTTTAAATGTACTGTATAGAATCATAAAATCCGGATCATTTAGAGCAAGTATTGTTAAATTTGATTTTCTTTTTCGCCTATTTTGAAATCTGGTTGAATATTTTCACTTTTTTCTTCTATTTTAAAATATGGTTATATATTTTGAAAATTTGTATTTATTTCAATTTCTCGTAGTTTAACAGTGGAGCCTGCATCTTCTATTTTATCATCTGATTCAAAATAAAATGTTTTCGGAATATTTTTTATAAAATAAAATAACTTTCAATTGTAATTATGTTAATTCCAAAAAATCTCCAGTTTTTTAAATAACGATAACATAATTATAGTTTCTAAAACCGTTTGTCATACTGAATTATACATACACAATCACGCCATATACTCAAAAGTTTGTTGCTGTTTCGACTATGCCGCGAAATTACTTTCTGCCAAATATTTCTATCCAATCAAGCAACTTTTGCTTCATCCACATTCAGGATACTTTTCATATATGTTTTTCTATTCCTACCACTTGGAAGCATTTGCTCATGCAAAACATTCTCAATCATACCACTTCATCTATTCATCGAACGTTCACGCAGACGTGTAAATATCACTCACATAAATTATTTTAGTCTATTTCGTACCCGATCCCTACTAGTTACACCACATACCTCACGTAAGAAGTATAAAAAGATGGGTTTTATGACATAAGTTTGTTAATAATATCAGAACAATTTCTATTTCATTATTTTAATTAATTTGTTTACGAAAAATATCAACAAGTAACATCGCAAAACCACAAAAATGCAATTTTTATTTATTATTATTATTATAATTATTATTATTATATATATATAAAGTAGCTAGCTTTGAAAAAAATGAATAATGTTTTTACGCCAAAACATTGAATTTCGTCTTCTGAAAAATGTCAAAATGAAATGAAAATGATGAAAATACTTCTCGTACAGCATGCCTGTAGTAAAATCTATTTATCTAGAAAACGTGTGTTTATTTGTTAATATTTTTTCTAAAAATTAATTGATACAATGGAATCTATAAAAGAATTTTTTGTTATTGTAAATTAAATTTGTTCATAGAACTTAACATATTCAAATACTTTCATAAAAAGATTTATTTCTTGTTTGTATAATTTGTAGATGTTTTTAGTACTTCATGTTATAAAACTCATCTTTGCACACTTATTGCATAAATAACTATTATAAAATTCAAATAAAATAAATTTTTTAACACATTTTCAAATTTTCTACAAGTACAAGTTTTGTTTCAATAAATATTAATTTTTTTTAAAATTATATAACATCTATGTATAATTTTAATGATTTTATTTTATACAAAATATATGATCATACATTCGCGAAGTAGACGTTTCATTCTGCTGTAAGTCAGATCATTGAATATTCAATGGTCAGATCTTCGTAATATTTTACAGCGAATTTTAGATATTTTGATAAATTGCAGGCTACACTGTTAAACTACGAGGAAATGAAATAATTACCTTCGCGAGGTGTGTAGCCGGTAACATAATAATGGTTGAAAATTACTTCTTCACCACGATTTCTATGATGCATATTATAGTTCCCATTAAATTGAATTTTTTTTAATAATGCTTGTATATTAAAATCGCTATAAAACAAAAAAATATATATCTGACATTTTATTACTACAATTATTTTCATTTAACTAAGAAATTAAGATCATTTTTTTATAAAACTAGGTAATAATTAATTTAAAACTCATTTTTGGTAATTGTGAAGTAAAAGTTTATTTAAATTTAAAATATAACACTTGATTTCGTTTTCATAAACTTTACAATTAATAATAAAAGGTTTGTGAAGACGAGATCAAAATAGTTAAAACATTTACACCAAAAGAATTTATAAAAAATTTATTATTGTACTTAAAAGTGAGAAATAACGATTATTTTACTCTTTACTACTTATTAATTATGAATGATTTTACACAAATAAATTGCATATCAAATAATAAATTAATTCTTCTATTTTTATTTAAAGTAAAAAAAATTATCAGCCATTTATACAGGGTGTTTGCAATCAAGGTATTTTATTTTTAAGGGGTGATACTACAGGTCAAAACAAAGCGATTAACGCCAAAACACCTTAGTAAAAGTTTTCTAATAAACGAGATATTCATTTTTTTTTAAGGTAAATGGTAGCATATGGTATAATTTTTATTATCCAGCTCACAAAAAAAATTATTCTTCATAATAGTTTTGGATTTGCTTGAAACGAATAAAAATGTAAAAATATTCCAGGTTTTAAATACAGGGTGACTCGGATTTGCTGATTTGTGTTTCAACTTTTAGGTAAAATACCCTTATTTGATTAATAGGATTATATTATGTTTAAAATTACTTATCTTATACTTATCTTGATTTGTGTCATTAATAAAAATATTTAAATAAAGTATCTAATATCTCGTTTATTTGAAAACTTTTGCTAAGGTGTTTTAACAATCGACGATCGGCACAAATTTTTGTATGTAAACTTAAATTGTAATTCTAAACATAATATTCAAATAAAATTATTCAAATTTTTTAAATAAGGGTATTTTACCTAAAAGTTGAAACACAAATCAGCAAATCCGAGTCACCCTGTATTTAAAACCTGGAATATTTTTACATTTTTATTCGTTTCAAGCAAATCCAAAACTATTATGAAGAATAATTTTTTTTGTGAGCTGGATAATAAAAATTATACCATATGCTACCATTTTACTTAAAAAAAAATGAATATCTCGTTTATTAGAAAACTTTTACTAAGGTGTTTTGGAGTTAATCGCCTTGTTTTGACCTGTAGTATCACCCCTTAAAAATAAAATACCTTGATTGCAAACACCCTGTATATATATATATATATATATATATATATATATATATATATATATATATATATATATATATAGTGAATTTGTAAATATTTAATAATTTAAAAAATATTCTTACATCTCTCTTTCGTTGTTAAAAGGTGTAATATCCATATTTTATAATTTGCACTAATATAAAATTTGATATAATTTTGAATTAGTCGTTAAAATGTACTTTAATTTTATTAATAACAATTTTTTGAAACAGAAATTTATATATTGTAACTTGAAAATTTGACATACATATTGACAATTTTTTTACCAAAGCAACTGCATATGCGAATTCTAATTTTTCGTTTTTCCAATTTTTTTATTTCATAGCTAACGTGAAACGATTGCATTTTTATTTATCTTGTCTATAAAATTAAATTTGGAAAATACCTAATAATTGCAAGATCTATTTGAACGTTATACAATTATTTTACTATTTACTACTTATTAATTATGAATGATTTTACACAAATAAATTGCATATCAAATAATAAATTAATTCTTCTATTTTTATTTAAAGTGAAAAAAATTATTAGCCACTTATATAGTGAATATGTAAATATTTAATAATTTAAAAAATATTCTTACATCTCTCTTTCATTGTTAACAGGTGTAATATCCATATTTTATAATTTTTATTAATAAATCTTAATATAATTTTAAATTAGTCGTTACAATGCACTTTAAATTTATTAATAACAATTTTTTGAAACAGAAATTTATTTATTGTAACTTGAAAATTTGACATACATATTGACAATTTTATTACCAAAGCAACTGCATATGCGAATTCTAATTTTTTTGTTTTTCCAATTTTTTAATTTCATAGCTAACGTGTAACGATTGTATTTTTATTTATCTTATCTATAAAATTAAATTTGGAACATACCTAATAATTGCAAGATCTATTTGAACGTTATACGATTATTTTACTATTTACTACTTATTAATTATGAATGATTTTACACAAATAAATTGCATATCAATTAATAAATTAATTCTTCTATTTTTATTTAAAGTGAAAAAAATTATCAGCCATTTATATATATATATATATATATATATATATATATATATATATATATATATATATATAGTGAATTTGTAAATATTTAATAATTTAAAAAACATTCTTACATCTCTCTTTCGTTGTTAAAAGGTGTAATATCCATATTTTATAATTTTCACTAATAAATCTTGATATAATTTTGAATTAGTCGTTACAATGTACTTTAATTTTATTAATAACAATTTTTTGAAACAGAAATTTATATATTGTAACTTGAAAATTTGACATACATGTTGACAATTTTATTACCAAAGCAACTGCATATGCGAATTCTAATTTTTCGTTTTTTTTTTTTTTTTAATTTCATAGCTAACGTGTAACGATTGCATTTTTATTTATCTTGTCTATAAAATTAAATTTGGAACATACCTAATAATTGCAAGATCTATTTGAACGTTATACGATTATTTTACTATTTACTACTTATTAATTATGAATGATTTTACACAAATAAATTGCATATCAAATAATAAATTAATTCTTCTATTTTTATTTAAAGTGAAAAAAATTATCAGCCATTTATATATATATATATAGTAAATTTGTAAATATTTAATAATTTAAAAAATATTCTTACATCTCTCTTTCGTTGTTAAAAGGTGTAATATCCATATTTTAAAATTTTCACTAATAAATCTTGATATAATTTTGAATTTGTCGTTACAATGCACTTTAATTTTAACAGAAATTTATATATTGTAACTTGAAAATTTGACATACATATTGACAATTTTATTACCAAAGCAACTGCATAAACGAATTATAATTTTTCGTTTTTCCAATTTTTTAATTTCATAGCTAACGTGATTTTTCGTGATGTAGTTTGTTTTACGCCGAAACACTGAATTTCGTCTTCTAAAAAATATTAAAATCAAATGAAAATGATGTAAATACCTCTCGCTCAGTATTCCTGTAGTAAAATCTATTTAGTCGGCCGTTAGGGGGGTACGATTAGCTACAGTTTAATGAGATTTTACATAAATGAAATAAAAACAAGAATATGTTATATGCAATCATAAAATTAAATACATGTACGTATTGTAAGTTGCCTAATTCAATTAAAGGTCAATGACAAGAATTTGCTAGGATGTAATTCCTTTTTATTAGTTAACAGAATTAAGCATGATACAAGAGCCCTAAAAAATTAGCCAAGTGCTTCATGCAAGTTTCATCTGCCCCATCATTCGATTTATCTGAGAAAGTGACCACACAAAGACTTACATACTATTTTGATATCACTATATTATCGATATAAATGTTATTATTATTATTACTAATAATAAAACAGTTTCAATAAAAATACCAATACAAATCATGTTTTACATACAATGTGTATTATGTATGAGTATGAACAATATGTACTATCTTAAAACTTTGAGTTACATTAAAATTTGAAAGTGGCTATTTATACATACGGTATGTATACGCAATTGGCTATTTATACATACATTATTTTTACGTAATTGGCTATTTAGGGTAGGTTAGGTTAGTAGGTTAGTTTAATTTTTTTTTAGTATGTATAAATAGACAATTGCTTATACATACCGTATGTATAAATAGTCTCATCCTTAAAATTTTTTAAAATTATTATAATATTTGTCAATAAAGCCTATCAATAAGTCATATTTTAGAATTATTTGTCATAGCTTTTCCACCACAAATAATTATATTATAATTATATTTAGCAAATTTGGGGACAAATATACTCCAATTCAGCTGTTTTTTTACATTATTATTTTAAAAAGATAGTGACAGACAAGCACGTTGTTAAAGTTTCAAATTTCTAATCAATATGTCAAATTTTAAAATTATTTGTGTACCTAAAACAGCTAAAACAGTAACAATATTTTCCTTGAACTTGAACATCTAGAAATATTTAGAAAAGTATTTTCAATTCTTTTTAGAAAACTTTATAAATATAAAATTTATTAATAAATTATGTTTCAAATTATTTGAAATATTAGATACTTACATTAGTAGGTTAACAATATTTTCTATTTATTTAATAGAAAAATGTATATTAAAAACTAAAGAGGCATATATTAACGTATGGAACTTATTTTTAAAATATAAGAGAGAGAAAGTATAAATAGAAAAAGACAAATGTGCAGTCTAATAAATTAAGAAAGTAAAAACTCTGTCACAGAAAAAAAAACAGTTAATGGAGAAATATTGTACACAGGACATGTTGTTTTAATTAAACTGCTATATATGTATATGCACATGTTTTTTATAATTGCATTTTAATTAAATTATGCATTAACAATTTCTAAAAGAAAAATGTTAACATATGTGTATATGTATACTGGGTGCTGTAATCGCTACTTTTATTTATTTGCTTCATTTTTTTATTTGAAGAAATATAACGTGCAAAATGAATTTATTTTTCCTTGTCCCATCGTATAATACTTTTTAAACAATCGTTTTATATATACTTTATTAAATTTTCCAAATTTTCCAAACACATAAAGCAAAAACTATTTCTAAAATCAAAATGTTAAATAAAAATTTAAAAAATTCTTCATTTAATAGAAAGGAAAAAAATTCATTAGTAAGGGTCTTGCCAAACTTGTTAGAAATAACATCATAAATTTTCGATTCAATTTATAACAAATTTACGTTCCATCTTGTTTCAGTATAGATTAGTTTGCTATGTTACAAATATTTGATGTTTTTTATTACATAACATCTAACATATTTGACGAGAACTATAAGTCACTAATGACTGAAAAACTAATAACATATTGCACACAAGTACCAACTTTGTCAACAATGATAAAATGAAAACCAAAATTAAATTTTCAATTGTTTTTTTTTCTCTGTTACTCTAATATTCCCAAAAGTAATATTGTGAGGCAATCTTATCTAATATTACATAACATTGATTTTAAAGGGAAAATCCTTTTTAATCTATATTTTATTGAAACGTTTTTATATTTGTATACATTATCTTGTAAACACAAAATTTTATTTATATTTATGTTATCGAACATTACTTAATCAAATATACATATACTATTTATTGTATATACTAAATTAGTCAATTTCTCTTTATATTAAAATAAAATTAATCAAAACAAAACAATTATTCTTTTTCTTTAATTTTTACAATTTTTTAGTTTGCATATATTGCATACATTTTTACGCCTGTAAGATAAACCACCAACAATACACTTCAGTAAAGTATGTTGTACGCGTCAGTATCAGAAATTTTTGCAAAAAATGAATTATGTTTATTAAATGATAAATGTAATTCATTTCGAGAAAGCAATCATATTGACGTTAAATAATTAAAAATTGGATTAATAGAAATAATTATATATGATTTTCTTTGAACTGTATAATACTTGATAATGAAAATTCGATTATAAAATAATCTATACTCGTAATAACATAAATCAATATAACTATAGTAAGTTAAATACAATGACTAGATAATTTTCTCACACGTGGAGAACAAACTGCACTGGAGCACGTACAAAAATTAAAAACAGTATAAACATGTTTATAAATTGATCAGGTTATTCTGTTTACAAAATTCCAAACTGTTGGTCATGCCAATCTAACAGTATATGCCAATAAATAACGGATTTCTTCTGTCATAATGAAACACAGCTAGTAAACAAAAACATGCTTACTTCAGCGCGACAAGATTAAAGTGTAGTGGCCGGTCGCGATAGAAACACACCATTCATGCGCATTAGCCAAAGATAGTTTAGATTTCGGTGTTTGCTAATAAAATATTTGAATTTATATAAAATATAAATAAATCGTGCGATAACAAAAGTGGCACGTGATTTTTTTTATTAATAATTGTTATCAGAATATATAATGACACGGCTTTAGTGAAAACTTTGTCTATATAAGACTGACAGAAGCAGAAACTCATTATAAAAACAAACAAAAACTGACAGATCACTCCGGATCATATTAAATCGTCAGGTATTATTTAATATTTCAATTTAATTAGTTTTAAAAGTTTTTTTGTTAATAATGAATTATAATCCTAGAAGTTTCCTTATGCATTTAATTATGCTGGGTGAAAATTCAAGTTAGTAACGTGTAAAAGAAGTGTGGTTATGATCAAATAAATAACAATAAATATTACATTATGTATTAAATATTGTTTTCAATATTTCAGAATGTACTATCTACTGGATAAGTGGACATTGGATATAATTGTAATTGGAGTTATCGGAATATTTTTTCTAGTAACGGGATATAGACCAGCTTGGTGGAGACGAAAAAACTGTGAAATTAGCGATGCGAACAATTGTCAGATAAAAACAAAAACAATAAAAGACATTCCAGGTCCTTACGCATTTCCAATATTTGGAACAAGATGGCTGTATACGTATTTCGGTGGATATAAATTAGAAAAAATCCACGAATGTTACGCGGAAATGTTCGATAAATACGGTAATATAATACGAGAACAAGCGTTGTGGAATATTCCCGTTGTTAGCACAAAAGATTGTAATGATATCACGGCTGTTTTAAAACAGAATAGTAAATATCCTTTACGGCCACCCACCGAAGTAATTTCCTATTATCGAAGAACAAGACCCGATCGGTACGCAAGTATTGGTTTAGTAAACGAACAGGGCGAGGCATGGTTTCAATTACGAAATGCTTTAACTCCCGAATTAACAAGCGCTAAAACTATTTCGCAATTTGTACCTGAATTAAATACGATCATCGACGATTTTATACAGCTTTTACGTAAAATGAGAAACGAGACTGGTGTAGTTGATAATTTAGAAGAACTAGCTAATCGAATGGGCTTAGAAAGTACGTGCGCTTTAATTCTGGGTCGTAGAATGGGATTTTTAGATAATAATGTGGATGAGAAGGCAGCTCTCTTAGCTAAGGCAGTTCAGGAACATTTTTGTGCCTCGAGAGATACATTTTTTGGCCTACCATTTTGGAAATTTTACACGACAAGTGCGTATAGAAAATTAACGGAAAGCGAAGATGTAATTTATAATATTATTTCGGAATTAGTAGACACGGCATTAACGGAAGAAAAGAACACTTGCGAAATTAATGCGGTGCAAAGTGTTTTTATTTCAATGTTACAAGCACCGGATATTGACATTCGCGAAAAAAAAGCAGGCATAATTGATTTTATAGCAGCTGGTATACAAACTCTCGGTAACACTCTAGTTTTCCTATTATATTTAATCGCAAAAAATCCACGAGTTCAGAAAAAACTCTACGAAGAAATATCAGAACTACCCGAAGATTTAAATTCGACTAATTTAAATAAAGCGACATATTTACGAGCTTGTATTTCGGAATGTTTTCGAGTTTTACCAACTGCTAATTGTATCGCACGAATTCTCGATACGGATTTAAATTTTAACGGCAATTATCATATACCAGCTGGCACTGTAGTGCTGTGTCACACCGCGTTAGCTTGTCTGGAGGAAGCAAATTTCGAAAATGCCCAGGAATTTTTACCGGAACGATGGTTGGGCGACGATAGTGTGAAAACAAATGCGATTGCTCGATATTTAGTGGTTCCGTTTGGAATCGGACGACGGATGTGTCCCGGAAAACGTTTTATCAAACAAGAGCTGCAATTGGCTCTCGCAAAAATCATCAAAGAAATGGAGATCATCGCCGAAGACGATTTAGAATTACAATTCGAATTTCTCGTATCACCAAAGGGGCCTGTTCGCTTGAAATGTGTTGATAGGTATTAGTAATGAACAATTTAAGCATTTATTATCCAAATATATTGTACATTTTTTATTAAGCAATACATATCATTTATTTCATTGTATTCCTCTTTACGGGCTGTGTTCCTATAATATTGTACAAATACAGAGGTTAACTGTTTTATTTTTGTATTTTTATATTGATGTTATTTAGTGGTTATTCGTGTATTTAAATAGAAAATTGTATCTTTTTTTTATAATCATTGTTATTTATAAATATATTTGTATTTTCTACTGTTTCCACTATATATTATATATTTGCTTTTGCAACATATTTGACTGAAATTATTTTTATATTTATATATGCATGGGCACATACATATACTGTAATCACAATATACGATAACAAAAAAAAAATGACTGACGTAATTTTGTAACAAATGATAAAAATTGTATCTGAATTCGCTGACAAAATAAAAAGAGTATTATATTTCGTTGTTATTCTTATTTATCAGTCAACAACAAAAAAAAACTGAACTTATGTATGTCGAAATTAAAAAGTTTTTACATTTTTGTATATATACAAAAAAAATAATTATAATTATTAAAAGATTATACACAATTAGTAAACTTACTTTTAAAATAAATATATTACAAAATTTTACAGATTAATTGCATTTATTTTGACAGTTGCAAAACAATTTTTTTTAGTAGATTTTATAACAGCAATAACTTAATAATATTAGAAAATTCAAATTGTATTTATTTTTTGCAATAAATTAATAAAATCACTGCAACATTGTGATGTAATAATTTAGCATTGATAATATTTAATCTTAAAGGTTGTTGAACTTACGATAAGAAACGAGTAGTTAATTTATGAATGTAATATATACAATATGCTAATATCAAATCTTATCTTTATTTTTGTTTTATTATTACACTTTATTTTAGTAAATATGATTAAATATAGTACTATAAATGTTATTTGTTTTTCCATTTATGAAATGCATTTATGCAATTGGCAATACACTGCTTATCTGTTAGTTACATATTTAATTTATTAGTCAATTTTTATTTATTTACTAGTGATAAATCTTCATAAATTATTGTTATATTTTTTAAATTCTCTCAGATTTTTAATTAACCATTTTAATTTCATATACTGTCTATCTCATATTTATTTATAAAACTATTTTGTTTGTGAATTTTTAACTAAGAATTAAATAAAATTATTAAAATTTATTTTAAAAATATGTAATTTACTATTTAACTTTACAATATATAACTTTACAATTTAACTATACATTTTTTATTATTATATTATACATTTAGCTTTAATTTTTACATATGATACTGTACAGCAATAATTCATTTTGTTTTCTGCATTTTTGATCACAATGCAGATGTACAAATTTTTTCACAGATAAGAATTCAGTGGATAAAAATGGAATAAATTTGAGATTGAATTTATTAAACATATTTAATATTAAAATAATTATAATTATTATTATTATTTAATTTAATATTAAAATTGATTGGCCAAATTAAATCATTCAGTAAATATTAGAAAATCTATTTCGTTGTTTCGTTTACATGAGCTAATGTTCCTAATTTGTTAAAATAAAAAGGCATTAGGTTTTAGTTTTGTTAAATTTTGAATTTATATTCAACGTTTCGATGTACTGCACGTATATCATCATCAAGAAAAATATGTACAAAGCATGGAAACAAGTTACTAGGTAACAACAATTTATTAAAACCTAAAGCCTTTTTATTTTAATATAAATGAGTTCTGATAGATTTTTTCTCTCCTAATTTGTATTCAGTTTCATTAAAATTATTAATTTTTTATAAGAAATGTTTTTATTTTGTTCTGGTTTTGAAAATTCTAAATGTTCTGATTTTTTAGTTACTCGTCCTAATATAAAAAAGCTTTAGGATTCAGTTCTTTGTTAATTTTATTTATTAATTAGTGACAAATGCAATATGTACATGTCCTAGTTTCGTGAAAAATATATCTGGTCATCCTAAAGCACTACTCGATTTTTGGGTGTGTTAATTCATTTGTTTATTTTGAATTTATTTATTGTTTTTAAACCAATTTTAAAATCAAGTTTGTATCCCCAGGTAACAATTTTCTTAATTTATCAACTAATTAATTAATGAGACACATCTAACAATAAGTTGAAAATCGAATTGCGTAGTTTAACGATAAAGATGTTTTATGAAACTAGCTTCTTAGTTTTTGTTTCACTAGCAAATTTCATCAAATTTATATCAAATTTCTTAAATATTCAATATTTAATTTATAGAATTTTCTGGGCTGGTATGCCGTGGTCGATCTATTCTTGTCACAGACTTTTGCCATACATCGTAAATAGCATCTTTAGTGCTTGGTGACTGAATGATAGTTTCTGCTCCACAATCTGGTATATATATATATATATATATATATATATATATATATATATATATATATATATATTAGCCGATTCTGGCGGGCCTGGATGGTCCACTCCTTCCAATCGGACTGTATCTTCAGTTTCTGTTATAGGTATTGATTCGCTATTGGTCGATTTTGGTTGGTTAATTCTTTCCACCGTCTGCAACGATGATAGATCAACCACGGCATACCAGCCCAGAAAATTCTATAAATTCAATAGATATCGGCCGTGAAAGCTTGAGGATTACTATATATTAAATAATTTAAATTGAACTTTAAAAAATACGATATAAATTAAAAACACAATATTGATTTTGTGCCGTTGAAATATTTCAATGATAAAATTGAACGGTGAAATCCAAATGATGACAGATATATTTGAAACACACTGTATAAGTGCTTGAGCAATAATAGAATGTTATAATAGTTTTCGTTTATTTTTAAAAAAAATTTAAACGAAAATTTACAATGACTTGCAAAAGTAAAAGTGGTCAAAGTAATATTAGGACGTGGGTGACATATTTTAAAAAGAAATTTTAGAAATTTATACCATATAAATGTGACGTAGTTTGCGAAAATCATTACGTTCTTACATCTTTATAAACACACATGTTAGCTAAAAATACCTGAACACTCATTCGGAAAGTATATATATAAAACTGTGAATAACACATTCAAATCGGTTAATATCAAACATTTGACGTTTCATCAAAAAATTGTTTTCTTTCTAGAAACAATCTCAAACAGTATCAATCAAATTAAATACAATAATAAATGATACGAAGAATAGAAAATATTTGAACGATCAAAGTGTCATTTCTTGATAGTGTTTTGTTATTGGTGGTCGTGCATATTTTGTTTTTTTGGTGGGTAAGTATGGGTTAATGGGGCATATTGTGCAAGCGCCAAAATGACGCACGCCTATGATTTGCCTTATATATAAGCCTGTACGTGGATACAGTTCCATTAGACAGTTTCTTTGTGAACTCCTAGTGAGTCTGCAGCCCAATTTACACAGATACTATTTGTGCAGTGAGTGTTTTGGAGTTAAACTATCATAATGCCTGGTGGTCGTCCTAATTGGCAGGTAGCTATTTGCAACTTTCGTATATTATACAGACTTTTTTGTCTTATTTTATGTTAATAAATGATCAATGTACGCCAAACAATATATCACCTGTGTTTCTGACGTTTGAATTTATCGTATACTCGCTAAATTTTGGCTTGTTTTGATATACAATTTACAGTGCGTAAATCAAGAAGTAGACTATTAATTATTGTTGTGCTAAAAGTATTTAGTTATCTTTGAATAATGTTTTCAATAATAAATACAGAAAATAAATTTTAGGTTAAACTTTATGAATAATATTCTATCTTCTGTCTTAGTTTTTGGTGATTTATGTTAAAATTCGGAAAATTTTCTATAAATCTACAGTTTTGTAAGTTAATCATAATTATATAAAATAAATTACAATATTATTTAATTTATTTGTTTTTACAAAACAATATAATTTTTTATTGTATTCTGTTTCAAAATAATTTTAGATATATTAAAATATGAAACTGTAAAAGAATAATGAAATTTCAACCTGATTAAAGATTAGAATAACAAATCTTTTTGATATTTTATTTTTTAATTTATAATTAAAACAAATATTTACATTTCTTGTAGTTCTTTTGTACGTACAAAAAATTTATAAATTTATCAAAAATATTTTGTAATTTGAAAATTTGATATATTTTATTTAACAAAAACCCAAATATTTTTTACCATTATATGGCATGTAAGATTACTCAAAATAATGTCATAAGGTTTATAAATAAATGTTAATAAATAAATTCGTAATTAATGAAAAACAATAATAGCTTTTTATAAATTTGAAATTACTTTTTTCCATTTACAAAACAAACGAAATCTAATTTAAATAAAACTACTTTAGGTTAAAGTTCTGTATTAATATTTATTTATAATCGACGTTTTGACAAACTCAGTCCGTTTTTATCAGGAAAACTGATAGAAATGACATTTACAGAAAATAACAAAACATAGATACAAGTTACTAGGTAACAAAATAAGTATCTAGATCATACAAAAATAAATTTTATGATCTAGTTATTTACTTGTTACCTAGTAACTTGTTTCTATATTCTGTTATTTATTTTATGTTATTTATATTATTTTTCCTGATGAAGAAGGACACTGAGTTCGTTGATACATCAATTATAAATAAATATTAATACAGAACTTTAACCTAAATCAGTTTTATTTTAATATAATGCGTTCTGAAAATTTTTTTACTACATTAAATTTAATTTCTTTCTTTATAATAATTTTAAAAAAAATATACTTACGTAACTTTTGTAGAATAAACTTTAAATAATTGTGTCATTTTTGTGATTTATGTGCTATATAAATTGCTATTTGCATTTATTTTTAGTAGATATATTTATATAAATATTTATATTATTATTATTAGCAGAAAATAAAGAATAAACAATTTAAGAATTTTATTTTATATTTAATTTAAATATTTCTTACAATTACAATTAAATATTTACACGAATATAACAATAATTTTCATGTGTACAAAGTTCTATAAAACATTTTGCATTAATACAAAACAACTAAGTTATTTTAAACTATAAGATATAAAAACAGAATATACAATGAATTTCACATAATAAAGATTTAAACTACAATATAATTTTTTTATAATAATAAAATTATTACAAAGTTTAAAACTCTTATTTGGAATGATGTTATTTAGATGAACTACAATGAGACTTTCAATTTTTGTGTTGGTAATACGAAAAAATAAAATACTACAGACTAGTGATATTTCATTAAATGAGAGTTAAATATTACACTGGTACTGCAATATCATCTACAAAGAAATCAGCAGGTACTTGATCAAAAATATGTTTCATAAGTTTTAGTAAAATATCTTCTATAGTCGCTTCCAAAACTGGACGGAGAGATTCGGCAGCGGGTCGCCAATTTTCATTCAAAAACTCGTTTGTTGTTCTCTCTAAATTGCACGAAAATTAATTATTTTAAATGGTCCATGACAACTTGAAATTAATGTAAATATAGTTGAAACTATTTCAAATGGTTATGGATATAAATTAGCTTGTTTAAAGTTCTTGTTGACTAGCTCTAAATACATTAAATGTTTTAGACAAATATTGTGGTAAATAATTAGCACGGTTGCTATTTTAAAACTGTTACTAAGGTTTTGCAATGAAATCTTAGTGTGAATTTACTTTAAAGTAAAGTCGTTTTATAGATTTCAGAGCTACAAGTACTTTTGTCTTGAGAATCTGCTGAAAACTCGCAGTATTGTTTATCTTGCAATAATTATTGGATAAAATTTTGAATGGTTGCATGACAAAATTGTTTGTCATTAAAACGTTGTTTCAATTATTTTCTTTTTAAATTTTAATATTTTTTGTAAGTTCTAGGCATTATGCATTTAACGAATAATACTTCAAAAGAGGAGATATAAACAATTTATAATAAAACAATACAAAATATATATTAAAATTGAATATATTATGTAAATTTAAAATTTACTTCAAAGTGACAAAATCATCTGAACTTCAATTCGAAACAAATAATTTTGTATTAAGAAGAATGTAAATATTGTTTATCTTAATATTAAAATGTTGATAGTGGGTTTTTAGTAAAAAGAAATTATAATATAATTAAATAGAAACTATGAAATATTTGGAATAAAATATCAGAATAAAAATTTTACGTTTTAAATAATAAAACTAAAACAATTTATCAAAATATTTTATAGGACAATATTATTAATGCATAATAAATTACACTGAATTTGAGCCAAATTTTGTAATCCAGGACATCTACGGCGCTATTCTGGTAATAAAATTTACCTTTAATTTTTAAATTTAAAAAACTTTAAGTAAATTTCAATTCTAGTCACTATTTTAAGTGTGAATTCTTTAACTTAAATTTCTTTAAATTTAAATGACATACATGTTTAGAATTGCTCTATTTAAGTCGCCAAACTAAAGTTTCATAGCAATACTAATCGATAGTTATAAAAAGTGTCAGTTTTTATTATTAAAAATAACAAATTTTTTGTTTAATAATAATAAAATTTACTGTAAGTCCTAAAAACATATTTTCAAAAAGATATTTTTTCAAATACAAATATTTATCAAAAACTAATGAGATTACATTTTATTTATTAATTATTTTCCATTTATTCTTGAAAATTTTCTTATATAAAACAGAATTATTTAATTTATAAATATTAAGTATATATTTATTTTTATATTTTGGATACGACAACTACAAAAATTTTGAAAAACAAACAACTTTAATTTTGTCATAATGTAAACATTACTCCAAATTTTATTTTAAAACATATGCAGAAAAACAGTAGATAAAATAAGAACGTTGTAGCATTGAAACACCTGGCAAAATCTGAAAATTACACAGAAAATTTTCGAGTTTCAAAGAGAATTTCTAACCTAAAATTATACGCACAGTAATTTTCATTGGCTATCTTGCAATGTCATGGTTGAACGAGTATAAAAAATGTATTTTTAAGTTGATTTTTCAACACTTACTACCAAAATGTTTACTATTATTTTATACTTTTAACATGTTTATTAATTTCAATTTTAAAATACGTACCTAATAGTTTGATTCCATCAAATAAGTTGCCCATGTACAGTTTGAGATTACCAATATTATATTTGACATGAGTTCCCGTTACATTATAGAAACTAAATTCATCTTTTTGGTATAAATCCACATCTGTGTTGGTTATAATGTTGACTTCCGCTATTTTAAATATTAAAAATTAAAAATAATTATTTTTTTTATATACAGAATGTTTTGAAAATGAGCTTGCTATATATAATTGTAAAATAAATAAATATAAAATTATAGAGTACCTCAAATGATTCATTGACAAATTAAGTTTTGTATAATTATTAAGGAAAATAGTGCAATGCAATCTTAGATCTTTGCAACCATAAATAGCTCAGACCAAATCGTCAGTCTGGAGCAGAACTGGTCTATTTCTATTTTTTGAGTTTTGTTACAGTGGTTTAAAATTTTATTTTTATTAGTGATTATATGGAGAACATAAACCATCGGTATAAGTTGGAATAGAAGCTAAAGCTAATACATATTTTCATATGATATCTTGCAAGCAGAATAATATATAACAAGGACATTTATCAATACAATACACGCCAAACATATGATTTATATATGAACAAATTTAACAAAAAATCATCAAGCAATTCTACATTTTGAAATGTTGATAATGATTGTAATAAATTACCTAACAATATCAAAATAGTTAAAATTATTGAAGATTTTAAAATGAAGTTGAAAAATTATTTTCTATATTTGTAAATTATTCTGCAAATTATACAGCATGTTGTAAACTAACAAAAAATAGTTAAAAATCGTGTATATTTTAGAAATTATAAGATTTTGTTATTAAAATAAAACTCTTACACATTTCAAACCAGCATTTTCCGTGTCCTCTCATTGGTACAACAAGTATTCTTCCTGCTAATTCATAATTTCCTTCGATTCTCATACTTGGTAAATAGATCTTCGTCAACCAATCGTAATTTTTAGGATCTACACTAAAACATAAATATTAATGTTACTTTAAAAATGTTTATGCTCTATTAATTAGGAGTACAATATATTTTTAAAAGGTTATTTATTGTAGATAATCGTAAAAACTAAGACAATATAGAAAATAATAAATTTAATTATCTACAAGATCATAAAATTTTCGAAATATAAAAACAGTTATAAAATAAACGTCACTGATTGTAAATTGTAAACAATTTTTTTAATTTATATTAAATATGACTAGTTTTAATATAAATTACATTTTATGTTAATTTGTTAAATTTATTATAGGTTACAAAATGTCAAACACATTTAGAACTTTTAATAGAATTATAACATTTATAGATAAATTAAAATCTAATTACTATTTTTTTAACAATTTTTTGTAGATTTTTTTTATCAAAAAAATTATTTAACAATTCTGTTGCTTTTTTGTTATTTGATTTAAAAATTTCGATTATTTATCTGAACTTTATTTGAAATAACGCTTTAATTTCAACTAATTTATATATAGATGAAAAACTAATGTTGGAAATATCATCTAATCAAATGAACAAATAATCTAAAATTTAGTCATTAGTAAATTGCACTTTACCATGAAATTTTTATGCGAGCTGAAGTTACGCAAAATATTGAAATAAAAGAAGTTATTTATTGGAGTCGCGTCAATATTTGTTTAATTGTCGTTGCCCAAGAAAAACAATTTCCATTCAAAATAAGTACCTGTGTAATCTCATATTTTTAGTTGTATCTAATATTAGAAGTTGTGCCTTGTGTAAAATGTAGATCTAATTACCTGTTGAATAAGACTTTCGTTTTGCCAAAACCGTAAACTGTTATGTTGGAAAGTGACGCATTGACGCTGACAGGTCCATCACCCTGTAAAATATTTATAGATTCTATGTGTAAGGGATCCGTGGGTGGTAGCTTAATTTCGGGAATACCTAAACAATTAAATTTATCTATATTATCTATATACATCATAGTAAAAAAAATTTCAGAACTCATTATATAAAATAAAACTGCTTTTGGTTCAAGTTCTATATTAAAATTTATTTATAATCGACGTTTCGACGAAACTCAACACTTGTCTTTATCAGAAAACAAAAACTAATACAAATGACATTACAGTAAATAACAGAACATAGAAACAAGTTACTAGGTAACAAATAAGTAACTAGATCACAAAATTTTATATATTTTTAATTAATACAAGCCAAATTTTATTTATCAGCAATTAATGTTTTGTTTTACTTTAGAAGCAATTGAAATTTATAAGGAAAATAGTAATGGAAAAGAAGTAATAGAGATTTTTAAAGAAAAGAATAAAATAAATTACTGTGAAGAAACTGAGTTAAATAAAATTTGGCTTCGGTTAATTAAAAATTTATAATTATTGCTATATACTTACTGTTATTTACTTTAGTGTCATTTATAAATTTTGATGATAAAAACGAGAGTTCAGTTTCATCGAAACGTCGTTTTTATAAAATAATTAAACAGAAATTTAATCCTAAAACAGTTTTTATATTAATGTTAATGTAATGCTTCATGATTTCAATAAAAATAGAAAAACAATTTAAAACAAAAATCTCTAGTGAAAAAGTTGTTAACTAATGTTCGTACACAAATATATGATTTTTCTAATATTTTAAATTTATTTTATTCGTTATATAATAGTAGAAATTTATCACAATAAACATACATGTAATAACATTATAATAAATTTGTCATTTGTATTCTTATAAGAAACTTGTACTGCAACATTATTATAGTTTATTTATTTGTTTAAGCAATAATATGCATTCAAAAATATTATGGACTATTAAATAATTTTTATTGTACATACTAGTTTATGAAATTCATATAAATTTTTTAGTACTTTATTGCAAATACTAATTTTAATATGATAGTTATATATATATATATATATAAATAACAATTTTTCAGTAGAATTTTGTTTATATTGTCAAGTTTATGATTCATCTATAGGTATTTAGGCTCTTAGCCAAAATTATTAACTTTGATTTAAGTGAAGCACATTTGTTATGTATAATGGAAGAAAATAAAAAAAAATATATTAATTTGATTACTTGTTTAATAATTGTGCAATTTTGTGCAATTAAAAAGTATATAATTGATTATTTATGTACAATAAAATTATTAAAACACAAATTTGACAAACAATAGTATTATTAATAAATATATTTTTATCGCAAATGTTAAAATATTCATAAATAATATAAACTTTGACATTGATTATATTAAAATTATATTTCTGATTAATTATATACAGATATTTAAAAATATTGTAACTATTTAATTTTCCATTTACGCCTAGCATTTTTTAAAAATGTTGTCAATTTTTTTACCATTTTGTTGTGTTTTGAATAAATATATTGGCATAATTAAGAGTATTCTGCGTAAATAAATGTTTTCAATTGGTATTAGATGAAATAATTTGTATGAGAGGAAACATAATTACAAATAAGGCAAAAATTGTATGTTAAAATTAGATTTCTGGACATAGAAATATTACTGAATTAATAAAACACAGTCTATGGATACAATTGCAGTATAAGGCAAAAATTGTATGTCAAAATTAGATTTCTAGATATAGAAATATTACTGAATTAATAAAACACAGTCTATTGATACAATTGCAGTTACTATAAAGCTAAAAATCATATAATTACCTAGCTAAATATTATATTACAACATTTGCTTTTTATTTAGATAAAATAAAATTAATATTATTTGTCAGTTGCAAATTATAACGAATTACGAGTATGTGTTTAGTGTTAAAGGTTTTGCATTGTCAATAATATAATAATAATATAGATACATACCTTCTGCAATTTTGGTAAATAACTTTTGTACAGCATTTGTTGAACATTTTATAAAATTCTCTTCCGTTTCTTGTTTGTGACATGTTGGAAGGTAATCAGCTGAAACAACGATAATAATTATTGAAAAAAATCTTTAGGTTTAAGTTTCATATAAAAAGTATTAATAGCAAATTAATTAAAAAAGCAATTAAAATCAACAAATAGAGAAAAAAATATGTATTAGTGTGCAGACACTGAATCAGACGGTTCAGACTGTCGTTTCGGCAGGACAAATGATATAAATGTCATTTATATCATTTATCTTGATAAAGATGGACGTTGAGTTTCGTCAAAACTTCGATTTTAAATAAATATTAATACAGAACTTTAACTCAAAGCAGTTTTATTTTAATGTAATGAATTCTGAAGGATTTTTTACTATTTTAAAACGATAATAATTTAGTCATAAAAATTTTATTTTGTTTTACTTCATTTTTCAAATATCTACTGAAGTAATTCATTGAAACAAAAAAATATGTGTATTTACTATATAAATAAATAAATTACTTTTAAAACACATTTCATGTTTTATAAAGTATTATTGATGTGTTTATAACAAAAGACAAGAAAAAAAAAAGACAATAATTATTTACAAGAATTGTTAACAAGTAATTTATAACATACGTAAATGTGATGTTTGAACTAGTGCATTTGTTTCTATTTTTTTATTAAATAAATTTATATTATTTCAAATATATATTTATGTAGTTAAAAATTAGTTCATATTTAATATTTTTAAAATTAAAATATTAAATGGTAAAATTACGTCATCTAGCGGGAATCGAACCCATAATTTCTCGGTCACCAATTTTGCATCATAAAAATTTTCTAACGCATGTTACAAAAAAAAATACAACATCAATTAATGTATAGGCATTGCTTTAAATAAAATTTGGCTTCTTTCAATTAATAATTTATAAATTTTATAATCTAATTATTTGTATTTCGTTAACTAGTAACTTGATTTTTTTGTTTTGTTTGTTTATCATTTACGTCATTTGTATATTTTTTCCTGATGATGATATTACCTATTATACTATAAACTTTAAAAAAATGTTTCCCAAACAGATTTATAATGTTATTGAAAACTATGTTAGTTTAAAGTGCAATACTGATTCTGTGATTTATACTACTCCAAAATAATTTTTTGCACAATTTTTTTTTCAAAAATGCTAGGGGTCTTAGTGAGTTTTCAGGACCGGGCCATCAAATTTGTCGATCTACCACTGGTGATATACATATAAAGAATTATTTAAACAATTGTTATGAGATTTTAGGTACATAGTATTACGTTTCACAAAAGTTATGTCAAACATTGTACATAATAAAGATTTTATAATTTAATGATCTGTTTAATTTAATGAAAGTTTTATGAACGCGAAAGTTATTCTTCTCGATGCTTTGCATTTCGTAAAATAATTCAATTTGACCATAAACATATCATCTGTACCTAATTATATATTTACTATTATTAATCGTACATACATACATACACAATCACACCATGTACCCAAAAAAATGTGACACAAATTCTTTACACTATCTTAAAATTTGTTTTCTCCAAACAGATGAAGCTACACGGTAAAACATTTAAATATTTGTGTGTTATTAAGTTAATAAATAATTATCAAATTAACACAAAATTTGTTGTTAAAATAACACACTTTATATTGTGTTGAGATCGCGAAGCGTTAAAAAAAATAGCTCCAAAATCACAACATATACAAAAATATTTAAAGTACTCAAGTTTTTATTGTTATTTAATAATTTTTATATATAATACTTTATTGCAATTTGTTTATTACATATTAAAATGGAGTACACAATTCTAACTGCTAATTAAATAAAATAATAGTGAATTTTGTAAGAATTCTTTTGAAATTAACATGTGCTTGAGAAAAAATTTGTTGCAAAATATTCTTGCAAGTTACAAGATTTCAAAATAAACATTTTATTGGCACCAAGCACTTAAAAAAATATATAATAAATTATATACCAATTTTTGATCATTTTAATACATCTAACATCTAAAATTCATCCAGTGGCGGGGAGTGTGGCATTTTAAGTTATGGGAGCATTGCTAATATTTTTTAAACAAATAGATGTTATTGTATTCAAAATTTGTAATAATACTTTATTTAATAAAATAAATATCGCATTATATTATATATAATTATATATAATAAAGAAAAAATACTTTATTTGTTTTCGATGATTTTTATTACTGAATTTATCAACAAATAACTATATACAAAAAATTTAGGATTAAGTTCTGTATATATTTTATTTGAAAATTGACGTTTCGATATATTCTACGTATACATCAGGAAAAAATATGCAAATGACATAAATAATAAACAAACAAAACATAGAAACAAGTTACTAGGTAACAAAGTAACTAGATTTAAAAATTTATAATGTAAAAAAATGGTTATAGATTATTAACTTGTTTCTATGTTTTGTTTGTTTATTATTTGTCATTTGTACATTTTTTCCTGATAATTTTAATAATAATAATTAATTTAATAATTAATAATTTTAAACGTAGAGTATATTGAAACATCGATTTTCAAATAAAATGTATTCAAAACTTAATCTTATTTTTTTTTATTTCAATATAAAGAGTCTTGAAAGATTTATTCAAATTTTTAAAACTCAGTTTATTAAAATAATTTAATTATCTATATATAAATATTATTAAAATAATTTTAAAATGTATTTAATTTTGTCAAATATTTAAAATTATTGTAATATTTGAAAGATTATAATCCAACGTTTTCGAAAGAAATGAGCTGTATTAGAAATAGAAGTGAATTTTGCAATATTCAATCAAACACCATATTGTGTAACTTGTTATAAATTTAGTATTAAATACATATTAGAAAATAAGAACAAATACTACATACGTTTCTCTCTAGCATATCCACTAACTTGACAACCAAACAGCGCTACCAACACAAAAACTAAAAATTTTACGTGCATTTTTAAACCGTTCAGTTGCGGTGGTTATTCACAGACTAAACTTTTCCAAAAGCGGTATGTTTATTTTATAAAAGCTTCCTTATTTAACATATATAAATGCATATATAGTTTCTCCTTCTTTCGAACAACTAGAATGTGGTACTTGATTTTTTATTTCGACACACACCTGTATACAACTATTTTATACATACGTACATACATACATACATTTATGCAGATAAATTTAATTACATAACATAAATGGCAACACAGCATTAAGTTGCAAAAGAAAAAAAACTTGACATTGCCCTTTCATCGTCAAAACACGAAAATATTTATTTTTCTAAACTAGATCTAATTTATTGATACAGAATGTTTACGATAATCGAGTCACTATTGTTACTTTTTTTATTTGAATAAATGCAGTATCAATTAAATTAGATAAAATGCTCTAAATTATATTAAAACATAAATGATATAATAAAATATTTTTTTCAACTAGTAGTTTTAAAAATATTGAATACAATTATCCTATTTTAAATGACATGGTATATTTTTAAATAAACGCCAGATAAAAAATTACAATTTAAGCTATTTTCAGGTTATGTTATGGAAATTAACGCTAAATGTAATAAATACACATCAGTAGGTTAGGTTAGGTTAGGTTTCATTTGTTAGGTTTTTTATTTTATAAATTAATGTTTAATATGCTATTTTAATGTGCATATCAAATAACTGTTGTAAGTTTCTATTAATGGTTGTTACATTATCCTATTCTGACATTAATTCACTTTTTGTGGCTATTATACATACGGAATGTATACGCAATTAGTTATTTATACATACAGTATTTTTACGTAATAGGCTATTTAGGGTAGGTTAGGTTAGTAGGTTGATTTAGGTTTTTTTTTAGTATGTATAAATAGCCAATTGCGTATACATACCGTATGTATAAATAGCTTCATTCTTATTTTTAATACATTTCTGAGAAAAATTATTTTGTATTAAATTCAGTGATATAACTTTTATAGAATCTTCATTATAATTTTTTTGAATAAAAATTACTTAAATTTTTTAAAATATTATTTAAATAACAATATCGGTTGGCCATATTACATTGTTTTTCAATTAATATACTTGTTATTACTTTTTAAAATAAGCTTTGATTTAACATGAACTAAATTGAACTGTCATTATATTTTCAGCTAATTTCTATTGAAAAACAATGCAACCTGGCCAACATAAGTATTAATAATTTTACAAATATTTGCATATTCACTTAATCGCAGTGAAACTAATATATAATTAGTAGATTATGCGATTAAGTGGATATTTAAATATTTGTGAAATTCTTAATTACGTCGAAGAAAAACATTCCTTTAATACATTTCAAAAACTAAAGTATTTTTATTTAAATAATGTATTAAAAAGTTTAGATAATTTTATTCAAAAAATGTGTTATGTAGGGCTGAAAAAATGAACCCCATCAAATTTAGAAAAAATTATCTTCTTAGAAATGTATTGAAATATATTAGGCTATTTTAAATTTAAAAGTTTTTATATTTTGAAAAATACTGGTTGAAAAAAGTATTCTATTATGTTATTCGTATTTTAACATTATTTTAATTTTGTCTAAATTTAATCGACTGTATATCTTTTGAAATAGAAATAGTAACAATAATAACCAAGATATTGCAAACACTCTGTATATTAATTTGTTTTCATTCAGGTCTAGTTTTTGTTGATTTGGAATATTACGTTTATTATTGCTTTCGGAAATAAATATTAAATAATCTTTATTAACGAGACGGATTTTTATTATTTTATTCTAGTTTTTTCATTGTTTTTTTATTTTTATATTTTAAAAAAATTATCATTCAAAACATTTTTTTCAATAAATTGTCAGAAAACATTAATAAAAAAAAATTAATTAAAATTTTCTACACTGTAAAAAATGTATGTATTTTTACATGATTTGTGAATGTAAATTTTCATAAAAATATTATATTACTTAAATTATCACAATAATAATTATTTAAATAAAAAAATTCAATATACCACGTTTTTAACACAGATTAAAAAGTATAAAATAATTTTAAATTTTTTAATACTTTTTAGTACGAGTATGTGTTGAAGTATGGTATATTAAATTTTTTTATTTAAATAATTATTTCAGCTTTTTAGTCTTGTTTAACTTTAATTTTAATCTAATTAATATTATTAATAAATTAATTAATTAGTTAATATTGCAAAGTTTCAAGTTCCTACCTCATCGGGAAGATAGTTTAAAAAGTTAGTACAGAATATGTAAAATATATATTTATTAATATGATATTTATGTTTATATTAAATTATATTTATATTAAAAAGTCATGGTCAAAATTTCATATTTGACTTGTATTTATGTTATTTGAATTACAAAAACAAAATACAAAACTAATCATAACTTTTAATTTTTAAAATATAAAAATATATAACTTTAACTTAATTTTGATGGTCAAGTATTCGATCATTTATATATTTTTTTTCTTTTCAAAAACACAATTTGATTACAAATAAATATATGTTACATTTACATATTACACTGTCTTTAATTAATTGTTTGACCTTGTCGCATAACTAGTGATTTAATTAAAATCTTATTTCTAATTGTAAATAAAAAATAAATCAAACCTAGTTTATGCTTTCAGAATTTTTAGGTTAAAATTTACAATAAAAATTTATTTGTAATATCCTTAGTATATTTTGTTAAAATTATAATGCAAATTTTGAAATAAATAATTTATTTATATAATCAGGTCATTATTCTGTCAGTTGATTGAGTTCTTATGTTTTTCTTGTAATAACAAAAATATAACTCGATAAAAATTCTAAATTAATATTAGATACATATTTATTTTCAAAATCAATGCAATTATTACACTAGGTAATTAGTAATAAATACTTGGCCTCATTATTTAATATAAAGCAGAAATTAAATATTGTATATATTACTAGTAAATGGTTAAATTAACATAGTTTACTATTATTATTTATTTTAGGTTATGAAAAACTGCATTTATGCCAAATAACATTTAAAACTGTTTTAGGAATAAAAATAATAACAGAAATATTAATTTCATGGCAAAATTGTGTAAAGGAAATTGTTTCAATTATTTATCTTGTTTTTTGATTCAAGAATATTTACTTAAAATAGAATAACATTTTTCAATTTATTAAATAATCACGAAGTATATTTGTTTGAAATAAATAAATAAAATAGTGTATATTGCCGAAAATTATTATTATATAACTTAAAATAAAAAAAAATTAGAAATAAATTATATATATATATATATATATATATATATATATATATATATAATTCAAAAATTGGCGTTTCGATATGTTCAACGTATATCATCATCAGAAAAATATATACAAATGACATAAATAATAAACAAACAAAACATAGAAACAAGTTACTAGGTAACAAAGTAAGTAAGTAACTTAAAGTTTTTTGTTTTATTAAAATACACTGCCGGTGCTAGTGGGTTGTCCGGAGGGCCGTGGCCCCTACAAAGTAACCTCTGACCTTAAAATAATTTTAAAGAAAATTTTTTAAAACAAATTATATTTACTCTTTCAATTTATATAAATTTTGATACGAATAGAGCAACATATAATTATACCTGTATAATTTGTGAAAAAATTGAGAAAGTGTCTACTTCATCTTACGATAGATCATTTGTTTTTTCTTTAAATAAAATTGAATATAATTTAAGTACGCAAAGGTTAAACTGTAAATTTAATGATATTAGCATTTTGAAAATAGAAATAGAATAGATATAGCTAAATTAATACATCGCAATTAAATGATTGATAAATTTGTCATTAAATAAAATAAAAGAATTAAATTATTATTTAGTATATAATTTGTTTGTTTTAGTAATGAATTAATTATATGATATCTAAGTAGGACGTAGTAAAATATTTTTTGTTCCTTCCAAATTTTAAAGTTCAGCACAGCCACTGTTAAATTAAATAAATTTGTACTTAAAATATAAATAAATATAATAACATTTAGTAATTATTTTATCCCATAAATAAATAATATATCATTAAATTACTAGACATTAAAAAATGTATAATTAAAAATGTAATGCAATTTATAAATAACAATACTTAAAACTAAAAATAAGAATTAGATATAGTATGTAATTTATTAATTACCTATTGTGATTGGTAAATAATAATTAAAGTTAATGAATAACTGATATTGTCATTATATTTGTCACAAAATTATACATATTTAAATAAAATAAATTAAATTTGATATTAGATGCAATTTAATTACAAATTTAACTACACTGTAAAAAAAAATCGGTAATTTTATATAAAACAGGGGCAAATACAAAATGTATGTAATATTATTTACAGATATTTTAAAAAAAATTTTTACAACACACTTTAAAAAAAGTTACCATTTTACATAAAAACCATAGTAAAAAAATTACATATTATTATTATTGAAAACTGTAAACTAAATTCGTTTGAATTGTTTAACAGTTAACTATAAATAAATTTTATAATTCATTTTCATTTAGTATTATTTTTTTTTTTAATATAATTTTATTATTAAAATATATTTATTTTATTTAAATTTAGGAATAATTTTATTCTTATAATTTAATACTCTTATTCTTTTTTTTTAAAGAAAATATTACATAAAAAAAATCTTATTTATAATTGAATTTAACGTGCAAAACAAATACATTAAATGAGTATATACATATATAAATAAATGAAGATACAAATTCAAAATCAGCTTTCACTGCATTTCTAAGTACACTGCAATTTTTTCATTCGACTTTTTTACTGCAATGATATAATGTAAGAAGTTGCGTAATATCGATATTGATATAGTACATATAAATACACTGTTTAATAAAAAGTCATTCATTATTTAATTTAAATTTGCGTCACTAGTTTTCTTTTTTAATTAATACTTTATTTCGTGCAAAAATTTATCTGATATAAAAACTAAGTTGATGTTATTTTTGTATATTTACATAAAACAGAAAAAAAAAATGACGCAGTTAATAACTAATTAATTTGTTTGTTATTCAATTCTTATAATTTTGCTATAAATAATTTATAATAATATAAATCAATTTTTAGAAACAACTTCTTAACGTTTAACGTTCTATTTTATTTATACATAATAAGCCAAAGTTTTGATACTATTACTAATATTCTGTATTATTCTATAAGCACTATAATACTCTAGAACAGCGGTTCTTAACCTTTTATTAGTCGCGGCCCCTTTAAAATCCGAAATCATATTCGCGGCCCCCTTAAAAGCCTAAAATACTACATACAATATTTTTATGTGCAGTGTTCAGCAATATCATAGTAACATTTTTGAATAAAGTGTGTCCGCACACAGTTTTTGAATATTTTGAAATTATCTATGTTTTTAATTGATTGAAGAAGCGAATTAAAAGCCGGTAGAAAATTCATGCGAAATGCAATGAACAAAAAATGCTTTATCAGATTGTCAGTAATAACATATTTCTTGAAAAATAGGTATATTTGCAAATGAAAGTATACTTGCTATACTATAAAAATTGTAAACCTAGACCATGTTTACGAATATTGAGATGTCATTAAATTTATCTGTCACTTACATATGTATCACTTATAAAAACTAGTAACATTTTTTTTTTATTTGTAAAGATATAAAAACTTGAAAAATTCTAATATATTCGCGGCCCCCCAGGGGGCCGCGGACCCACTGTTAAGAATCCCTGCTCTAGAATATTTTGTCTTTTTGAATAAATTAAAAATTTCATATATTAAAAATAGACAACAGATTTTATACTATATACTTCATAAATGAGTTCTAAAAAATAAAATGGTTTTAGGTTCTAGTTCTTTAAGAATATTTTTTAATAATCGACCTACTCAACGTACTCAACGTCCGTCTTCATCGGGAAAAAAGATACAAATGACATTTATTGTAAATAAACAGAACATAGAAACAAGTTACAAGGCAACAAAATAAGTAACTAGATCATAAAATTTTATAAATTTTTAATTAAAGGAAGTCAAATTTTATAAATTATTTTTCAAAAACATTAGAATAAAACGGCTTTACATTGTAGTTCTGTATTAATTAATTTACTAATGATTGTCGATGATAGTCTACGTACTCAACGTACGTCTTCATCAGACAAAATGATACAAATGATATTTAGAGTAAATAAACAAAACATAGAAACTAGTTACTAGATTTTTTTAACTTTTTCAATTAATTTAACTTGATATTTTTTTAAAGAATTCTATATTAAAGCACAATATTCAAGTTTAGATCTTACAAATGTACATAATTCAAAATTTTTCTTATTTTACAATATAATTACTCAATAATATTTATTGACAAAAGTAACATTATAAAGACATGATAGATAGTGAATGAAAAACAAAAATATGTTCATAGATCATTAAGTTTTCGTGTCAAATTTATTTTTGTTCTCGCTTAACCTAAAATTCCAGAAACATTGATGCTTGTTCCACTTCTGTATTGAAATATGGCACACTCACAGTCAACTGGCGAAAGAAAGATTATTCTGGAATAAAAGTTTCTGTGGCCTGTTACTAAGTTACCGAATAAACATTCAGACTATTTTCGACGATACGTGGGCGGATTATACACATGCATAAAATGATTTTTTTTTTCTACACACTGCACAAACATTTTGACAGAAAATGCTATTTTTAAAACTTAGTATTTTAGGGAATTTTGTCATTGTTAAATACAGATTTTATTGCATAAATATTTATATAAAATATATTTTATTGAACCGAAAAATGATGCTGGAAATTACGTAATATGTAATTTTTGAATTTACAGAAATGATTAAGAATTCTACAATATTTTTATTCTAATTTCATTAGCCTATGCTAAAATACATAATCAGTATTAGATTAATAGAAGTTAAATTGTCAATCAATGATTTAAAATAACAATAGTGTAATAAAATATTAATATATTTTAATTAACTATGTGAGAAATGTATTAATTTTCTCAATGAATAATATTTTATTGTTATTTTTCAAAAGTGGTAATAAAAAAAACTTAAATATATCAAAATAAAAAATATTTAAACTGCTTTAGTTTAAAGTTCTGTATTAATATTTATTTATAATCGATGTTTCGACAAACTCAATTTCATATTAGTATCATAAAATCTGAAAGTAATTTCAAATTTCATTTAAAGAATTTCTTTATTGACAAAAACTATTATAGTTTGATGATTAACTTAATGACAAGTTCTGATTTTCAATTGTAATGTAAATTCTGTGTTGTAATACAATTTGTATGTATTTTTTTAATTGACTTTTTCCATATCATGAATCGGTTTATAGGAAAATAAAAACATTATTATTATTATATAAGAATAATTGAAGCTCATTTTTTATTTAATACTTTTATCCTTTAATTAAATTAAACAATAAATAAATTATTTATTTTTTTTCTGTTTATTTAAAACTTAAAAGTAATCTTAAAGTTAAAAAAGGTTTATTAAAAAAGAATTAATTTTACAAACAAAACAAAAACTGTTTTTAATTTGAGTTTAGTTTGACAAAAACAAATAAATTTTACTTATTTTTATTAGTACATAAGTATATACAGTAGTTAAAAAATTAATTAAATAAAAGTTACAAAAATAAAGAGCTTTCAGATTAAGTTCTGTATATATTTTATTTAAAAAATCAACTAACACTTATGTCAATTGTATATTTTTTCTTAATGATGACTAGAATATATCGAAATGTCGATTTTTAAATTAAATACTTACTTATATTACAAATTTAATTCGAAAGTTTTTTATTTTAACATAATGAGTACTGAAAGATTTTTTACTATGTTAAATAAAATAAATGACAACAAGAATTATTGGTACAATTTTATTCTCAAAAATACAATTTTATCTGATGCCAGTATATCATAAAATTATCTTCTACAATATACAATATATTTAAAATACGTGTCAACAAATGTATGTTAGTGAGTAGTGTATGTGTCGTAATATTGCATTGCTTCGTATGTTCTGTTTGGTGTATATATGTGTATGTGTGCAAGAAACTGTATAAGCATGACTAAATGCATAAATCATTAAAATATTATCAATTAAGTAAAGAGCATCTCTAATTAGCAATGTAGTTACAAAGTATAAAAAAGTGACAGAATGCAGATTATATAATAGTTATTTACATGTTCAATGACTCTTTATCTCGTTTTATTTATCATTTTGCAAGTTTTGACATTTTGTAAACATTGAATCGGTTTTTATAAAATTATAAATTTAGCGATTAATAAATTAGAATAATACTAATTGTATAGTTTGTTTGTTTTTCAAATAGATTGATCTTTTTGTGTTGAAAATATTGATGGAAAAAATTTACATATGTCTTGTGTTGCTAAATCCACCATGGCCAGATTGAGAGGCACCCTTATTATAACCCATTTGGAGGTTCAATTCACCCTCGTGAGCTCTTAATTGAGCTTCAGTGAATTGTCTTTCGTTCTTGTCGGCCATCTTGGGACCCATTCCTGGACCGGTGTATTCAGGATGTTTCTGTGTCTAAAAACAAAGACAAATGTTTATTTTTTTCTAACAAAAATTTTATAAAATCAAATTACATCTAATAAATAACAACATTAAAATAAATATTAGCTTTTACAGAACTATATAATTTTGTTTTATCTATAGTTCTATAGATTTATATAAAATATTAGAATCTTAGTATTAATATTTCATTATTATCTAAACAAATATATAAATTTGAAATAAAAATTCATACTGATTTTATCATTTTAAATCATGAATTAATATAAACTTTTTGCTACACAAATTTCGTTTACTTTAGAATAATAATATCTCTAATAATTTTGTTTTATTATTTAAAAACATTATAATATCATTTATAAAATTTGAATTCAAAAAATTTATATGCAAAGGTAAAATAAATAAAATAAAAATCAAATTTTACATCATGAAGATATTCCATGATGTAAAATTCGAAAATACTGTAATAATTGCAAGACCCATCAATATTAACAGGAGACTGATAAGAGAAGTAATAGAAATTTATAAAGAAAAAAATAACATCAATCAGTATGAAGGGGTACTGGTTTAAATAAAATTTAGCTTCCTTTAATTAAAAATTTATAAATTTTATGATCAAATTACTTATTTTGTTACCAGTAAATTGTTTTTATGTTCTGTATATTTACTGTAAATATCATTTGTATCTGTTTTCCTGATGAAGACATACATTGAGGTTGTCGAAACCTGGATTATTAATAAATAATACAGAACTATAATCTAATGCCGTTTTATTTTAAAATGTAAAATATTTTTGATAAATTTGAAATTTTCTTTAAAAAATTAGTTTCATTTAGATTAAATTACAAAAAAAAAAATTACTCACAATTCTGGCCAAGGCATACAGGCACAAAGTTACTTGAGGAACATTACGTCTTTCAAATAAATCAGCAGTTTGGAAAATTTCTTCCTGAGGTACTCCGTAATTTTTAATTGCAGCTTGGAATCTATGAACAATATTATAAATAAATGATCATTAAAACATACAATTTTTATCGTTTTTTAACTTTCACTGAGCAATTTCTTTTAATAAAAAATTATTATTTTTATAATTCAATAACAATTACGTATTTTTAAAGTTATTCATAATTTTTTTAAGAAAGCTATTTAGTTTTGTGTAAATTAGAAATGTCATTTACAATAAAAATATTAAATATAATATATATTAGCATAGTAAAAAATCTTTCAGAACTCATTATATTACAATAAAACGGCTTTAGGTTGCAGTTTTGTATTAATAAATGTAGCACTGCAACCTAAAGCCGTTTTATTATAATATATACTTATTTCATTTGCTTAAAGAGAAAAGCAAAAGCATAATTTGAAATATAAAATTAATTAAAAATTATACTAATTTTTATCTTTCCCATACTTAATTAGCAGAGGTTGTAAAAAATTATTAAATATTTGCAAACAAATACAATTATAATAAATTATAATAATAAAATATTTTTTTCAATTATACTATTAAGTTTTTTAATTCAGATTACAAAAAAATTTATAAATATTGATCAGTTTTGATTATATAATATAACAACAAACAAACAATTTTTTTTAAATATTTTATTACTGATGGAAAATTCCATATTAAGGTCTACTTTTACGAATAAGTTTTAAAATTCAAGATTTATATTAGTAGCCAAAAGAAACGAATCATAATTGACATTTATTATTTCAAAAAGAAAAACAAAATTTTAATAAGGAGAGATATGATTACCTTTGAACATTTTCCATGAGCTGAAAATTGGTTCCTTTCGACTGAATCTTCTTGATAGAACCTGGTGCAATCTTATTAATTAGATTACAGAGGACAACGCCGTCTCTAAGAACGTCCTCGTAGTTGCCAGCTGGCAAAGGTTCGCCAAGAACTGCAGAGATCCAGTTCAGTACTTCTTGTTCTTGATCCTTGTTACGGGGCTGAAATTTCAAAAATAAACAAAATCAATATTCAATTGGTTAACACTAAATATTTATTGTTTTTATGTTGTTATTCCACTTGAATATTTGCATGTTACAAAATTTAATATGATAGAATGTAAATTCGTCTGCTTGTTATTTAAGACAGATCAATATTAACAGCAGATTGATAAGAGAAGCAATAGAAATTTATAAAGAAAAAGGTAATATCAATCAGTGTGAAAAAGCACTGATTTTTTTGTGGCAAGTGTTCAGCTATATAATACTTCAAAAATATATTGAAATCTTTTAAATTTATATTTCAATTAAAATCAAGTTTAAAAATATGAATTCTATTTTAAATTTTAATATATGATTTATTTGAAAATTGTACAAAAGAAAATAGTAAAAACAATACAATAAAACATATTTTAATAGATGATATCTGCCAAAATTATTCTTTAAAAATACAAACATGTAACTTATATATTTATCTTTCATATTTTCGAACTTCTGCCAAAAAAAACTCTGCTTTTAAAACATCAAATTCACCGATACTAATTTCGAAACATATATTGACAGATACATATATTATCGTGTTTTATGGCATTTATCTAATGTTTATTTTAAATAAATATTAAACATTATAGATAAAATTTAAGTGGAAAATAATCTATATTTTGCAGTAGCACAAAAAACGATTTGAAATATAAAAGTCGAACACAGACACTATGTAAATCGTGCAATATTTCGAAATCGCTTCTAAATTTACAAGAGCAAGTAGAACAGCTGTCATTGAAGAGTCAAGTTATTTCAGTTCTGGTAGTTGCAATTTCTAAGCAACGCCTACACGATTTATAAGTTATTACTTAAAACTGTGAATTCATATGTTTTCTCTACTTATATTTCTATACTTATTCAAAATTACTTCAATACAATTTGAAGATACATTTCGACAAATCAGTCTATATTTGTTGGTGGTTTAAATATCAAAAGATATAAAAAAATATTGATATCTTTCAAATGAAAGTTGAAAGAAATCTCGTAAATTTATTTATTATATATTCTTTTTGTATTTGTCAATAATAATTTTTATTAATTCTGTAAAACCATTATTAGCATATGTTAAATAAAAAAATAAACTTATTATTATATTAACCTAAATAAAATCACTGAATTTGAAGCAAATTCAAAAGTGTAAATTCAAAATCTTGCAAAACAAAATATTGATTTTAAAATCTTAGGTTAGATATCAATACAGTTTGATGGAAATTCAAAAGTGTAACTTCAAAATCTTTTAAAAAAATATTTATTTTAAATTTTAAATTAAATATTTTGAAAAATTATTTTTGAAAATAAGAAGACCTTTAGGATTTAGTAGTCGACGTACTCTACTTACATCTTTATCAGAAAAAAATGATACAAATGACACAGTAAATAAACAGAACATGGAAACAATTTACTAGGTAACAAAATAAGTAACTAGATTAAAATAAAACTGTTTTAGAATAAAATTCTGTTTAATTATTTTATAAAAATAACGTTTTGACGAAACTGAACGCTCGTTTTTATCAGGTCAAAATTTATCAATAAAAAAATTTGATAAATTTTGACTTGATGAAGACGAGCGTTAATTTTCGTCGAAACGTCATTTTTATAAAATAATTAAACAGAATTTTATCCTAAGACAGTTTTATTTTAATACAATGAGTTCTGAAAAATATTTACTATGTTAAGTAACTAGATTATAAAATTCATAAATTTTAAATTTTTTTATTAAAAGTTATGAAGAGTTCTAATAATTTTTGTTTAGAATTAATAATACTAATAGGAAAAAACTAAAACAAATTTAAATAAAATTCCTGGAGTTAATGTTTTTTTTTTGTTTTAGTTTCGGATTATTTCAAATCTATTTTAAGCATCTAATATAGATGCATTGACTTCAATTTTTTCTCGTGTTGACTGAAATATGTTAAAACTTCTTCCAACGATATCTTACATTTTATTTTAATCTACTCGAAAATAGTGCGGCAACTAAATCATTTTCAAAGCTAAATTTAGAATATCGGATTAAGATATTTTGAATAGTAATATTAACCAGCTATTTTATAGTCAATTTAAAATATAGAATTCTTATACTTTAGAATATAAATATTTTAATGTGCTTAAATATATATATATATATATATATATATATATATATATATATATATATATATATCGTGGTTTAAAATATAGAAATTAATTTTTAAACTAAATTATAAATTACTGGCAAGCAGTCAAATAACATAATATTTGTTGTACAAAGTTTTATTAAAAATATAAACTTTTTAATTTTTAAGAGGACTTCCACAGTAAGATTTAATATGGACAGTCACATAATATTATGTGAATAAAATTTCTTTGTTTATGTAGAATTATAAAATACATTAAACATAAACAATTAGAAAATATATTAAACAGGAAATGCAGAATAATATACAGAAAATTATGTGAAAGAAATTTGTTGACAATACATAAAAAATTGTATAATGTTACCTTTAAACATTTTTCAGTTATAAAATAATAGAAATATAGTTAATGTTCTTTGAATAAAATAATAATATTATGCATAGTAAAAAATCTTCCAGAACTCATTATATGAAAATAAAACGGCTTTAAGTTGTAGTTCTATATTAATTTTTATTAATAATCGACATTTCGACATATTCAATATATATCTTCATCAGGAAAAAAAGATACAAATGACATTTACTGTAAATAAACAGAACATAGAAACATGTTACTAGGTAAAAATATTATTAACTAGATTATAAAAAATTATAAATTTTTAATTAAAGGAAGCCAAATTTTATTTATATCTTAAATTATTCTATTATCAATCTACTGACTTGATAAGTCTTGCAATTATAATAGTATCTTCGAATTTTACGTCATAAAGATTTTCTAACGCATGTTGAGCAATAGCAGATTTATCTGGATGTCTTAGACATATTGATTTATTATATTCTATCAATTTAGCAGAAACAAAAAGCACAAATTTAAATAAAATTTGCTTTACTTTAATTAAAAATTTATAATTTTTTATAATATAATTACTTATTTTGTTACCTAGTAACTTGTTTCTATGTTCTGTTTATATACTGTTTATATCATTTGTATCTATTTTTCCTGATGAAGATGTACGTCGGAACGTCGATTATTAATAAAAATTAATACAGAACTACAACATGTAACAATTTTATTTTAATATTTAAATATAAATATCAAAAAATATGTAATTTGTCGAATTGATATAGACTATGAATCATTTAACAAAATAAATAGCTAACATGGAAAATATTTATTAGTAAATTTTAGTTTTGTTTTGATTTTAATTTTGTTGTTGTTGTAATAACTACTTTTCAAAATAAGCGCAATATATTACAAAATAGTCTCGATTTAACTGTATAATTATATTATTACAATTATAATTTTGTAATTTTCTTGTATATAGCTAAACTTATTTAAAAATAACTTCATAATAAGTAGTAATTTACTGAAATTCGAAATCGAATATTAAACGTTTCGTTACTCGTTAATTGCTAATTAAGTTTTAGAGCTAATTTAAATTAGACATAAATATGTCGTCGTTCATTTAGATCCCATCGTAATAAATTATATTATTCTCACATAATTTTAGAACATTTACAGTACGATGTTTTATTGTATTTTAATTGCGTCAAACCGTGTTGAATTTTGACGTTTGCAAAGAAGTTTCAACGCCAAGAAAAACAGTTGTGTTCATATTTATATTTAGATCCACCGATAGTTATATATTGCCTTCCGCGTTTTACTGGAATAGACCAAGAAAACTTAACATTTTCTGGTAAATAATACTACAATACTAAGCTAAACAAATGATATTTCATTTTTTTCATAATATTTCCAAGAAAATTCAAAGATAAAATTGTTTATTTTTATATTTATATTATAGGTAATAAAAACTGATATAACTTTTTTCAAAATAATTTTGCAAGACAGCTGCTCGAAATTATTTATAAAGAACTTCCGATAAAAATTCAAAGAAAAATTAATATTTTTAGTTTTAATAAGTAATACAACTAGAGACATCTGTTAGTATTGTACAAGAATTTAATTATTGTAATTATAATTTTAGTTTCTTTGGCAAACACTTTCATTTGTTTATACGATAACTTTCAACTTTCAATGATTTTAATGTAAGTAGAGTCCTCTGTTTTCACTTTGATGAACTTATATTGCTTATGAGATAAAAATTTAAAAATCTTTATTTTATTAATTTTAATAAATATGTAAAACTTTGTTAAACTTTTTTAAATTTTAAAAGTAATTTTTATTTGTTTGGTAATAAAATTTTCAATTGTAACAAATATATTAAATATAAATAAAAAATCTAATTAAACAAAATACATGATTTGAAATAAATCTTAAAAAGTGATTTGTAACGAAAAAAAAATTTTTTTTTTTAAGTTTTAAACAAATAATTATTTTTCTATTAAATAAAATATATTATTTTTAAATTAAAGATTAAATATCTATAAAAGAGTTTATTTAAAATATAAAATATTAACTATAACATAATAAAAAAATCTGTTACTACTCATTATAACAAAACAAAAGGCTTCACATTATTATCAGGAAAAATTAATAATTATAATTTTTGCTAATTATGATGTACGCCGAGTACGTCGAAACGTCGATTTTTTATTAAAATATAAACAGAACTTAATCTTAAAGTCTTTTTATTTTCATATTAATTATAATTCTAAAAATAGGTGCAAAATTGTTTTTAAAAATATATTTGTTATTAGTAAATCCTAGAGCTGAAGATTTTCAGAATTAAGTAATTATATTTATAGATATATTAATATAAAAATTGAAAAATAAAATTATGAATTATTATTTAAAATATAAAATTCTAGTAGGCAAAAAATTATTTTCAAAAATATATTTGTTGTTATGGCCAGTTTCATAATAAACACTTTAATTAAAGTCAATTTTAAGCTTAATTATTTTATGGTTAATTGTTCAAACTTTTAATGGCAAAATTATTTATTGTTGCCAAAAAAACTATGCTTTTTTGGCGGATTAAATAGGACTTTAGTTGAAGTGTTTCTTATGAAACCAGTTGTTAGTTAACTTGAAGCTGAAGATTTTCAGAATTATATAATTATTTTTATAGATATTTACAAATTATTATCAAATAGTTAAAATAAAACGGCTTTAGGTTTAAGTTCTGCATTAATATTTATTAATAATCAACGTACACTACAAACTCAACGTCCGTCTTCCTGATGAAGACGGACATTGAGCTCGTTCAAACGTCGATTATTAATAAATATTAATCTAGAACTTAACTCTAAAGCGGTTTTATTTTAATATAATAAATTCTGAAAGATTTTTTTACTATATCAATATATTACTGCACAATTCGCAAATGATAAATTAAGAAACTGAGATAAATTTAGCTCTAGACTACACCATGTATTCTATGAAGCACAACATTAAATACATCCTTTGCATAAAATAACAAAATTATAACGAAAATAAACATTTACAACAACTAAAATAAACAAAAATTCTACCACATATGATACATACCGCCATTTTAGTTGCTTTAAAGTCTAAAGTAATTTACAAAAAAAAGTAACTGTATGTTTGTATATAAGTGTACACGTCGACGAGTCGTTATGAATGAAGACGGGGTCCGGATGCGACTGACAGTTGCCGGCGTCGCCTGCCGCTTTTCAGGCGTCGCAGGAGAACATTTGAGGGGAAAGAGACGCTGATACCGGTGCATCCTAATGTTGTAGAAAACCGCCTTTTTTCTTTTTCCAAATTTTTGTATTTATGTAGGCGATACAAGCGTTGGTTTTTCGATGTTGGTGTATGAATGAAATATAAATAAAATAAAAATGATATTTTGAAAAAAATTTCGAGTTAATAAATATGTCGTTAACTAAAGTGCATTATAAATTTTGTATTTTTAGTAGAAAATATTGTTGAAAATTTTAGTTGAGAAAATAAATTATTAATAGAGATGTAATTTTAGTATTTCTATGTTATAAAACTGAAATTGTGTCATTTATATATTAAACATCTGAAAATCAAACATTTAAATTTAATATTGTTCTACAATGATTTTTGACAAAAGTTAGAAGAATTTAATAAAAATAGTATTCAAATTATTTTAAAAATATATTAAATTTTTCTTACTTTTTATAATTATATTTAAATATTGTTCTACAATGATTTTTGATAAAAATTAGAAGAATTTAATAAAAATAGTATTCTAATTATTTTAAAAATATATTAAATTTTTCTTACTTTTTATAATTATATAGAAATTTAAATAAATTCATAAATAAATAATAAGTTTAATTAAAAGTCAAATTATGTTGTAAAGTTATATTGTAAAGTTATTAACAGTTTTATTTTTCTATAAATAGCAATAACTAGAAGGAATCGGGTACGAAATAGATTAGTGTATGATGAGTGTATGAAATAAAAAAAATGTTGCTAAATTTGGTGTTAGTCAATTAGGATAGTTTGGTCATCTTGAGCGAATGTCTAAAAGAATATATGTGAAAGATTTTGAAGTTATACATTTGTGTGGACGTCCGATAAGTAATTGGTGTGGTATTATTGAGAGTGTTATGCGTGAAGGAATGTTTACAAGTAGTAGAAATAGAAAAGCATGTATGAGAAGTATGATAAATGTGGATAACGCAAAAGTTTCTTGTCTAGATAGGAATGTTTGGAGGAAATTAATTACGCTACATATAAAAAAAAGTGTATCACAAACTCTTTCACTCTCCCGTAATTAGTTTCCTCCAAACAACCAATCCAGACAAGCAACTTTAGCTTCTTCCACATTCATACATGCTCCACTATTCCTACTACTTAGAAACTTTCGCTTACGCAAGACAGTCAATTATACTACACCAACTACTCATCAGACGTCCAAGCGAACGTACACCCTTAAAATCAATCATATAAATTCTTTTAATAAAACGTTCATTAGACATTTGCTCAAATAATATACAAATTTTATAAATTAATAAAAACAAAAACAATCTATTTTTATTGTTCAAACATAATTTTCATCCAGCTCTTATGAAACCTATAAACAATCTCACCAAAAATAAAACTGATAAATCGAAAAATAAATCAACATTTACACGAGCGCAAGCACAACATAGAATACATTTATAAAATATAATAATAATCAAATATAGCTATGATTAAAACAAGTGAATGTGGGTGGTAGCTTGGCCGCTCTTATAGATAGTAGCCAATTTTTTTATTTAGACAAGCTATCAATAATGTTCGAATCGGCATTAGTAGCTTGCACTATTTAACAAGTGTGCTTTGGAAAGAGAAATAGAACGCTTTAGACAGAGATAGATAGAATGTATTTTCCAGTATTATCTAATGAGAGAAAAGTCTGGTGTATATTGCGCGCGGGGCGCACTTTGGCAAAAAGCCAAGTGACGTCAGTGCAAACGTTTTAGTTGAGATGTCGACCACACTGTATACGTTTGTAGATATTTATTTACGATAAATTGTGTGTGGATATGTATATGTATATATATGAAAGGAAATATAAAATTTATTTTAGAAATATAATTTGATTTCGTCAGTTTTATAATAATTCGGAGTTTACATTCGTTTTTGATTAAGTCAAATTTATTTTTATTTAAAATAAAACGGCATTAGGTTGTAGTTCTGTATTAATATTTATTAATAATAGACGTTTCGACATACTCAATGTATATCTTCATCAGGAAAAATGATATAAATGGCATTTACAGTAAATAAAGAGAACATACAAACAAGTTACTATGTGACAAAATAATTGCTTCTTTTATCAATCTGCTGTTAATACTCGTATTGATGGGTCTTGCAATTATTACAGTATCTATTTAATTATAAAATTTATAAATTTTATCATCTAGTTACCTAGTAACTTGTTTCTGTGTTCTATTTATTTACTGTAAATGTCATTTGTATCATTAGTTCGTCGAAACGTACAACGTAAAGCCGTTTTATTTTAATATAATGAGTTCTGAAAGATTTTTACTATGTTATTTTTATTTGTTATGTTATGCTCGCTATAGACTGTCAGAATTTGTAAACAATTTTATTCACAATTTAAATTAGATATTTGATTACTATATCTTTTTTCTCGTACGTAACGAAGCATAATAAACATAATATTAATAAATATTTGTTTATAAAACATTACGTTAGGAAAAGTCATCAATGCACCTATTATATAATTGTAAAAAGAGATGAACCATAACTTTGTTATCGTAAATTGAATCAGAAATTTATCACATCTAATAAGTTTGGCTTTTCCTATAATAAAATGCCCAATACATGTTAGGTATTTATTAATACGTTTTTTTGATTCAATTTCTATTTTTACAAATATCAATAATTATTTATTTTATAATTAACTGTATTATTTGCATGCCAATAAAAATAAAAATAATGTGCCAATATATTTACTTTGTTTTAAAAATAAGTCAAATTTAATGATATTTTTTTTCCAAAAAAATTAAATAAATTGCATTTAAATTATTTAATTTATAAATATAACGAAGCACTGAAATATATACATTTTACATAATAAATAATATATTATATATCGTAAATTTCACAGTAAACATTAGCTTGTATTTATAAATTTTAAATGCCAATTACAAGAAGTTTGACAAATGTTTATACTTGGCACACTTCATAAGCAAAACAGCTGTATTTATTTTAACATTTTTTTCATAAATTTTGTTAGGTAGTGACAATATATAAATTTAAATATTGATGTGATTTCATTGAAAAGTGTAGAATAAACTCACTTTCTTATGCATAAACTATGTGACTGATTTTTATAGAATATGTCAAAAAATTATATTGGAATAAAATAGAAAATTTTAAGTTGATTTTCTTATGTTTTAGGTTGCTGGAAAGCGCAATCCTGAAGAAGAAGTCGAAGCTCAACAATGGATTGAAACTGTGACAGGTGAACGTTTTCCACCAGGTCCCTTTGAAGATGCTCTCCGCAGTGGTATTGTCCTCTGCAAACTCATGAATAAACTTCAACCTGGAATCATCAGTAAGATCAACACCTCCGGTGGCGACTACAAAATGATGGACAACTTGAGCCAGTACGTTTTATTCGTAAATTAATAACAAAATAATTTACAAAAATAAATTTTTAATTTTGAAGGTCAACTAGTAAAAATTTTAAGTTTTACTTTAGAAGATATTATATCCAATGTTTAAGCATAGTACAGAAATGTTTCACAAAAAAATTGTTATTTTTGAATAGGTTCCAGAAGGCATGTGTCAAATATGGAGTTCCCGATGTTGATCTCTTCCAAACCACAGATTTGTGGGACTACAAAAACATTGCTTTAGTAACACAAACTATCTTTGCTATTGGTAGAACTGTAAGTATCTATTATTATAGTAACCTAATTTAAAAAAAATAACATTGCAGAATGTTTTATATTAATATTTTTTAATAATCGACATTCCGACGAACAAAACTTATTCTTTACTTATTATTATTTATAGTAAATAAATAGAACATAGAAACAAGTAACAAAATAAGTAACTAGATCATAAAATTTTATAAACTTTTAATTAAAGGAAGCCAAATTATATTTAAATCAGTGCCTCTTCACACTGATTGATGATATCATTTTCTTTATAAATTTCTATTGTTTCTCTTATCAATCTACAGATTGAGTACATTGAGTTTGTCGAAACATCGATTGTTAAAAAATATTAGTACAGAACTATAACCTAAAATAGTTTTATTTTAATAAATTCCGAAAATTTTTTTACTATGTTACAAATTAAAAAATTATGGTAAAAAATTAAAAATGTTGATATATCAATTTATTATCATATTTTAAAAATAAACTAAGAAATCAATTTGAAGCAAACAAGAAGTTATTAATATTATCTAAAAATAAAATATCAATGGATTTAAGATACAGAAAATCATATTATATATATTAAGATTTGAAAAGATCACATTACACAAATTTTTCGTAATACTCGCAAAATAATAATAACAAAAATAAATCTTCCAGGCCTACAAGCATCCAGAATGGCGTGGTCCCTGGTTGGGTCCTCGTCCGTCTGAAGAGAATAGACGCGATTGGACTGAAGCCCAATTACGAGCTGGTGAAGCTGTTATTGGTCTTCAAGCTGGTACCAACAAGGGTGCCACACAAGCCGGCCAAAGCTTTGGCGCTTCCAGAAAAATCATCTTGGGAAAGTAAATCTGCATCTGGCAACACTCATTCACTATTTTAGTACCTATTGTGTATCTTTTGATTGTTATCACTAATTTTTTCGGTTAATTCGTATAATAAAGAATACTGAGGAAGTAGTATTAATCTGAATTCTTTAGGTAAACTATAAGTGTTGACAAATGTCAAAATTAGTACTTTGTCCTTGTCCGCTTACCTAAAACCACCTATATATTTCATACTCCAATTGTATCTATCTATCAAACTTGGTCGAATTAAGATAGATTCTCAAACTTATTTGAATTTGCCCAATTATGAATAAAATAAATCTCCAATGCCCCCTTTCTCCTGCTATATAGAAATAATGTTTGCGCGTTACGCGTTATTTTTGTTTTGCCCCCCCCCTATTACCCATTAGTCCATTATAGTCCATCTTAAATTGCCCACAAGGGGGGCAATATTGCCCACTTTGAAAATCACGAAATTAAACTCTTACGTCCGTTTCCATTATGTTTCAACTCTCACAACCCTTTATGCAACTTCCTTAGTATTCATAGTTCAATGGATTAATTTTAATTCTTTAACTTAATGTATATTTCATTTGTAACTGCTCTAGTCAGAAATTACTGTATTTTATTTTTATATATTATCACGATTATTGGAATAGTATTTATTGGTGAAAATTATGTTCCATCATAATATATACTTAGATTTACTAATTTCAAATAAATAAATTATAATATTAGAAAAACTTTATTAGGCTGTAAAATTATTATTAAAAAATGAATATATTTTATAAAAATAATTTAATGTATTATATTTAAATAAATAAATTCGAAACTTACCGATATTCTTTTACATATGAAACTTAATCTAAAATTATAAAATATTTTAAAATAGTACAAACTTATATTTGTTTTTTTTTATTACGTATTAATACAAATAAAAATAACTAAACTAAATTTTCTTAATTGTTAATCAAAGTTATAGCAAAAAAGTGTAATTTTGATTACAATTTTTGTCTTATACACGCTATTTTCTTGGCAATAAAATGTTGCTATTATTAGATATACGAATACAATAAGTCAACAACCTACGTTCTAGTTTATTTTTGTTCGATTTGATTTGTTAACATAATTCTGAATATATAATAAAAGTTGGTAAAATAATTCATGTTTAACCCACCTTGTATAATCATAATTTCTGAACAAATATTATTACAAAAAAAATAGTTACTTAACAAAAACCTGCGATGATAAAGACTATATTGTTTTTCGAATATAATGATGCATAATGAACATAGCATTAATACATATTTATTTACAAATTTTAACTAACTTTAAACGATACATTTTCTATACAATAATCTATACAATGTTCTATTTAAATTATATATATAAACTATACAAAATTAATACGTTTGACACGATATAGAACAAAATGTACAGACGCATGTGCAATGATATTATACATTTTTTTTTATATCCAATCTGAAAATTACATTTCATCAATAATAAATATTTATTGCTTCAACTAAATATTTTTTTAAAAAAATACTGTACACATACAATCGAATTGATGGTAATACATAACCTAAATAAATGTTTGATTATTCAAATTCAGTTTCGAGTTGAAAATACATGAAAAATAGGACGTGTTCTAATTCATACATTTTTATATAAAACGGACAAACTAAGCATGTGTGTGTATAAAATATTCTGTACAGATTTCTATATAGAATCGAATATTGGATTGTAATGTTGAAAATTGTGTTTGTACAGAAAACTATACATTATTAGTAATCTTCAAAACTTCACAATCGGTATCCATTGAATTTATAAAAAATTTTAGACTGATATGCCGTGGACGATCTATCCTTGTTGCAGACATTTCAACATACATCTTAGATGGCATCGTCACTGCTTGGTGACTACATGATAGTTTCTGTTCCGCAATCTAGTATATATATATATATATATATATATATATATATATATATATAATATTTAATGTTGACTTTATATAAATGTTGATAAGGATATTATTGGGATTAGAAGTCAATACAGAATATGATATTGTAACAAAATGAAGTTCTATATAATTTCCAGAAGATTATGCTTGCATGTGTGTGTGAGTGCACATGTGTGTGTGTGTGTATACGTGCAGTGAGGCACGCTATTAGATCGTGTTTATGCGATGACGTAATGTCGGTGTGAGTTGTGTGTGTATGTATGTGTGGAAAGATCCAGTAGGCTTCTCGAAAAAGACCAGAGCATTCGCGTAGGTTTGGTTGCAGGGTATATAGGCTCTTCAAAACACACGCCAGGGCAGTCATCATAAGTTAGTCGATCTGGTGAGATCGTGTGGTCGGTCCGGGGGGCCGAAAGGTGATGGCTCAGTGAGTTATCGTCAGAGAGCGATCCTAGTTGGGTTAATTGGCGATAGCTCGGTTAAATAAATAAATAGTGTGATATAAATATGTGGAAATAAATGTGCGAATATAAGTGAATATGGTGTTAGTTCATAAGTTGTGTTAATGTCAGTCCGATAGGTGTAAGATTAATTATAAGTAATGTAAATAGTGTAATTGTTTGTTTAGCTCCGCTCGGCTAACCATTGTTGTTGTATAGTATTGTTATGTAGTGTTTAAGTGTTATAAATAAACGCTAGTCAAAAATACAATCGCAAATGTGGTGGTAATTATTTTAATACATTTCCAATACTGTTCAGACTGCCCCGACACGAATTCAAATTCACGTTACAATATTAACAACTCAATTCATTGTATACGTTGCAAGCTTTCGGAGGTTGCTTGCCTCCTTCATCAGGCTGACAATGGTAGAGAATTCTGTGTGTTCTTAATCAAACAATATTTAGAAATTATGTCCACAATGAAAAAACCAATCCAGATAACAAAACAGTTTTTTGAAATAAGATTAAAAATAAAATTAAATGTATAACAAATTGTACGTCAATAATTAAAATTGAATTCTTATATATAAATAAAAATAGTTAATAAGTAATTGTCAGTAATATAAAATTATTTAATTTTTTCACAATACCAAAATATAACGACGTTGGACACATAATTAATTTTTAATTACAGTAATTAAAAATTAATTATGTGTCCAACGTCGTTATATTTTGGTATTGTGAAAAAATTAAATAATTTTATATTACTGACAATTACTTATTAACTATTTTTATTTATATATAAGAATTCAATTTTAATTATTGACGTACAATTTGTTATACATTTAATTTTATTTTTAATCTTATTTCAAAAAACTGTTTTGTTATCTGGATTGGTTTTTTCATTGTGGACATAATTTCTAAATATTGTTTGATTAAGAACACACAGAATTCTCTACCATTGTCAGCCTGATGAAGGAGGCAAGCAACCTCCGAAAGCTTGCAACGTATACAATGAATTGAGTTGTTAATATCATATTCTGTATTGACTTCTAATCCCAATAATATCCTTATCAATATATATATATATATATATATATATAGCTATACCTTCCCCATTCACTACAGGTGCTGTTACGGCAATTTTTGTATAAAAAAAAATCCATCGTGTAAAGATAAATTTTAAAATATTTTTGTTAATTATTTATTGCTTAAATTAATATAGAAACATTTAATTGACAATTATATTAATTTCCACTATAATCAATAAATTGTTTTTATAAACACAGTTTAAAATAAATATATTTTTATAATCATAACTATTCTTTAATGATTTTTACTATACCAAATAAAAATCTTAATTATGATTATTTTTTTTTAGAAATATTACATAAAAGCTCAATATCTTTTTTGAAATTATATAATATAATAATACTATTTCTATTAATTTCCGTTTACCATAAAAAATAAAATATTATTTCAATGCTTTTTCTATAAACAATACATTAAGGACATATGTTACAAAAAGAACATTAAAGTAAATTTAAAATGATCCAACAAACGATATTATCAAATAATACATGAATCATATATATATATATATATAAAAATATATGCACATTTAAAAATTGAAATCGCAAATAAATACGTATCACTGAAAATTTTACGAAATGTTGAATATAAAATCAACTTTACTATTTATAATATTCTTATACATACCTCATGTTTTAGGAATCGGAAATAAACAAGTAAAAATCAATTATATTTTTATTTTAATATGTAAAAACTATTTTTTTTTTCTTAGTATGGAAGATTTTTTCGTTTTGATATTTGCAAAGAAGCACCAGATAGTCCAGTTAAATGGGATTATATAACAATTGATAATTCACACTCAACTTATTCTAGTATTAATGCTAAGTGTCACATGAGCAGAGAAATTAAAACTGCCAAGGTAAATATTATCTAAATATAAATCTTTTATTATAAATACCAAATTTGGACAGCACTACTAAAAACGTTTTTAGTCTATGTCAAAAAAGAAAATATATTGAAATAATTATAAAAATATATGTAACCTAATTAAATATGTACCTAGATTGCAGCTGTAGCAAACCGATGTAAGAAAAAAGACGCATTAGATACTTGTGAACCATATAGCACTATAAAACCACTAGATACTTGTGGTTTTATTGCTATGAAAGGAATGACGTGGTCCACATATATTCGAGCATTCGAACCACCATTTATTTGTCCATTTAAAAAGGTAAAATATAAAATTCAATTTAAGAAAAATGTAAAATTATTAAAATAAAACAGCTTTGCGGTCAGTTTCATAATGAATACTTTAACTAAAGTCGATTTTAAGCTAACCAAAAAGCATACTAATTGACAATAACATAATTTTACTATTAGGAGTTTGAAAAGTTAAAAAAGATATACATACATACATACATACACAATCACGCCATGTACCCAAAAGGGTGTGGCACAAACTCTTTTCATCATCCCGAAATCGGTCGCCTCCAAACATTCCTATCCAAACAAGCAACTTTCGATTCATCCACATTCATAATTCCTCTCTCATACATGCTCTTTTATTCCTACTACTTAGAAACTTTTGCTCACGCAAGCCACCCTCTCAATCATACTACTGCAACTACTCATCGGACGTCCACGCAAACGTAAACCATCAAAATCATTCAAATAAATCTTTTTAACCAAACGTTCATTAGACATTCGCTCAACATGTCCGAACCATCTTAACTGACTAACACGGCAACTTTTGCTACAACATTTTTTTCAATTTCACACTCATCATACACTAATCTTTATCATCAATCAATCATCATATTTCGTACCTGGTCTCTCTTATTTACACCACATACCCCACGTAAAAATCTCATTTCCACAGCAGTTATTTTCCGTTTATGCTTTTGCAACCAAACTCAACATTCACTACCATACTTCAACGTACGCACCAAAACTGCATTGTGTATACTCAAACGTCTTCTTTGGAAACATTTACATTTCTAGCAAAAGTTCCCAAAGCACCCAAAACCTTACAACCAGCATTTAATCTCCTTTCAATTTCACGATCAAAACGGCCATTTCTAGATAACAAACTACCCAAATACACGCAAAACGACGCATTGTTTTATTGACAATTATGCCGGTAGAATTAAAAACGATGCATTTTTATCGGCTTAAAATCAAGTTTAATTAAAGTGTTTATTATGAAACCAGCTGTTAGTTTAAAGTTAGTTTATACGAGTATACTATATATAAACATATAGATTCTTAATCTCTTTTACTTGCATTGTCAATGGTGCGGGTCATTAGTTCACAGCTAAGCAAGAGACTTACAGCTTATAGTGGATTCCAAACCACTTTGATCCAGTCGATATTAGTTCAGTGGTACAATCTTCTAATACCAGAAATAATATTTAATTTAATTTTTGGATTGAACGCGGCGCGAACCAAGGATATTTATACATATATAATATACAGAATGTAAAAGAATAACTATTCCTAATTTTCAGAAATGATAGAGTTCACTTAGAGAAACATTTTTTATTAATAAACTAGTGTCCGGAAATTTCTCGGTGTCAAGATACACTAGATATCGTTAAAAACAATTTTAATTATTACAACGTCAAAGAGTAGTTAAGTTAAGGAACATTTTATTATAAATAATAGTGCATTAAACTTTATAAAAATTGTTCGAAGTTACGACCACCATTTTCGATACACAAGTTGTAACGATGTACAATCGACTGCCGAAAAAAAAGAAAAAAAAAATTTCCGGACACTAGTTTATTAATAAAAAATGTTTCTTTATGTAGGTACCTTCTATTATTTCTGAAAATTAGAAATAGTTATTCTGTTACATCCTGTATACGTATATAGTATATATCAAAACAAAACAGAACGTCAAACTGAAGCTATTTTATTTTGATATAATGAGTTCTGAAAGATTTTTGACTATTTTATATAAAATTATTTTTATTGTAATATTTTAGGGTACTTATATACAAAGAAATGGTACATTAGATCCAAATTTATTTTATTTCTATCCAATTGATGGCTGGTACTGGCGAGTCAATTTCGAAATATACGAGGGCAATGGGAAATTTCTTTTTGCTATGTGCACTGAATTTAGTGTTGTTAAAATTAATTGATAAGTTGATTTGTTTATAATAAAATAGCGCTAAATTTGTAATTCATATATTGATAATTAAAAAATGTAATAAATAAATTAGCACCTATGTTATAAATTAAATTCTAAACACTGACTAAATAATTTTTTGTTAAAATTCGTTATTGATTTTAATATTTCTAATAAAATTATTTATATGTAATAATATATCACAAAGATAGTATTTGAGATATTAAAAATGGTTCTTTGCAATGTTATTTTTAATATATCACAGTAAAATTTTTCTAAATTTATTTCCAATATTTCTCTATTTCCAATAAAATCATTTATAAATTATATGTCACAAAAGGGGTAGTACGATTTGAGATTTCAAATTTGGTTTAATTTCTATTTTTGTATGTCTATTGATTAATTTATTTTTTTTATTTTTGAAAAATAAAGTCAGAATATTTTCATATTTATATATGTATTAGATATTAAATACATACACAATCATGCTATATACCCATAAGGATGTTGAAATCACAAAACTTTTTTTAGTCAAGCAGAAATTAATTTTCACCAAACATTTCTATCAAAACAAGCAAACTTATATAATATAATAATTTCAGTTTTATAAATTTAATTTTTGTTTTTTACTACATGTAATAATTATTCATATACAAAAATATTTTTAAATAAAATGTATTTATATCTATAACATTATTAAATATTACTACTGAGTGTACAAAGTCTTATCAATTATTTATTAATTATTAATAATTTGAATGTTAAACGGTAACAGTACTAAAAAATTGATAACAAAAATAATATTTAATTTTACTGTTTTTAACAAAACAAATTATTAAATTTTGTAAATTTATTTATTTATAAAATTTATAATAGATATATATATATATATATATATATATATATATATATATGCAAAAAAAAAATCGATGAAAATTAAATATTTTAACTGCTTTCATTAATTTTTTTGCAGTTTTCATATTACTTTAAAAAATATTTCAAATAAAAATTAAAATCAAGTGTTTCTAACAAAGTTCTTAATAACAAAACTATTAATTTTTCAGTAATTTGAGTCATATAATTCCAGAAATAACTATAGACATAAACGTATATTTATAATATTATTTTTCTGATAACTATATAAACCACTTTATCAAAAAATCTTTAGTTTGAACCAAAGATAAACATATATACGTTAATTTCAACATTTAAAGCCGCTGAAATTAAAATCCAAAGTGTTTATCTCGAAAGAAATTAAAACAGCTTTATAAATCAATCCTGCTATTTTAAAAGATTGACTCGAACATTTAAAACTACTTGAAATTTTAATCCTAATTAGGTTATAGTATTATTGTTTTTGCTTAAATCGCTATTAATTAGTTTATCAAAAAAAATTAATGACGATTTAAGCAAAAACAAAATACTATAACCTAATATATATTACGCCATGTATAATTAAGAATATAATATATTTAATCCTAATTGTTTATCGCGAAGATCGAAATATGATTTACTAATTTCAACCAGCTTCCAATGCCGAAATAAACGTATTCATTTAAACAATTTAAACTCAAATTACTGCAAAAATTTCAACTTATCATTCTAACATAACATTTACCAAGCGTATTGTGTTCCTAATCCTGAGAATGTGGTATGAGCTACGACCGGAGCAACTGACGCATGCGCAGCGTAACCAGTTACGGCTGGTGTAGCATAACCAGTTACTGCTGGTGTAGCGTAACTAGTTACGACCGGACTATGCGCGGCATAAGTAGATAGAACCGGTGCAGTGTGAGCAGTTACGACAGGCGACGTGTGAGTGGTATAAGTGGAAACTGCTGGAGCAGAAGCATAAGTAGAATATGCTGGAGCAGCAGCATAAGTAGAATATGCTGGAGCAGCAGCATAAGTAGAATATGCTGGGGCAGCGTAAGTGGAAATTGCTGGAGCTGCATAACTGGAAACTACGGGAGCGTGAGCTAATGCTAAACCATCGTTTGTAATTCGGGTATCGTATTTACGCACACTGGAGTATGCACTATCTACCGCTTTGGAATAGTGGCTTACAGCTGCATTACCTAGAAATTATTGTTTTATTGATACAAAATTTTTAATATAATAATAATTAAAATTTGGAAGATTTGAAGGCAATAATGGCTCATTAAATAAATCTATATATAATTAATTAATTTATTTATTTAATTTTTGGACGTCTCGGTCATTTTATCATGGCCATCTTCAGCAATAGTTTTGATTAATTTTTCAGTTACGTGTCATCCTTGTAGGTTAAGTTAATAAGTTAAATTGTACAAAGTCAATTGTAAAAATATGTATTACAATTAAATGAAAAAGTTGTAAAATTTAGTATTTACTATTCGTTCTGAGTTATTTTTTAAAAAGTGATTATCACCGATTAGTTTTGTTAAAATTTATTTTTTTTATATCAATTTGTTGTTATTAAGTCATATTGCCTTTTCTTAATGTAGCATAATTATAATTATGGCAAAAAGTATTAAGGGCTGTAAATAGAGAATTTATCAGCAATTATATTAACGTTAACGATAAATAAAACATATTTTTTTAAAACTGTTTCATGTTTTTACTCACTTCATTATCATCTAATAATTAATACTTAGTTAAATTTAACAGAATTTATGCAGCAACTTACCTCCAAGAGACCTGACAACACTCTGCGTAGTCTGTCCAATAGCAGGAACTTGAACACCTCCATAAGCAGACGCGGCATATCCTGCAACTGGTGCGGCATAACTTAGAGCAGGAGCAGCAACATGGGCAACAGCAGGACTAGAAACAGCTAGAGTAGGACTGCCTGCAGCATAACGTAAGGACGACTGACGGAAATATGAATGAGATACGGCCGGCGCTGAAGAATAAGCTAGAGCGGGTGCCGAGGCAATGGTGTGAACAGCAGGCACGCCTGCTTGGATAGCAGGAGAATAAGCAAGGGCAGGAGCATTCTGAATTGATAGACCTGGAGCGTACGTAGCTGGTGCACCGATAAAACCGGCATTTGAAATTGCCAATAAGGCACAGAAAGCTAAAATCTAAAGACATACATATTAATTAAATTTATTTTTATAAAATTATATATTAGTATAACAACATTGTAACACAGTCGATTTTTTTAGTGACTCGTTGAATTTTGTGATAAATAATGTCACAAATTAATTAATAAAATATGGTATTTTAATTTTTTTATACACACAAGAGTAATACATAGAATACAGAGCAAAATTCAATGATCATTAAGCTACATTCACATTGCGATTTTAGCAGTAACAGTGGTAAATGTGGCTTAATAATCATTAAATTTTTAAAAAAATATTACGTGTAACAAATAAAATTATTATATTTTTACTTATTTTTTTTGCCTTTTTAACTTCAATGTTTTTAAATTAATTTTTATGATTAATTAATTATTATATATCTATTTATTTTTTATTATTTATTTATTTAGTGTATTTTTTTGCATCTTTACTAAGAATAATATTGGTATATTTAATAGTACCTACAATTTCCAACATATTTCTAATATTTTTAAAATGATTTTTATTATTTATTAATTATGAAATTGTTCATTAAAATAATTCAACCATTACCATATAATTCAAAACAAATTTATTTGCTTATTTATTTATTTATTTATTTAGTTTTAATTATTTATTTATTTAGAATTTTTTGCATATTTATCAAGAATAATATTAGTATATTCAATAGCACAATTTCTAACTTTACTATTTTTAAAGTAATTTTTATTAGTAATTAAACTGTTCATTAAAACAATTCCAACATTTTTAAAAACACATAATCCAAAACAATACTTACTCTGGAAGTCATTGTAACTCAGTATCTTCACCAACTATGATCACCATATTGGCTGCCGAAATCTTTTATACCACCAAACGCAAAACTTTACGCAATCAACTACATCTCTTTCTTTAGTTCATCTGTTTTCTTTTTTCTCCGTCTTCCCTTAGAAGGTCTGGGTTAATCTCACATTGTCACACCCCGATCAGTGACCAAAGACAAGTTAAAAACAACAACAGTCGATTTTGCAATAATATAACAACTCATATAACATATTATTACAAAAGTATAAGTTGCTAACAGCCAGGACAGGTTGCTCGTACCGGCTAACATTTGGCTTGGACCACTTACAGCTCGAATAAGATCAGATTTATGTTTCTTTTGCATACTATTTTCTGTCAGAAATGTCATATAGTTTTAATTGATATTAGTGCGAGTGAGAAGAAGATAACGAGTGACATTTATTGATTAGGTTATGTTTGTTTTATTGTGTAAATTGCATAATTGTGTTTAGTTTTAATTAATATTATTTGTCTAAGATTTCCTAGCTGATTTTCGCAAGATAGATTTTTTATATGTTCTAAAATAAACCGGCTTCAGTTCCAGTTCTGCATTAATATTTATTGATAATGGATCTTGCAATTATTACAGTATCGTCAAATTTTAACATCATTAAGATTTTTCTAATCCATGTAGTAAAATTTGAAGATACTGTAATAATTGCAACATCCATCAACATTAACAGCAGCAATAGAAATTTATAAAAAAAAAAGATAACATTAATCAGTGTGAAAACACTTATTTAAATAAAATTTGGCTTTCTTTAATTAAAAATTTATAAATTTTATTATCTAGTAACTTGTTTTCATGTTTTGTTTATTTACTATAAATATCATTTGTAACTTTTTCTTGATGAAGATGGTCCTCCCTGATGAAGATGTTTCTGTTTTAGTTTTAGTTTCTGTTTTAGTTTAGTTTAGCTGTCAGTTGGTAGCAATGGTAGATGACAAAAATGCGTATGTTCTCCTAAATCTGTCTCAAATATTTATTGAAAATATATTAATCCAAATTTTTTATTTATGATTTATTTATTCATAAATTATTAACAAATTATTACCGTCTAAAACTGCTTTTATTATATCACATTTACAGAAAAATTTTAAAATGTTAAAGTTACAATAACCTTTCTTTTTAAATTACTTTAATTTACGTCATTATTAAAACCAGAATAATATTGCTAAATAAGTACTTTCGTTAAAGAATATTTATATCATTTATTAAATAACATTTCGTTTTTTGCATATACAGTATCAATTACAACATTACAGCTTTAAATAAACTTTATTTTATTATAATTAAAAAAATAACTAATTATAAAGTAACATTGTCATATTAAATTTAATAATTAAAATTGGCAATTAAAAAAAAATACGTTATACGGCACTGTAGGTACGTACACGAGTTTCTCCCGTTGTTCTAGATTTTTTTTTCAACTGATTCTTCTATGGGCGTTAGACGCTAATATGTATTAGATCTAATTTGCATACGCGATATTGTTAGAAAAAAATAATCAGACAGAGTATTGCATTGCACCTTGTAATCATATTTGGCACGTTATATAAATAACTAACATATTTATTTCACAATCAAATTCATTCTATTTTAAATACCACTAAAGAATGAAACAATTTATTCACGTTTAAACCAATTTCATATGCATTCTTTCTTCATATTATTTATATCTAAATTATACACTTAAAAATCTGCTATGGCCACTACAGAACCGACCGTCATTGTATTAATGAAATTTATGGAATAAAAAAGTTTGTATAACAAAAACTACTGTAGTCATGGTAACTAAAAACAAAACTGTCGACATAAATATGCCATTTATTTACAGAATTATATATACATTATAAAAATATAAAAAATATTTAGCCGTATCGAAAAATGTTTCAAATAAAAGTTATTAATTATAACTTGTCTAGTAATTTTTGCTAAATAAATTTTTTTGAAATATATCTCTGTTGCAAAATATTCGTAAAACACATAAAAGTGACATCAGTAAATTATTACTTTCCGTTGGCAAAAATTTAGTAAATTGCGATATTTAACTTCGAAGATTAAATATGAAATTTTATAATAATCTGTTTAGTTAAATTTGCTCTACACGTGTCCACAAACCGACAGACGAACATTACGCTAAAAATAGTTGATTCGTGCAAAAGTTTCCAAGTAATCGAAATAAAAGAGCATCTATATGAGGTATTATAAATGTGGATAAAGCTAGAGTTGCTTGAATGTTTTTTCGGGATAGTGAAAGGAGTTTGTGCCACACCCTTTTGGGTACATGGCGTAATTATTTATGTATGTATTTAATGAAGTATTTTTAGAAAAATAACAATATAATGTATAAGGCAACTTTTATCTAATTATTGGATATATGCAAATATTTAGCAGTGTATGTAACAAAAACAATTTAATAAAAAATAAAATATTAACACTACACTTTAAAAAAAATTATTCAATAGTTCAAATATATCAGATATCAGATATCTCAATAAATTCTTTTACTTAATAGAGCCAATGTTCGTATTTGCATTCTTTAAAAAAACACTTAACAAATATTATTTATATGCGAATAATAATTGTTTAGGTTCATGATTGATTTAAGTGGCATGAAACATAATTTTCATTTTAAAATAAAAACTGAAACTCGTTTTCCAGGTGAGCTTGGGTATATCAGACATAACAAAAGAACTAGGTCAACCAGCCTTCGAGATCTTGTCCAATATTACGCAATATAATCATTTTTTTAAGGACTTTTTCACTTATTTATTTCTTTTTAATCGTATCGATTTAATCTTCTGATTCAAATTCAAATTAGTCTCTCACATTATCATATAAATAATATTGATAATTTGCAATATATCCCATATTTGACATTAACTGTTTTAATTATAATTATTTTGATTTTTAATGTCAGATTTTATTATTACTTTATGTATTCGTAAATATTTTTATTTATATAAATTAAACGGCTTTAGGTTATAGTTCTTTATTAATATTTATTAATAATTTACGTTCCAACAAACTCAACGTCTGTCTTCATCAGAACTGATACAAATGATATTTATAGTAAATAAAAAGAACATAGAAATAAGTTACTTGGTAACAAAATTATAAAATTTATAAATTTTTAATTAATGGAAGCTAAATTTTATTTGTATTTAAATACTATTCAAAGCAAAAAATAAAATAAATATTTTATAAACAAAAGAGATGGGAATACGGGCCATTGTGTTTGAGTTTTTCAATAAATTCTTAAATATATAAAATATTAATTTTCTTCCAAATTTTATATTGATTTTGTATATTCAAAAATAAGTTTTTGTCATTTTTTATTTCGAGGTTACTAAACAGATATTTACAGATTAAAAAACTAATCCTATACCATTTTTGAAAATATTTCATAATAAAATTCTAGAAATTTTCGATAAACCTATAGATTTACAAGATAAAATAAGCATTTAATTTTTTTAATTTTTAAAACTTTACAAAACGTTGCAATTGAATTTATTTGCAAGTATTTGAATTTAAAAATAAATATATTAAAATTTATTTGTCATCTATGTTTTAACATAGGTATAAATATTTATGTGAAATATCTGAAGGTTTGAAAAATACAATTTTATTATTAATTATACGTATGTATTTAATTAAAAGCATCTATTTGAATAGCATTTCTGCTTTTACTTTGTAAATATAATTTGAAGTGAAAAGTGAAAATTATTTCTAAATTAACACATTAAGAATTTTTTTATAAGAATATTTAATAAAATTTAAATTTAATAATTTAAATATCATTTTGTTCATGATATACAGCATGGCCAAAAAGTGGCTAGAACATTTAAAATACGAATAACTTTCTAATTAATTAATTTTATTTTTTATTATTTTCTTATTTACTAAAAGTTATTTCATTTTAAAATGGTCTATTGTCCTTTATTGTTTATTTAGGACCAGTATTTCCAATTCTATTTATTCTTAAGTTAAATAAAATTTATTCTAAGATTAAATAACATTTAATTGGCTAATTTTAAAATTATTCAAAGGATAAATTTATTCCAACTTAGATATGAAATGTAAATAAATTAAGACAGAAATAATTACAAAACTTTTTTTATTTTTGACACAAGAAGGAACACAAACATAAATAAATAAATAATGTACAAAGATAAGTCAGTTATATCGAAAAGTCATCATTAATTTGTATGTACATTTACCATCCGTAGCTCAAACCAAGTCCGTTGCTGTAGGTCATATGAGATACAGCAGGAGCTGCCGAATAGGCAACACCCAACAATCCATGTCCTGCAACAGCAGGACCGGCAAGAGCAGGCGCAGCATAAGCTGTCTTAGTCAAAACAGGAGCAGACGCATAGCTGAGTGCTGGAGCAGCATAGCTGACTGATGGAGCAGCGTAGCTGACTGATGGAGCAGCGTAGCTGACTGATGGAGCAGCGTAGCTGACAGCAGGACCGGCAATTGTTCTCGCGTAGGTCAGAGCAGGAGCTGTGGCAATTGTTTTGGTGACAACTGGTGCAGCAGCAGCGTAGGAATAAGCAGGAGCTGCAGCGTAGGAATAAGCAGGAGCAGCAGCATATGCTAATCCCGGATTGGAGACTCGTACATCGGATTTGCTGACGCTGGAATATGGTGTGTCGATTGTTTTCGAGAAGGTCGAGATTTGTTGCAGGTTGCCAGGGGAACGGAGGATGTTTTGGTGTTGGCTTGTTAGGGTTGGTGTGCCGTATGATACCAAGGGGGATGAATATGAAACGTGCGATACGGCTGGTGCTGCGCTGTAAGCGACTGCTGGAGCTGCGATTTGAGCGCCGAGGTAACCGGCGTTAGCGTAAGCTAACGTTGCTAAGAGAACTACCAACTGTAACAAAATATTTAAAATTATATAAAATATGTACTATAGATAAAATATAATTTTAGCTTACGTTAATTTAGTTATTAATATAAATACGTAACCGCATCTACATCTAATTCAAAATTTTAATAATAATTTTAGACAACAAATTTTTACTGTAATTTATTGTTAGTTGTAATCAATATAATAGTTACATCAACAACTTCTAAAATTACAATGGCACAAGTAATATCAAAATGTTCTATTGTAAATTTATATAATAATATTCAAAAATATTGAGATTTTCAATTTTTCCCAAAATAAATTTATATAATTATCGTTGGTAACAAAGTGTCCAACGATAATCAAACATTTTTTTACTGTATTTGTAAATGATTATTTAAAAAAAAATTAAAGTGACTGTGTTAATTTTTATTTTGAAATTATTAATTAGAAATTTTTCTTCACGTGACGAAAACTACAGTCTATAAATTACTAAATTTATCATCATTATCATCTTTATTTAAATTGTACTAATGTTTAATTAGTTATTCTTCGTAATAAAATTAATGACGATTAATGCACAAATAATACTGTTTAAATTTATCATCAGCAACTAAAACTATATTGTCTATATTTTTAAAAAATAATCCAGTTTTAACATAATAAAAATCTTTCAGAACTCATTTTTTTAATAAAACAGCTTTCGGTTAAAGTTCTGTATAAATATTTATTTATAATCGACGTTTCGACGAAACTCAACGCTTGTCTTTATTAGGATAAAAAATACTGAAGAAGATAAGCGTTGAGTTTCGTCGAAACGTCGATTATAAATAAATTTTAACACAGAACTTAAACCTGAAGCTGTTTTATTTTATAATAGTTTAGTTTTTATCAAAGTCAAAAATCGAAAAATCTTCGACACTTACCTTAAAAGCCATTTTGAAGATTAAACTACGTAACTGAATGGTTGTGCACACAAGAAGAATCGTCGTAATGTGATAATGTGAGCATACATCCACCTGATATTTATATGGGGCTGGGTGACATTGTCAAAAAGTGGTTGTGGTTTGTTGGGGCAGGGATGACGCGTCGTGTGCAAGTTCTTAGTCCCGGGGGTCGGCCGCGCTGCACGCCAACTCCGAGGGAACCACTTTCGATTTCATCACGATTACGATCAAAGACACTCTCGGTGTCTGTGAAACAACGGACTCGCACACGGCGCGCCTCATATGCGATTACTTAGGTGCAATTGTACGCACAGAGCAGGTATGGAATCAGGTATATTTGAATGTATAAGAAAATTTTGACTTGCTTTAATAATAATAATAATAATAATAATGTTTATTAATCATCAAACAATTTACATGATAGGTCATTCATACTTTTCAATTATACATTACAAATACATTATACATTACAAAATCAAGTTATAAAATTATTATATTATATTAATAATAATAAATTAAAAGTTAATAAAATGGAAAAAAAATTGTGTACACTATAAACGTTATTTTTTGGTAGACAATTTCTAACTTTTTTTATTCTGTTCTCAATTTATATTCTAAAAAATTATGTCCTATTATTTAATATCCAAAATTTAATTTGTATACATACATATTTACGCTATATACTTATACTGGAAAGAAAAATAGCTATTTTATCTAATTCGAATTTGATGGCTAAATTTTAGATGATTTATTTCTTTAATTAGATGATATTTTTTAATAAAATTAATTCTTTCACCTACACTGAAAGAAAAAATTGGTAATTTTAAATAAAAACCTGGAGCAACTGATTTACACTAGTTTCATATGTAAATCTGTATTTTTAGAAAATGTATTATTTACAGATATTTGAAGGAAAATTTTACATTATATAAATATAAATACGTATATTTTTTATAAGTAATTACTTACAATTTCGGTAAAAAAACGTATATAATATGGTAAATTAATTATTTTACTTAAAATTACAAAATTATATCATTTTTACAGAAAATTTATATAAACCATCTTTTTGTTGAAATAGTACGTAATTTTTTTACTATGTTTTTTATGTAAAATGTCAACTTTTTTACAGTATAGTTACTTGTATTTTGTTAACTAGTGACTTGTTTCTATATTTTGTTTGTTTATTATTTGTTATTTGTATTTTTTTTTTCTGATGATGACATACGTAGAGGGTGGGACGCACAAACTATTCTAAAAATAGTTTTCTTCAAATATTTTCATCCAGACAGACAACTCTAGCTTCTAGTTGCACAGCAATCAGTTTTCTTTTATGTTTTTGCAGCCAACCTTACATTCATTAGTATAAATCTACGTAGGCACCAAAACAGCATTGTATATACGCAAACGGACTTCTTTGGAAACAATTTATGTTTTTAGCAAAAGTACCAAATCACCCAAAACCAGCACTAACTAACGTTTTAATATTAATAAATTATTATTCAATTATTTCTCTTATAATAGTGAAACAATCAATAATTAGTGGTTTTTATTTTTATTTTTAACCTTTGTTATAATTTAAAAATATGTTTCACCAAGAACCGACTACAAACTCAATTTCAATTATTCAATTATTTTGTTTTTTATATATATTTTTCCTTGCACTTACAATAAAATAAGATAAAAATTGACTTGAATAAAAAGAAATTGATTTATTTAAAATTTAAATATAAAATTTCAAATTAACAAAACTATAACAGAAAAAAATTTTGTGAAAAAAAATTACATTTCTAAACTAAGATAATTTGCCAACTCTAAATCGAATAATAAGCTTTTTTATAAAAACTCTTTAAATTAATATTTCATGCCAATGCCTTTCAAGTATTTTTTAAATTTACATATATGTAATAAATGTCAGTTTAATATCGAAAATATCGCAAATAACCTTAAAATTTCGAACAATGCGAAAACATTAAATTCGTGCCTTAATTTTACGTACGGACACTTCACTCAATGTATATCTGTGTGTGACCAGGATGCTTGGGCGGGGTAACCCCGATGACCTCGAATAATTCGGTCACCGTGTGTGTGCGTGGAACGTTGAACTTTACACATGCACAAGATTGCGCTGCGCGAGTTCTGCATTATACGCTCAAGCATTTCGTTTCAATTTTATTTTTTTCACAAATTTCAAGCGTATGACAAAATGTTTCGAGTATAGACCACACCACAAAGTTGGCTGATGTAAGTTGAGTTGATATTAATGCAGAACAGTGGTACTTAATCTCTGACATATATTTGACGAGTTACACTTGTCTTGTATTTTTTGCGCAAATGTGCAGAAGGACAAGAATAGCTCTTCAAATTTTTAGAACTCATATTAAAATAATTATTTAAATAAAAAGTATAAAATAATTTCTCCTAGCCCCGTACAGATTTATAATACAGATTCCTGACCCCGTACAGATTGTCCTGAAAATTTGTGATTGTGAATTTTTAATAGCTATGATAAAACTTGTAAGATCTGAAACGAAAAACGTGGGGCGCAACGACAGCTACTCCCTACACTCTTTACTATTATCTATTGTATGCACCCCACGTTTTTCGTTTGAAATCTTACAAGTATTGTTATAACTATTAAAATTTCACAATCACAAATTTTCAGGACAATCTGTATGAGGTCAGGAAACTATATGGGCTTATAAATCTGTATGGGACTAGGAGAAATTATTTTATACTTTTTAGTCTGTTTTAAGAACGTGGTATATTATTTTTTTTTTATTTAAATAATTATTTACAATTGTTTTATTTCAAATGAATAAACAAAACAAACTTCTTTTGAGAACATAATATTTATACCTTAATTATTATATACTTTATAAATACCTTAATTATTCGTGAAATATATTTATAAATTAGTTACATAAAATGTTGTTAGTCTAATCAATGAGTTAATTAGACAACTAGATTGTCAACTGTTTTTATAGTGAGTTGGGAAGTCAACGAAAAAGCTAATCCAATAAGCGTTTTACAATGATCTATACAATCGGCTTTTACATAATTACTAAAATATTGTTATATAAGTAAATACTTGTACAAAAATTAATGTCGTACATAATTGATGTTAAATTTAAAAAATGTATGTAAGTAGAAGAAGGTTAAGAACCACTGGTGTAGAATATGCAGACTGTTGGTAACTAATGGATACGGTCAATGCAATTATCTGTCATTTGTTTACGAAATCGTTGCTATTTTGTTTTTACTTGCTTATTTGTGACTTGATCATTATTTATTTTTAAATTTATTTGATGAGATTTTGATTTTAATTTTATTTTGATGCAAGTCATTTTGCTTATGGTAAATTGCAAACAATGTTTTAAGGAACTTAAAAAATACATTTTGTAATGTTTTTATAATGAGATATTTGCAAAAAAAATGTAATAATTATGTTGCCAACAAATTTGGCAGTTGATCAATTAATTTAGCGTTTTTAAGCGTAGTTAATCATATGATCAGTTAGAAACGTTTTACAAAACTAATTTTATGTTATTCAAAACAGAAAACAAAGTAATAATAATAATTTATATTTTTTTAAATCTGGGTACTTCTTTACCTAGTAACTTGTTTCTATGTTTTGTTTGTTTATTATTTATGTCATTTGTATATATGTTCCTGATGATGATATACCTAGAGTATATCGAAACGTAAATTTTTAAATAAAATATATACAGATCTTAATTCTAAAGCTTTTTCATTTTAATATAATGAGTTCTGAAAGATGTTTATACTATGTTAAAAGAAATTTTTTAGATTAAAGTTTTGTTTAATTTTATATTAAAATTCGATGAATTGATAACTAAACATAGACTAACAATTGGTACATCTCATCTGACGTAAAATTGTTAAAAATGTATTATCAATTTCTTGATCATGTATTTCCATATACCTCTGAGGTATCACGAGAATTGATTATTATATTTACAACTATAATACATAATTATTAAAGTCAAACTTTTCAACATAATTCAAACATGAAACAATTAAGACGTCATATCGTGAGTACAACATAAATTATTAGCATAAACAAATTCTCAAGCCATATATGTACGGTACGAAACATTTTTTTTTTTCACAAATCTTTTGATTAATCTTTTATAAATATTTACAACTGTTAAAAGTTAATAATATATAATCGATTAAAATACGTCAACTGTTTTGTTGCCCACAAGGTTTTTCGACGCAAATATTTCTTCATCATTGAAATTCTGCTATTTTCTGCACATATTATGCAATACGAGTATCAAAAAAAAATCATGAACATCGAAGCAATAACATTTTAAATTTTAGCGTAAGCTGATATGTAGATCATTAACTTACTACCTCTAGGTGTGTCCAAAAATACCAAACTATGTATTCATTTCACTTTTTTTTAGTAGATGACACTAAGATATATTTTTGCAAGATTTAATTAGACAATTAGTTGAAATATTACAATATAAAATAATCTCTATAATAAAGTCATAGCTTTTAAATCAGTCGAAAAGTATAATATATATTTTAATTTGTCAATTTATGTGTGATATTTACACTTAATCTAAATATGGGACAATGCAGCGTAAGCCGCAGGCGAGTGTTGTAAATGAAGAAAATTGATGAAAAACTCTGTTTGCTCATAGCTTGACATCCAAGGAATAGATTTTGTTGGAAGTTTTATTAACAGTTGAGTCGTTTTTCAAGAAAAGTTTTGCTATGGAACAATGCAGCGTGAGCCGCAGAGGAACGTTGTAAATGATAAAATTTGATCAAATACCGCAATTAAGTTAAAATAGATTTAAAGTAGTGAATCCCGTAGTAAAGCACAGGCATTATGTTAATAAATAAAATACACAATGATTTACACCTTGATTGTTATGTTATAATTATGTTGTATAATGGTTACATTTTATAATGTTTTGTTCATTTAATAAATTCAGTTTTACTGTCTCTGCAAATTGTAAGTTAAACATGTGTTAAAAAAAATGTTATATTAATTACATGTATGCATTGTAGTTTACTGATGGTGATATATCGAAAGCTGAGATATTATTTCAATTATAGCCTTAATAGCCTGTTTCTAACCCACGAAAAATTTGTATATATATATATATATATATATATATATTTCTTTCTTTAAAAAGTTCTAAATGGTATTTTGCGTCATTTTGACCACCATTTTGTATCAATGTTTGATTCAAAGTGTTAATTGACTTATTAAAAAACTTTCTGCATAAATATTATATAGATTTTACTCTTGCTAACACTAAATGAAGGTGCTAGCTATTAAAAAATGTTCAACTTATTGTATTTTTCTCGAACTACTGTTTTATTTTAAAATTGACTTAACATATATTTTATAACTTCGACAACGTATTAGTATTTCTCTGTGATTACGTAAGTTCATATTCTTTGTTTTGTGAATATGTTTTTCTTTCGTACAAAAAATAAATATCAAATTTTACAAGATTATATTTAAATTTAAAAATAAAAGATATTTTTGTTTTTTAATCTGTTTCTGCTTTTGTTATTAAAAACTAGAAAAAAAAATTTTTTACCTTAAATATAAATATAAATTTGTATGTTAATTTTAAGAAAACAATGCTGTGTTTAACATTAAATTTCTTTATTAGACATATTGTTATTCACATTTGTCAAAAAAACTATTTTTCTAATAAAGTTGGTCCATTTCAGACAACACTTGAAAAAGGCACAAATTTTTGCCGAAAGCTTGTGAATATCAAATGAGTTTTAGATTTTTATAACATTGGTTGCTTCACCCATTATACAACATCCAATATATATATATATATATATATATATATATATATATATACATATATATATATATATATACATATATATATATATATATATATATATATATATAAATATATATATATGTATAACAAATAATTTATGCTGTGTACATATTATATTTTCTTTACCTGTACATAGAAATAGAAATATATGTATGACATGCTATTATACAATAATATCAACGTAAATGTAAATTGCAATAAATTAAATTTGTATGTACATAGCGTTATAGCTAATAGTTCAAATTAAAATAAATATGTTATTGTTAATATCTGACGGAGAAAAAAATAATTTTTACACGGTAATAATAATTTAGGTTAATGCATTTAGAAGTATTTATCATTTGAAATTTTTGCTGCAAATAGGCATGTCATATGAAATGAATCATATATCTATATATGTAATTCGGATATTATTTTCTTCTATTCTCTATTTGTCTATTATTATTAAATCAGAGCTGTTTTATTTTTTAGGAGGACGTTATACAATTAAGAATTATACCTAATTTTTCTAATTATACAAGGACGTGTTAACGTAGATTAGTTTAATATTTAAATTAATTCATTAATAATAATTAATACAAAGTTAATACATTTTTCTTAATTTCAAAATTAATTGATAAATAATTAGTTTATTAATGGCGATTTCAACATTTAAAAAATATTAAACTAATCTTTATTTTTTTTTTTCGAAATAAAATTTTTATACCTATATGTGAAATTTTATATATCGTGAAATTGCTTCGTTCATAAACTAGACAAAATTTGGCCCAGTCCGTGAACTAGATGACCGAAAAAATGTAGTGAGGTTTACTATGCTATAGATTAGTTGGGTATCCTAAAGTTTTTTTATTATAAGGAGTTGTGAATTTTTTTTATTTATTTAGTTATTAAAATAAAATGGCTTTAGGTTGTAGTTCTGTATTAATATTTATTAATAATCAATTTTTCGACAAACTCAACATTCAACTTCATCAGGAAAATAGAAACAAATTATATTTATAGTAAATAAACAGAACATAGAAATAAGTTACTAGGTAGCAAACTAAGTAACTATATCATAAAATTTAGGTAGGACTTTTTCTACTAGATTGACAGAACAGAAAAGGCCAACACGTCTAAACCATTTAGATAAATCTGCTACAGCTCAATATGAGTTAGAATATCTTCATGGTGTAAAATTCGAAGATACTGTATTAATTACAAGACCCATCAATATTAACAGCAAATTTATAAGAAAAGCAATAGAAATTTATAAAGAAAAAGATAACATCAATCAATGTGAAGGCGTATATTTAAATAAAATTTGACTTCTTTTAATTAAAAATTTATAAATTGTTATGATCTAAATACTTATTTTGTTACCTACTCATTTAAGTTTTAAAGACAAGCTTTCGATTTATTTTAAATCTTTTTCATGATCTAACAGAATTATTTCTAACAAATAATTAACTAGATCATACAATTTATAGATTTTTTAATTAATGAAAACCAAATTTTATTTTGTTTTATTTTATAAAATTTGACTTTCATTAATTAAAAATCTATAAATTGTATGATCTAGTTAATTATTTGTTACGTCTAGTAAATTGTTTCTATAATCTGTTATTACTGTAAATGTCATTTGTAACTTTTTCCTGATGAATACAGCGAAACGTCGATAATTAATAAATATTAATACAGAACTAGAACCTAAAGCTGTTTTAATTTACATTATTGTGGTTTACCAGTCAACTAATGTTTTTTTTAACATTTGTTCAAAAATACGCACTGCAATTTAAGTTTTTTTGTACATATTTTAAAAATGATATTAAAATTGTAAAAAAAATTCAGAATTCATTATATTAAAATAAAAAGGTTTTAAGATTAAGATCTGTACATATTTTAATTAAAAATCGACATTTTGACTTACTCTACGTACTCATCATCAAAAAAATTATAAAAAATGTAATACTAATAATATTGTATAACTCTTACTGATGATAATGTATGTAGAGTATGTCAAAATGTCGATTTGTAATTAAATTATATACAGAACTTAATTCTAAAAGCCTTCTTATTTTATGGATATTAAACTTAGTTTGTGTAGTAAAAATAAGAAAATCTTAAACTGAAACTATTTTATTTACACTAATGTAATTATACAAATCATATAATAAATAAATAAGTACAATAATAATAAGTGAACAATGAATTATTCAAATCACACAGCGATCAACAATTTACCAGGCGTAGTTAAGTCCAAGTCCGTTGCTGTAGGTCATGTGCGATACAGCAGGAGCAGCAGAGTAAGCAACACCCAACAATCCATGTCCTGCAACTGGGGCAGCTACTGGGCCAGCAGCATAAGAATAAGCAGGAGCAGCATGGACAGCTGGGGCAGCATAGGCTACAGCAGGAGCGACAGCCTTAGCGACAACTGGAGCTGCGTAGGAATAAGCAGGGGCAGCATGAACAACAGGAGCAGCATAGGCAACAGCAGGAGCGATAGCCTTAGCGACAACTGGAGCAGCATGAACAGTGCTAGAATAGCTGACAGCGGCAGCCGGAGCGACAGCCTTGGCAACAACTGGGGCGGCGTAAGAATAAGCAGGAGCAGCATGGACAGCAGGTGCAGCATAGGCTACAGCAGGAGCAGCATAGGCTACAGCAGGAGCGTGAGCAATAGCTAATCCTGGATTGGAAACGCGTACATCAGATTTGCTGACGCTGGAGAATGGTGTGTCGATTGTTTTCGAGTAGCTGGAGATTTGACCCAAGTTTCCTGGTGTACGTAAGATGTTCTGGTGTTGAGTGGTGATTGCTGGTGCAGCGTATGAAAGTTGTGGGGCTCCGTAAGATACAACGGATGCGGGGGCACCGTAGCTTACAGCGGCTGGGGCGCCATAGCTTACAGCGTGTGGGGCGCCATAGCTTACAGCGTGTGGGGCGCCATAGCTTACAGCGGCTGGGGCGCCATAGCTTACAGCGTGTGGGGCGCCATAGCTTACAGCGGCTGGGGCTCCAATTAAACCGGCATTAGCGTAAGCCAACAAGGCACATAGGGCGACAAACTGAAATTAAAAATTATTTTTTTATTAGTGATTATAATAGATTTATTTTATTATATTTGCATTATTTTAATATTAATTAAAATGTATTATAAACTCTGTTTTTAATAAATAATTTTATACATTTTACAAATATTATCTAGAAAATTCATAATAACTGTTTATACTAAATTTATAATTTTAAAGAAAATTTGCAAAAAAAAAATAATTAAAGATGTTTAATATTCTGTATTATTATTCGAAGCTTTAAAAAGATTTTTTTTTTAAATTATCTATAAATTTTTATACATTATTATAAACTATTATTATTATAAATTACGTTACAACAAATAATAATTCTTTTTAAACATATATACAAGTAAATCTTTCAGAACTAACTATACATTTTAATTAAAGTCAACTTGAATTCGACAAAAAGCATTGTTTAATTAATAACAGCAAATAATTTTGCTATTAGAAATATGATAAGTTAACAAAAAAGCATAGTTTTATTGATATCAATTATTATTTTCTCAATAGAATTTAAAATCGATGCTTTTTGTCAATTTAAAGTTGACTTTAGCTACAGTGTTTATTATAAAAGTGGCCGTTATAATATTAAAAAAGCTTTAGGTTGAAGTTCTGTTAGTTTATATTAAAATTCGACGTTTCGTTATACTATATAAAATTTTGTATTCTACATATTTTTATTTTGTTATCTAGTAACTTATTTTATGTTTCGTTTGTTTATTATTTATGTCATTTATATATATATATATATATATCGAATTTGAATATAAAACAGAACTAAAACCTAAAACATTTTTTATTTTATTTAAAAACTAATCCTGAAACCGTAGTACCTTACCTTAAAAGCCATTTTTATATACTGAAATCACAGAGTGTGTTGTTGTGAGTGAAGTCAAATTGTGTTCTGCTAGATCGTAGGGGTACCGCCAACTTTTATATGCAACCGATTGTACGAATTGAAAACCCTCCTTTCACTCAAAAACTGTCGTGGCGGGCAAGGGCACACCCGTTTGGCTATCATTAAAATACGCATACATCAAACTCACACACACACACACACACACACATGCTAATATCGCGCCAAAAATCACAGCTCACTCCGATCCGATCTAGGATTAGCGTTCGCTATGTCAAAATATCCGGCAAATATTTTTTCCTCTCTTTTCGCCGCCGCTTCGAATTTTCGCCGACTGGTTTTTCGTTTGTTTTTCGGCATCTGTAATTACGGATTATCTTGTCGTGTGTTGATTTCGCAACAATGATTATTTATGATTTGGGTTTATCAATTAGTGCAATAATAGAGTTATTAATTGTTCTGACCGACTTGGTACTGATTTTTTTTCGTGATTCAGTAGACATCATTAATTTATTAGGTAATTAAAAAAAATGTGCAGAAAATGTCGATTATATAACAAATTTTCTTTTTATTACGTGAGTGATATTGCGGATTTGTAATTATTGGGTTTAATATATTTAAAAATTATAGGTGTTTGTATTTAAATATTTTTAATTTAGTAAAATTATATAAATAATTTTATATACAAGTATGCTATATGCATAAAAATTATAAAAAATTTAAAAAATAAAACTTTAGTTAAATTAGACAAAATATTCTATATTATTCAATTATTAATAATTAAATTATTAATTAATTAAAAAATTATAAGCTACTATAATTAAGCAAAAAATTAAATTTTACAAATATTTTATTTTATTTTAATTTTTTTAATGTAAATTTCAGTGCTGTTTTTAGTAGATACATACATACATACACAATCACACCATGTACCCAAAAAAATATGGCACAAAGTCTTTCCCGAAATTATTTTTTTCCAAACATTCCTATCCAGACAAGCAACTTTTGCTTCATCCACATTCATGATACGTCTCACAGATATTTATTAAATTAATAACTATATATATATATATATATATATATATATATATATATATATATATTGACAAATTATATACATAAATTTATATACAACGTGTTCTACACCATAAAAAAATTCGGTATTTTAAATAAAAACCTAGAACAACTAATTTACACTAGTATAATATGTAAATTTACAGACGCCAGAAATTTTTTTACATAAAATGAATATGAAATAGGTATATTTTATGTAAGTTTACTTACTTTTTCAGTAAAAGAAAAAAATATATAATATGGTAAATTAATTATTTTATTTAAAATTACAAAATATTATGTATTTTTACAGAAAATTTATTGTTTTTCTGAAATAATATGTAAATATGTAAAATTATACAAAATTTTCTTCATTACTCAACTGTTATAATATTTTGTTATTTTAAAAAAAAAATTATAGGTCAGTAAATTTAAGAAAAAACTAAATTTTGCAATTTTTTTATTTTACTTAATTTAATTTAATTAATTTTGATTTAGTTACTTATATTTTCACCCAGTAACTTATTTCCATGTTCTGTATCATTTTTCCTAATAAAGACGGACGTTGAGTTCACCGAAACGTTGATTATTAACAAATATTAATACAAAACTTAAATCTCAAGTCGTTTTATTTGACAATATAATATACATATATACAAATTTTAAACATATGTAGTAATTTATTTAAATCTTTCGAATAAAGAACAGATAAATTTTACAAATATTACGATTTTTTGAACTTTAATGCACATATTTTTTTTAATTTCTCAACGACTTACTTTCTGAATATGTCTTGCAAATCCATTATTCATAATTCTAGTCATATTCTAGAACATTATAATATAAATAAATATCACAAAATTCAATGAAACAGAGATTAAAATTTTAATTAACACTATGATATTTATTAATCATCAGATAAAAATTGCTCTAATATATATCATGTATAACCTATCCAAATGTTTTTAATTATCCAATTTTGCTTTCATAATTAAGCAGATACGTAAATGTGAGTGATACCAATATCGTCGACGAATTCTAGAACGACATAATATAATGAATTAAGAATTTACGATGGACAACTTTGTCCATACCACCTTGAAGATTTTTCGACCTTGGACCAGAAAAAATCTCTTTTGTAATTACTAAAAATTGATTCGTGTTATTGTCATTTTTTTACTTTTTCCTTGCTTCAGAAAAAAATATTGACTCGTATTCTTTTTGTAAAAAAGTACTTTTATCATGTATTTAAAAATACATTTTTGCTTCTATTTTTTATCATTTAAGAAAAGTTTTATATTTTTGATATCTATTATTATATCTGATATTATAAAATTTAATTAGTTTAGTAAATAATTTTAAATAAACATTAAAAGCGCTTTTATTAAAAATCACTTTTAAAACTGTGGTGAGAATATGGACCATTGTATTTTATTTTTCAAGTAATAAAGTTTAATATTTTCTTCTGTCAGAATCAAATAATCCATGACATAATTGATAAAAACGTATCAAATTTACTATAATCACAAACAGATTTTCATTACTGTCTAATAAACGATTTTCATTTGTTTTATTTTAGCCATTAAACAAATTGATTTGTATTAAAAACTCAGTTGTTGGATGATTTAGTTTAGTTCTGTTTTCATAACAATTGTGTTGTCTTAAAACTGATATTAGTTGAAACTTACATTAAAACAAAGCTTATAGTACAAGCCATTAAAATTTAATTAAATAAAAAAAACTATTTTTTTTTAAGATTTATTCAAATAAATAAGTATAATATAATCATCAACTTAAAACTCCGTGTATATAAACAAAATGTACAATATTTAATAATACATATGACGGTATAAATAAAGTATGTTTCCATAAAGAAATTATACATAACCTGTACCAAATATATCATTTATATTTATATTATCGAAACATCGAAACTTCAAAGTGAGCAAATATCAGTAAATCATATTTTTAAAGTGTCATTACAAGTGTATCTGTGATATTTTTGACATTAGTTTGTAAGTGTAAGTAGGTTAGAAAAATATGTAAATATAGTGTGCTATGAATATTAAAAAACATTTGAGAGTAATTTACAATTTTTATGAGAAGCAAATTTGTGTGAGAGATTTTGTAATTTTTAAAGTGTGTGCTTGAAAAATTGTGGTCTAATATGTGCCTTTGTGTGTATGTGTAATTTTGTGATGTATATGTTAAAAATGTTGATCAAAATTTATGATAATTAATACATGTATTTAATATGTTTATTAATAGATATCTTATAATATATATAATCAGTGTAATTCTCTAACGAAGTTGTTAAGTTTTAGCAACGTTGTTAACAACTATAACCAATAGAAACAAATATAACAGTTCTCATTTTAATTTTTTATTTAGTGTCAGCTAATATGATTCGCTAATGTTGTTAGCAACGTTGCTAAAACTTAGCAACTTTGTTAGAGAATCAGGCCGTATATATTATTATATATTATATCTTATTAGCAATAGTAATTTCGCTGAAAAAAACTGTAAATCAATTTATACATATTTAAAGTTTCTAGATATTTTATCAACCATATTTTATGTAGTTTTTATAGTTATAATTTTACAAATTATTAAACTTGTAAATCTTAAATTTCATATCTAATTCTGAATTATTTATTCTTAATTAAAATAAATAAATTAATTAAATAGAATGTAATATCATCAAAATTTAGAATTTTACATAAATTAATATCACAAAATTTAGTAAGAATATTGAATAAGACCGCTTGAATAACTCATATGGGATACTACTGGTGCAGCCGAATATACAGTTCCCAATAATCCTGCTTTAGCCACAATTGGAGTAGGAACAGCAGGTACAATTGGTGCGGCTCGTACAGCCGAATAAAACGGAGCGGTGCGCAATACCGGAGCGACGGCGAGAGTAGGAGCAGCAGCTACAGCCAATCCGGGATTCGATACTCTCACATCCGATTTGCTGACGCTGGAAAAGGGCGTATCGATTGTTTTCGAATAGGTAGAAATTTGCTGTAGGTTGCCGGGTGAACGCAGGATGTTTTGGTGCTGGCTTGTTAGGGTTGGTGTGCCGTACGATACAAGCGGGAAGGTGTAGGAGATATGCGATACGGCAGGAGCTGCGCTATAGGTGACTGTAGCATTAGAGCCGGTTAATCCTGCGGAAGCGTAGGCTACAGTGACGAGAAGTACTATAATCTGAAAAATATTTTTTATTTATCAATGTTTGTTATTGACTTTTTTTTTGGTAATAGGTAAAACTGTCAGATCAACTACAAAAGATACCTAGTACTAACTGTTTTGTTATGTACAATAAAAAAAATTAATATACAGTTTGTTTTACATCTTGTAATCTGATACCTCTATATCTAAAATAGAATCATCCGCTAACACTAAAGCACTGAAGCAAATGTAAAATTTCTTTCTCTTATTAATATAGCAAAACATTGTGTTGTATTCTTCATCTATATTATGCTTGATCTGATATAAAACTACTGCCTATCAACTGGGTTTACACTGTAAAAAATGTAATATATATTTATGTACACTGAGAAAAATAGATATTTAACAAATTAGATAATAATAAGTAGATATTTATTTGAAATATACGAGTATGTTTACTGTATTCACAAATTTATACATTTTTAAAATCTACTCACATATATATTTTAATACTATATTAAGGATTAAGACTGTAATACTATATACAAATTGATGGTATTAAATTTTTGTTTTTATTATATTTATAGTTAATTTTTAAATATACTTATTTTGTTATTTTTAATATCTTGTGTTTGTGTCATCTTTTTAAATATAAATAGCGTTACGGTAACTATCCATTTTTCTCAGTGTACTGTTACATAACTATTAACAGTAAAATAGCAAGATTTTTGTAATTTTTACTGCGATAATTAACGTAATTTACTCTTTTTACAGTGTATATCAGAGACTAAGTATAGAGAAGAGACAGATATGCCTATACTAAACCATCTGCGATAAATCTATTGTAAAAAATTAGAAATAAAATCACTCGCTTGTTTCATAAATTAAGGAAAATCTCTTTAATATTATTGTTCTGCTCTTATTAATTTTATTATTTTTATTATAATTATTAAATATTATTTTTCTGATGATGGCATAATAGCCGAAATTGTACAGTAAAGAGATTTTTTTATTTGTGAAATAACCGAGTGGTTTTATTTCTAATTTTTTATTATAAATGTTTCACCGACTACAAAGAACGTTAAGCATCGAAATTAGATCTATGGCAGTTAAGGTTTAAAATCATTTGCCTTGATCAACTGATTTTGGCCCATCGATCAGTTAAATTATATTCTTTTATAGTTAGCCAAACATTTATTATGTATGTAATGGGAAAAACACATAAATTTTCAAGTTTATTTATATTTTTAATGTTGTTATTGTATAAGATTGTATTTTTTAATGTATGGTGAAACGTCTGCGACACTGATAGTTTGACCACGTCATACCAGCCCAGAAAAGTCTATGAATTGTTTTAAATTTAGGTTTGGTTACGAAATCAAAATAGTTTCTAGCATTATGCTAAAAAAATATAACAAAAAATATAAGACAAAAATCCTTACCTTGTACATTTTAAAGTAAAATACAATCGTAATATGTTCAAGCAATGTTTATTCAACTCAATGTGTAAAATCAACGATTTGTGACACTTTTTATATACAATTGCAGAAATAAAAGCAATCATACAAGTACCAGTAAGGGTGTGGTCCAATTTTAGGTTAAATACAACTAGATTCATAATAAGGTCTCGGTTAATGTCAAATTTATCGATTTAAAAAAAAAAAATCAAGTATTTTTTTATCGCCCGTTTATACAATAAGTTGCATTATTGCATACTGTTTTTTTTTTTTTAATTTAATGCACTTTTGAAAAAGAACTGGTTCTTTTCACGTCAGTCACCGACAGACACAACCAAAAGAAAAAGAAATTTTTATTATTTCTTATGGATTGAAATGTTGTAATACAGACAAGTAATTACATACGTTAACAGTTGCTGTTGTATTTATTCGATTATTAAATTTATTTAATGAGTATTAAACTAAGAAATTTGTTAAATTATCAATTAAATATAATATTATTGCTATATGCTAGTATGCGAAGAGAAAATTTGTTTAAATGTTACAATTAATTATTAATATATCAATTATTATTTGCACTTTAATAGGTATAGTATTTTCCAAAAAAAAAATATGGAAATTTTGAACTTAAGATAATGTTATTTCGATACCATACATTATAATTACGTAATGAAATATAAGTAATAATTTTAATAAAAATTACATTCTGTAAATATTTATATATTAGAAATTGTATAATAACCAGTAACTTTACAACTGTTGTAAAGAGGTCTTTTAGCATTATAATACACAAAAAAAGACAAACGTCTTTCAACAAAAATAACTGTGTAGTAATATAAAATAATTTCATCTTTTTCTCCGGTTTTAGTTTCATAAATAAAATATTCATTTTTATCATTTAAGATGTTAATAAATTTCTCCTCATTTTCTTGAAAAAAATCTAATAACTCAAATTTTTAATTGTTGTTTTTTAATATGTATGTTTAGTTCTTTATTAATTAAATTTGTCATTAATTCAAAATTTTTATCGAAAATATTACCACTATTGATTTTGGAACAGTTGTTAGGATCTAACCAATAAACGCCATCACCGGTCACGGCCCATAATTATGGTGGCTCACCGAGGAAAGCCCGGTGCCCCGGTGAGCCAGTCCAACCATGTATCTATGTATAGTTTATTATAATTTTGTTTGAAAAACAAACTTTTATTTTCAAACTAAATAATTTTTCATATAGTTACAATAAATATCTGTCAAAAAGAATAATTAAGTTATCGTATCTATTTTAGGTTTGCGTTTCTGAAGATCGATTTATTTTTCAATTTACTAAGACAGATAATGAATAATGAAATTATAACCGAAATATTTTAAACCAGAAAAGTACTATAATCAATATATAACCTCAATACATAAATTTAAATATTATATATTTCATCTTAAATAATGCCTAGAGTTAAAATATTAATAATTTTTTTGTTTTAATATTTTGTTTGAATTAGATTCTTGTTGAATTTAATTTGTTTTAAAATGAAATGAATCGTGCATAGTCATTATTAAATTTAATAACATGAAGAAATTTATTAAATACTGATTCATTCAGTCTTCAACAAATGAGATATGTGTCATTCTTAATTTAAGAGAAATTAGAACAGTTATTACATATATCTGATGTAATATACTATAAAAATTAACTTAGCTACACCCTAATATAAACCTGTCCTGACTGTATCGAACACACTGGATTGGGCAGAATATAACTTATGAATCATAATTTTAATCTAGTGTTTAATAGTAGATAAAATAATCTGTAGGAAATATTAGAAAAGCATATTAGAATTGTTAATTTTTTAATTGGAGATTTTAGATGTCAGATTAAATACATATAACCATGTTTGGTACTAGTACTACCACCAGTGGTATATATAGTAAATAACTACTGTTATTGTACTAGTAACATAATGAACTTTTTCTACATAGGTAATATAGTAATGTAATATCAATATTTTAATACGCTTGAAGAAATAATACGCTTATTGAACTGAGTGTACTTTAGACCACTCTTAATATAGTTATCTCTAATAATTATTTTTTTCAGTTTTATTTTAGTGTAAGTAATAAGTTTAAAGTGGTCTATTCTTGCACAGACGGGTCTCTATACAAGTTTTGTTGTATTTGATTTGTAAGTTGATATCTTATTTACATATTTCTTGTTTTAATTCCAGCTAGATAATATTTTGCTTTTGCCGAATTCAGAATTGTATACATGTGAAACTAAATTGTAAAATTGCAAATTGATATTGTCTTTGAGCCATTACATATACACTCACACGTATGCGAATGTAGGCGTTTATACTTGCGGAATTATAAACATTACGAATTGCGATTACATACGAGAAAGTTCGAAAATATCAAACAAGATTTGTCTACAATTCGTCTACATATAGTCAACTTAGAACTAAATTCTATCTATTTTACATTTTGTTTATTGCGTTACCTTAGCAACGCATTTTTACAATACTATTATACAATGACGAATAGTTGTCTCAGGTTAAGCAAAGGTTAGGTTAGGTTATTTTTATTTTTATTTTATCTAGAACAATGGAATAGATTTTATTTGATAAATATTAGAATAAAAATATTGTTATTTACATGATATACAATTGAATATTTACATTTTTATGTATTATTTATTAAAATTATTTCAGCATGAGTCAATATTTATAGAGTAAATTTTTGTATTATTTTTTCTGATAAGATGCACGTTGAGTACATCGAAAGGTCAATTTTTAATTAAAATTTATACAGAACTAAATTTTAAAGCCTTCTATTTTAATAAAATGAGTTAATTTTATTAACAAAATTAAAAGATCTTTCAAAACTCATTTTATTAAAATAAAATGGCTTTAGATTGTAGTTCTGTATTAATTTTATTAATAATCGACGTTTCAACGTACTCAACGTGCATCTTCATCAGGAAAAATAATAAAGATGTATGTTGAGTACGTTGAAACGTTGATTATTGATAAAATTAATACAGAACCACAACCTAAAGTCGTTTTATTTTAATAAAATGAAAATAAAATAAATAATTCGTATACGTTGTGATTCATTGCTTCAAAATAATGACGTCATTACAGTAGAAAGATTGAATGTTTATATTTTAATTGATAATAATCTATATAAATTAAAATTTTAATCATTTATTAAACAAAACAAATTTGTCAGAAACAATTCATTTGAAATGAACGTACTGTAACTGTAATAGTTCCAGTTTCATTAGGTATAGTAAACTGGCAAGTCAGAATATTCAGATTTCGAAATATGATCTGATAAGAAGATTAGAAATTAGCTAACTTTAAATTTATATATGAACAGAAGGCAGACATGTTACTGTGGTGTATGACAAGAATCTATGACTGTAACAATGCATTTGAAATTAGTCGATATTGTCATTGTTACAAATAACTTGCTAAAACAAATGTTGCAATCACCTACCAGATTGGTACGTTTTTCTAGATATAATACTGATTTTGTAGATATGTATAATAATTTTATAACAATCCGTTATAACTATCAGTTCAGCCAAATTTGCTCTACATGTGAAATATAAAACAAACATTTTCAAAATTAAAGAAAATTTTTAACAGAATTGCGAATTTGTTTAAGTCAGAGTAATTTCGAAGCTTTCATGTTCAGTCATGCGAGAAGAATATTTTAGAAAAATTAGATAATAAAGATATCATTAAATAAAATTCAGAAAAGAGCCATTTATTAAATCGTCTTTTAACTTAGATTTAAAATAAAAATTATATTTAATTTTATATGTGTCATTTTTACAATTTATTTTTATTTTTCTGTAATGTCATTTCCATGTAAATTAAAATAAAAAATATAAAAACATAACGTTTGAACAATTTTGGGATATAAGGTGAGCCTATCCTGCAACTTTTCTCGAGCCTAATTTTTTATCCAGTCCAACCCTGCATACATAAATACAAAATGTATTTCCTTCGTGCAATAGATCGCAATGAAAAGATTTGAAAAAAAATCTTTAGAAGCTCTGGTTAAAAAATTAACACAACATATTCTGACAAACAATTTATAGATTTATTCTAGAAAATTTACTATATCTATAAAAGTAGACAATAAATCTATGAAACAGCCATGAAATTTAAACCTACTAATAAATTCACAAAACAAAACATAACATCCAACCTTAAATTTGACATAAAACTAAATAAAATTTTATGGTAATTTTCTTTTAATAGAGAAGTCAAACTTAAACTTAATAAGAAAAAACATTATAAGTATATTTGGGTTAACGTACCATTAATTAATCTATTTGTTTATGATCTGGTTCTACATGAAAGTAAAATTTAAAGTTAAATGTCAGGCGAGTGCGAGAGCGCAAAAGAATCATTTTATTTGGGCGGTGGCTTCGTAAACTTTTCGGAGAAAGTTGCGTAATATTACGCCGCACACATATTCGTACATACCATGTTGTGTTTTACAGACTCAACACCGGTTGTTAAGTTGTTCGTTTTGGTTGTTTTGTTCAGCGCAAATCTAGAGTAAGGTCGACCAAGCAGCCGTGACATTCTGAATGCACACGCTACTGAACCAACTGCAACATCTTGTCCATGCAGTATTTTAACCAAAACAAGATTAATAAAAAAAAAGAAATTGCCGTATTGATTTCATGTATTTGTTGGTTAAATATCGAAATATTATACAGGGTGTTTACGGACTTCTTAGGTGGCGATAGTACACCTCAAAAGGAGTCAATAAAGCTTAAGGAGGGACACTACTCTGACATTTTCAAAAAATCAATTTTTTTACATTTTCTTATACTTATAGTGTGTAGAATATTTGACTAAATTGATGTTCCGAAATTAGAACTTGTTGCGGAGTTACAACGATTTTTTACAAAGTCGTGTCCGAGCAATCGATTGGGTATCTCAAACTTTAAAGAGAATTGAATTCTCTAGAATGTAGAATAAGATATTTTTGATATCTACTTTTTTTGATTTTTTATGTGCTTTTAAAGTTGATTTTTTATATGAAAAAAAAAATACATTTTTTCCAAAATACTGCCATTTTGATAATTTTATGAATTTCAAAAAATCGTACTCTACATCCTAGATTTTTTAATTTACTTTTGGGCAGAATAACCAAAAATGTTTTTCTATGTTTGAGTGCTGCCCGGAAGTCTGGAGAACAAACCAATGTTTTTTTTTTAAACACGAGTTTACAAATTAAGCGAATTACAGCTCATCACTGCAACCAATTTGATTGAAACTTTTCTAAATTGTAGACAAAATAAAGTTCTAATACATATAAAAAACCACGGAACATGTTTTTTGTATTGTCAACCTGAAAAGAATTTTAAAAGATTTTTTTACTGTGTTAGTTAGTTTAGTACACATTCGGTTGAACCATGACACTTTATCCTAGTGAAACTTTATTTTATTAAATACCAGTACGAACTTATTAAATTATATAGTATTATTAAATTAGTGAATGTTGGGTTTGGTTGCAAAAGCATAAACGGAAAATGACTGCTATGGAAATGAGATTTTTACGTGGGGTAGGTGGTGTAAATAGGAGAAATCGGGTACGAAATAGATTAGTGTATGATGAATGTGAAATTGAAACAAAATGTTGTAGCAAAAGTTGGTGTTAGTCAGTTAAGATAGTTCGGACATGTAGAGCGAATGTCTAATGAACGTTTGGTTAAAAATATTTATTTGAATGATTTTGATGGTATACGTTTGCGTGGACGTCCGATGAGTAGTTGGAGTGGTATGATTGAGAGTGTTTTGCGTGAGCGAAAGTTTCCAAGTACTTAGTAGAAATAAAAGAACATGTATGAGAGAAATTATGAATGTGGATGAAGCGAAAGTTGCTTGTTTGGATAGGAATGTTTGGAGGCGACTGATTTCGGGATGATAAAAAGAGTTTGTGCCACACCCTGTTGGGTACATGACGTGATTGTGCATGTATGTATGTATATATTAAATTAATTAAATTTTTTATTACACATTATTATTATTATTATTATTTTGATTATAAATTATATGTAATTTTTTATAGCTAATTATAATATTATCGTTATTATTTAAATAACACAATATTATAAAATTTATTTGTAATAGCAAATAACATTAATAAGGATATTTAATTTTTATATAAATGAAACATAATCATTAATGAAATACACACAGAAATTTTACATTAACCAATATACTACCTGTAGTCAGACTACACACAAAACATCAATGTTGTGTTAAATAACTTCAATTATTTTGTTAGGCGCAGGTGTTATCCACATTGCAAACATATAATAATTGAACTCAATCTCATTGTAAAAAATAGTATATTATTTAATTATTAATACATTTCATGAAATAAAATGTTAAAAATTTTAGAAAACATCTTTATATGATAAATTATTTATTCAGGTAAATTATTTTAAAATTTATATTTAATAATTTTCTTTAAATAAAAGAAAACCATATAAAAAATATGTTATAAAATAACTTAAATTTTAGTACAAGTATCATATTATAAAATCAAATGTAAACAAAAGATAACAACTTATTATATACATAATTTTATTACATTTCAACATTCGTGCACTGATTTGTTTACCCGCCATATTGTCCGGTTGGTTTGTTTGAATATGGCTCCACGTAAAAAGTTTCTGACAGTTAAAAAGGCCTTAGATGTAATAAATGAAAAAGAGAAATATTTACATAGTGTAAGTGACTTTAATCACAAGATAAGACGTCGTGATTCTCTCAGATCTTTCAAACAACGTAGGGTAAGTAAACATTACATACATGTTATAATTCGTTTATGTCGTTTCCATAACAACCTAGTAACTGTCAAACAAGTGGTTGTTTTTTTTTTATATAATAATAATAAAGTTATATGATGTTAAATATCATTATTATTATTAAATAATGTGTAGTATTAAAAAAATTAAGTTCAAATTAGTATTATGACAAATAATAATATTTATATTTAAATATAGTTTAGTTCATTCGTCACAGATGGCAGCAGCTACTTGACGTTTCGTATTTATTTCATATTTAAAATTCATATGAAACTATTTAAGAATGATTTCCAATTATATTTTCATATAAACACAAATTAATAATAGTTTGATTAAATTACTAACAAACTTTTCTAATTTTCTACACATAGTAACACCATTTATGTTTTGAGGTTACACTAACATAAGACACAAATAATTTATGGACAAAATGAACCATAAAATCTATATATGTCAACCTATTAAACGGTTATAATTTAAAAGACGAATGAATTGACACCTCATCGACCCGAGTACTATATTGTATCATTCAATGAATGAACAACATCTTCAGTAGTTCACTACAAAAAAAAAACGCTTGCGTCAATTAGACAATTACTCAGTAATTAACAATTTAATAAAATTCTATATTTTCGGCATTTTTGTGCTTGTATCAGACAAGTTTATAGGTGTAGCGTACTGAATGTGTACGGTCAGTATTCGTAAATATTTTTAGAAATAACGACCGTTATTTTTATGTAGTATATAATTGCGCGATTTTGTTCGAAATATGTGTGATAAAAGGATACGCCATAAAAAAGGACTTTTTCAACAAGCACTCGCTAATTATCACGCGAAAAAGTATAAGGAACGTTATGCTTTGTTTCCTGTGAAAAGCGACATTGATTACTACAATACATTACCTACCAGAGGCAAAAAGGGCTGCCGAAGTAAGGTAAAAACTACTTAATTTTTATTGTAACCTTTTTAAATGTTACTGAACACATATTAGTATTATATATTACTTGAAATAAATCATTTATAAAATTAAAAAGTAAAAAAGAAATGGACGAGCGTTTAGTTTGATCGAAACGTCGTTTTTATAAAATAATTGAACAGAATTTTATTTTAATACAGTTTTTATTTTACTACAATGAGTTTTGAAAAATATTTTACTATGTTAAATCATTTATACTTTGACACAATCAATATCTACATCTACAGTGTGATTATTAAAATATATGTGAAACTTGGTTTAACTTTGTTTAATAAATATTTTACCGTTTATTGATCGTATATAGATTAATCGTAAAATGATAGTTATATTCAGTGTATTCAAGTAAGATATTTTAAAATTACAAGATTTCGTAACATTTATTTTTGATCTGTAATTATTATACATAAAAATATATAATCGTATCTTGTTAATTTTTTTTTATCCAAAGTTAGTTGAAAACTTATTTTACAAATAATTTTCAATTATTTGGTAATAAAACGTACGTTTTCATCAAGAAAAAAGGTACAAATGGCATTTACAGTAAATATCAGAACAAAGAAACAAATTTCTAGGTAACGAAATAAGTTAACTTGATCGTAAAATTTATAAATTTTTAATTAAAGGTAGCCAAATTTTATTTAAATCAGTGCCTTTATACTTTTATAAATTTTTATTGCTTCTCTTATCAATCTACTGTTAATATTGATGGGTCTTGCAAATATTTTCGAATTTTATATCATGAAGATTTTCTAACGCGAGTTGTGTTATATAGATTAAATTTAGTTATAAAATAATTTATCTTTTTATTATTTGCAATAATTTGCATTTTATACAGAAAAAAAGAACTAGAAATATCGTAAATAGATTATTAATGATAAAGGAGAAACATGTCGTTTAAAATTAGACAGCTGATATATATTTTGATCGAGAAAGTTTTTAATATTACTAATAATGTCAAACTATACAGTTATTTTTTTTAATTGATGTTAGTCAGTTCGTAGTAAAAGTGATTATTATTTCTTGACAAACTTCAAACGAGTTTTAGATAAAAAAATGTTAAGAGTGCAAAAAATCACTTTCAATTTTTTAAATTTGCCATTATATCACCATTATTTACTTATAATATTCTAATTTTTTTATATAAACAAAACAAACTTTGAAGAGTGTAAAAGAACATAGAAACAAGTAAAAAATATAATTTTAAATTTATATAATTTTAAATAGGTTTTAGCAGTAAAAATAACTATATTTGGTAATTTTACTGTGATAATTAATGTAACAGAGTGCAACTTCGATATACGACTTGAATCCGCTCCTGATGTTTGGACTTATGCCGAATAGGACGTATACCAAACCAATTTTTCCCATAAGAAGTAATGTAAAAATGATTAATCCGTTCTTGTGTTAAAAAAACTCTTGATATGGTATATTAATGGGGTTGTAAAATATTTTTTTTAGTTTCTGTTGCTTTTCATTTGTTTTTTTCAATTCATGATTAATAAAAATAATAAAATTTTACTTAAAAATTAAAATCAGAAGAAATTTAACAAAGTTATAGACCGTGGGGCACCGCGAAGGTCTAGTCGGTCTAGTCTGGTCTAGTACACCGAAAGAGGAGCAATACATATACATGTACATCAACTAACGACTCTCCCCATCAGCAGAAATTAGTCGTTTTATTTTAATATAATAAGTTCTAAAAAAAAATTTTACTACGTTTACATTTAATTATATTACTCCTATAATTTTTATTTGAAACAATAGACCTTCACGTTAAATAAGAATTCAAAATTAATATTTAACACTTCAAATTTTTTGTAACTGTATAGTTGTCAATCTTCTATGTAAGGATGGGCTAATAGAATAAATCCGTGTATTTATATTTAAATTAAAACAATATTGTAGGAACTATGGATAGTGTCAAAAGTCTACACACCTAATATTTCGCAACAATTTGCTCAATGAATAATAGTTTTCACTCTAGTTCACTTTCGCTAATCCAACCTACGAGCTACAGCACTTACTATACGGCTGTATATATATATATATATATATATATATATATATATATATATATATATATATATATATATATTGTTAAACCGGTTCGTCGGAAGTCGGAAATGTATTAGAAAAAAAATTATTTATCTCACAATTTATTATAATATCGCTTTTCTACATTTTCTTATTGTATATTAATATAATAGATGTTATTGTTTACTTTTATTCGTATTCAAAGAGTTGTATATTGTGATTTTGATAAATAATAATAAAATGAATTTTTGACGGATATTGCTTAATCGGAAGGAAGTAGCGTGTATTTCCGATTTATCTGCCCGCATTTTAATTCAAAATTAAATTATAATATTGAATTAATAATTTGAAAAACAAAATCTAATACTAGTTTACAATGGTAAATCAGGTCCACACACGCGTTATTTGTTATTTGTTATGAATATTTAAGAATAAATGTTTGTGTACGATTTTTGTTCTACATAACAACATAACTTAACAGAGCTACCACAAATAGTTAAGGGGGTAGTTTAGTTTTCCGGAGCTAAAAAGCTGTTATTTTCAAAAGCGCACACCTTAAAGGGGAATTAATATTTTGCATTGAGGTAAAAAGCACTTTATTATATAATATATATTATATTATAATATATATTTATTATATTATATTATATATTATATAATATATATAAAGTATCATTCGAACAACAAAATAACATCGCGAATTTTTTTTTTTCTTGTATGCCTGCAAAATGGCGTCCCTCGAAGGTCCTCCAAAAAAATGTGGCTTGATTTCTTCAGGGATTGCCGCCTGTAAAATGAAAAAAATTAATGTTTTGCCTAAACTTTCTTGAAGATTAAGGGCTATCGACTCTCGATTCAGATTTTTATAATTAACAAAATTATGGCGTTTTGAAATAAAAATAAAAATTTCACCGAAAATTTCTCTATAAAAATGTTGATATTTTTTTTTTAAATAAACATATGAAAAATTTGGATCGAGAGTCGATAGACAATCATATTTTCCGTCAGCAGAAACGCCCATTGTTCAAAAAGATTGAAAATTGTTTCGAGTTATCACCGGAGTCATGATGAAAAAGGGGCGGTAGCCAAGATGACTTAAATATTTAAAAAAATTGTAAAAATGATTTTTCAAAAATAAATCTACTACTAAATGATTTCAATACAAATTTTTATATTTGCGGAAGAATTGTGCAAAATATTGACTATAAATAAATTTATTAAATTTGACTGTTTCATAATGCCCTAATATTACGTGTTACGACGTTGAATTCGTCGAAACGTCGAATATTAATAAATATTAATACAGAACTAAAACCAAAAGCTGTTTTATTTTTAATATAATGAATTCTGAAAGACATTTTACTTTGTTAATACAAATTTATTTTGTTAATTTTTGCATTTGCATGTATTTCATTATACAGGGTGATTTGTAAATAATTGGAAATATTTTAACTGGAGTATCCTGGGCTCAGAATATGAAGATTTGACCCAAAACACTTAGATAAAATGTGGCTCCTTACTGAGCTACAGGGTGTTTTATTTAAAAATTTAAAAACGATTTTTGCCCAGTACTTAAAAACTATTTGACGTATCCTTATCATACTTGGCAGAAAGTGTAGGTACCGTACACCATACTAAATTATGTTAAACAAAAGTTTCTGGCTAGTGCCAGTGGCGTACAACAGGGGCAAGTAAGAGGTTGATCCTTCCTAAATTCTACGCCACTGGCGGAATTGTCATTTTAGCACAATTTTTCGATTCTCCAATACTTTCTGTGTAAAAAACATACTCTTCCTTTGTAACGATAAAGTCACTATTTTTCGAGATATTTAAAGTTAAACATAAGCTGCACCCTTGGGATTTTTTCAAAATTTGCTGCAAAAAATCTGAAATAATTCAGTAAAATAGAGAAGAAAATTAGCTACATAATAACTAAGTAACTTTTTTCTCTAACTTATTCTGGTTTGGCAGGAAAAATTATTGAAAATAAAAAATTAAAATGCAAAAAATATTAATTTTCATTAATTTTTCTTGCCAAACCAGAATGAGTTAGAAAAAAAAGTTACTTATTTATTATGTAGCTAATTTTTTTCTCTATTTTATTCAATTATTTCAGATTTTTTTGAGCAAATTTTGAAAAAATCCCAAGGGTGCAGCTTATGTTTAACTTTAAATATCTCGAAAAATAGTGACTTTATCGTTAGGAAGAAGGAGTATGTTTTTTACACAGAAAGTATTGGAGAATCGAAAAATTGTGCTAAAATGACAATTCCGCCAGTGGCGTAGAATTTAGGAAGGATCAACCTCTTACTTGCCCCTGTTGTACGCCACTGACACTAGCCAGAAACTTTTGTTTAACATAATTTAGTATGGTGTACGGTACCTACACTTTCTGCCAAGTATGATAAGGATACGTCAAATAGTTTTTAAGTACTGGGCAAAAATCGTTTTTAAATTTTTAAATAAAACACCCTGTAGCTCAGTAAGGAGCCACATTTTATCTAAGTGTTTTGGGTCAAATCTTCATATTCTGAGCCCAGGATACTCCAGTTAAAATATTTCCAATTATTTACAAATCACCCTGTATATTATAAATTCTTATCGTTAATTATATATATATATATATATATATATATATATATATATATATATATATATATATTTAATTTTAAATAATATGTTAAAAATAAATTCAAAAATTAAATGTCAATATTAGGCATGCAATTATCGCATTATTTTTATCAGCACGAGTTATGTACCTGTCTCATTAGCAACTCGAATTTTAATAGTGTTAATTAAATTTGAATTTTGAATTAGTTATTTTAAAATGCTTATCTATTAATACAGGATACATATATATTTATATCGATATAGTTAAATATAATACTCAAAAAGGAAAGCTGATTTTTAAAATCTATATGATAAAAGAAAGTGTTTTTCTTGACAATGCTTGCAAAAAATAATATTATTATAAATTTTACGAGTTTAACAATTTATTCTTGTAATTGTATTTGTTTAGTCTATATGAAATAAAGAAATAAATATCAGGAATTATTTTATATAGTGTTGAAGTCTGATGTGTGATATTTATTAATACGTTTAAGAATGAAATTCTTTACAGAATCATATGACTGGGAAATTGTCACCTTTGACCCTTTAATTGAGATGAAACAGCACTTAATTTGTTACCTTCCCACTTAAAAATGTGCTTGATTCTTTTTCAGAACACATAATATACAGTGTGATTGCTAGAAAAGAATCACATGACAAATATTGTAATATATAGCACGAGTGTACAGTTATTTTGTTTTAAATTAAATAAGAATAATTATTTAAACAAAAAAAATTTAATATATCACGTTTTTAACACGGACTAAAAAGTAAATAATTTCTCCTAGCTTTATACAGATTCCTGACCCCATAAAAATTGTCCTGAAAATTAGTAATTGTAAATTTTTAATAGCTCTAACAATACCTGTAAGATGTAAAACGAAAAACGTGGGGTAGATTTTTGATTGGTTAATTGAAATAAAAAAAAACTAATCTTGGGATTGGGCCATCATCTGTATTTATCTTTACTTTAAATTAATTTTTGATTGTGGGATTTTTAATTATTTTTTTTTTCTACATATGATTATTTTACATAAATATATAAGATAAAAATATTATTTATTAAAACTTATATTTTTACTAGTATCTAGTGATCTATGGATTTTATGGCAAAACAACATTATACTAAATTAATCTAGGGAAGGGGTAATTTTGATCTAATTTAATTGATTTTTAAAATAACGTATAATTTATTTGTGATTTGTAATATTATTTATGAGTTGATATTTCCAAATGTGTACAATATTATTTACGTACTTGACAATATTTTTAATGATTCATAAGAAAAGATTTCTCAATGTTAACAATTTTTCAAATATGGCACTACACTTATCTATTGTAAATAAAGCAAAAATTAACGTGACAGTTAATATTTAAACATTGTAATCCTTATTTGTTTATCTGTTGTAATCAGTATAATATAAATTTTTGTTCAAATTTTGATAATTTTCACAACTTTAGTGCAAAGTCAAGAATTTCTGCAAAATTAGTTTGATTTGATCTTTGTCAAAAATATTTGTACATCAATGTTATCTTTTCTTATTTTGACTTGCATACAATAGATATCTATCACTGAAAATACACTTTCTGTATTAAATGAATACATTTTTTTTAAATTCGTGTCAAAATGCAGATATATTTTATTTTACAGCTGTACAACTTACAATTATCAATATAGTGGTTTTAAGAAATCATTTGGAACAATATTTTTTTTGTTAACGAAAAAAGTGATCTGTTAGACGTATATTTTGCGACAAATCAGACTACTTCATCTGAAATTATTGCATTATAAAAGCCACGTTACTGAAGAAATTCTTAAATATAGATTTTATTTTTACCGACTATTATATTACATATGATAAAGGAGGTATTATAATCATACCAAATTTGACATATCGAGACTTTTACAGATAAGCACGAGTCAACTGATCTTAACGTAATGTCAGTCTGTCTGTCTGTAGAGCAAATTCGGCTAATAGATTGTTATAAAATTTCATATTTAAGCTTCAGAGGTAAATATCTCAATTTGATCAACTTTTGGTAAAGATCTGCTAACCGGTAATTTACTCATATCAGTTGCTAAACACGTTATAACTAACAACTTTTATTTGGGACATTTTTCGATACGGCTAAATATTTTTCAATAATTTTTTATATTATATATAATTCTGTAAATAGGTGGCATATTTATGTCAAGACAGTATTGTTTTTAGTTACCATGACTACAGTATTTGTTGTTAAATTTTTTTTTCTAACATAGTAAAAAATCTTTTAGAACTTATTATATAAAATAACTTTAGGTTTAAGTTTTGTATTAATATTTATTAATAATCGAAGTTTCGACGAACTTAAAGTCCGTTTTCATCAGGAAAAATGATACTTGTTTCTATGTTCTGCTATTAACTGTCATTTGTAAATGTACATACATACACAATCACGCCATATACCCAAAAAAATGTGGCACAAACTCTTTTCATCATTCCGAAATCAGTCGCTTTCAAACATTCCTATCCAAACAAGCAACTTTTGCTTCATCCACATTCATAATTCCTCTTATACATGCTCTTTTATTCTTTTTATTTGTAAATGTCATTTGTATTAAATATTTAACTTGATTAGCCGTAACTTTGTGATACATTTTGGAAATAAGATAAATAAAAATAACTTTGTTATATCACTAAAAACGAGAATAAAGCTTTTAGTGATATAACAATATTATTTTTATTTATCTTTATTTGTATTATTTTATCTGATGAAGACGGACGTTTAGTTCATCGAAACATCGATTATTAATAAATATTAATACAGAACTTAAACCTAAAGTTGTTTTATTTTAAATTTTTCTGTTCCATAAATTTATTTAATACAATGACGGTCGGTTTTGTGGTGACTACAGCAGATTTTTATACTATAGTATGCTGTTTTTTACGACTACTGTAGAAAAACAATTCTTTTTAGAACTGACATCGAAAACAAAACATTTTTTCCTTTTTTTGTTATTATAAAAACAATGGTTTTGAGTCGATTAAAATTATATTATTCAACAAGCACGTAATGATTGTTACTTATACGAATAAAGAAAAATCTGTAAAGTTGTTTAAAACTATTATAAATTATAATACAGATTTATAACTATAAATGACAATGGATAATTTTTACATTAATTTGTGTTAGGTCAAATTACCGTTACGTAATAGGAAAGCATTAAGAATAATTAGTTAATTTTTTCATTATACAAATTACCAACTACCTGATGTTTTGTTAGCAAAGTTATATTTGCAATACAATCGACAGAATTAACTAAAAACAGTAGATGATTATATTTTACGATTTAAAATTTAATGTAATATTAATTGTTTAAGACTGATCGTTGCTTATTTTATTGTATAGTACTGTTAGTATCGAACGGTATTAATTGTGGCCTTAATGGAAAGTGAACATTAAATCAACAAAAACTTATAAATTTTATTTTATTATGAGCTGATTATCACTGCCGTTAATAAAACAATACTTACTTGTCGAGCTTTATAATAAAATGACTTTCAAATTTTATTATGAAACTGATTGATTGATTTATTTGATGTATTTTATTATAAATTAGATAATTTTAACATTGTTATTTTATATAATAAAACAGCACATCATATATCTCTTCAGCATTATATTTTAGAATATTAAAAATATATTTAAGAGATACAAAACAATTACTATATATATATATATATATATATATATATATATATATATATATATATATATATGTATATATATATATATAATATATATATATATATATATATTGGAAATTATTAGGTATATCAGTCCAATATGGAAAGATTCTTAAATGAAACTCATTTAAGTTTTAAAGACAAGCTTTCGATTTATTTTAAATCTTCTTCATAGCCTAACAGAATTATTTCTAACAAATAATTAACTAGATCATACAATTTATAGATTTTTTAATTAATGGAAGCCAAATTTTATTTTATTTTATAAAATTTGACTTTCATTAATTAAAAATCTATAAATTGTATGATCTAGTTAATTATTTGTTACGTCTAGTAAATTGTTTCTATGTTCTGTTTATATACTGTAAATATCATTTGTATCTTTTTTCCTGATGAAGACATACGTTGAGTTCGTCGATTATTAATAAATATTAATACAGAACTATAACCTAAATCCGTTTCATTTTAATGTTCTGAAAGATTTTTTTCTATGTTAAGATAATATTTCGTTAGCTAATTTTAAAATTATTTCAAGAATAAACTTGAAAATATATATGGTTTGCAAAATTGCAGTATGAAATCTATTTTTTAAAATCTGGTTTAAACTAAACTATAAAAAATTCTATGACTGTAATTTTTACATACATACACGATCACGCCATGTACCCAAAAGGGTGTGGCATAAACTCTTTTCATCATCCCGAAATCAGTCGCCTCCAAACATTCCTATCCACACAAGCAACTTTCGCTTCATCTACATTCATAATTCCTCTCATACATGCTCTTTTATTCCTACTACTTGGAAACTTTAACTTCCATTAATTAAAAATCTATAAATTGTATGATCTAGTTACTTATTTGTTACCTTTAGTAACTTGTTCCTATGTTTTGTTATTTACTGTAAATGTCATTTATATCCTTTATCCTGATGAAGACGGACGTTGAGTTTCGGCGAAACGTCGATTTTAAATAAATATTAATACAGAACTTGAACATAAAGTAGTTTTATTTTACATTAGTAGAGTTAATAGTAGAGTAAGGTGGTAAGAGTACACTGCAAAAAATGTATGTATAATTTTACATGTATTGTGAATGTATTTTTTTCATAAAAAATGTAATATTACGTTAATTATCACAGTAAAAATCGATTTTAAATAAATACTAATACGGAACTTTAATCTAAAGCAGTTTTATTTGAATACTTCATTCTCTTTCCGCAATCTCATAATCTTCACTAACGTACGCCATACCCAGTATTGACACCAAATCCATCGCGCACCAGTGCCCGTGTGGTGTGTGGTGTCAGTGGTGGGTACGTATCAGCAGACCAACGACAGCATGTACGCTTCGCGTCCTTCAATGTCTTCAGCCGCAAGAGGTTAGTCGGTTGTTGGTTGTCCGTTCACCACGTGCGTTCCAAGTTTCGCGTTGCGCGCGCTCGCCTCTCTGAATTATAGTTCACCGGATCGGGCCAGTTTTTAACCCGAAAAACTATTCGCCTAGGTGTTGGTTTCACTCGAATGGATCGGTTTTAAATAACGTGAGAAACAACCGCGAATCTCGCGAGTCTGTATTTTGTTTCTAATTTATTGTAAAGTGCTTTGGAAGTGTTTGGTGATTGTTGACTGTTGGTTTTTTATTTTTGGATTGTTCTGATTCGTAATATTTTCTCGTTCTTTTGTTTGTTTTTTTTGGATTGTGTGTTTGTTTGAAGGTAAATTTGTGGATTTTTAAGTTATTCGATTATCTGTCATTGGATTTTATTTTAGTAAAAGGTTAAATTAATTAAATAGTTAATGAAATATAGCGATAAATAGGTATTATCGAAATCAACAGTAAAAATTGGTTATGACTTCAAAGACTATGGCCTGTATTCTCACCTTAATTTTAAAAATGACTTTTATTTAAAACCACTTATTAAGCAATTTTAATTAGTTTATTTGAATTTTATAATATCAGATATAAAAATATATATCACAAATAGAAATACTTCTCATATTTGATAAGAAGTAGAAATAAAAATTAATTTGAAAGTGAAAAATAAAAGCACTTTTTCATAAACAAAAGTGGTGAGAATACGGACCAATAACTTTAATTATATGACGGGTTCAGAAGAATATTAGGCCAAGTGACAAATTTGAATATTTTCAGTTGAAACCATTTTAAAGTTAGAAATTAAAATATATTGAGCTTGAAGCCTGTTTTCTCAAAACTTAAAAAAGTCACTTGACTTAGTTTTCTTTTAAGCTTTTCATATATATATATATATATATATATTATTGTTATTATTATTTTCATATTTATGATTCTAATATAATTGATTATTAATTAATTATTTCATTAATTGCCATATCATCTTTAACTAATTTAACTAAATTTTAAAAAAATATTGTTGAAGTTAACATGAAATATAATACAGTGTTACACAGCTATATTACTTCTTTCTATTTTAAGCAATTTGATAAATATGAAAAAATAGTACTTAATACAAATAAATAATAGATATACGGGAAAACAATGAAAATAGAACAGAACATATTTTATTGTACAATAACATTACTTTCTATGCTTGACTATAAACTTTTAAAAACGTTAAATATATTGTCAATAATATTATTAAATAAAATTCAATGACAGATTAGCAATTTACATTTCTCTTAAATTAAAATTCGAAATATAAAAATGTAAGGTTATGATTTTACCATCTATATATTTTTAGTTTCTTTTTGCATAAAATTATTTACATATAATTTTCAATAAAATTATGAACGTTTACTTTTTCTAAAAAACAGGATGCCATTTATATAAATCTTTATTTATTTTTGACTTGTATGAAATGCATATAAATTATTACTTATTGTAAAAGCATTTAAGAACGTTTTTCTCCTCGAAAAATAAACTTGAAATAAGTAATAATGTTGCACTGTTCATATCCGTATATATATAAATTTGCATTTAATATCAATTTCCTGACTTTGTATTTGATATATTATTAGAAATAAGTAGTCATTGATTGTTTATAATAAGGTATTTTACATATACATTACTTCGAGCAAAAATTTTCAACATAAATCTTTAACGCTAGTAAGAAAATGATATTTAAAATAAAACATAAAGAGATTAAACATTTATTATATTATTATATTATAAACACTAAATACGTACTCACGCTATATACCCAGAGAATATGGCATAAATTCTTCTTATTCAATCAGATATTAATCATAAATAGTTTATAAATAGTTTTTTTTCTACTCTGGTTGAATAAGGAATAGTTTTTGTGTTAAGTTATACTAAACACTAAATACGTACTCACACTATATTATACCCAGAGAATGTGGCATAAATTCTTCTTATTCAATCAGATATTAATCATAAATAGTTTATAAATAGTTTTTTTTCTACTCTGGTTGAATAAGGAATAGTTTTTGTGTTAAGTTATACTATCTATAACTCACAAGTTTATATTATAATAACGAAATAATGTGTATACAGGTACACTGTAAAAAATATATGTTAAATTTATGTAATTTTACATAGGTTTTAACACCAAAAATAACAACATTTTGTAATTTTACTGTGATAATTAACGTAATATTACATTTTTTATGAAAAAATACATTCACAATACATATAAAATTATACATAAATTTTTTACAGTGCACTCTTACCACCTTACTCTACTATTAACTCTACTAATGTAAAATAAAACTACTTTATGTTCAAGTTCTGTATTAATATTTATTTAAAATCGACGTTGCGCCGAAACTCAACGTCCGTCTTCATCAGGATAAATGATATAAATAACATTACAGTAAATAACAGAACATAGAAACAAGTTACTAGGTAACAAATAAGTAACAAGATCATAAAATTTATAGATTTTTTAATTAATGGAACCCAAATTTAATTTAACTCAGTGTCTTTACAATGATTAATATTATCCTTTTCTTTATAAATTGCTTCTATTGCTTCTCTAATCAATCTGCTGATATTATTGATAATAAATAAGTAACTAGATCATACAATTTATAGATTTTTAATTAATGGAAATCAAATTTTATTTAACTCAGTGCCTTTATAGTGATTGATGTTATTCTTTTCTTTATAAATTTCTATTGCTTCTCTTATTAATCTGCTGATAATATTGAGTAGTCTAGCAATTATTACTGTATTTTCAAATTTTACATCATGAAGATATTCTAACAAATATTTAGCAATAACAGATTTATCTTGATGATTTAGACTAATTGACCTGTTATGTTTACTATTGTAACCCAAACGAATGTACCAAATAAATTTGTTTATATTTTTGAAGGCTTGTTCTCACTTACAAGTCAAATGATATAAATATCAGCAATTAGTCGGTAATTAGTATAAAATTACATATTTATTAGCTATTGTTATACTATATGCTGGCAATTTAATTAGTATATGTAATATGTTCAAATTTTTCACCTAGTTTACATTGAAAAAAAAAACAACGGTAATGAAATATTTCTATACTTATTATAGAACTATAGACAGTTCGATTATATTAACTGTATTTTGCATTTGTTTCGTACTACAAATCAAATACAATAAATATCTGTAATAAATATTTTATGAAGTGTTAAAAACATAAAAAGAAATATTAGAAAATAATAGATCTTCAGAGAAGTATTAATGTCACAGTTTTTATATTATTTGTCACGGTATCGTATTACGAATCATTTTAAATTGCATTAAATTCTTAGCATAATAATTGTAGAATTAACAAAAAAGAAATATAATATGTACCGTTCGATTTATAGTTATTCGATATTTATTTTTTGCAATATATCATACATTTGAATTTATAAAAAATTAAGTTTTTGAAACATAACACACACACACACACACACACACACACACACACAAAGACATTTTAAAATTATATTTTACTCTGTGTTTAACTCTTCATAAATGCGTAAATTTCCCTAAAATATCTCTAAATAATATTACATATATTTTGTAAAAATACTCACATCTGTAAATTTACATATTAAACTAGTGCAAATCAGTTAACTCTGATTTTTATGTAAAACTTCCAAAAATTTTAGCGCAATAATACGCTTTGTTCGGTCGGTCGGTCGTTCATTCGGCTCCAGAAAAACTTAAACTAGACATCGTAGAGAGTTCTAGTTTTTTGCATTAGTTCGGTGCTGTCGAGTTATTGGCGAATCGAATAGTTTAAAAGCGCTCATCCAATGCTAAATAAGTTAATTAATGATATTTTAAAAATACTGATCCGCCCGCCAAAAATGCGCTTGAGTCTCTCGATCAAAAGCACGAGGACTTTTTTAATTTTTTTTATAGTATAGGTAGAATATAACGAAACGTCGATATTTAAATATTATATATATATATATATATATATATATATATATATATAAGTATAGATTTTAATTCTAAAACTTTTTTATATATTTCTTTAAATTTGAATAATTATTTATATATTTTACTAATTGAAATCAGATACCTATAACTTTTTAATTAATTACATATATGTTTTTAAAAATTATATTTTATAACATCTATCTGTTAAAATTTGTAACTGGAAAAATTATACGATTTTTTCGAAATATATTATATATAACTGTACAATAAATATATATCTTCTTCAAGATATATTTACATAATAATTACATGATTTGTAATTACGTTTATTTATTTGAAAATAACTGATTAATTTGCTTACTTAGAAAAACTTAGCATATTGTACAATAATATATGTTGAAATTTATCAGATAGTAATAGTATAAAACGTTACTTAAATCTATGTATGCATAATTATGCAATAACAAATGAAGTAAACTCTTACATCTTTTTAAAATAACCATGTACGTTCCTATTACAAAATCCTAATACGGTATACATAAATAAATACGTTCAGTTCTAAATTTTCTATCACTGTTTTTAATAATTTTATTAGTGAAAAATAGTTTTTCCACTTATTTCTAAATAATATATATATTTATTATATATGCGTGTCTTGATAAGTAATGTTATTCATTACTCAACACCTTTAGACCAATCAAACAATCACTAATCACAGCAGGCTAGGTTTATATAGAATTTATAAAAAAAAAGGATAACATCAATCACTGTGAAGATACTCAGTTAAATAAAATTTAGTTTCTATTAATTAAAAATTTATAAATTGTATGATCTAGGTTACTTATTTGTTACTTAGTAACTTGTTTTCTATTATTTACTGTAATGTTGTTTATAACATTTATTCTGATGAAGACGGACGTTGAGTTTCGTCGAAACGTCAATTTTAAATAAATATTAATACAGAACTGTAACCTAAAGCAGTTTTATTTTAATATAATGAGTTCTGAAAGATTTTTTACAATGTTGAAATATATGTATCTGAAAACAAACCTTTTTGTTTTATTAAGTTTTATTGTGAAAACCATTCACGGTCAATATTACTGCACTTTTTGATCAGTAATACTGACAAATATCGAAATATTCTTCAGTATTTTACTTCATTCCACTCCATACGATCAATAACACTGGCAATATTTTTTGATACTGACAGTATTATTGACCATATAAGGATCTGCTTTATTTAATTTTTGAGATTTCCATATAGATCCAGTTAACTGGAACACTTAATTTAATCTTGAAATAAATAAAATTTTATTTATAAAAGAAAATTACTATATCCGCAATTAATTTTATTACTAATTGATAATGTAAAATAAATTTTGTTTATTTCTTACACGTATTTATTGAATTCCACATTAAATAATAATTAATTTCAAATTAAAATTCATGTTGAAGATAAGTTATATCACAAACTACTTAATATGCATAAATAAAAATAAATTTGGAATGTACTTTACATATTTATAAATATATGTAAATTTCATACATAACATGTAGACAAAATATTTATAAATATTTTATTATTTATAAATATTGTTTAATTAAATAATTTTGACATAACTGTCTGGTTTCTCTAATATTTATCTAATTAAATTGATTTATTTTCTGATTTTTATATTCACTTTCAATTTTTCTAAATAATGTCATTTTTACTTTTGTTTATTCATAATTTAGAATAATAATTGATATTATTTTTCAAAACTTTCTCTTTTAAAGTTTTCTTTCGTAGATCATCCGCAATTTATTTGTTATCTTTTACAGTGATAGAAATAATGTGTGAATAAATAATAAAACAATAAAGTTCGATTCACTATTGTTTATGTTTTTTTTTTGTTTCTAAAATGTTCTAACTGATATTTTCATAAAATCACTGCTATTCAACACTTACACTTATCTTACAATAAGGATATGTATGAGAAAAAGATTTCTAAAAATTCTTATCATATTTTAAATTTAATAAGTATTTTTTAAATATTTATGCAACAGCTGAAATAATAGTGTTTATTGACTTAGATTTAGAACACACTATAAAATCTATGCTCAGAATAGATAATATTTCATTGGCTAATTTTAAAATTTATCAAGATAAACTGAATCAGAGCGTCCTGATGAAGACGAGCGTTGAGTTTCGTCGAAACGTTGATTATAAATTAATTTTAATACAGAACTTGAACCTAAAACAGTTTATTTTATATAATGAGTTCTGAAAGATTTTTTACTGTGTTCTAATTAAATTTTAAAATTTGGAAAATTCACTAAATTTTATTATTTTTTTTATTAAATAATTTTTACAATAAACTATCTCATAAATCAATTTTAAAATCATGTCAGTCATCTATCTTACAATATTATCTCACTCGAACTTAATCAACATTTTTCTGTTTGAATTTTATTTAACAGTCATTTTAATTCTATAAAAATGAAGAAAACAATTTGAAGCCATGTGTGTATTGTATAACAAACATGTCAACATTATTTTTAAAAGTTAAAAAATCGTTACATAAAAGCACGCCTTGAAATATTTCATTTATCGTAGTAGCGACAAAAAAAAAGAAATAATTAACTTAATCATAGTTAATTACTTTCTCTTAAGTCACGTTCATATGTGTTGCTGCTTTATCAATTATATATATATATATATATATATACAACAACATACACCAGCTGAATATGAAGTTAAGAGTACTCTGTCAAGAGAACGTGATATTTCAGTTTTTTCTAACAAAAAACAAACATGTCACTGCCCACTAGATGCTCAAAGCAAACGTCTGTTTTGTTTTTATAGTTGATTTTTCTTTTTTCTTTTTCAAAGTTTAATATTCTCATCAGTTATCAAGATTTCTGTCGTCTACTTGAGAGTACAGAAACATGTAACATAAGAAAGTCATGAGATCGAAAGTTTTCGATCATGTTACCGAAAGATAATTTTATGTAATTCGATAATTATTTTGTGAAATTATTATAAAATACATATCTACACTATAATTGATTTCTATGGAATTGTCACGAGATATTTTTTTGTTCTGATTTAAAAAAACCAAAATGTGAAACTAAACTAGTACTGAATTTTCTTATAGACTAACTAGAACTACAAATTTTCAGAAACTTTTAATTTTAAATTTATGAATGATTAAAGTCTTATTCGAGCTGCCTTTTTAGTTTTACAAACAAGCATACGACACAAATACTTAACACATTTTTAGTTTTTACACTTACTTAAATAAAATTTGGCTTCCATTAATTAAAAATCTATTAATTGCATGCATGATCTAGTTACTGTAGAATTAAATTCTGTATATATTTTATTTAAAAATCGACTTTCGATATACTCTATGTATATCATCTTATTTTTTCCTAATGATGACATACGTAGAGTATATCGAAACGTCGATATTTAATTAAAATATATACAGAACTTAATCCTAAAGCTGATTTATTTTAACATAGTAAAAAAATTTTTCAGAACTCATTAAATGTAATAAAACTGCCTTAGGTTTAAGTTCTGTATTAATATTTATTAATTATCGACGTTTCGGTGAACTTAACGTCCATCTTCATGAGGAAAACTGATACAAATTACAATTGAAGTAAATAACAGAACATAGAAATAAGTTACTAGGTAGCAAATAAGTAACTTGTTTCTGTGTTCTGTTATTTACTGTAATATTTATATTATTTATCCTGATGAAGACGGACGATTGAGTTTCGTCGAAACGTCGATTTTAAATAAATATTAATACAGAACTTTAGCCTAAAGCAGTTTTATTTTACTATATTAATAAATATCTTTATAAAATTAAATAGTATCTTTATATTTCTGTAACGAAAACCGCAATTGCGTCTTTTGCATTTTTCAAATATTTATCGATAATTTAAATTCTAATTTTTGTCAGGCACGCTTAAATCCAAACACATATATAGTTCTTGTTTGTTTTTTTGTTTTTAAGCTAGAACTACTGACCTTGAAATATCAGCACTATATATACCTATATTGCGAACAACAATCACAAAACATTAGTGCAAGTTTTTGTGAAAAGCCACACCTGTTTCAACACAAATCTTATTGCACCGCGCCGATTTTAAAATTCATGAGAATTAAATTCCAAACTTGGAATTTATTTTCTACACAACTTAGATTTTTTCTGCATTGCAAACATTTTTATAATATATATATATATAAATAAATAAATACGTTTCACTGAACCATAGCCTGTCCTTGTCGTTAAAATAAAACATTTAGATATTTATAAAGAGATAGTACTTAATACATATTGTACCTTAATTAGTACCTCGAGATATTTTTTTACTTTGAAATATTTTTATTTAAACATTCTTTTTGCACTTTCTCTACGGCGACAAAAATTTATCGACATCAAACTCGCATAACTTCTTAATGAAGTATGATATTAATTTTTATGTACCGTCTTTTATTTATAAGCTAGTATTGTTTATGCTGTCATTTTTCAAATAGTTTTTTGTTCTTTAATGGCATTGATTTATATTACATCATCCTTAAAGAAGATTTTCAACTCTCTCTTTTTTATAACATCTGAGAAGTATTTTAATAATTTCAAAATTACACATATAGTTTTTTATGTGTAAATTATGGTTTTTGATTTTATAACTTAAAAGTGTTAATTATTTGACAATTAACAAAATTTGACTAAATATTAATCAGTCTATATACCCAAAAGGATGTGGCACAAACTCTTTCCACTATTTCGAAATTAGTTTTCTTCAAATATTCCTATTTCGACAAGCAATTCTAGCTTCAGTTACATTAATGATACCTATATATACTATAACCTAAAGCCGTTTTTTTTTTTAATAATATTTGGTATTTATACTTAAAGTAAAATGGCTTTAGGTTTAAGTTTTGTATTAATATTTATTAATAATAAACGTTTCGACAAACTAAGCGTCCGTCTTCATCAGGAAAATTGATACAAATGACATTTACAGTAAATAACAGAACATAGAAACAATTTACTAGGTAACGAAATAAGTAACTAGATTATAAAATTTACAAATTTTTAATTAATGGAAGCCAAATTTTATTTAGATCAATACCTACACAGTGATAGATGTTATCTTTTTTTATAAATTTCTATTGCTTCTTTTATCAATCAGCTGTTAATATTGATTGATTTTGCAATAATTACAAATATTAATCTCTTATGTTCTATCAATCTTGTGGAAACAGTTTTACCTGTTTGTCGTACGGTGTGAAAAATGTTAAAAATATTTGTCATACAAAAGACTTACTTTTTAATTATTATTATTATTATTATTATTATTATTATTAATTTTCCGAAATATAATTTAAAAAAAATATATATTTATATTTTTTTTTCATGGGTAACACGATACTGATGTAACATTCGGACTTAATCATATTGAAAATCAACAACTCGACATAATATCAAGTTTTTGATCTTATCTTAAGTGATTACTGGATTTTTCTTTGACTATAAGGGGTTTTGATAGAAGCAAAATTTTTTATAAAGAATAAGTTTTTCTCCTAAAACTCATATTAAATTTTTTTTTCCTATAGGAAACCTCATCACTTTACACACTGTATACACGAAAATTATTATGATTTATTTTAAAAAATAACAATAATTTACTGAAATCAACGCAATAACACAAGCTGTAATCAAATCCACAACCTTTAGTATTCAAAATGAGACAATAAGAAACTCTTACACGTCAATTAATTTAAAATTGACCCAGACACCTAAAAATATCACGAAAGTAAAACTTCAATTTCAAGTACATGCGTACAGAACAAGACATCATGATCATGAATAAAATAACAACACTTTTCTATACACACTGAATAATAAACATCACAATAAACTAACTCTATTGTCTTCCAAATAGTCAATTTCTCCTAACCTCAAAAAAAAAACAGCACTGCATGCACAGATGATAAAAACGGATAAGTCAATGCAAAACACATTGAGGGAAGTGTCTTTTGCCATGCGTAATATAATATAAAGAGCAGAGACGTGTCGCTGTTATCAGAGAACATTTCTAAGTAATCTTAAGTATACTCATAGCTTCGTACGTGGTGTATCTATCTATTGTGATTTACTCGAATTGGACACACTTTCGCGAGCCGATGTGTGTTACTGGTTCGCACTTAGAGTGACACTAGTAACGGCCATTTCTATATGCTGATTGTCATTTGGTACGCTTGGATGAAACAGTTGATAATTGGATCTAGTTTATTGGATTATTTATTGATGCGATATTCATTTTCTATATTAAATTGAAACAGCTTCAGGTTTTAGTTCTATAGTAATTTTTATTAATAATCGACGAACTGAACGTACATCAGAAGAAATGATACAAATGGTATATATACAGTAAAAAGAAACACAGAATATAGATACAAGTTACTAGGTAACGAAATAGGTATCGCATGATAAAGAATGTAAAAGATATTATTGGGTTGGTGCAAGCGAGTTATTTGTTGATAAAAATTGCTGTTTTGTTTACTTTTTTCAATAAAAATATTATTTGACCAAGCAAATGGGAAGTAGTTATTAAAGTAGTACGCTCCTAAATAATTATTTAAAAATGTTATTGTTGAATTTTTATGTTCCTTTTTTTATAACACATATTGTTTAAAAAAATGCCTGATAATTATGCACCAATCTTATATATTATATAGATATAGATATAAATCATCTAGATAAATCTACAAAGTACAAAGTTTTAGTTTTTGAGAAGGGTGACTTGATGACTGAATGTAATATTGATGAAGCACGTTTAGAGCAGGTAGATGAATTTGTGTATTTGGGTAGTTTGCTGTCTAGAGATGGCCGTTTTGATCGTGAAATTGAAAGGAGAGTAAATGCTGGTTGTAAGGTACTTTGGGTGCTTTGGGAACTTTTGCTAGGAATATAAATGTTTCCAAAGAAGCCCGTTTGAGTATATAAAATGCAGTTTTGGTGCCTACGTTGATGTATGGTAGTGAATGTTGGGTTTGGTTGCAAAAGCATAAACGGAAAATTACTGCTGTGGAAATGAGATTTATACGTGGGGTAGCTGGGTGTAAATAGGAGAGATCGGGTACGAAATAGATTAGTGTATGATGAGTGTGAAATTGAAAAAAATGTTGTAGCAAAAGTTGGTGTTAGTCAGTTAAGATGGTTCGGACATGTTGAGCGAATGTCTAATGAACGTTTGATTAAAAAGATTTATTTGAATGATTTTGATGGTATACGTTTGCGTGGAGGAGACTGATTTTGGAATGATGAAAAGAGTTTGTGCCAACCCTTTTTGGGTACATGGCGTGAATGTGTATGTATGTATAAATCTACTATTGCTTAATATGTGTTAAAAAATCTTTATGATGTAAAATTCGAAAATGCTATAATATTTGCAAGATTCATTAATATTAACGGTAGATTGATAAGACAAGCAATAGAAATTTATATAAAAAAAAGATAACATCAATCAGTATGAAGGTAGTGATTAAAATAAAATTTGACTTTTTTTAATTAAAAATTTATAAATTTTATAATCTATTTACTTTTATTTTGTTACCTTTGTTATTTACTGTAAATTTCCTGATGAAGACGTTTGTTGAGTTCACCGAAACGTAAATTATTAATAAAAATTAATACAGAACTACAACCTAAAGCCGTTTTATTTTAATATAATGAATTCTAAAAGCATAAAAATAAATATTGATTAGCATTGATTAGCATTGGTTTTACCTTATAACGATAATTTATAAAAATATATGACGCGAAGTAATAGTCAGCAATATTGAAATCTGAATAAATTTCTAATCTTACAAAATATATTATAAAAGATTATATAATTTAATGAAATTAAAAATTGGTATTAATCAATTTTTCTTACATAAAGAAAATTTTAAATCTTATAAATCTTAGGAAACTTATACTAAGTATCAATTTTTCTAATTTTTATTAGGAAATTCTATTTATAGATTGCTTTATATTAATATTTTCTCCTTTGACATTTATAGTCATAGAAAATTTTATTTATAACTATTAAAAAAAAATAGAAAGAAGTAAGTAATCATTAAAAATTGTAAATGTAGATGTAATTAAAGTTTTATATATCTATTATATTTTATTTATATTAATAAGAAATTTTTTATTATAGAATTAAAAAAATATTTCAGCATTTTATGAGATTGCATATTTAATACACAAAAAAGCTACCTATATCGAGTGATATATAATACGATGTTTTTCTTCAAGCGTTCTAAACAAAAATAAACTAAAAATAAATAAAAATACATGACAAATTGTCTTAACCAGTTATTAACAGTTGTAGAATAGTATGTATTATTTATATTTGTTACGTGATTTGTGAGAATTAATCTTTCTTTGATCGAATATACAAATTTCTGACAAATCTGGCGATATTTTCAATATTCCAATTTAAGCGAAAATAAACAATGCAATTGTCAATTAACTTAACTTGACTTAATAATTTTTAATATAGCTGTATATCGCATATCTTTGTTGCTGCCACTAGTGGTGTATATAGTAACTAAATACTCTATAATAATATGCATTATACTAGTAACATAATGACCTTTTTCTGCATAGATAATATGGTAACGTAATATTAATATTATGATAAGAACGCTTGCAGAAAATTCTCATTTATATTTTAATTCTTTTTTTTTATTACAACAATTTTCAATTATAAAATATATATATTTTTTGCAGAAAACGAATTTAGTTAACTGGAACTTTTGCTATAAAATAAAGCATCTATATTGTACGTAAAAGTAGATATATATACCACATGTTTACAGGTTGTAATAAAATGTAACAGTCTTCAACTATATTCTAATTTAAAAACATGTTTTCTACAATTTTCTTTACATTATCATACAGCGTATTTTAAATACATAGATATTGTAATAGAGTTAGTTAAACTAGTTACATGTACTTGATAAATCTATGTCAACTTCCCTTTAACACACTTTATTTTTACAATTTGCTATTAATTTATTTCACTGAATTTAATTTATCATTTGAATACTTAAGCCTGATTTAAACTGCCGTTTTAGTTTTAAACATAAGCATAAAAGTTTGGCCAATTCAAACATTTGACATTGGTTCATATGCATTATATTCTTATAAGCTGATGCCTATGTTTGTGGTTATTTTTAAAACTAATTTTATGACGGTGGTGTGAATGATACTGTACAATAAATATAAATTGTGTCAAAATTTTAGTATAAATTCTGTTGGTGTTTAAAATTGTCATGTGATTTAATTTTTATATAATGTAACAAAATTTTGGAATTTTTTAACAGTGAAAAATCTTTCAGAACTTTTTATATAAAATAAAACTGCTTTAGGTTTAAGTTCTTTATTAAAATTTATTTATAATCGACGTTTCGACGAAACTCAACGTTTCATCAGAATAAACTGCTACAGTATTATTTTTTTTTATATAATTTTATACAATGAATTCTGAAAGATTTTTTATTACTTTTATTGTTGCTAAATTAACTTTTAGATGAAATATTATCTCGAAAGTTATATACCGGACACATTAGACTTGTTTGTCAGATGAATTTGTGTCAGTAATCAAAAAAACACAATAGAATATTGAAATAATTTAATATTATTATACAGATTGACACAAATCCTAATAATCATATACAGAGTTCCAATTATGCATTATTTATTTATCTTATTTACTATACTTATTCAGTATGTCAGTTTATTAATTATATTTCCAATACGGATATAGTGAATTTAAATTTTCTTCGAAATTAATTTGATCTGAAAAACTACATTTATTTCTCAAGTAACTAGATTCCATTTTCTTTAGTTTACAATCAATCCCTCGTATGATTGCTTTCACTTAAATGTAGAACTAATGCAGTTTCGTTATTGGAAAGCATTGAAAATTGGTGATATATTTGTTAATAAATTTTATGATTAATATTTCACAAATATCATGATTGATTCTGTGATTTATTACCACTTTATAACATAACTCGTAAATGGTTAACTTTACGCTACATTAATTTTAGAAAAATAATCATAATTTATTGTTATATTTATGTATAGATTTTTATTTGTCTGTAAATTAATATATATTAAAAATATTGTCCTTGAATTGTTTGAACATTTTACTTTATTATAAATGATAGACAAATAACAGTAAATTGAAGGTGAAAAATTATAAATCAAATATGATATATTGTTTAAATCAATTGATTTAATTATGTTTTGTTTCTAAGCTATAATATATAATTTATTTAAATTTAGATTTAGTATGTAATAAAGTTCGTTTAAAATATGCATATTTTTATAATATTTTAGTTGTTTTAAAATAATGTATTTTTAAAATTTATATATAGCAAAACTTTTTCGGTTACTTATTTTGTTACCTAGTAACTTGTTTCTATATTCTGTTATTTACTGCAAATGTCATTTGTATTAGTTTTCCTGATGAAGACGGACGTTGAGTTCGTCGAAACGTCGATTATTAATAAGTATTAATACAGAACTTAAACTTACTTTTTTGCTTCTGCTTTTCATCAAATATAAATAATTTTTCTATTTTTGATTATTACTACTTTGACTGCAAGGAAAAGTAGTAAAGCGTTTGGTACGGTGTCTGTAACATTTTCAAAAAAAAAAAAAATTGTATAGAAATCCTTCATATAGCCTGTAGATGACGAATCTGAACTTAGTTTATGAGGGTGTATGTGTGTGCGTCGTCAGCTCGCTCGCTCGCTCGCTCGGTCGTCAGACAAAATTTTGTGATCGCAACTCCTCCTAGACGGTTCAACCGATTTTAATGAAATTTTCAGGATAAATTTGTCTAGTGCCCAAGATGGTCAAGTGGTTTTAGTTTTTTCCAGTGATGCCAACTTTCCGAGAAAAAAATTACTAAAGTTTTTAAAAATTCATATTGGCTACGTTATTTATCCGATTTTGATCAAATTTACAGAATAGATTTCCCTAATGCTCCCATTAGTTATATAATTTTATTAATATCCAGTGTTGCCAACTTCCCGAGAAAAAAATTACTAAAGTTTTAAAATTTTTATTATGGCCATGTTATTCAACCGATTTTACTCAAATTTTCACAAAAGATTCTCCTAGTATTCATATAATTTATGTAATTTTAACAAAATACAGTGTTGCCAACTTTCCGAGAAAAAAATTAGTAAAATTTTTAAAAATTTATTTTGACCATTTTATTTAACCGATTTTAATCAAATATTTATAAAAGTTTTTTCTAGTGCCTAAATAAATTATGCAATTTTAACAAAATACAGTGTTGCCAACTTATCGAGAAAAAAAATCACAAAATTTTAAAAAAATTCATTGTGGCTACATTATTTATTCGATTTTGATCAAATTTTCAGAAAAGTATCTCCTATTGCCCACATAAATTATAATATTATTAAAATACAGTGTTGCCAACTTTCCGAAAAATGTCAAAGTAGTCTATATATGGGTTTACCCATATACTTCTAATCTTGTTTTTATTATATTTGGTATTATAAAATTTAAATAAACTATTTTAAAGTACTTAATAACTAATTTTAAGTACACGTCAAAAGTACTTTTGGCAAAAATCACTTTTATAAATGAGGTGAGAGTACGGGCCAATGTTTTTTGAAGTGTGTTTGTCATTTGTTCGACATATTATTCAAACAAACGCCATAATACTAGGCCGAAAATTAAATAGAAACTATATTCAAAAACTCACAAAACTCTTTAACAAAAAAAGTTTTAAAAAAAAATTCCATATCAAAATATTAAAAATCGATTCAAAAACCATAAACCATATCATATAAATTTTCAAATATCTATGATTTTTGTCGACTTCAGTTTAAAGTATTTATTATGAAATCGGCCGTAAATTTTACTAATATCTAAACGTTTTGTTGGACAGAATTCTACAGCACAAACTATACAAATACATCAATAAAATCATATTCCAATAAGGTTTATAAATTTTCCTATTTCTCGTATTTGGTATTATATAACAAATATAGACATAAATCCAATAAAATATAAATAGTCGTAACCGAATAGTGTTACCTACAAGTTAAAGGCACACCTCTTTCTTGCAGCATTCTTGCGTTTAAGCATTAAAAGTGAGTGTATAATAGGAAAATTATCGAAGACCTTTATTTATGTATCGCAGCATCGCATCTCGTCACAACCGATGAGATAAACAATTTTTGCATAAATACCAGTCACCTATACGCGCAGCCGCAGACCAGCTACATAAATAATTGATGTGCAAATACTAATTATGAATGCTGTATAAAGTCAAATCGAATGTAAAGAGTTGAGTTTATGTGGTGATTTCGTAACAAGCAAACAAGTGGTTTTTTTTCATTGGATAGTATTTTTATACTTTTCTTTATGGGCTTTGCAAAGCTGTATTTTATAAGCATATTAAAAATTATGATTTTATCTTGTTTTTGCTGGAAAATTGTACGTGATTGGAAAGAAATCTGTCTTGAAAATAATGTATTAATGAAATATTATACCGTGTGTTGACTTGGACCGTCGTACATAGGGATTTAGCATGTAAAATCAGACATGTGCGATTTCCTGCTTCCCAAATTATTTTACAAAAAAAACTGCGGGGATAAATGTTTTAGGAAACACTTTTTTACATGTAAATCAATCAACAAAATTTTTTTGGAACCATCCCAACGTCAGTAATTAGCCCTAAAGTTGTAAAGAAATTCACTGAAAATGGCATTAGCCGTGAAATTGGAACAAAAATAAAACAAATGCTAAATGCTATATGCTATTTTACGGCTACTGCCATTTTCCAGTCAATTTCTTAACAACTTTAGACCTAATTCTTGACGTTAGGAAGGTTCCAAAAAAAATTTTAGTAATTGATTTACATGCAGAAAAGTATGCCCTAAAACATTTATCATATGGTTTTTTTTGTAAAATAATTTGGGAAGCAGGAAATCGCACATGTCTGATTTTACATGCTAAATCTCTATGTACGACGGTCCAAGTCAACACACGGTATATATAAATCTGTATGGGGACTAGGAGAAATTATTTTATACTTTTTAATCTGCGTAAAAACGTGGTATATCAAAAAAAAAATTATTTAAATAATTTAATCATTGAAGCCGATAATAATAAAATATACTATACAAACAAAACCTTAAACGTTTTTACAAAGCATACATGCAAACAATAACATGTACGTATATACAAACAAAAAAAAAACAATTTATTTTTCTTATTATTATCGTAACTAATTTCTCAAGTGTAAGAAATTAGATTAACGTTCATTAACACATGCGCTCTTAGTCAAACATAATCATTCTCTTCTGTGTTCTTTTATACTTTTTTTTCTGCATTTAATATTCTGATTTACAAATACAATTACTTACACTATTATTTTCTGTAAGACTTCACACGAAAATAGCATTTTTATTCAAAACGCTCGCGCTTCAAATGTTACAATCATTCTGATGCGAAATTTTCTCAGCTTAGAGAAGAAAAAACTTACGATTGAATTTTTATTTACACACACACACATATATAGTTGGCTTTGAGATTCACTCGCTCGCTCGCTTTTTTTTCTGGTTGAAAAGTGAAAATAGAATTATAGGAAAGTAATAAATTATTATTGAAAAAAAAAGTGCAACTTGCATCTTCTTTTAATATTACTAGAGAAATGAGAAATTATCAAATGCATTGTAATTGTTTGATGCAATCAGTATTACTTGATACTCGAACTGAGTAACACTGAATTGTTATATTATTGTAAGTGTTAAAAATTTGTGCATATACTGTGATAAAATTAAATTTTAATTATTTGATTTTGAGATATGGAATTAGTTTTTTCAAATTTGATATATTTAATTTGATTTTTATTATTTTAAATTAAAATCGATGTTAGACGGCTATAATTTGCAAGCGAATATTTATTAATGCTATTGTTTATTATGCGTCGCTACTTACGAAAAAGTGATATGGTTACTAATCAACGTGCTTGCGACAGAAATATATAGGCCCGTATTCTCATCTCAATTTTAAAAGTGTCTTTTGTTATTTGATATTTGATGAAAGGTAGAAGTAAAAACTTATTTTCAACCAAAAAAAATATAAGCACTTTTTCATAAACAGAAGTGGTGGGGATACGGGCCATACTCTTTAGAATAAAGCAGTTTTAGGGACTAGTGTATTAATATTTATTAATAATCCATGTTTCGACGAACTCAACATGCGTCTTTATCAGAAAAAAAGATAAAAAATAAATATTAATAATAATAAATATTACTCCAGAACTAGAACTAAAAGCCGTTTTATTTTAATATAATGTTTAGAAGTTCTGAAAGATTCATTACTATATTACATAATAAAGAGTATATATTATATACTCTTTATTTAACGACTTATAGTAAACATAGCATTAAATATATGTATACATATTAGTCTAAAACTGGCTTAAAATATCGATTTATTTGTATAAAATGCAATACAATTTTTATATATAAATTTAATAAATTTTTGAAAAGTCCAAAATATTTTTTGTTTATCATAATTATCATTTATGATTTAAAATTATAGAAAACATATTTAAAATATTAAAAAATATATTAAGCTCGGTTTTAACTAATATCGATTAGCATGATTGCAAAATTTTGTATTAATTATTTATTCTTTAGAATAATAGAAACAAAAAAGTCTACATTAGAGGTATCATAAACGTAGATAAAACGAAAATAGAAATATATAACGTATAATAATTTATAAGAATTTCTGGCACATTCTTTAGACGTATGACGTATTTTTAAAAACATATTTTACTGAAAAACAATTTGCATAGTCACAACTTTAATTCATATTAATATGATTCGTAATTCATAGAAATATTCAGATGGTAAAAAATAATATTACATTTTTACAACATTAGCAAATATTTTTAATATCATATCAGTTTATTAACCTTTCTTGTTTAAACATTTAAAAACTGGTTTTTTAATTTTCATTTTTAACTAAAGTTATTATATGAATTTTACAATTAATAAAATTATTTTTAGCTATTCTATAAATATAAAATTATGAATTGAATTTTATAACTTCAAAAGTGATTAAAAAAAAATATGTATCGTATACGATTATATATTGTTCCTGAACAAGAGGAGCAAAATGAAATTGTGAAAATTTCACCGAAAACTGACGACTACTGGTGGAATAAAAAACATGATCCATCACGTATCTCGATTCGTTGCTCGAAAAGAAATATTAAATATGGCAACGATAATGACAAGCGAGATAGGAAAGCTGTTTTGAGGAAAAACAGAGAAAACCTTAAAAAAGCGGTAAGATTTTTTTTCATTGTATTTTCTCGTACACTTTAAAAAAAATTACGCATGTGTAAAAATTATTATAAATTTACATTGATAAATCTTAGTAATTTTACTCTATTTTTGATTGTAATTTTATAAATTATTAGTAAATTTATAAAAAAAAATTGTAAAATTACATACATACATACATACACAATCACGCTATGTACCGAAAAGGGTGTGGCACAAACTTTTTTCATCATCCCGAAATCAGTCGCCTCCAAACATTCCTATCCAAACAAGCAACTTTTGCTTCATCCACATTCATAATTACTCATACATGCTCTTTTATTCCTACTACTTGAAAACTTTCGCTCACGCAAGCCACCCTCTCAATCATACCACTCCAACTACTCATCGGACGTCCACCTGCAAACGTATACCATCAAAATCATTCAAATAAATCTTCTTAACCAAACGTTCATTAGACATTCGCTCAACATGTCCGAACCATCTTAACTGACTAACACGGCAACTTTTGCTACAACATTTTTTTCCAATTTCGCACTCATCATACACTAATCTATTTCGTACCCGATCTCTCCTATTTACACCACATACTCCACGTAAAAATCTCATTTCCACAGCAAAAATAAATGTTTAAAATAAAAATCAAAACAGTTTAGGATTAGATTCTGTTCAATAATTTTATAAAAACGACGTTTTGACGAAAGCTGAACGATCGTCTTCATCAGGTCAAAATTTATCAATGACATTAAAGTAAATAACAGTACATAGCCAACAAGTTACTAGGTAACATATAAGTAACTAGATCTAGTTACTTATATGTTACCTAGTAACTTGTTCCGGTTCGGTTTGCAACCTTGATTATTTCATAGATAAATATATTTTATTTATAACATCATTCTGATTCACACACAAAAAAACCTAATACAAACTTAAATATATTCTCAGTCATACTTCCTCGTCAAACAAATAAAAGAAAGATTTCAAAAAAAAAAAAAAAATGCCCTTCACTTTATATGTATTATTAACGCTGATTAGCAAATATCCTAATACCTAATTCACATAATAGATCAAAGCCAAACTATAATACATATTTCCTGTGTAGTGTTTTTTTAATTTTAAACAAATGACTCACGAAATCTGAAAAAAATTCTTACAATCCAATCAACCAGAGACACACATAATAGTATTCAAAATTAGTAGGACTTATGTTACATCTCGTAAGACTTATAGCCGTTATACACGCTCAGTTTTAACTATGCAATAAAATCATAGGGAAATTGTTCATTTGAGTCGTATAGATGCAAAACTCACTATTTGCAAATTTTAAGTTCTGAGATATTTGCAAAAAACTGTTATAGCTAAGCGTAATTGTATTTTGATGATAAAATCTTGTTACTAGATGGCAATACTTATTTAAAATCGTGAATCATTAGCTTTATACATAATTAATTCATACAAGGTAACTGTTTACTTTCCACCAATAAAATTTTTATTGGTGGAAAGCAAACAGTTACTTTTGCATCTAAACTATCAACGCAAGTAGTGAGTTTGGCATCCAACACTAAACTTTAAAGAGTGTTTCTCATATTAAATACTGAGTTTTTTTTCTAACTAACCTAAATATCGTATTCCTTGTAAAATTCTACGTCCAAATCGCGCAAAAACTCATTTTTCACTTTTTGTCGAATAGTGAGTTTTGCATCTATACGCCTCATTTTACAGAGAACTCAATAAATTACTAAAATTTTCAAAATTTAATTGTAGCTTTACTATTTATCCGAGATTCTATTAGTGTCCATATAAATTATATAATTTTAGTTGCCAACTTTCTGAGAAAAAAATTACTAAAATATTTAAAAAATGTATTATGATTACATTATTTATTCGATTTTAATCAAATTTTTACAAAAGGTTTTCGAGTGCCCATATACATTATATAATTTTACTAATATACAGTATTGTAAACTTTTTGAATAAAAATTACTAAAAAAATTAAAATTTAACTCTGCTTTGCTATTTATTCGAAATTGATCAAATTTTTACAAAAGATTCTATTGTTTTCTGGTCGAATATACAATTTCTGACAAATTTGGCGGTGCACATTGAATTTCTTGTACTTCTTTAAACATTTTTATTAGTCAAATTCAAATTCAATTGAAAATAAACAATACAATTGGCAATTAACTTAACTAGACTTAATAATCTTTAATATAACCGTCAGAGAAGTCACACTTAGCCGTGTTTCTTTGGTCGAATATGCACTGTATAATGAATATCTGACATTACACATCGCATTTCTTGCACTTCTTCACTCATTTGCAATAATAAAACTGAAATTCAGGCAAAAATAAACAATGCATTTGTCAAACACCTCTAACTTAACTTGACGTAATAGTTTTCAAAATATGACCGCCGAAGATGTCAGATTAAATACATGAGTTATAGTTATGTTTGTTGCTGCCACAACTGGTGTATACAGTAACTAACTGTTGTACAATAATGTCAATACTGTACTAGTAACATTATGATACGCTTGTAAAAAAAAATATGTTTTTATGTATTAAAAATAATATAATTAATGTTACGTTTTAAAATTATTATATAAATCTATGTCAGTCCTACTCGATTTGAATTTTACCGTATAATAATATCCATGATATAACAACGTCACTAGAAAAAGATAAAAAAAAAATATATAACGTCATGTTTGGAAACAAATGAAACCAAAATGGAATGCAGTCGTGCCAACATTTTGGCAACAGTTTTTTATAGCGGCCGTTTTTTTTTTCCTTTATCAGGAATAAAACTTAACGTAACGAAGTTTATACCTATATATGAAAGTCCGTGTAGCTTGTGTTTGCAATGCTTTGATCGTGAAATTCGTTCGAAATTACGCAATGCATGCTGGGAGAAAAAAAAAAATATATATATATATATATATATATATATAAGACGAGAACTTGTTTTGTCAGTTCAATTCGCGGTTATTGCTGGCAGTACAATTGCCAATTTGGCGAATAATAATTGAGAATGGTCTTGGTGTATTTATACAGTGGCGACGAGAACTTATTTTTTTTGGGGGCGGGATTTTATGTATATGTCACAAGGGAAAACTCATTTTATAATTTGATATACTAAGATTATTAAAGGCATAGTTAGCATATGTTAATGATATTACAGAATTGATACAAAATTATTATTGATAAATACAAATAACAAGATTAGAAGTATATGGGTAGACCCATATATAGACCACTTTGACATTTCTCGGAAAGTTGGCAACATTGTATTTTAATAATATTATAATTTATGTGGGCACTAGGAGATACTTTTCTGAAAATTTGATCAAAATCGAATAAATAATGTAGCCACAATAATTTTTTTTAAAATTTTGTGTTTTTTTTTTCGATAAGTTGGCAACACTGTATTTTGTTAAAATTTCATAATTTATTTAGGCACAAGGAAAAACTTTTATGAAAATTTGATTAAAATTGGTTAAATAAAATGGTCATAATAGATTTTTAAAAATTTTACTAATTTTTTTTCGGAAAGTTGGCAACACTGTATTTTGTTAAAATTACATAAATTATATGAATACTAGCAGAAGTTTTTGTGAAAATTTGAGTGAAATCAGTTAAATAACATGGTCATAATAAATTTTTTAAAACTTTAGTAATTTTTTTCTCGGAAAGTTGGCAACACTGGATATTAATAAAATTATATAATTAATGGGAGCATTAGGGAAATCTTTTCTGAAAATTTGATAAAAATCGGATAAATAACGTAACCAATATGAATTTTTAAAAATTATAGTAATTTTTTTCTCGGAAAGTTGTTATTACTGAAAAAAAATAAAACCACATGACCATCTTGGATACTAGACAAATTTATCCTGAAAATTTCATTAAAATCGGTTGAACCGTTTAGGAGGAGTTGCGGCCACAAAATTTTGACTTACGACCGAGCAAGCGAGCGAGCGAGCTGACGACGCACACACATACACCCACATAAACTAAGTTCAGATTCGTCATCTAGAGGCTATATGAAGGATTTCTATACACAAATTTTTGTTTTTGAAAATGTTACAGATACCGTACTAAACGCTATACCACTTTTTCCTTGCAGTCAAAGTGGTAAAAAGAATATACAATGAAATAAATTTACAAGATTTCTGAATCGGCATTTTTTACTACTTTGACTGCAAGGAAAAGTAGTATAGCGTTTGGTACGGTGTCTGTAACATTTTCAAAAAAAAAAAAAAATTGTACAGAAATCCTTTATATAGCCTGTAGATGACGAATCTGAACTTAGTTTATGTGGGTGTATGGATGTGCGTCGTCAGCTCGCTCGCTCACTCGCTCGCTCGGTCGTAAGTCAAAATTTTGTGGCCGCAACTCCTCCTAGACGGTTCAACCGATTTTAATGAAATTTTCAGGATAAATTTGTCTAGTGCCCAAGATGGTCATGTGGTTTTGGTTTTTTCCAGTAATGCCAACTTTCCGAGAAAAAAATTACTAAAGTTTTTAAAAATTCATTGTGGCTATATTATTTATCCGATTTTGATCAAATTTTCAGGAAAGATTTCCCTAATGCTCCCATTAATTACATAATTTTATTAATATTCAGTGTTGCCAACTTTCCGAGAAAAAAATTACTAAAATTTTAAAAATCTTATTATGGCCATGTTATTCAACCGATTTTACTCAAATTTTCACAAAAGATTCTCCTAGTATTCATATAATTTATGTAATTTTAACAAAATACAGTGTTGCCAACTTTCCGAGAAAAAAATTAGTAAAATTTTTAAAAATTTATTATGACCATTTTATTTAACCGATTTTAATCAAATTTTCATAAAAGTTTTTCCTAGTGCCTAAATAAATTATGCAATTTTAAAAAAATACAGTGTTGCCAACTTATCGAGAAAAAATCACAAAATTTTTAAAAAAATCATTGTGGCTACATTATTTATTCGATTTTGATCAAATTTTCAGAAAAGTATCTCCTAGTGCCCACATAAATTATAATATTATTAAAATACAGTGTTGCCAACTTTTCGAGAAATGTCAAAGTAGTCTATATATGGGTTTCCCCATATACTTCTAATCTTGTTTATATCTGTTGTTAAGTTATTATACATATTTAAACTACTTACAAATATATACAGACTTTTATAGCTAACAATTATTGACAGTGTTATTATTGAAAGTACACAAGATTTTCTAAAGTGAAAATCACAATATAGATAAAAATTAGAATAAGAATAAAAGTATCTTTTATTATTAAATACAATACAAAAAAAACATTTAATTGACCTATTTAAGAAAGTATTATATATTGATTAATAGAAACCACAACAGACTATAATCTTACAAAGTGTCACATGTCGCCCGGTGTATCCGATGTTGAAAAATTTATAACCACATATATGACCGTGAAATACCGCGGTTAATACTCCGGTAAATCACCTAGTAACCGTGTCAAGAACGGTTGACATTACACTTGTTCGTATTTAATTTCTTCTGCTTGAGCAACATCTTTAATAAAACTTACCAGAAGGTGTCATTGGCACTTATTATATGTGAAAATTAAATAAATACTTATATTATATTAATGCAGCAAGCGTATGTTATAACATAGTAAAAAATTCATTATATAAAATAAAGGATGAGGCTATTTATACATACGGTATGTATACGCAATTGGCTATTTATACATACTAAAAAAAAACAACCTAAACCAATCTACTAACCTATCCTACTTTAAATAGCCAATTGCGTAAAAATACTGTATGTATAAATAGCCAATTGCGTATACATACTGTATGTATAAATAGCCAATTGCGTATACATACCGTATGTATAAATAGCCACTTTCTAAAATAATAGATTAAAAATTCTTTAGACACATTGTATTTAAATAAGTAGTCTGATTTCTGAAACACATTGCATTAAAGAACACATTGCATTAAAGAACACATTGTATATAGAATTATGTATATAATTTAATAAAAGTGTAAATAGTGTGAGTGTGTGAGTGTCTGTGAGGTTGTGAGTGTGTAATCGAATTCAAAAATTTAATATATGTAATAATTATGTATGTAATAAACTTAGATAGCTATGAAAAAATGAATCTCACTGCTATATTGAAAAAATGTCAAATTAATATATCGAAAATGATGAAAATACTTTTTCTACAGCAATTCCCCAGTAAAATCTCATCGCGCATCGTTTAGCCGATGCATTTAGCTTCAATTTAATATGCAACAACATAAGACTGGCGCATTTTTACCGCAAGAAATCGCATTTTAATTTCAAACGCGCATAAGTTCTGTATTAAAATTTATTTATAATTGACGTTTCGACGAAACTCAACGCTCGTTTCCATCAGGATAAATACCTTTAATAAATTAACAATATTATTGTACAAATACTCATCATTTTTTTTTTTTCTTTATTGCATTACTCTTCTACAAGAAAGGATCAATACAATTAAACTATGATAAACAATGAATTTAAGTTGTTACACCAGATTGTACAGGATTTAACATATTTTTTCTTTCTGAATAATCCATTATAGCTTGTATTCCTTTACTGGTATAATCTTCGATGTAACAAGGCATATTAGCGAGAAATGCAAACGTCATTTTTACGCCACTATTCCAAAAATAGGTCGCTAAATATGAAATTTTATTCGTTTCTGGCAAATCGGGTAACTTGTACGGAATTTGGTTGGTTATTTTCTGTGTATACGGTGAAACAGTCTTGCATATTTTGTTACATAATTCAGTAGATTTATCAGTATCTTTCCATACGCCTTGTTCGGAAACGAAGTAACAGGTTTCACCTAACAATCCCAATTTTGTAATAAATTTTAACATGATTTTTATAAAATAATTGTTTTTTTGTGTTCTTGTTCTTGAATGTCAAAATAAGTTGATAAAAATGACATTTACAGTAAATAACAAAACTTAGAAACAAGTTTCTAGGAAACAAAATAAGTAACTAGATCACAAAATTTATAGATTTTTAATCAATGGAAGCCAAATTTTATTTAACTCAGTGCCATTTCACAGTCTTTTTTCTATTGTTTCTCTTATCAATCTGATGTTAATATTGATTGGTTTAGCAATTAGTACAGTATCTTCGAATTTTACATCATGAAAATATTCTAACTCATGTTCAGCAATAGCAGATTTATCTAGATGATATAGACAAATTGACTTCTTAAGAATATTAAAGTTTCTTATTCTCCACACATGAAATTGCAACGCATGTTGAAGAGTATAAAAGATATTATTCCTCTTCAATCTTCGGATATATACAGGGTGATTTATGACGTCGGGGAAAAACTACACCGGATGATTCCTATGAGTAATCTAAATCAAAAACTTCAAATAAACATATGTCCGAAAATGCTTTCTAACGGAACTGTAGCTGTTAGAAGTTTATTACATGTAACATCAATCGCGTTAGCCTTATTTATTATATCAAGGAAAAAAAATAGTCATAAACTTCTGAATAATTGTAAAATTACTGATTGATTTTTTAACATTTTGTTTAAACACTAGTAAACCAATTTACTAGTTTATAAATTTTTGTAGACACATAAATAAACATTTAATAAACAATTTACAATAATTAAAAATCGAAGACAAATTTTGTCGGGACGCAGTAAGTCATAACTAGTAAATTGATTTACTAGTGTTTAAACAAAATGTTAGAAAATCAATCAGTAATTTTACAATTATTCAGAAGTTTATGACTTGTTTTTTTTTTTCTGATATAATAAATAAGGCTAGCGCGATTGATGTTACATGTAATAAACTTCTAACGGCTACAGATCCGTTAGAAAGCATTTTCGGGCATATGTTTATTTGTAGTTTTTTATTTAGATTACTCACAGGAATCATCCGGTGTAGTTTTTCCCCGACGTCATAAATCACCCTGTATATGCCGTAAGATTTATATTGGACAGACAGATAGAACTGTAGAACCTCGGCTTACCTCATTGTCAGTCAAAAATATCTGGGCTTAATACAATAATCATTGCTTACTACTCCTCATAACATAATATACTATTCTTGTAAAACACTAGATAAAATTTATTACTTTATTGTTAATTTTTCATAGGTCAAAAATTAATTGAATTAAAACATTATATTAAAAAAATATTTGTCATCTACGGAGATATAATTGCTTAAATTCATGAGTAGTATTAAATCTGGTTTTTTGTATTCTCATTTCGAATATTACCATATCAATAAACAATACTTATTAGTAGTTATGATAGAAGAGAAAATACTTTAAAAGAAAAATACTTTATTTCGTTGAACATTGTATTAATAAAAATGTTTATAGAATATATTATTATAATGGAAGGAATATGATGATATTTTCATTTGACTTTTTAATCGTGACGCACGATTATGACAAGGTTACATTTACAATTATTTAGCACTATTATTTGCTTTCTGCATATCGTCTTAATTTATGCTATTTCTCACTATAATCGATAACAGATAAATAACACGTTAAAAATAACCAGCAGGTATTTAAAATTCTGACTTATTTCATTATAGTTTTGGACAAAATCTTACAAACAATTTAAATTTGAAAAATAAAAATTGTTTTAGGATTAGATTCTGTTTAATTATTTTATAAACTTTTTATCGACAAAACTGAACGATCGTTTTCATCAGGTCAAAATTTACCAATGATATTAAAGTTACTTGTCTGTATGTGTGTATGTTAAGTTAAAATCTTTTAAAAATAAATTAAAATATGTATAAAGGAAACATTATAATATGTAAATTACATTATCTCGACATTTTCTAAATTTTATTATCTATAAAAATAATTTAGATTCAGGTAATATATTTCTAACAATTTGTAAACAAATTAAGTTATCAATATTCTTTATATGTATTTAGAAATAATAAATATTTAATTCGTGTAACAAATGAATGAAATTTGTATGCAAACGTGTTAAAATTGTTTATTCAAATCATGTCGTAAATTTACCTGATTTTACTAGAAAATCTTAAATAATAAAATTAGGTTTGTAGATTTTTAGTACAATAAAATACAGTGAAAACAGTTTTGTGCAGAAAATATTAAACAAATTTATTGAAAAATTTATTAAACTTAATAAATACTTTAATTAAAAGTTTACTTAAAATTGACAAATTAATTATTTCTATCAATTTATAGTTTTTTTTTGGACTTTTCAAATTTTTAATTGCGTAATTATTATTGTTGTTAATAAAACAATCCTTTTTTTGTCGACTTAAAGTTTACTTTAGTTTAAGTAAAACTTGTAGTTTTACAACAGATTTATAAGATTGCATCTGTTTTTCATTAAAATAATTTGAATATATATTGCAGTATTTTGCGGAAATTTGTAATTTGTCATATTGTAAATAAACAAGATTACAGGATGTAAGTTATAGATAAAATTTTAGATATGTAAATTCATTACCACTAAATAAAAATAAACTAAGAAATAATATGAGAATCGATAATTGAACCATTATTATTATTATTATTATTATTATTATTATTATTTCGGGTACGAAATAGATTAGTGTATGATGAGTGATGAGTGTGAAATTGAAAAAAATGTTGTAACTAAAGTTGGTGTTAGTCAGTTAAGATGGTTCGGATATGTAGAGCGAATATCTAATGAACGTTTGGTTAAAAAGATTTATTTGAATGATTTTGATGGTATACGTTTGCGTGGACGTCCGATGAGTAGTTGGAGTGGTATGATTGAGAGTGGCTTGCGTGAGCGAAAGTTTCCAAGTAGTAGGAACAAAAGAGCATGTGTGAGAGGAATTATGAATGTGGATGAAGCGAAAGTTGCTTGTGCTGGATAGGAATGTTTGCAGGCGACTGATTTCGGGAAGATGAAAAGAGTTTGTGCCACACCCCTTTGAGTACATGGCGTGATTGTGTATGTATGTATTAGCAAATATTAATATAATTAAATGGTGGTATTATATACAGGTCTATAACATAGTAGAATTTTTTTTTTTATTGCCTTGACTGTGATGGCACTGAGTTAAATAAAATTTAGCTTCCATTAATTAAAAATTTATAAATTGTATGATCTAGTTACTTATTTGTTACCAAGTAACTTGTTTCTATGATATGTTATTTACTGTAATGTCATTTACATCATTTATCCTGATGAAGACTGACGTTGAGTTTCGTCGAAACGTCGATTTTAAATAAATAATAATACAGAACTTTAACCTGAAGCAGTTTTATTTTAATATAATGAGTTCTGAAAGGTTTTTTACTATGTTATTAGAAAGATCTTTAACTTGACTTTTACATAAATTTTATTTCAATCCGTCTACATAATTTGTTCTTAAACTACATCAATTTAAAATATAGATCATATTCTTTTGTACAACTATATTTTTTGAATAATGGAACCATTACTCGTATTTGTTTCAAAAATATACAGAAATGATAGAGTGCACTTCGAGAAACATTTTTTATTATTAAACTAGTGTCCGGAAATTTTTCGGTGTCAAGATACACTAGTAACTAGATATCGTTAAAAACAATCTTAATTATTACAACATTAAAGAGTAGTTAAGTTAAGGAACATTTTATTAGAAATAATAGTGCATTAAACTTTATAAAAATTGCTCGAAGTTACGACCACTATTTTCGATACACAAGTTGTAACGATGTATCATTTCTGAAAATTAGGAATAGTTATTCTGTTACATCCTGTAGATATTATTAATAAATAAAAATACGAGGATTTCTTTGTATAAATATAGAAATAAATAAACTAATAGGTTCCATGGATTAATTAACAATTAATTTTAAATTAACTTTTAATTATTCCAAAACTAATTTGAAATCAACTTAAAACTGTAAATTTTATTATATTACAATTAAAGTAATTTTGTATAGTTAATTTCAGTGACTGTAATTTTTCTTCTAATAATCACAATTTTACTATTTAATACACAATTATTTTCATTAATTCTCGTATTTTACTTAATGAATATTACATTTTTTATTTTCCGTCAAGTTAACTCGGATAAATGTCCATGCAAAAATTAATATAGGCAATAGCATGTTTTAAAAACGTGCTCGAAAGAATATATATATATATATATATATATATATATATATATATATATGTATATATATATATATATATGTATATATATATATATATATATATATATATATATATATATATATATATATATATAGCACGCTTCCATAGACATAACAACGGCTATTCATTTAATTAAGTCGATTTTTTACGGTTTTAATGTCATTACTAATACACAGTGCACAGTGCAATGAATAGAAAACTATGCACACGAATATATTTTACTAATGAAAGAAAGTAAAAAATTATTACAAGTATATTAGTATGTAACTATTTAAATTATATCTTGAATTTTTATCTCGATATTACTAATTAAATTTCTTTTGATGTTAAAATGAAATAGAGAAATCTGCATTCAAATAAAATATTTTCTTGTATTTTGCAAAGTGTTTTCTTTAATTAGAAACAATTGACAGTTGTTGTTCACTGATTAGAATTTTTTATTTATTTTAGGATTGATTATTTTTCACGTGCAAATAAAGTGACATTTAATAATTTGAATATAACAACAAGAAAATTAAAAAATTTAATTTATGTACGACATTTTTATATATTCTTTGACTTTAATTGATATTTATATAATAAATAAGTAATGTTTCTAATATGTCAGTGAAGATCAGAAAAGCATAACATAATAAAAAAAATCTCTCAGTGCGAATTATATTAAAATAAAATGGCTTTAGGTTTAAGTTCTGTATTAATATTTAATAATAATCAACACTTCGACGTACTCAATGTACGCCTTCATCAGAAACAAAGATATAAATTAATGATATTTATAATAAATAAATAGAACATGAAAACATGTTACTAAGTAACAAAATAAATAACTAGATCATGGCACTATTTTGTGAATTAACGCCAGAATAGGACAATGTAACAATCATAAATAGAAATTCACAATCGATATTTAATATGCACATTAAAATAGCATATTAAACATCTATTTATAAAATGAAACAACCTAACCTAACCTAACTTAATCTAACCTACTGACATCTGTCGTTAATTTATTTAAATAGCCTAAATTACAATTTCTATTACCTGGCGTTCATTGACATATTTAAATGTTTATTTATATATATATCCCAATATTTTTTGCAATATTGTTTATAGTACAAAATATAAATGAGACATTATTGTTATATTAAAAACAATCTTTTTAATTATGCAAATTTAACATAATGAAAAATCTTTCATAACTCATTATATTAAATTTTAAATGTATAAATTTTAATTAAAAATCGACATTTTGATATACTCTACGTATATCACCATCAGGAAAAATTGTACAACTGACATATATATAAAATAAAAATAAAAAACTTTTTTAACTTTGAAAAATTTCACTTTAATACACAAATATTGTGATTGCAGTTTCGACAAACATTGTCATTATCAAACTGTCATATATAAAATTTATTTTCTGTTGTTGCACTTAAAAAAAACTCAACTGTATGTCGAAAAACAGTAATAATAAAAAATTAAAAATAATAACAAATATAGATTTAAATTTATTTAAGACCAATTTAAAATTTAGTGTTAATGAAATTCATCTTTGTGATATTAAATCGGATCCAAAATTTTACATAATTTGAATAGCAAATTTCTAATATTAAAAATCAAAAGTAATTAATTACTAATTAAAATAGAATCATTGTTTAATTTTATAACTTAAATGTATATAAAATTACGAAATTATTTTTACTTTTAATAATAATAGCAAACACAATTGTATTTTTGAATCTATAAAAATTTTATTTTATTTTTTCTTCGAATTGTCATTTCTCTTTCATTTCAAACAAGACTTTTATTTTAATAATTTCTATTTCTACACATATATAGTTAAACTTCGATTATAACAACTGTACTAATTGTTTACCGTTCGACCAAATTTCGACATCGGCCGCTCGTATTCTTCGCTTTTCAATCTGTTCAGTTTTGTCCCATTCTTGCGCTGACACAATACGCAATTATTTCATCATGACATTTTTAGCGGCTAGTCAAACAAGTTAAATGCATTATATCCTTACGCGATTCGAACATTTGTGCGCATCGTCTAACACGGTTTCTCTTGCGGAAATGACAAATATTTTCATATTGTTTACACGTATGTTGGTATTTATTGTCGACACCTAACAGGCCCAAATACGTAGAAAATTTAATTGCGTTATTTAAAAATGTCTAGGACGTTATCTAATGAAAATAATTGATTAGAAAAGATCAAACTAAAATGTTTTTACCATTTTGACTGCAAGGAAAAAGTGGTATAGCGTTTGGTACGGTGTCTGTAACATTTTTGAAAAAAAAAAATTGTATAGAAATCCTTCATATAGTCTCTAGATCAGACGAATCCGAACTTAGTTTATGTGGGTGTATGGATGTGCGTCCTCAGCTCGCTCGCTCACTCGCTCGCTCGGTCGTCACTCGTCAGACAAAATTTTGTGATCGCAACTCCTCCTAGACGGTTCAACCAATTTTAATAAAATTTTCAGGATTTTATCTAGTGCCCAAGATAGTCATGAGGTTTTGGTTTTTTTCAGTGATGCCAACTTATCGAGAAAAAAATTACTAAAGTTTTTAAAAATTCATTGAGGCTACATTATATATCCGATTTTGATCAAATTTTCAGAAAAGATTTCCTTAGTGCCCACATAAATTTTGTAATTTTAATAAAATACAGTGTTGCCAACTTTCCGAGAAAAAAATTACTAAAATTTTTAAAAATTTATTACGGCCATTTGTTTAACCGATTTTGTTCAAATTTTCACAAAAGATTCTCCTGGTATCCATATAAATTAGATAATTTCAACAAAGTACAGTGTTGCCAACTTTCTGAGAAAAAAATTACTAAAATTTTTAAAAATGTATTGACCACGTTATTTAACCGATTTTAATCAAATTTTCACTAAAGATTCTCTTGGTGCCCGCAGAAATGATGAAATTTTAAGAAAATACAGTGTTGCCAACTTATCGAGAAAAAAATTACTAAAATTTAATAAAATTCATTGGGGCTACATTATCTATCCGATTTTGATCAAATTTTCAGAAAAGTTTTTCCTAGTGCCCACGTAAAATATAATTTTATTAAAATACGATGTTGCCAACTTTCCGAAAAAAAAATTTATAATTTTTTAAAAATTTGTTATGCCCGCATTATTTATCCGATTTTAATGAAAATTTTACAGTAGATACCCTTAGCGCCTATAATATTATATATTAGCAAAATACAATGTTGCCAACTTTCGGTGCAAAATTTTTTTATTCCTATTTCTTATCATTTATGTGTTAATGTTAAAGTGGTTTACCCATATATTTCTAATCTTGTTTTTCTTTTAATTCTGTCAAAATGTATTAGTCTAAAAATAATAAAATAATATACAATACAATTATTAACATAGTAAGAAATCTTTCAGAACTCATTATATAAAATAAAATGACTTTAGTAGGTTTAAGTTCTGTATTAATATTTATAGATAATCGACGTTTCGACGAACTCAACGTCAGTCTTCATCAGAAAAACTGATACAAATGACATTTACAGAACAGAACATCGAAAATAAGTTCTAGGTAACAAATAAGTAACTAGATCATAAAAAATTTATAAATTTTTAATTAATGGAAGCCAAATTTGACCGACTTTGACTTTTAACTAACAAGTGAACTTAAAGTAAAATTTGTAAAAAATTTATAAAAAAATAGTTTTAATAAAAAAAAATTAAATTTATAAGAATTATAATGTGTATTACAATGTTTCTTTAATCCAAAAATATTATAAAAACACATATTTTATTTCAATGACATGTTATTTTAAAAAAAACTTATTTCTATATAAAACATCAGTAATTAAACATTATAATTAAATAATCATTCTACTAGTAAATTACAGTGAAGTAATGTGGGTTGCTGTGTATTAGGAGCTAACAACTATAATTTTCATATTAGTAAAGAAAAATTTAGGGTCACTTACTACAATTTTTTTAATTCAAAATTAAATTAATAAATCTGTAATATTATTTTCATTATTTTCTCATAATAACTGAATAAACAGAAGAATAAAATATTTTTTATATGACATAAGATCTTAAAATAATCTTTAATAAGAAATAAATTATTTTTACAAATAATTGTTACATCCGTTTATAAAAACAATAAATTAAAAAAGAAATTCCAATTAATTTACATATAATATATTTTCTGGAAAAATATATCGTTTTAATTTTATCACTCTGAGAACTTTTGTTAATAATTGCTTGTTATTAAGTATTTAATTACAATAAAAACAAATAAAACTACAATTACAATATCTCATTACTTAATTTAATTATTTATTTACGATTTTAATTTAAATATCAATGATAGAAAACACTTTTTTCAAATTTTATGATATCTAAAAATATCGCCAGTTAAAATTAGAATATCCTAATTTTGTTTGATGAAATAATTTATGTCAAATATTTGATACATGTATATTTACATAATAGTATTAAATAATTATTTATATAATATGTATATATGTACTGAAATTTTATTCATATATAGATACATTATATAAATAAACATACAATGAATGAACTTGAATACAAATATTAGTACTAGATAAAATTATTTTCAATGTCATTGCGGTAATGAAAGCATATTCTTGGGCATTTGTTTTATTTTTATCAAATTTGCAAAAATGATAAAAAAAATTATCAGTGACGTTAACAGGATGTCCGTATATTCGAATTGGTTGAAGTTGTTTTTGCTTTTTAAGGAAATATTATATTTTAAAAATGCATACGTATTTTTACGTACACTATTTCCTCAATATTTTTAAGACTCTTTAGCGTAAAGCTAGTATTTCTGAACGAAATTACTCTTAACCCTCGAAGTACGGTAAAAATTTGACAAAAATTGTTTTCGAAAACGGATCAACAGTGACCCATACAGTTTAGATAAATTTTTTACGTCGTCAGCTCGCTCGGTCGTAAGTCAAAATTTTGTGATTGCAACTCCTTCTAGACGGTTCAACCGATTTTAATGAAATTTTCAGGATAAATTTATCTAGTACCCAAGATGGTCATGTGGTTTTAGTTTTTCCAGTGATGCCAACTTTCCGAGAAAAAAATTACTAAAGTTTTTAAAAATTCATTATGGCTACATTATTTATCCGATTTTGATCAAATTTTCAGAAAAGATTTCCCTGATGCTCCCATCAATTTTATAATTTTATTAATATTCAGTGTTGTCAACTTTCCGAAAAAAAATTACTAAAGTTTTTAAAAATTTATTATGGCCATGTTATTTAACCGATTCTCCTAGTATTCATATAATTTATGTAATTTTAATAAAATATAGTGTTGCCAACTTTACTACTACTTTACAATTACTAAAATTTTTAAAAATTTATTATGACCACTTTATTTAACCGTATTTAATCAAATTTTTATAAAAGATTTTCCTAGTGCTTAAATAAATTATGCAATTTTAAAAAAATACAGTGTTGCCAACTTATCGAGAAAAAAATCACAAAATTTTTAAAAAATTTATTGTTACATTATTTATTCGATTTTGATCAAATTTTCATAAAAGTTTCTCCTAGTGCCCACATAAATTATAATTTTAATAAAAATATTGTATTACCAACTTTCCGAGAAATGTCAAAGTGGTCTATATATGGGTTTACCCATTTACTTCTAATCTTGTTTTATTTATATTGATAAAAATAAGAAAAAAGCAAACAAAATTTTTTTTTTATATTCTAGATAAATATTCACAATATATCTGTAATACAAACATATTTTTACAAAACAAAATATAATAATAATAGTTTTGTGCAAATAAATCTGTAATATCTCGAATAGCGCGAAAAAAGTATAAACTTACACAGCTAGACAAATAAACAACATGTATTCGATAGTTACACTAATTCCGAAAACGGATCTAACGTAACCTAACAGACATTTTATAAAATATCAGAAGAATTAAAATTTATATTCATACAAATGACATCAAAAATAATAGAAGATAACTTGAGAAAAATCAAGAACGTAAAAAAATAATTGTAAGAAATACAGTAAATAATGCACATTTTGGGTCAGTCCGTCACTGTTTCTAATAATAAATATTATTATTTTTTTTATTAAATATAATATTAAATTGTTATTTTATTGTATTGTAACAATATCGTTACTTTAGCTTAATAAAATATTTTTATTATTATTTGATTACCGAAATATAAATGTATTATTAAATTCTATAAATAAATCTATTGTACGAAACATTAGTTCGTATTAAACTATTTTTAGTTCTATTACATGATTGTAGTTAGAATTACAAAGGCAGTATCTTTGAAAATGATAACAATATGTCTCAAATTTTAATTTATTTCACCTTTTTCATTATCTCTTTTTTTTTCTAATAAATATTTAAGCACATTTTTTAATTACTGTAGTTAAATATTTACAGAGTGAATTATATAATGAATAATTATGTTTTCTAATTTGTTGTTATCTTTTAATAACTTGATAAGAGATAATTTTTAACGTGTGTATTTTTGGGTATGTTGTTCATTTATCTGTACATGGATCTGAATCAATTTTATTGATTTGATAACTTGACAACATTAAAATAAAAATTTTGTTATGTAACTTTGTGACTGTTATCAGTTTTACGGGAGATATTTGAGCAAAACCTTTAAGATTAATTATGTCAGTGACGAATTAATAACAAATGAAGACCTAAGCGATGAAACTTAGCAAAGATTTTTGTAAATTTACTAAAATTTAAGGTGTTACAAAGTTTACAGTGTGACTTTAATTTTTTATTGCAGTTTAAAGTTTTTGTTTACACTAATTTATATATATATATATATATATATATATATATATATATATATATATTGTAACGCGGCGAAATTTAGAATTAAATATCAAATTAATTAAACATCAATTAACGATTTAAATTTAGAAAACTTTAATTATTCGGTGATTTTAGGACCCAACTACGTTATGTAAATGAATAACAAAATTTAAGTAACCCCAGTGAACTTTAAAAGTCGCCGAACTGCAGACAGGAGAGTACATAAAATGATTTGAAATAAAAGTCACATTTAGTTTAACTATGTCGATTTATTGTGCATGAGAAATTTGTAAAATTATATAATTATTTAAATATTTCAATATTTTTAGTGTTTGTCTGTGTTTTGTTTACAATTTCATTAAAAGATTTTGAATAAATTGTTAGTGGCGGCTCGTCAGTGCATCTTGTGCGCAAATAATAAATTCGATATAAAAACTCTAATAACAACGTAACTCAAAGAATCCTTTATTATACTTCGGAAGGTGTAGTGTATTCTGTGGGTGACCACAATTCAAAGGAACGGGTCGGACACATACTCAAAGAGATATGCTGTCACTCATGAGGGTACGGATCACTGCCGAACACTGGGAACATGGGAGTGTGAATACATTACGTAATTGGTGCGTGATCGTCTAGTGAAATCATGGTCGAATCGGTGTCTCACGGATTCTCGCTACCCCCAACCAGACGTGGGTCGACCGGCGTCGTAACGATGGCTCGCCGCGTAGAGTATGTTGGTTTACCGGTTACTGGCGGCGACTATTGCCCGCTGACTGGGTACGCTCTGGCCATGGTCTGAGTTTACACGTGAACTTATCTTCGTGAAACTTTTGTACAAGTATACTATGTTTTCTGAGAGTTTTAAGTTTTCACAGTTTGTTATCTGTAACGTCAGCTCCCTTTACATTGTAAAAGGCAGTCGCAACGTACAAACTGCTAAACCGTTCGCACAATATTTTCTCAAAGAGTTTCTTAAGTTTTTACAGTTTGTTATCTGTAACGTCAGCTCCCTTTACATTGTAAAAGGCAGTCGCAACGTACAAACTGCTAAACCGTTCGCACAACCCACCAATCTCTCAGAATTTAAGTTTTCACAGTTTGTTATCTGTAACGTCAGCTCCCTTTACACTGTAAAAGGCAGTCGCAACGTACAAACTGCTAAACTATCCCCCTTTATGTATCTTATTTCTGAGAGATGACAAGGTTACCTAGTATAATGAACTATACCATGGGCCAAGCTTCCCTGATTCTGATTCTAGACCAGAATGCCCGCTCATGAGATCGGTCAGCCCTCATATACTCCTAGTCCACGTTGACTTGCAACAGAGTTCGCATATACAAAACCATTAGTAAGAGTAGGACATAATAACAAGATATAATATTTTACCAATCAAATTACACTTCTAACATCCTTGTTGAAGATTACTGGCTGAAAATGACATCATAATTTTCTACACCCAATAATATTAACTTTTGAAACCCATCTTACAAATAATCGCTTTGCATTGGCTAGGATAGGAAATAGTAGGATGTGCCCATAATCAGAAAAACAAATTCTTAAAAACAAAATTGTTTTCAAAATAAAATACCCCAAACTATAAAAGAATTGGGTCAACCTTTCATGTACGCACGTGTTTATACCTAAACATAACAAAACCATAAATGACCCTTAAAGAAATGTATTTCTCAATAAGCAAAACAACACAATAAAACAGTAACGTCCAGCGTACCAGATGTTGGTTTTAAAATATAAGTAAACAAGTACAGTCGACATAATTATTATCGAAACACATTCTTAAAAAATATTAATAGTAAGATAAATTAATAACATAAAAATTTAAAAAATTAGGTACAGATATTTGCCTCGTTTCAATATATATATATATATATATATATATATATATATATATATATATACAGGGTGATTCAGACCACCCGTACCACCCAAATATCTCGCGTGAAACGAAACAAATCAAAAAAAGAAAAAATACGTCCAAAAAGATTTCAAAAATTCTATTAATTGACACCAAATGCAAATTTTCCCCCCACCCCCTGGGGGGTGGAGGGGGGGTAGCTTTGTAAATTTAAATGGGGACCCCCATTTTTTATTGCAGATTCGGATTCCTAGATTTAAATAAAGAAGGTTTTGTCCGAAAATTTTTTTCTGATTCTTGAAAGATGGCGCTCAAATCGCAAAAAACGCTATTTTTTATTTTGACGATTTTTAATATTAGATGTGAGCCATAATGTAAAAGGGTGTTGTCATTTTAAGACATTTACTGCTTTCAGTTAAACTTAGTGATGCCCCCCGCCTCCCTCCCCCTCTTTACCACCCTCAAATGAAGTTAAAAGGCAAAATGAATTTTGGTTTTAAACAGAAATTGATTCATTCAAATTTGACAAAAATAAAAAAGCGCAGCAACTTAAACAAGAAATAAAAATAATTTTAAAAATTATAACTGTGTAAGATACTTACCGTAATGTCAGTCCTATCCCACCCTTGCGTTGGCGATAAAATACGTTATTTTCGAAAAATCTTAATTTCGCCCTCAATTGCCTTACAATGGAAAAAAAACGTACCATTAGAAACCAAAAATGGCTAAATGTCACAGTGTCATAACTTGGCACTGTAACATTTCCTTGGAGTTGGATGATACTTCAAGTTTTATAAACTTTGAAATGTTTTCTTTAATGTAACAATAGTTGATGTGATATGATATCCATTCTGCCCCTCATGAAAAAATGTCCTATTGTAATAAAATGTCCAACTTTGACAGCTCGTACACAGTGCCAAAACAAGTGTTGACTAAATTGGCAAATAGGGCAATGAAGTTCAACCATTCTTCTTCAATAATCTCGAATGTCGAAGTATGTAAGGCAATTGAGGGCGAAATTAAGATTTTTCGAAAATAACGTATTTTATCGCCAACGCAAGGGTGGGATAGGACTGACATTACGGTAAGTATCTTACACAGTTATAATTTTTAAAATTATTTTTATTTCTTGTTTAAGTTGCTGCGCTTTTTTATTTTTGTCAAATTTGAATGAATCAATTTCTGTTTAAAACCAAAATTCATTTTGCCTTTTAACTTCATTTGAGGGTGGTGAAGAGGGGGAGGGAGGCGGGGGGCATCACTAAGTTTAACTGAAAGCAGTAAATGTCTTAAAATGACAACACCCTTTTACATTATGGCTCACATCTAATATTAAAAATCGTCAAAATAAAAAATAGCGTTTTTTGCGATTTGAGCGCCATCTTTCAAGAATCAGAAAAAATTTTTCGGACAAAACCTTCTTTATTTAAATCTAGGAATCCGAATCTGCAATAAAAAATGGGGGTCCCCATTTAAATTTACAAAGCTACCCCCCCTCCACCCCCCAGGGGGTGGGGGGAAAATTTGCATTTGGTGTCAATTAATAGAATTTTTGAAATCTTTTTGGACGTATTTTTTCTTTTTTTGATTTGTTTCGTTTCACGCGAGATATTTGGGTGGTACGGGTGGTCTGAATCACCCTGTATATATATATATATATATATATATATATATATATATATATATATATATATATGAACAATTACTCGGTTTCATGTACAATATTATTTTCCACGACATTCTTCAAAAGTTCAAACAATTTCATTTTATAAAACAACTTCAACGAATCACGAAACTCTAATAAGTTAATATTTCAATTCTTTTAAAAAAAACAAAAACAAAATTGTTTTATTTCAAAACACTTATCCACATAACAATACCTCAATAATTACAAGCAAATCAAAAGTCAAGTCATCCAGTGTGACCAACCTTAGAAAAACAGCTGCATCAACTAATTTATCTCGACCGAAAGGGGCTTGGGTCTATTCCATGCATCAGCTGCTCCTTAGACAATCTATATTTATTCATTGTTATGTTGGCTATAATATGATACACATTCAGGATTGGATTGGATAAAAAATTAGGCCCGGGGAAAGTAGAATGTTCATATAAGTTATGTTTTTATATTGATTCTAATTAACATGGAAATGAAATTACAGTGTAAAAATTACACATATAAAATTAAATATAATTCTTTATATAAATTTTAGGATAATCAATTCTTAAATTTTTGCAAAATTCAGAGATCAGTTTTAATTTTTTGATTATCGACGGCCCACCGGGGAAAGCCCGGTGTCCCGGTAGGCCAGTCCAGCCCTGTACACATTTATCGGGCCTAGTGATGATACATGTACCGAAACATATGACTTACTTTAGCCACAGAGATGGTCACTCACAAATACTCAACGCGCTGGCTCGCTCATTCGCTTTTACTTCTTGTTCTTCGAGTTTAGTTGCAGGATAGAGGCGTAACTGTTTTTTTTTTTTTTTCGAGTTCAGACGATGTGCGTTTGTTTACTGATGGCGCTTTCTTGTTAAACAAATATTGTAGTTGTTTTACTTACATCATTGTTTATTTTAAGTTTTTTTTTTTTTTCTTGAAGAACTGACTTGTTACGAGCTAGAGCAACAAGGAAATTTAACTTTGATGTCAATTTGCTTGCTATAATGTTTCCTTATTTGAAGATTGTTAATGTAAATTATTTGTGCACTAACAAATAGTAATATTAATATTGTAGATTTTGTTATAAAGATAAAATTTCTATAGTGGTCCATTTGTAAAATGATTTGTCGAAAAATTCATTTTAAAAAAACAATGTAATTATATATGTAATTTTTACAGAATTATTAGTAAATTATTACAGAAATATTTTACTGTCAAAAGCTAGGTAAAATTACATAAATTAAAATTACATTAAATAAAACTGTTTTAGGATAAAGTTCTGTAGTAATAATAGAACATAGAAACAAGTTACTAGGTAACAAATAAATAACTACACTGTAAAAAAAATTTACAATGAAAATCATTGGACACTTTGTTGCCAACGATAATCATTTTAATTTACAAAAAAATGTATTTTTACAAAAATTATTTTTATATGTAAAATTACAATTAAAATATGTAACACATTTTAATGTATTACATTTGCTAAGTAAATTTACATAACTACTTGTAATATTTCCACTTTTTAAAGTAATTATTACATTTGTGAATGTAAATATTACATTTTTGCGTATATATTTACATTAATAAATGTAACAATTACATTTATTATGGTAAATATTAAATTTATTAATATGAATATTATATTTATTAATGTAATTATTACATTTACTAATGTCATTATTACATTTATAATTTTTTACATTTTTATATAAAAATATTACATAAAATAAGTATTCAAATGTAAAAATACATAAAATTTGTAAAATTCAAATAAAGTAAATTCAAAGAGTAAATTTACAAAAAAAAAAATGAAAATTACAGTGAAATTCATTGTAAAATTACCATGATTATTATTGTAAATTTACACCGATCTTTTACAGTGTAGATCACAAAATTTATAGATTTTTATTTAATGGAAGCCAAATTTTATTTAATTCAGTGCCTTCACAGTGATTGATGTTATCTTTTTCTTTGAAAATTTCAATTGCTTCTCTTATAAATCTGCTGTTGATATTGATTTGCCTAACGTATGTTCAACAATAGCAGATTTATCTGGGTGATTTAGACGTATTGCTGAACATGCGTTAGACTATCTTCATAATGTAAAATTTGAAGATACTGTTAATAATTACAATACCAATCAATATTAACAGTAGATTGATAAGAGAAGCAATAGAAATTTACAATGAAAAAGATAACATCAATCACTGTGAAGACACCGAGTTAAAGTAATTTTGGCTTCCATTAATTAAAAATCTATAAATTTTGTGATCCAGTTATTTATTTGTTATCTAGTAAATTGTTTCTATGTTATTTACTGTAATGTTATTTGTATCAGTTTTCCTGATGAAAACAGACACTGAGTTCGTCGAAACATCGATTATAAATAAATATTAATACAGATCTTTAACCAGAAGCAGATTTTTTACTATGATAAAATTACATTTTTTTTTACAGTGTACGTAAAACTATACAAACAAAAATCTATTCACTAAAAGTTAAAATATATTATATCTACGCTACTGTTTCTTAAGATATAAGTACCCTTAATTATGAGCTATTTTGCGAATAAGTAGTCATTATTGCATCAATATAAATAGAACACACAAGTACGAATTTGTCACTATGTTTTGCCTGTAAGCATCCGTGTGATTTAAATTTAATTCCACTTTAAATTTTCTTATATCATCATTTGTAAACTCAGTAGCGTAGAGTTTTTCTTTTCTTCAAGTATTTCGAAAGACATTTTAATCATTTACGATATTAATTATATATAAAATTAGTGATATATGTCAATTTGTTGTTGAATAAAATGCTACGTGAGTTTATTCAAAGGTTAGAACTTTTGACACATGTAAATTAATGGACAAGAGTTGAAAGTTGACCTCAACGCGCAACGTTTCCAGACTTGTAAACCTTCATAATTTTTCAATGTCTATATTTTTCAATTAATTCAATGCAGACAATATTCGGATACACTACTTTTATTTACATATCACTTGAATAACGAATTTTCTATAATGTATTTTTTAATTAAACAGTAAATTTACAGATGAATTTCAATGTATTAAATTATTTATGAAATTGTTTGTAATATAATAGTAGATTTTCTTGTTTTTACAAAAATCGTATTACTGCAGTAGAACTTATATAAAGAATTTGAAGCAATTTACAAAAATAGTAGTAAAATTTTACTATAAAAAATCTGTAATATCATTTTACCATAGATATTCTGTATTTCTACTTTAAAATTCTATAATTTTTACATAATTTACAATAATCACATATAGTAAGTAAAAATAACCAAATAAGTATGTAAAATTGCTTACTTTCTGCAAATTGCATCACATATACTTAATGTAGAATTACATATTGTTGGTATAACTTCTTAAATTATGTAAAATTACAACCTGCATATTAATATCTGTAATAATTTATCAAAATAATGAGACTTAGTACATATTTCGTGTAATAATACTAATAAAATATTTTAAGTGTAATTCATTCATTTCAAAATACATTTTTTATGTAAATTTAAAAATGTATGTAATTTTATCTATTTATGAAAAATTCCTGACAGCAAATTTACTGAAGTTCTGTAAATTTACTAAAAGAGCTTTACTAAAAAAAAAACTGTAATATTACATGCATATGTACTTTTCCATCCCGTTGGCAATATCATATTACATAATGTTTGTAATAGTTCTGATATTATATATTTTTAAACAATTATGAATAAAATTACAGCAGTTGAGTAATTATACCTAGAAATACTGCGCATCATAGTGTCTCATGGTTTGTGGGTAAAATTACATAATTTTTTCTTTAGAGTGTATACTCAAACGGACTTCTTTGGAAAGCACCCAAAATCTAACAACAAACCATTAACTTTCCTTTTAATTTTTAATATTCCTTAAACACGACAAATAGATCGCTCTCCTTTCAATCTTTAATATTCCATAAACACGACAAATAGATTGTTTTATTTATAATTTCATTATGCAATATATTATGTTGTAACTCTACACACAGGTCACTCTGATTAAAAGTTATTCAAAAAATTCTAGAATTGTAAATTAATTTCTTAATTTTATATTGCAATTCTTTATTATATTGTAATTCTTAAATACTGGGTATCATAGTGGCTCATTTTTTAAGAGTGTATATAAAGAAAATTAATATATTTCATATACCGAATGGGTACCGTTGCGTTTCGTATTATTGCCCAGAACAGTTCTAGCCATGCGGTCGACGTTCGTTATTTCTTCAGTGGGTCCGCTGACTCGTATTGGTACGTGTCGTTTTAATATTGTTTAAGTGTTTTATATGTGTGTTCAAAATCTAGTTTGACAGTTTATTTCAAAGTTTAAAACAAAAGTGCACAACAATTTTTAAATTTTCAATCGAAGCCCAAACTATTTACTCCATTGTGTGTATCAATTTGTTGTCTTTATTTTAAAATTGCTGTCATTGTTTTTTTGAGTGCAGTGAAGTAAAGTTAGGTTGGAGTTCTCTCCAAAGATTGATTACATGATTAGACCCCCAAGAACTAACAGGTTACACGAAGTTCTTGGAGGTTGAATCTTTGTTGTTACAAATACGGAACACAGTTTCGTTTACAAGAGTTACCGTTTTTACATTGTAAACAGATTTACATAATATTATTATTGATAAGAATCTTACTAGAAGATTGATACTATATATTTACATTTTATAAGTAAAACATTGTTTTTGTTTTGTGTTTAATAAAAATAGATATTAAGCTGGATGATGCCAAATATTTAAAAATCGAATTAAAAATAGAACTATTCTATACGTTGGGATGTTTTATTCTAAATAATTATACCAAATAGTAACAAATTCATTTGAAACAACTTAGTAAGTTTGAAATAAATTGGTTACATATAATTATAGCTTGCAATATAATAATAATGTTGCAATTTTTCATCATTTTATTATCTTAACATTTAAATTAATGGGTAGTATGTAAATTTTATTTACTCTAATTACATCGACATAATTGCTAATTTTAAAAATGTTTCGTTTAAAACTTTGTTTACAATGGAGTATGTAAAATTGTTAAGCTAATCAGTTATGTAATCAACTACCTATTTATTTATTGTTAGGAATGTAAATTAATTGCAATAATTGTGGGCCTGTCACACAAACATTTTGTTCATTTTTTTAGTTGGCTACATTTTATACTATTTAATATCTATAACCAAGAATTATAAAGAAAAGTTTAATCACTTTTTCGATATCAAAATGAACTTTAATCAAAGTTTACACAATTTAATTTGACTTTAACAGATACATAGATTCATTAAATAAAAGTATATTTTTTTAAAATTTAATAAGAAAGAAACCAGAATAATGAATAAAACTTTTTTATGCAAACTATTTTTTACAATACTCAAATTTTAATTGCCTTAAAATATTTTTTCTTATATAAGAGTATTAGAAAAATATTTATAAATGTTTATTAATTATTTCGTATCAATATTGTACATGTATTTTCAATGTAATCCATTTTTTTTTTATCTTTTCAATATTATAAATTATTAAAACAATTCAAAGAGAAGTTTATAAATATTATGTAATTCTTTCATAACATATTATCAGCAAAATATGAGATTTTAAAACTCGATTTGTCCAAAATGTACTGAAATATCTTATATTAACTAATTGAGAAAACATTTGTTTTTTCAACTAACCTAATTTTTATTATTTTGTTCGTATAGAAGAAACTTACTATGTTTTTCTTAAAATAAAACAAATGTTGATGAATTTTTAAAATCTATTCACTAATTACAAATGATATTGTCTTTATTAATATTTCTATAGAGGTATTTTTGACAAAGAGAATTCTAAATGAAGTTTTAGTATCAAAATTATTTTTGCAATAACAAATTTGAAAGTTTATCTCAAAAATTTATATCGAAAACAAAGGAAAATGACTAGACAAATCTAGCAATTGAAAGTCGCTTCATGTAGACTCGTCGGTCCGAAATCGTATAGATTACGTCAATTCAGTGGAGGATTGGGGTTGCAATACTTGTTTTTTTGTAAGGGGTGGCTTTTGCGTTCGCGTTCGCATCCCCCTTCTATGTTTATGAGCGCGGTGCGTTGCACCCTAAACGTGTGTTTGGCACCCTTGAGATAGGTGGCCGTAGTACACGCATGCGTATTTTATCACGAAACGCATGAGTTTCGGCGTTTTTGTTATAGATTTGCCAAGCTTTCCGTGCTGTGTGCAATTTTGTTTTTACTTCATTGATGACAAGTGATTGTTTATTATTTACGGGGTGTAGTTTAATTATTGCATTAGTAAATTAAAAGTTTGTGACATTTTGGAGTGATATGACAAAGGTGAATTCTTGTTTGTTTACTACTAATTTAGAATTGAAACATTAAATGTTAGGTTAATGCTACAAAATGGTTTAACTACTATAATATATTTTTGTTTATATATTATTCAACTTTTTAATATACATTAGTAAGTAAATATATATTACTTTCGTTGAATAGAATAGTGCACATTACATTTACAATATTTTATTAATTAATAATATTGTTAGGACTTGATTTTTATTTATTAAATACAAAAACAATGTATAGTTATTTTTTAAAAAGACAGATTTGATTTATGGATTAACAAATATACAAAAAAATAAAACAATTATTGTTTGTTTAGCATAATCAGTAAAATTACAAAATATTATTTTGAAATAAGATTATTTATTTCATATTAAATACAATGAGATATTAAACTATTTCTAAACTTTTTCCCAACTCCATATACAAGATACTAAATATATAAATTAAACGAAAACAATACGATTGTTATAATTTATGTTCCTATTAAAATTTTAGTTGTAAATTTAAACTAATAATAAATATTGTTAGATACATATTGAATTGAAACATTATTAAAATAAAAATGTATTAGTTTGTAAAACGCTGTCAAATATATGTAAATAATTAGTTTTATTACAAGAAAAATGTATATTTAGTTGATTAATTTTGCTTATTCTTTTTAATACTATGTTTTACTTAAAATGTAAATCTGTCTACAATGAATTAGAAAAACTTACTTGAACTGCATTTGAAATAATGAAGCAATTTTATATGCAACTGTTAATTAATTTACAGAAATTATTAATTAATTTTTATTTATTGTTCTCAGAAATCATAATAATAAAATGAATCATACGTTACTTATATCAGTTTAGTATATAAACGTGTTGAAGTGACATTGACAGACATTTTTTTTTGTAAATATATCGTTTAGTAGTAAAATTAAAATTATATGCGATGGATTCTTGTTTTCCGCCATTGGCGGCGCTAAGTCTCAGGGACTCCCGGAAGAATACCGGAACTGCGAACAGGCATAGTAGCCATGGCGGTAATGCTATACCGGAAATAGGAAAAATTGAAATATTACAAGATCTTGATCTCTATTATATTAGACAAATTGCCCATAATTTAAAGGTAATTAATTTTATTATTTATTTTCTTTATTTAAATTGAAATATTGACAGTTACAAGTTAATTTTATAATTATATATAAATTAGGAGAGATCGGGTACGAAATAGATTAGTGTATGATGAGTGTGAAATTGAAAAAAATGTTGTAGCAAAAGTTGGTGTTAGTCAGTTAAGATGGTTCGGACATGTTGAGCGAATGTCTACTGAACGTTTGGTTAAAAAGATTTATTTGAATGATTTTGATGGTATTCGTTTGCAGGTGGACGTCCGATGAGTAGTTGGAGTGGTTTGATTGAGTGTTTTGCGTGAGCGAAAGTTTCCAAGTAGTAGGAATAAAAGAGCATGTATGAGAGGAATTATGAATGTGGATGAAGCGAAAGTTGCTTGCTTGGTTAGGATTGTTTGGAAGCGACTGATTTCGGGATGATGAAAAGAGTTTGTGCCACACCCTTTTGGGTACATGAAGTGATTGTGTATGTATGTATGTATGTATGTAGGTATGTAGAATTATATTAAGATATTAATATAGTAAAAAAAAATTCAGAATTCGTTATATTAATATAAAAAAGCTTTAGGGTTTAAATTATGTGAGCGAATTAGACGTTTCGATATACTAAATATCACCTAGAATAATATGTTCAAGACAAATATTTAAACAAATAAAATATAGTAACAAGTTACTATGTATAACAAAATACAAGTACTAGATTACAAAGTTTTGTAATTTATTAATTAAAGATTGTATTCAAATCAGTGCCTTCAGAGTGATTGCTCTTATCTTTTTCTGGTTTTCTTTAATTAATAAATTATGAAATTTTGTAATCTAGTTACTTGTATTTTGTTACCTAGTAACTTGTTTCTATGTTTTGTTTATTATAATATTTATACCACTTGAATATATTTTTTTTTGATGATAATATACGTTCAGTATATCGAAACTTCGAATTTTAATATATAGTCGAAGATCCAAAGCTTTGTATCGTGCAAGAGTTTTGTAACTATCTGGTATATATTTTTTGAAAATTTTATAGGAAATTTTCTGCCCAATAGACGCACTTTTTATTTCTTTGCATAATTTCAAAAATCCACTATTTCAATAATTATTGTTTAACTTTAACCGATCATATCTCGGTTACTAGACAAATTATTAGCACAATTCTTTTTTATTTTATTTATTAACTATTTATGTGTATGTTTCTTGAAAAAAAAAATATAAGTATTAATTAACATAAAAAATAAATGAACAAATTAGTGAGCAAATTTTTTTTTTTAATTTGAAGGCGACTTTTTCTCGCAGTTAGAAACTTTTTGGCCTTAAGAAATTAAAAAGACAAAGTTTTAAAGCAATGTCTAATTCTTTATATAATAATTATTGAATTCTTTTGTAAATTTCATCTAAAAAATATGTAAAATAACGCAATTCTTATATTACCAATACTAAGAAATGTGTTATATTACAATTATCTTTTTATCTAATAAGTAATTAAATTACTTCTCATAATAAAAAGTAAATAGTCTTGTTACTATTCTTTTACAGTGTACCAAAAAACATTAACATATTGTAATTTAGTTATTACATATTTTTCCTAATAAGTAACCATAGTTACTTTGTTTCATTACGCATAATTTTTATAATTCTTAGAAGAAAAGTTAATATAACATTACAACCAATAACATATTTCAAAAATAATATTTTTATCACCGTGACTTGAATGACAATAAGTAAAAAATCAAAATTTTATCACGAAAAATTGTCTATATGTATATGTTTTTAATCATAATTTATATATATAAAAGTGAAATTACATAAGCAGTTAACTATAAGCTCACTAGATGTCTATCATAAATTGCTTGCACATCTTCATTTCATATTTATTATTCATTTATATTTGTCATGGAATAATTGTTATTCAACATTGCGTACGTGGTGCTTATGTCCAATTGAAGAAACTAAAATATGAACTTTGTATTTGTACTGCCTTATGTGGAAAATACATATTATGTATCATTTGGAAATCATTATCAAATATCATTATTCTTACAATCTGGTGTTAATGGTAGGTGTGGCAATCTCATGCGTAAAAAACAATGACAATTTATGCATACAATACTTTTTCTACTACTATTTGTAATTAGAATTAACTTACCCAAACATCAAAACAAATGCCAAGATTGCAATTGTTTTCTTTCTTGAGTATTTCGGTTTTTAAGATTTAAAAGTTTTTAAAAATTTATTGTGGCTACATTATTTATATCCGATTTTGATCAAATATTCAGAAAAGATTTCTCTAGTGTCCACATAAATTATATAAGTTTAATAAAATACAGTGTTGCCAATTTTTCGAGAAAAAAAATTACTAAAATTTACAAAAAAATTGATTATAGCTATAATATGCATGCATCCTTCATTAATCAAAATTTTACCAAAGTTTATTTGGTGCCCGTATAAATTACATAATTTTACTAAAGTTCAGTGTTGACAACTTTCTGAGAAAAAAAATTATTAAAATTTTTGAAAATTCATTATTCCTCCGATTTTAATCAAAATTTCTGAAAAGATTAGATGCATATGGGTAAACCCATATATAGACCACTTTGACATCAACTTATAAATACTAAAAAATTAAATAATTACTTTACTTAATACCTGTGTTTTAGTAAAATTATATAATCTATGTGGTCATTAAGAAAATTCTTTGTGAAATTTTGATTAAAATCAGATGAATAATGTAGCCATAACGAATTTTCAAAAATTTTAATAATTTTTTTTCCCAGAAAGTTGTCAACACTGAACTTTAGTAAAATTATATAGTTAATGTGGGCACCAAATAAATATTTGTGAAATTTTGGTTAATTAAAAATAAATAATGTGGCCATAATATTAAAAAAAAAATTCTGTTTATTTACCGTTAACTATTTGTATCTTTTTTTTTCTGATGAAGACGTAAATTGAGATCGTCGAAACGTCGATTATTAATAAATATTAATACAGAACTATAACCTAAAGCCTTTTTTTATTATAATGAGTATTGAAAGATTTTTTACTTTGTTTATTATTTTGTGAATATTACTAAAAATTTAAACAATATGATATTTGCAAATCTTAAAATATATATATATATATATATATATATATATATATATATATATATATATATATATACATAAATAACAAAACAAACTATGAATTATGTATAGATATTACGTATCTATATTTAGTATAGATCTGATCCACAAACAAATACTTTTTGGAAAAATATTTTTTATTAATTTAACATGTGTATTTTCTAAGTGACCGAAACACTTTTTAATTGGTTTGTCTACATCCTTTTTTTCCACTTAAGCTGTACAACTATTATTTTACTGTTCTCGTTTACAAACCAAATAATTAGCGATTGTTCACTTTAACAAACATCATATTCTATATCGCTATTATATCTAAACAGCTGTTATACAAAATATATTCCATAATATGATTCTACAAATTCTGTAATAGATACTACAGCACTCTTTTATTTTCCTTTCACATTATTTCAAACCAGACAAAGAATTCCTTCATTTTGATTTCATCGATTGTACGTTGCTGAGTGCGCTACGTGGGCCCGTAAGATCTGTCTGTGCGCTTTGTCATATTTTCCGGTTCGTATATGTACCTGCTCTTTTATGTCCCTCCCGGACGAAAAATATTATTCCACCTGCATACAAACTAAGAAATACAAAACGCGAAAGTTGTATTTCCTCGAAGTAATGATGACATATTTTGTTGTACCGGTATTCTTTTGCTAACTCAACGAAACGACGGAAGATTCAAATCAGTAAATGAGGGTTTGACCGTGAACTTTGGGTTCCGCTTAACGTAGACCGTAGACGATATGGCGCAATAATTTTCCCTCTTTTTTTTCTATTTTTTAATTTATATTTTCTATTAGTAATCGTTTTAAAAATAGATGCACTGTTTGTAAATTAGATTACGTAATTTTGTTTTATTCGTTTTATATGGAAATTAAATTGTATTTACGTTAATAGTATATTTACAGGAAGCGCGAATTTAATGTCATACACGTTGCATCAATTATTTTTAATTTAATAAAATACAAAAGTAATTATAAAATATTAGGAAGTTTTTACCAAAAACCGACAATGTTAGATTTAAATTTGAATAAAAAAAAATTATTCCAGTTTGTTTTTGATTTTTTCTTCCTTGTTAGATCTAAAACATAAAGAAATTTTACAATATTATATACTCTTACCCTAAATATATATCGCAATAAGACCGCTGTTACTTTTAACATTAAAATTTGCCGCGGCAAAACAAAGCAGGACCACACACGCGTAAAAACGATTCCAAAAACGTTCATTTGTATGTATATAAATTTTTGTTTTAATATTTATTTTCTGCTAGATATACTTATCTAAATATTTTAAACAATTATTAGAGACCAAGTTTAGTTAAAAAAAAAAATTAATTAAAATTATATTAAATCATTGATTAATATTTAAAAATCAAATGATTAAAATCAGCCTAATTAAATCCTGTTTAAAACATTAATTTTTATTTGCTTTGCATATTTTATAAGGGATTTTTTTCAGTTATAGTAAAATTTCACTTTTTAAATTTTAAACATATATTTTTTTAATTTTACAGTTTTTCAAGGATTTTTACTTGGGCTAACAAGTTATTACGATAACTAAGCACTAGAACTTTTTAGAAATCAAAGTTTTATCACTTACAAATAAGTCCGTTATTTTTTACGGATATCCGTTTGCTGTGTAAAGTAACTTTTTTTTTTTAATTATATATTTATCATAAATTTTACTAATTAATTTAAAGATATGACAATTTCCTATAACTTTTATTTAATAACACTCACTATAAAATTATTTGTTGAAAATACAGATACAGCAAAATTTTGAAATTTGTTTAGTATTTCAAAAACTATGAAATTTTGTATGAATATGTTGCACAAATTAATATCTATTTCTATTATTTCTTTAAATTATTATTGCTATTATCATTATTTGATAACTTTTAAATGAAAAATTCAATAAATTTAAAGAGCCCTTGTTTAACTTTGTTACTAAGAATTTAAACAAGAACATTAAATATTAAAATTGTTAATACAAGTATGTAAAATAATTATTTAAATAAAAAGAAAATTTTTTTAACACAGACTAAATACTTATTTTCTGCTTTTTAGTCTTATTTAACTTTAACCTAATTAATTAAGTTAATTAATTAACTTTAATTTAATATTTCTAATATTACTAATTAATTAGTTGTATTGCATTGTCGTTCAGTTCTGAGTCAAGTTTAAAGTTTCAAGTCTCTAACTCATCGGGAACTTAGTTTAAAATCGATTGCAAAATTTGTTCAGAACAGGTAAACAAACAGACAGACAAGAAAGCGACTTAATAAAAACATCAGGGCCGGCTCAGAGATCGGGACTTCGGGGATTCTTCCCGAGGCCCCGCGCTCTCATATTACATAAAACATAAGTAGAGTATCGAATAGAAATAATTACTAAATATTGTTAAATTTAATCATTGTGTACTTAATATTGTGTGTAGCTTCCGCCGAACTTAGTTTTTTTAAATTAAAATTAATTAAAAATGATTTAAGATCATCTATGAGACAAGACAGGTCGCTATGTTGCCAATAGAACAGAAAGTAGCGAAAGACATAAATTCCAATGATGTTATCGCGCAATTAGCTATAAAAAAATGTTTGTACACAATAGAAATATTATGGATTTTATTATATTATGTATTGAAGAAAGAAATATTTCATTAAATAATTAATAAAATTATTTTCATGTATCATTTCTTTCTTTTTTGAGAAGGGGCCCCGCATATAATATTTTCCCGAGGCCCCGCAAAACCCGCAGCCGGCCCTGAAAAAGTGTTCATATTCTAACTATTAAATGTTATTATTTTTCTCTTACGACAAAAATACATTCTTGTAAAACAACTTAGAGACATACAAAATAAAAGTTATGATATGTATCCTTTTACAGAACCCGTGATGATCTAATCGGAACATTAAAAATTAGAACAAATAATTCTCTTGATTTGATTTATATCTAACTGCACATAATCAACTTTAATAATACATACATTACGAATAAAATTATGTTAATTTATTATTATTTTATTCATTTAACAAATTGCGTTACATTAATAACAAATATTGTTTCATTTACACAACGTCAATTTTCGTTATAAACTCGATACATATCGCAGATAGATCTAGGGAATTATTAATTTCTTATCGTAATGTTGGTAATACTGGTACACTTCTACATAAACCCACCGTAAGTTCTTGATAGATCGAAAATTATTAACAGCAATCATTTTTTTTTTTCTGCAAATACCATTTACATATTGTAGTTCAGAAAGCTTTTATATTCGTTGTCAACTATAAAATGTTGAAGGTTACTTAATACGCATTTTTTTCTATATACATTTTTCTTTGTTTTTATAACCAGGATGACGTTATTGGGTCGTCCCACTCATACACACATGTACAGTCAGGGAAATATAAACAGAACATGCTGCAATTTTCTGGTAAATTTGGAACAATAGATAAACGTTTTTGGTTTTATTTTCTGAACGATTGAGTATATTGATTAAAATTAATTTATGCTTAATGAGAACTTGACAATTTTTTATGTTCACCGACCGTCACATATAGTGACAGAGCTTAAAAAAGATAATGATGTCATGTACAAATTAAAAAATCGTTTAGTTTGACAACAAATAGATAAGTAAATATTTTTAATGCAAATATTTGCAATTTTAAGTCAATAAATCAGATAAGAATAAAAAATAATTTTGTTTTACGTAAATAGTCTCTATTTTACTAAACGTTTGTTTTGGAGAATTTTTCTAATTTTTATCGAATTATAAATTTCTGTATGACGTCTCAAAGTAACATACAACCATTAATGTTTTTAATGAAATTTTTCCGGGTTTATGAGTAAGACTTCCTACATAATAATATAACGTAGTGTAGCTTAAAAGTATATTCAAAGATGGCAGTACTGAATTTTATTACCGAATTATTAGGAATTATTACTACCGTGTAAAACAGGCATTAAATGTAATATTGTATTTTTCATAAAATATACGATTTTTATTTCAGTTTTCATTATGATAATGTAATTTTATATGCATATTTTATTAAATTCTAATTGATTTATTTTCTACTATAAAACTAATTTGCAATTATGCGCATTATGGTAAATCAAATTGCACATGTCTTGACAGTAAACTGATCCTAAACATATTTGATAGCAGGTTGGAACAAATCTAATATTACTACATCTATGTTTTTTTTACTGACCGTCATGTCACATATGATAAGGGAGATATTGTAATCATATCAAATTTGACATATCGAGATTTTTACAGATAAGCACGAATTAGGCTTATAGTAATACGAATCAGTTGTTGTTAGCGTGGAAAGGTAATTCAGCTGAACGGATTGTTATAAAATTTCATATTTAAGCTTTGGAAGTGTTGAATATTCAATTTGATTAACTTTTGGTAAAGATCTGCCAACAGGAAGTGGTAATTAACTGTTGTCATTTTTATATGTTTTACGAATATTTCGAAAAAATTTATTAACACCTATTTAATATTTTTTTTAATAATTTTATGATATATATATATATATATATATATATATATATAATTCTGTAAATAGATGGCATATTCATGTCAAGATAGTTTTATTTTTACCACGCTTATATTAACTCACTCTGTGTCACGGGTTGTCACGGTCAAAACTTGTAGCCAATTTTTAAACCACTTCCTATTATCTGATCTCACTAAAATTTTGCAAGGAGACAACACAATATTTTAACAAAAAAAAAGATTACAAGATATGACAAAGCGACAAGACTAACAAGCAGAAAATAAAATATATAAGAAAAAAAACTTTTTAAAAACCACGCTTATATTTAAATTTTAAATGCACTAAAAAGAGGAAAATAAATTTTTTCCTGGTTATCCAAAAATTTTAGAAAGAAATTGTGGAGCGCTTAATCATCATTGCGAAATATATAGTTTCCTAGCGCTCCACTCTTAATTTCTAAAAAATGTGGATAACCTGGAAAAAAATTATTTTCCTCATTTTAGTGCATTTAAATATAAGCGTGGTTTTTAAAAAGTTTTTTATATATATTTTATTAGTTATAATGACTACAGTAGTTGTTATACAAATTTTTTTATTCAATAAATTTACCTATAATACGATGTCGGTCGGTCCTGTGGTGGACACAGCAGATTTTTAAATTTAAGTACAGGTACAAAATTATATTTATACAAAACTGATTATTTACGTTTTGTTTTTACTTTCCTTGTTTGTACATTTATACGTAAGTTTTTTTTTCATTATAACTTCAGTAACTTGTTCAGTTTTTGTGTATATAAAACGAAATATTTATGAATGACATTTTTGTATAAAATATTTTTATTACTAAATGTCACATTAGGGTATGTATTCAAAATTTAAATTATCAAAATATTTTATAGATTTTTAAAATAAATGTTACACGTTTTGTAGCTGTTATTTAGTAGTCAATATGTAATATTTATTTTTATAGTTTGCACTATTTACATCTAAATTTTTATGAATTTTATGTAAATGAAATCTACCAATTACGTAAATTTCTAAGAAAACTGATACATGTATGACTAATCTATAATTCTGAATTTTAATTTTGCCATAAATTTAGTTATTTTTTTTGCAATTAAGATTTTAAAATTGTTTTACTAAATTCTTTTAACTAAAATATATAAATAATTATTTTTAGGTTAAAGTTCTGTATTAATATTTATTTATAATCGACATTTCGACGAACTCAACGTCCGTATTCGTCAGGAAAAATGATACAAATGACATTTATATTTTAAACTAGAAAAGTTTTGAAATGAACTAATTACTTGCCATCAGTGGTATCATATAAAAAATGAAGGTGTCGGAACGCAATAATTGTTGACATTGATTTACCAAGTTAAATATTGATTGTTATCGTATGTTTTCTTTAGTTTTTAGAAGTTTTAAGTGCAAATTCAGATTTTTGTTTTTTGAGAAAAATGTAACTGATAAAGAATCACTAAAAAATTGATTGGTAGCATTGATACAGATACGGAACGGTCCGAAACGCCGTTCCGGTACTTTTTTAAACCTTTAACTACAGGTAAAATTTTACGTGACTGCAACGCCAAATGCAAAAAATGAAATAAATACTAAATAATTAATAAAATACCAAAATACAAAAAAAATATATATCTTAGTTATAAAACTGAAATTTTATTTTAATTTAAGGCCATATATCATACATGTATTAAATTGATAAATACAATTAAATTTCTAAAGATATTAAATAATAATAAAACTCATCATATTATGCATATTAATGCTAATTATCGTTTAATATAAGTATAATTAAAAATAGCAATAAATTATAAGAAATTGTCTATAATTGTAACAAATTAGTTTATATTGCAATATGAACTGTGACGTCAAATACATATTATAAGGAATAAAGAAAAATATGAACATCTTGTTATAAATTGGTCAGAGGTCAACAATATGTAAATGGGCATTATTAGTCATTCAGAATTCGATAAGTTTTATTCATTTCAACTGATGCAGAGACCGGCAATCGCTCTCTCATTATCTTTGTTTCAAAATAAAAATTAACCGAAACGAAAATAGAAGAACAAAAAATAATATTTTGTGTACATAACACAGTGTTTGTTATTTTTAAAATTAATATTTAATTTAAAATATATCTCATTTTTGATTTGTTTTAATTTTAATTTATAATTTACAAATTACTTAGGTAAGAAACTTTTAACAAGAGTGACCTGTGTGTAAAGGTACACCATAATTATTTAAATAAAAAAAAATATTTTTAATCTACCACGTTTTTAACACGGAGTATAAAAAGTATGAAATAATTTCTTCTAGCACCATACAGATTTATAACCCCATACAGAAAAACGTAGGGCAACGACAGCTACTCCTTACACACCTTGCTATTATCTATTAACCTAACCTAACCATAATCTTATAGTTGTAGAATAGTATATATAATCTATTGCATGCGCACCACGTTTTTTCTGTATGGAGTTATAAATCTGTATGGGGCTAGGAGAAATTTTTTTATACTTTTTATACTCCGTGTTAAAAACGTGGTTCATTAAAAATATTTTTTTTTATTTAAATAATTATATTGTACCTTTACAGCTTTACACACTGGTTACTTTTGTTAAAAGTTATTCGAAAAATTCTGGAAAAATTTTGGAATTGTGAATTAGTTTCTTAAGGGAAGGTTCTCCTCCTCTGAATGACTAAAAAGTACGCAAAGTTTGGAAATTTTTTATTCGCAAATGAAAAAACATAGAAGGAAACTGTTTGGGGATTCTAAAAATGTTATTATGGTCTTTATTTTCAAAAATTGTTGTTTTATAAAAAACAAAATGGCGCTCGTGATTCACTGTTTTCGTGTCAGCGCGGAATCGGTAAACTGCGTGAATTGCAGCGTCTCTGGATTTATCTGTAACAAAAAATGAACAACAATGCCAAAAAGTAAACTAAATATACTGGAGTATAGACCTATAAAATTTACAAATTGTTTGTTTTAACTATTTTTTGTAAGGCCCTGAAGTGAAAAAAAAAGACCTAAAAGTCGACCTCAAAGTTTGAGATTGTACCACATCGTCAAATTTTAAGTTATTTCCACGTTCTTAGATTTATACTCCAGTAAATTTAGTTTACTTTTTGGCATTGTTCATTTTTTGTTACAGATAAATTCAGAGACGCTGCAATTCACGCAGTTTATCGATTCCGCGCTGACATGGCCGACGAAAACAGTGAATCACGGACGCCATTTTGTTTTTTATGAAACGACAATTTTTGAAAATAATGATCAAAATAACATTTTTTCGAATCCCCAAACCGTTTCCTTCTATGTTTTTTCATTTGCGAATAAAAAATTTCCAAACTTTGCGTGCTGTTTAGTCATTCAGATGAGAACCTCTCCTTAATTATTTTTTTAGTCCGTGTTAAAAACTTAATATATTAATTAATTTTTTTTAATTTAAATAAGTAATTATTTATAAATATTATATAGACTATTTTACGAAACCTTCAACTGTTTTCCTATTTCACAAATTTAACTCGAAATATAGAACACAGGAAACACAAAATTGCAAACATCCAGGTTAACTATAATACCGTAATACTCCGTACGTTAATTACACCTCCCCAGTTAATTGAATTTTGCGTTAGCTTATAAGAACTTGCAAATCCAATAAGCAAATAATCATGTGCACATTATTGTTTTTTCCTTGTCACATATTCTCACATGTTCGCCTATCGTTCCGTGTATGTCTGTCATTTCTGATCTCATAGTTTGAGGATTAGCATATATATGTCCCATCGATGACGACATACGCATATGCAAATGTCCCCACAAACGTGCGTATATGTGTGTGTGCGTGTGGTTGTTCTGTGGCAAAGGCAGTTGTGCCGCAGCGATGGTGTGTCCAAGTTTGTATGGCTCATTCAGTAAAGTCTTCGCAATAAAACGTACAATCGGTATTGGCAATACGCCCGAACGCGCTTATCGCGAAAAGAGGTTTTTTTTTTGCAAAGTTTATAAAACTTTAAATGGGCCTTACATGAACAATCAGGAATGATAGTCTGATTGAAAAATCAGACTGTCACTTCTGACTTCAATCAAGAAGAGTCAAACTGACAGTCTAAGCTACGTGAGATCTCAGCAACCAATGCTTTTAGATGATTATAAAAATTACTACCGTATGAACTAAAATCTTTTTAACACGTTGATCACCATGTTGACACCATATTTATCCAGAATAAATACAGTTATGAGAGAGATTGAATATCAGTTCGTGAGAGATTAGCGGTTACTTTTAAGATTCTTTTGCGACTGGGAGAAGCATTCAGACTGTCAGTATCTCCTCCACACCCCATGATTGAAGCTGGGTTTTCAAAATATTTGGAAATTCGTCAATCTATTCAGCAGTCCATTAGTTTTGACCTTACATCTTCAATTAGAATATCAATCTTCGATCTGATTGTTATTCCGAATGATCGTGTAATATTTTTTAAATAAATAATTTATTTATTAATCTAAAAAGAGTTATGAATACGGACCTATTTTTTTAAAAAAATGAATTACATTAAAAATTAGTAAATATTGATTATTTTATCTAAATTGAGTTTAGTTTAAACTTAAACTAATTTTTCTAAGTTTTAAATTAGAATTTAAACATCATGCAAAATTTGTGTTTATGTACATAAATTTACTAATTTTTTTTACTTGATAAACAAAATTCAATATTCAACTAAATTTAGCTTTTTAAGTGTTTAGTTTTGATAAGTAAGCTAAAAATATTGCATTAGTAAATATTTTATATGAACATGTGCTAATTTCTGTTAAGTTGGCAAGACCGTATTTCGCCAAGTCAACAATTACATATTAGTTTGTATTTGTATTACATAAAATTCACCTGCTAGCAATTTTAGAAAATGCAAAATTACACCTGTACATAATATACTATATTTATTTTACAATTTCAATAAATAAAATTTTATGAAAATTATATCTTTCATAAATATAATAGCAAATGTGTAATTTTTTAAAAGACTGATACACGAACTTTAATGGAAAATTACAAAAATGAGATGAAACACCGGTATGGTATATATTTTTGTGGAGATATATTTATTTCGTGTTCCGCATAATATGTTCTGTGTTCTGAACACGATGTTTTTAAACGATCCGTTATTTCCGGTATCTCGTATCGTGGTTAGTTAAACCACGCGGTTAACTTCCGTTTAGACTGACTAATTTACCATTTTAGATAAATTCGCTAAAATTACCAACATTGTCTCATTTCCCAATGTAATTCATGTTAACCGATATTCAATTTTTTTTATTATTATATATATATATATATATATATATATATATATATATATATATATATATATATATTGATAGATTAATCAAATATATTTGTATCACCTAATAAGGAATTACAGTTTTGAAAATGTGGAAATTTTAATAAAACATTAAGTTATAACTAGTATAGATGATTCAAACTGTACTTACAAGAAAATTAAAATATTTTTAAATATGTATAATTTGATACAGTGGCGGATTAAGGGGGGAGGACTGACTGGGTTATTACCAGGACTCCTAGATTTTAGTTTTATTAGAAATAAACATGCATTTTTATATTTATTAATACTATAGTATAAAAAAGAAAGAAAAAACAAATTAAATACATTTTTCCAATCTTTTAAACCAACTTAATACTTAATTTTATAAATAATATTATTTCGAGATTTTAAGGCAGACTAATCTAATTCAAAATCTTGTATGTACAGCCCAGCTTCTGTTCTACTTACGAATTCTGAGAAACAATTATTATGTCTTTCATTTAGAACACAATTTATATAGAAATGACCTATAATTTACAAGCTACAAATATTTTTTGTATGCTATACATGTTGTCAAAGTTTGACAATTTTTTAACTTAAAGATGAGACTTTAAATTTTTTCGGACGCAAAATTTCATTCAATTTCGTTCAAAATTGGCCGAGTTATACCTATTTAAAGATCGGTAATTTTTCGAATAGCGCCTTTTTTTTTTTTTGAAATTTGAAAATATTACTAAAACAGTTTGATAACTAATGGCACTTAACATTTTTGTATACATATCATTAAAATTAATTTTTTATTTTATATTTTTATTTCAGAAATTAGATTTTGAGTTTGTTAAGAAATTATTAAATAAGAAACACACACAATTAAATTAAAATTATCAAAACTAAAGAGCTCACTCGACTTATTTGCATTTATCATTAAATTAATTTTTTTATTTCGTAATTTTTTTTCCGAAACTATATCCAATAATTTTGAAGTTATCAAACAAACTTTTAAGACGCACATTGCTGTTTTTACGAGTATCCGAGTAAAAACAAATTGTGCAGCGACGATACTTTTAACTTTTTATAGTATATATAAGCTATGTAGCAAGGAGTGTAATATAAATTTATCTGAAGGACAAACACATTTAATATGATCAAGAGTTTAAACAAGTCAAAGATTCAGTTTGGTTACATGATGATGATGATGATGATAGACGTGTGTAAGGAAAGATTTTCATGTGCTTAATCAAGCATTAGTTCAATTTTTAAACTATGATAAATTACAGATTAATGCCTAATTGAAATAAAAATTACTGTTAGATAGAAATATTATACACTTGTTTGACTATTTGACGGTTTTTGGTAAATGAACAATTTTGTATTTGTCAAATTGTAAAATTGGAATTAACTAAGTATAATTTTTTTTGTTTCACTTATAAAAAAGACACTTATAAAATTATATAGTACAGTATAACATGTAAGTCGCGGTGTAAATTTATATTTAAACCTACCAATAAGTTCTGATAAGTTATCATTCAGATATGTTATAAAAATATGAGACAATCTTTTTTATCTCAAATTATCTAGATTTTATTATTGATAATAATATTGATAATATTCATTATTTAAATTTTACATTAAAAAAAAAATAGACCTTACCTAAAAAATATATGCTATATAAATTTTTTTTTCATAATAATTTTGTTTAAAATTACAGGTACGGTTATTAATTATTTGTAATTCGTTTAAAACATATCATAATTACTTAAATAATAAATAAATAATAACATTTCATAAATTTTCATAACAAAATTATTTTGATTATATTTTTATAAATAATAAAAATTATTAATTTTTGCCAAATACTTACAAAAAATTGAATCAATTGAATGGTAGTTTGCATATTCGATTTTTCTTAAAAAGTTGACACATATACCTACAAAATTTTATAATAGTTTTTTTAAAGGAATGAGATTAATGAATCATTTGTATAAATGTTACTAGAAAATGACTGAAACCGATCTATTAATGAAACGTAAAGTTTGAAAACATTTGCAATAATTTACATTTTATTTCATAAAGAAAAAAAATCAAGATTTGAAATTCAACTCCTAAAATAATATATTCTTTCTACCCACATCCTTCTTATCGCTGTTCCTCTTTTGTTTAGTACTTCCACTTTGTCATGTTCTGTTATTTCTTTCATATTATATTTCTAATGAGAGTGTCTAATTTAAGAATTGTATTCTTCAAAATTATACTCATATTACCATCATATCTGTTTTATCTTCATGTATAGAAAATAATCTTTAGATAATTTTTTTTAGATGATTTTTCAGCCTTCTAATCATTATTAGATGAATCATCTAACACAAAAGTAAATAATTCCGTTTCCTATATTGATTTTATATGGATATTTTTTCTATTTGTTGCAAATTTATATATTGTTCGTTAATATTTATCTAAAGTTTTCAATTATTTGAAATAATTTTTTCTTTTGACTAATTTGTATTTATATATAGATGAAAGAACTGATTAAAACTCTAATGCCCGGTATTATAAAGGACTGAATAAATTTACTTCCCAAATAAATCGATTTATTCGGTAGATTTCTGTATTATAAACGAAAAATAAATTTAGTTGTCGAATAAATCTAGTAAATAAACTGATAAATTTTATTTGGTCGAAATACATGGAAATAAATTTTATTCTCTTGAATAAATCAGTTGACTGGTTAAATTTTTGTAAGTTTTAGGTTATAATAGAAAAATATTTGTAAAAATAAAAGTATATACTTAAAATATAATTAAGATTTTATTTTTATTTATTAATATAGGTATGTTATCATATATTAATATGTATTATTTTAAACAAATCCAAAATAAATGTATTCTCAATTAAACATTGAAATGCGACAAAGAAAATAAAATATATCTAATATATAATTTTAATGATTTTAAAGAAAATGTCTAGATCATCTGAAACAATGGTAAAATATTTAAGAATAGAAAAGGATGGTTCTCAATCAACGTACAAATGGTATGTGGAGCCAAGTTAAAAATATGGGACGTTGTAGCGAAGTGGCCAGGTTCTGCTCACGATAACCACATATTCAATAATTCGTTATTAAGAGTTCAATTCGAAAATAATGAATTTGAGACTAAATATCTACTAGGCGACATTTTTTCTTTATACATTCGTATAATAATTTTAGTTGGTTGCCACTACGATTGCCTGTTTGGGCACAAGCCCTGTATTTTATGGCAACTTTAAGGTTTTTTTTATTTTCAATAATATCAATATATTGTTTTAATATTTGTATTAAATTTTCTTTGTCTTGTTCTGTGTAATTTTTACCCCGTTCGCGTTTTTTACTGATATTTATGTCGTTTATTTCGTAATAGTACTCTGACATTTCCAAATATACATAACCATAACCCCACTAACGCAATTTACTAGCAGAGTGCATTTTGTCTCATGCAGGCAGTGTTACCAAATATTCAATAACAATTCTTTAAAAATATAATTTTAAATTTAATAAATTAAAATAAAACAATTATTTGTATTGTTCACATTTTATTTTCAAAACAAATGAAATAAATTTTAATAATAATTACGCTGATTTAAGTTTCTGTTTAAAAAATTTAATATGCTACAAAGTGAAATCATTATTACATTGGTAACACTCGCATATTATGTGAAGAATAGTTATTTTATTTGGATATTTGCTTTATAATACAGAGATAATATTTATTTGTAGAATAAATTTATTTAACAAATAACTATTTTACTTTTATTTGGTCCTTTATAATACCGGGCATAACTCAAATAGTTAATTTATTATTTTTTGTATATAAAAATAAAAAGATGAAAACCTTATTTCAAACTACACAATTCGAAATTCTATAGTGAAGAGTAGTTGACTGTTTTTTACAATATAAGTAAATAATATTTATATAATAAATCTGACGATTTCATATAAATAAATATATTTATTAAAATAACGCGGCTTTCGGCTGTAGTTCTGTATTAATATTTATTAATAATCGACGTTTCGACAAACTCAAAGTACATCTTTTTTTTCTGATGAACACCTACGTTGAGTTCGTCGAAACGTCGATTATTAATAAGTATTAATAGAGAACTACAACTTAAAATCGTTTTATTTTAATATAAGGAGTTTTGAAAGATTTTTTACTGTGTTAAATATATTTATATCTACAATTAGTTGACTTTTCTCTTTGTTATGGCTTTCAAGTTAGTTTTTTTAGATTGTATTAATAATATAGTTTCTGAAAAGACACTTTTAAACAAAATTGCTCAAATGTAATATTTGGACAGTGGTGAAAAAAACCTTAGAATAAGATCCTGATACATTTACACATATAATTAATATACCACAATATAACGAAAGAAACTATGTATCTAAATTTAATGTTTGTAACATCTTCATTTCGAATTTAGTGAGTAAGTGCATTTATAGAAGCTATTCTTAGCCGGTATCCCTAGTTTCTTTAGTGTCACTGCACCTACTCTGGACGCACCATAGGAATTAAATTTAGAGCGCTTTCTTCTCTTCTCTTTGTCACTTTTGCTTTAAATATAATAACACGCTAAAATTGAAAACATATAAAACCACACATGCTTAGTTCTTATAGAAGTTTTTTTTTTTTATTTCTTTATCGTATTTAATTTCAAATTTCTATTAATAATTTTACACAACGTATTCCATATTTTAGGTCAATGGAAAATAGAAAATTGTGAAATTTACTGCTACAGCTAATTTTCGAATTTGAATAACATTTCTGTAATTTTTATTTAATACTAATTAAAAATAACTGTACATTCCTGAAAATGTTTTACTGAATCTTTCTCTGAAATATATTTTTCTTTTACAATGATAAAACATGTCAATTGATTTTAAATTCAAGATTCGTAACAATATTTTTATATTGTATAATTTAATACTGGGATTCAGAAAATTTTCTGTGAATTTATAAGTTAAACAATATTACGTCAAATATATTACTACAATATTTGGTCGTACAACTTTGGTTTTTGACTTTTTTTCGTTCATTTGTTTAGTTGTATTCTTATAGCACTTATATGGTCTTACAATATGTTAAATGAAAACAATTTTGAAACACAGCTTGCAATTAAGTCTGGAGAACGATGCAATTTTGTTTAATTTGTGGATTTACAAATCTGTGAAAAATGTATAAAATTTCATCATGTATTTGATATAATATTTGAATATTATCAATTTGTCCGAATTAGCAAAATTATTCAATAAAATAACTAAACCATAAAATTTAATTATTTATATTAATGAATTAATTAGTTAAGTACTATTTATATAAAAACTATGAAACAAAGACTAGAAAATAATTAACAAGACTAATCGTAAGATTGAAGTACGTAAATTGTTAAATTAATTGAAAAATTCAGTATTTTGCGAAATTAATAAAAATCATTATGGGACAATCAAAAAATATGTGAATGAATATAAACAATGATAAAAAAATATATGTCTTTTTAACAATAAAATCCAATAATTTGTGCGTTTAGTCTCCAAAAGACTATCGAGATTCATAGATTCACGATAATTTATTTTCTCTAGACGAGACTTAAATTAATATTTTAAAACACCATTTCATTTTGTTATGAAAGAAATTAAAATACTACATATATAGTTTTGTAAAATTATATAACTTTTTATTGTTTAAAATTAAAAATTCCAAAAACATTCATTTGTTTAAGTGAAAAAAATAAACGAAACAAATGTTTCCAATAAAATCTTTATTAAAAGCATATATAGATAACTTCAGATTCAAAATAAAAATAAAAAACCTACTATTTCATTAAAATGTATATGTATATGTGGCCAAGATTTTCAAACTATCAACACTATAATTTTATAGTTTGTTTACATGTCCAACATAAATTACATAGTTTCTTTGACAGACATTCCTTAAAAAAAAAAAAAAAACTCATTTCAACTAGAATATCATAATTTCTTTACGGTCTTAACTAAAAAACAGTAACCATAACCAATCTACGAACCACAGTTATTACCAATTAAATATGTTTGAACCAAGTGCCGACTCGATTTAATAAACATCTTTCACTTGGTATTAAGATAATATAAAACAGAAGAATCCTATATCGATTTAACAGAAATCGTTATTTGGTGGCTGTGATTGCAATAATGTCAGTGAACTTTATAATGAAATGCATTAAATGATCGACGGAGTTTGAAAATGGCTGGAAAATATGTTTTCGAAAATTTAAAAGCGTCAGGTGTTCTAAAATTGGCGGATATATGCTGATGGTTTGCCAAGAATTTTCAGTATGTAGAGAGAGGAGACACTTTCGGAATGAACATCAAAAACATCTTAAAAAGTATAATAAACAGATGCACTTGAGAGACAAAAGCGAAAGTGTCGTTGCTACTAAATAATTATTTATTTAAAAATAATTAGGTTTTAGCATTTATTACTTACAATATTAATGTAACATCTTTGAAGTGTAAAATTTATTTTAATTAACTATTTATATAAGTATTTAATTGGACATCAAAGAGGATATGAAAATTAATATTTTTAATATCAATTTCATATCAACCGAAATTTAAAAAATTTTAAGTTAGTAAGAAGTGAAACAAACATTCAGAGCTTTTCTGCATTTTTTCATTACATTAAATGTTAATAAAATATATACTATTAACATGCACAGAACATACAATTGATTTGTTAAAAATACTCATATTTCTCCTTATTCTATTATCACATCAAAATGAGTGGCGAGATAAATGCATACAAAATATTAAAAAACTATAACAAGATATATGTTTGGAAAAATACGTGATTATTTAAATATTTAAAACTAATATGTAAATTTAACAATTGATGCATATCTTGAAAGATAAAGTAGCGATTATATTTAAAATCCTGAAGATGTGATAAAAAATACATTTATTACATTTGAGTAAAACATTTTTCTTTTACTAAATTTACTAAAAATATAGATTGATGATTCAAAATTTCTACTTTTGACAGTATTAGGACAATCTTATTTACTTTATTTTAAATATTAGTAGTAATGATAATATAATTCAGTTCAATAAGAATTACCAAAACCAGAAACTACAAAAATAAAAATTATTTTTAAAATTCGATTTATGTTTTGGCAAAATTTTATTTATTTATTTTTTTATTTATTTGTTTATTGCAGGAATATGATCTCGAGCAGAAAATCGAGTTGGAAATCAAAATGCGTGAAGGTACAACCCGATTACTGGCAGCATGTAAACACCAGACACAAACATTGGAAGCGGCTAAGAGTCTCCTGACAAGCAATGAACGTATGTCAACCTACATGGCCGAATTACAACGACGAAAAAGAGTCTCTTCATCGCTTCAGTCCGCAAAAATTTCGTAAGTTATTTTTACAAACGATCATCTGCTAGAAACTACTAATTTATTTATTTTTTGTAGAAATGTAGCGCCAAGTTTAGCTCGTATATCTTTATCCGACTTGCGTATGCCGCTAATTTGGCGCGATACAGATCACTTTAAAAATAAAGGTGATTATAGAAGATTTGCGGTGTTCTGTTTGGCTAGAATCGGAACAGAAATTTATGATACAACACTGCTGTGTCCTGCTGATAGATCATTAACTGATCTAACATTTCCAGATGTTTTATTATTGTAAGGATTGTGAAATTAACATTGTTTGTTATCGGTTAAATATAATTATTTTATTCTTTATTGTAGTAATCAAATACCTCCAGATTTTGAATGTCATATAGAGGTGTACAGTCATATTCTGCAAGATGATTTAAGCATGGCTAGTACACCGCATAAAATTAAACGTACTATACATAGTTCTATTAGTCGGACAGTTGGTAAAAAACTTGCTGCTTCGTTAAGAGATGAATTGAATTCCGGAAAAATGTAAGTTTATCTGAAAATTTTACACTAACTATAATATCAGTTTACAATTAACCGAAACAATGTGCAATATAGAATAAGCTTCTAATTTTTTTCATACTACGCATACTCCAGACAGATGTGAACCAATTTCAAAGTTTATAGACATAATCCTTATGTATTATAATTAAGTTTAACGATGAAAGAGATTGATCAAGAACCGAGAAAAGTTTAAATAGTTAAATTTTGATAATTTTTATTTTATTTTAAATATCCTTACACAATATAAAGTTAAGTAATATGAAACAATTTCAAAATAGTACTGAAAATAATAAAGTAAATATGTAGTTACACTTAAATTTAATTGTAAGAGAGAATAAAATTTTTACAAAAGAATTTCGAAAATTCCCAAAACTACAAAATTAATTAAAACTAAAGTTAAATATGTCTTAAAATAACTTTTGATATCTTTCAAATTATTTTTATTATTTTTGTCTGAATAAACTGCTTTTAATATTAATGTGTGTGTTTTTAAAAAAATTAAAAATCTTTTGTATATGTTTAGTGGACCACATTTCGAGTTGATGGCATCAGCAAGACTGACATTAGATGACGCACACGACAGTATTCATACTCACGATCTAGTCATGACGAACCACGAAAACAAATCCCATCAACTGCCTCTGTTCGGTCATTTTTGCTGTCGTCTCGCTGTACAACCCAATTGCATCTCGCAAGAAGTCTATTCGGGCGAAATTTCCATTCTTAATCGCGATCTAGATAAATTTACACCGGTTTGGGGTCAACTACAGGCCTTTAAACTCGACCTATGGGACAAACAGGAACACTGGGAAAAGAGCAAAGATCCGATCAAATCAATCATCGTCGATCGGGAATCGACGATTCAACTCGGTAAAGGATCGCGAGAGATTTATTTGACGAATTTGTGCGAGGGACGCGATGATTTGAATGTGATTAAGTTCAAGACGAAGGATGAACAACAGCATTGGACGAAATGTTTTGTACAGCATGCTAAAGACCATTTGAAATGGAAGCATACAGCGGAAAATGTTATGGATGTACAAACGACTGGAAATACGAGACATTCGTTTACTAGACAAATTAGACAAGGATCGCTTTATGATGAAACTCCTTTGATTGGTAAGACTTTAATAAGATAAATCAGAGAAATTACTAAGTGATGGAAATAAAAAAAAATATATTATTATAAACTGTGTTTTGTTATTTACTTCATTTTTTGCATTTTAAACATATATAGCAACATTCAATTTTTCTTTTCTAACAAATCATTTATGTATATAAAATTAAAAAATGTATTTGTATAATTTGTATTTTATATTGAATCATATACGGAATGAGGAAAATTGATATTACAAAATAAATCTTTAATTATATAAGATTATTGATAAAAGAAAAAGATTTCGCTTATTTTAAAATCATTAACTTCATTATCCTTAATAGATTTAATAGAGCGATGAATCAAAAAAATCATATATTTATTTTCATGTAAATATTATTTCTAGATAATAAGGATTATCACAGATATGGAAATCATAAGCAATAATAATTCATAAGCGAAAAGGAAAAAATATTTTAGTAGTTTTATTTATACTAAAAATAATTAAATTTTTAAACTCCTTTCTTTGTAAATAAATTATGTAATACAACTATTAAAGTACAGTATTCTTTCAAAAATAATATTAGTGTGGTAGGTGTCGGTGACAAGTACTTTTTTCTGCATACAGAATCAATTCAAACCGATTACCATCGTCCAACAGTACATGAAGTGTTCGGATTGACGCCATCAACTAGTTTAAGTTCTTGCGCGTCATCATCCTCCTCTCCCACATTCCGAGAACGATCGTTGAGTTCCGGCGGAAGCGGAAAATCAAGAACCAGCACCCTACGATCACATTGGCCATTCAATAAAGATTAACCAAATGGAAATTTTGAAAATTACTTCCGACATAGAATTTTGTCAATATAATTGGGAAACGTGCAGTACAAATCCGAATAATTTTCCCCGTATATTATTCGCGGTTTGTTGATTACTTCTATAAGGATTTATTCATGAAATTGTTTTATTTAATTTGCTTTTTTCTATAAAAGCGATTTATAATACGACAAAAGTTGTTATATTTTGTGTTTATTTGAGAGAAATTGTTCCAAGTTAACTATTTACAAGCATAATTATATCGCTGTTATGTAAATAACATTGAAATAATTTGATTTGAAAATAGAGAACTTGTGTGGCATTAAATGCAGCTCTAAATATTATGGAGATTATGCAAGTTATTAATGAACGATACGATCCATTGTAATAATACTCTAATTTACTTGTAGAATTTGTAATGACAAATTTTACTATAGTTATGCATGAATCAATATTTGATATTTGCAAAACATTATTTATTATTCATTAAAAAATAATATAATTAAAAAAAAAATATATCGAAAATATAAATATGTATATCGTTCTTTTGTATTTTCTATAAATAAAGACACTTGAATTAGTACGGTCTTGTTATTATTCACCTAAATATATTTTTATTAACTATGTACATTTAATATATAAAATATTACTCTTCTTTCTTAAGACTTTTTGTTGCTGACATCCCTATACCAATTACTAATGCTACAATTGTAAAACCTTGTGCGGCAATTCTTGCACGCATCATATATTGAGACATCTGCCTTTGTCCAGTTCGGAAACTCCATAAACCATAGGATAAAGCACATAACGTAGCAAAGCAACCTTGAAAAGAAAGGTTATGTTAATATTTTATTTTTAGTTGGGCAATATTTACTCTAATATTTTAAGTATATATAAAATATTTAAGTTGTTTAATTATTTATCAAAATATTACCTATGGGCACAAATGGATTTTCTTTAATTTTTCGCATCATACGTTCCTTGGTAGTTTCTGGTGCAACTCCTGCTCTAACATCTTTATTTAATTGTATCCAGTCTAATTCTGTAAATTCTTCTTGTTTTGAACCCATTTTTGCAATTAAATTTTAATCTAAAATACAAATATTTATATGAACAAATTCGGTATGATCCGTCAACTTACTTATTTGAAACTGAAATTCTAACCTATATTTTTATTAATAGCTATGTAAAATTAATTTTTTGCATGTTAATTTAATATAATCTTTCTAGAAAAACATTTAAATGAATATTAAAATTAATTAAATTAAAATTAAATATTTTTTTAAATTTTGTTTGACAATTTGGCAACAATGCTTGACGGCTGTCATTTCCACAATGATAAATTTCAAAAATGGTTATCAGTCATCAACGTGAACAATATAATTGCATAGTAAAGCAACAAAACAAAACCGCCTACAATATGTATCGCATAAAAACATAAAATTTATGTGAAAGTTTACATAATCATCGGATAAAGGTCGATTCGATTATGGTATACGCTATTATAATAACAAACAACCAGAAGAATGTATGTTATTGCAGTATACGAAATGCTACTACACATATTACATACTTTTTACACAATTGTGCAAATAATACTTGACATTTGCACAAATATAGTGCAGCTAGTGAAGAATTTATACATTGACAATGACATCGAACGTTTGAGGTTAGAAGTAAATTCCTTGGAAAAGAAACCAAATCACGTGGTTATTATATTAGGAAACGAAGAACCCTCTTTCAAAGATTTAGCAAAACTTGTGAAATGGTGTTCCGTAGTTGAAATATCATTTATTACATTTTATGATCACAACGGTGAGTTAAATAATAAATATTGTAAATTAGCATATCTAACATTTTTTTTGTTCCTCTAGGTATTTTGAAAATAACTCAAAATCAACTATTTGAAGCTATAAATAATGTGAATATAAAATATAAAAATGGTGCACAACTGAATGCAGCACCAAGTCACAAAAACGGAATAAAAACACCAATATGTGTTAATATTATTTCGTATGCCGATGGCCGTGAAAAAGTCGCCGAATTCATAAAAGATTGTGCAATAAATGGTGTAAAAATCGATGAAATTGAACAAGATTATGTTGATGAAAATATAAAACGGTTATTCGGTCAAGCACCGGATCCAGATTTGGCTCTTTATTGCGGTAAAGTATGCAGCACGTACGGGGTTCTTCCATGGCAAATTCGTTCGACAGAATTTGTCGATATTGTTTCACATCATGGCATCAATATAAATGCGTTTAAAAGAGCTCTTAAAATATATGGATACTGCGAACAACGATTTGGAAAATAAAATCTGTCCTGTTGATAATAATTTTGTATTATATGTTAAAAAAAAAAACAATTTTGTTATTGTTTCCAATTTAGAATTGATAATTATGTACAAAAGGTGTTAGATTTTTGTTTTCCCTTATATGGGGGCACGTAATTTTTTTTAAAAAATAATGTGCATTTATATTTGTAGTTGTTGTAATTTTATATAATTTAAAATAAATATACATACATTACTTTAAAACAACGTCTATTTATTAACCAGGTAGTTTATAAAATAAACAATAAAGTAAATATGATGCAATACTTTTTATCATATTGAATACGTTATAAAAAGTAAATAAACAATTTTGTATATTTTTATATAACAAAATTTATCAGCGTTAATAACTATCTCTTTATTCTTATAATATTATTTTAATTTTACATGTTTTTTAATACAATAGAAAAATGAAAATTTATCTATTTAATTTGAAAATAAATTCGCATCATTCAATAAATTATACATATGTATATGAATTGCAAAACTTATTTGTTTCACAAAATACTTTTAAAACAAAATTGAATGTTTATGAAAAAAATTTTAAAACTCCATCTATATTTAAAAATAAAGACAATAAAAAAATGATATATATAATACACGTTAATATGATTATTAAAAATTACGAGACGTATGTTTATCTATATTTTTTATTGTTTGCCATCGGTTAAATAGCTATATATAGATTAACTAGCCGTTTTTCACAATGAAAAAACATTTGATAAGAAATAAAGAATTTTTAGTGTAGTTGTATCGCAAAGTGCGGGGCGACAGTTGAGAAAGAAACAATATCGAATTGGGCCGATGAACGTCACTATGTTGACCACCATTTCTAAAAAAACAAAAACATGCATTGCGAACATTTGGCAATTATAATTTTAGTCGTATTTTTTCATTCGTAAATAACCTTCAATTATTCCCAAAACCAAAAAAGAAAACTATAAAGAATTTACAAGTACACGTCTTTTATAAAAATATTTACAAGTGAAACTTAAATATGTTAAGCATTTAACTAATTTGCTTATTCATTTACAAATTATATAAAGGTGACTCATTAAGAATGGAAATACTAGAGACGAAAATATGAAAAATGAGCCCAACAAATCTTGATTTAGCAAATCATACCAAAAAATATAAGTTGGTACTATGAAAACTTTTAAAATTATTAAAAAAATTCAAAACAAAATCCTAACTTTGAACGCCTTGTATCTGAAAACAAGCAACATTTTTAATATCATGTAAACATAATTTGCAGTTGCTTTGTTGTAATAGATATGAATCCATTAACAATATGTTAATAAAATTTAACTGGTTAGTTATTAAATTATTTTTTTTAAATACAACATGGTTTGCTTCCTAAATATTTGAGTGACAATCTAAAATTTACTAATAAAAATAATAATTATATAATGCAGATAATTTTTATATTACTAGAAAGACTAAAGACCAGTGCCACCAAAAATATATTTTACAAGGGTTTACTGCATTATAATAAATTGCCGATATATATTAAAGAGTCAAAGAATTTAAAAACATTTCCATTTGAAATTAATTTTTTTTAACATAATAAGGTTGATGCAAATTACTAATTATGTTGATAATTAAGTAAATAGTATGCTATAGTAGTAAATTACCTGTGTTTCTTAAATGTTAAAATGAATTACAATGTAATTAATTAGCCTAAAGCTAAATAACGTTTGATTTGATTTGATTTGATGTTGGCCTCAATCGTCATATTTTAGTATTTCCAGTTTTGTGAATTCGCATTCTAAAAAAACACCCTGTATGAAGCTAATATAATAATTATTGTACGTATATTTGTATATAAAAAAATTAAAAATAATTTTATTATTGAAAAAGCTGGAATGTTGTTTCTGTATTTTTTAATAAAAAAAAGTGTAGTCTTATTTATTTACGAATGAGAAAAATATAATGAATAATTATCGATTATTAATAATAATGATCATTAAAACTGAATAATATATCCGAAAAACTAATTCTTGGCGAGAGAGAGAAAAAGAGAATTGGTACACAACCTTTTTGAGCTTTTGATTTTGTTCAGTGTCCGCGCGATCTCTTACCACCCCCGCCGCCGCCGCCACCGCTTCGACTACGGGAACGAGATCGTCTACGCGACCTATAACTATTTCTACGATCTCTCGATCGTGAACGCGATCTCGTTCTACGTCGATCTGATCTTCGATCTCTCGAACGCGTTCTAGATCGTCGTCGATCTCTCGATCGGGAACGATCACGACGTGACGATGTTGTTTGTTGACTTCGACTCGAATTTCTTCGATGTCTCGATTCACTGCCGCTGCTCGGCGATCGGCTGCGTTCGACTTTTCTTCGTTTATTATTACTGCTGCCGGAAGAATTATGTTTATGCCTATCACTATCGATACTGCGACTCCGATGCGATCGACGACCGTCCTGTCGACGAGAATTCGAACGATTTAAATCGCGACTACGACTCGATGTCGTACGCGATTCGCTCGACCCCGAAGTGGAATCGTCGTCGTCCGATTGCGATGTGCTTGATTTACGTGATCGTTTCGTCGATTTCTTACGATTCTTTTTGTTGTTTCGTTTACTGCTGCGACTCGAACGACTAGTACTCGAATTTGAACTATCCTTGGAACTACTGCGACGTCGACGTCCTGTAGGAATATATAACCAAAGTTGATATTAAAAGGTATATAAGATACAGATAGATGTGTGTGATTTAGGAGAGATGCGGGTGAGATGGATTTAAAGATGCGCGCGCTCTTATTTTAAGTGAATGTTGACACTCACCGTGAGATCGTGTAGTGTCTACCTGTGAGTCGCCGCCGGCGCCACCGCCACTAACGGTATTACTACCGCTACCGCCGCTACCCCCGACTGTATTATCGCTGTTGCTGCTGTCGGTTGCCTCTTTATTCTCGGATGCTAAATGTCCACGACTCGTATCCAGTTCGGAACGACGACGACGATTTGTTTCCTAAGAAACATGACTAATTGTTAACTACTGTTCTCAAACTACAATCTACAACAATTATTATAAATAAAATTAAATATTTTTGTTAATGATTGGAAACAAATGCAGTTCACTGAAATGACACAAGTATACCTGGATTAAATGGACCAAATGGAAAGAATGCAAGAAATTTACATATATCTGCATTTTTCAAATAAATCTTAATAAAGCCTTCATCTTCCTTCTCTTATAATGTGCATAGAATTAAGGGGAGGTTGCTGTACTGATTCCGAACTAGTTCAGAATATATTTATTGTTTAATTCCGTATTAATTAGCATTTGGGCTAAAGAAAATTGATATATAAAAATTCAAGTTTAACAGGTCCCATTTGTCACAAATATCATTTGAGTAAAAAAGCATTTTTCATTAGCAGAATTAAGAGAACGAAAATAACGTAATGACTAATAAAATTTTTGCTACTTTTAAGTTTATAAAACAAGTAAAGAATATTATAATTCATGTTATTCGATAAATTTTTGTTTTTTAAAGTTTCGGTGCCGCCTATCCTAATGAGTCGCTAGTTTTGTAACAGTTTTATTATCTCATTACATCATTTTGCAATCTTTATTTTATTTACGTACATTTTTTCTTGTTGATGTCATGTAAAATGTTAGGTAACATCTAACTTATGTTTTATCTGAAATTCAAACTGTATATTTCATATCATGAATACTAACTACCTTATGAATGTGTCTATGTCTTGAAGTAGACGACTGATCAGCTCTATCGCCGTCATCGTCATGATTATTGTGTCTTCGTTCAGCATCCGAATAACGATCAGTTTCGCCCGCACTATCTCCTTTGGCACCGACAATGCCAGCAGCACCAGCCTCGTCGCTATCATCGTCGCTTTCACTGCTACCACCTCCGTACATGCCGAGTCCTAGATTTACGTAAAAATCGTACGCCCAAAATTACATCACATTCGACCAGAACGATTTACTTACTTCTTTTTTTCTTATTTTATTTTTTTAGATGTCATTTTACCACGATTATTAAATAGTACAGACAAAATAAAATTTGCTAATTTAAGATAATTATCGATTTTTGTCGGACAAAATAATTTTCAATATAATATTAAGTAGTGATGTTGATCCTGTAAGTAAATTACCGCGGTAAATAACGTGTAATTTGTAGGTAATATTACTTACATTTGTTGCCTTCTATATTATCAGAAAGATACAAAAAAATATATACTGGGTGTAACAGAATAACTATTCCTAATTTTCAGAAATGATAGAGGGCACATAAAGAAACATTTTTTATTAATAAATTAGTGTCCGGAATTTTTTTATTATTTTTTTTGCAGTCGATTGTAAAAAACACAACTTTATGTTATAACCCGAGAATTAACGGAGATTTATAATATCCGTTAAGACCATTCCATTTTACTCAAAAAAGTGCCATAAGAATGTGAAAATTATTTTCATCTAATTTAAAAAACCATCAAGATATCGCCATTTATCAAAATACGGAAAAAGCGAACTTTTTGCCATAACTCGAAAACAAAAGACGATAGCTAATTTTTGTTTTTATAATTGAGTTTCTCTCAAAAAAAAAGCGATCGAGGATGCGCGGTCCATTTTTCCATATCTCTTATAGTTTCCGAGTTCCCCTATGAAAACGTCCAAATTTGCCCACCCTGTACATCGTTACAACTTGTGTATTGAAAATGGTGGTCGTAACATCGAACAATTTTTATAAAGTTTAATGCACTATTATTTCTAATAAAATGTTCCTTAACTTAACTACTCTATGACGTTGTAATAATTAAGATTGTGTTTAACGATATCTAGTGTATCTTGACACCGAGAAATTTCGGACACTAGTTTATTAATAAAAAATATTTCTCTAAGTGCACTCTATGATTTTTGAAAATTAGGAATAGTTATTCTGTTACACCCTGTATAGAATACCAACAAAACAATTCGAACAAACCACATGTAACCATACTTGCGGAAAGTTGCTTTTAGTTTTTGTGTAACAAATGTTCGAATCTTGTTAAAATAGTAAAAATTTCTGATTTCGAAATTGTGAGTTAAGCAATGTTGATTTTGATTTTTCAATAAATATGAGTATTCTTATATCATGTACTTAGTACATACTACAAAAAACATTATTTTTTTTTCTTTTTTAGGGTAAGTAATATTACTTTTAAAAATTACCAAAGAATAAATTGCCGATAATTTAAACATCACTAATTTCATGTAATGGGCATTGTACATATCGATTTGTGTAAAAAATAATACAATAACACACACATACAATAATTGTCTGTTATTTAATTCGTAAAACATAAATAAATTACACGAATAAATATGAATTTAAATAACAACTAGGACACAATAAAAATTGAGGAAAAAAAAACCAAATAAATGAAATGATAAGTGAAATGCAGTAGATGCTTACCGAGTGATCCAGCGATAGTTGGGCCGGCAGCACCAGGTGCCGCCGCCTGTCGGACCCCTTTCTTAGCTGAAGCTTACACAAATACACGCATTTAGTATATACAATAATATATCAAATCAAGAGAACTAGAGAACTGAGATTTTTTTTGAGAGTTTGTTTCGCGATTAAAAAGAATTGTATCGGTAACAGTCTATACATACAGTTTTGTTTTTGTCATGCGTCATGTTTTGTTTGTACCTGATGCGGGTGCAAGACGCGCACGGAAACGGCTCAATTCCTCCTTGCATATCGTATCTATCTCGCTACTCGTTACCTGAAGGAGAACTTCCGTCATTGCGCGACGTACCATTGCCATCTAATCATAGTCAAACATACGACTCAAATATTAGACATATTACGACATTTCGGGTCAGTTGCGAAAAATATGATCAACTGTCTTTTAAGTACTTCATTGATTGGTCAGATGATAAATAAATCAAATACTTAGACGAACATGTATTTGACAATGTTTTATGCAAATAATTTTTGTATTATATATGACTAGATTATTAGAAAACAATATTCATTGATAATGTAATAAGGATAGCTAATATATTCGACAGATAATGACACATTTATTCATAATTTTCAACAATTTTTTTACTTATAAAACTTTAAGCATAACTCATTAAACAAGGTCCAGTATTTCCAAATTTATCTTTGGAATAATTTTAAAATTAGCCAATGAAATGTCGCCAGTTATTCTAGGGATACATTTTTAAACAATTAGATATGATTTAGAATAAAATTGGATATACTAATCCTTTGTGCAACCGACCCTTATTTAAAGATTTAAAACTTTTTTTTAATCAATATCAAAGAACAGATATTTTGCAAATTATTCTTAATACAAAAAGCGTTATATATTATTAAAAATAATAACATAAATATACCCTTAAAATAAAGGTAAAAATTTATATTGTAATTTATTTCTCTGCAAAAATGTCAACTGACTTCTGATTTTATTTATGAAATTTACAATAATATCAAGTAACTAATAGTGCTAAACAACATTAAATTTTTTGCAAATAAAGAGGTAGATGTATATTAATTAATTTTCGACTTTTGTTATTGTGATAAAGGCAATAAAAGTCGAATATTAAATTAAATAATTTACTATAATCTATGGCTTGTTAATCGATAAAATCCACCTCTTCAATTGTAAATTAATAAAATAGTCAAACAAATACATTTAACGAATAACGATCAATTGAAAATTTTAACAACATATAATTGATAAACAAATTTAACTAAGTTATGTGTTTCGTAAGAATATGCAAGTCAGCATAAATTTAAAGTGAAATATATAATTTATTGGATAATAAATCAAAATAATATTTAATGTTTTTTATATAGTCTTTCATTTAGATATTAATTATAGCTTATAATAAATGATAGTCCACCATCTTTTTTTAAGATAATACAAAAAAAAATGTCATACCCTTTCCTCTTCTGTTAGCAGCATGGGGGAACTGCTGGGCCCAGAACTCCGTTTAAAACGCTGCTGCTGTTGCTGTTGTTGCTGTGGTCGACGCTGACTTTGAACCGCTGCACCATTCCGTTCTTCATCTGCAGAATCACCTGAATCACTGTCCTATTAAAAAAAATATAAATATATATTTCAATTGTACAAGAAAAAAATAGTATATAAAATTACAAATTTGCTTTTAGGCGGTAGGAAATTGCTGCTACTACTATTATTGTTCGTCCGTGAATCTGATTCATCGTTTCCATCTTTCTTTTTCAGTATTTCTTCTTTTACATGTTTTTCTCTCTCCCGTTCCATCTGCTTTAGTTTTTCACGTTCCATTTTCTCCAAACCTGCAATGAAATAATACTTTAATACACTAAAATTATGTATTGTAAACACAAATAATAACAACTAATTAACGCAATTTTCGATAAATAATTTCCACCTCTTTTGTTCAACTACAATAAAGTTCTAAAATTAACAATAATCTGTAAAAAATAAATGTTACATAATTTGTAAAAAATAAATTATAGTTTTGTTAAATAAATGGTAGTGCTACAATTAAAAAGTTTATTTTTTGTAAAAATGAGATTTTAGTGAAAAAAAAAGTTGTGTATGAAGAAAAATAAACCTATAAAAAAATACAATTGACAAATAATAAACAAAAAAGGTAAGTTAGAAAAAAAACTTAAGACTAGATCTACACTAAGATGACAAAATATTGAAAAATAGTTTCAAAAATCTTTCATTTTCTACCTTCCCTAATCCATGCCGGTAACTGTCGTCGTCGATTTGCATCTAATGTAACTGGTTCAGTGATCGGTTCCGATCGTGTATCCGATGGGAATCCCTTTCGATGAGGACGTCCACCTTTCATTGGATGTTTTCCGCGAGAACTAGTACCAGTCCAATAACCTCCACTAGTATTACTGCCCGTGCCATATTCAACAGCACCACTTGCACTATCCAAACAAATAATTGTATTGATCAAAAACTTTAATATTATCAAAGAAATCATTTTATTACAAAATTGTTTTTAATAATTAGTTTTAAATTGTAGACTAAAAATACACTACAGTACATTTAGAATACAATTTCATTATTTAGATAGTTAAAAATCTAAAAATATTTAAATTACATTAGAATCATTACAGTCTGGCAAATTTTAACTTTTTTTTTTTGTAACTCGGTTCTTTGTATGTTTAACATCTCTGTTTTGCTCTGAAACGAAGGAAAATTAATGACCTAATGGTCTTGATTTGTTGTTGCCATCAGGGTATTGATTAAGATTTTTTTCCGATTTTATACTTTAAGTATTTCCAATGATAAATAAAAGATCTCTTCAGCCTAGAAACATTCGACGGGTATCTCGTCGAATAAAAAAGAACAACTTTAAAACCTCATTTTGTTATAAGAAAGTTTTGTTTTCAAAAATTGTTCATTAAAAAATGTTGATTCAACTGCTATGGTTCCTTTTCTAGTATATGAGATACTCGTCGAACGTTTCTAGACTGATCATTGGAAACAAACTTAAAGTATAAAATCGAAAAAGAAACTTAATATCTATTGCCTGATGGCAAAAACAAATCAGGATCATTAGGACATTGACTTTCCGTCCCTTTAGAGCAAAAGCTGTTACATAAAGAGAGAACCGTGTTATCAAATATTTTTTGACTGTTTTGCTCAGCTCTGATAATAAAATAAATCTTACTTGGAATAATCATTAATTGAAGCAGCCGATGAGTCTAAGCCTGGTGGAGCATAATGCGTAAAAGGTGTAGGAAGCAAAGCAGTCTTGTTAATTGAAGATGCCGAAGCTGGTGGCGGAACAATTCCTCCTGGCGGTGGCCCATTCCAATTTCCCGGCCAAGCGCCCCACTGCTGCCAATTCCACGAATCCTGTACATTTGTAGGTGTTGTAGCTTCACCATCCGGCCAGTCTGCTTCATCTTTTTCGTTTTCAACGTCCATTGGCGCTTCGCCACCTTCGTTTAAAATTTCTTTTCGACCACCACCGGCAGATTGTGGTGGTTCCGGTTGGGCACTCTCCTTCATCATTATCCATTGTTGAGCTAATGCCGCCCAATCTACGTGTTCGTTTGACACATTTTGATATGCAGAAGGATTCAGTGCCCATTGAGTTGGATAGTTTTGATTTGGATTAGTAGGCTCACGCGTACGATTGTCATTCGAAAACATTGTTTATTCCCTAATATTATTGTTTAAACCATAAAACACATCACAAAAACACTATCATAATTCATTTTATACACATTGTAATATTACTTTAGAAAATTCCAACCCTTGCGGAATTACTAACTTGTCAAAAATAGTTGAAGTGCATTTACATCGTCATGAACTTGCTACAAATTTTATAGTTTATATAAATAAATAAAATTAATGTATAATGTTTTTATATAATAAAAATAAATTTAAAAAAGATATATAGACAGTTTATAATACTTGTCAAACGCTATGGATAAATAACCTTGAAACACTACTCTGAAGTTCCTACAATTGTTCGATTTAAAAAATTGAAAGTGCGATAAAAGGATGTAAATAATGTTTTATTTAACATTTTATATATATAGGTAATATTAATAACATTTTATTAAAAATATATGACGTAAAAATGCAACAATTGTCTTAATTCTACCTTAACCATTCTAAAACACTGTCACAATAAACAATTACCAAGAGTATTATATCAAAATAAATAAATAAACAACGCTGTACAGGAGAAAAAATCGGCCAAATACAAAATTTTAACGAATAACATGCAACTGGAATGTAGCTGTTCTGGATGAGACTCTCTGTAGAAGTAGATGGGATAAATCGTCAGATATTTCGTGCCATACACATTTTCCTATAATTGGAACTTCTTCCAAAGGTGCTCGAAATGCAACAAGTAGAGTTAAACACGCTCCATCGCCAGCCGAACCATCATGTTCCAACTAGAAATAAATAAAATAAATATGAAAAACATATCAAATCTAGGTACATCAAAAAAATACTTACCGATAATAAACCATGTGGTTTATGCTGCGGTACTTCAGCACCAAATAGTTCAACCATGAATTTTCTTAGCGTAGAATGTAAAGATCGTGTCGGATGGACTTCGCATGTTGGTAAATGCCACGCTGTTCTTTCACTAAGCAATACGTGTGTTTTATTTGTGGCTCGTTTTCGAATTATCACAACAAGTCGTAATAATAAATTCGTATGAGATCGAAGTGCTGGCAGTATATCGTTGTGCCAACCACTTTCATTTTGTTTGCGTGCTGATGTGTACATTCTGTAATTGTTCATTTAGATTATAACAGAGATATACAAACAAATATTATTTAATTAAAATAAACATTTTAAAAACAATATCATAGTTTATTTATAAAAAATATATAAATAATGCTAGAATTTTGCGAATTTTCTATATATCTACAGATTTTTAAAATTAGATAATAATTGTACCGTTTTTTCAAATATAGAATAAAAATATTGCTTTTTATTAGACATCATAGTTTTTTATAGATATATTATAATTAGTTCTATTATTATTAAATTCCCTATCAGGTTTGTTATTGTTTGTAACAATGACGCGTTTCGACTTTTCGTGGTTCGAGTGAACCACAAACATGGACTAAACTCAGAAAATCTGAAGATGACTGAAAAGTCGAAACGCGTCATTGTTACAAACAATAACGAACCTGATAGGGAATTTGATAACAGTAGAATTGATCATAACGCAGATTCAGGACCCAAGAATTATAATTATAACAATTATTGAATATCATAAATAAATATCATTTTACCAATTCTAAATATCTCAGATTTAAATTAAATTTTGTAAACAATATTTTTGATGTGTAAATCTCTTTTTGCTTTTATAGTTTGTGATTATTTTAATTAATTTTCAAATTAAATTTAAATAAATAAAAGGCAGATTTTAAAATAAAAAACGAAACAAAGATATTAAAAGAAAAACAATTTTATGAGACAATAGTCCATAATAGTCATAAAATTCTAATATAAAAAATTGCAAATATAAATATAATTAAAATTTAAAACGACAATGCAGTTTTAATTCGCAAACCAATTACATTCAAATTTACAATTAAAAATATACCTGGCTCGTTCTATAAGATGTGTAATATCTTTTGATCGTAGTGACAATTCTTCTAAATTTTGCACCCATTTAGCTTGAAGCGATTCCTTATCTGCTTGAGCAGGTGTTTTCAATTCGCCACCGGTTACAACTCCAGTGAGTACAAATCGTACCCACGAACCATTTGCAGATTCAACCATTAATAAGGTAGTACATTCAAATTCCAATCCGGTTTCCTCAAGCACTTCCCTCTTGACTGCATCGCAAATATTTTCACCCTTTTCCATTCGGCCAGCAGGCAAATACCACTTACCAGCACATGTTTCTTTTGCTTCTTGCATCATGAGCACTTCGTTGTTGTCATTTATAAGTACCGCTGCGACAATATACTGTATAGTTCGACCAAGGATTGGTTTGTGATCGGATGCTACAGTTGGTGTAATTCCTTGCGCTTCCATCGCAGCATTTTGTTCAACGAGAGTGAAATCACAAATTTCGGAATCTGCATCTTCAAGCGGTTCACCATTTAAGATTTTGTTTATGTTTGCTTCGACAGTGTCAGGCATTTTTAAAGGTTAAATAAATAACCGCAGTTTTAATGATTTAGAATTTGTACACAAAAGCACTCGTATTTTAATAAGTTAACACATGGTCAATGCGTCGTAGTGTATTGGGTAGTAATTACGGAATTCATACGGTATGTATGGAATCCGGAATCCATGAAGTCACACGTACACACCTATACATATATGCAGAATGTAGGCTTTATGCTATTATTACATAAAGTCGATAATTGAGTTGTTTTCAGATTCAAAAACCCTGCCCACTTAGCTATACAATACAGGTGATTCTAGTTGAAATTTTTTCATTTTTACGCAAGGCACGGCTATAATGTTTTGATATTACATAAATAATTTTTTAATATTAATTCTAAAGAAATATTCAGAAATATTTCAAAATAATGCAAATATTTTGAAAACAAAAGTAAATCTGTCAAATATTTATTATAAATATAAAATAAATATAATTAATTACTAATGGATTAAAAATTAGATTCCAACAAGATTGAAAGAATTTAAAAATAAGTGTATTGATTTTATGGGTTTTTGTCGAATTTTTGTCAGTTTGAAAGTAATAAAACTGCTTTATTTGTTTAAATATTTGTAATTAGTTCGTTATTCTTACAAAACAGTTATATAAAAGTATAAATACATATATAAATTAATGAAATTAAAAACATGTATATTCAGGCAGTTATCACGAGTCTTTTAAATTTCAAGTTTGATTCAGAATTTGTTAACGTCTGACATAAATACATTAATTATTACATAAAGATATTTAAAAGTAAAAAATAAATAAACGTACGTTAGTTTGATTCTGAATCGAGCTTTAAGCATAAATATTAATTATATATAGGTATTCATAATGCACGAAAATAAATGTAAGTACAAATGCAAAAGCTAGTTAACCTATTTTATATAAAATAATATACATATTTTTTGTTGTAAATAATTATACATCTTGAGATTCAATTGTTGTGTAATGAACTTTTCTTGATACGATATCAAACAATGGTTTCACTTTTGTCGCTAATCTTTCTCGACTAAGATAAGCCAAAGCTGCTAGTAGTGTAACGAGGACAACCACAAGTACAGTCAGAAGTACTGTAATTGCTCTAGATGCAGCCGCGTGTCCATTACTTTCGTACAATCGTTTTAAACTAATAGCACCTTTACCTGGACCCTTCAAACACCACAAATTTTCTTTATTCCGTACAGTCACGTTTGTAGTCCAAATCCACGAGTATAAAGCTTTCGTATTTTCCGAATAACAATCGAAAGGATTCGAACTAATATCAATAATAAGTTGTCGTTTTCTTTGTGGAACAATCAACGAATCCAATTCACTTAGTTCCGATCGTGTAAATCCCGATATGTTATTATGTTCTAAATCTAAAAATCTAAGTTTCTTCAAACATTTTACATTGAAATTTAAAGTTGTTATGAAGTTATCACCAAGATGTAAATCCATTAAACTAGGCAGATCACAGAATACATCTCGGTCACGAAATCCACGAATTTCATTTTGTTCTAAATGGAGTTTGTTTAGTAAACTTAGATTACTATTTACGAATATATCGTGCAGATCATTTGCGAGTGCTGTGTCCGTATTATCAGCAAATGCATCTGTCAAATGCAATTCTAATAGGTTAACAAAATTGGAAAATACTCTTGGATGATGGTGATGATCGCCGAAATCATCATCGGAAATCGTTAAATTGTTGTGATTGAGAATAAGTCGTTGAACATTCGTAACATGATGATAGGATTTGCCTTTTATCTCTCTAATACCGTTATTACTCATATCAATTATGGTCAAGTTACTCAATGTATTGAACTCGCCAAATACATTCCATGGCAATTCTTTAATATTATTACCGACAAAAATAAGAACTTGTGTTTGAGGCGGTAGATTTTCTAACATACTTGTTTCATGAAAGTTTTGATCTGTACAATTTACAACATAACGCCGTTCACGATCGTACATTGTAAAACCACAAAGACAATTCTTCAGCAATGTTGTTCCGCTACAAAAACCTATTGCTTTCGTCAACTTTATATTTAATAAAAATATTGTTAAAAGTAATAACATCACACTAAACTTTTCCATTGTTATTAAAATATATCACAAATATAAAAACTTATGACACTTCTATCACTTTTATTTTTTATTGCAAGTGCTATCTCCCGCAGAGATAGTATTTATTCATTCCAGAAATATTGTTATTTCTGAAATATTATGGAAGTATATAATAAAATAAAAACATGTGTTTTAATATTTACACAACCTTTACCAAAATATATTTGTTCAGGTAATAAGAATCAAATAAGCACAAGCGCGACACCTGTTGCACCTGCAAAGTCAGCATTACACAGGGGAAATTTCGCAACCACCCACAATAAAAATGCATATTTTGTAAATTTATTTTTTATTACTCAACAATAGTGTCACAAAAATTCTCCATAGAGAATGAAAAATGACGATGCGTTTAAACGTATAATAATATATTTCATCATTGATTTTTATTTTTAAGATCAAATGTTTGCTGAAAAAATATGATCTGTATATTTCATTATTTTTATAAACTAACAGACATAATATAGGAATACGTGTCGTTTCTACGGTACACGTAAATATCTAATTAATATAAACTTTATAAGTTTGTATTTAGGTGAACCGATTTCACAATATCGGCAAATTGATTTATTACTGAAAAAAAGATTTCAAAATGTCGAAGGTGCGATTGTAGGTGAAGATTTTCAAGCACTACTTCGACTAGTGCAGCATGTGGCGTCGTCCTTTTAAACGTGTTACTAAATTGCAGATTTTCAACGCTGGACCTAGCTTCAAACCCATGTACTTCATCATCATGTCGGAATTTAGTAATAATAATGCTTTGCCATCAATTTCCTGCAATTCAATATTCATTATTTATATTTATTAACATATATTTAATAATTTTATTCAAAAATTACATTACATTGGCTAGTATTATAAGCTTTTGTTTAGTCCTAATTTTATGACAATTGCATTGATTTCAAACCGGTATTAGCCTTAAGTACTAGCCATTACTTTTATTTTAAAAATCTATTATGAAAACTATAGTAACAGTATGTTTATTGTCATCTCTTGTTCACATTTTTATTTTGTGTTGTAGCATTTATATATATTTTTTTTAAGTAAAAAGGAAAATATAAAGGTAGACATTAACTGATTTTATTAATGTTTAACAATAACAGAACGCTTTGAAAATTCTAAGAAATATACTCACATGTTTTCTAAACAAATCAGCATGTACTGCAAGTCCAGGATCTGTAGCTTCAATAAACTGTATCACATCTTCAATGGACCATTCATGGGTGGGTGTCTTAGTGATAGGTGTTCCTCCGGGTGATTCTTGTAATGGTGCAGGATCTGCAGGTGTTGTAGAAGTGGCAGCTTCCAATTCTGCAGGTGGTTTACGTTTCGCTGGTGGAGACCTCGGCGAGGGTGGAGGTTGCTGCTGTAGGGTTTGGGGCTCGCACATCGGACAACAATCCGTTGTCGTCGGCCCGGATATGGTAAACATTTGCGCGCAACATCCAATTGCACCGGAAATGGTTGTAAAAATGCTGGTTAAGTCGCCAGGTTTATTCACAGACGGAAGTTTAATATTGTACGTGATGTCATCGTGGGAGATGGGCATTTCGTCGCCACGAAGTGTTCCTAGTCGCGCTAAAAGATTGTCTGGCTTCGGAGATGCCGATAAAAGTGATTGAATGAGACGTTTAGCTACGGCAAATGCTGTTGTATCTTCACATGTGATAGGAAGTCGAGATGCGTCTAAAAGTTGACCTGCAGAACATCCACGGCGAATGTAAATTGATACGGGAGGGATTGGTGGACCAGATGTATCAGCTTCCGGCATTAACACGTCTGGACTAATTGTTGTTGAATTTCGTGGTTTAAATCTATAAATATTATTTTTAAGAAAAATAAAAACATAATTATACAGATATCAGTGCTACGGCAGACAATAATACAATCAAAACAAAAATTAACAATATCTTGTTTTTCTGTCAAAACGTCCGCTTTTATATTTATTTAAAAATACTTCAAGACTTTAAAATGTCAGATATAACAAATAATATACAAACTGAAAACTGTAAATACTTGATTAAAAAAAAATCATAAATAATAGGATTAGAATATTGTTTTATATACGTAACCCGAGGGGTAATCACTTGTACAATCTGGTGTACAAATTAATTAAAATCCCTTTAATTCTTAAATCAATTAAAAAATTTCATAATATTATGTAAAATCTGGAGTAAAATTCCTACAATCTTAGAAATTTCGTATAAAAATCCATAAAATCACTACACGTACAATTTGGTATATAAAATTTGAGAAAGTGGTTTTCCCCACGAATCAGTCAAAATATTATAAATTGTTTTATAAACAAAACATTCTCATCAATAATGAAATGGTAACAAGCATTAATATTCAGTGTTCTATTAATATTTACATAGAAAATTTGTTGATACATGTTATAACAGTTTACTATATAAAATTTGTAGCAAACATTAATTACCTAAATAAGTTAAGTAATAATATTAATTATTTATCATAAAACTCAATAGTTTCAATTAATTTCTTGCTTTAAAAATGAATAATTAATACAGGGTGGTTATGAAGAAAATAAATAATATACCTATTGTTTCCAGCATTTGATTTCTGTCCAGGTGGTTGCATAGGATGTCCCGATTTAGCACACCATCCAACCGGGAAAATATCACGACTATCATACCGACACCAATAATCAAAAGCACCCCGCCAACCATCAAAAGTTACATGAATTTGGTCGTTTTTCACTGCACCCACCGTTGCTGTACAAATTAACTGTGGATTCTTCTTATCGACGGCTTCCAATTTCTGTCCAATCTGAAACAAATTCGTTCGCGGACTGGGCGGTTCACGTTGAAATATTTTCGCCGGTGCCATTTCCGCTCCGTTCAGCGTCTTCAATAAGAACATAGGCCAGGAGCTTGCGTTCATACGAAATCCTAAAGGCGGTTGTAACATACCACCCGATTTCTCACAATGTCCGATCGGATGAATTTCGCTCGAGTCAACTAGACGCCAAAAATCGTTTTTATTATCGCTACCGTCGAGACGTAACCGTAACCGAGGCCCTAACACGCCCACCACAGTTCCGATACAGGTTGAGGTTAGGTTTCTGGGATCGAGAGCTTCTAATTTCATTCCGATTTTAAAATCATTTTGCGGCGGCACTGCTGCTTGTTTAAAGCACTCAGCTGGTGCTGCTATACTATTCGTCTCGCGTAAATATTCCTCCCAATCGAACGTTTGAAACGTTTCATACTGAAATGGACCTGAGCCGGTGCTTTCTGTGGAAATTGGCGATACTATTGACAGTTTATTTTGCTGCTCCGTCTTCTTTTGATGCTTATTCATACAATAGGTGGAACAATAGTCTTTATTGGGACACAAAGCACTGCTGCGTATAACATTATCACATTGCAAGCACGCGCCTTTATTATATGCTTTACGAAATTCTGACAGGCAGGTCTCCGAACAGAACTCTTTTTTGCCATTTTGAGTTGGCAATACATATTTTAGGGGCGCTTTTCCTTCACCACACCAAGTACAAGTCACCTGTTTCTTTGGTGGTCTACCCGGTCCACGAACTTTTGCTGTTCCCGAGCCGACGCTACTTGAATTAGACATGTTTTCCTTACGACAAGCTTGATTTATTTACAACATGTTTATCTTTTATTACGTAAAAGGTAATTAATTAAAATTAACGCATAAATTTACGTAAAATGCTAATAAAATCCATAGCTTTATCTTCGAATATTTCATTGTTTTTGTTTAGATTAAACACTGCTACACTTGCAAATATGGTCTAAAAAATGTTTCAAATTAATATATACATGATTTAATATGTACTTAACTGTAAAACAAATGTTTAGTACATAAACATATTTTACCGCTAACACGACATTACACTGATGTCAACAACGCAGAAGACATGATTATTTTTTCCACGATGCCAACCTAATGCAATTAAATCTCAATTTGATAAATAATTTTTTTTGTCAATTTTTTTGCTAAATTATATCCAATAATTATATTATTACTAATAAATTATTTATTAGCGTTAAAAATTATTATAAATAAAACATTGTTGAAATAAACTTAACCTCAAATTTTATTCTTGCACTTCCGATTACAAAACTTACAATAAATGTTATATCCGTAATAATCATATTTATTATAAAATTAATTATACTTATATAGAAATATGAAAATAAGTGTTATAATTATAAATACAAATTAATCAATTCATTTGTACAATATATGAATAAATATATAAAGAAAAATTATTCATTAACTTTTTGTTTTTTCGCTCCGGTGTTCGTCTCATTAGCTGCTTTTCGTTTAGCTGGTGTGTTTTTCAGACCTTTCATCTTGCGAGTTTGTAATTTATTTATATTTTGTGCTCCAACATGAATACGGCCATGTGTCGTTCCCAAACCATCACGAGAAATATTTTTCGTTTTCTTAATTTTCAGTACCTTAGGTTTCTTACACGCTACTTTCATTAAATCCTTAGAGGCTAATTTACTTCGTCTTATGAATAAATTTAGATGTGGACCTATAAATAATTATAAAATATATGTATATCTTTTTTTGTTTCAATGCATGATGTATTTGACAACTGATGTATTTCACAACTAACCAATTTCTTCCAATTCAATTCGTGGGGTTCGCGAGCCAGATTTCTTTAAAAGAACTTTGTAAGAGCGTACTAAAATTTTTCCTTCAGGTGTTGCTATAAAACTTAGTACATGTTCTAATCCTTGAAGCCGAACTGCATCAACTTTTTCTCTGTGAAATAAATCAACTAAAACTGATCGGCACGTTTGCATTTCTTCAGTTTGTTCCCATGTTGGTCCCGAAAATACTAAACACGGCTTGATACCTAGTGAAATATTCGCACTGCCAAAATCTTTAAAACCCTTGTATGATTCTACTCCAAATTCGATCATGTCCAGAAGAGAGTTGTCAAATAAACGACCAACGATTAAATTATTTGGTCGTTTTTTACTATGTGAAGCGAGAACGAATAGGGAACACTCCATTTTTTTACAATACATTTCCAAAGGAGTAGCATTTTCAAAAACTGTAATATCGTTTTTCTTGGAAAGTTTTTGAGCATCTGGTTTCTTCAAATTATGTAAATCTTTCAATATTTCGCGTAAAGCATCTGATGATTTTCTACCTTGAAGAAATAATGTTCGCTTTGGGCCTTCGATAATTTGCGGCTCTCTAGCAAGCAAAACTCGTTTACCTCTTCGAGTTGTAGGTTTCCTATATATGACATTAAAATTTTTATAAATATTCTTTTACTACTATACATTTATACATACACTACTCGATTTATGACTGCCATATTACTAGTTTTTTTCCGATTAAATTTTTGATAAAATCATAAAATAACTTTTAATAACAATCACACGTGTACTTCGAATATTCAACCTCAAAAAACATTAACGTGAAGTATGTGTCAGATTTCTATTGCATCAACCAGTGCCTGCAACATAAATAAAAAATTTCTACAAATTACTTTTTCAAAAATAGATAACCCGCGTAACACAGAGGTACAGCAATAAAGCATAAATCTAGGTATTTATATTTAAAATCTATCAGAAACTGGAAATTCCAAATGCAATGACCGCAATTTATAGGTCAAGGTAGTTATTATACTCTTTCTTTATTACATATTTTGTATATATACTAGGTAAAATCCCCATATATTCCGGAAATACTGTGGTTCCTTCAATAATCATTTAATATTTGCTCGATCACTTCCCGAAAAAATTTAGAGGTAGTTTTTTCGGTTTTTAAATTTGAAAAATCATAGTCCAGACTTTATATTAGTAATTTTTTTCGTGAATTAAACATTTTCCACAATATTTGCGGCTATTAGATCTGTATGAATTGACGTCATTTAGAATTCGAAGTTTGATTGGTTGTCGTTTCAGTATAAAGTGAACTGAAGCATCTACCCGGCTAGCACAAATACATCAGATTCCTGCGCGACTTGTGTTCGAAATTTTGTGCGAAAGTTTTTATACGAAAAAATATTCGTTTTAATTTATTTATGAAGAAACGTCTGTTTATCGTGACAAACATGTCACGGCAAACAGTTTTGTTGACAATAATTGTAATTTTTTTATTATCTCCGGTTTATGGTAAGTGATTTATGTTTTTCTTAAATGCTATTGTTGTACAAGTGTTAGAATCTAAACAGGTAATGTCAGTGAAGTGTCAGTGTTAAATTAATGTAATTGTGCGCATCTTATCCGTCTTGATGTCTCCCTCCTTCGTTTGGGTAATTAATGAAGGTCAACAACTAATTCTTTGCCCGCGAAATAATATTTTTTAGAGGCGGATATCCTATAGTTTTTATCTATATTTACCACATTGCTAATAAACAGCTGATAGCCGATATAAAATTAATTTTATATTGGTTGTTTTAATATATATATATATATATATATATATATATATATATATATAATTCAGTTAAATCCTTGATTTAATTGATGTGAAAATTTACTTGGTATTCTTAACATTTAAATAAAAACAATAGCTATTTTTCATAAATCCGAATAAATAAATGCTAATTTGTATTATTAATACACAAAAATATACTTGGAATATTGTATATTATGCATTTTATACATATACCAGTTTGATTTTACAATTAAAAATATTTATTTACTTGAATAAAAAGATTCAGGAAATTTTAAAACGTGTGTAATTAGAGAATTTTATATATATAATTAGTTTCTAAATTTGTGTTATAATTTTAATACATTATTTTTCGTTTACATTATGTTATGTTTTTCGAAAAATTATATTGATTTTTATGTGCATAAATATAATTCGTAAAAGTTTGTTTAGTATATGAAATCCATTAATATAAAATTTTTAATAACGCTGTTGCTTTTTTTGAAAATTATATAAGTTTTTTATTAGATAAAGTTGACATTTTATTGTACTTTGTATTACAGTTTTATTATTATTATACTGAAATTTTTTTACTGCATAAAAACAATCTCTTAGTTATTAACAGAAATTTTATAATAATCTGAAAATAATAAATTTTTTCGAAAGGACTTATATATTTACTATTAATGATAAGACATTTTTTTTTTGTTAAAAAGTGCAACACCGATTATTCTTAAACAATTATCTGAAAATGTAATGACATTTGCCATTAATATAACATTATGTATATTTTATTTTGTGTAGGACAAAGTACCTGTGATTGTGTTGAAGTATTTCAATGTGAAAGCGCTAGAAAATCTATAATGATGTTTGGAAGTCATTCGTTGAAACGATGTGGATGGAAGGGTCTGATTGAAAAAATTTGCTGCCCGGATAAGACTGCTGCAGTAAGGGAATCATCTACAACACCAGATGAATTAGATGGTAACATTTGGATTGATAATGAAGATGGTACAAAATCTAGTACTTCTCGTCTTCCAGGATCCAGCACTGTTTCTAGCAGCACCGCCAAGCCGAATGAACCGAGAGGTACCGCCAGGAAAAGTGAAACAGGTAAGAAATAATTTAATTTTAGTTTTAGTATATGCAATACACGTTTTAAAATTTCCTGATTTTACAATTACAAAGTCAATTTTAAATATTGAATTTTATGCGAAAATTACTAGGGCTTTTAGGATTTTAGAGTTTTTGTCTTTCGTAAATCGTTACAAATTTATAATATTTAAGTTTTTAAACGTTATATAGACCTAAGTTTTTGTGCAATATGAAATTTTTGTGGACTCCATGGTCGCTAAATTTCGTAAACTCAGACATTGTTTAAATCAACAATTTGTGGTAGTAAAAAACTTTTCACAACTTATTATATTAAATTTTTGAGATTTAAGTTCTGTTATAGTATAATTAAAAATTCGACATTTTGACACACTAGACGTGCATTATCATTAGAAAAAAAATACAAATAATGATGATGCCTGTCTAGTGTGGCAAAACGTAGAATTTTTAATTATAATATAAAAGAAGTTAAACCAAAAGCTTTTTATTTTAATAATTTATTATGTTTGCTAAATTTAGATTAAACTACAAAATATATAGAATCATTAATCATCTATAGAAAAAGGATTAGATTTCTGCGAAATTCTGTTTGTCATATACTTCGATTATCTATTATCATAAACTCATAATTTATAACAGATGAAAACTTTTTTTGTAATCACTTCTAGTAAAAGTTAATAATCAAAAATTGCAAAAATATATATGCTAAAAAAACAGAAAGAGCTGTGAAAATCAAAAAAATATTGTTACTTTTGTCAAATTGATTTTAGATAATTAGTAAAAAATTAGTTATAATTTTATTTTTGTATATAAATATACAAATACGAAGGAATTTTATTCTTAATAACATTTTTTAATAAAGCAAGAAATATTTAAAAATATTTCAAAATATTTTATTAGAAGTAAATATTTTTATAAGAATCACCGTAAAACCTTAATTCAAAAACTTATAATGTCCACTATTAAACAATTACCCTTTCACAATTACCCCTTTAATATAAATACATTTTTTTCCAGTTTATTTTAGGTTATTTCTGGAAATTTATACCACAAACTCTACAATTTTTCTTTTATTTTAAAAGTAAGACAGACGTCACATAACTATTAAGATGTGTGTGGTGTTTGAAGTATGACTAAATATTTTTTCAGATGTATTATTTTAAAAAGTTAATGTTTGCGTGAAGATATTTCTTGGTATTGTAAAAATTTGCTATGAAACCTGTTTTTTTACCCTTAAATATGTTTGTGTGATTTTTTCTTACAATAGAAATAATGGTCAATGACTGTTTTAGAATGGATAATTTGTGTTTATTTTTATTTCGAAGAATATGATGTACAAATTTACAAAATTGAGTGACAATTTGTTCTTCGAAATATAGTTTTTTTTCCCGTAAAATTGTAGTCTATAAATAATTTTCTATAATTTCGAAATTATTCCAAAAAGAATGTTTTATTTTAAAATAGTTGAAAGTTAAATATTTTAAATAAAATAAAACAATAGTTTGTTGGTTTTTAATTACTTAAAAATTTAAAATAATTTTTATTTTACAATTTCTAATGAAATAATACGTTAAAAATTTGCTATTATTTAAGATGAATTTTGAATCATTAATCTATTGTTAAAAAGTTAAAACAGTGGCTTAAATTTGTAGTTTCTTTTAGAATCACTTTTAGTTAAATTTTCAATAATTATTTAAGATTTAGGTTTGTTTAAAAATGTATACAAAAAACTAATTACATTCTACAAAGGAAAAAGAAAAACATTAAAAAACATCATAACTGAAATTATTTCTGAAAGAGACTGCAAATACTTAATTAAAAACTTAATATGCATATAATAAAAATTCTATAATATTATTTTAAAGTTAACCACAGTTACATCATTTCTCAATGAGAGTTAACCTAGACTTTGAATACTAATTAACAAAACATTCTTCTGCGCAATTTTTATATATTTAGAAATCAATATGTTAGACAAAATCGCGTTATTTTGTTAAGTTTAATTAATTAAAAATACATACATACATACACGATCACGCGATGTACTCAAAAAGGTGTGGCACAAACTCTTTTTATCATCCCGAAATCAGTCGCCTTCAAACATTCCTATCCAAACAAGCAACTTTTGCTTCATCCACATTTATAATTTCTCTCATACTTTCTCTTTTATTCCTACTACTTGGAAACTTTCGCTCACGCAAGTCACCCTCTCAATCATACCACTCCAACTACTCATCGGACGTCCACGCAAACGTACACCATCAAAATCATTCAAATAAATCTTTTTAACCAAACGTTCATTAGACATTCGCTCAACATGTCCGAACCATCTTAACTGACAAATACCAACTTTTGCTACAACATTTTTTTCAATTTCACACTCATCATACACTAATCTATTTCGTACCCGATCTTTCTTATTTACACCACATATCCCACGTAAAAATAATCCCTGTTATTCATTTAATGCGATTTTGTTTAATTTATGGATCAATAGCCGTTATAGAAATTACTCAGATATCTTTTAAACATCGTTTAATAAAATAATAAAATTTTCTCAGCATGTACCCGTTACGCAACCAACGTAAACACGGAAATCGCTAAAAAAATCGTGGGCGGTGAAGATGCAGAAACCGGCGAATTTCCTCACATGGTAGCTCTCGGTTACACAAATCCCGATGCCGAAGAAGGCGATACACAGTTAATGTGGATCTGCGCAGGAAGTCTTATTTCTGATCGATACGTTGTGACTGCCGCACATTGTGTGATACGAATCAGACCGCTAAAGGCATTAGTTGGAATATTGAGAATAAGCGAAACGTCGGATACAAGAAATGAATATGATATTTCAAATATTACATTACATCCCCAATATGTAAGAAGAACGGGCAGTAATGATATTGCACTTTTAAGAATGTCTTCAGTTGTGACGTTTAATGATAATGTTTATCCTGCTTGTTTATATTCAAGATCGGATGATCCTTTGGGATTGATTATTACTGGATGGGGGAAAGTTGCTCTTGGACGTAAGTAAAAGATTTATTTTCAGTATGGTGTTACATCGAGTTATTTATTAGTTTTAAAGCAACTTTGAGACAAACAAAGTCTTGTTCTACAACTAAGGAGCTCAGTGGAAAAGCGGCAAACCGAAACTGTAATTTTTGATATATAATTATGTTTAATTATGTTTAATTATCTAAATGCAATGTTATGTTCATCGCTCTATAGGGTATGGCCATATAAAAGCTTGAATTATATTATACTTTTTTCGTCTAGATTCATACTAGGTTTCTAGTTCAAGTTTCGTTCAAGTACAGATAGTCAGTTCTAGTATAATGTAAATCAGATTTTTGCATCCAAGTTTCTTTCAAGTTTCCTAGTTAGAAATATACAACATGCGCTATTTTCCTATTCAAGTTTCATACTAGATACATTATACGCATGCGCACGCAATTGTACCAACCTTATATGTATCCATTTTTGTTTAAATGTGTTTTTCAGTATCTGTCAAATTATATTTTTAAGTTGTACTGGCAATACATCGGAAAAAATCGAAGAAACTCGACAATACACGACCGATTGTGAAAAAAGTATGAAAATTGAACAAAACTTGAACGAAAATTGAACTAGAAATCTAGTATGAATCTAGACGAAAAAAGTATAATGTAATTCAAGCTTAAAAGGACTAGCGGTTTTCGCTGCTACATCGCTTCTGGCGTGTTCGTATTCGACATTCTTCCAAAAACCAAGAGGTACTTACATAAAAAATACTTAATTTTTTAAATGGGAATATTGACAATTTATCCTAATACACTGCAATATGTGATTGAACACTCTTTCTCGTGAAAAACAAAACAAAAATATCTATTTCGATAAAATGATCGGTTTGCCACTTTTCTACTGAGCTTCTCAAATGCTATATCAGTTATTAGATATTTTATTTACTGATGCCAATAATAAAATAAATATTAATTTATAAAATTATTTAAATAATCTTTACACTGAAATTGATTTCAAATCTAAATATTTATTTTATAAAACCAAAATTAATAATAACAAGATTAGAAGTATATGGATAAACCCATATATAGACTACTTTGACATTTCTCGGAAAGTTGGCAACACTGTATTTTAATAATATTATAATTTATGTGGGCATTAGGAGATACTTTTCTGAAAATTTGATCAAAATCGAATAAATAATGTAGCCACAATTAATTTTTTAAAAATTTGGTGATTTTTTTTTCGATAAGTTGGCAACACTGTATTTTGTTAAAATTGCATAATTTATTTAGGCACTAAAAGAAACTTTTATGAAAATTTGATTAAAATAGGTTAAATAAAATGATCATAATAAATTTTTAAAAATTTTACTAATTTTTTTCTCGGAAAGTTGGCAACACTGTATTTTGTTAAAATTACATAAATTATATGAATACTAGGAGAATCTTTTGTGAAAATTTGAGTAAAATCGGTTTAATAACATGGCCATAATAAAAATTTTAAAACTTTAGTAATTTTTTTCTCGGAAAGTTGGCAACACTGAATATTAATAAAATTATGTAATTAATGGGAGCATTAGGGAAATTTTTTCTGAAAATTTGATCAAAATCGGATAAATAATGTAGCCACAATGAATTTTTAAAAACTTTAGTAATTTTTTTCTCGGAAAGTTGGCATAACTGGAAAAAACCAAAACCACATGACCATCTCGGGCACTAGGCAAATTTATCCTGAAAATTTCATTATAATCGGTTGAACCATCTAGGAGGAGTTGCGATCACAAAATTTTGTCTGACGACCGAGCGAGTGAGCGAGCGAGCTGACGACGCACATCCATACACCCACATAAACTAAGTTCAGATTCGTCATCTAGAGGCTATATGAAGGATTTCTGTACAATTTTTTTTTTTTTTTGAAAATGTTACAGACACCGTACCAAACGCTATACTACTTTTTCCTTACAGTCAAAGTAGTAATAATTAAATTTAGTAATGATAAGACATTACAATATTAAGAAAGTTTTTGAGTTATTATCAGGATTGGACTGGCCCATCGGGGCACCGGGTGTTCCCCCGGTAGGCTGTACTAATTGTGGGCCATGACCAGCGATAGTCAAAAAATTAAAACTGATCTCCGAGTTTTGCAAAAATTTAAGAATTAATAATTCTAAAAACGTAATTTTTACAATTCATCTTTATTTTGGAATAAAATAATATTATAGGCATAACTTATTTGAACATTTTTGGGATGTAAGGCAACTTTTCCCAGGCCTAATTTTTTATCCAGTCCAACTCTGGTTATTATGTAACTAAACTTTTAGTACACATGTACATAGAAAATGAAATTAATATCGTTTACAATCTATTCATGTTAAGAACGAAGTAGATGTGATTTGTATAAGCAGGACCGTTCCTGGAATGATAGCCGCCCAGGTGCAAAAAAGAAATAGCCGCCCTTAAAAATTAACATGATTTATTTTACTATTAATTTGAGGCTAAAAGTGGACCACGGCCGCCCTTTCGGCTGGCCGCCCTAGTGCGGATGCACCTTTTGCACCCCCGCCAGGAACGGCCCTGTGTATAAGTATCTATTAATAACTGTATTAAAAATCTAAATAGAACTGATTTTAATAGTTGATTTGTCGAAATTATAAAAAGAAAGACCTCAAACACAAAATAAACTTTGACAAAGTTGACAGATAAAAATCAAACTTTCCAAACTCAACATAAATTTAGCGAGCAAAATTTGCATATTTTTTCTCAATTTAAACTTGTCACAAATTTTAGTCAATCACAAGCTAAGAAATATTATCTTATCTTTCATAACGCTTCGTTCTCAAAGTGAACAGACTATAAAATTTGTATTTCTGATAAAAAAGTAAAAAAAAAAAATACAAATTTATATAAACAAATTCAAAGCAAATATATCTCATGTACAACAAATGATCCGCGAGTATTATGTTGATGTAAATTTCTATGAATCCGATTTATTTAGTATGACGTAATCAAATGTTTATAGTTGTTAATTAATTATCAACGATATATTAATCTGTTTACTGAAATTATAAAATGTAGGCTAATTAATCTATATTTATAATCGAAATAACATTTTATTCATTCATACTACAAAAATCATCATATATTGTATTTTTCCATTTTTTAAATTTGAATAATTTTTTTATTATCTTGAATTTATGCTTTTGATTATACTCTGTAAATTTCCAAACTATAATTTAAGTGATAATTGAAGTTAATTATCAGAACGTTTTGTTGTTGACAATTCCGGTTCTGTTAGTCATCAAATAAATGTGATTAATGTTACTAAATGAACAAAATAATTAGCAGATAGGTTTTACAACAATAAATTATTAAGATTTTAATTTTACAATTGTATAGCATTACGTGTGCAAACTGAGAAATTTTACAGCTTTTATTAATTTTATAAACCTTGGAATGTCTACATTAAAAAAATAATTATAAATTTATTACTTTCATTGAATTAATATTGGGTTTTTTTATAAAACCGAAAGTGCATATTAATATAGATAAATAATAATAATTTTGTCATATAACATTGTCAGAAGAATTAAAATTTTATTAATATTTACATTTACAAAAAAAAGCATGAGTGAAAAGATTAAAATTTATTTATTAAGCTGTACAAAACAATGAGATTTTGTTTAATTTTATAGAAACTGCATCGAATTCCAGTATTTATTACTGTATTTAATAATTCAGATGTTTTATTTGGAAATATAACAAAGAAATAGTCTTATTAGCAATACTTCAAAGTAAGAATTTATGCTTTGTTTTTAATCGAAAATACACCCTTGATTTTATTACAATATATAATAATAAAATAAATTAATACTGTTATTAACTTTACAGAAGACGCAAGAAGTGATGTCTTACAAAAAGCACTGGTTGTTCCAGTTTCTATATCCTCCTGTAATGAAACATACTTGAGTCGTCTAAATCGGGCGTTGAGCACCAGACAAATTTGTGCAGGTCCTGCAAATCCTGAACGTCCCACTGATAGTTGTCCAGGAGATTCAGGCGGTCCTCTGCAGATTTTCATGCAAACTCAAGTGTACGCCGTGGTAGGCGTTATTTCATTTGGTATCACAGATTGTGGAGGCGATACGCCTTCGGTTTATACTAGAGTTTATGAATATACAGATTGGATAGAAGGCATTGTCTGGCCATAATTATTTATTAGAATTATCGATGATTTCAAGATGTATATAATTAGGTTTATGCTGAGTTTGTATGATTGAAGGGCTGTGTAAATTAATTTTTTTAGTTTTAAGGAGATCTCATAATTATAAACTTTAATTAAATGAACATGAAAAAATAACATCATTAATTAAGAATGAGAAGAAAATGGAGACAAACAGGAATTACAAAAGAAAATCGTTTGATTCAAAATAAATAAAAAGTGTGATTTATTTTTATATGATTTTTAATTTTTTTATTAGAAGAATTGTAGGAAAGTAATCTTGATTATTAACTATATAAATTATAGATTATATAAAGAGGGAAGGATTATTTTAAACAAAAAAACATTTTCTAGTTTATATTTGTTGTAAATATTTTCTTTAATAATTTAAAACAACTGACCTAAAATTTAAATTATTGTATATAAATTTTCTTTAATGATAATATTAATCCAATCATAAATTTCCGAAAATCTTAATATTAAAAAAAATATTTTTAAATAGAATTAATGAACCAATGAAAGTTTAAGACAAATAACTAAAATTTATTTCCGTATTAATTTACTCTTTCCTTTCTTTAATAAAAAGAAAAGGTTAAGATGTAAATTATTTTATAAACATTTTGTACAAATATATAATAATTACTTTTATCTACAAAATTTATATAAGTAATATATTATAGTAATATATAATTATAGCAATTTAGGAACTTGAAATATTATTTTGTGTAAACGCTTAATAAGTGATAAAATAAAAACAACGACTTAGATAGTAATAAATACTTGTTATTCATTATTAAAAATAATAAATAATAAAAATATATACTGTTTTGCAGATGTACGAAAAAATAAATAAAAAAAATCAATCCTTATAAACTACTATTTAAAAAAATGTATCATAAAAATTATTATCACCAACATTTTGTAGCATTTTCTATATTTATTTTTATTTAAATATATCTATTTATAAAGTAAATCTTTCGTATTTGAGAGAAAAATAGTGAAACCAACAGCACTTCAGATATATAATGGCGGAAGGGGGGAGGGGATCGTTAATCATTAGTTAATATCAATTTGTCTCTGACTATATTCAACTATTTGGGGCAATCACAATCAGACCCGCATAAACTGGGCGATTGAGTACAGCACAAATTAAGTGAAGGTGGCGGGGCCGCGGGCAATTCTGATGATTGTACACTTTCAAAGGGACAAGGGAAACATGGTGGCTGCTCCAATGGCAATGCAGATGTGTTCGGACGATCACTAAGTGATTTATAGATGGCGGTAGCTGGTGGTACACAACGGACTCCGCTCGTGCAAACAGCGTAAATTTCAATCGTTAAATTGCCTGATGTTTCTAGACCGCTCAGTATGGTTGCTGTACGACCGCAGCTGTGCACTTTTGATTTTACTATGCCGTTTACGTCAATCTACAAAAGAAATAGTTATTTCATTAATATACAGGGAACGAAAGCAGGAATATATAAAATCAGTATGAAATTAATTGCGAAAATTAAAATTATTAAGAAAATATATAAATAGTTAACAAATAAAACTAATCGTACTTCATATCCTTTAATGTATGAACTAGCAGGCTGCATCCATTTGAGAAGAAGCGTTCCGGGTGAGATAAGTCTCATTTCGCTAACGACCATCGGTGATGGATCAACCTGTAATGGTTGTAATGATGGTTCGCACATACAAGATGGTACAGTTTTCGGAACGTCGACTGTCGTATAAGTCCCTTCGCATGATGGAGCGCATGGTTTTTCCGCTGGTGTGCGCATTACTTGCCGCTGAAAGAAGCAAAATACGGACTCCATAACGGGAATTTTGATACTACCATTTCATTACAAAATTGAAACGAATGCTAACATATTTGTAGTTTGATGATTTTAAATGGGAAATTACGTAAATGTCACACCGTCAACAAAATTTAATGATGTTTGGCTGGTACCATAACAACAAAACAAATGTAAATTTTCAAGGATAATTGATTTTATTTTTTCAAATATTTGTTTCGTATTTATTTATTAAGTATGCCTTGTATTAGTAATATGGTTTGACTAATATTTTTTATTATTTTTAACTGTCGCCACGATCTGAACGATTTGGTTTTGATCAACTAAAGAGGCAAATTGCATATTAGTTTTTACTGAATTAATTATTTGTTAATATTTATTAATATTTCAGATTTAATAAATTTAATATAACTATACTAGATAACCGGTCAGATTGTGAAGATTGTGTTTATGTTTGGTGTAATAAACGTGAAATAAATTTTTAAATATTGGTATTAGAATATAAAACTAGGATCATTGATTATATATATATGTAAATATGATTTATTATTATAAGAAATATTTTAAAATATTAAAAAAATAATAATAAGCAATTAGAAATTAATGTCATTGAAAAAACCTCAACAAAATTTTTAATTATGGGATAAAATATTAATACTATAAAGGTAAAGTAAGTAAGAAATACCATTTGTACTAATTCTAGTGGCGTTGATAATGCAGTAGCCAAACTAGCTCGGGTAAACGACATACACGGTCCAGAACCATCTCCTTCGGCAACAGATTGTAAAAGCTGACGAAACACACCGCTTTTGGAGCGTAATTTTAATTCTTCGATTACAGCAGCATTTATATTATCTTTTTGCGAATAATTGAGCGAACATCGTAGTTCTGATACAGTAGCTTCAAATGATTTTGTTTCTTTAACTACAAATGGACTAGGTCCTTTGAGTATTTCGCATGTACATGCTAAATTTGATGTAAACTCTTTTATTTGTTCCATTTCTTGTTCCTGTACAAAAGTTTTCAATTTTAGATAAAGATGTCGTAAATTTATTACTTTTATTTACATTTTCTTTGGCTTCTTGTTGAATTGTAGGCAATTGTTCTTCGAGTGTTTGTGTTTTGTAATTTTCGTAATCACCCATCGTCATAGCCAACGGCCCAGCTTCTGGCGGATATTCTAAAATATTGAAAAATATATTTATGCATTAATACTATTTACTATTTATTTTTAACTATAAATAAAACTTCACAATAGCCCGTGAACGGGAACGGGATAGTTTTTCTTTGTTTTGTTTTTTTTTTTTTTTTTTTTTTTGGAAACGGCATGTACATTATGAAATTACATGGAATTCGATATAATGTTTTTGATTTTGTGTTTTCACGTTCCCGTTCTTAATTTTATTATTTATTCTATAACAGACTGTTAAAATATTTTGAATAGTTACGTTTATTGTGAATCAGAGCAGTTGGTTTTACATTTCTCTGTTCTCGTAGTCATTTCCATAGCCATTTCCGTTCAATTTCCCGGGTAATTGTGAAGCAATTTTAAGAGTTAACCTATAAAATTCAATAAAATCTATTTTACTGCTGTAAAAATATACCATAGAAAACATTTAGAATAAAATTATATTATGTCAAAGGAAAGTTGAGGGGATAAATAATAGGAATAAGAAATAATTACCATTTTTTGGCCCACATTTGCAACTAATAAAATCTGGACCAACTTTCGAAGGTGGTAAACGATTTTCTGATTTACTCCGTCGACTGCATGTTGGTTTACACGGACATACTGTTCCGCAATCACATGCATCAGATTCTGTGGGTTCTTTATTTGCCCTGTTTGCCATTTTTGGATCGGCGCAGGGTGTACATTTGCACGTAGGACAATCGCAGTCTAATAAAGCAGGGTTTTTTGGATAGGCGCAGGGTGTACATTTGCACGTAGGACAATCGCAGTCTTTTATATCAGTAGTATCTGTCGCAGTTGAAGAAGGAGTTGCACATGTACACTTATCAGAATTAGGATGCGCTGTTTCTGGTGGGCATTTACATGTTTTGATATTAGAAGGTTGGGAAGTGGATGTTGGTGTACCACCTGCCGCTTGTTTAAAACTTGATGAATTTTTGGTGCATGGTGTGCAATTACAAATTGGACATTCACACTCCTCAGTCGTATAAGTTGACTTGACTGTGTCATTTTTCATAGATTCCGGTAAATCGGAATGCACTGTTTTTTCAACATCTTTTGGTTCACCCATTTGTAAATTAGTAGGTAAAGCGATAGGTCCACAAACTTTACAAGTACATTGTGGACATTTACAATCAATGGGATGCGTCATCCGAATGCCGACTTGTTTTTTCGATTCAGGTTGATCGGGCTTTACGATACAAATTTTTCGTCCGCTACCAACATTAACTAAAGTACCTAAACAACCACCTTCCATATTGCCACCTCTGCGATTTTGTATAGCAGGATCTGCGCATGGAGTACATATGCATTCAACTTCACAATCGCATGGGGGACCATCGTATTCGGACGACATATTGCTCTCTTCTGATCTGCAACTACAAGGTGATGCTGTCTCTGCAGATGTTGTTCTGGTTGTCTCGCCTGTTTCCTGTAAATCAAATGTGTCTTGATCAGTGATGTCAGATAAATGAATGGAATATTCTTCCATCAGAGCAGTAGGATAACAGTCGCGGCATTGACATGGTTCGCAATGACACGTGGGGCATCGCGGAGGTCGTGTTCCTGTTTCACCACTACCAGTAAAATTTGGCTTATATGGACATATTTTAGTATCTCGGCATGGCCAACATTTACATATAATGCAATTACAATCTTTAGTATGTTGAACTGGTCGAGGTATTCCTGTATATTCACGACGTGTTAAATCACCAAATTCATCTATGTCAAGCATTATTTCTTGTGGTGTACGTGCTCGAGATATTTCTGTACGTTCAGGGCATGTTAAATCATTGCACTCATCAGGCATTAATTCTTGTGGTATTGCTCGAGATTTTCCTGCACGTTCCGGACATGTTAAATCATCACATTTATCAAAGTCACGTAATATTTCTTGTGGAATTGCTGATGCCCTTTGTGCTCGATATATTTCTGCAAGTTCCGGACATGTTAAATCATCACATTTATCGAATGCCGTTGGTGCAAATCCTCTTGGTATTTTTCCATCGCCTATTCCTTCTTTCATTAAAAGTAATTCTGACTCTGTAAATTCTTTTGATGATTTAATTGGTACTGGAATTTTTGATGATAATGTTTGAGTGGACGTTTCAGTCATAATAGATGATGAAATAGTTGTCTGTGAAATTGTTACAGATGCTTTGCTTCTTGTTTGAATAGATTCAGGCACTGAATCTTTCCTTCTTGTTTGAATAGATTCAGGCACTGAATCTTTGCTTCTTGTTTGAATAGATTCAGGCACTGAATCTTTGCTTCTTGTTTGAATAGATTCAGGCACTGAATCTTTGCTTCTTGTTTGAATAGATTCAAACACTAAATCTTTGCTACTTGTTTGAATAGATTCAGGCACTGGATGTACGCTTTCTGATAATGCAGATACACCATCAGATATTATTGAAGAACTAGGTATTAGAGAACTATCTACTGGACTAGACGACTGGGCCATACCACCTGTTTTGAAACCTATGACAGGAAAAAAAAAGGATATGATTGAATTTAAAGTTTTTGGATATAAATGTCCACTATTAATTCAATAACTTTTTGCTTTATCATAACTACTAATTTTAATAATCGGTGTAAGAAAGTATCTATTTGATAAAATCAAAATAAAAATTGTGTCTAACAGTGAACATCTATTTGAAGAAGATTAAATCTAACTTTGAGCGGTCATGTATGACTCATCATCCGGTTCAAGTACCATGCTGGCGGACGTGGTCTCACCCGCTGAGCTCATGCTAATTGCATCGCTGGGAGTAGGTGGGTACAATTCTCGTACGATGGGCTCATCACGGCCGCTTTTTCTGCTTACAGACTCTCCGGTTTCAGGTCGGCGATCCGGACATGAGACCGGTATGCAGGATGCATCAGCTGGTTTTTTCTCTTGATCTTTCTCGCCGGAGGGCCCTAATGTTGGGCATGTTCTTCTGATGCAAACGTTAGAACTAGCTGTTGGGGCACTTTTACGAGATGGTGGAGCGGAAACTGTTGTACGTCCTCCACCACCAACAGACATACTGTTTGAACAGGGACAAGGTAATTCTTGTTGTAATTCTATTGAACGTTTTAATTGATTCTGAAGGCTTTGCAAACATTCTAATTGTTGTTCTTGAAGTTCTTGTAAACGTCTCATTTGCTCATGATGTTGTTCTTGTTGTTCTTGCATAGACTCTTTATGCGTTAATGCTAGTAGTTGCAAATCTTGTATTATTGTGGCTGGTTGTTTTTGTAGTTGTTGTTCAAATTCTTCTTGAGATTGTTGTGTATACTGATCTTGCGATGGCTGTGTAGCTTGATTTTGTAATTGTTGTATACGTCGATTTTGTGGCTGATCTTGTAACATTTGTACATAGGGCATTTGCATTTGGGGTCCTTGAGGCATCATAAATTGTCCACCCATTCCGTTTTGAAAACTACTACCATGTCCACCAAACGCTGGACATGGTACATATCCACCACCACCACAAATTTGCATACAATGAGAGCACATACCAGAACCTAAACAATCAATTATTAGAATAAATATATATATATATATGTATATATATATATATATATATATATATATATATATATATATATATATATATATATATATATATTATATATATAAAGTAAGTATGTCTAATTTTTTTCTGTCATTATCTAGATTTAAGAAATAACAGAAATAAAATAAAGACGTAAATAACAGTATACAATAATGACAGTAAATGTTAGAACATAGCATTATCGTTTGTAGATGCTAACCACTTGTAATAGGAGGTGGTGCACAGACACTTTGTTTCATCATTGCTCCACAAACGCAAGGTCCTGATTTAGCCTCTGTTGTAGGACCACTACTACCACTTGTCAAAGGTGCTTGTGCAGCAGAACCAACATGTGTATCTATAAAAGGACGATCCATACCAACATCTGCTTCTTTCGCAGCAGTTTCTTTAGCAGCAGCTTCTCTAGCAGCAGCTTCTTGAGCAGCAAATTCAGCTTTTTCTTTACATGCTCTTGCTTCTTCAGCAGCGGCTAATGCTTTTGCAGCTGCTTCATCTTTAGCAGCAGTTAATTCATCAATAATAGCTTGCAATTTATTTTCAGTTTCTGCTTTAGCAGCATTGATTGCATCAATAATAGCTTTTTCTTTTGCAACTTCTAATGCATCTAACATAGCTTGTTCTCTTTCAGCGTCAAAATCTGCATCGCACGCGCAAGCTCCAGCTTCTTGTATTTGTTCTGCTCTTTTATCTTCACTTTTTTCCGTTTGCATAGCAGCATCACATGTACAACTTGTAAATACTGCTTCAGTTTTAGTTTCAGTTATTAATGAAGGACTAACAAAAGATACAATAGCAGTTTTTTGATCTTCGCTCATCACTGATGGTTCAACATCTTCACTTATAGTTATTGTTGGTTCACTATAATCTACTTCGCTGGGTTCGTAAGCTACGCTGGATTCATAAGCTACGCTGGGTTCATAAGCTACGCTGGGTTCATAAGATACGCTGGGTTCATAAGATACGCTTGGTTCATAAGATACGCTGGGTTCATAAGCTTCGCTGGGTTCATAAGTTTCGCTGGGTTGATAAGCTTCGCTGGGTTGATAAGCTTCGCTGGGTGCATAAGCTTCACTGGGTTCGAATGCTTCACTAGGTTCGAATGCTTCACTAGGTTCGAATGCTTCACTAGGTTCAACAGTTTCGGTACCTTCACTAACTTCAGCAATTTCACTGACTTCAACTTCGGCGGTTCCACCAGCTTCGCTAATTTCAAATTCGGCGGTTTCACCAGCTTCGCTAATTTCAACTTCAACAGTTTCACCAGCTTCGCTAATTTCAACTTCTGCAGTTTCACCAGCTTTGCTAATTTCAACTTCGGCGATTTCACCAACTTCGCTAATTTTAACGTCGGCAATTTCACCAGCTTCGCTAATTTCAATTTCGGCGGTTTCACCAGCTTCGCTAATTTCAACTTCGGCAATTTTACCAGCTTCGCTAATTTCAATTTCGGCGGTTTCACCAGCTTCGCTAATTTCAACTTCGGCAATTTCACCAGCTTCGCTAATTTCAACTTCGGCTATTTCACCAGCTTCGCTAAATTCAACTTCAGCGATTTCCCCAAGTTCGCTAAGTTCAACAACTTCGCTAACTTCACCAGTTTCACCAGCTTCTGATTCTTCCGCTTCAATCGATTCGAAAACACTCACCGTCTCTTCTTCTGTTTCTATAATATCGCCTGTTTCATCAAATTCAAGAATACCTGCCTCACCCGTTTTTTCACTCATTCCTTCTACTGCACTCATTCCTTCATAAATTCCAGTCATTCCTTCTACTTCACTCATTCCTTCTAGTTCACTTACGCCTGTAACAGTCAATTCTTCTTCACCTTCCGGTATAGCTTCTTCTAAACTGTAATGTCGCGGTGAAGTTGGAGATCTACTTGTTCTTTCTAAAATTTCCGTTATTTTATCTGTAGACTCAGTTACTTCTCTTAGCAGTTCAATTAAAGAATGGCCAGTTGTTGTTATAGATGTTTTTGATGAACTATCGGAACGAGTTAATGTTATATCAACTTCACCTTCTGTGGATATTATTTCTGTTTCACCTCCTGCAGATGTTGCTTCTGTTGGTGCTTTAGTGCTTTCTTCAGCAGATTCAAAACTTGGAGAACGAGTTGTTTCTAGAGTTTCTATATCAGGGGCCGAGGGTGCCTCGGATTCCTCGTGAAAATAAGACTCATCTTCTATTCCCTTTACTCCTTCTGTTTCATCTGGTACAAATTCAGTCAATAATACTATTTCACCAAATGATGAAACTTCCACTGTATGTTCTACAGTACCAGGCGGACCTTCTGTTATTACCTCCAAATTACCGCTAGGTGTCATTGTAGTAAAAACTTCAAAGCCTTCGTGGCTTTCATCAATTATATCCATTGTAGTTTCTATTTCCTCAAATGAACTCTTTCCAACTGTTCCAATTTCACTTTCCAATTCACCAGAAATAGCCGATGTTAAAGTTTCACTAGCTTCTGTTGATGAAACAATACCACTAGATATAATAGTAGGACTTTTTGGTGTTGATACTTGAGACATAGAAGTTTCAACATCAGCAAGTCCAGAACATGGACCTCCACAGGTATCCAGACAAGGAGGTACTGATTCTTCTGATAGCTTAATCATTATTGGACAAATATCACCTTTTGAAGAAATTTGAGACACAGGCGCAGTACGAACTTCTTGGCATTCTTTACTTCTGACAGAGCATATGTCTCCTTTCATATCAGATTCAACCGATCTTTTTGAGGAACTTCGTTCAGGAGAACGAATTTTGGAAGTGCTAATAGGACTTGTAGTAGAGAAGTACGATGATGTAGAAGTCATTGCAGGACATGTTTTTATGTTACACGATAATTTTCGAGTTGCAAATTGAGGAGCAGAAGGACATGTATCAACAGTGCAAGGTGGTGAAGTGCTGGAGAAAGCATGGGCTGGACATGATTCTATGGTACAGGGCGCTAGAGAGGATTCACTATCATGAGCAGGACATGTTTCTATGGTACATGGCAATCCAGCAACGCTTACCTGCTCTTCGTCTGATGTTGTTGAACAGCTCACCAATTCGCACAATGTACGAACGCCCTGTACTGTTTCAACCAAATCTGATGATAAAGTATTTGAACAGATTCCGCATGTCTGTAACATTGTATATTTAAACTAATGTTATTTTTAAAATATTATTAAATAAAACATTTGAAAAGAAATCATAACAATAACTTTTAGGGCCATTTATACAATATCATGTCAATGTATTTGTTTTGTAATCTGAGTAAGAAATACATATTGAATTTGTATAGCATGCAAATTTTAAAATAAAGTAATAAGTATTACTATTTTAAATTAGAAATTGGAATATTGCAAATCTCTCCTATATTGTTATTGTCTAAAAATTTTATATTTCTATTGTAGCGCAAGTTGTAGCATCAAAACCCTGAAAAGAGTAGTGCGTAGTGTGGGTGCGCTTTTGTTTTTTAAACAGTAGAGTAAAAATGTTTTATAGTTAATTGTGTTTGATCGTACTTACAGTGGATAAAAATCATAACTATCGGCTGGAATCCATGTAAACGTTTATGTAATTTTTTGTTTATTTAGAGACTAGTTAAAATATAAAATTTACGTTATAATATACCTACTATTTTAAATACTTAAGGTCTTCATGCATATAAATTAAAATAATAAAAAAAATGAAATAAATTATTTAAAGTAGTATCAAAAATAAAACAAATAAATAGAAACAAACGTACCTTAACATTTTGTAAAGCAGTGCTGAGTCGTTCACCGGCAGCAGCAGCCTGGTCACGTTTTTTTATTCTTGTCAGTTCTTTGTCACGTTCATTGAGCTCTTGACTGAGACCGCGTATAACCTCAGCGTCGGATGCAGCTCGTTGAACATGTGATCGTTCCATTTCTGTAATTTTACATTCTAAAGTTTCAACCTCCTCTTTTAATTCCCCATTGGTTACTTCGAGATGAACAAGCTCGTTACGAGTACGGGCAAGACGATCTTTTATCGTCTTTACCTCATCGTCATGAAGTTTACCTGTATCTCGTATCGCTTCCTCGGTGAACTTCAAACGATGCTCTAAATCACGAGAACGGCCCTGTTCTCGTTCTAAATCAGCAAAAGCTTTACACGAACAAGTTTTACCACTTTTTTCATTACTTGGACCGTCTAACCAACCGCTACTTTCTTCCTTACAATCTTTCAAAAGTCTTTCTAAGCGTTTATTATCAGCCACAAGTCGTGCATTTTCTTGTTCTAATCGCGATGCTTTATTTGCGAGATTCTTTTCAGATTCTTCTAATTCTGCAACGTTGCAGGTGCACGAAGTTTGTTTTTTTTCTATTCTATGTAAACGATCTCGCATTGAGGCTTCGCTTGCTTCTGCTTCATTAATTCGTTTCTTATATCCATTCTCCATTTCTGCCCAAATGTCATCAGCTTGTTGTAGTGTTTCCATGTAAGCTTGTTCGCGTCGTTCTAATTCACCGATACGATTTCGCATTTCAATTTCTTGTTCTTTCAGTTCTTGAACGCATGCAATTAAATCTAAATCGCTGGAATTGATAGAATCGATGGGTGCTTTGCTTCCATCACCCGTTGCTCTTCCCGAGCGTCGTAAATTTTGCAGTTGCGCTTCTAAATCCTGCATGTTGCGTTCCATTTCCTCTCTTTGGTGACGTAAACGATTACGTTCATCTTCTAAGGTTCGTATTTTATCACTAGCAACAGCACTTGGAACTGAAGAAGAGTCGCAAGTGCATGCTATTGAATTCCTTGAAGTAGAGCTAACAGGTCGAGTTAGTTTATTAATAGTGTGCTCGACCACATTGGCATCTGGATTATTTTGTAACATTTTCCACATATTAAAAAGCAAAACGGCAGGTGCAGTACGTTCAATAATTTCAACGCGATGTCTTAGTTCACATTCGCGTTCCTCCAGTTCATAGTTGCGCTCTTCATATTTGTTGCACATAGATTCCCAATAATTGGATTGATGACGGGCATCCCGTACTTTGCGTTTCGATGACATTCTCAAGCGTTCTAATTGGGCAACTTCTGCTTCTAAACGTTGACAACGCAAACGGGTATCGTTCTCGGCTTCCTCGAGCTCGCAGCGCTCTTCCTCTAACCTAAAATTGTCGGATTGTAGTTTATGAACGGTGGTGTTAAGTTGTTTCACCTGTGCCTCGAGGCGAACCTCTCTATTCAGTTGTTCCGTCAGTTGGCGAGTTTGTAAGTCGCCGCTGCTCTCGTACACCTTCAACTTCCGCTCTAAGACGTCGACGCGTTCGCGGTAGAAATCTAGCTGACGCAAAATCTTGTCCTCGGAAGTTGTGTTGATCTGGTAGTTGGCGGTGATATCGTTGACGGTGTTGCGGCGTCGGCCGCATGTGACGCCGTTCGATGCGGCGATGCTCTCGCGCAATTTGTCGAGTTTGCGTACCTCTGCGGCTAAGTTCAGGTCGTCGACGCCAGCGGAACCACCTGGACCACTGTCCGTGCCTGACGTTACGTTGTCGCTCGTCACCACCGCCTCCAGTATCCTCTGCTGCTGCTGCTGCTGCTGCTGTTGTTGTTGTTGCTGCTGATGCAATTGCTGTTCCGTTTGCGTTCCCCGGCTCTTGCTATATATTTAGATTTAAAATTTAATAATAAATTAAATGTACAATAATCATTTTAACATACACAGTAGAACCTCGTTAATTTGGACGTACTGAACCATATTTAATGAGGATTAATTAAAAAAATGGTGTAACTAGCTTTTTTTTTAAAGAATATTTCATATTAATTAAGTTCCATTTAAAAAAATTAATAAATTAATAAAAAATCAAACATGTTTTTGCAAACTATTGAAATGTTTCTAAATGACAAATAAAATTCTTTTTTAAATGACATTGTTTAAATGAAAAAGACCTACATTTGAAGCGGGTGATACGGTTCCGGCTCTCTGTCGGGAGTTGTTTTCTCTTCGGATTCGTCCGATTCGATTCCGAAAGTGTTGGTAGCGGCGCGGCCGGTAAACGGCGGCACCTTGGCTACTAGTCGATCGCACCCGGATGTCCCCGTTTGAATGTCCACGCCTGCCAAACGCGATGCCCCACGTGTAACGTCGTTGCCGCCCTGAAATGTTCGACTCCGTGACACATACACACATACACACTTACCACTGATCAATTTTGCTTCGATGCTTGCAGTACTTGGTTACTTTCTTTGTCTTATCGTTATTTTCAACTTGGTTTTATTATTTACGTTATTGTTTAGTAGATGTAGATGGTCACACTAGACCCGAATTACCCTTCTATCAACGAGAATTTTGATGAAAAACCCGAAATTGGATGAGACTAATTAAAGCATGAATATGTAGCCAAGAAAATACAGAATTAAATTGTGACAGGATTTTGTTCAAATTTTCAAAACATTTTCACGTAGCTCACTATTTTTTTAATTTAAAAAAATAAAAAAAAATGTTTTTATTTATATTAAAGTAATAATAACTCTAAGTTTTAAAGTTTTTGTATTTTTTAAAATTTTATTTGTATATTGTTCTTGTAAATTTTAATTAAATATTATTTAAATTATAAAAAGAATGCTAAAATTAAAAAATTCGAAGAAAACTAACTATTTGTTATTTTTTATTTGTTGTTATTTTTATTAATAAACACAGTAAAGAATTTTATATTATTCATATTAAAAAAAAATATAACTTGGACAATAACTGCTGAATAATTATAAGAAAACTGACTATAAAAATCTTTTGTGATTTGTACTTATATTAAAACAAGTTTCGAATTTAAATTATTTGGATATTAAGTTTGTTTTGAAAATTTATTCTATCAAGATTAACCAATGACAAATTATATAATTTGTTTTTATACGTCAGTGACACTGATATATCGAGTAATTGTGTAATCTTAGATTACTGATTAAAACTTTAATTTTTAAATTAAATTTTGTTTTGTTGTTGATAAGAAATTGATTGTTTTCAAAATGTAGACTCAGCTTAGTCTTTATTTTAAAATTTTTTGTTTACGTGTATTTATTCTAAGTTTATTATTTTGTTTATATCATAAATCAAATAATTTATTTAAAATAAAACAATTTTTGAAAACATCTAGATTGTGATATTTTAACAAATTTATTGGCACATAAGATATGATGCATTTATTTAAATGTGTTCAGATATTTCTGGAAAAAACTAAATTATTTTGTTGTTATTTTTGTTGTCGTTTATTTTACGAGATTTTCACATTTGTTCTAAAATAAATCTTAGAATAACCAAATGCAATAAATATTTAGTTTGTGACGTTAATAATATAATAACAAAATACATAAATAAAATTAAAAATCACTTACCACAATTGCGTTTACAGCTAAATCTTCATAGCTACTAATTTGTTGATCTATGTCGATATTAAATACTTGAAATCCCTTCTTGCTAACTTCATTTAAGCCATGCAGTAAAATTAATACTTGTAATAAACAGTTTTTCTCATCTAATTCGGTAGATTTTTTCATCATATTTTCCAGTTGGTTTCGTAAAGGTTCGTCGTTAAATCGATTCAAATCTTCTTCATCGTCTTCTGTGCTAACGCAAGCATCTTCTCGCGTTGTCCACTAGGCAAAAAAATATCGATTATATAATAGAATAAGCAAATAGAAAGAGAAAGTAAGGAGTTTTACCTGATCGTTACCAATTGTGGAACGATCCTGGCATTCAGCCAGTTCAAGTACACGAAATTCTAATAATTCGTTCTGTTCTTTAAGGTCACCAAGTTCACGAAGCAATGCAGCTTCGCGATCTTCTAATTGTCGGACACGTTCTGTTAGTGCCATCACATGTTGGCCAGACGATTTTGCTCGTGTCTAAGAAAATTTAAACAAATTATTTTTTTTGTAAATACAATGAAATATTATTTATATTGCCAAGGTTCTTCGTGATTTTGTCGAAGCTTCAAAGTTGATTAATTTACGATTTATTTTATTACTTTAAATTTATATTTCTATAAATGATTAATAAGTACATCATGTAAATGATGACATAGGTAATAAGCAAATTATATTATTGTATAATATAGTAACTGCAAAAGAGATTATATACTCTTATGTCATCAAGTCATCATCAAGGTTCATAATTTTATTTCCAAAGATCTTACCACGAGTAACGCTCTCTCCAGCTCTCTGACTTGCCGTCTCGCCATAGACAATTCACTATCGTCCTGGCACTCAAACTGACTACTATCATCGTTCATTGAATCGTCCGTCCATAAGCCTGGGGGTGGTGTGGTGTATCCCTCGGAGGGCTGCGGCGACAGTGACGTTGGCGGCGGTGTGCCACGGTCGCGCAATATCGCCCCCGTTCTCGGCCGTAGCGGATCATCGGGTGAGCATGGTTGCGGTGATAGCGACGATGGAGCTGACGACACCGCCGAATCTGTGTCTTCCTCGAGCGGTGGCTCCAGATCGTCGCCTGTTGTCTATTCATTAAAAACAAGAATTAATAAAGTGGTTTATTTAAATATACAGTGTAAAAAGTTTTGTAAAGTTACAACAATTTTTATAGTAACAATTACTATAAAATTATATGTAAAATAAATTTACTTCATTAATTATAGAAATTTACAGAAAAAATTAAAAAAAAAACAAATTTACATACAGACATACTTTGATTTTTATATATAAAGAAAAATGCATATATTTACCCCACAAGTCATTTGTTCCTTTTTATGATTCGCAATGTTATGTTCAAATACTTCTTTTTGGTGAAACTGTAACAGAAAAAAACCAAACTGATGATACACTGTAACTAATGATGTCAAACATAATCTAATTCAATTTATATATCATAATAATAAATCTTATTTAGCAATATCTTAAACCTGTCTTTATCAGCAGTTCCAGTAATTCCTAGATGGAACATAAGGGCTATATGCTCGAGAAGCTTAACATATAAGTTTTTAACCATTTTTACTTGCAATTTTTACTATAACATAGTAAAAAATCTATCAAAACTAACTATATTAAAACAAAACGTATTTAGGTCAGAGTTCTGTATTAATATTTATTAATGATCGACTCAACGAACTCAACGTCCGTCTTCATCAGGAAAAATGATACAAATAATATTTATAGTAAATAACAAAACATAAAAACTATTATTTTATATAAAATTAATATCACTGACAAAAGTCAGTATTTGAAAATATATATATGTTTTTTTTTCTATCTCTGGAGTTTTACATGAAAATTATTCGAAAATAAAAATTATTTAAAATACAGAATTAAATTTTGTAGATCCATAATGTAGAAATGTGATAGTCCTTAAATAAAACCAAATATTTTAATAATAAAGTTGAAACATCCTCCTATTAATGCCTCAGTATTTGTCAAATAGAATAACCTCATTCAGTAAAATTTATAATTATAGTACTAGGAATAGAAATAATTATAGTTTGTCGCATAAAAATAAAACATCTACTAATAATTTACCATTAGAGATAAGAAGCATCACTAATATAAGGAAATTTATATATAAGTTAACAAAATTATTTAAAAATGACTGATTGTATATTATATATGATAGTTTATATACACATTTGTGACTATTATTGTATTATATTTTTTGTTTTTTCTTCTTCTTTTTATATATTTTTATATTAAATGTTTATATTAATTATATATATATATATATATATATATATATATATATATATATATATATATATATATATACAGGCTGTAACAGAATAACTATTCCTAATTTTAACTGGAGTATCCTGGGCTCAGAATATGAAGATTTAATGCAAATCACTCAGATAAAATATGGCTCCTTACTGAGCTACAGGGTGTTTTATATAAAAATTTAAAAACGATTTTTGGCCAGTACTTTAAAACTATTTGACGTATCCTTATCATACTTGGCAGGAAATGTAGGTACCGTACACCATACTAAATTATGTTAAATAAAAGTTTCTGGCTACTACCAGTGGCGTACAACAGGGGCAAGTAAGAGGTTGATCCTTCCTAAATTCTACGCTTATGGCGGAATTGTCATTTTAGCACAATTTTTCGATTCTCCAATACTTGCTGTGTAAAAAACATACTTTTCCTTTGTAACGATAAAGTCACTGTTTTTCGAGATATTTAAAGTTAAACATAAGCTGCACCCATGGGATTTTTTCAAAATTTGCTAAAAAAATCTGAAAAAATTCAGTAAAATAGAGAAAAAAATTAGCTACATAATATCTAAGTAACTTTTTCTCTAACTCATTCTGGTTTGGCTGGAAATATTATTGAAAATTAATATTTTTTGCATTTATTTTTTTTTATTTTCAATAATTTTTACAGCCAAATCAAAATGAGTTAGAGAAAAAAGTTACTTAGTTATTATGTAGCTAATTTTTTTCTCTATTTTACTGAATTTTTTCAGATTTTTTTTAGCATATTTTGAAAAAATCCCAAGGCTGCAGCTTATGTATAACTTTAAATATCTCGAAAAACAGTGACTTTATCGTTACAAAGGAAGAGTATATTTTTTGCACAGCAAGTATTGGAGAATCGAAAAATTGTGCTAAAATGACAATTCCGCCAGTGGCGTAGAATTTAGGAAGGATCAACCTCTCACTTGCCCCTGTTGTACGCCACTGGCAGTAGCCAGAAACTTTTATTTACCATAATTTAGTATGGTGTACAGTACCTACATTTTCTGCCAAGTATGATAAGGATACGTCAAATAGTTTTAAAGTACTGGGCAAAAATCTTTTTAAATTTTTTATATAAAACACCCTGTAGCTCAGTAAGGAGCCACATTTTATCTGAGTGATTTGCATTAAATCTTCATATTCTGAGCCCAGGATACTCCAGTTAAAATTAGGAATAGTTATTCTGTTACACCCTGTATATATATTTGTGAATAGCTGTATTTTTTAGCTAAATAAACGTCTATTATTATTATTATTATTATTATTAATTATATAATAAGTATGCATCTATTAAACAAAATAAACAAACAGAAATCTCACTTTGTGCATAATTTTTAAAAATAAACACAGCGTAGGTGATGGCAAAATTATCCTATAAATTAAATTACAATAAATTAGAATTAGATTTCCATGATTAGATGGTCCATATCTCATGTATAATTCAAACAGACGCGAGGAATAAATTTACGAAAAAATAACAGACACACCATGTATTTCCATAATAAAACAAACTGTTATTCAACAAATGTATTAATTAAGAGTAGGATAGAGAGAGATAGCCAGAGTTACAAACCTTGTCGTTATGTGTAAATGATTCGGATTTCGGATCACAGGCGGCTAAAGGAAGAAGTGTAGGCTGATCTGTTTTTCTCACTTCCTCTCGTAGTTTTCGCATCTGCAACACAAAAACACAAATAAATAAATAAAAAAACTGTTAGGTTACAAGGTCTCATTGTGGGTGTTACGATTACACACATAAAAAAACAATTATAATACAATTCTCCGCTGATACAATAGGACACGTTGTAAGAGTAAATATAATATACATACATGTGTATTGGGGTTTGGTTAAAAAGTTCACATAAGAGTTCCTCTACGTATAATATGTTGATATACTCATTAAATAAGTAATAACTGTTAGGTGATAAAATAAAATTTTGAAGATTTCTTTAGTTAGTTTGATTGTTGTTAGTTTAATAATTAATTATTGTGGTATGCTGAATAGCAATGTCTTGTTTCTGTCTAGCGAATGAAAAACTTAGTTCTGTATTAATATTTCTTAATAATCAACGTATGTTTTATAAATTTGTAATTAATGGAAGTCAAATTTTATTTAAATCAGTGTGTTCACCTAAAGTTGTTTTATTTTTAATATGAGTTCTGAAAGACTATTTTACTATGTTAAGAATAAAAAACGTAAATTTAGAAATAGTTTTCATTTAAATAAACAAAAAAATTATAAATTAATTTTTCTATCGACTTTCAATAAATTATATAAGTATGCTTTGCAATGTAATTGCAACACAATATTTTTTGTTAGTAATTAATACTAGTTTTCAATAAGTGACTGTAATTCAGTTAAATTTAGTTCTATTTAAATTTAAATAACATTTTCCATCAGATATTAACTTTTATCGTACGAACGGCCTATAATGGTATTATATGCCACGGTTTGTATTTGTTGTTGGCCGTTTAAAATGAAATTAGTTATTTCTTAATGTAGAAAGTGGCGAATATTATATTGGCGCACATTAAACTGTAGCTAAGCGTACCCTCTAACCGATAAATAAATAGATTTTTCTGCCGGAATATTGTGCGGGAGATATTTTCATCATTTTCATATAATTTTGACATTTTTCAAAAGACGAAATTCAATATTTTGGCGAAAAATAAAACATTCATTTTTTTCAAAGCCACCTACTATTTATATATATATTTTATAATTTTACGACATTATAGTATACAAGTAACGTATTTTTCTCTTCTCTCTCTCTCCCTCTCTCTCTCTCTCTCTCTCTCCACTTAAACTGTATTATTTCACGGATATATTATACGTTGTGTCTAAGAAAATTATATGCAATATGCTTTATTGTATACGATGTGTTTTTTAAGGTTATATATTCATAATTCTAGTGTAAATAAAACGGGAGCTACGTTATTTTAAGCAAATGTTTGTATTTTATCGCACCTGATTCAATTTTAATTCCGGCCTTCAACGAGTACAAACGAAATTAAATTCCGTACGATAAAGGATAATGGATATAAAAACAATCTTCGAATTTTTTGATCAGTCCTCGTACGATTGAATGTATATATATATGTATGAAACTTCCGTTTTGTCCGTTGCGTTAGCGGTGCGTGCAACTGATCAACTGAACGTACAATAGCGGTGCAACCAAATGGTTGAGTAGTTTCGACCGCCACGGGAAGCGACAACTCTTTTTCGGTTTGGGTACGCGCGGATATTGGATTTCAAAAGTCTCCGTGAATCTTAACTATTAGTTACAAATATTTTGAATGAGCTATTATACAATTTTTTACTTCCTTTCTGTCCCAAGCGGAAACTATAAATACTTATCTATGTTTTGTTTTATATTTGAAAATTATACGGTATCTATTATTGTAATAATTATTAAAAAAAAAAATTAAATATTTTATGTACTATAGTATAACATATTTTTCAAATTGTTTCCTTTTAAATATATGAAAAAAGAAAGCTACTATCTAAGTTTCCAAGTTGACACAATATTGTTATACAAGTAAACACAAGTTAATTTAAAGTCGGTTTTTCCAATTCGAGATGTAGAATAGTTAACAATAGAATAAATGTATATAATTTTACTTAAGATTTATTCTATGGTTAACTATGGTTAACTAATAAAAAAAAGTTGGAATGCGATTTTCAAGAAATTTTTGTTTTTACTTTTTATGGCTGTTGGTTGGTTAGATTAATAAAATACTTACAAAATATTTTAAATATAGAAACAAAGGTCCGTATTCATAGTCCCATTTAGAGTAATTTTAGATAAAAGTGCTTAGGTATATTTAAAATTATTTATTTAAAAAATATTAGAGCTGTTTTAGCACTTGGTATAAATGTCCAAATATTCTACTACTTACATTTGTAATGAAATATTTAGCTGCTTAGATTTGTATATTTAAAATTTTATTAAAAATTTAATAAGTGTAATAAGTATGTAACCAAAGATAATATTATTTAACAATATTTGCCATAGTAAGAAAGTATAAACATGACTATTATTGCTTTATCTCAACAATGTTTTCTTTAAAGAAATAAACTTCATTTAAAATTAACTAATTAAAAAATATGTTTGGACGAGTAAGTTATATTTCATGCTGGGTTCGTTTGGGAAGAAATTTATATTACTGCTATCTTTATATTATAAGTTATAAACATTTCTACGTAACTAACTTCATGATGTTTTAGTTAAATGTCAGTGTACACAAGTGTCGAATTAAAAATGACAGTTGCGTGATGATTTTGTGTCAATTGTTTAAAAAAAGTGAGTTTGTTCTTATTATAAATAAGGTAAGAGATTACTATTTATTAATAATTTAGGTAAATTTGAACAAAAGATAAAATGCATATCCGTTGAAACGCTATACAATATAAAATATACATTGAATAATATATTAATGACATATATTCAAATAATAGATGACAAATTAAGCAGAATTCAATGACAAGCATAAATAATTATAATTTAAATTGTAGAAATTTAAATAACGAAGGTCGTTAATTTTTTTTAAATTTTATAATAAATTCATTCAGTTCTACATTGAACTAGATTTTATTATTTGTGTTTATAAATTTAAAATTTGTAAAATCTAACTTTTGTTGATTTCTAACGTTTCACCAATGTTATTTTATATATGAATAAAACAATAACCTAACCTAACCTCAATTTTACATTTAATTTCCTTCATTACTTACGTCTATCGGAAATTAGAAAACCATCAACACTTAATAATAGATGTAATGGATTTGTAATAAAATTAAAAACATTTATATGTAATTAATAATTCATGATTATTATTATTCTTTTATTATTTTTATTGCAATTCACTGTTATATGTACAGTATATAAAAAAAAAACAATGCAGTTAGTAGTAGCACTTATATATTATGTACAATCAGAACAAATGAACAATAAATACAATATGAAAATTTTAGAATTATTTTTTGCAAAAAACAATATTTTAAAATAATCGTACTTATTGGATTTAGTTAGATTACGCAAATATACTACAGATATAAATAAAATCCTATTCAAAATTTATGTAAATTTTTTAAAATAAAATTGTAAGTCGAATGGAATGCTTATAATTATTGTCCGATAAATATTTATTCAAAGAATTTAGAAACTGATTTATTTACTATTGCAAAACAACTTGAGAGCATCTTAAAATACTATCACATGTAGAAATATATATATGTGTATTTTGTTTTCGTAGCTGATAGGTGAAATTAAAATATTTAAAAACATTTTGAAACTTGTGAAATGGAAAACATTGAAAGATTAGTTTCCTATTACTGTCTAAATTAGTAAATTTGTTTTTCCCGTCATTTCTTAACCATAAAATACAATTGCTCGTTTAGTTTTATCTATATTTTAAGCAAGAATTTATTTTCATATTTTTTTCCCGTATTATGCAAATTGGATGGAAGTAGTTTTTATTTTATTGCTTAGAAAACGTATTCTTCATCGTATCGTATGTAAATAATAATTGCATATATATATATATATATATATATATATATATATATATATATATATATATATATATATATTTATGATACATTTTGTTTATAATGATGCTTTGTTTATTCAAATACAGTCAAAGTGTAAAATTGAAATTACGGAAATAATTTTTATAAAATAAATATAGCAGTTGTTGTCCAAACAATAGGATAATTTTTATTTTGTATAAGATAATGATACTTTCATAATAATATCATTTATTTTAAAAGAGCATTTTTATTTAAAATTATTTCGTATTAAAATAAAACGGCTTTAAATTTAAGATAACATCAATCAGTATAAAGTCACTGATTTAAATAAAATTAGGCTTCTTTAATTAATAATTTATAAATTTTATGATCTAGTTACTTGTATTTTGTTACCTAGTAACTTGTTTCTATATTCTGTTTATTTATTGTATGTCATTTGTATCAGTTTTCCTGATGATGATGTACGTTGAGTTCTTCAAAACGTCGACTATTAATAAATATTAATAAAGAAAAAATTTAATTTTCGAATATTTTTCATGTAAAACGTAAGAGTTAGAAAAAAAAACACATATATTTTCAACTACTGACTTTTTCAGTGATATTAATTTTACATAAAATAATACTTTCTATATTCTGTTATTTACTGTAAATATCATTTATATCATTTTTCCTGATGAAGACGGACGTTGAATTCGTTGAGTGCATCAATTATTAATAAATATTAATACAGAACTATAACCTAAAGCCGTTTTATTTTAATATAATGCGTTCGGAAAAATTATTTATGTTTTTTGTATTGTTTTAATGAAAATAGACATAAAAATCAATTTCTCTTTATGTGTAAAACATTTATATATTCTAATTTAGCAAATCTTTTACAATTTTACAAAATTAAATAAGCATGAACGAAAAATATTTGTGTGTTTTTTTGTGCAAGATTTAAAATTGCAAATTAATATTAAACAAATTAGAAACTTCGACTAGCATACATACACAATCACGCCATGTACCCAAAAGAGTGAGACACAAACCATTTCCATTATTATTCTATTAATAAATATTAATACAGAACTATAATCTAAAGTCGTTTTATTTTAATATAGTTAGTTCTGAAACTATTTTTACTATGTTATTTCATATTATTTTAATGAAAATAGATATAAGAATCAATTTCTCTTTATTTAACAAATTTTTTACAATTCTACAAAATTAAATAATCTTGAACGAACATATTTGTGTGTCTTTTATGCAAGATTTAAAATTGCAAATTAATATTTAACAAATTAGAAAGGTTTTAATGTAAAGAAAGCATTTACCACACATGTTTGCACATTACGAACAAATAAAACTGAAAATAAATAAACTTAAACGATCGAATAAATAAATAAAAGAAAAAACGAGACTTGCTATATATCAATTAAAATTCAATTAGCGCGATTGTCGATTTTTTTCCAGACAAATTCTACCGATTCGTTTGTAAAGAAAAAGAGTGAAAGTATATATCTTCGGAGAATAATAACTAAATTCAGATCGGTCTCCTGTCAATTGTACATCGTTCATGTTTATGTTCATGCCGGTTAAAAGTTGATAAAGATGGTGTTTTCTTACGCACATGCAATGTAAAAACACGTAATCAAGTTGTCAAATTATCGTATAGGGAGAAAGCACTTAAGGCACCTGGCTTTCACTGGTATAGCAGCGACCGATGTTGAACTTCAAATAATAACCACGCCCCGGAGAAATTTTGTTTTGTTTTTCGGGGTGACGTGACGTGACCGGAGACCGGACGAGGAGGAATTAAATGATTTTTGCTGCTTGATTGAACGTTCAAGTCGCTTTGGAATTTCTTTCGTATTTTAGCTGGTTTTCGTGCAAAACTGTTTTTCGTGTTTAATTTTTTGTTTTCTTTATAAATTTAATTTTAGAAATTTATAAAATTTAACGCTTGATTAACAATAATGGAGTTCTTTAAAGTTTTGTTTTCATATTTTAGTGTTAAAACTGCTATTAATAATTTCTATTGGTTATTAAGTTTTTTTTTTGGTTAAAAGAAATATTTAGTTTTATTTTGTTCTTGTGACATATTTAAATAATAAGAATAAAAAGGTTTGTAGCTTAACTAACAGTTGAAGTCTCTTTCTTGTTTTCTAGTAGGGTCAAACGGGGTAAGTGTGGCAGCATCTTCCTGTTCGGTATCAAATCCTTTATTCTTTAAATTAGTACAATAAAATATGTATTCACTAAGGCCATTCATAATATTTTTGAAAAATAATGTTTACCACTGTTTCAATAAGCAATTTAATAAATAAAAAAGTAAAAAATTTATAGCAGAAAATTGTATTTTTTCCTCTATTTTTGACCACATTTATCCAATAATCCTTACTGAATAAATATATGAAGAAATTATAGCTCACCACACTTACCCAAACATGATCCACACTTACCCGTTTTGGGGGAAAGTGTGGCCATTTTTTTCTATACATAAGAAACAGAAAAAAAATATGTGCTTTTTTATTTAATAAGTATTTCAAAGAACCGGGTGATTAAAAAAATAATTAAGCTACATTTTCATTTTCAAACGATGCATTTATGTTTAAAATTAGCTGTTTTATGTTTGCTTAAAGTTGAAACTATGAATTTTCAGGCCACACTTACCCTGGTTGACCCTATATTTACTGAAGGGGGAACCACTTGTACAATCTGGTGTACAAATTAATTTAAAATACCTTAAAATATACATACTACATATACAATCACGCCATATACCCAAACGGCTGTGGCACAAACTCTTTTTACTATCCCGGAATCAGTTTCCTCCAAACATTCCTATCCAGACAAGCAACTAACTACTCATTGGATATCCACGCAAACGTATAGCTTCAAAATCATTCATATACATTTTTTTAACCAAACGTTCATTAGACATTCGCTCAAGATGTCCGAACCATCTTAAAATCTTAATAAAATAAAATAATTTTCCTTAAACCACAAACAATAATAAAAAAAAGCTATATGCGTATTTCGAGAGCTAAGCTGCTTTCATCATCAATAGTAAAAGATAAAGATAAAGTTCTAATCAGTGATCTAAGGTTACACAAATACTTAACGTACCCAGTGGTCAAAGAACACTGGGTATGTTACATCCTGTAAAATACTGATAAAAAGTTTATACAAATTGAAGTTTTTATGTATTATCTAATTAACTGCACTGTAAAAAATATTTGACACTATCTAGTGTCCCATTTGAACACATCAAAAATAGTGTAATAATTAAATTAGGAGAAAATATCAAAAAAAATATACACCGGTGACACTAAAGACAGTAAATTGAATTAACACCAACATTTTTGACATTATTGTATAGTGTATAATTTATACATCAATTAGTGTTAAAGAATAGTGTTATTTTTAACACTAAATCCAACAGATTTTTTACTGTGTGAAACTAAATCTTAGTAAACAATAAGTTTGAAATTCATTTTGTAGGTAATTGTGAATTATTAATATATAAAATAAAATGTAATTGTAAACACTTAATCACTATTCACAAAAAATATATTTAACAAAGTAAATACGAATTTCGACAACAATGCTGTCCTCATCGGTACAAGTAAAATACACATTAATCAAAATAATGTGTATTTTACTTGTACCGATGAGGACAGCATTGCTGTCGAAATACGTATTTACTTTGTTAAATATTTTTTTTTGTGAATAGTGATTAAGTGTTTACAATTACATTTTATTTTATAAATCTTAGTATTAAAAATATAAAATATAATACAAACTGGTACAAAATTGCAGTAGTCCACTATATCACAGAGTAATCATTGAAACTAGTTCACAATAATTTATTCGTCTTTATTGATTTCAACTATCGTATCTATCAATATAAAATAAATTTGTACCCGAACAATTTCCGATCGAAATTAAAAACTGAATTTTTAACCGAACGAATACGTTGAACTTTCTGTAACATCACTGTGAAAGGAAGAGTTAACACCCGCTTAACCGATAGTTGAAGACTTCTGATGGAATATACCGAACGTAACGGCTGGGAACAGTGTATGGCGCGAACTGTGTGTGTGTGTGAAAGTCAAAATCACGTCCGATGTCTGGCTGGGGGGGCCCTCCGGGCTGGTCTGTCCCCCACCTCCCCCTAACCCACGATGCCGCTAGAGTGGTTAATATACAGTTGAGGATGGTACGCACGTTTGCTTCCAAGAAGACGTAACTGAATTTTATGGGTAAAACGATGGCGCATCTTGTCGGTGCATTTTTTTTTGTTTTTTTAAATATGAATTGTTGACATTTATAGTTACTTTGTGTTTAAAATTTAAAATATGTAAACATTTTTTTTTTAATGTCTCTTGAAAGAGAAAAAATGTTTTTGTTGTGTTCGAAAAGAGGATGAGTTCAATCACCTTGGAAGATTTAAATTTGTGATAGTAGTTTTGAAGATTTAATAATAAATTCAGAAAGTTGTATTACACAGAAAAACTATCAACTAATTATATTCGAATTTGACGGTTAAACTTTAGATAATTTGCGAGGTGGAAACCACTCGCCTTAAATTTTGCTACACCGTGGATTCTACAATCCTAGGATTTTACCACGATTTTAAGGAAGATTCTAAGCGATTTTACATGATTTTAAGCGCGATTGAAAGGATTTTATATGATTTTTTGGCGCGATTGTAAGGATTTTAAGTGAGATTATTAGGATTTTATATGACTTAAAGTGAAATTGTAAGGATTTTACATTGATTTTAAGCGAGATTGTAAGGATTTTACATGATTTTTCGTTAATTTCATGGATTTTACGTAAGATTGAAAAGATTTTACCATGATTTTTCTCTTGATTTTACTGATTTCATATGAAATTTTTAAGATTGTAGGAATTTCACTGGAGATTTTTAATTAATTATAGATCTCGTATACAAATTATTTAATGTGCTTTAATTCCTCTTCAAAAACATATTTAAGTAAACATATGCACTAAATATTTACGAACTGTTAATGATTTTTACGGATTTTAACTTTGATTTTAAGGAATTAATTCTTTCGGCCGTTACTTTGTGAAATTTCATATTGAAGTAAATTAATAAGACACTTTTTAACTTTGATAATTTCACTCTTTATTAAGAATCGTGACTGCAGTTTCGCCAAACATTGGCATTGTCAAACTGTACATATTATATTAAATTACAAACAGATAACTTATATTCTACTACCCCACTACAGAACAGTTTGCTATGATTGGTCAAAGCACAACAGCATTGTTGATGAGCAATGTTCAATGCTCATCAACAATGCTGTTGTGCTTTGACCGTAGTAGAATATAAGTTATCTGTTTGTAATTTAATATATGTACAGTTTGACAATGCCAATGTTTGGCGAAACTGCAGTCACGATTCTTAATAAAGAGTGAAATTATCAAAGTTAAAAAGTGTCTTATTAATTTACTTTGATTTTAAGGATTTTATCATAATTTTACGGATTTTACCATGCTGTTACTAGGATTTTAAGGGATTTTAATAAATTTGTACACCCGATTTTACAAGTGGTTTCCCTCTCGATAATTTGTTTATTTATTAAAGTTCAGATAAATAATCTAAATCAATTAACATAATTACAATTAACAATCTAACTTTTCTAAATGATTTGATCGTCACAATGAACTAATTTAAATTAGTTACAAATTGAAAAAATGTATTGACTTAAAAATAGTAATCTTCAATCTTTTACTGTCGTCGGTATCAATTGAATTTATAGAATTTTCTAAGCTGGTATGCTGTGGTCAGTCTATCCTCGTCACAGACGTTTTGCCATACATCGTAGATGACATCCTCAGTGCTTGGTGACTGAATGACAGTTCCAGGTGTCGTTACACCATTAACAGATTCTGGTTCAAAAGATATCACCAGAACAGTGAAACGGCTATTACTGTCATTAAGCACTGAACATCTACGATGTATGGCAAAACGTCTGCGGCGAGGATAGATCAACCACGGCAAACCAAACCAGAAAATTCTATTAATTCCATTTAAAAATGTTGCAAATTAAATATAATTTAATAATAATTACTTTAAATATAGTTTTATTAAGTTCAAAACAAATTATCAACGCTTCTTCAACGTTATAATTTCAAGATCAAATGTAGCAAAAAATTACAAGTTACATTTCAAATTAGGAGTTAATTTTATTTTGTTGCAGAACAAACCTTAAAAAATAATTATTTTTAATTCTTTCCTGAGAAATTATTACACGCCTTTATTGAAGTTTATTATTAAATCAATCATATTTTTTTTCGTAGGAGCGGTTTTAATACATTAGTGGTTTGACGCATTGGTAAAATGTGTGTTACAACATCTCGAAACGCTATTGTTAATATAGGCCAGTACTATAATTTCATGAATTGTGTTTTAAAACAACTTTTATTAGTTGTCATAAAGTTGTACAATTACAAACACATATATATGTTATTTTAGCTAAACGTATGAGTAATGTTATAGGTAGGTAATTTTTTTTTTTCAGTTATATTATCTCAAACGAGTTCTACAGATTGTGTATTTTATTTGAATTCTGATTTGGAAAAAAAAAGTAACTGTACTGTAATTTATGGTTTACAGATTATATATAGTAAAGATTTAAGTTTGTTTTAAAATTACTTAAATGAATAATGTTCTAAGTTAATAATATAGTAAAATGTTGATAAAACAATATTAGAAGCATGTGGGTAAACCCATAATATTGATCACTTTGACGTTATCACATAAATACTATAAGCCTTGTAGTATAAGAAAAAGAAATAAAAATTTTGTATTTTTTCTTCAAAAGTTGGCAACACTGTATAATAATAAAATTATATAATATTAAAAAAAACTCACGATTGTGAGTTAACATAACACATATATATTATTCAACAGGAGCAGAATTTTTTTTGGAAAAATTTACAGTTCTGTAAAATATTAATTATTTTATAATTTTTTTTTTACAATTTTTAAAATAAAAAGATGGCATCTTGGTTGCAGAAATATTAAACATTTTAAATATTTTAGAATAAATTGTTTAAAAAAGTTGTTTGTTTTATTAAGTAATTCAATAAACAAATTTAAATACACATTTCGTCGGACCAAAAGCGTCGAATCAAAACAAATAATTAAAAATAAATAAGTATTAGTCATTCGATAAAAACATATAAAAATAAGAAAAACATGTTTTACAAATTTGGATAAAACTCATTAAGTCGAACACCGTGTGCATAATTACGATATATATTTAAGTGAATTTAGCTTCGAAATAAATTAGATAACACTACCATATCGCCATATTTGCTAAATAACATATTTATCACTTAATTAACAGAATGCAGCTAAATATTTCGTAATACATTTGAACCAGTAGGAGAGAAAAAAAGCCGCTAAACACGTTTGTCTACCCACTTGTGCGAAAATAAATAGGTGAAACTGTATTAACACAGGTATTGTGCAATAACGTTTATGCATATATGGAGACTACAACGTTACGCTAGGAGACAATTTGTTTTTATCTGTAATATTACTTCTAGAATATTCCAGGGGTGTGGAGTCGGAGTCGTGGAGTCAAAGTTGATTTTTTTTTGTTGCGACTGCGACTTTTTTCATTAAAGCAAAATATTAACAACTTATAAAACCATATGAACAAAAAAATATATTTTCCCTTTTTCAATACTAAAAATATCGCCAAGATGTTAACCAATTTGCTTTATCTAAAGATGGATAAACTTAAATATGAGCACATTACTGCGTCTCACTGCTAGTAACTACAAAAAGTTCAAATAAACAAACGAACAAAATAAAAAACAATATAATAATAAACATTTTTAATACAACATAAAACGGCTTTAGATTTTATATTAATTAATAATCGACGTTTTGACGAACTCAACGTTTGTTTTCATCAGGAAAAATGATACAAATGACATTTACAGTAAATAAACGGAACATAGAAACAAGTTGTTAGGTAACAAAATAAGTAACTAGATTATTTTATAAATTAAAGGAAACCAAAGTCTTAATTAGTGATCTAAGATTACACAGATACAGAACGTACTCAGTGGTCAAAGATTACTGTATACGTTGAGTATCTGTGTAATCTTAGATTGCTGATTAGGACTATAGCTTTATCTTTTGCTATTGATGATGAAAGCTTAGCTTTTTTAATATTATTATTTGTGATTTAAGGGAAATTATCTTATTTCATTAAATTTTTAAGATTTAATTTTATTATAATATCTGCTATGTCCAAAATGTGCCCTCATTTTTCTTGCACACAATTTAAAAATTACAGTTTACAACTAATCCTTTCCATTATACAATTTAAAGATCTGTTAGTACCTTGGTCAAAAAATCATCTAAAAAAAATCCCACCCAATTGATTAGTTTACAAGATCTGTTAATATCTTGGTCAAAAAATCATCTAAAAAAAAACCCTATCCAATTGATTAATTCATAAGCGAAAAAAAGAAACAAACTTTATCAATGACTAACAAGTTCGTGTCTTAGTCGCTAATCGAACTCAATCGAAGTTAACAGCGCAGATTCTCAAGTTCTGTCATTCGTCGGCAGTCGGGCAAGATGCTGAGAGGCCCTGAATGTGTGTGTGTGTGTGAGTGTGTGTCTAGAAAAGCTACCGTTACTTGAACTGACCCGGTGACACACACAGGCGAAACGCTGTCTCTTTTTCCCTCTCGGAGTCTTCGACTCTGGGGCGTCCCGTACAACAGGTGTATCACGTTCGCATCTTATTCTTCGCACGCCGCGCGGTCTTATTCTTTAACCTCGCACCGAACCGCGAACCCCCTTCGCCCGATGACTTGTTGGTTTGTTTTTCAAATGTTTATTTTGATTGTGGTTTGAGATTATTGGTTTTACAAACACCAGTCAATATTTGAGGTTAGGTCTTGTAAGTGGAAGTTGACGTGGGAATTTAACTAATTTGTAGAAGAATATATTTCTTCTTTAGTTATGAATCCTTAAGGATCTGTTACCTTGTATTATAACTTTTTTCTAACATACTATTTTTCGTTTCGAATTCTAAAATTATTTCAAGAGATAATGTGATGTAATAGAATGTTATTGAAGAATTTTGGAAGTTCTATAAATTTCAAAAGCCTACATTCTTACCTCACTTTTAAAAGTGATATTTGCCAAAATTACTTTGACGTTTACATAAAATTACTTAAAATTGGACGGCTTTAGGTTATAGTTCTGTATTAATATTTATAACAATCGATGTTTCGATGAACTCAACGTACGTCTTCATCAAGGAAAAAGATATAAATGATATTTATAGTAAATAAAAAGAATATAGAAAAAATTCGAAGATACTGTAATAATTGCTAGATCCATTAATATTAATAGCAGATTGATAAGAGAAGTGATAAAAATTTATTAAAGAAAAAAATAACATCGATCAGTGTGAAGGAGCACTGATTTTAATAAAATTTCAGTTCCTTTAATTAAAAATTTATAAATTTTAAGATCTAAATGAGTAAAAAAACAAAAAAAATAAATATTAGTGAATTATTATTATTATAACGTATTTATTATTTAGTAGAAGTAGAAAAAATACATAATTTAATAAAACTAGGAGTATAATTTTATTGTATAATCAATATATAATATTATTTCCTATTATACATAAAACCATGTCAATGAATTAAAACTTTTTTTTTCTAAAAAAATTTCTCCTAACCAGAAACTATTTGTAAAAAAAACTAAGACACCGATTCATCTAACTGTTGAACAAAAACAAAACAAAAAACAATTGCGTAATGATGTAATAGTAATTTCATAGCCAGACAGTTTTTTGTTTTCGGTGAGAATGTAATTGTTTTCTTTATTGAACCGGATAAAAATTTTCGTCTAGATTCACAGAAACACAAAAAAAACAACACTGTAATCGTATGTATAATTGCCGAGGAGAAAGCAAAATACATCAGAATTTCATCGCTTAATTACTCTGGTAATTTATTTAACTTGCGTTTTGTTCGTTTGTAAACCAATATGTGTTATTATTTTTCAGATATTTTGTTAATTACACTATTATGTCAACTTAAATATTATATACACTAAACATTACATTTATTTTTATTTGAACCTAGTGTATTTAATGTTGTTCTTACTTATAATTATTTGGAGATGTTTTCTATTTTACTTAATGATAGATATTCTTTTGTTCTTCATCTTTCTTAGAATTTATGAAATTTAGTATTAGTTTTGACACAGTTACTTTAATTGTTGTTTAAAATTATGCTATGATATAGCAGATGATGGAATTTTTACTAATTATAAATTAAAATCTAGTTTAAAATAATGTGTTATTATAAAGAAATATGTTTTAATTTTAATATCATGCTTTTATATTATCTAGACTGCAACTAATCCTTAATAAATTTTAATGTTTTCTAATACAAAACATCTGCGTGTAAATAGAAATGAATTGTTATACTTCTATGTTAGTATTAATAATGTATTGGTGTGGTTTTTGAAAATATGTAATTTTGCTATTACAAATAAGAAATATGCCAGTGCAATTTTATATTTTAAAAAGATATACTCTTGTTATAAAAGATATTTTTACTTCTCTGATTAGGGGAAAAACCTAATAAAATCGTAATTTTGTTATCCATGCGTAATATAGTAATTTATCCCAAACTTATCCCAAAATTAGTAATCTTTTTTCACGGCCGGTATCCATTGAATTTATAGAATTTTCTAGGTTGGTATGCCGTGATCGAATTATCCACATTGTAAACGTCAGTGAGGATGCCGTCTAAGATGTATGGTAAAACGTCTGCGACGAGGATAGATCGATCACGACATACCAGCACAGAAAATTGTATAAATTCAATTATCCAAAACTTCTTTGATGGTAGTCTGGAATAAACCATGTAAAGATAACAAGGATAATAAATCAGGAACATCAAAATTATGAATTAAACTCTATATAAACAATACCATTAAAAGTTCTCTCCTACTCTGAAGTGAACATATGTTAAACAAATTACATTGTGTTGTATAAGATTTATACATTGGTGATGTATTGTAAGTTCTGTAATATAATACTTCCATATTATAATACTAATCTTACAAGAGAATAGAATAATGTTAGTAAGGTAATTACACTGAAATTTTTGCCAATTCTCAAAATGCAATTAATTCATTGTTCTAAAAGATTTAGTCACATTGGCCGGTATTACGAGCTCTTTTTTAAAATTGGTTTTAACTAATATCGGTTTTAAGACAACGTAATTGTCATAAGAGCTGTACTAAACAAATGAACTACAACACCCAAAAACAGAGCTTGTAATATCAGTCAATGTTTTCATAATGGAGATGAAATTTAAAGTTTCTTTGAAATAAGATACCTAGGTCTTTTATCACTGTTACTCTTTCAAGTTATTCATTGCAAATATAATATTGGGAAATTATCAATTTCTTTGAAAATGTAATAATTTTCAATTTACTTGGCATAAAAGCTAGCTAGAGAATAACATCTGTATCAGTTGTCTTCGGACACCGATCGATGCATAGCTTAACAACCGATTCCATGCTTGAGTAACTTGTGAAATTTTTTTGGAACAAAAATCTCAACATTTGATTGAATATTATTAAATTTAAGTTTGTTATTTACGCACTAAATTTCAATCTTACAAATATCAGATTGCAGAAGTATGGAATCATTAACACTACATATTTATTTTATATACTGATAATTAAATTCCAGTTCTAAATCGACTAAAATAACATAATAACGAAAACGAAACTTGGCATGTCATCACTGTTCACTTTTCATAATTAATACGCATCATATAGAAATCAACAAACCTGACAAAGAATATGTTCCATCCTGAAGCCGCCGTTCAAATCGCGCGCATCAAAATATGTCAGATGGCTAGAAAGTTATCGAGAAACAGTAACAGTTCCCTCTCAACCTGTTACTTTCATCTAACTTCTTCGATACGGTTTCGCGGTAAATGGACATTTCAATCTGTAGTAAAAACTGTAAAAGTCTATGTAACAAACAAAATTATAGATTTTTCTCTACAATATTGACCATTTACAGGAATGCATCTGCAACGTTTTCAAAGTAAGTGTATATAACCACTCCGTTTATCGCGTATATGCTAATAGAATTTATAAATGCTTTCGAGAATTTTTAAGATCGTCTCTCTTTATGGGTAACAGATGCAAAAGCATTTTAAATGCTGCATACAATGAAAGTTCTTACTGATTTGATTATACTACATAGTTTGTATTGTAATTTATTATTGTTCTGCATTCATTTCGATGCGTGAAGATTTTTCTTTTTCGTGACATTGAGTGACATTTAACACTTTATCTATCTCCATTTGAAGAATTATTTTGCTTAGGTAAATGTGAAATGTAAAAGTCTTGTTTCAAAAGCATGTGATTATAAATTAAAATCTCAATTTTGTAAAGTAATTTTCTTGTTGGAGAAAATTTACTTTTCATCTTAAATCTTACATTTTTAACTCTCATTTAATTTCAAATTATGTAAATACTAATTTGCTAGTTATAATAAAAGTTTTTAACTTAATTCTAGTTTTTGTTTAATTTCAGTACGTAAAATTAACATTAATATTTTGAAGATAAAACTAAAAAATAATAAGGAATCATATTAGTAAATTACGAGTACATATAATAAAATAATGATTGGAATATTGATTATTTTCTATTGGCATTATTAGAAAACAGATTGAATTCTTCAAGTATGTAATTAATGTAATATAATGTAAAGTAATATTACTTTTATTTCAATTATAGTTATGCACTATTTAATACTGTGAGATTCATTTATAATAACTTTCAATAATTATAAAATTGTAATATAATTCTGTAAAATTATATAAATTATATTTTCTAAAATAATGTTGATGTGCAAGATTTATTGAAAATAAAATAATTATTTGTATAAATTATAATATCATAATGATTCATGATTACACTTATATCAAATAATAAAAAGTGTAAATCTAAATTTCTTATATTATCTGTAAAAATTAAAATAAAGATAAAAGAAGGTTAACATAGTAAAAAAATCTTTTGGAACTAATTATATTAAAATAAATTGGCTTTAGGTTCTAGTTCTGTATTAATATTTATTAATAATTGACGTTTCGACGTATTCGACATACGTCTTCATAAAACAAAAAATACAAATGATATTTATAGTAAATAACGGAACATAGGAACAAGTTCCTAGGTAACAAAATAAGTAAATAGAACATAACATTTATAAATTTTTAATTAATGGAAGACAAATTTTATTTAAAACTGTCCCTTTAGCAGATTAATAAGAAAAGAGAAGAATCAATCATTTAAATAAAATTTGGCTTCCTTTAATTAAAATTTATAAATTTCAAGATCTAGTTACTTATTTGTTACCTAGTAAGTTGTTGCTATGTTCTGTTTATTTACTCTACATGTCATTTGTATCTTTTTCCTAATGAAGACGTATGTTGAGTTCGTCGAAACGGCGATTATTAATAAATATTAATACAGAACTAGAATCTACAGCCGTTTTATTTTAAAAGAAGGTTATTTCGAACATATGTGTTACAAGATCAAAATATGAAAATTTCTAGTTTCTACAACCATTTTATGATACGTTTAAGTTGTCATAATATTTACATACATTCGCCCACACATGTTGTAGAGAAAATAGTCATCTTGAATTCAGAATGCGTATTTTTGTTAAAAAAATTCACGGTCGCTACACTTTCTCTATACTATACTTTGTGAATATTTATTTAATTCTTTTTTTTCTTTTAACATACACATACACGCCATGTATCCAAAAGGATGTGGCACAAACTTTTTCCATTTAAGATTTTTCCATTTTATTCAATTAAGAATTTTGAATTGATAAAATAAAATTACATACATACATACATACATACACACATACACAATCACGCCATGTACCCAAAAGGGTGTGGCACAAACTCTTTTCATCATCCCGAAATCAGTCGCTTCCAAATATTTCTATCTAAACAAGCAACTTTCGCTTCATCCACATTCATAATTCCTCTCATACATGCTCTTTTATTCCTACTACTTGGAAACTTTCGCTCACGCAAAACACTCTCAATCATACCACTCCAACTACTCATCGGACGCCCACGCAAACGTATACCATCAAAATCATTCAAATAAATCTTTTTAACCAAACGTTCATTAGACATTCGCTCAACATGTCCGAACCATCTTAACTGACTAACACCAACTTTTGCTACAACATTTTTTTCAATTTCACACTCATCATACACTAATGTATTTCGTACCCGATCTCTCCTATTTACACCACATACCACAAAAAATCTCATTTCCACAGCAGAATAAAATAAAATAAAATAAAAAATCAAATTAACTTGATATAATTATGTCTAATTGTAATAACTAATTTAAGTACATATGTACAACGGCAGCTACTCCCTACACTCCTTACTATTATCTATTGCATACGTCTCACGTTTTCCGTTTTGCATCTTACAAGTATTATCATAGCTGTTAAAAATTCACAATCGCAAATTTTCAGGACAATCTATATGGGGGGAGAAATTGTTTTATACTTTTTAGTCCGTTTTCAAAACGTGGTATATTATTTTTTTTTAATTTAAATACAGTGGGTGATCGGTTTCCGAACATAATCCGTTCCAAGACTATGTTCGTAAACCTAAATGTAAGTTTACCGATCATCATTATAATATTGCCAGATTTTCTAATATTTTTATTTTTTATAACACAAAAATCTTTCGTGAAAGTGTTTGTTGTCCGAATTGTTCTCAGTCCGAACTGTTCGTTAACCGATCACCCACTGTAATTATTAATATAAAGAGTTCTGAAAGATTTTTACTATATTAAGTTTCTATTGGAATCTTCATCAATTTTACCTTCTTAACCAAAGCAGCAGCAAAGAGTGGACATCCACATGGAAAGAACATAGCGTTCATAGCACATTCGCCGCACATCTTCACCACAAAATCTACCACAGTTCACAACAACACTTAATCGTCAACAATCCATTCGAAAGAACCAAACTTCAACCCACAACTAACCAAATTATCGAAAGAGTAACCAGACTAATTTGTCGTGGCCGATCAGTAACAGCGACCTTCTTCCACTAGTGTTGCTTGGTCGATAACAGCCACTGATGACGGGCACTGGGTATTGGCAATTGCGGTACAGTTAACAGTTAGGCCCCGGCCATTGAATATGGGTCAGTCGGGAACTGGAACGGGTGTAGCGCTGGCTGTATTTGGTCATCTGGACCGGTGACGACCGCGCGCACGGCCGGTGTGTCGATTTAATTCTTAACCGGCTGCCTTCGATGAAGACGTGAGCGAAATAATTGAAACAACTATGTTTGGTCTTTGATGAGGACGATATACGTATGGATATATTGAATGAGTTTAGTGTTGCATAGCGGAAATGTATGAATATATGTTTGAAGAATTACCGGTTTGAGCGGAAATGTTGTCGGGGGTTTTATGAGTTTTCAGATCAAGAATCTAGATTAGATTAAAGAAGGATTTAGCTTATTTACCTTGTTTGGTTTAAGTGAACCAGTGTTACTGAAATGGTAGACTCAAATTGATTTCAATGTTTTGTAATCAATTTCTTCTTCAAGCATATTAAAATATTGATATTACGTTACTATATTGTCTATACTATATAAAAAAAAAATATGTAATTTTATCTACAAATCATGAGACTTTACAATGCTCAGTATTTCTAGGTATAATTAATCAACTGCTGTAATTTTAACATAATTGTTTAAAAATACATAATATCAGAACTGTTACAAACATTATTTAGTATGATATTACCAACGGGATGGAAAAGTACAATGTAAAAAATTTATGTAATTTTACAAAAAAAATATGTAACTACATGTTTTTTGAATGTAATTTTACATAAAAAATGTAATATTACTTAAATTATCACAGTAAAATTACAAAATGTTGTTATTTTTACTGTTAAAATCTATGTAAAATTACAAAAGTTTAAGATATATTTTTTACAGTGTACATATGTATGTAATATTATAGTCTCTTTTAGTAAATTTACAGAACTTCAAGAAATTTTCCATAAATAGCTAAAATTTGTTTAGTTCTGTAATAATATTGTTAGTATAATTACATATATTTCTTAATTTATATAAAGGATGTATTTTGAAATGAATGAATTACATTTAAAATATTTTATTAGTATTATTACACAAAATATGTACTAAGTCTCATTATTTTGATGAATTATTACAGATATTAATATGCAAGCTGTAATTTTAGATAATTTAAGAAGTTATACCAAAAATATGTAATTCTACATTAAATATGTGATGCAATTTGCAGAAAGTAAGCAATTTTACATAAATATTAGGATATTTGTACTTAATTTATGTGATTATTATAAATTATGTAAAAATTACAGAATTTTGAGGTAGAAATGCAATATTTATGGTAAAATGAAATTACAGATTTTTTATAGTAAAATTTTACTACTATTTTTTTTCACAGTGTGTGTAACTAATTTTTTTTTCAAGCGTATTAAATTATTGATATTACGTTACTATATTGCCTATGTTTTTTATAATTGCATTTTAATTAAATTATGCATTAACAATTTCTAAAAGCAAAATATTAACATATGCGCATAGAGTGGGTGCTGTAATCGCTACTTTTATTTATTTGCTTCATTCTTTTATTTGAAAAAATACAACGTACAAAATGATTTTGTTTTTTCAAGCGTATCATAATATTAATAATACCTCACGCTTGGCTACCGCGCTGACAAAATTTTGTTTATAGTATTTTATATAAGAAAGTTGTTATTTAAACAGATTTTACTGGAAATATATAGGTAACTGTGTTTTTAGTAAAATTTGCAAAATGCAAAATAAATATTTAACGAAAATTATTGTGGAAAAATATTTGTATAAGCTTTCAATATTTTCTAATTTTAATAAAAATATAATCTCAATTTTTGCATTAATGTTTTGTTTACAAATAAAATTAAACTGTAAAATAAAGTAATTGCATTGTTTTAAATAAAAAATACAGTTTAATTTTTTTTTTGAAGTCATATAATAGTCTGGCATGTAAAATAAATAACATTTACATTGAATAAATACAGTTAAAAGCAGACTGCATAATTATATCTTTTGTTTTTGTTTCATTATGTTTAAAAAATATATGTATAATTACATATAAATGTATTTACAATGAAAACTTATTTGTAAACAATGCCAACGAAATGAATGTGAAATTAAGTAATGTGTATTTAAATTGTTTTTCATATGTTTATTAAATTCTTCAAATTTTAAACAATATTTTTTTGTTTTGTAGTGTTAATTAGATCCTAATGGTTTTTAAATCTTAATAAAGTTATTTTAGTTTAAGGAATGTGTCCTCTTATATTAATTTTATTATCAAATTAGTTAATATATTAGGCAATTTTTATTTATAATTGTACTATAAAGTCTCTTACTACCGTTTGACCAATCCAAACACTTGGTATAAAAACTAAAAATGTGTCAATTGGTAGATTGGTTAAATGCTTGTTCTGCATGAGATTTAATTTTATTTAAGTCGGTGCTATCTTTGATGCTATCTTTTTCTTTATAAATTTCTACTTGTATTGCTTCTTTTATTAACACCAATCAATATTAACAACAGACTGATAATAGAAGCAATAGAAGATAAAAAAGAAACACTGTGAATGCATTTTGACTTAAATAAAATTTGTCTTCTATTTATTAAAAATTTATAAAAAAATTGTATGATCTAGTTACGTATTTGTTATTTACTGTAGATATCATTATATCAGTTTTCCTGCTGAGTTCGTCGAAACGTCGATTATTAATAAATATTAATACACTAATTAAATCTAAAGACGTTTTATTTTAATATGATGAGTTATGAAAGATTTTTTACTATATTTTGATATTGTTAAGTAGAAAAAATTTTGCATTCATATTACAGTAATAATAATAATAAAAAAAAACTATAAATAAAATATTTCAATAAATGTTAAGCATTTGAAAAATGTCAATAATTAAACGGCAATTAATAATCAATAGATAAGAGAAAGTATAAACAACAAAATATATTTTTTTGTAATTTTTCTTCTCAATCTCTGCTGGCATGAAGGTCTTCTTCAAGCAAGTTTGTCAAATCGAACATTATTACCTATATATTAACGTTATTATGAAACCTGAAGATATAATACTGTAAAACAATAATCACACGCCCTTGACTTATGAACCGAGACAAAACACACCGTGCCTAGAAACGGATAAAGTCGCACCCCCCACACGCCATATTGGCCTTCAAACATCTCTCTCGATCCGCACCCGTACATTGTTTTTATAACGTCGTTATTGTTTTGTTTTTATGATTAGCATGTCTTTTATTTCCAGTCCTTTCTTTTATGATTTTACTTGTCTGTTTCGTTTACTGTTGAATTGTTGATATGAACGCATACGGACCGGATATTCACGGTTCCATGTGTATTAATGATAATACTATTTTGATACGAGTACGATATGGTTGATGAAACTAAATATTAATGCAGTAAAATGGTTTCCTGTTTGTAGGTAAGCTATGAATTAGTGGTGGATGTTTGAATTTTATGTTGAAAAGTAAATATTAATATCTACTAAATATATTTTTAACAAAAATTCTATGAGACGTTACTTATTACAAAATTACATCATATTTTAATTTATTAACAAAATTAGTGCCATGGTTTAGTGTAGAACTAGTAGTTCTAAACCAAATTACTTATTAACTTATAAAAAAACAATGTAAATCCACGATTTTAGTTTTATCAGTTGTTAATAATATTGCAGCCAAAAATTCAGATTATTATTGAAATTAAGAGTGTAAAAGATATTATTCTTCTTGAATCTTCAGGTATATATTATAGAATGCGGTAATTTTTTGTTTTTATAACATATTTGAACCCAAATTTCATACTAAAAAAAACTGGGACAACTCCATTATTAAATTTATAATTATTAACTTATAATCAGGACTTAAAACTGTTATATATTTCGTTTTGGTTTTCGTTCAAGTTCAATTAAAAAAATATATATCGGTTTGGATTCGGTTTTCGTTCCGGAGAAAATAACGGTATTTTTCGGGTTTCGGTTCAGTTCTGAGTGATTTATTTTTAAATTTTTTAAATGTTTTTATTTGTATTAAAAACTTATTTTTAACCATAATTTAGAACATTTTATTCCTACTTTTATAATAAACATACTACATAAATTTATACATTAATATAATATGAATAATAATAATTATATTAATTAATTAAAGGTATAATAATTAGAAGTATATAATATATGATAATAATATAATTTATTGTTCGAAACTTATACAGTATGTCTAAAAAAGTTGGCAACAATTGGGAAATTTTTTTATTATTGATTTTACGACAAAAAGTCATTCTTTATAAAAAGTTCTGCTTGTTGAATAAATCAGTTTACCATCAGAAAATCTAAGATTAAATGTACAGAATGTCCCTAAATTAAGATAACATGAAATGAGAAGTAACATTGATTGCATTTTTTTTTAGTTTAAATACAAAATTTCAATCAATTAAGGAAGTCAACAAAAATTATTCTAGAAGATCATTGTTCTAGGATGCATCGTTTAGAAAAAAAAAAATTAAAAACTGTTTTTTTTTTAATTTTTGAAAGTAATGTCACGGGGTAGGTACCCTTGGAATTTTTTCAAAATAAGACTTTTTTTAAAAATTTGTTCAAAAAAATCTGAAAAAATTCAGTAAAATAGAGAAAAAAAATTAGCTACATAATAGCGAAGTCACTTTTTTTTTAAATCATCTGGTTTGGCAGGAAAAATTATTGAAAATTAATAAATGGTATATACTTCTCTTTTCATGTTATCTTAATTAAAGGACATTCTGTACATTTAATCTTAGATTTTCTGATGGTAAACTTATTTATTCAACAAGCAGAACTTTTTATAAAGCACGACTTTTTGTCGTAAAATCAATAACACAAAAATTGCCCATTTGTTGCCAACTTTTTCAGACATACTGTACATATAATTCGTTTCTACGTTTTACTTTATAATAATAACGCATGTTAACGTAACAAATTCTTGTATACAGGACTTTTATTTGTTTATAATTAGAAAAAATGACAATTACTTCTAATTATTAAAATATTTCCCAATATATTTTCTTTTAAACTTTTTAAAAATTATTAAATGCAAAGTTATTATCAAAAAATACACCTGCTTCAAAGTGATCCCTAGTTTCATTTTCAATTTCAATAACTGAGTATTCTTCCACAAAAACTGAAAAAAATGTTTCAACATGTATTGAACCGAAATAAAACGATATTTTTTTCGGTTTTTTCAGTTTTCAGTTCAGTTCCGGTTTAAGGCCCTGTACTTATAATAAACTGAAAAAACACGTTGTCACTTTCTCGCGAATTTAATTGTCACATATATCATGCTTACTTACGATAAAACAAAATTAACAAATGAAAAATCATAGTAATCATAAATGCCTTGCACGCTTGAATAATTATACCCCTTAACGGTGTACATGTAGCAAGTGATTAGAATTTTGCAAAACGTATTATTCATTAGCTTTCGAGATAGTTTTGATATTGAAAAAAGTAAAATAGCATTTCACTTTATAACTCTCGTAATTTATCTTATACGTTATATGATCGAAATGTTCAGATACATGCTCACAAAATACGCCTACTCGATTTTAATGTGTAAATATAAATTAACTCTTGTTTGTTGTGTGTGTGTGTGTGTGTGTGTGTGCGTATGAATAGAATCTTTTTAACTTGTCATTGACCTGTAAGTGAATGGAATGGAAACAAGATCAAAAAAGGGTCAAGGGAGAGTGATCCAACTTAGTTTCAGATCAATGAACTTATAGACAAACGATCGCACCTTCCAATGTCTCTCAGTACCTTTTTTATTAACAGGGAAATTGAAAGTGTCATAATAAAAGTTAAAAAAGAATATACCTTTCTTTAACAATTTTTTTTGTAATATATATAAAATATGAGCGTTGATTGAAAAGTAATGCGACGGAATACATGTTGAACTAATCTAATATTAATACTATTAAAGAGTTCTTTCAGGTTACTGAAGAAATACTATATAGCTGAAACTTCTAAGATATTCAACTAGAATTTATAGAATTTTCTGGGCTGGTAAGATGGTTCGGACATCTTGAGTGAATGTCTAATGAACGTTTGATTAAAAAAAAATTATATGAATGATTTGAAAGCAATACATTTGCGTGGACGTCCAATGAATAGTTGGAGAGGTATGATTGAAAGTGTTTTGCGTTAGCAGAAGTTTCCAAGTAGTAGAAATAGAAGAGCATGTATGAGAGGAATTATAAATGTAGATGAAGCTAAAGTTGCTTGTCTGAATAAGGATGTTTGGAGGGAGCTGATTTCGGGATAGTGGAAAGAGTTTGTGTCACACTTTTTTGGATATATGGTGTGATTGTGTATCTATGTATGGTATGTCGTAGTTGATCTATACTCGTCGCAAACGTTTCGCCAAACATCGTAGATGGCAGTGACTGAATGATAGTTTCTGCTTTGCAATATATATATATATATATATATACCGAGTGTTCATTCTTCATGTTCGTACGGGCGTTTAACATGCAATTTCGAAAATTTGCGATATACTTCTTTCTCGAGTTAAATTCGGAGAAATACTTAGAATACTTTTTGATAGACCATAGAAAGTTCTATAATTTGGTTTTAATTTTTATTTGCTAGCATGTGCCGTTTGGGCGCTAGAATTTTTTTTTGACTTTTTGGTTTTTATTAAAAAACTATGAGGTTTAGGAAAATAAGTATGAGATAAATTTCCAATTGTCATTGTGCAAGCGCAGTATGGTAAATTATAAGCTAACTACGCATACCTTGGACGGTCCCAAATTTAGTAATCTTCAGATTTTCACGGCCGGTATCCATTGAATTTGTTAGAATTTTCTAGGCTGGTATGCCATGGTCGATTTTAGAAAATTCTATAAATTCATTGGATTGGATTGAATTCATTTAATAATATATGAAATTCGGAGGTTTTACTTTTCGTTAAACCGTGATATTATAATGAAATATAACGTTGCAAATTTTACAATAAATGTCAAGTTTAGCTAGCTTTTTGTGAAATTTAAATTGAGATTTGTAAAGAGATATACGAAATTAACATTGTTACCTAAATTTCTAAAATTTCATTTCTTGACACAAATTTAACAATGTACTTTATCTGATGAATAAGTAATAATATTTATTTATAAGCATATGTGCATTATTATCTAGCCATTAATATGAATAAAACTGTATACATTTACTTTCTAAGCAAGTAGCTGGCATAGATTACACTTGCAATATTTAAAATTCTTGTTGAAAGTAACAAATATTTAAAAAAATAAAATTTTATTTAAAAAAAAAAGAATATAACAGATTTCTGATGTGTAAGCTAAAATTCATTTATAATGAGTTTTTGAACAGTAATTTTAGATATAAATTGTTGGCAGCTTTAAAGAAAATATTCTTATGCCCATATGGATAAACATTTTCGTTAAAAATAACGGTTCGTTAAAATAAACATACTTTGAATCTCGTAAGAAATTTCGTTGCAATATGCATAGAAAGATTTCTTATGGAATCCCAGAATTTTAATTTTAACGTTTGTGACAATTAAGTGATATTTTTGTTTTAATAATTGGTAAGTTTTATTTCAACTGTTATTATTATGTTATGTTATAATATTATTTACTGTAATTATATTACAATATTACATTAGAAATAATTTTACGCGTACAATTAAATTTAATGCATTACGTGAATAAATTTTCGTTTGTGTCTAGGTCAAGCGTGGCTATTTATATTATGACGTGGCAGTTAGTGAATTTTTTTCATGGCATGCGTGATTTTTTTATTGCTATTAAATTCACTTACATTTCTGGTGCATGAACTACTTATACCTTACAGGCATTTTATAACCATTTTATTATAATAATAATAATAATAATAATAGTTTTTCTTTTCTGGGAGCATTTTTTTAATGGTACATAATTGAAATAGTTGAACGTATTGTTTATGATACAATATGAACTACTTCCGTACAGAAAGAAATATGTTGTCATTAGCTCATATGCATAATGAATTATAATATATATACACTGTAAAAAAAATCGGTAATTTTACATAAAAACCTGGGGCAACTGATTTACACCAGTTTAATTTGTAAATTAACGGAGGTTGGTATTTTTACAAAATGTTCAAAATTTTTATATTATGTAAGTATAAAATACATACGTATATTTTATGTAAATAATTACTTACTTTTTCGATAAAACTAAACCTATATAATATAAATTTATAAATTTTTTTAATAAAAGAAACCAAATTTTATTTAAATCAGTGCCTCCACAGTGATTGATGTCAATCAGTTATGTTCTGTCAATTAATATAAGGTTTGCCTTTTTGTATTCACTATTTTCTTAGAATATAATTTAATTTATTTAGCCTCATTAGATTTAATAATTTTACACAGTTCCAAGAAAATTATATCTATTCAAATATACAAATTTATCATGATTTTCAATCTACAATTCAAAATTTCATATACAAACTACAGATATTTATATTTGATAAAAACCACAAAGAATATCCGTTAAAATCTGAAGAACTTCTGTTTACAACTGTATTCTTATAACTAGTCGGTTATTCTTAAAAATACAAAAGCAGAAAAACCGTTCAACATATGTAGAAAATGTATATGAACATTTCTCATTTGAATAGCAAGAGAGACGCATAATCGCATTATAAAACCGTTGAAAACTAACGTTTTAATTCATCAAATACTCGAAGTTGTTTTTTTAAAAATATTTTCATTTTGTTTTATTTGTATTCAAAACATAATGTTTATCATATTGAATTTGTGCAAGATGTACGTTAAGTTCGCACGGTTACTCATCAAACAAAATGACAGAATTAGCGAAAGGTTTTTGACCTCGTCGTTTTCTTAAGCGTTACGTTTGATTCGTCGCCTTATTTGCATATATCGGTATATGTGATATGTGGATGTACAGGGTGTTTGTATAAAAATAATGAGTAATATTTTGAGAAGATATATCTCTCTCTCTAGCTTGATTGTCTCATTCTTGAACTTAAGACAAAATTTTGTACTTAACCACTAATGCCGGATTTATTCATTTCAACTTCAACTTCAATCTAAACTACAACTTAAATCTAAATTAGAACTCTCGATACAATGTAGCATTCAGTGCAATATACTGACGCATGTGCAACACTGATTCTATTGTGAGAATGACATCTGTCAAACTTTTTAAAGTTACGCTATTGTAAATTTCCTTTAAATTGATTTTTTTTAGATATATTTATGATAATGATGAATGATAAAGAAAATATCGTCGACAATTTCGACGTTTGTTATGTTGTGAAAAAGTTAGTTATGACTAAAACAAAAAAACTAATTTCGAGATAAATAGGAAAGTATGAATGAGGTTTATGTAAAATTAATCCATTAACAAAGAGAGTGACTAAAATTAAAATTGAAAATAATTAACATTATTTTACAAATATTTTATTAATATGCATTACAATAATTTAGGAAATTTTATTGTAGAGAATCTTTTTAGATCTTAAAAATTATTACACTCGAGTCCTGATTGTAGAAGGCCTCTAAACTTATATTTAATCAAAATTTGGAAATTGAATAAAGATTAATTTTCATATTTTTTTAAAAATTTTTGCATACATACATTCATACACAATCACGCCATGTACCCAAAAGGGTGTGGCACAAACTCTTTTCATCATTCCGAAATCAGTCGTCTCCAAACATTCCTATCCAAACAAGCAACTTTCGCTTCATCCACATTCATAATTTCTCTCATACATGCTCTTTTATTCTTACTACTTGGAAACTTTCGCTCACGCAAAACACTCTCAATCATACCACTCCAACTACTCATCGGACGTCCACGCAAACGTATACCATCAAAATCATTCAAATAAATCTTTTTAACCAGACGTTCATTAGACATTCGCTCAACATGTCCAAACCATCTTAACTGACTAACACCAACTTTTGCTACAACATTTTTTTCAATTTGCTATTACTGAACTGTGTTATTTATTTTTCATCATTTTTAGCAAAACTTACAACATATTCTTGATATAACATTGAACAGAAGTGTATCTGTGAAATTAATACAATAATATTCTAATGTCTATCATCTCAACATTAGAAGATTCTTGTACATTTTGAGGACACACTGTATATTTTCCATACGTTATTGCTAATAGTAAAGTGTGCCAGGTCTGTAGTGTGTCTCTTGTTGAAAGAATATTTAACACACATACATAAATATCAATTGATTGGTATATAAAAAAAAGTGAATATATTTGTTTAAATGTTTACATTTCATATTAAAAGACATGCATCATTCATTTGCAGACTATTGACTTATTCAATATATTGTATTCTATGATATTTTATTTAAATAAATGTACACACTTGATAAATAGTTTTAAAATGTCGAAGATTTTAAACTTTGTCAATGTATCAGTTTAATAATTTGTGTCATATGTAATTATTATCGAATAGATATTTTGAAATACGTGCTAAATAAATATGTTTGTTTTATAAATATTATCAAATATTATTCAATACTTCATGTATTTAAAGATGTAAGATGATATAAGGTACATCATCATCAGTTCCCGTAATTTCTAGGTGGAACTTGGGGGCTACATGCTCAAAAAGTTGAACATATAGTTTTTTTTAACAATTTTTACTTGCATTATCAATGATGCGAGTCGTTAGCTCACAGCCAAGCAAGGGACCTACAGCTTATAGTGGGTTCCGAATCACTCACATGCAGCCGATATCAGTTCAGTGGTACAAGATTTTAATACCAGAAATAATATTTAATTTAATTTCTGCGCGACGCAAACGTGATATAAGGTTTTTTTTTTCTTCTAATAAATATCAAAATTTTATGACATATCTAAGGTAAACAACTAGAATAACGAAATATAATTGAATTTTAATTCTGATTAAACAATAAAAATAACAATATTTTGTAATTTTACTGTGATAATTTACGAAATATTACATTTTTTATGAAAAATTACATTTACAAAACAGTTAAAATTACATAAATTCTTTACAGTGTTTCAATAGAATGATACTAACATGGAAAACGGAACAAAACAAAAAAGTAAAACCAGTCAGCAATTTTCATCCAAATTATCAAATCATCAGAAATGGTTTAGTTTAGAATTCTGCGCCGTCATTTCAGCTCTCACTCAAATGGGTATCTCGGGTTTGGTTTTCTTTTTGTCATCGGGAGCGAAAATGCTTTCGGAACTTGGCCGGAGAAATTTGCTCGATAAATGTGCACCGAGAGACGTGCGGCTATTTCATAAATTGAACCTGACCTACATTGCGACAAGTGAGCATACACACACACACACAGCAAACAAGTATACTCACAATACAATACAATCAATGTCTCTTCTATATGGAATGGACTCTCTTTGATTCTTTTTCACGTACAATAAAGATTATTATGATGTATTCACTTAAAACACTTGTTCGCGTTTGACAATATAGTATTTGTACTAGATTTTAATGTGCTACAAATTGAAGTGTGAATAATTATTCATGTACACAATTATAAGAAAATTATGAATATACAGGTTGATAATGATGTGTTTAAATTCAACCACTTTTATTCCGATATATAAAGATGATGATTGAAATTAAACTGTTTGAGGTTAAAGTTCTGTGTCAATATTTATTTAAAATCGACATTTTGTCGAAATTCAACGTCCGTCTTCATTAGGATAAATGATACAAATGACATTACATTTTTGTATCGTGTATCGTGATGAAGACGGAAGTTGAGTTTGGTCTAAACGTTGATTTTAAATAAATATTAATACAGAACTTTAACCTAAAGCAGTTTTATTTTAATATAATGAGTTCTGGAAGATTTTTTTACTATGTTAAAGATAATGGCCCGTATTCTCACCTCACTTTTTCGTGAAATAGTGCTTTTATCATTAATTTCAAAATAATTTTTTGCTTCTGTTTTTGATCAAATTTGAATAGTTTTTTTATTGTTGATCATTTTTATTATATTTGGTATTATAAAATTTAAATAAACTATTATAAAGTCCTTAATAAATAATTTTAAGTAAAAGTTCAAAGCACTTTTGGCAAAAATCACTTTTATAAATGAGGTGAGAATACGGGCCAATGAATTTAAAATAAACTGAAATAAGTTCTGTAAAATTAAAATGCTTTAGGATTTAGTTCTGTATTAATTTAATTAAAAATCGACATAGTCAACGTACATCATTATAAACATTAAAAAAAATCAGTAATTTTACATAAAAACATGGGACAACTGATTTGCACCAGTTTAATATGTAAATTTACAGACGTCAATATTCTTACAAAATATAAGTAAAATAAAATAGCTTTAGGTTATAGTTCTGTATTAATATTTATTAGTAATCGACGTTTCGACGAACTCACTGCACGTTTTCATCAAGATAAAAGATACAAATGACATTTACAGTAAATAAACGGAATATAGATACAAGTTAATAGATAACAAAATAAGTAACTAGATCATAAAATTTATAAATTTTTAATTAATAGAAGCAAAATTTTATTTAAATCGGTGCCCCTTCACACTGATTGATGTTATTTTTTTTTTATAAATTTCGATTTCTTCTCTTAAAAATCTGCTGATAATATTAATGGGTCTTTCTAAAAATTAAAAAATTCAATTTATAAATTTTATGATCTAGTTACGTATTTGGTTACCTAGTAACTTGTTTCTATGTTCTGTGTGTTTACTCTAAATGTCATTTGTATTATTTTTTGGGTTGTAGTACATTGTAAAAAAATAATGTACTTAAATTTACTTATTTTATTAATGTAATTTTTTCATAAACATGTAATATTACGTGAATTATCTCGGTAAAAATTACAAAATGATGCTGTTTTACTGTTTAAAACTATGTAAAAGTTACATAAATTTCAATTATATTTTTTACAGTGTATAACACAATCACAGCAGAAGGAATATATAAAATTTATATTAATGTCAAAAGATAAACTTTTGTTCTTAGGTCCTGAACCTGCGTTATGATTAATTATAATGTTATTAAATTCCCTATCAGGTTCGTTATTATTGAACAACAATAACGAACCTGATAGGGAATTTAATAACATTATAATTAATATAAAATTTAGCGGAGATATCAAAATGCATATTTTTATAATATTATTAGTCTTCGTTTTCACGAAACCTTCCTGTTTACTCAGATAAAAATTGAACCTATCGATATGCGGATGCAGAATAATGAAAAATTATTTATAATAAATAAATTCAATTACGTTGTGTTTATTTCTAGGAATGAAAAACATAAATGTAGGTCAAAATAATACTAATTATTATTTATTTTGCAAATACACACATATCTATGTAGTTTTCACCTGACTATATTAATTTTATTGCTACGGCAATTTACAACTTAATAAAATAAATTAAAAAAAATATTTTAAATTAAAATTTGTAAAATTAATTGATGTTGCTAAATAGCGAATTAGGACTATGACATAATTTCGATTTTAATTAAACGAAATTTAATTTAACAAATTTGTTGAAATTAAATTTTATAATACAGCTATAAAAACGTGAGAATATTTTTTGTTTTTTTGCTAACAATAAGAAGTGAACTTCTTTTGTGGAAAATTAATATGTCATAATTATATGATATTTTTAGTCTAATTATAAAGTATAAATAACTAAATTATATTTAAAAAAATATATAAAAATATTTTTTCTATTACGGTTAAATAATATGTTTATTGTTTATGCGTTTCTTGATAAACGATACTCATTACTCACAAGTTTTTAAAACATTAACGTCAAACGCTTTTAGCTTCTAGTTCTGTATTAATATTTAATTAATAATCGCCGTTTCGGCGAACTCAACGTTCGTTTTCATCAGGAAAAAAGGTACAATATATATATATATATATATATATATAATATATATATATATATATATATATATATATATATATATATATATCTGTACTAATATAATTAATATTATTTACCATTAATATTAATTAATAATATTAATTAGAAACATTTTAATAATGTACAATTTTGAAACTACTGAAAAGTCATAATTAAATTTTTATGTAATTTTTAAAAATAACTGAAAATAAAAATCTTTGAACATAGTAAGAAATCTTTCAGAACTCATTATATAAAATAAAACGGCTTCAGGTTGTAGTTCTGTATTAAATATCGACGTTTCGACAAACTCAACGTCCGTCTTCATCAGCAAAACTAAAAAAATATACTATTTTATAAATTTATTTTAAATTTTCAGATTTATAAAATTAATTATTTTCAATTATTTATAAACATGCATTTCCTCTAGTTTAAAACAATAATTTGTAGAAATCAATGTTATTTAATTTTAGTTCTGTACAAATTTTAATTCTAAAGCATTTTTATTTTAATATAATAAGTTCTGTAAGATGTTTCACGATGTTAAAATAAAAGTATTTAGTAAATGTTTTTATTTAATTTTTAAACTTAAAAATTCTTTATTTTACATTTTCAATAAACCTACATTTTATTTAGTTTTTTACTTACAAATTAAAAAACAATAATTTTTAGAAATCAATATATAAGTCACGACATAAAACAATAACAAAAATATAAAAAAAAATACATACGTGCACTGTTTAACTTTTATAAAATCCAGACCAAAACAGAAAAAAAAGTCAGTTCCCCCGTAAACAAAACAAAATCAGTCCACAAAATCAAGTATGCATATCCGAAACTGCATCACGTTACTGTTAATTAACGATAGAAAACAAATGCATTTTGCGTAGGCGATTCACACGTGAATGTTCAACACAAACAGTACATTACTTGCCGTTCCGAAATGACCGTAAACTTGCAAAGCAGTTAAGTTATCGTAGCCGCTTCTCGTTGCGCGGCTCGTAACTGACGGAGTGCGTTTAGTTTAGTGAGTTTCTTTAGCCTAGACTCTGGCTTCAGTCCCACCATCATCACGATTTTCATTTGTCTTGTGGTAGCTGATTGCGAAGCTCAGGTGACTAGATTGCTTGTGCGCTCGCCTTATTGTTATAATATGAAATGGATTTTGTTTTGTCTACGGATGGATTACAGAACAGAGATGGGTTTAGATATTTTGTTATATTTAACGAAAAAAGTATCTGCAATTAAGATTAAATAAAACAAGATTAGAAGTATATGGGTATACCCATATATAGACCACTTTGACATTTCTCGGAAAGTTGGCAACACAATATCTTTAATAAAATTATAATTTATGTGGGCACTAGAAGAAACTTTGCTGAAAATTTGATGAAAATCGAATAAATAATGTAGCCACAACGAATTTAAAAAACAAAAATGTGATTTTTTTTTCTCGATAAGTTGGCAACACTGTATTTTGTTAAAATTCCATAATTTATTTAGGCACTAGGAGAATTTTTAATGAAAATTTGATTAAAATCGGTTAAATAGTGGTCATAATGAATTTTGTAAAACTTTAGTAATTTTTTTATCGGAAAGCTGGCAACACTGGATATTAATAAAATTATATAATTAATGGGAGCATTAGGGATATCTTTTCTGAAAATTTGATCAAAATCGGATAAATAATGTAGCCAATATGAATTTTTATAAACTTTAGTAATTTTTTTCTCGGAAAGTTGGCATCACTGGAAAAAATAAAACCACATGGCCATCTTGGGTACTAGACAAATTTATCCTGAAAATTTCATTCAAATCGGTTGAACCGTCTAGGAGGAGTTGCGGCCACAAAATTTTGACTTACGACCGAGCGAGCGAGCTGACGACTCACACACATACACCCACATAAACTAAGTTCAGATTCGTCATCTAGGGATTATATGAAGGATTTCAATACACAATTTTTTTTTTTTTAAATGTTACAGACACCGTACCAAACGCTATACCACTTTTCCTTGCAGTCAAAGTGGTAAAAATAAAAAAAAACTGTTTTCGGATTAGATTCTGTTTAATTATTGTATAAAAACGACGGTTGCGTATGAGTGGTTCGGAACCCATTATAAGCTGTAGGTCCCTTGCTTGACTGTTAACTAACGACCTGCACCACTGATAATACAAGTAATTTTTTAATTTTAATTTTTTTCTCTCTATTTGCTCAATTTATTCAAAAATAATAAAATACAAGTCTCTTATTTTTAACCATATTTTAACAAATTACTGAGTACCCCCCATTAAAATAATAAAATTTGTTGTATTTTGAATTTCTTAAAAATATTAAATAAAAATTGAATTCATTCATTCATTCTATTTTGATTTTACAATTAAAATTTAACAGTTAATAATTAAAAAAAATGTAATTAAATCGGCTAGTAATTTATCACTAATAATTATTCGCAATTAGTTACTAAAATACTTGTTTAAAATAAATAAATTACCAACTAATTTCATACTATTTTTAGATAGTTATTAGTACTTAACTATGTTGTTCAGTAATTTGCTTAGGTTTGGCTTTAATTTACATGATAAATTATTTTAAATTATTATTTAAATCAGGCGTGTAATATTTAGCAAAGGTATTTTTTTGCGTTATATATTTTCTCACGTAAATTTTTTGTCAATTAACAAGTATAGTAATTAATAATATTGGTATGGAAAATACATACTTAATTTATATTTTAAAAAAATATTATTTTATAAATTGAAATATTTTGTTAAATTAAATAAAATATTATCTATCGATTCAATATTATTGATACAAGTTTTATATAAACGATAAAATAGTTTTCTGAATAATCATTAATTAGTGTTTTATTTCAATAACATTTTAGAAAAATAATTAATGTTCGAAATATTAGTATAGTAAACATAACTTTCAAAACTTATTTTATTAAAATAAAATGACTGTAGGATTTAGTTCTATATTAATATTTATTAATAATCAATGTACTCAATGTACTCTACGTACATCATCATCAGGAAAAATGATACAAATGACATATACAATAAATAAACAGAACATAGAAACAATTTACTAGTTAACAAATTACGAGTAACTAGATTCTTATTATTTCTAATCAAATTAATGCAGAATTAAATCCCTCTTATGTTATTTTTTATATATTTATCTTATTTTGAATAATTATATTATTTGTGATCTATATCCTACAGTAATTTGATGAATTGTTGTACATTAACGAAAGTTTAAGTAATATCCTAAAGCCTTTTTATTTTTATTCAAAATGTTATTGTTTATTCCAAATTTGAATTATTAACTTTAAATTAAACAATACTAGAAAAATAATATTGATAATCTTAATTCACATACTTAAAAAATGCTTCTTAAGTATATGTTTTAAAAACTATCTAAATTTTTGATAAAAATATGTAAATTTTATTAATCAAATTAGAACTATTTCTAATTTTTGAATAAAATTCTAGATTTATAAATATATTTTCAGTAAGTAATTTGATTAATTATATCTGTGATTTTTTAATGATAGTTTCCGTTCGTACTGTAATAAATTATAATCAAAATTAGAATGCATATATAGTTTATATTAACATCTAACTCCGTCTCTGGCAAAAAAAAGTAGCTGAGCAAAAATAATGTCCCGTAATCTTCAACGAAGATTAACTTAAGCTCAACACATGGAACGCCAACTTGTCTGATTGCAGGCGATTAAAAGTCTTGCCAAATATAGTAACATCATATATCCCGTTTAAATTATAGTAGCTATTATAACCGTCAAATCGCTATTATTTTATTAAAAAAAAAAACTACTTAATAGTTTTTTCACACTATAACTAAATTAATTGACAAATTTTATCAATTTATTTTCATGAAAATAACAGTTCACCGCTTTATTTATTTATTAAATTGGAATCTTTTGTTTTATTTTTAACTTTTATAAATTTAATGATACTTAGAAAAAGAAAATATTTAAATAAGATGGATTTTCCTTCAAAATTCTATATAACTATAATTATTGTAAGTTAGTTTTTCGATAATTCAAACTATATATTAGTTAAAATAAAACTGCTTTAGATTAAAGTTCTGTATTAATATTTATTTAAAATTGACGTTTCGACGAAACTTAACGTCGATTTTGAATAAATATTAATACAGAACTTTAACCTAAAGCAGTTTTATTTTAATATAATGATTTCTGAAAGCTTTTTTACTATGTTACATATTTATTTGTTATTAATTTATTTAGTGATACTTGATACATGTGATATTTTTGTAAATCGTGCTAAAAGTTCTAATTTCTCCAAAAATTGTTTTAAATATATTTTGGTAACTGTATAGCATAAAATTATCAATCTCTTTTTACCAGTTAACAGTTAAAAATGTTTATATATATTAATAAAAAAAATTGGTAATCTATAGCAGACATTTTTTCAAACAAAAACAAAATGAAGCTATACCTATTTGTCTTTACATAAGGGTGGTATCGTAAGGTCTTATTAGCACTGCAATTGTACTGTTTCTTTGATATATCTCATTAAAGAAGTATTCTATATTATAGAGTAAAAAATATAATTACTTTATAAGACACTTTTGATGAACAAATATTCGTTTTGTTTAATTAATATTGTCAACAATTAAAGGAACGTACATCTTCAAGCGATACAAATTATAAAATATAGAATATTTAATATATCAAATAACTTTTTTTTGCAAATTATTGCAATGAAGATTCTCAATCTAATTTCACTAAAAATTAAATATATATTAAAGTATATTAACTTTCACAAAATTAATGCCAATATTACCTATATATAAATTTCTTCTGCTTATTGATTTATTATAAACATAAATACTTAAGTACTTGCGTAAATAAATTTAATTTATAAATAGATATATAAATTTTATATTTTATCACTAGTGATTTTTTAAATTAAATATTGACACAGATAAAAGTTAATTACATCGTTTACTTGAATGATGAAGATAATTTCTATTTGTTAATATTTTTCGCATAAAAATTATTTTGCATTTTTGTTTACATAACCTAAAGTTTGCTAAAACTAAAATATTCTTGTAAATTCTTTTTTTGTTGAATACATACATACATACATACACAATCACGCCATGTACCCACAAGGGTGTGGCACAAACTCTTTTCATCATTCCGAAATCAGTCGCCTCTAAACATTCCTATCCAAACAAGCAACTTTCGCTTCATCCACATTCATAATTCCTCTCATACATGCTCTTTTATTCCTACTACTTGGAAACTTTCGCTTACGCAAAACACTCTCAATCATACCACTCCAACTACTCATCGGACGTCCACGCAAACGTATACCATCAAAATCATTCAAATACATCTTTTTAACCAAACGTTCATTAGACATTCGCTCAATATGTCCGAACCATCTTAACTGACTAACACCAACTTTTGTTACATTTTTTCAATTTCACACTCATCATACATTAATCTATTTCGTACCCGATCTCTCCTATTCACACCACATACTGTTGAATAATCAAGAAAAAACAATAATAGCTATTCTATTTAGATATATCAATTTTTCAATTTTTTAAATATTTATTTTATCGATAGTTGTAATTTATGATTAAGTTATAGTTATAGTTATAGTTGAAATTAGTCTAATCTGGTATTAGTATAATAAATGAATACACATTAGGTCATACTCCTAACATTTTTTTCGAGATTTTAGAATTTAGAGCAATCATTAGTTAATTACAGATATAAACATATCTCCATAAAAGATATAGACGGCTTATAAATATTTCTTTAATGGTACATAATTTCATTTTAAAAATTTGATAACAAATTTTCGTTATAATTCTTTATCAAGTTTATATTTAACTAATATAAAAATTCAAAAGATTTACACTAGATTTAACCAAGGTATTAAAAAAAAATATTTGTGAAAAACCTTCATAACTTAAAACTAATATCAAATCTAATTTATATACGTTAAAATTTATATAAAAAGAAAGTTTCAAAAATTAGATGCGGATTTAAAAAGTTCAAACTATTTTAAAATTAATGTAATATGTTTGAAAAATCGACTATGATATTTTAAATTTAGTTATAAATAAATAAAATTTCATTGTAGATTTACAACTTTTCAATCTATATGAATTTAAATTATTAAGTTATATTTCCAGTATCTTATGTAGTATGAAAGTATAAATTTCACCGAAATATTTAGCCAATATTTCTTACTTAAACTAAGTACATTGACTCTTAATTATATAAATAATATCATAAGACTTATGCAAATTATAATCTGGTGTATATATGGATATGTATTTCCTGTATCAAATTTTTGACAGATGACACTAATGTTTAGTTTTAGATTTGTAAATGCGGAATTATTAATATTTAATATTCGTATATGTGTCTAATTATATATATTAATTATTTTTAATTACTATAAGCACAACAAATAATTACGAGTGGTGTCAAATCAATTATTAATTATTAGTAAAAGTAATTTAATATTAATATTAAATATCTTATATTTATAATCTATACTGCCTGATATATAAAATCGTGCCAAGACTCAACGTTTTATGTGTGCAGTCCTAGACGGTGCGTAAAAAACATTACACATTAAAAGTATGATTTTATGAAAATTGAACACGAAGTCATAAGTCTGTGCAAAAAAATATTATTATTATTATTATTTCTGAATCAGTGACGGACAGATAAATAGAATCATAGCTCCTTTGAATAAATCATGAAACCAGTATTACACTTTGGATTAGTATGGTTTTTAATTTGTATATGAATGATTTTCAAGCTATATGTTTGTGTGGACGTTCGATGAGTAGTTGGAGCGGTATGATTGAGAGAGTGACTTGTGTGAGCGAAAGTTTCAAAGTAGTAGGAAAAGAAGAGCATGAATGAGATAGGTTAGATAAATGTGGATGAAGTTAAAGTTGCTTGTTTGGATAGGGATGTTTGGAGGAAACTGATTTCAGGATAATGGAAAGAGTTTGTGCCACATCCTTTTGGGTACATCGCGTAATTGTATACGTAAAGTGCTGAGACATGAATCCGGATAATTAAGTTTTCGGATATCCAAATCTAAAATTCGGATATCCGAATTTATATATATAAAAGACAATATTTGTGATAAACGAATGAATACTAAGATTAGTATGGTTTTTAATTTGTATATGAATGATTTTCAAGCTATATGTTTGTGTGGACTTTCGATGAATAGTAGGAATAGAAGAGCATGTACGAGAGAAATTATGAATGTGGATAAAGCTAAAGATACTTGTCTGGATAGGGATGTTTGCAGGAAACTGATTTCGAGATAATGGAAAGAGTTTGTGCCATACCCTTTTGGGTACATGGCGTGATTGTATATGTATGCATGTAAGAAATAAGACATATTTTAGTTTTTTTAAATAAAAAACTTTTTGTAATATTATTATGCACCTTTCAGTTTTGTAGAAATATACAAAAAAAAATGTAAATTCTAATGAATAACTTTTTAAAACTAATTTAACTAATTTAAAACTTTCAATAATTTAGAAAAAAATCTCGTATAATGATTAACTTCATTAAGTCTTTCATTTTTCAAGTTTTACTTATTTGAAAATGAGAACAAAACATTTGAAACTGTCATGTGGTAAATACATTCACTTATATAGAAAATAAAATCACTTTGCAGTCAATTTACTACTCGAACAATTTATATTGATAATTTTATATTTTATTTAGACTTCTTATTTCGTTATTATGTGCTAACTAGGAAAAATTCGCTGCTATAATAGGAGAGAAAATTCCGATATCTATATATTGCCTGTTGAGAAACATATGACAATAATAATAATTTGAATATGGCGTATAATTATTCTTCATTTGCATATAGTAATCAAATTGCTTAGTCGAATTTCAACAAGCTGTTACTAGTGGATATTAAACTTTTAGTTAGTGGTATTGCTAGTATTTTCACCGGAAGTTTATTAAGTTGATGATACGGACAGGATGAAATTAATAATTTTGTTTTAATTGCAATTGATTATTGAGACTTCCTTCATTATGCTAATTGTTTTCTTCTTCAATTTTCATTAACTATATTGTTTTTTTTATATAATATAAAAATTTACAGGAAAATTATTATTTATTTGTTTTGATATTTACCTGTCTGATTTGTAAACAAATTATTTTACATTGTGTTGATAAGTTGAATTTCACTTTGATAAATTTTCATATGAAATAAATAACGGAAATTTATCGAGGAAACATATGTAATCTTTTAGGTTGACTTGCCAGTTGCCAAACAATAAAGAAAAAGTGAAAAAATGCTTTTTATCACTAATTTCAAAATAACTTTTTGCTTCTGTTTTTCATTAAATATAAATAGATTTTCTATATTTGATCATTTATATTATATTTGATATTATAAAATTTAAATAAACTATTATAAATAAGTTTAAGTAAACGTCAAAAGTACTTTTGACAAAAATCATTTTTACCACTTTGACTGCAAGGAAAAAGTGGTATAGCGTTTGGTACGGTGTCTGTAACATTTTCAAAAAAAAAAAAATGTGTAGAAATCCTTCATATAGTCTCTAGATGACGAATCTGAACTTAGTTTATGTGGGTGTATGGATGTGCGTCGTCAGCTCGCTCGGTCGTAAGTCAAAATTTTGTGGTCGCAACTCCTCCTAGACGGTTCAATCGATTTTAATGAAATTTTCAGGATAAATTTGTCTAGTGCTCAAGATGGTCATGTGGTTTTGGTTTTTTCCAGTAATGCCAACTTTCCGAGAAAAAATGACTAAAGTTTTAAAAAATTTATATTGGCTACGTTATTTATCCGATTTTGATGAAATTTTCAGAAAAGATTTCTCTAATGCTCCTATTAATTATACAATTTTATTAATATCCAGTGTTGTCAACTTTTCGAGAAAAAAATTACTAAAGTTTTAAAAATTTTATTATGGCCATGTTATTTAACCGATTTTACTCAAATTTTCACAAAAGATTCTCCTAGTATTCATATAATTTATGTAATTTTAGCAAAATACAGTGTTGCCAACTTTCCGAGAAAAAAATTACTAAAATTTTTAAAAATTTTATTTAACCGATTTTAATCAAATTTTCATAAAAGTTTCTCTTAGTGCCTAAATAAATTATGCAATTTTAACAAAATACAGTGTTGCCAACTTATCGAGAAAAAAATCACAATTATTTTTTAAATTCATTGTGGCTACATTATTTATTCGATTTTGATCAAATTTTCAGAAAAGTATCTTATAGTGCCCACATAAATTATAATATTATTAAAATACAGTGTTGCCAACTTTCCGAGAAATGTCAAAGTGGTCTATATATGGGTTTACCCATATACTTCTAATCTTGTTATCACTAATTTCAAAATAACTTTTTGCTTCTGTTTTTCATTAAAAATAAATAGATTTTCTATATTTGATCATTTATATTATATTTGATATTATAAAATTTAAATAAACTATTATAAATAAGTTTAAGTACTTTTGACAAAAATCATTTTTATAAATGAGGTGACAATACGGGCCATTGTGTCCATAAACATATAATTCAATGTCATTCACTTTATTTTAGTCAGGTGACCTAACTATAAAAATCAAAAGAGGTCGTTCGTTTCTAAAAACAATGTTTAACTATCGCCTTTCAAAGAAGTATTTCTATAATTTCTTCTGTGACTAAAAGCAATATTAAAATGCATACTAAGTACGGAATACGTGTATCCGGTAATAAACAGGAAAGTGACAAATAAAAAGAAAAACGTTTATTTTTTTGTTTTCTGATGAAAAAAGAAAAGAAAATGCTCACAATTTATAAATGGGTATAAGAATGCGCGCGTATATACAGGGTGATTCAGGACTAGTGTAACAAACTTTAACAGCTTATTCCTTAGGTTATTTTGAGCCAAAAATGTCATATGAACATAGGTCCTATTCCTTCTAGTTACCAAAATACAAGAGGTTGAATTTCTATAAATAACACGAAATTTTCTAATTTTTGTAATCAAGATACTTTCGGAAAACAAGAGTTTTATTGAAAAGTCATACTTTATTTGTCATTACATTACATAATCCATAAATAAAAATCATATCTGCATATTTAGCAGTACTATAACCATCCATTATGAAGCAAAAATACAATCAAAAGTATAACAATTTTTAATTAAGACAAATAAGGTATGACTTTTCAATAAAACTCTTGTTTTCCAAAAGTATCGTGATTACAAAAATTAGAAAATTTCCTGTTATTTATAGAACTTTAACAACCTCTTGTATTTTGGTAACTAGAAGGAATAGGACCTATGTTCATATGACATTTTTGGCTCAAAATGACCTCAGGAATAAGCTGTTAAAGTTTGTTACACTAGTCCTGAATCACCCTGTATATGTGTGTGATATAAATTGGCCGATTTCACTTTGCGACATTTTAGTACTGTTGCATTTCGCGTGGGTGACAAGTAAAATATGGTATTTAAAAAAATAAATAAATGTGTATTATAATGAGCTACCTGCATATTCACATAAAATGTTCATATATAACTTAAAAAGTAAAAGCATATTGTACACTATGATGCAAGATATTATAATTGTAAAAACAATTAGTTACGACAATATTATAAAATCTAAATATAAATATGCAATAAAATATAGGGGCTCCCACAAGGGGGAGTCGGGTAGGTTCACTTTTTGTGTCATTTGATAGAGGACATCAATATCAATTAGACTGCTCTTCGTGTTATTAAAACATATCAAGCCCCTCCATTATAAATGGGGTAAACGGGACTAACAGTAGTAAATTATGAAAAGTTCCAAAAATCTTAAGTAAAGATCTAAAGGTATGTTGAATATTTAGATCTTAGATCAGTGATGAAGATTTTAGTCATTTTCATAATTTACTACTGCTTGGCTTACACTGTTTAAAATAGTAGGGTAAAAGAGTAAAAATTTTCGAGGGTAATTGAATTTGTAGCCTTATTAGAGCAAAAAATTGCCCTGCTTTTGCATATTTTAAAATATTTGACTTTTTACCTTCATGGAAGGGCAACAAATACGAAAAATAAGAGTAAATAACTGCTCACTTATTTTGTTTTTGAGTAAAACAATAAAATTTACTCATTTTTTGAGTATTTTTAAAATTTTCTTGTTACTGCGCATGGTCCAACATGCGTGTGGTACACAAAAAAAAATAATTTAATTGCCTTAAAAAGAGTATATATTTTTTACCCTTTTCTGGAATAATAAAGTGTTCTTTTTGAATTTACCTATTTAGGGTATTCATATATACCCTTTTTAGGGAACGGACTTATATAGGCACTAATTTTATTTTTTCGAACAGTGTAGGCTTAGCTTCCGAAATAAGTATTTAGCATAATTATTATTAATTACATTTTTTTATTTAGGGAATTTATTCTAAATTTATTATATTCACGGCAAAAAATGTAAAATAAATAACATAACAATTTTTTGTAAATTGATGTAATATTACATTTTTTCCGAAAAAATACATTCATAGAATATAATAGTAAATTTACATCAATTTTTTCTGGTGTTGTTTAAAAATTAGTATATTAGTACACTGTAAAAAATCGAAGTAAATTTGCAATGATAATCATGGTAATTTTACATTGAATTTCACTGTAATTTTCATTTTTTTTGTAAATTAACTAAAATCTGTAAATATTACAGAAATTTTATAATATTATTTGAATTTTACAATTTTTATGTATTTTTACATTTAAATACTTATTTTATGTAATTATACAAATATTTTTATATAAAAATATAAAAAATGTAATAATGACATTAGTAAATGTAATAATTACATTAATAAATGTAATATTTATATTAATAAATGTAATATTTACAAGAGTAAATGTAATTGTTACATTTATTAATGTACGCATAAATGTAATATTTACTTTCACAAATGTAATAATTACTTTAAAAAGTGGAAATATTACAAGTAGTTATGTAAATTTACTTAGCAAATGTAGTAGATTAAAATATGTTACATATTTTAATTGTAATTTTACATATAAAAATAATTTTTGTCAAAATAAATTTTTTTGTAAATTTACTATGATTATCGTTGGCAACAAAGTGTCCAATGATTTTCATCGTAAAATTTTTTTACAGTGTAGTTTAGGTGTAAAAATTCTACAACTTACTTGGAAGCTATCGACGCCATGAATCAGTTCTTCCATTTTGCATTTATTTATTGAGACACTTCTTCGTAGCTGTTCTATGATCCTATCCTTCGTTTTTAATTCCTCCAGCTGTAAAAACAATCGCACATCAGCTACAAATAACATATATGAATGCCAATATGGCACAAACAAAACAACTTTCATATTATTTGTTGTTGTGATACATTTAATTGCATATACAGTTTCACTTTGTTCAATAAATTTATAACACCGATCGATAGATAAAGAGCCAGTTTCACAACGAGAAATAGCCGACTATAATAAGACGGTTTCTCATCTAGATTTTTAACTTGTTGGCGGCTCGGATCGGCCAGTGTTTCTATTATCTGATTTCTCACGGACTTGACAAGATGGTGGCAAAAACAATTGCATTTCGAATTGTTGCTTTTATTTTTATTGTATCATTGCTGAAAATGAAATCTGCGAATTCGAGATTGAATTGTTACTATTATACATTGCAAAACTGGAAAAAAATAATAATATCGTATTTATTAAAGAATATATTTATCAGATAGTTTTGTACAAGTTCCTGTTGTTGTTTTTTTATCGACTACACATATATTAAACTATTTCAAAAGTAAATTATTAATATACCAGTACAAAAAAACATTTCTTATTCTATCATTTTTAGTACGTAATTTAAATAAGAGAAAATGTACCAATGTAATTAGAAAATTTTATTAGATAATGCCTCTTATAATTTGAAAAAAGAAAGATTGCCAAGTTTTGTTAAAAAGCATGCAATGATAATAGTAAAAAGTGTAGGGAGTAGCTGTTGTGGCGCCCCACGTTTTTCACTTTAAATCTTACAAGTATTGTCATAGCTATTTAAAATTCACAGTCACAGGAATCTGTACGGAGCTAGGAGAAATTATTTTATACTTTTTAGTCCATTCTAAAAATTTGGTATATTAATTTTTTTTTAATTTAAATAATTAATTTCTGCTTTTTAGTCTTGTGTGCGCGTGTGTGTTCTGTATTTTTGTAGTTTGTGTATTAAAAAAAAAAATGTTAAATACACGAATGTACGGAGTTCGTTAATATGGTGCAAGATAAAAATTAATATTTCTAATATTATTAATTAATTAGTTAATATTGCACTGTCATCCAGTTCTGAGCTGCACTGTAAAAAAATTTTACAATGAAAATCATTGGACACTTTGTTGCCAACGATAATCATTGTAAATTTACAAAAAAATTTATTTTTACAAAAATTATTTTTATATGTAAAATTACAATTAAAATGTGTAACACATTTTAATATTACATTTGCTAAGTAAATTTACATAACTACTTGTAATATTTTCACTTTTTAAACTAATTATTACATTTGTGAATGTAAATATTACATTTATGAATGTAAATATTACATTTATGCGTACATATTTACATTAATAAATGTAACAATTACATTTACTGTTGTAAATATTACATTTATTAATATAAATATTATATTTATTAATGTAATTATTACATTTACTAATGTCATTATTACATTTATAATTTCTTACATTTTTATATAAAAATATTTGTATAATTACGTAAAATAAGTATTCAAATGTAAAAATACATAAAAATTGTAAAATTCAAATAATATAAAATTTCTGTAATATTTACAGATTTTTAGTAAATTTACAAAAAAAATGTAAATTACAGTGAAATTCATTGTAAAATTACAGTGTGTTTAAAGTTTCAAGTCTCTAGCTCATCGGGAAGTTAGTTAAAAATCGATTGCAAAATTTGTACCGAACTGACAAACAAAAAACAAACAAACAGGCAGGAAAGAAAGCGAGTTAATAAAAACGTGTTAAAATTAATCACACTATCACCTTAATAAATATATGAAATTTTACTAATTTTAATAACTTAAAATAATAAATATTGTTTATCATATTAAATACTTTCATTTGTTGATAGTATAATTCAATATTTACTAACATGTATATTACAAAAATCAATTTAGTAACACACACATATAGACACATATTGATTAACCATGTAACAAAATTTTACATTTCGATAACTAATAACTGATATATTTCATTGATAAGTCGCAATGTTTAACATTGGATACTTAACACAAACTATAAAATAAATTATTTCCCATGTATTTTATTTGCACAACGGGAAAAAATATAACTGATATCAATATTAAAATCAAATGCAATAGTTCTATAATTGTAAGTTAAATACCGTAATAATACATATATAAACGATACAGATTCTATACGTTCTTGGAAATTTATAATAATTATTTATTCTTCTTATTTCTATGAGAAACAACTAGAGGGCAATAGAATTTTTTTGCATGTTTTATGTCTTGTTATAAACAATTACAGAAATTTTTGCATAAATACATGCAAAGAATTTTTATTATCAATATGATGTAATAGCATTTGAAAGGAGTTATACATATATTAAAAAATAATAATTAAATATTATATTATGTATTAGATTCTTGTTAGGAAAAACAATTAAAGATTGCAATTAATCATTTATCGCTAGTGCTTAATAATTAGTTTTTATGTTACATATTTTTTTATAACACTCTTAATATTTTGCCATCTGGTGGCAGAAAAAATAAGGACGCAAATTAGTATAATAAAATTTATATTTGTAATAACGGGATTAACATTATTATTTATAATAATTAACTAAATAATTGTTTACTACAATTATTTTGAAATATATTATGATAATTGTAAACAGTAACTATAAATCCTGTTATATTATAAATATATGTACTTAATATAATATTACGTTTTGGTTTTAAATAAATATTTTTATTAACATCAAACTTTTAAAATAAAACGGCTTTAGGTTGTGGTTTTGTATTAATATTTATTAATAATCGACATTTTGATGAATTTAACGTACGTCTTCATCATTTAATACATACATACATACACAATTACGCCATGTACCCAAAAGGGTGGCACAAACTCTTTTTATCATCCCGAAATCAGTTGCCTCCAAACATTCCTATCCAAACAAGTAACTTTCGCTTTCCGCATTCATAATTCCTCTCATACATGCTCTTTTATTCCTACTACTTGGAAACTTTCGCTCACGCAAAACACTCTCAATCATACCACTCCAACTACTCATCGGACGTCCACGCAAACGTATACCATCAAAATCATTCAAATAAATCTTTTTAACCAAACGTTCATTAGACATTCGCTCAACATGTCCGAACCATCTTAACTGACTAACACCAACTTTTGCTACAACATTTTTTTCAATTTCACACTCATCATACACTAATCTATTTCGTACCCGATCTATCCTATAGTTACACCCAACTACCCCACGTAAAAATCTCATTTCCACAGCAGTCATTTTCCGTTTATGCTTTTGCAACCAAACCCAACATTTACTACCATACATCAACGTAGTCACCAAAACTGCATTGTATATACTCAAACGGGCTTCTTTGGAAACATTTACATTCCTAGCAAAAGTTCCTAAAGCACCCAAAACCTTACAACCTGCATTTACTCTCCTTTCAATTTCACGATCAAAACGGCCATCTTTAGACAGCGAACTACCCAAATACACAAATTCATCTATCTGCTCTAAACGTGCACCATCAATATATACATTACAATCAGTCATCAAGTCACCCTTCTCAATACTCATATTTCTGTAAAGAAATTACAAAATATTTATTATCAAAAAAGTTCAAAATCTGCTATCATCTGAGGTTCTGTTTACTACCTGTGAAAAAAACAATCAACTTTTTCCAATCTGACATATATTTTTCACATGACTGTACAAACATACACATGCCATAGAAATTGATAAATTGCCCATGTAACAGCATACACATAGATTTATAATATTTATCTTTCATACTGATTGTGTGTGTGAGAAACAAGTTCTTAACCTATATTAATAGCCGGCTCCAAATGTCTGAAATAATTCGAATTCAAAATGTAACATATGTGTCTTTTAACTGTTACACCAGGATTGCCTAACAATATTCGAACGAAAGTGTGTGATTTAAATATTATTATTATACCGAGACCATGTCGGTAAATTAGAAAACTTCGAGAAGGAGGGGAACAATATTTTTACTGACTTGACAGTATTCCGTCAACTTAAAGCCTAGTTTACATTGGTAGAGTTGGTAGTAGTAGTGGTAGAGTGGGACGCAACGACAGCTACTCCCTACACTTCTTACTATTATCTATTGTATGCGCCGGCACCTTTTTTCGTTTTAAATTTTACAAGTATTGTCATAGATATTAAAAATTCACAATCACAAATATTTAGTACCATCTGTATGGGGCTAGGAGATATTATTTTATACTTTTCAGTTCGTTTTAAAAAGGTGGTATATTAATTTTTTTTTTATTTAAATAATTATTTTCTGCTTTTTAGTCTTGTGTGTGTGTGTTCTGTAGTTTCTGTATTAAAAAATATATTTGCTAAATACACGAATGTACAGAATTCGTGAAATGGCACAAGATAAAAATTAATATTTCTAATATTATTAATTAGTTAATTAAATAATTAATTAATTAATATTGCGTTGTCATTGTCCTTGTTTGGTTGCAAAAGCATAAACGGAAAATGACTGCTGTGGAAGTGAGATTTTTACGTGGGGTATGTGGTGTAAATAGGAGAGATCGGGTACGAATAGATTAGTGTATGATAAGTGTGAAATTGAAAAAAATGTTGTAGCAAAAGTTGGTGTTAGTCAGTTAAGATGGTTCGGACATGTTGAGCGAATGTCTAATGAACGTTTGGTTAAAAAGATTTATTTGAATGATTTTGATGGTATACGTTTGCGTGGACGTCCGATGAGTAGTTGGAGTGGTATGATTGAGAGGGTGGCCTGCGTGAGCGAAAGTTTCCAAGTAGTAGGAATAAAAGAGCGTGTATGAGAGGAATTATGAATGTGGATGAAGCGAAAGTTGCTTGTTTGGATAGGAATGTTTGAAGGCGACTAATTTCGGGATGATGAAATGAGTTTGTGCCACACCCTTTTGGGTACATGGCGTGATTGTGTATGTATGTATGTATGTCATCCAGTTATGAGCTATATTTAAATTTTTAAGTCTCTAGCTCATCGGGAAGTTAGTTTACCATAAAATCGAATGCAAAATTTGTACCGAACAGGTAAACAAATAGACAGACAAGAAAGCCAGTAAATTAAAATGTGTTAAAAAGTATACTAGTGTACTTTACTACTAATGACCAGTTGTTCTATACTTTAAGACTGGCTTAAATAGTTCGAAAAGTTTAAATTTCAGTATTATGACGACGATTATTTATTAGAAATGCATTGGTCGATTCATTTATACCAAGCTTAAAAATATGGTGCAATCAGCCATAACTCTACTAATGTAAACTAGGCTTAAGACGTTAAACATTAGCTTAACTTGAAAATTAATAAATGTCACTCATACGAGGGGGGGGGGTGGCATTATATTTTATAGTGAAATTCTTATGGCGGTGTTTTGCTTTATCGATGTTTTTGTTTTATTTTGTTCTCTTGTTTAAAATTGTTGCGTCACTATGTGATTCATTCCGTTGCTATTCAAGTGTAATAATTTATAAAGGGCAAATTTTACGAATTTTACAAGTAGGCATCGAATGTTAATGTTTGTTTCTACCTTATATAGTATAAATTGTATGATTTTTAAATTGTTTATGCACTTGTAAATAAGGTTAAAGATGTCTTTGTTTTATGATTTGTACTTGGGTTTCCAAATGAAGTTGCTTTAAGTATAATTTTTACATTATACCTATACATATAAAATACGTATATTTTATGTAACTTTACTTATTTTTTCGAAAAAAAAAACAACATATAATATGGTTAATTAATTATTTTACTAAAAATTACAAAATTATATTTTTTTTACAGAAAATTTATCGTTTTGCTGAGATAATACTTAGTTTTATCGTAGAAAACATTGATTTAATACGTTTCATTACTCATAGTTCTGTAAAGAAATTTATAAAAATATATCAAATAAATATATCAAATATAAAAATACTATTCATATTTGATAACAGGTAGAAGTAAGAATTTATTTTAAAGCAAAAAATAAAAGCTCTTTTCATAAACAAAAGAGGTGGAAATACGGGCCTTTATTTTTGTTCAATAAAAAAAACTAACATACTACAAATATTTAGTTAAATTTTATTTATATTCATTAAAAACTGCAAACATTCTCCTTTTCAAAGCAATTTTTATAATTTTCAATAACTGTATACATGAGATAATCGATGATTAATTTCAGCAACTTCCATGAGACATTTTGTACAACTCTTAAAATTTCAAAATTATAACTTTTATAGACAAACTTAACAATTTATCCATAATTTTTTGAAGGACTGTGCCAGGAACAAGTTGTACAAAAATAATTAACAAATAACCTTCTTATTATTTGTATATTTATTTTTAAAATAGTTTTTTAAAACTTTAAACTAGACGTTTCGGCTCCAACATTGGTAGCCATCTTTAGTAGCTAAATATTTGATAAAAAAATGTATCCAATTGATAATTATTTTTCTTGTAGACGTTACGTTATTTAAAAACCTATCACTATTAATGACATAAAAATTTGCAAATAGAAAAAAAAATTAACTCGTAAAATGTAACTTGCAAAAAACTTTCTCAAGTTGTGTGTATTTTGTAACATGTTTGTTTGCACACACCTAAATTACCTGCTGCTAATCGATTACATGAGATAGCAAATCTGGCCAATCAGTATCCTATAATTTTTTCCATTTATTATTTTTGTTGTTTTAATGCTTTCAGATGTCGTAATTTGAGATGCAATTCTATGCGACTCTATAAAAGATATTTATGTTATTTTTAACTTTAAGGTCGTGTTGTAAGAGAAATCTTCCTCGGGAGTTTATTTTGTTTATTTGTAGCGTTTAAATTTAAGCATAAAAAAAAACTTTTTGTATAGATGAAAGTTTATCTTTCTTATGGCGCCTCTAATTATTTCTCTACGAAAAAGTATTGTTAAATAATAGATAAATTGAATACTATCTAACTTTCCAAAAAATTAAATTAAATATCAAAAAAAAAAATTGTAAGTATTTATACGCACCTTTGAAATAAAAATTAGTTTTTATTGTATTATAAGAAATATGCGTATTAAATTGAAAATGAATTTCACAAATTGAATAAATTAATTTTTTTTATGTTAGAAATAATTTCTATTAGGTTAATTAAAAATTTGAGACAAATCTTTTCTTCATATATTAAATTCTAAATTAGTATGTACATTTCGACGACAGTGTGGTCATCTTCAGATAAGATTTGTCTCAAATTTTTAATTGATTTGAACTTCATGTACTCAACAATAAATATTTTTTTACAGTGTAGGTAACTAGATTATCAACTGTCTTCGAATTGCCTCAAAATATTGATGGGTCTTGCAATTATTATATTATCTTCTATGAACAGCAGATTGATAAGAGAAGCAATAGAAATTTATAAAGAAAACGATAACATCAATCAGTGTGACTAGCAGGGCCGTATTTAGGATCTGTAGGCCCCTAGGCTGAACCTGTGGCGTGGGCCCTTAGGAGGGGGGTTGTGATTTTATAATTTTAAATAAACATGTTAGGAAAATGCAAGATAAAAAAGGAATGTAACAAACAAGTACATTTTACTAATATTTATTTAATTGAAACAGAGTATTTAAAAAAATAAATAATAAACTTAGAAATGAAAATATCAAATAATCTTAGTGGCTAATTGGTTTGCGCCTACACTTAGTACTAATAAAGCTGTACCTATGTACTAGTGAAGTGTATTGTCACTGGTTGCAAGTCGGGTTATTCGAATATTCTGTTTTATGAAAATTTAAGTAAAATACTTAAAAGGTTATCGATTATACAATTATTTACTTTAAATTTGAAACGTGTGGTGCGGGCCCCTTTGTGGTGCGGGCTCATAGGCTGCAGCCTAGATAGCCTGTGCATAAATACGGCCCTGGTGACTAGTAACTGATTTAAATAATATTTGGCTTCCTTTAATTCAAAATTTATAAGTTATGTAATCTAATTGTTTATTTTGTTAGCTAGACTGTAAAAAAGTTGCCATTTTATATAAAAACTATAGTAAACAATATACATATTATTTCAGAAAAACGATAAATTTTCGATAAAAATAATATTATTTTGTAATTTTAAGTAAAATTTAATTTACCATATTATATATTTTTTTACTTAATAATTTAATTTTGAATACCTCAATACTTCAATTTAATAATTTAATACCTCAAATAAAATTAAAAATAAGTTTAAAACTATTTTTATGACTAAATAATACTTATGTTAATAAAATAATTAAGATACATTTCAATTTATAAAAACAATAGAAACATTATTGCCTTAGTGATAAATAAAGTAAATAATACGATAATCTTACCAATTTATGGGCATCGTGTTTATTAGCTCGTGTAATTCGAGATAATTCTGTGATATGTTTTTCGTGTTGTGCGCGAAGATCAGCAGCTTTAAATTTATCGGCTTCAATGGCTTTCTGGAAAAAAAGAAATAGAAAAAATTAATATACAAATACATGTCACCATTTGTAAATGTTAAAAGAAATCATGTATATGTGAAGGTTGCGTAAGAATGATTTTGCAAATTTTACATTATTATTTTTCTTTGACAAAGTCAGCAAATTATTGTTATTAACATTTAAGTATTTTATATAATTATGGTTTCTAAATTTATTTTTGCAAATTATTAAAGTACATAATTACAATATTTCCTAATTTATTTCTGACAAATGAAATTGTTTTATCTAATCTTTGAAGAGGTCACTAATCTGTTAAATTGAAAGGTAAATAAGAAAAATTCGTCGCGTTTATTATCAGACGATGTGAATGGCAAAATACTATAAATTGAAATTATTATGTAGAATTTATTGTTTATTAAAGTTATAAATTAATTTTTTTTTATAACTCCTATGTATATTTTTAACAAAGTACATGTATGAATGTTCACTACATGTACTACAAATGTACTACTACACTACGACATGTTTCCAGTTAGTAAAATTTGCCAGATAAAAATGTGTACTTGTTCAAATTTAATAAAAAACAATATTTAACACAAACTATAAGTTCTGTATTTAGCAGAATTAAAATTCAATTTATAGCTTTTACAAATAAAAATAAATTATATTTTTTGACAAAAAATAAACAGAATAAAATAAATATTTATATAAATTTCATTATATTTGTTTTTAGATTTTATTCTATATCATGGTAATTCTTGGAATGAATCCATTTTAAAATATACTGCATTTATAAAGCGTGTTATTTAACACAACGTCGAATAAAACAGCTTTTACTCTCTTATGTTTTTCAATATCTGTAACCATATTTAATTTAATTTAATATAATATTTAGAAAATTTATTAAAACAATTAAATTCGAATACTTATAATTTAATCAAAATTGGTTTAAATTATTTTTGAAATGAAATAGTTTTGGAAAAAATATTCAGTTTATCTATTCAATAAATAAGAATATATAATTCAGTTGTTTTATTACTTGTAATAAATAAAATATATTACTCTATAAATACAAGTAATATTTATTTAACAATTTTATCTAAATGTATATTATATTTCTTATCTACATTAAAATCTTTAAAATTATTTTAATAACTTTGTTATGGATATTATTTCTAACTAGTAAAATTTAACGATATTATAATAACCCATAAACTGTTCGTAATTCGTATGAAAAAATCAAGTGTTTGTTAACAAAAATTACCATAGTCAAATATTAAACAATATCAAATTGAATTTGTTACAAAGTAAACAATTCTTAGATTAAAATCAAATATGATACAAACACGAAAACGGGCGTAAGTTACCACGATAATTTACACGAAACTACCTGCGCTATTACAAAGTCAAATATTTACCGATAATTAACAATACCGTTCAAATTCACATTAACAAACATGACGTTATTTCAAATGTCACTTGTCTTACATTCAAGTAAAACAAGTATTTACCTCGTCATAAAAGATGAACAATATAATATATCTTTTGTTCCTAGTTACTTTCACAATGATAAGCGCAAAATTAGAAATTTTAACAGAAAATAAAGATACATTAAATTATTACAAATCTATTGTTCGGGCACATCCTTGTCGACTTCTAGTTTTGATTACAACTGATGACAATAATATATTGTATAGTGAAATGTCTAAATATAGTAGTTTCTACAATATAAAAATGAACATACAAAGTAAAAACATTGTAAAGTTTAACGGACCTTTTAATAAGTTTGATTATGATGCAGTAGCAGATGAAAACAGAATGTATTTTGTATTTGTTGCTAATATAACAGGCGCACTAAATTTAATACCGAATTTACAGAAAATTTATTTCTTTCGAGCAAGGCATAAAATTGTAATTATATTGACATCTATAAGCAACAGTGAAACAAACTTGGATGAAATAAGACATTTGTTTAAAAAATATTGGTCCAAGGAGATATCAAATATTTGTATTGTAATTCGAGCGAATGAAACGTATACTTATCAACCATTTCTGGGTGATTTTACTGTGAGAATTCATAATGTTAAGGATTTTTTCCCTTTTAAAATGAGAAACTTGTACGGTCACAAATTGCGAATGTCATTATTTATAGCAGCATTGGATGCAATGAAAACGAAGCGAACAGGAATATTAGTTGGACGTGATATAGAACAATGGAAAACTGTAGCGCAAATTATTAATGCAACGTTTGAATTTATCCCGCCAAGAGATAACATTACTTATGGATTAAAATTTAGTAATGGAACAATGACTGGTGTATTTAGAGATGTCGTAGAAAATATAACCGATTTAACAGCGAATTCTAGAATGGTTAAACAGCAATTTGAAAATGTAATGGAAGCATCTTATCCACATGATAGAGAGGATGTACGTATTGTTGTACCATGTGCAGATAATTTACCCGACTATGTGAAATTTGTCAAATTGTTTTCCTTGCAACTTTGGATTTTAATTGGCGCTTTAGCTGTTGGATTTTATCTAGTTTGGTGGATATTTGTTGTACCAAAACATCCAATACTATCGGCTCTTATTTCTTTTACGCTTACAATAGGAAATCCAATTGCTGATCCTACGTTGTCGAAAGGTAGACTATTGCTATTAATATACACTATATATATTTTCTATATTCAAGTTGCCTATCATGGTACATTAACAAGTGTTTTAACAGTGCCGCAACATGCTGAAGAAATTAATACAATAGATCAGTTAGATAATTCAAAGTTGCCTATTTACGCGGCTGTAAGATTCAAAGACATGTTTATAAAGTATTCAGAATTTCCTAAGGATTTTCTAGATAGAATAGTTACAGTTCCTGATGATCCCGATGTGGAAAAGGTTGTTAATAAACGTGGACATTATGCAGTAGTGCAGAAAGAAACGTTTGCTTATCACACAGTTAATAAATGGAATAATTTTCGTAAAGATGGTTCACCTATCTATAGAGTAATGAAAGACAAACCATTTCCTTCACAAGTTTGTTATGCGGGAAGATACGGTACTGCATTAATACTGAGAATAAATATATTACTTAGGATTTTTCAAGAAACTGGCTTGGATCTATATTGGAAACGTATGACGTTGCATATTGTTACCTTAGATGAACATATCGGTGATTTGCCAGCTCCTGTTATCTTAAGAGTTTTGAATTTTGATGATATTTCTTTAGCGTATTATGTCTTAGGTGGCGGTTTAATATTTGCCGCTGCAGTAGCATTTTGCGAGTGCTGTATTTTTTATTGTAAAAAGAAAAACTAATCAAATATTTCTATGTATATATATATATATATATATATATATATATATATATATATATATATAATTTATATTGTAGTTTCTATTCAATAAAATACTTTGATAGCATCGAAAAATATAGAAATAAAGAGAAAATAAAAAACACATTTTGAAAATGATATACAAATATTAATAATCGTTATCTCATAAATATCCTGTAGTTTATATAAAACAAAAAATTATTAGAAATATTATTCATAAAGAACCATGTATGTCATACTATTTCTTTTAACAATTGGAATAGCAAATTTGCAAATTTTTCATGATTACAATGTAAAATCGAAGAAATTATCTAATTTTGCGAAACAAATAGTGAGAAATGAATGTTCAAAATGTAAATCAGTATTAGCAATATTTTCAGATAACTTGGAAACTAGCGAAATATTTTTATCTAATGGTTTTCAGAGTGTATCTTTGTACACAATTTTTATTGACGGTAATGGTACTTCAATAGAAGAGGAAGATTATGGCATTTCTATTTATGACCCGGAATTAACTATTATTTTTGTGCAACCTGAAAGATATGATATAGAAACTGTAATTTTTTCTGTGGAATTATTACCTAACTGGAATATTCGTGGTAAATTTTTAGTCATCGTTGATGATGAGAATTATTTTGAGGACAACAGTATTTATATCATTGAAAAGGGAATATCTACTTATACTTTTGATCCGTATCGAGAAATGTATAATATTTTAGTCGAACCAGATCAAAGATTAAGTATGTGGTTTGATCGAAAAATAAATAATATGTGGGGAAATCCGATTAAATTATATCAGTTTGATACAGTTCTGCCAGATTCTACAATAAAAATCACTAAAGAAGATGGTACTGAAACTTGGGTTGGACAAGATGGCATGTTCTTTAGTATTTTAGCTGAAAAATTTAACACAACTTTATTGGTACATGGTATATCAAATGATTTTGATGAAGACATGATTAAAAGCGCTGATCCTTCTTTACCATTTTCACAATATTTAAAATTATTCTCCGATATATTTGATTTTGATATGTTGTTTAACAGGATGCAGACTTTTTCAGACAATGTTTTGGACCATATTTTTCTTTATGAAAGAAATGACTGTTACATTGCAGTACCTAATGGAGGAATTATTCCTGAGTATTTGTACGTGATTATGATAGTTAAAACAGAAGTATGGGCTGCTATTTTTATTTCTTTAATTGCTGTGTCTGTAACAAGAAAATTTCTCGGAAGAAAACGCTCTGCTCCAATTTTAGACAATTTTGCTTATTTGCTCGGCACATGTGCCCCTATAAGACCCTATATCAGTTCATCAGAGAATATTTTATTGTTGTTATGGACACTTGTTTGTGTTGTATTATGTACTTCCTTTCAAACTATTTTAATGAGCAGTTTAATTGTGCCCAAGTATTATCCGAATCTAAATACTTTAAAAGAATTTGGCGCGACAAATATGACGGTTTACGCTGCTGCATTTATTAGTCTACAAATATCTAAAGTTTTTGCTTTAAATGAACAAGATAAAAAATTTAACAAACATATTGCATTTTTACCTAGAGATATTATAGTTTATGGAGATGATATTTCGTGGATAGATATGTTCGAATTGTAAGTATTAAAACAAAACTTTTAAATAGATTTTTGTTTAATAAATTATTAATTATTATAGAAATGGTAACGCTCTTATTTTATCTCAAGAACAAATTTACCAATTAAAACATAACCGTCACTGGTTACTTAATTCATATCATGTAATGACAGAAAAACTACTACCAACTCCTGTAACATATAACATACCAAGAAATAAGTTATATTTTGAAGAGGTTTTACATATATTTGGTATTATTCAAGAAGCTGGTCTACACAAACATTGGCGTGACTTCGATTACAATATACCAATGGTTAAAGAAGTTTCAAAACGTAATTTAACCACGAATATCAGTAATGAAGCTGACCAAATTTTAACTCTATTTCATTTACAATCAGCATTTCTCTTATTGATTTTTGGCTTGTCTATTTCAATTTGTGTTTTTTCTTGCGAAATTATATGGTACAAAACATTTAAAAAAATTAAAATGTCACCTGTGTTTAATTATCTAGACTAGATCAATTACTGCAATAAGATTTTTAAAAAAATGAATTTATTCATTCAGATATTTTGACTTAGTAATTTAGCTTGTTAGCTTGAATTATAAGCAACAATTTTATAGTTATAATGTTAAGTAAGTTTTAGTGTTGTGTAGAAATTGATTGTTATTTATAGAAAAATTTGGGAACTACTGAACTTAACGTTATGCTAACTAAGAAAATACTTGTGAACTATTAGTACCTAAAAAAAAGTTTCAGAATGTACATTTAATCAAATATACATGCCATATATTTTCCATATTCTATTATTTACATTCATTCAAATTTACGTCATGTCCTATTAAAAATTTTCGTTCAGACAGAAATTAGTTATTGCTAAATATTCCTATCCAGTTTATATATAAAGATTCGCTATACCGGGTGATTCATTTAACCTTGAATTTGTTATATTTCGAAAAATACGCATCGGACAGAAAAATTTGCTGAATCCAAACTTTAATATCTCGAAGGGGGGCATCCGCTAGTACTAAATTTCTGCCATCCTCCCGCCCCCTGTGGGCGGGGCGGGGGGCAACTTTGAAATCTTAAATAGGAACCCCTATTTTTTATCACAGATTCGGATTCTACGATAAAAACTACGTACATTTCGTCCGAAAAAAATTTTCGATTCTCGACAGATGGCGCTGTAATCGCAAAAATAAATTTAACCTAGAATTTGTTATATTTCGAAAAATACGCATCGGACAGAAAAATTTGCCGAATCCAAACTTTAATATCTCAAAGGCGGGCGTCCGTTAGTGCTGAATTTCCGCCACCCTCCCAACCCCTGTGGGCGGGGCGGGGGGCAACTTTAAATTTTTAAATAAAGACCCCTATTTTTTATTATAGATTCGGATTTTACGATAAAAACTACGTACATTTTGTCCGAAAAATTTTTTTCGATTCTCGACAGATGGCGCTGTAATCGCAAGAAATTTTTAAGATTTTAAAGTTGTCTTCCACCCCGCCCACAGGGGGTAGGGGGTGGCGAGAATTCAGTACTAACGGATGCCTCCCTTTGAGATTATAAAGTTTGGATTCGGCAAATTTTTCTGTCCGATGCGTATTTGTCGAAATATAACAAATTCCAGGTTAAATCCATTTTTTGCGATTATAGAGCTATCTGTCGAGAATAGAAAATTTTTTTTTGGTCAAAATGTACGTAGTTTTCATCGTAGAATCCGAATCTGTGATAAAAAAGAGGGGTTCCTATTTAAGATTTTAAAGTTGCTCCCCCCCGCTCACAGGGAGAAATTCAGTACTAGCGGATGCCCCCCTTTGAGATATTAAAGTTTGGATTCGGCAAATTTTTCTGTCCGATGCGTATTTTTCGAAATATAACAAATTCCAGGTTAAATGAATCACCCGGTATATGTATATATATATATATATATATATATATATATAATTATATATATATATATATATATATAAAATTTAGAAAGTGGCTATTTATACATACAGTATGTATACGCAATTGGCTATTTATACATACAGTATGTTTTCGCAATTGGCTATTTAGGGTAGGTTAGGTTAGTAGGTTGGTTTAGTTTTTTTTTCTCAGTATGTATAATTAGCCAATTGCGTATACATACCGTATGTATAAATAGCTTCATCCTAAAATTTATATTGTAGTTTCTAATCAATAAAATACTTTGATAGCATCGAAAAATATAGAAATAAAGAGAAAATAAAAAACACATTTCGAAAATGATATACAAATATTAATAATCGGTATCTCATAAATTAACATCATTATCATTACTTTCTCATATTATCTTTCAATATCCTGTAGTTTATATAAAACAAAAAATTATTAGAAATATTATTCATAAAGAACCATGTATTTCATACTACTTCTTTTAACAATTGGAATATCCAATTCGCAAATTTTTCATGATTACAATGTAAAATCGAAGAAATTATCTAATTTTGCGAAACAAATAGTGAGAAATGAATGTTCGAAATGTAAATCAGTATTAGCAATATTTTCAGATAACTTGGAAACTAGCGAAATATTTTTATCTAATGGTTTTCAGAGTGTATCTTTGTACACAATTTTTATTGACGGTAATGGTACTTCAATAGAAGAGGAAGATTATGGCATTTCTATTTATGACCCGGAATTAACTATTATTTTTGTGCAACCTGAAAGATATGATATAGAAACTGTAATTTTTTCTGTGGAATTATTACCTAACTGGAATATTCGTGGTAAATTTTTAGTCATCGTTGATGATGAGAATTATTTTGAGGACAACAGTTTGGAAGATTGGTTACAAGAATCTTTTGAATCGTTTTGGAGTAGACAAGCTTTAAGAGTTTTAATTTGTATTTATATCATTGAAAAGGGAATATCTACTTATACTTTTGATCCGTATCGAGAAATGTATAATATTTTAGTCGAGCCAGATCAAAGATTAAGTATGTGGTTTGATCGAAAAATAAATAATATGTGGGGAAATCCGATTAAATTATATCAGTTTGATACAGTTCTGCCAGATTCTACAATAAAAATCACTAAAGAAGATGGTACTGAAACTTGGGTTGGACAAGATGGCATGTTCTTTAGTATTTTAGCTGAAAAATTTAACACAACTTTATTGGTACATGGTATATCAAATGATTTTGATGAAGACATGATTAAAAGCGCTGATCCTTCTTTACCATTTTCACAATATTTAAAATTATTCTCCGATATATTTGATTTTGATATGTTGTTTAACAGGATGCAGACTTTTTCAGACAATGTTTTGGACCATATTTTTCTTTATGAAAGAAATGACTGTTGCATTGCAGTACCTAATGGAGGAATTATTCCTGAGTATTTGTACGTGATTATGATAGTTAACACAGAAGTATGGGCTGCTATTTTTATTTCTTTAATTGCTGTATCTGTAACAAGAAAACTTCTCGGAAGAAAACGCTCTGCTCCAATTTTGGACAATTTTGCTTATTTGCTCGGCACATGTGCGCCTATAAGACGCTATATCAGTTCATCAGAGAAAATTTTATTGTCGCTATGGACACTTGGTTGTGTTGTATTATGTACTTTCTTTCAAACTATTTTAATGAGTAGTTTAATTGTGCCCAAGTATTATCCGAATCTAAATACTTTAAAAGAATTTGGCGCGACAAATATGACGGTTTACGCTGCTGAATTTATTAGTCTACAAATATCTAGAGTTTTTGCTTTAAATGAACAAGATAAACAATTTAACAAACATATTGCATTTTTACCTAGAGATATTATAATTTATGGAGATGATATTTCGTGGATAGATATGTTCGATTTGTAAGTATTAAAACAAAACTTTTAAATCGATTTTTGTTTAATAAATTATTAATTATTATAGAAATGATAACGCTGTTATTTTAACTCAAGAACAAATTTACCAATTAAAACATAACGGTCACTGGTTAATTAATTCATATCATGTAATGGCAGAAAAACTACTACCAACTCCTGTATCATATAACATACCAAGAAATAAGTTATATTTTGAAGAGGTTTTACATATATTTGGTATTATTCAAGAAGCTGGTCTACACAAACACTGGCGTGACTTCGATTACAATATACCAATGGTTAAAGAAATTTCAAAACGTAATATAACCACGAATATCAGTAATGAAGCTGACCAAATTTTAACTCTATTTCATTTACAATCAGCATTTCTCTTATTGATTTTTGGCTTGTCTATTTCAATTTGTGTTTTCTGTTGCGAAATTATATGGTACAAAACATTTAAAAAAATTAAAATGACACCTGTGTTTAATTATCTAGACTAGATCAATGACTGCAATAAGATTTTTAAAAAAATGAATTTATTCATTGAGATATTTTAACTTAGTAATTTAGCTTGTTAAGTAGAATTATAAGCAATAATTGTATAGTTATAATGCTAAGTAAGTTTTAGTGTTGTGTACAAATTGATTGTTATTTATAGAAAAATTTGGGAACTACTGAACTTAACGTTCTGCTTAACATATCACGCAAATGATTATGCTAAATTGCATAGAACTAGAAAATAGATAATCGTTTAATTCCATTAAAATAATAAAAAAAACAATATTTTATCGAAGAGCATTTACTAGATAATAGTTTTCTTATGAATTTGATGTTGGATAGAAGATAAATTATTATATTTAATTATAAATAACATGGAAAATATATAATAGTCTTCAGAAACAAAATGAATGTCATAAATGTATTGTTACTTTTGATCACTGTTAATGTAGCAATGGGTAAATTACAATGGAAAACATATAGAAATAATAATTATCAATGGAAATTAGCAAATTTTGCAGCAAAAGCTTATCATAGTTATTGCAATCTTTGTAAAAGCAGTCTTATTATACATGAGAAAAACGATTTAGTATCGAGCATGTTTCTTAAAGCTTTATCAAGACAAAGTTTTAATATGACGCTTATATCAGTAGCTTTATTTGAAGAAAATGAAGATATAATAATACAAGGAGATTATGCAGACGATGTAATTGAATTTACATTAATATTTTGGAGAAAGCAACATTTTTATCAGGTAGGAAAATTCTTAGACAAAATAGAAAAATGTCCATATTGGAATCGATATAGTAAAATGGTAATCGTGCTTTCTGATGATGTGCCACAAGATTATGTCACATGGATTGAAGGCGTTTTTCACGCATTATGGCGAAGAAAAATTCTTAGAGTATTTATATGTTTTTATTTAAAATCAGAGACTTTCATCTACATGTATAATCCGTTTACAAAAGAATATGCTATAAATATTAGTAATGCAACCGATAAAGAGTATAATATTTATTTGGAATATGAATTATTAGATTTACATGGTTATCCAATGAATACGTTTATTTATGATATGGAATCGTATACTGAAAGATTTTTATTAGGTTCACGAAATTGCTCAGATCGAGAAACTTATACTGGTTTAGATGGTAGTTTTCTAACAGAAGTACGAAATATTTTAAATGTAACTCTTCGTTTACGTGTAGAAAGTAACGAGTCTTTGTGGTCAAATTACAATATTTATGTTGACGAAGTATATGTTAATGATAAAAACTTTATTGACTTTTATGATTTTGATATAATGTTTACCGCATTCACAGCAACAAAAAATACAAATGTGAGTTATGTGTTTTTACACGAAAGAGATGATCTTTATTTAATAATTCCAAAAGGAAAACTTATACCTCAATATTTATATATGTTTCTTATAGTATCTCCTTTAGCATGGGTATCAACTGTAACACTTTTTATTTTAGTCGCGATTATGTTTAAGATTGTAAGAAGACCATCAGCTATTTTAGATTCTTATCGAATTATGCTTAGTTCACCTGTAGTAGATCCAGCAAAACCTGCAGATTTACCTGAAAGACTAACATTCTTTTCCTGGATGGGATTTGCACTATTATTTTCTGCAATATTTCAAACTACATTAATGAGTACATTAATTATTCCGAAATTTTATCCCGATATAGAAACAATTCAAGGTGTAATTGATGCTAATTTAACTATATTTACAAGCGATGCTGAAAGACGTATGCTAGAAAAAAAATTAGCCGTAAATTACTCAAAGTTATTAGACTTGGTTGTTGCAAAAGAATTATGGAGTGTGCCACTAATGCTATATTATCGGCGTGAAACTAAAGGAACTGTTGGATTTTTAGCACGTAGTGAAGCTGCTAGAGCATTCATACAGTCAATTGGTACACATGCTAATGGAAGACCTTTTTATCATTATGTAAAAGAACGACCAGTTCCAAGCGCTCAAGCTTATGCGATGCCTAAAAATCATCCGTATTTTCACGAAATGACTTGGAATATAAATAAGATGCATGAATCTGGATTATACTATTATTGGAGGAAAACAAATTTTGGCTTAGTAGTACCGAAAAAAAATAAAACATCTATTGAAAGTTTTGATGAAGATGAAAAGTTTTATGAAACAACTACATTTGTTGCACTGGGTCTTTCCCATTTGCAAGCTTCGTTTTATATTCTCGCTGGTGGATTATTCATTGCAACAGTTGTACTAATTTTTGAAAATATACCGTGTATTGCAAAACATTTGTTTGATTAACTAGAATTTGAAATTATATATGCTAATTAAATATTAAAGTAAATCAGATCTTTAAAGAAAATACTTGTGAACTATTAGTACCTAAAAAAGTTTCAGAACGTATATTTTTTATTCAATATTCTATTATTATACATACATTAAAATTTACGTCATGTCCAATTATTTTTTTTCGTTCAGGTAGAAATTAGTTATTGCTAAATATTCCTATCCAGGCATGCATTTATATTTATAATATCTCTTATATACGACCATGTTTTAAAAATTAATTAAAACGGTAAATTCCTAATTAAATAAGTTGTAAGTTGTTTAATATGTAATTTCAAGTAAAAATATTGTTTATATTGATGTTGTAAACGTGTGTTAATAAAAATATGTTACTCTGTGAATACTATTTATTTTAATATAGTAAAACAATTTCAGAACTCATTATATTAAAATAAAACAGCATTAGGTTGTAGTTACTCAACTTACATCTTTATCAGCAAAAATGATACAAATAACATTTACAATAAATAAACAGAACGTAGATAGATACAAGTTACTAGGTAACAAAATAAGTAACTAGATCAAGGGTGGGCAACCTTTTTTATAACACGGGCCAGAATAAATTTTAGGTTTTTTCCGCGGGCCGTAGTAAGTAGTTAATTGACACCTTCTTGTGACCTGTAATTTTTTAGTCTGCAAATATTAAATAAATGAAAAAAAAGAAGTTAATTATTACATATATTTCTCTTATCGTCTTCGAAAAATTACAAAGAATTAGAAAAAAATAACTTATTAATCATAAAACAATAAATATACATGTATAAATAAAAAAAGTATTTATGTAATGTGACAACTGGTGCTGCAAAGATTTTGTTAGCATAAACTAGACGAATTACATCGAAAAAATATTTATTTATAATTTCTTCTGAATATCTCGCGGGCCGGATAGAAACTTTTTGCGGGCCGGGGTTGCCCACCGTTGAACTAGATAATAAAATTTATTGTAATTGTGACGTCACACGTGGATTTATTACAGATTTTTTAAATTTCAAAAAATTACGAAAATGGCGGTTGTTTGTAAAACAGTGTTCTTCTTTCAGTGTAAAAAAATTAACTTTTAAAGCGTATATAATTCACTATAATTACGTCTTAAAGCGAAGTACATAAATCGGATGGATAATTTCCGAGATTTTGGCGGGTGACAAGGTTGAGGAACATGGTTTCGAAAAAAAACGCGTTTAAAGTTTGAAGATAGTTTTTTACTATCTGATCTGTACGTTTTACCTGCTCTAACATAATTCTGTATTGGTTGCTGGTTGCTCCGGCTAAAAGTTCAAATTTCGGAAAAACGTTTTAACACATTATTCTCGGCACTATAAGCTTTCAGAAAATGTAAATAAATCGATTTTTTCAAAGTGTCAAGGTGGTGTCCCCCTCCCTTAACTGGACGCGCTTAGGCAGTTGCCTTATTGCCTCACCTATCAGCACGGCCCTGATGAGATGGCATATTTTTTAGTACTTTAATTTAAAAAAAAACGCAATTTTTTTTAATTTTTTATTTAACGAATTTTATGAATACATGATTAGGAACGATAATATTTTTTTGTACGGTACAAATCATTTAATAATATAGAAATGACTTCTGTACTGAATCATCTAAACTAGATAAAATTTCAATAAATAATGTAAATTTCGTCTGTTATAAAATTTATATTTTATATTTAAAAATAAATTTTGATCATTTTTAAAAATTGACTACACTGTTTTATTTGTGTATTTGGGTAGTTCGTTATCTAAGGATGGTCGCTTTAATTGTGAAATTGAAAGAAGAGTTAATACTAGTTGTAAGGTTTTGAGTATTTTGGAAACTTTTGCTAGAAATGTAAATGTAATGAATTTTTTACAGTGTATGTTGTTAACGGAATAGTTTTGAGAACTGCTGAACTGAAAGTACCTATCTGTTAATATATCACGCAAATGGGTGCACTAAGTTGCACAAACCTAGACAATAAATAATCGGTTAATTCCATTAAATAACAAAAAAAACAACGATTTTACTAATAGCGTTTAATAGATAATAGTTTTCTTAAAATCTTGATGATGGCTAGAAGATAAATTTTTATAGTTATTTATAAATAACATTCAAAAAAGTAAAATTCCTCAAATACAAAATGAATATCACAAACGTATTATTAATTTTGATCATAGTTAGTGTAGTAATATGTAAATTAGAATGGAAATTATATAGGAGCAATCCATATCAATGGAAATTAGCAAATTTTGCAGCAAAAGCTTATCACAGTTATTGTAATCTTTGTAAAAACACTCTTATTATACATGATAAAGAAGATTTAGTATCAAATATGTTTCTAAAAACTTTATCAAAACAAAATTTTAATATGTCGCTTGTATCAGTTGCATTGCAAGAGGAAAACGAAGATATAATAATACAAGGCAAATACTCTGGTGATGTTATTGAATTAACATTTATATTTTGGACAAATAAAACTTTTTATCATATAGGACATTTTCTAGACAAAATAGAAAAATGTCCATATTGGAATCGATATAGTAAGACGGTAATTATAGTTTCTGATGATGTGCCACAAGATTATATCACATGGATTGAAATCGTTTTTTCTGCATTATGGCAAAGAAAAATACTTAGAGTGTTTATGTGCTTCTATGTAAAATCAAATATTTTAATCTACATGTATAATCCTTTTACATATGAATATTCTATAAATATTAGTAACGCAACTGATGAAGATTATATTAAATATTTGGAATACGAATTACTTGATCTAAATGGTTATCCAATGAATACATTTGTTTATGATATGGAATCATTTACCGAACGACTTTTACCAGGTCCGACAAATATTCTCGGTGAAGAAACTTATAATGGTTTAGATGGCGTTTTCTTAACACAAGTACGAAGCGTCTTAAATACTACTGTTGTGTTTCGTACAGAAAGTTTTGAGTTCTTATGGACAAATTACTATGTTTATATCGACGACAAATATATTTCATATAAAAGTTTTATGGAGTTTTACGATTTTGATATATGGTTTACGGCACTAAAAGCGAAAAAAAATCAAAATGTCACCTACGTATTCTTACACGAAAGAGATGATCTTTGTATAATAATTCCAAAAGGAAAACTTATACCTCAATATTTATATATATTTCTTATGGTATCCCTTAAAGTATGGCTTGCAACTGCGGCATGTTTTATTTTAGTGACTATTATGTTTAAGATTGTAAGAAGACCAGCAGCTGTTTTAGATTCTTACAGAATGGTGCTCAGTGCACCAGTGGTAGATCCAGCAAAACCTGCAGATTTACCAGAAAGACTAACATTTTTTTCCTGGATGGGATTTGCGCTTATATTCTCGGCAGTATTTCAAACTACATTGACGAGTACATTAATTATTCCGAAATTTTACCCCGATATAGAAACAATTCAAGGTGTAATTGATGCTAATTTAACGATATTTTCAAGTGATGCTGAAAGAAATATGCTAAAATCGTCATTGTCCGAAAATTATTCTAGTTTATTAGATTTAGTTGTTGCAAAGGAAACATGGAGTGTACCGCGGATGCTGTATTATCGGCGTATGACTAATGGAACTGTTGGTTTTTTGGCACGTAGTGAAACTACTCGAGCATTCTTAAAGTTAGCTGGTACACATGCTGGTGGAAGACCTTTTTATCATGTTGTAAAAGAACGGCCAGTACCAAGTGCTCAAGCCTATATGATGCCGAAAAATCATCCGTATTTTGAAGAAATGATTTGGAATATACATAAGATGCATGAATCTGGATTGTACTACTATTGGAGGAAACTAGATTTTGGTTTAACAATACGGAATAAAAATAAAACTCGTACTGAAAATTTAGATGATGATGATGATTCTAATGAAGTTGAAAAACTATATGACACAAATACTTTTGTTGCACTATCTCTTTCCCATTTACAATCTTCGTTTTATATTCTATTTGGTGGATTATTAATTGCAACAATAATACTTATTTTTGAAAATATATCGTGTATTGCAAAACATTTATTTGATTAACTAGGACGTGAAATATTCATTATAATGAAATATTATTAATTTTATATAAAATATGGTAAAATCAGATTTTTTGAAGCATTGGTATGAAATAATAATACGCATAATTTTATATATATATATATATATATATATATATATATATATACTCAAAATAAAACTGTTTTAGGTTAATGTTTTGTATTAATATTTATTTAAAATCGACGTTTCTACGAAACTCAACGTCCGTTTTTTTCAGGATAAATGATACAAAAAGAATTATAAATGATACACTAAAAAAACTACATTACATTTGCTAATTTCAAATGTTTTTAGAATCACTGATTTTAAAAGCATATTTTCCTATTAAGATATCACACGTATATGATTGAATCATTTATCCTGATAAAGACGAACGTTGAGTTTCGTCGAAACGTAGATTTTAAATAAATATTAATACAGAATTTTAACCTAAAGCAGTTTTATTTTAATATAATGAGTTTTAAAAGATTTATTATATTAAAAGTAAATTCAAATGCTTTTCAAGTAATTTTTTAAAGATTTTTATTTTATCTAAAAATAAATAAAATTTAAATATTACTATTTAATGAGATCACATTAAAAAATAACTACAGTAAATTTAGTAATTTTCAATGTTTGAGAATCACTGATTTTAAAAGCATATTTGTCCTATTAAGATGTCACGTATGTGATTGTAGTAAATTGCAGACAACAAATTCAATGAAATGATCGATTAAATAATATAAAAGTAACACTTTCTTTAATGGCATTTAACAAATAATAGATTTTTAAAAATTATCATGATGAATGTAAGATAAGTTATTGTTGTCATTTATATATAACATAGAAAAAACAAAAAAAAATAATATTACAAGCAAAATGAATATTATTTCTGTATTTTTAATATTGCTTGAAGTTGGTATAGCCTTTGGCAAACTGAACTGGCAATGGTACGAAAATAATCGTTTTGAGTGGACTTTAGCTAATTTTGCAGCAAAAGCTTATCATAATTACTGTAGTCTTTGCAAAAATACGCTTATAATACATGATAACGAAGATTTAGTATCAAATTGGTTTCTCCAAATTTTATCGAAACAGAGCTTTAATATGTCTCTAGTTTCAGTAGCTTTACTGGAAGAAAATGAAGATGTCGTAATATTAGGAAATTATGCAGGAGATGTCATTGAATTAACATTTATATTTTGGACGAGTCGACATTTGTATCAAGTAAGAAGTTTTTTAGACGAAGTAGAAAAATGTCTATATTGGAATAGGTACAGTAAAATAGTAATTATGATTTCTGTCAATGTACCAAATGATTATGTTAAATGGATAGAAGGAGTCTTTCATATATTTTGGCAAAGGAAAATTTTACGAGTGTTTCTATGCTTTTATTTAGAATCCACAAGGATGGTCTATATGTATAATCCTTTTGAAAATAAATACGCTATTAATATTAGTAATGCAACTGATAAAGAATACGATACATATTTAGAATATGAATTATTAGATCTATATGGTTATCCAATGAATACGTTTGTTTATGATATGGAATCGTTTACTGAAAGACTTTTGCCAGGAGAACCCGATTTAATGGGTCGAAAAACTTATGAAGGTTTTGATGGCAAATTTTTAACGGAAGTAAAAAATATATTAAATCTAACTGTTAAAATGCATAGAGAAACCGATGAACATTTTTGGTTAAATTATTTTATCTATGTAGATGAAGACGATATTACATTTGGTAGTTTTGTTAAATTCTTTGATTTGGATATATGGTTTACAGCATTTAGAGCACAAGTAAATAGTGATATAACTTATGTTTTTCTTCATGAGAGAGATGATTTTTGCCTAATCGTTCCAACAGGAAAACCTGTGCCTCAATATTTGTATATGTTTTATGTAGTACCACTTATGTTATGGCCTGCAACTATAGCTTGTTTTATTCTAATTGGTATTATGTTTAAGATTTTAAAAAGACCTTCAGCTTTTTTGGATGCTTATAGAATGATGCTAGGTGCACCAGTAACAGAATCAGCAAAAACAGTCTATCTATCGGAACGAATAACGTTTTTTTCTTGGATGGGCTTTGGTCTAATATTTTCTGCAATATTTCAAACCACGTTAATGAGTACATTAGTTGTTCCCAAATTTTATCCTGATATACAAACAATTGATGATGTTATTAATTGCAACTTAACTATATTTTCAAGTAACGCTGAAAAGCTTATGCTGAAAGCAACTTTATCAGCAAATTACAGCAAATTATTAGATCTTGTTTTTGCCCAAGCACAATGGAATTTGCAAATAATGCTTGAACATCATCATATGACAAAAGGAACAATTGGATTTTTAGCACGGAGTGAAATAGCTAGAGCGTTTTTAAAAACTCTTGGCTACCATGCTGGAGGCAGACCTTTCTATCATATATTAAAAGAGAAGCCAGTACCCAGTGCTCAAGCTTATATCATGCCAAAAAATCATCCATACTTTGAGGAAATGATATGGAATATAAATAAAATTCATGAATCTGGCTTGTATTATTTGTGGAGAAATCTGGATTTTGGTATAAATTTACCTAAAATTGATCAACCCTATTTTGGCAGTGAAGAAGAAGAAAAAATATATGACACAAACAAATTTGTTGCTCTTTCTCTGTCACATTTGCAATCAGCATTTTATATTCTATATGGCGGATTGCTCATTGCAACATTCATATTTATTTTCGAAAATATAACTTGTATTTCAAAATATTTGTTTGATTAAGTAATACGAAATGTAGAATATTCGAGAATAAATGTTATTAAATAGGTAAAATTTGTTTAGTTCTGTAATATTATTGTCCAAATTTATATAGAGGATGCATTTTGAAATGAATGAATTACACTTAAAATATTTTATTAGTATTATTACACAAAATATGTACTGTCTCATTATTTTGATAAATTATTATAGATATTAATATGCATACTGTAATTTTACATAATTTAAGAAGTTATATCAACAATATGCAATTCTGTATTAAGTATGTGATGTAATTTGCAGAAAGTAAGCAATTTTATATATTTATTAGGTCATTTTTACTTACTTTATAGAATTTTTGGGGTAAAGGAATATTTATGTTAAAATGAAATTACAGATTTTACTAAAATTTAACTACTATTTTTCTGTAATTTCGCTATTTATTTTTACAGTGTATAGTATCTATTAAATTTATAGAATTTTTTGGGCTGGTATGCCGTGGTCAATCTATCAATAGATATCGGTCGTGAAAGCCTGAAGATTACTAGTATCTATTAATATGCGTATCAATATTGTAAATTTTATGAAGCACATATTCACACAGTATAAATGTATCAAATAAAATTTTGAAAAAATAAAATATAAAAGATCTTACCTGCAGTTTCTCTTCGAGTTCCTTACAAACTTCTTTTTGTTTTGCGAGGTCACTAATAAATTTAAAACACTGCTGACAACCGCCACCAGTCTCATCAATCGCGACAACAATTCTTTTCGCTTCATTAAGCTGTGCTTTAAGCTGAACTTCCTTCTTTCTAAATTCCCCCCTTTCTTTTCTCAGTTCACCATCATATAATCCCCTCAACTTGATACACTGTTCACAATTATTACTAACAACACTGGCGGGGGTGATTGTCGTCGGTTTGGCGGCATTAAGTTGCGCCTCTAGTTCGCATTGTCGCCGTCGGGCGGCAGTGCGTTCGGTGCGTAGTTCGGCCTGATGTTGTGCGCGCAGTGCACGTACTGCGTCGCGTTCGCCGCGCAGACGTTCGCGCAGATCGGCCGCTTCGCGACGTAGCTGGTCGGCGGTTTTTTGCAGCTTGGAAAGGAGCCCATTCCTGCTGGAGGTCGTGAGCGTCGACATGGTCGCGCGGTGCCCAATAGCGATCGCAACGCTTGGGAAAAATTAATCGGAGTTGTTTACTCTAGTTTGTTACTGTAACAAAAGATAAATTAAAATCATATTAATGTTGAGCAAGTTTGTGTATATCATATTATGAGGCGTATAGATGCAAAACTCACTATTCGACAAAAAGTGAAAAATGAGATTTTGCACGATTTGGACGTAGAATTTTACAAGGAATACGATATTTAGGTTAGTTAGAAAAAAAAACTCAGTATTTAATATGAGAAACATTCTTTAAAGTTTAGTGTTGGATTCAAAACTCACTACTTGTGTTGATAGTTTAGACGCAAAAGTAACTGTTTGCTTTCCACCAATAAAAATTTTATTGGTGGAAAGCAAACAGTTACTTTGTATGAATTAATGATGTATAAAACCAATGATTCACGATTTTAAATAAGTATTGCCATCTAGTAACAAGATTTTATCATCAAAATACAATTACAATTAGCTATAACAGTTTTTGCAAATATCTCAGAACTTAAAATTTGCAAATAGTGAGTTTTGCATCTATACGACTCATATATAATATGAAATGATAATAATAATAATAATATATGTAATAATAATAAAAAATATAGACATTGTACAATTAAATATATATGTATATATATAAAAAGTGGTATAATTACGAGTATGTAATATATTTACAAAAAAGTTTCTTAATTTATATGTAAATTCCCTAACAGAAACAGAACATTTAATTGTATTCGGTAAATTTATTGTTGAATGTAACCAGACCTTTATTATAAATAGACAAACATGTTTTAGTTTTATTTGTTCATAAAATATACAAAAATACAAATATAGTTTCGTTTTTAAAAAGGGTGAAAATATGATAATTATTATTAATAAAACAAAGTATTGTGGTTTTTAGAGCAAGTAAATAAATTTGTGTATTTGGGTAGTTTATTGTCTAAGGATGGTCACTTTGATCGTGACATTAAAACAAAATGCTGCTGTCAGGTTTTAGGTGCATTGAGTACTTTTGCTAGAATTGTGTTTTCAGAGAAGCTCATTTTGGTGTAGGAATGTTGTTGGGTTTGGTTGCAAAAGCATACAAGGGAAATGGCTACTGTGGAAATGAGATTTTTACATGGCGTATGTGGTATAACTAGAAGGAATCAGGTACGAAATAAATTAGTGTATAATGAATGTACAATTAAAAAAAAATTTGGTGCAAAAGTAGGTGTTAATCAGTTGAAATGGTTCGATCATCTTAAGCGAATGTTTAATGAACGTTTGGTTAAAAGAATTTATATGAATGATTTTAAAAGTGTACATTTACGTGGACGTCCAATAAGTAGATGGAATGATATAATTGAGAGTGTTTTGCGTGAACGAATGTTTCCAAGTAGTAGGAATAGAGCATATATGAGAGGTAGTATGAGCAAAAGGTAACCGTAGCCCAGTGGTAGTGTGTCGAACTTGTACTCTAAAGGTTCTTTTAAAATTGGTTTTAACTAATACTGGTTTTTAAATAAAGTGGACTGTCGTAAGACCAACACTAAAATTAACATTCAGGAACCGAACTTGTAGTATCAGCTAATAACATTTTATATCTATATTTTTGTTTTATAAATTATTATAATTTTTTTAAAATACTATAAATTAAAAGACTGTCAATTGTATACTAAACATCGTATAGGTACTAAATATAAATATTTTTTACTGGTTGTACAAACAACATAATGTTTAAATTAAGTAGATACATACGCACACACACACATATACATACACATATATATGAAAATATAATCAAATAAATGGTAATCTAAGTAGCAAACAATGACATCTAGTCGCCCTATATGAATATAATAAAAACAAACTGTATAATTTCCTATGACAATGAATCATTTCTATATAAAATTAGCACATGGAGGCACACTATACAAGTCGGTCTACAAAATATTCTCACACTCCGAGAGCATGATGCAAAAAAAAGGCGCACAGAAATGATAAATAAAACATAACACACAGAAAAGGAGCAACAAGCAGTTAGATAAACTAATTATTAGGTACATTGACACCTTAAATAATAGTACAATGACTTCCTTTAACGCAAGCCAAGATGTGTGTGCTGTTGTTACTACATGGAAAGAAAAAAACGCGTGATAATAAAGACATTCTGTTGTAACTTGGAATTTATCTAGAATTTAGGTTTAGTTGTCTATGGTTACAGCTATCAGTTGGTCAGTGATGACAATAAAACTGTTTTACGAAATAATTGCTTTTTTATTTTTATGTGTGAATGAACATAAATTGTAGGTTTTTAACACTATTCTAGGTTAGATAATTCGAAGACATGGTGATGTCATTTATTTTATTTTTTAAACATGTTAACAAAACACGGAAAATCAAAGTTTATGTTTTATCAGCAATATTACACGAGTTCAAAATGCTTTTAGGTTTTATTTTTATGTAATTTATTTATAATATAATAAGGTTTGAAGCTTTGTTTTTTCAAATATCTATTCTAGTAATTACTAGTAATTTTAGAAATTACTGTTTTATTTTAGCGCAGAGCTATTGGTTCTAAAACAAACTACTTACATGAGAACACAAGACAAATGCGTAATTTTAGTTTTATCAGGTAGTTTTATTGCAGCCAATATTTTAAGGTACATAGTAGATCCAGTAAATTTGAATTTTTAATATGTTAAACTAGAGTAAAAAATAAGAGACCCGTATTTTTTTAAATTTTTTAATAAAGTGAGCAAATATAGAGGGAGAAAAAAAATGCTAAAGTTGCTAAAATTCATATTGACGTGACACGTCCTAGTTTACACCAACGAATAAAATCAAGTCTTCTTTTGGATTAAGTAACATTCTAACATAATTCGATTCATATATTTTCTATTTTTTCGAATATCTAATTTCAAATTGTTAAATATTGATTATCAATTTTATATTGCAAGGTTTATGATACTTTTCTGACATTCTTTCCCGATAGAATGATAGTTTTAAATATTATAAATAATATACAAAATTTAATTGAAAAATAGGCGGTAATGATAATAATAATCATTTTTTTTCTTGAGTTTTAGCACAAAATACACCGTCCAAACAATCCAAACTTTAAATATATATACATACATGCATACATACACAATCACGTCATGTATTCAAAAAGTTGTCGCACAAACTCTTTCCACTAGTATGTGAAAAGAGTGTGTTATGACAAATTTTGAATATCATTTTAAAATGTAAATTAAATAAAAATTTAACCATGTTTCTAAAAAAAAAACAAAAAAAAACTTTGAAACATTTGTATATAAATGCTGAATTATAATAATTAAATACTATATTTTTCAAATTTTAAATTATTGATAAAAACAAAGATACAATGAAAAGAAACAATTATTTTTTTCATGTATAAGTACCACTAACATTTTACAACCCACATGACGCCGTTGTATTGCAAGTCGACTGCATATCAGGTGCAAAATAAACAAATTAAATTTCATATAAATGGCATTTAAGACATTTAGTAGTAAATTTTAGCTTTTAATGTAGGTAGTAAACGGTAAATATTGTCAATCAACGTAATGTACGCGATGTTAGTGCCACAAGACACGCCTTTTAATGTTTTATAAGATAAATATACTGTGCTGCTCCCTTTTGTGTAGCCAGACACTACGACACGCCTGCAGTCATTTTAGTATTTTACTGACAGCTACTAGACTGATAGTCATGATGGGGTAACATCAATTTCCTACGCGATTTTCCGGATTTTAATGCACCTAAGTATTTATCAATAGTTTTTCTCTCAGAAATAAAAATTATTTTTAATGAAAAATGATTGTTCAAAAGATAGAAATATTCGTATTTAAATAATAAAATTCTGAAGTCGCACATTCACAGTTTTCTACTTATCTTGAAATTAGTTTTATGTTTTAGTTGTAATGTTATTAGTTCTGAACTGTAACATTAAAATTTGTTAATAATTTCAATTTTAAATTTAAATTCATATATATGCGTTTTCTCACAAGTTAGTGAGCAGTTTGATTTAAAGCCACTACCTCTGCGCTAAAACTAAACTAAAACACTAATTTCGGAATAAATATTTCTGAATAAACTTTTAAAAAATTGTGAAATTAAAAAAAGTATATGAAATAAATTGAAATTGAATTTCTAGATAACATAGTAAAAAATCTTTCAAAACGTTCAGTTTCGTCGAAATGTCGATTATAAATAAGTTTTAATACAGAATTTGAACCTAAAGTAGTTTTCTTTTTCAGAATTTATAGAATTTTCTTTGCTGGTATGTCGTGGTCAATCTATCCTCATCGCAAACATCCAGCCAATGGTGTAACGGCACCTGTAGAGAAAGGTAGGGGTACAGGTATATATACCAGATAGCGGAGCAGAAACTATCATTCAGTCACCGAGCACTAAGGATGCCATCTACGATGTATGGCAAAACGTCTGCTACGAGAATAGATCGATCACAGCATAAGCTTGAAGATTACTATTAAATTAAAATTGATTAATTATAATATAAACTTATATAGAAAAGCACGAAAAATAGTTGAATTTTTTTATAAATTTGGTTAATAAAAATATGTGAAAATATTTCGTTACAATTACGAATTTCAGTAAGTATTATAATAAAAGCCGTTTATTTTTCAGATTTCACAATTTAATTAATTGAATTGAAACATTAATAAGAACGAAACTAATTATCCATTTCATTAAATTAAAATTGTACTAGAACATTCTAAAAATATGGCATGAATGTCAAATATATCGTGTCATATTAATTAATGTTAATCAGTTACCGCCCTCAGAAAATTAATTTGAATATATGACGGATAAATATGGTAAATGACTATCAGTATTTTTATATACAGGCATTTTATTAAAATGACATTTAAAATAACGTTTGGGAAATATATTAATTAAGTTTTTTGAAAAGTCATAAGTATATTTTTATTAAGTATTTTAAGTAAAATCTATTGATGGTAGATTGAATAAAACAACAATAAAATATTTAACAAATAAATAAAATTATTAGCAATTTTGTTGATATACTGAATATTTATAGTTCTTGGTAAAACTCATTATTTTAAACTTTTGTGACCTAAATATAGGTAATTTGAGATATGATAATATTTAAAACATATACATAAATGAATTTACTAAAAGCAAAAAGTTACGTAACATCTCATATTTTAGATATTTCATCAAAAAAAAAATGGAAATCTAAAATAAAACGGCTTTAGATTTAAGTTCTGTATTAATATTTATTAATAATCGACGTTTCGACTAAATCGATCGTCCGTCTTCATCAGAAAAAAAGATAGAAATTATATTTACAAAAAAATGGAAATCTAAAATAAAACGGCTTTAGATTTAAGTTCTGTATTAATATTTATTAATAATCGACGTTTCGACTAACTCGACCGTCCATATTCATCAGGAAAAAAGATAGAAATTATATTTACAGTAAATAAGTCGAACATAGAAACAAGTTACTAGATAACAAATAAGTAACTAGATCATAATTTTTTTATAAATTTTTATGATCTAGTTACTTATTTGTTACCTAGTAACTTGTTTCTATGTTCGACTTATTTACTGTACATGAAATTTGTAACTTTTTTCCTGATGAAGACAAACGTTTTGAACTTAAACCAAAAGCCGTTTTATTTTATATAATGAGTTCTGAAAGATTTTTTACAATGTTAATGAAAATCTAATTTGTGATAAATATTTTTTAAATTATAAATCAATTTTAAATCATTGTGAAATTATATTTAAATAATAAACACAATGTTATATAAATATAACTATCAAAATTGTTATTTTAACAATACCTGAATAAGAATTCAAAAATCCTGAAGAAATATTTTAGAAATAATGGCACATAAATCACAAACAAAATATCAATCATAACAATAGCTAACTAACTGTTAGCTAATAACACACTAAAACAGAAATATAACGTAATTCGTACTTCACTTGTTTAAAAGTAATGCATGCAAAATTCGCATACTGTAGCAATAGTCTGGTGAAATTTGTATACGTGCTCTAGAAATAAACCAGGGCCGGCTTTAACCAATTTAACAGTTAATGTGCTAATATGTAATAAATAATGTGTAAGAAAAAGTTAATTTAAATTTGCATACTTAATTTGAACACAATTAGTGTCTAATGTTCTGTTATTTTAGACCGGTTTTCAAAATTACGTGCGATTCACTTGTAACTTTTAAATATAGTGATAATTGCTTTAAAACGTGCGTAAATAATGTTGATCTATGGTAGTATTATTTATTTTTTATTTGAGTTATCTTGTTATCACTATTTATTATTTTTTTAATGAAATTAATTGCACATTTAAGATAAAAAGATAAACAAGTAATTTTATGTAATACAAATGTTTAAAAAATCTGCTGTGGCCACCACAGAACTGTATTATCCTATTAAATAAATTTATGGAATAGAAAAAAAATAGTACAGCTACTACTGTAATCATGGTAAACTAAAAACAAAACTGTCTTTATTAAATATGCCACCTTTTTTTACAGAATTTTATATATATAAATATTCTATGGTACTATATAGCTTATATATATATATATAAATTATATATAAGCTATATAGTACAATAGAATATTTTGTCTTTTTCTAATATATACAATTTTTAATTTATTAAAAAAAGATATAAAAATTCTGTAGCACTATATAAATTAATACAAAATTAAATTATATTATTAATGTAATTATTTAAATTAAATTACATACATTAAATGGATTCTACTCTTTTTCAAATTTTATGAAATCTAAAATTATTTTGATGCAAGACAACATTTGATAATTTAATTACAATATTTGAAAATAAAGATACCTTAATAATTTCATTTTTTACATATATCTTCATAATTTTTAAGATGCATGTTTGCTTTGTAATAAATTTTATCCGTGAGTGTAATTAATTAACCTACAACCGTAACCTAACACTCGAAATATTATTAATCCGATACTGTTCGAATGTCCGTACACATTCTAGAACGATTTCCGGCAGAAACTGAACATTCGTCGACAGTCACACACAAACCAAACGGCAAAACAGTCAATTTCACCAAAGGCACAACACTAAAACACCAGGCTTAGACTACTCTAGTTCAGGTTCGTTACACCTGATACCTCCACAATTTAACTGGACACGCCATACAGCACACAAAGTTGTTGTTGCAATATCTACCAACGAAAAACGAAATGAAAAAAACAAACTTGTAGTCGAACTGTTTTGTATCGTGTGTGTGGGAAAACTTTGCGAGAATTTCCTTTGTCACGAAGTCAAATTTTGCTGGTTGTTGGGCACGGAAATGGTCGAAACAATTATAAGTTTTCGCTGGTTTAAAACTGGATGAAAAAACAAAAAAAAAAAAAAATCCCGGGCGGCAAAAAATTAATGCAGCACATTGAGCGTGTATGATTTGCGACACTCGTTATCGACTTTAAAAACTTTAAAAATAATAATTAGTTATTAACACAGCAAAAAAATCTTACAGAACTCATTATATAAAATAAAACTGCTTTAGGTTCCAGTTCTGTATTACAAATTTTATTTATAATCAACGTTTCGACGAAACTTAACGTTCGTCTTTATCAGGAGAAAACATAAAATTTTAATACAGAACTTGAACTTAAAGCAGTTTTATTTTTGATTAGTTATTAAATTATTAGTGATTTAAAAGAAATTAAACAATTGCAATGTTATGTTATAAAACATTAGAACTAACTTAAAAAAACAAACAAACAAGGAAATCATTAAAAAGTTATAGTATAACTATAGTAATATTTTTTAAATTTTTTTAAAGGAATTGTAATAAGAAATAATAATACATTTTGTATAACTTTTTCTTTAGCACAGTTAAAAATCTTTCAGTACTCATTATATTAAAATAAAACAGCTTTAGGTTTTAGTTCTGTATTAATATTTTTTAATAATCGACGTTTCGACGAACTCAACGTCCGTCGGTATAAGGAAAACTAATACAAATGACGTTTATAATAAACAACGCTATATATTTTGTTATCTACACCCTTTTGGGTATAGGGCGTGATTGTGTATGTACGTATGTATGTATGTATCTACACTTTAAAAAAAATCTGTAATTTTACATAAAAACCCAGGGCAACTGATTTATATCAGTTTAATATGTGAATTTACAGACTTCGCAGGAAAATTTTTACATAATATGAATATAAAATACGTATATTTTATGTAAATTTACTTACTTCATTTGCCCTGGGTTCTTATGTAAAATTACCGATTTTTTTCACAGTGTAGTTACTTGTATTTTATTACCTAGTAATTTATTTCTATGTTTTGTTTATTTACTGTAAATGACATTTGTGTATATTTTTTCCTGATGATAATATACGTGGAGTATATCGAAACGTCGAATTTTAATTAAAAATTATACAGAACAAAAACATATAACTTGCAAGAAAAAAACTATTACCGAACAAGAAACAAACACGATTTAAATGTTTTGAAAACGAACTTGAAAAATGTTTGACTGCAAACAATTGCAAACGTGGGTTTGTTTTATTTTCTGATAAGAAAAATCAAAGCCAAGTTCAATTGCACAATGAAAGTTTGCTATTTTTTATTTTCAATGTACGATTTAAATTCTTTTAATTTATTTATAAATACCCGTACACAAATAACGTACGGGGACAATAACAAAAATTAATAATTTTTGAAAAGAAAATTAGTTTATAATTTTGTATTGATTTGCGTGTGTACGTTAAATTTTTAACTTTTTTGTTGCGAACAACTTTTTGAATTTTTTTGTCGCGCCAAGGACAAAAAAATTGGCAAGTTTGAAATTGGTAATTTATAGTACCCAGTTTCGGTAACAGATCGTATATTAACGATAACTGCAGTTAAATGGTAAAAAAAATGGATTTATTTGGTATCTTTATTGTTTTAATTTATATAATTATAATTTTAATATATAAAATTATATATAATCTGAAAAATTATAAATATTTCACAGTTTTCCTTCAATACAATATGTATTTTATTATTCTGAAATTGAAAATATTCATTTATTTATGTTATGTTTATATAGGGTGATTTATAATAAGTGTACCAGACTTTTAATATTTAATTCGCTTGAAAAAACTTATTTATATATTTGAATTTTATTTTTCAATAATAATATTGCAGTTTAAATAGCAAAAGTTGGTGTTAGTCAGTTAAGATGGTTCGGACATGTTGAGCGAATGTCTAATGAACGTTTGGTTAAAAAGATTTATTTGAATGATTTTGATGGTTTACGTTTGCGTGGACGTCCAATGAGTAGTTGGAGTGATATGATTGAGAGTGTTTTGCGTGAGCGAAAGTTTCCAAGTAGTAGGAATAGAAGAGCATGTATGACAGGAATTATGAATGTGGATGAAGCGAAAGTTGCTTGTTTGGATAGGAGTGTTTGGAGGCGACTGATTTCGGGATAATGAAAAGAGTTTGTGCCACACTCTTTTGGGTATATGGCGTGATTGTGTATGTATGTATGTATGTATGTAAATAGCAAAATTTTGTAAATCAACTAAATTTTAAATAATTTTTTTGTTAAAAATAAAAGTGGGTTAACATTAAAAATATTACGTAAGCTAGTTATAATTAACTTAACTTAAGTGAGAATCAGTGTCACTTAAATCATAAACCCATTTTTAAGGAATTTATAGTGTTGAAAGTTATATATGTGTGACTGACTACACACGAACATATATGATGACTACAAAATACAGTTTGAGTTGCTCTAAACAAAAATATTAAAATTACATCGTTTTTATTATTATTGGTTTTTATAACTTGTATTATTACTAGTGTAATTATAATTATTTTTTTTTGTTTTTTTTTTTTTTTTTTCGAATTAACGGACTGTTACATATGAGTCTATAATACAGTTACATACGAGTATATCACAAAAAAGAATATTTTTAACAAAAACAGATTCTTTTAAAAAATATTTTGCACTATTTGATGTTAGGATTTAGGACACATCAAAAATAGTGTTAAAAATTACACTAATAGAAAATGCTGGTAATACCAAAAATGCACTAAATTATATTATATCACTATTTTTCTGTCACTGTTGCAATTTATACAGAAAATTAGAATCATTTTAGGTAGAGCAGGTAGATGAATTTGTATATTTGGATAGTTTATTGTCTAGAGATGGCCGTTTTGATCGTGAAATTGAAAGGAGAGTAAATGCTGTTGTTGTAAGGTTTTGGGTGCTTTGGGAACTTTTGCTAGGAATGTAAATGTTTCCAAAAAAACCCGTTTGAGTATATACAATGCAGTTTTGGTGCCTACGGTGATGTATAGGGTAGTGAATGTTGGGTTTGGTTGCAAAAGCATAAACGGAAAATGACTGGTGTGGAAATGAGATTTTTACGTGGGGTATGTGGTGTAAATAGAAGAGATCGGGTACGAAATAGATTAGTGTATGATGAGTGCGAAATTGAAAAAAATGTTGTAGCAAAAGTTGGCGTTAGTCAGTTAAGATGGTTCGGACATGTTGAGCGAATGTCCAATGAATGTTTGGTTAAAAAGATTTATTTGAATGATTTTGACGGTATACGTTTGCGTGGACGTCCGATGAGTAGTTGGAGTGGTATGATTGAGAGAGTGGCTTGCGTGAGCGAAAGTTTCCAAGTAGTAGGAATAAAAAAGCATGTATGAGAGGAATTATGAATGTGGATGAAGCGAAAGTTGCTTGTTTGGATAGAAATGGTTTGAGGCCACGGATTTCGGAATGATGAAAAGAGTTTGTGCCACACCCTTTTGGGTACATGGCGTGATTGTGTATGTATGTAAACAAAATAGTAAAAAAATACATAATATTTCAGCAAAACCTATGGTTTACATAAATATTCTGTAGAAATAATATAATTTTGTAATTTTAATTAAAATAATTAATTTACCATATTATGTATGTTTTTTGTAAACTGGTGTAAATCGGTTGCCCCGGGTTTTTATGTAAAATTACAGAATTTTTTTTACAGCGTATATACATGTTACGCATTTTAAACATAATATAATATACCTTATTGTCTATCATAATTGATGACACTTAGTAGTATAATGTACGTAAATTATTAGCTCTCTTCATATGAAGAGTCATTCTTAGGTGTGGTCTTTTTTTTTCCAAATGATTCATCATTACATAAAGACAATAAATAAAAAATAAACTGGAATATGGAATTCATATACATTTATGTAACAAACACTTTGTAAACAAATAATTACAACAAATATTAAAATAAAATGATTTTAGGGTATAGTTCTGTATCAATATTTATAAATAATAGACGTTGCTACGTACTGAACGTACATCTTCAGTAGCAAAAAAGATACAAATAACATCTATAGTAAATACACAGAACATAGAAACAAGTTACTAGATAACAAAATAAGTAACAAGATCATAAAATTTATAAATTTTTAATTAATGGTAGCCAAATTTTATAAATTGTATGATCTAGTTACTTATTTGATTATCTAGTAACTTGTTTCTATGTTCTGTTTAGTTACTGTAAATGTCATTTGTATCTTTTTTCTTGGTAAAGACGTCGAGACATCGATTATTAATAAATATTAATACAGAACTATAACCTAAAGCTGTTTTATTTTAATATAATGAATCCTGAAAGATTTTTTGCTATGTTACAATTAATACATAATTTCTATTATATTATTGTACTTATTTCATATTCGTTCTAAGAATTATTGACATATTTGAATGAAAATTCTTGGCCTTTCAAAATTCACTAATTAATTTTTGTTTTGTTTGTTACTGTACTTGATTTAATTAGAGTTTATTTCAAAATATTCAAGATTTTCCAAACGTATTGTTGAGTTTAATTAAAAATTTCGAAATAATTTTAACAAAACAAAAATGACAGGAGAATTTCAAATAAAAACAAAAAAAAAAATTAAAAAAATTGGTTTGCATGATTTATAAAAATTCTCATAATAAAAATAGAAAAATATTCTTATTTCCGTTCGGAAATTACTGCATAAAAATTAAATATAATAAACATATGATTATATTATTATATTAAATTATAGATTGTAATATATAGATATACACAAATGACTATACACAAATGTGGAAAGGATTTTTTACTGTAATTATGAATTTGAATATTTTTTGTAAACAAATGTTGCAATATATTCATAAATATTTCTTTGCTATTTATTATTATTAACATAAAAATTAATGAGTTAAACTTTTAATAAATTAATATTCTTAGATTTTGAAATTTATTTAATAAGTATCTTATTAGCAATTTTTTAGATTTTAAAATTTATTTAATATCTTATTAGCAATAATTTTTTTGCAACATTTTTAAATCATTATATTAAAATAAAAAGCTTTAGGATTAATATCTGTATAATTTAATTTTTACGTATATCATCAGGAAAGAATTACAAATATGTAATTTTACATATTTTTTAACAGAAAAAATAACAACATTTTGTAATTTTACTATGATAATTAACATAAATGAAAAATTACAAATTTTTTTAACAGTGCGTATATAATAAATAAATAGAACACAGAAACAAGTTACCAGATAACAAAATTTATAATTAATAAATTATTTACATGGTAAACAAATCTTTCAGATCTCATTATATTAAAACAAAACGAGTTTAGGATATAGCTCTGTATTATTTTTTATTAATAATCGACGTTTCGACATACTCCACATATATCATCATCTGTCATTTGTATTTCTGCCTGATGATGACAGGCGTTTAGACTTGTCGAAACGTCGTTATATCTAAATAAATAACAGAGTTAAAACCTAAAGTTGTTTTATTTTATTAATGATGATGTAAATTGTTGGAATGATATTTATTTTCTTGGTTATTTAATAACAAAATTAAATTTACTTGTGAAGTAAATTTATTTTTCGTTTATAAAATTGGGCCTTAAAGATTTCAGATAAATTTAATGACCAGAATAACGCCATAAATTAACAATATTGATATATATTATATATTTCCTTAGCATAATTTTAATATTTTGTGAATAAAAATATATGACGGTTAAAATTTCAAAACAATGTTTTAAACTTTTTATTAATTCCAATTAATTAAATTTGTTGGCATTGTAAAATTTTTAATTAATATGAAAAATTCATATAGGACTAAATAATTGTTTTTTTTTATTTAGAATAATATAATTTTAAAAACTACAATTCAATATTGATTAATAAACTCACCCAAGATATGAGATTCGAATTAATCCAAAATCTATACATTTTTTTAAAGACACTGAAGAATATTTTTCGCTCGTAAAACAAAACAATAATCGTGGTAAATAACAAAATGACACTTAAATAAAGTGTCAGCCACGTGAGTCAGCATAGGCGAAGGCCAAAAGAGCAAAAAAAAAAAATATATAGCGCGAAGTATGTTTTACACAGCGCAATTTTTGATTCACGATTCACCCACCACAGGCCGGCGCGCGCCACAGCTACCAAAGTTCCAAATCTGGACTTGCCTTCACAATACCTCGCCACAAACTAAAACATTGCTTAGCTAATATATTCTTATTGCTGCACTCCTTCGAACAATTCAAATTACTACTGCGATTGCGGATGGAAGTGACGTCAGCGCCGGAATTATGAAAAATATTGCAATACTAAATGCAATGGAATTTGATACAGGAAGATTATAATATTTCTAGTCTATTGTGCAGAAAATGTAAAACGTTTTCTGCTATAAATTTTTTGTTTATTTTAAGAAAATATAACTAGTAATTGTATAGGGTGGCCCAAAAGTTGCTAAACACAGATTTTAAGTTTCATTAATTTATTTATATAATAAATTAAAAAATATTTATTGCTATATATACATACATACATACATACATTCACAATCACGCCATGTACCCAAAAGGGTGTGGCACAAACTCTTTTCATCATCCCGAAATCAGTCGCTTTCAAATATTCCTATCTAAACAAGCAACTTTCGCTTCATCCACATTCATAATTTATCTCATACATGCTCTTTTATTTCTACTACTTGGAAACTTTCGCTCACGCAAGCCACTCTCTCAATCATACACCACTCCAACTACTCATCGGACGTCCACGCAAACGTATACCATCAAAATCATTCAAATAAATCTTTTTAACCAAACGTTCATTAGACATTTGCTCAACATGTTCGAACCATCTTAACTGACTAACACCAACTTTTGCTATATATTCCATTTTAATTTCTTTCTTTTTCGGCCTTTGCTGATCTACAAAAAAAGTATAATATTATAAGATGATTCTTGACTAAAAGAGTTGAAAAATAAATAATTATTTAAATAAAATAAATATTAATATACCACATTTTTAACACGGACTAAAATGTATAAAATAATTTCTCCTAGCTCCATACAGATTTATAACCCCATGTAGAATATAAAACGTTTTTTGTTATGAAATTTTTGTTTATTTTATTAAACTATAACTAATAATTGTTTAGGGTAGCCCAGAAGTCGCTAGACCATTGAAAAAAGTGTTTTCTGTTTATAAAAGAATGAACGTGAATTAATAATAAATAAAAAAATTATTTCATTTTATAATGGTCTAGTGACTTTTGGGCCAAAATTTTAGGGTAAAAGAGTAAAATTTCTAAGAACAATTGAATGTGTGTCATTATTAATGTCTGGATAAGGATGTTTTTAGGAAACTGATTTCGGGTTAGTGAAAAGAGTTTGTGCCACAACCTTTTAGGTACATGGCATGATTGTGTATGTATTAGTGTAATAAAATATTACTTTTCTGTGTATTTAAAAGTATGTAACTTTTTGTACTAATAAAAGACCAAACAATTACGAAAAAGAAGTGTAAATAACTGCCTATACTTAAATGGGTAATTATTTACCCTTGTTTATTTTATTTTTTGTACTCTTTAATAATATAAAAGTTAAAATAAAACGACTTAAAAACAGAACATAGAAAGAAGTTAATAACTTGTTTCCATGTTTTGTTTATTTACTGTAAATATCATTTGTATTTTTTTCCTGATGAAAACGTCGAAAAGTCGATTATTAATGAATAATAATACACAATTATAACCTGAAGCCGTATTCTACTTTAATAAGTTAAAATTTACATCTATTTTTAAAAGTACACTGACAATGAGTTGATTTTAAAAAAAAATCTGATATAAATTTATCAATACTATTTACACATAAGAATATTCAACAAGATTAGAAGTATATGGATAAACCCATATATAGACAGACCACTTTGACATTTCTCGGAAAGTTGGCAACACTGTATTTTAATAATATTATAATTTATGTGGGCACTAGGGGAAACTTTTCTGAAAATTTAATCAAAATCGAATAAATAATGTAGCCACAATAAATTTTTAAAAAAATTTGTGATTTTTTTCTCGATAAGTTGGCAACACTGTATTTTGTTAAAATTGCATAATTTATTTAGGCACTAGGAAAATCTTTTATGAAAATTTGATTAAAATAAAGTTAAAGTTAAATAAAGTGACCATAATAAATTTTTTTAAATTTTAGTAAATTTTTTCTAGGAAAGTTGGCAACACTGTATTTTGTTAAAATTACATAAATTATATGATTACTAGGAGAATCTTTTGTGGAAATTTGAGTAAAATCGGTTAAAAACATGGCCATAATATATTTTTAAAAACTTTAGTAATTTTTTTCTCGGAAAGTTGGCAACACTGGATATTAATAAAATTATATAATTAATGGGAGCATTAGGGATATCTTTTCTGAAAATTTTATCATAATCGGATAAGTAATGTAGCCAATGTGAATTTTTAAAAACTTTAGTAATTTTTTTCTCGGAAAGTTAGCTTACTTGAAAAAACCAAAACTACATGACCATTTTGGGCACTAGACAAATTTATCCTGAAAATTTTATTAAAATCGGTTGAACCGTCTAGGAGGAGTTGCGGCCACAAAATTTTGACTTACGACCGAGCGAGCGAGTGAGCGAGCTGACGACGCACATCCATACACCCACATAAACTAAGTTCGGATTCGTCTGATCTAGAGGCTATATGAAGGATTTCTATACACAAATTTTTGTTTTTGAAAATGTTACAGACACCGTACCAAACGCTATACCACTTTTTCCTTGCAGTCAAAGTCAAATATAGTTTAAAATTTTATTCTAATGAATCAAAATATTAATAATAAACATTACACACAACGCTTAAGATAACCTAACACATTTTTTACAAAAATATAAGAAAGAAAACATTGTATCAAAAATAGCTTTAAAATAACCTTCAACAATAATAAAATCCGATTTATATTTACATATAGCTGCTATGTAATAAAAATAAATAGGACCTACAATAGTTTAGTAAAATTATCAACAGATATATCAGGATCATTGAACTTATCTTCGATTTAAATTACTTTGACATAGTTTTTGTTCCATTTGGTGTATTAGATCTAAAGTAAATTACACGTATTGGCTCGTGTCAAGGACGATATTTATTTTTATCCCTAGTCTGGCAAAAATAATGTATGCATTTCATAAAAACGCTGTGTAGAATGTTAGAAAAAACTTTAGAAAAATAATCATTGTATACATTATTCAAATGTTTTCAATCACGTCTGTAAATGTCATATGATATTTGATTGGAGAGAAAGATTCATTGAGTGTAATATATATTAATACAGAGGTGGATTATATTGAATTTTTTTACTTTAATAAAATATTTTACATTCATTGCCAAATGTTCATGTAAATTGAAATAGTATATTGTACAACGAGTACAGAATGGAAGTAATTTCCCACGAGTATGAAAATTTGCAGTACGAACTTTGATGAGTGTTGCAATTTATACGATTGAGAAATGGACAATATGCGAGTTTCACGCTATACTTTTTCTACGATTATACAGCACGAAATTTTAGCAACAACGCTATCTCATCAGATGTTTTCATATTTTCTACGACTATATTTATTATACAATTGCAATTTTTATTTTAACATAGTAAACAATTTCTCAGAATTCATTATATTAAAATAAAATAGCTTTAGGTTATAGTTCTGTATTAATATTTATTAATAATTGACGTTTTGGCGAACTCAACTTATGTCTTTATCAGGAAAATGATACAAATGACATTTAAGTAAATAAACAGAATATAATAACAAGTTACTAGGTAATAAAATAAGTACCTAGATCATAAAATTTATAAATTTTTAATTAAAGGAAGTCAAATTTTATTTAAATCAGTGATATCTTTAATTAAAAATTGATAAATTTTATGATCTAGTTACTTATTTTGTTACCTAGTAACTTGTTTCCATGTTCTGTTTATTTATTATAAATGTCATCGCGTGTTTTTTTCCTGACGAGGACATACGTTGAGTTCGTTGAAACGTCGATTATTAATAAATATTAATACAGAACTATAACCTAAAGCAGTTTTATTTTAATATAATGAGTTCTGAAAGATTCTTTACTATGTTATTTTGATTTTCGTAATTTCAAATTTTAAACTATGACGCATTTTCTATTTAGAATCTGGCAAAATTCAGTTTGTTAATGAAAAATTAAATTTTTCGTTATTACATTCGTGTATTTATAAAATTCTAAAAATACTGCAACACGAATAAAAGATTTTCTTCGAAATACAACTGGAAATTCAAATGAAATCGACAAAGTGATCCATGAGAAAAACACAAACATTACTAACGCGATCTAGAATCTGATCATTTGATTTGATTTTCTCTCAGTAGAAAGCCACCACGTTGCTTCGATTTCCGTGTATGCAAAACATAAGATAAACAAACTTGCCAAAAATAGATCAACAGACTCAACTCAATGTTTGGATCAATTTTATACATATGATTTCACTTATTAGCTAAGACTGTTTTCTATTTATATAAACGGCGCGAAAATTTTCGAAAATTTCAAATTTAATTGAAACAAAATCAATCATCAATACATAGTAAAACTATACATAAAACTATAAATAATAATTTAAAAATTTTGAAAAACAATTTTTTTTATAACTTTATTTATACATTTTGTTTTAGGTATTAAATATCGTCATAAAATACTACAATAAAATTGCTATAACTCGTGAAAAAATTCAACTATTTTACGTGTATTATACTGTTTATTCTCTAGCTAGCTCTCTCGAAATAGTTTGTACGTCACAAGTAAATAACATATTAATTCAATAATTATTGAATTTTTTTGCATTATACACAAGAAAAACACGTTTTTGTGAAAGTATCTTAATATTTGAGACACCTAGCAATAAAATGCTCGAATAAAAAATATAAATTAATTAATAATTAATAATAATTAATTAAGTATCAACAAATTCAAATTACATGTGTATAACCTCACTGACATTGAAACAGGAAATCTATTAAAAATCCAATTTTTAAAAATATCTGTATTACTTGATACAAGAATAAACATTTTGTTTTTTATATAGTAAAAAAATCTTTCAAAACTCATTATATCAAAATAAAACAGCTTTAGGTTATTCTTGTAGTTCTGTATTATTAATAATCAATCGATGTTTCGACGAATTCAACATTTGTCTTCATCAGGAAAAAGATACAAATGATATTTAGAGTAAATAAACAAAACATAGAAACAAGTTACTAGGAAACTAAATGTCACTTGTATTTTTTTCCTGATGAAGACGAACGTTGAGTTCGTCGAAACGTCGATTTTTAATAAATATTAATACAGAACTATAACCTAAAGCCGTTTTATTTTAATTTTGTTTTATTTCGCAAAGAATTTTATTTAAATTATTCGACACAATACAATATTTTACTATTCTATTTTATAGGTTATGATTACATATATATATATATATATATATATATATATATATATATATATATATATATATATATATATAAAGTGTCATACGAATATCAGTGACGTCTTAATGTCGATAGCATGATGGCGCGTAAAATATATTTGTTATTCATAAATATTTATGAAAATAAAAGATATTTTATAATATTTTTTTGTTTTTATAATATATTTTAAATAATTGTTAGTAGTTTTATAGGTAGTATATTTCTCTTTTTGAAATTTCAGCAAACTCAAATGTAATGTATTGATATAATCATCAACAATGTATCTGATTATTGTAACTCTGTTATGTATATATATAAGCTGAATTTGTATTTTATTTTCATTATAACACTGACAATGGTGCGAGCCGAAACTTAAGTCTGTTGACGAAATAAATTGTAGTGAAATTTTACGAAAATGAGTATTATTAAAAACCTTTTATCAAACTCAAATACTCTAATTTTTGACATTGCTAGTACATTGCATATTTTGTAAATATAGATGTCCTTCTTTCATTAACTTTATAGTTGAAAAAAACAAATCACAATTTAATATGCATGCAACATCGCAAAAATAAAAACTATTGCAATAAAACTAATAAGCAGATATTAATGAGCAAACTTTTGTTTTTAGCGAACACCCACAAGTATTCGAATGAAAGTAAAGTGGACTCCAAGGCTATAATTTAAATTTTTAACCAACAATATTCAATGAATAAATTGATTAATTAACTATGAATAAGTTTTCTGCACTAAAAACTAACCTTAATTGCAACTGTAGCAACACGTATTTGCGTGTATTTTATATATGTTTTCAATTTTGCAGATTGGCACATGTACACCGCGCAACTCGAAATCGGACTGACGCGACGCTGGGATAGTTTTCGGGATACCGAGCGTCCCGTGGGTGTTGTGCTAGTGGACAGTCAACCAGTGGCTCGCAAACGGTGAAAGTACCGGAAGGTAATAAATATGTTTGTTTTTTTTTTATGTAACTTGTAAATAATGAAACTATTTTTCGTTTTAACGCGATAAAAATGAAAGTATTTTTAAATTATTGACTATTATTATAGTGTTTACAGTTTTATTTATGTAGAGCATGTATTGTTTATATTAGGTTAGAAAGAATATTTATTGATGAATACTAGTGAAATCTTTATGCAATATTTTTATTCATTTTTACCGTGTTCGTGGATTTTTTTTGATTTTTTATTTCGTTTGATACAAATAATCAATTGTTTTTTCATATATATATATATATATATATATATATATATATATATATATATATATATATATATATATATAGAAATATACGTTTTTGGTCAAAATTTTAAATAAATTTTAAAGGTAATATTAAAATTTTTAACGAACATTTTATTTATTACACTGTGGTTTCTCTTAAATCAGACAAGTTTTATACATTAACATAATAATGTGTTTTATTATTTATAACTTATTTCATTTTTAAACTGTAACAATCAAAAATAATTTTAATTTAATCTCAAACACCTAATGCCAATTTCATGAATTCTAAACAAGGATATGTGTTTATTTTCGCGAGCTTTAACCATTAACATTGATCTCTTCGAACTTTTCCCTAAAGATGGCCTAAAATAAGGCCGAAAGCTCGGAATTAAATTCAAATAGAGGTTTGAATTATTTAGCCCTAACATTGATGATCGATATCCCAATATCTCCTTTTTTCGATATATATATATATATATATATATTATATTATTATATATATATTAATATATGTATGGTATATATATATTATTTTTAAGAAATAGGAAATGATTTTAAAACTAAATTTTGGATGAAACTAATTGAACAAAATTGCTACATACTAGACTTAATTAATAATTATATTAGATTTTTATTAGCATAATATATAATATATAATAATTTTAATTTAATAAAAAAATTATATACTTATATACAAAGTGTTTTAGAGGCGATAGTACGCCTCAAAGGGAGTCAATAAACCTTAAAACGCCTTAGTAAAAGTCGTCTCATAAGGGAGATAATAATTCTTATAATTTTTACGTGAAACGATTAATGTGCTTTAAACTCTAGCAATCTTCTACTTAATTATATGTCCCCGTATGCATAAATATTTCCGGTAAAAATAACGGTTTGTTAAAATGAAAATTCTTGAATTTCGTAAGATATCTTTTTATGTATATTGCAACGAAATAAGTACATAATGTACAGTAATGTAGATCATTAGAGATAAGACTTTGGTTAAATTAGATACATTTTTCTTCATTACTCGAATAATACAATGAGGCATTATCAGTTTCGAAAAAAAATCTGTAGATCACCAGATATTAACGAAAACTCATATTTTGTGTAAGTTATTTTTTTTCATAACTATTTTAGTTTTAATTATAGATAATGCGTTTTTATTAAATAGAATATTTAAATATATAACAAAACAAAACAAAAAACTATAGCCAGACAACTAAATAAGTTTAGACATAGCGTAGGTTTTGCAAGGCTTTTGTGATCATCAAAAATATTCATCATTTTTTTTAACATAAAAATATTGTTTGTGAAATATATTTATATAGCCAGTAATAAATATATTTAATAAAAAATATTGCTAATTAAGAATAAGCAATAAAATAACGCGTAATTACGGAATACGACATTGAAAGTTGAAAATTAATAATAATAAAAATACTTCTATTTTATATCTTAATTTTACAGTACATAAATATTGATTTAAATTACTTTTCTTGAATTTAAATTAGATATTATAACTGAAAAATAAAATATTTGCAAAAACTGTATGCAATGAACATTATTTCGTTTTATTTATTTATTTAAGAAAGTGTTAAAAATTAACATAAAGTTTGAAAAACTTTATATTCAGAAAAACAAATGCTGTTGATTCAACGTTCTTACTTTTAACGTTAAATTATATTTCATAGTAATAAAATACTATTGTAAAAAATTCACATTTTCGGCCGTTACTTTGTGAAATTTCATATTGAAGTAAATTAATAAAACACTTTTTAACTTTGATAATTTCACACTTTATTATAGAAACGTGACTGCAGTTTCGCCAAACATTGGCATTGTCGAACTGTTGTCGAACAGTTTGACTATGCCAATGTTTGGCGAAACTGCAGTCACGTTTCTATAATAAAGTGTGAAATTATCAAAGTTAAAAAGTGTTTTATTAATTTACTTTACTATTGTAAAGCTTTGTAAAATAATTATTTATGTAGCAAGTGTATAAAGATGAATTTGATGACATGATTTCTGAATATCATAAAATCCAGTTTATTCACAAGTTGCATACAAAATTTTGTCTATGGCCCCAAATTACACATGATATAAAATTTGAACGTATAGTAATAATTGCTAGACCAATCAATATTAGCAGTAGATTGATAAGAGAAGCAATAGAGATTTATAAAGAAAAGGATAACATCAATCACTGTGAAGGCACTGAGTTAAATAAAATTTGGTTTCCATTTATTAAAAATCTATAATTTTTATTATCTAGTTACTTATTTGTTACCTAGTAACTTGTTTGCATGCGCCCCACGTTTTTCTTTATGGGGTTATAAATCTCTATGGGGTTAGAAGAAATTATTTTATACTTTTTAGTCCGTCTTAAAAACGTGGTAAATTTTTTTTTTATTTAAATAATTATTAACTCAATTGTAAGTGTATTTTTAACTATTTCGTGTTTTATCAATAACTGAAAAAATAGACTTGAATTCAGTATATAGGTCATTATGAAATGTCAGTGAAGTAATTAAAGGTTAAGTGTTAGATAGATACAAAGTTTGTTAGTAGCCATCTTATTTTTATTGATTACATAATAAAACATTATCAAAAATTAAACATTCAAAGCTATCAAGATATCGTATTTGCGTAAATTTTTTATTGAAATAATATCAAAAACAAAATTTAATATAAGATAATACCATTGAATAACTAATATAAGATTATATATTCAATGATAATACAAAATCTTTCAGAACTTATTATATTAAAATAAAACGGCTATAGGTTGTAGTTCTGTATTAATATTTATTAATTAACGACGTTTCGACATATTCAATGTATATACATCTTTATCAAGAAAAATGATACAAGTTACATTTACAGTAAATAAACAGAAACAAGTTGCTTGGTAACAAAATAAGTAACTAGATCATGAAATTTATAAATTTTTAATTAAAGAAAGCTAAATTTTATTTAAATCAGTTACTAATCACACTGATTGATCTTATTTTTTTCTTTATAAATTTCTATTGCTTCTATTACCAATCTGCTGTTAATATTGATGGGTCTTGCAACTATTACAGTATTTTTTAACAAAAAAAATATGAGCTAGTTACTTATTTTGTTACCTAATAACTTGTATCTATGTTCTGTTTATTTACTGTAAATATTATTTGTATCTTTTTTCTTGATGAAGACGTACGTTGAGTTCGTCGAAACGTCGATTATTAATCAATATTAATATAGAACTACAACTTAAAGCCGTTTTATTTTAAAACTTCATATATTTAATGTTTGTATACTCCGAATGATAAAAATAGTTTGGCTAGAATGAAAAATTTTAGAAGCACTGTTAACTCTATATTAAGTGCAAAATATGAATGTCAACAGTCATGCGCATTATGACCTATTTACACTATATTTTCAATGCGTGAGATGACAATTTATTCTAAACATAATATGTGAACTAATTTTTATTATTTGCTTCAATTAACGATAATTTTTTGTTATTAACTATATAAAATACTATATTTTATTGGCAAATTGTTGACGGTTCTTACATAATATTTTAAATAATTTTTCGATGTTTATTTTTAAGGATATAATTTTTGAAAACAATGCTAATTTTTTTGAGTTATGTTTTAATTGTATTTACTTAACAATAGTAATATAACTTAAGTAATAATGTGAAATAATATTATTATCAAATAATTTTTCTAGGAAATTAATTTTATTATGAAAACACTGGATAGTTTCTAGTTTGAACAATGCGTTGTTAAATTATATTTAATTAAATGGTTTATTTTATTGAAATGTTAATTACCCGTAATAATGTCTGCATATTATATATTTAAAGTATGATTAGTGTAATATGCAAATATTAGAGTTTCATTGTAAAGATTCGTATTGTATTCGTTGTTTTTCTACGGTGACTTGTTATTACATACATACATACATTTATACACAATCACACCATGTACCCAAAAGGGTGTGGCACAAACTTTTTTCATTATCCCGAAATCAGTCGCTTCCAAACATTCCTATCCAAACAAGCTACTTTCGCTTCATCCACATTCATAATTCCTCTCATACATGCTCTTTTATTCCTACTACTTGGAAACTTTCGCTCACGCAAAACACTCTCAATCATACCACTCCAACTACTCATCGGACGTCTACGCAAACGTATACCGACTTGTTATTAAAGTCGTAAATTTACTATACTACTAATAAATTTTAATTTTTTGTAGTTATGCAACTAGATAAAATAGGATCTATATTTATATGACATACAGTGTAAAAAAGTTGCCATTTTACATAAAAACGTTACATATTACTTTATCAAAACGATAAATTTTGCCATATTATATAATTATGTTTTTTACCGAAAAAGTAGTAATCTTACATAAAGTATACGTGTTTTATATTCATAATTTTTTATTCAATAATTTTAGATTTTTTTATTTTTATTTAAACGAATACTTTTGCGTTTTATGTAACTACATAATAAATCAAATTTACAACTCATATTATGTTGCAAAAAAATAAGTAATAAATAATTATTAAACAAAATTACTATGTGACATAATATAACTGAAAGTAATACGAAAACTGAAAAACAAATATGGCATTTATACGAAAATAAAAATTAATTTTACTTTATCTATCTGTACCCTCCCATTCCAATTACGTTACGAAAAATTAAAAAAAAGAAAATTGCAAACAAGTTTTAATTAATTAAAAACAACGTATATATATATATATATATATATATATATATATATATATATATATATATATAGAAGTCCTTTCACTTGTACTATACTATAATTAAAATATGTAAAAAAAACGCAAATATAATATATTAATTATTTTTGCTTCGCGACACAAATTATCCAGTAATTTATGAAAATATATATATATATATATATATATATATATATATATATATATATAATATATTTATAATTTTACTAAAATTTTTCAGATTTTTTTGAGCAAATTTTGAAAAAAGTCTTATTTTGAAAAAAATCCCCTTGTCAAATTTTCAAAAATTCAGTTTTTAATTTTTTCTACTAAACGATGCATTGTAGAATAATGGTTTCTTCACACAATTATCGTACTCATTATTCCGCATTTTTCCATGTTATGCTTATTTTCCTACACCTCATAGTTTTTGAGAAAAAAAATAAAAACCAAAAAATCAAAAAAAAATTCTAGCGCCCAAACGGCACATGCTAGCAAATTAAAACTAAAACCAAATAATAGAACCTTTTATGTCCTATCGAAAAGTATTCTAAGTATTTCTTCGAATTTTACTCGAGAAAGTAGTATATCGCAATTTATCGAAATTACATGTTAAACGCCCATACGAACTTGACGAACGAACACCCGGTATATATATATATATAAAGCACAATTGAAATATGTATGTGTGTTTATCCGAGTTTAAAATGCAACTTTGAAATAAGTTATAAAGTTATAATTTGGCACAGAGCTGTGTAGTACTATCATAACTCAAAACTGGAAATAAGTCTGCGTAAACCGCATCAGGCGAACGTTATAAACGAAAAAAAAAACTCTGTTCGCTTATAATTTGACATGTATTGAACAGATTTCGATTGTCGTTTTATTAATATTTGATTTATTTTTACGATGAGACAATGTAGGATACTGTGCGAGTTTTATTAATAGTTGATTGGTTTTTCGAGAATGGTTTTACTATATGACAAAGCAGCGTGAGTCGCAGGCGAACATTGTAAACGATAAATATTGACCAAAAACTGCAATTAAATTAAAATGCGTTTAAAGTAGTGAATCCCGTAATGAAACATAGGTTTTATGCTAGTATTTGATAATAGACCGAAGTAAAAAAAAATATTATGAAATAAATGATAAACATTTTTTTACAAACAATGTGAGATAAGTAAGTATATGTAAGTATATATTTTACACACATAATGTGGGTATTTATGTTGCTTATATTTTGTCTATAATTTTACAGACGTTATCTTATAATAATTATACATTTATTTTGTAAATTTTATTAGAAAATATAAAATAGCACATTTTTAATATTATCAATACTGAGAAATATGCAACATTATATGTTATTTCTAATAATAATAATAATACTTTATTGAAGCTGTTAAATATATAAAATATATACATGAGCTAAAGTCGAAGAAAAAATACATGAATGACATACTATGACATATTAACAGTTATTTGATTAGAAATTTTAGAAAATTCCTCTACTTAATAAAATGAATGTTTAATTAAAAAGTTTTTTATTACAATTTTGAATAATAAAATTATATATTAAACTAATTATGTAGTATTTTACATGTGTTAAGTAACATTACTTTTTTACAGAGCAAAATATTAGTAAAGTCATAAAGAAAAATGATAATTTCTGTATTTTATTCTAATCTTACCAAGCGTAAATTACACTGTCTATATACAAATATAAAGATTCTATTACATTATGGATATTTTATTGATTTTCAGACAATAACATGAAATTGATTCGAAATATGAAATTTATGAATAAGGGTGCAGCTTAGGGTTGGGCTAAGAGAGCGTTTGCCCTTTTTACAAGAGACAAAAAATCAGATTTCCTTATTGCTTATTGATAATGAAAACTATGACTTTTACTTTTTTCGGTAAATTTATTTTTATCCCCATTTTATGAATATCTATTCAAGTTATTTTTGTAAGTATTAATAAAGTCATTAAATATAAACATGAAAACAACTTTATTAGTTTTATATTTTTCATTAATTATAACAAAAAAAAGTTATGAAATTAACTATATTATAAAATATATTTATCAATATTTTGTATTAAAATTACTTAGGTCCTTATTAATAGTTTCTTTTACAAACAGCATTTGATACATATTTCAAATTATTTATTGTTATTTTTAAAAGTTTTATTTAGCTTTTTATAGATTTAAAAGTGTCAGATATAATAACAATGTCATATATAAAAAAAATATTATTTATATAAGGGACAGTATTTCCAATTTTATTTATTTTTCAAGATAAGTAAATAATCATTTGTGATTGGCTAAAAATGTATCTTCAAAATAAATAACAACATTTTATTGGGTAATAATTAAAATTATTCCAAAAATAAATTTATTCCGGCATTTGGAATTTTTACTAAAATTGCTTCGTTAAATACCGAAAAATTGAAAATATTATTTTGTATAAATCTACTACTTTATTCCTTAATTAAAAAGAAAATATTTTTTGATTATCTTTATATTTACTTAAATAGCTGAAACAACAATTCTTTTGTAATGTTGTTATGATAAAATTCTCGTTTTATCAAATTGATTATTTTATATATCTACACTTTTTTTAAATGTTCTTATTGAACATTAAACGAGCTACATTTATTATTTGAAAATTGAAACAATAAAACATCATATATATAATTTCAAAGATGGCAGCATCTATCAAAGATTCTTAATTTTTAATAAATTACATGTATGTAACCTGTAATACAGCAATGCTTTTTGTGTAAACGTAACTAAACTTTCGTTAATGATAAATATACTCGTCAAAGATATGTAAGTGCCTTTAAGTATTAAAATTTATTTTATATTGTCAAAACTTATAAACTTATAAAATTATATCTTTTAGTAAACAAATTTCAGAACTCATTATATTAGAATAAAACGGCTTTAGGTTCTAGTTCTGTAGTAATTCATCTATAAAACAACGTTTTGACAAATTGAACGAGCGATTTATCAGATACTTATTAATAAATTACTATAGAAATAGAACTTAAAGCCGTTTTATTATGGTATTTCTTTTGTTTTCAGAAAATTTAAAATAGGACAAATAATCTTTATATCTTTTAACTTAAATAAAAAATACATAAATAATTTATATTTAATATAAAATTAAATAGTTATAATTTTAAAGGAGTAACAGGTTTAAACAATAGTATGAAATTTTTTAGATAATTATTTATTTTGTCTGTACTATGTATTTTACAAAAATATATTAAAATAACGTTATTCTAAATATTTATATTAGTTAACTTAAATACTGTCGTTAATTATTTTAAACTTATTAACTAAAAATTCGATGAAAAAATGCTTTTGTAACTGACTCACATGTAATAACACATTAACCAAAAATTATTTTTAAATATCCAAAAATAATATAAAATTTTATTTTACTAACATGAATATAAAAATATGGCTATTTGTTTCATTTAATTTTATATATTTTTATTTTTGATAATATAAAATTGCAATAACAAATTAATGAGAGATAATTTGTACATTTTTTTTATAACAATAATACTAATCGTAAGATTCTAGTGTGTATCGAAAAATGAAAATTTTTTTACATGTGACAAAAAATAATGCAAAATTTAAAAGTCTTTAATATTCTTGGCACATTACTATCTTCTAATCATGACACAAGGTTTACATGTTCCCGGTACCACAAATGCAGGATCGCATTTAGGACATTCAGGATTTAGTTCAGAACCGGGTCGTTCTCTGAATCTCATTTCGGGACTTTGAGGCGCTGGATTTACTTGAAACGATGATAATCCACTTTCGTAACTTGGCCGGACACCTACTTCTAACGGAAAATCATATTCGGGAATGAAAAACATTTGTCTTAGCTCTTTCCATCGTTTATCGGTCAGTGTTCGGTCGGTTGATTCATCTTGTTCAGTATCTTTCTTGTTGATATTTTTTGCTGTGGTTGAAGAAGGTGATAGATTTAACGATACGTTTGGAACACTTAGTTTCTTAACCTGGTTAGATTTTGCTATAGGAGGAGGTAATAGATCTTTAGAAGGAACCAATTTGTAGAATGTTTGAGGATCCATCGTTGTTGATTCAGTTTCACGGAAATTTACAAATTTTGGAGGTTGATAGTAAATTGATGGTGGTTCAGGAAGATTTTGTATTTGATTGTCATCTGTTGCTAGAGGAGTATTAGTTGTAGAAACAGTGGTAATACCAACTGTTGTTCTTCGAGAGAAGTTAGGTACAAATGGAGGTAAAGCTACTGATGACGGTGAAGCCGACTCTTCGTTAATTGTATCAGGAATATTTAGTTTATTTACAAATTCCTGGTTCACTGTAAAAGTAGTAAAAGGTGGTTCAGTATTAATAAATGGAGTAAAAATTACTGGAATTTGTGTAATATATCTACCTTTAAGTGGTTGGTTAAATGTTTTAGGTATGTTGTTACTAAAATCTTTTCCTTGGATGGTTGTGCTAGGCGGTAATGTTACAAATTTTGTTGTTCCTGGTTGAGTAAATGTGCTTGTAGGTGGATTAGTTACTCGAGTAGTTGTAAATTGTTGTTGCTGGTTATTAATATTATTAAAATTGTTATTAACTATTGGTTTTAATGCAAACTGATTATTTTGGTTATTAATTACAGTAGGTAATGGTGGAGGGATTAATGGTTCTATATCTGGTTTTACCTCTTTAAAACCTTTAAATGGTTTTTGATTAAAATTATTATTAGACACTGGTTTACTATCGAACGAATTCGGGTTTTTAACCAAAGATACAGAAGGCTTTTGTACTTTATTTTTTATTGGAATCGGTATCGGAGTCGTTAATCCTTTACCATACTGAGTGGACCAGTGACTTGGTAAAAAGTACTGTGGTCTATCAGTAGTGTAATTTCGTATTGGATTGCCATTTTCATCTTCTTCATCGGTAGCAACACCAACTAGATTCTGTACAGCAGAATTTAAGTTTTGTGCTCGTCCTTGACGATACTCATCGTCTTGATATCTTGGTGCGTAGGGTTGCTGGAGTAAATCTGGTCTTGGGGTGCGATGGTATGGATGTTCAGAGGAATCTTCTACGAATGGTTTATCTCTTTGACCGATTAGAAGATTGGCGCTGTAGTCTAGTTCAGCTTTACTACAGTTGACCATGTACCAATGATCACAGATTAACATGCGTTGTTGGAACAAGGTTGTGTTTGGGCATTTGTAGCTGAACTTTCGGCCAAGACCTTCGCACATGTGGTACACCTACAATTTTATATTATTATTATTAATAATTATTCTACAATATTTGTTTTGTTTTCTATGAGTGTTAATTATTTTACAAACAGGAATAGATTGTAATTACGCCTAGATATGAATGCACCAACAATACATGAATGTACTTAACGAGCCAAACAACGTAAACGAAATAAAACTGATTATTCCATGTAATTATATATATTTTCAGCTATAAATACCATTTTTTTTAAAAAAAGTTGAAGTCTATTCCTCACCGAATTGAAAGTGGTTGCACACTCGGCCGTAGAAAAAAGCCTTTGATTGGTCTGACGTGTAGCACCTATTGGAAACAAAATTGTCATGCAATGAGCACGGCATCACATTTTTTTTTTTTACGTGAACAATACTCATATATATATATATATATATATATATATATATATATATATATATATATATATATATATATATTCTATGCTCATCGCATGATAATTTTATTTCCAGCAGGTGCTACACGTCACGTCAACCAAGGGTGTCTACTGTCTTTTCCGTGGTTGAATATACAACCACTTCCAACTCGGTGAGGGACGAACTTCGATTCTTCAAAAAAATCTTATTTATAGTTGAAAATATATATAATTACATGAAATAAATCATTTTATTTTGTACAATTTCATTAAGATATAAAAAAAATATTGAAAATCACTTTTTTTTACGTTTACATGTATTTCCCTCCTTAATAACACAATGAAAATTTCAATAAATTAAAAACAACTTTTGATTTAACGTCACAAGATCTTAATAGTCGTAATTGTTTAGCTTCAATAAAACCAACAACTGATATAAATAAAGTTTGGTTCAAAACCAGCTCTGAACAAACACATAAGTAGTGTGGTCTAAATGAATATTGATTAAAAACAATAGTTAAAAATTAATGAAAAATATTACAACCTGACATCCTGTATCAACATCAGCATAATATCCGGAGGCTCTGCCCTGACATGTGAACTTTTCAGCAGCATTCACCACCTGAAAGAAAGAAAAAAGCAAAACAATGAAATTATGAATGAATTAATATTGTTAAACAAAAAAATACTAAATGAAAGAGCGCGCTAATTTGCGAGTTACTATCAACTTAATTTAAATGTTAAAATGTCAATTCTAATTTGAATAATTTTAGTATCAAGTTGCTTTGAAGAGAGATACTAAACAAAAGACAATCGGATGAAGATGGTCATTTTGAAACCGGTTTGAAACGTCCTCGACAAATATTTTGTTAGAACTGTCGGCCTAAATTTTTGCAATTTTGAAATTTTGCCGTTATGAGAAGAATTTTTGTGACAACTTGTGTTTTTCAAATAGTTTTTTTTGTGTAATCACAATTTTACATATTTCGAAAATTATCTTCATAAAAATTTCACAATAGTAATAAATCTGTCACCGTTTGAGTCTGCGTTGGCTGAGAATTTGATAAAAATGCTAAATTTATTTAGATATAAAATTATGGATTATTAGTTTGTTTACAAATATTTAATCAAATTAGATAATTTAAAATATCGTAAAATTAAAAGTGAATGTGTTTTAACTAAGAAATCTTAGAGACGTTTGAAATTTCTATATTAAGTAATTAATTTATGATTAAGAATTTTGCATAATTTAAATTAGAATATAAATTAAATTCGCTAGACAATATTTACCCATATTCATTTTTAATTTAAAATTATAATATTAGAAATTTTGTTAATATTATTCAAGGAAATTATATAATATAATTACTTTTTAAGGATATATAACATAAATAAACTAAAATAAAAAGATACAATGGCGCATGCAATAGATAATAGTAAGGAGTGTAGGGGTAGCTGTCGTTGCCCCACTTTTGTCTGTATGGGGTTATAAATCTGTATGGGGCTAGGAGGAATTATTTTATACTTTTTATAATAAAAATGTTTTTTTCTAATTTAAATAATTATTGAATACATGAACATTGTATAATGTAAAAAAAAGTTAAGTGAAAAAAAGGTTAGTTGTTCTAAAACTTGCACATCATATATTATAAATATTTATCAAGTATATAATTACTTTTTCTTTAGTAGTAGCAATAACTCTTAAAATTATTCTTATTGTATTTTATTCTGTAATACTTTTTTGTAATAAAAAAATTCATATATAAATTTTATTATTCATAAAAATGTGATGTCTTACTTTTTTGATAGTAATATATTAAAAATTACAAGGTTGAATAAATATAAATTAGTAAAAAACGGTTTTTATAAATTATATTTTTATTATTATGTAAATTTGAACATATACACATGAACTTTATATATATATTACAATTATTACGTAGTAAAATGAACATTTACTGAAACAACAACAAACATTTTTTTTTAAAACATTTATGCATTTATGTAACAATTACATGCAGAAAAAGCAAATGGCAAAAATTCCATAAACATGCATAAATCGTCTTTTGTTTCTCATAAAAAAAAAAAAAACAACATAAATAAACTGTAATAAGAAAATAAGTTGGGTTAGAGCAGTCTTGCATGTTGATGACAAAACAAGAACGTTGTAGATTTTATCATAAAAATTTGTACTGCTCTTCAAATGTTTGTGAAACCATAACAACTGCAAAAAAAAAACATTTTAACAAACGTGGGAACAGCCCAATTATTTACGAGTGTCAGGCAGTTATTGTTATTCTTCATTTCGTAGGTGCGTACGTTAAAAAAATCTTTTTCTTTTTTTTTGTGTTGTTGCAGAACAAAACAACGAAAAGGTATAACAGAAATTTGTCTTTAGGCCTTTTAAATACTAAAACAACTATGTTCAACAGTTACTGAAGATGTTTTAACTAAAGTATTGCGTAAATCTAAGAAATACAAGTATTAGGTTACGTTCTAAACATCCTACACACTGTATTCTGAGACAGTTTTATGTTTTTTGCTATTGTATAATAACTATAAACTTGTATAAAAACATATCGATAAATTATTTGCCAATTCTTTTTCAATATGCTTTCTATTGTTTCAAATGTAATATTTCGTTGCAATAACTTGTTACTGTCAATCATCTTTTAAAATGCATTTAAGTTTATCGAAAATATGTAACTCTTATTGAGTCTCATTTATTCTTTAGCAATCTGTGTTGTAAAATTAAAATGTTGTTGAACTAAGTTTAATTTTAATTTAATTTTTTAAAAAAATATCGAAAAATGAGCGTCTAACTATTAGGAAAATCATGATTTCATGATATATTAAATGAGCAGAGAAATATTCTTAATTTTTGCTTTAATTTATTAAATAACATATAATATCCCCAAAAGGGTGCAGTACAAACTCTTTGCATTAATGTTTTGCGACACACACGCATAACAGTTATGAAAAATATATAGTTTTTGGAAATAAAAATTAATTTAAAAATTTATAAACATAACCGCTAATTTGCATATTAATGTTTATAATATATTATATTTTAATCTACATTCGCTAATTTACATTTTAAAACTAGCAAACTGTCTCATATTTTTCAAGATTTTATTATTATAATTTCAAGTTTTTGCAGTTTTGTCACATGAAAAACTATTATATAAGTAACATGATTATTTATTATTAAATTTCCCTATACTGCGACCTCAAAGACCTTCTTTCTTCTACAAGAGTTTTTGTTTTTCTCACAAATTCTAGAATTTATTACAAGTTTAATTCTTTCATTGTCCCAGATTATAGTTTTTTTTCTCTTAAGAATTTTTTTACTACCATTGCATTACAGTGTGGTAGCCGAGCGTGTTTAAACGTCAGTTTCTACCAAATATAATACTGTGAACTAGTGTTCGAATCCGGCGTTAAAAAAAATGCCACAATTTATTAAACAAAATCAGACAATTGTGTTTGTCATAAATATCAGTACTTAAGTAGTTTAGATTACGATTCCGAACACGTCGCTGCTCTACGCGAACGTATGACTTGCAGTTTCGAAAAAGTATCTAAATGAATGATCACGAAACAAGTATTGCGATACTTGAAGTCAAGGCCCGATTTGGGCTGTAGTGTCATTAGGGAAGGAGACATTGCAGTAACGGGTAGTTAAAAGAAATTATAAACAAATTTTTAAATATACATACACTTTAAAAAATGTAATATAAATTTATGTAATTTTACTTAACTATTAATAGTAAAATAGCAGCATTTTGTAATTTTTACTACGATAAAGTACATAATTTTTTTTACTGTGTATACTTAAAATATGTAAAATAAATAAAATATAAGTGAATAAATATTTGTATGAAAATATACATATATGTAAATTTTTTGTTACTTGGTAATTATAAAAAACATAAACAAATTATTATAGTAAATACTTTTCTTCACATATAATTAATAATAATCAAACAATTTACTATATTTTGATGAGTAATTCTAATCAGATAATAAATATTTACTTTTTTTTTTTTCTAGTTTAAGTAAAAAATAAGATGAGGTGTAAATTTTAAAAATAACTCATGCAAAACAAAAACACAAGAAAAAATCCTAGTTAAATGGTATGTGATTCATAAATCACATATTAAGTAATTTGACATTTCCGTTGTGTGTTATCTCATTAAAAATATCTTGTTTTGATAGTAGACAGTATGTACACTTGAAATATAAAAAAGAGAAATTGCTGGACTGCCAAATGTAAAATGTAGATTCAAATTCTTTTAATAGTTTATGGATGAACCGAAAAAAAATTATTTTGCCTACAAATCATGAGACACTATGATGCCCAGTATTACTCAACTTTTATATAATTTTATATAATTGTTTAAAATACATAATATCAGAATTATTACCAACATTATGTAATTTGATATTACCATTGAATAAATAATAAGATAAGATTACAATTATATATTCAATGATATTACCAACGGAATGGATAACATATGTATATAATATCACAGTTCTTTAGTAAAGTTTCTTTTAATAAATTTACAGAACTTCAGTTTTGCTGTCAAGAATTTTCCATAAATAGGTAAAATTTGTTTAGTTATGTAATATTATTGTTGGTATAATTACATACATTTGGAAATTTACATAAAGAATGTATTTTACAATTATTACAGATACTAATATACAAGCTGTAATTTTACATAATTTAAGAAGTTATACCAACGATATGTAATTCTATATTAAGTATGTGATACAATTTGCTGAAAGTAAGCAATTTTACATACTTATTAGATCATTTTTACTTACTTTATTTGATTATTATGAATTAGAAAAATATAGAATTTTGAGGTAGAAAGACAATATTTATATATGTAGAATGAAATTACAGATTTTTTATAATAAAATTTTACTATTATTTTTCTGTAATTTTGCTATATATTTTTTACATTTTGATAAGTTACAAATTTATTTTCTCACTTTCCTATATATTAAACTCATATTCAAAACGAAGAATTTTTTTAATAAACAATTGACACACATATTGAAATCTAAAGCATAATAGACAAAAATATTAGAAATGATTAACATGAATGCATTTCCAAATCATTAAGACAGAAAACAGGAATTTTTAATCGCATGAAGATGAACTTCCTCTTCTTTGAAAGATGCAAATCATGCTTCATTTGTTTTTATATGTGAATTGTTTTTTTGTAGACAGGGATTTCCGCAATTTTATTGTTTGTAACTCTGTGCAGAAAACTGTAAGAATGTGACTAACTATTTCCTGTACAAAATTAATCTAAAATTTATTGAAATGTTTTAAATAATTTATTTCGAAAACTATTCCAAGGTTAACAGGATAAAATTAGTAAATTATATGAAAGTAAATTATATTTTTAAATCCTAAACAGCAAAATTTAATTTAAAAACCGCACTAACTCAAAAAATATTTTAAATACAATTTTGTGATTAGAAAAAACTATTGAGTAATGAACTTACAAAATTTTGATTGGTCAAAAGGGTTTAAATAATAAATTAAAAATATTAATGACGTGAGTAGGTAATTACAATATTAATTATCAATAAACGCATGATTAATGAATATAATATTTAACAGAATTTGAAATGTATATGTATTTTTTAATTATTATAATTTACTGACCGAAGCTAATTTAAACCAGGACTTTTTTACATAAGAAAATTTTTACTCAACCCCTGATTATTATGGATCAATATAGATAATGAAATAAATGAAATAGACCCCCTCCTATATGATTGCAATCCACAGTTTAAGAATAAATTTTATATAGTTATTTAATATCAATATTCACTTTATATATACATATTAATTACTAGATTTATATGAGCAAAAACGACTGTTAGATGTATTTAATTTCAGTCTTTGTGGGCCGGATAAAAATTATTTGCGGGCCGGTGGTTGCCCACCATTGATTTAGATAATACAAAGATATTACAAATATCTATGAACGGGATTCGAACACAGTCCATAAAGGTTTGTGTGTAATATTCAAATTTAATTTATAAAACAGAAGTAAGTCTGTAGGATATTTTCAAATATTTTGTATAGTTAAAATTTTCTTTTTAATTACAGATTTTTTTGCAAACAAAATTATAAATTCTAAAAAATAGTCATTATAACTGAATTACAGAAAAGATTTGTTATTTTTAACAAACTATTTCGCTAGTTTCCTACTTATAAATATTTAAATTAATTTAAAAAAAATGTGCATAAAAACATAATATACAGTTATAAATATCTAAAAAAAAGTTACATAAAAACCTATAATAGAAATTCATATCTAGTTTTTCATCTTTGAAATTTTCAGAAATATACAGTTCTAATATTAGTAATTTTGTACATACATATTTCTAAATTTAATCTTATATAATAAATATCTGATGCATACAAAAAAAAAACAAACTTAATATCTTGTTTTACATGACCGTTGCAAAATGATTAAAACATTAATTAATAATTCAAACATTATTTTAAAATGTAACGTTATAACATTACGAATAGTTTATGTCACATAACAAAACTAATATGATGTATTATCAATAAGAAACTATTTTAGTAAAATGATAAATATTTTAAGCAGTTCTATGTACATAGGTATTTTATCAACTAACATTTTAAATATATACATTTTACATAGATATGTTTATAAATATATATATGAGGTTTAGTCAAAAAAATTACTCCTATAAAATAAATTTTTTTAATTATTAATATGAAGTTTGTCGCAGTTGCAGTATAAATAAATTACATTTTAGTAATGTATCATAATAAACTTATAATCAGGGCTTCGAACCGAAACTGAACAAAAACCGGAACTGAACCGAAAAAAACATATCGGTTTATTTCGGTTTGATATCGCAATATCCGGTTAACACAATCTTACTTTCCACGTAAGTTTTTTTTTTCGGGGTCTCGTAGCATAGTCGCAAGTCGCAACTCGTTCTACGCAAACGATTGAATATTCCGTTATTGAAATTGAAAACAAAATTGGGGATTACTTTGAGGAAGGTGTATTTTTTGATAATAACTTTTATTTTACTAATCATTAAATAGTTTAAATGAAAATAGATTGGAAAATATTTTAATAATTAAAGGTACTTTTCATTTTTTCTAATTATAAATGAAAAAAAGGTGTGTTTTTTGATAATAATTTTGTTTTTAATAATCTGTACTGTGATCTTTGACCATTTTTGTTTTAACTTTTGCTACTGATGATGAAAGCTTAACTTTCGAAATACGTATATAGCTTTTAATAACTTATTGTTTGTAATTTAAGGAAAATTTTTTTTTTTTATTACGTTAATTTTCTTTATGTCAAAATGAAAATTAATGATATTATTTTATATTACCACAGTTTTATCAGTATTTGATTATTTTATTTTCAAATCAAATTTAAATTTTTTTATTTAAAATTTATTTATATAAATAAAAATAGCAACAATGTTTTTGGAAACGACAAGAAATATAATATGGTACAAATTTACAGAAATAAGTAAGTTGAAGGCAAACATTTTCATAGTTTTAATAGTAACTATATTTTAAATCGTTAAAATTTGAACAGTAATAAAATACTGAAAATAAAACTAAATTTTACATAATTTTTCAAACTCTAAACTCAGCCTAAGAACTTTTTGGGCGTATCTCATTGAAACACGTGCTGTCTAACAAGACTCCGCGGACAAGTTGGAGACCAGTAACATCTACTTCTAGTTTTAAATGCCAACAAGAATAAAAACTTAGTAGAATTATAGCCACAGATATACGAATGTAAAAGTTCGGTATATGTTAAAAGAGTATGTATTAAATAAATTTTCATTGAAACAACCACTCAAAATAAATCGTTTGTCATATTCGTTAGGAACCACTGAATTATTTTATGACTCGTTTGAAAAATGATTTGAAAGATGATGGTCAACTTTCTTGTAGGCGATTTTTATTTGTTCGTATTAAATTTATATGAACTATAAAATTTGTTTTACAAGATATCAACTATTTTCGGAATGTCTGATATTTAAATTTTACGTTCTTTTTATTCTATAATAATTTATTTATACAGTAGACAGTTGTTATTTTTATGTGTATTATAAAATATAAAAAAACACAATACACAATTAGTCATATTATAAAATTGAATGATGTAAATGACAAGTATGATGAAAGATATTGTCGAGACATCTTTACCATTACTTTGCAGAATTCTTTCCAATTTTTTTTTGAGGTTATGTTACAATCTTGTAAAGACATTTTCAAGAATGAATATATACTGAATTTTTCTTGTATTTATTTTTTGTTATATTTTGTTTATTTGTTATATAAAAAAATAATTTAGCAACTCAAAGCGATCTGCATCAATACAATAAAAGAAATAAATCTAACTTTACTATTCAAGTTATAAATTTAAATAAAGCTGAATTTAACACAAATCACATTGGCATATTAGTAGCATAAAATCGAAGGTAATTTTAAATTTCATTTAAAGAAATTTTTCATTGACAAAAACTATTATAAGTTTGATGATTATCTCAGTAACAAGTTCTAATTTTCAATTATACAATGGAAAAAATATATCTTAAATTTATGTAATTTTGTATAGGTTTTAACAGTAAAAATAACAACATTTTGTAATTTTACTGTGATAATTAACGTAATTTTATATTTTTTTTATGAAAAATTACATTTACAAAACGTAAAATTATATAAACTTTTTGCAGTGCAATCAGAATTTTACAGATGCAATCAGAATTAACAAATTGAACAGATCTGGCATGTACACTCTAAAAAACATAACTTAAATTTATGTAATTTTTTATAGTTTTTAACAGTAAAATAACAAAATTTTGCAAGTTTACTGTAATAATTCACTCGTGGCAAACGACACCCTTAATAATTTATGAAAAAATAACGTAAATACAGGATTTTTATTTTATCAGTTATTTTTGCTTTTATTGCAGCTACAGATTAAGTTTATTTATGTTCTTTAACAAAATTTTCAATTCAGAATCAATATAGCATTTCGACTAAAACAAAACTAATTTTGAGATAAGTGCAGAAATCAGAATGAGACGTAATATTAAATATTTTTATTACCGTTATAATATCAGAAATCGATATAGGTAATAATACCATTTCATTATAAATAAACACAATAAAAAGCAAGAATGCAGTTTTCTATTTATAAAACTATATTTTATGCAAATTTCAAAAAATCTTTACAAAAAAAAAGAAGATATCTTATACAAGAGATGGTCAAGATAAATTGACACAGAAATAAATTCTCGATTTGATCATAGAAAGTTTACCTAGTTCTACTAAAAAACACAGTAATATATTATTTTTGTATTTGTTACTTTCGACCGTGTTTAACTAAACGCCATGCCGTATAAATATTGCGGCTGCATTGCACATTCTCTTTCTGAAGTCGCATTAATTCTGACGGATCATCTCCATTTTAATTCATTAATACTTTAAAGAAAGTGACAATTTCATTTTCTAAGAAATGCTCGTGATTCTTCAATGAAAAGATTTTCTCGTCTTGCACTAAAAACATTGAATGGAAAATATTGTTTGGAATTTGATTAATAAAATAATTATTAGAAATGACAGAAAAGAATGTTGTAAATTAATCAATATGCAAGGTGTAATAATTGATATAAATGATATGAAATATTTAAAGAAATATGAAAAAAAAATAATGTTTAAAATAAAAAAATATTTCTAATTTAAATATAGTTGTAGGCATGTTTGTGTTGCAATTCAATTTTTCATTGTTTAATAGAAAAATATATTTTTGTTAATTTTCTGTTATGCTGGAAAATTTTCTTTTAATAATTGTATATAAATGATAATTAACCCATTGCTTAAACACTGTAACATATATACGGTACAAAATATAATTTAAATTTATATAATTTTCCATAGTTTTTAACAAAATTTTGTAATTTTATTGTAATAATTGTATAACCTTTGTTAAAGAAATCGATTTTTCTTTAAAATCATGGCTTGTTACATCAAACTATAAATATAAAATTGATTATTTTTTTAAAATTTGAAATATGTTAAAATAAAATGGATTTAGGTTTAATTTCTGTATTAATAATTTATTAATAATCGACGTTTCGACGAACTCAACGTCCGTTTTTATCAGGAAAATAGATACAAATGACATTTATAGTAAATAACAGAACAAAGAAACAAATTACTAGGTAATAAAATAAGAAACTAAATTATAAGACCAAGACCCATCAATATTAATAGCAGATTGATAAGAGAAGCAATAGAAATTTATAAATCAATTACTGTGATTTAAATAAAATTTGATTACCATTAATTAAAAGTTTATAAAATTTGTATGATTTTTCTCATACAAAAGCTATTTGATTTTTTTCTTTATATACTTAAGCCAATGGCCATATAATTTTCAAACTAATATTGTCATTAAGTATTAAATATAAAGTATTTGATTTATTGTATTATTATTTATTACTAATTTCCTTGAAATATCTTTCAATAAAGCTAACAATATTTTGCAATTATAAATTATTTAAAACGGATGTGACAATCTTACGTCAAATTAGCAACAAATTGAAATATGAAAATACCTAGACTTATCCTCAATTCTTAATTAAACATTTATTCATTTACGATACAATATATTAAAAGAAAAAATCAAATTCAATACTAAATTTTAATGATCCATTCTGCATATCCAACATTCAACTTCTTTATACAGCAAATACAATCTATTGTAAAGGCGTGTTTACAACTGTTGCTCTTAACCTAAATACTGCCATCATTTATACACTTGCAAAGTGCTTCTGCAAATGTCATCATCACACGACTAAGTTAACTACACTGTACAAAAAATAGTAGTAAAATTTTACTATAAAAAATCTGTAATTTTATTTTACTATAAATATACTGTATTTCTACCTCAAAATTTTGTAATTATTACTTAATTTATAATAAACACATAAAATAAATAAAAATAACCTAATAAATTTTTAAAATTGCTTACTTAATGTAAAATTACGTATTGTTGGTATAACTTTTTCAAATATGTAAAAGTATAGCTTGTATATAATTATGTAATAATTAATAAAAATAATGAGACTTAGTACATATTTTGTGTAATAATACTAATAAAATATTTTAAGTGTAATTCATTCATTTCAAAATACATCTTTTATGTAAATTTAGAAATGTATGTAATTATACCAACAATAATACTATAGAACTAAACTAATTGTAGCTATTTATGAAAAATTCCTGACAGCCAATTTACTGAAATTCTGAAAATTTACTAAAAAACTGTAATATTACATACATATGTACTTTTCTATTCCGTTGGTAATATCATATTGCAAAATGTTTGTAATAGTTCCGATATTATGTATTTTTAAACAGTTATGAAATAAATTACAGCAGTTGAGTAATTATATCTACAAATACTGGATATCATAGTGTTTCATGGTTTGTAGATAAAATAACATAATTTTTCTTTAGAGTGTACAATTTAGAATGGCTAATATAAAATGCAAGTAATGCGTCCCTCACGCGTTGACATAACATGGAACGATACGCAACGGGAAAAATAAATAATATTTGTTTAGATGCAATTTGTCCGAACATATTGCCTGAGTGATGCATTTGAAGAGGATGTTAGGTTTATGATTTAGCATAAGTAGAAGGATAAAGCGTAGGTATTTGTACTAACGCATGCATAGTATTCGAGAACGTTGGCTATTTATGATTGGAGTCAAATCATTTGAATAATAATAGAAAAATTCTAATTTTGTATTTGTTGTTGGGTAATATTTGCCAAATGTGCAAATAAATTTTATTTTATTATTGTATTATGAAACTTTCATAAAAACAAATACAATCGCTCAATAAAAATTGTGATTATACAAGATTTAACAGAAGATATTTTTATTATGTCGAAAACAGTTTCTATGATTTTTTTCAATTTTTTATTTATGTTACTGATAAAATAGACAGAATTTTATTAAGAAAGCATATTAAAGTTTCCTATTTTTCACACAAGAAATTGCAACGCATGTTCAAGAGTGTAAAAGATATTATTCCTCTTCAATCTTCGGGTATAAATATAGAACACTGTGCGAATGCGGTAAGGTTTATGTTGGACAGATACTAAATTGATCATACTCGTAGTAAGAGTTCAATACATCTAAACCATTCAGATAAATCTGCTTTTGCTCAATATGCGTTAGAGTATCTTCATGATATGAAATTCGAAGATACTGTAATTATTGCAAGATCCTTTAATCTTAACAACAAATTGATAAGAGAAGCAAAAGAAAAAAGATAACATCAATTAATTTGCACTGATTTAAATAAAATATGGCTTCTATTAATTATAAATTTATAAATTTTCTGATCTACTTACTTATTTTGTTAATTAGTAAGTTGTTTTTATGTTTTGTTTTTTTACAATAAAAGCCATTTGTATCTTTTTTCTTGATGAAGATATACGTTGAATTCGTCGAAACATCATACTTACATACATACATACACAATCACGCCATGTCCCCAAAAGGGTGTGGCACAAACTCTTTTCATCATTCCGAAATCAGTCGCCTCCAAACATTCCTATCCAAACAAGCAACTTTCGCTTCATCCACATTCATAATTCCTCTCATACATGCTCTTTTATTCCTACTACTTGGAAACTTTCGCTCACGCAAAACACTCTCAATCATACCACTCCAACTACTCATCGGACGTCCACGATTGTTAATAAATATTAATACAGAACTATAACGAAAAGCCGTTTTATTTTAATGTATATTTTTGTCTTACGCATTAATTTGTTTTAACTTAAAATAAAAAGTTTATATATTTTTATTTTAATTAGTTTTTCTAAAAAAAAAAAACTTGCTTATAATAATTTATTTTAAATAATATTTATTATAATGTTTCGCTAAATAAATTATTTAGAGACACTAATTTAGTGTTATCCATAAATTCGCCGCGTAGATCAAACTATAATTAAAAGGAAAACAATTAAATTAGCATAATATACCATTTGACCAAATACAAAACTTATAAATTAATGTTACTAATTTATTATTTGAACACAAACAATGAAATTACAAATCATCAAAAATTAATGATTAAAATTTAATGCACACATCATTTCCGTTAAATGAAAAAAATAAAAACTAATTTTCTAACACTAATTCTAAGAATTAGTAGTTATATTCAATTAGTTAAACTTGTTTTTTGTAAATAGGTTAAGTTTAATTTTAATGACTTTTAAGTAGTGAATGGATAATGTCAAATAATTATTCACAGAAAGTAATTTAAAATATTGTCGACATTATTCGGTTTAACAAGCAAAACTATCAGTGCGGATGTTAGGTTATTGTAAATATGAAATGTGAATGTAAAATTTACAAAGATTGAAAATTTTAATAGCTTCTGTTTCTATAGAGAACTTTAAATACAAATCCTTGTACCTATACTTTCTGTCTTCTGTCAACGTACATTTTTATGCCTACATTTTAAAATTTAATTATTACCACTATATACATATAGTTAACACATAATACATGTTTGTGAAAACAAATGTTTTTTTAAAGAAGTGTAAATAATCATAAAGTAGTACTTTTTTACACGAAAGAGAAGCCCATGATTGAAAAACTAATACTTCTTCTTCAAGCGTATTAAAATATTGATATTACGTTACTATTATAAAAAAATGTCATTATGTTATTAGTACAATAATGTACATTATTATACATCAGTTTTACTGGTGGCAGAATCAAACATGACAATATTGTCAAGTGTATTTAATCTGACATCTATCTGACAGCTATATTTACGCCAAGTTAAGTTAAGTTAATGAACAATTGCACTGTTTGTTTTCGCTTGAATTTGAATTTGATTATTGAAACACGATCAAGTGTATTTAATTTAAAATCTCCGATGGCCATATTAACAAATTGTTAGGTGAAGTTAAGTTAACTGGTAGTTGCATTGTTTATTTTCGATTGAAATTGAATTTTAGTACTGAAAATTTGTGAAAAAGTGCAAAAAATGCAATGTGCACCGCTAGATTTGTCAGAAAATTTCGGGATAATGGAAAGAGTTTGTGCCACACTCTTTTGGGTACATGGCGTAATTGTGTATATATGTAGGAGTTTTTTTGAAAAAGAAAGAGACAGAAAGAGACAAAACGAGACAGAAAGAGGAAAAAATAAAAAGACAAAGACAAAAATTAATTCTTTATAAATGTATGTATTTTAATATTTTTATACCAAGATTTGACCTATAATTTCTTAAGACATATACATAATAAACATAAAAATATATTTAAAAAGTAATGAAAATAAAAGTTAATGAGTTTATTGTTTGTTTTATGAATTATAAATAAAAACAATCGCTATAATTATAAAATATCATTCCTTTATAAATGAAATTAGAAGGTATTAAATGAATCATGTGTAAATGATATCTTATAAATAAAAAAGCAATAAACTAAAATTTTTATTATATGATATAATTACTATATGTGTTTTTTATTTTTAACATCAATTATTTTATAGTATCCGTTTAATATCAATTTTTCTGATTAATATTCCGTTTAATTTTATTCCCTTCAAATTAAATGTTATTTCTTAGATAAATTACACCAATGACCAAAGCTAACTTTAATGAATAAAACTATATTTACGATGTCATTAATTTGTACCAATTTAATTGTATATATATATTTTATTTACGATATATTATGCAATTTGCTATGTGTCAAAGATGCACACACATGAATACGATATATAAAATTGCATCATTTCAAGTGTCTATAAGAAGAAAATGACCCTTGTAACCCGCCCCCAATGTGAAGCTTGTGGAATTAATTGACATATTCATAGATATTTAATGATAATCAAAGACGCCGTTGAAAGAAGAAACAGAGAGAGGGGCAAAAGAAGGCTATGAATATTGGAATTACGTGCTAATAATATTAAGTAATTTGGCTTCGATATTAAGATAAACAAAATAATGATGATGTTGTCATTTCAAAATTAATGAAGTATTGGACGTATAATCCTTTACTATTTTCGATTATTAGTGATTAAAATTGCAAGTTATACGTATATGGAAACGCAGTAATTATTTATCGATTTGGAAAATATGGAAAAACTGATTATTACTAATGATCAGTTTGATTGATTGATATTTGTTATTGTGAAATGTATTAATATAATTTTGTCATCGATATTATTAACCCAATAGTTTTTTCAACTTTTATAAATAGCGAAACAAATGAAAGATTGGGTAAATTGATTAAGATTAGCTGTCAAAAACTGTATAGTTTTTAAATTAATTTTTTAATTGTATTTTATTTTAAATTTCTATAAAAAAAGACTAGTTATTAACAACTATTTCGTTCATTAAACTAAAACATTTCAAATAAAACAGCTTTAAGTTGTAGTTCTGTATTAATACGTATACCTTTAAAATATGAATTAATTAATCATTCATTATTAATTTATATTTATGTGTACAGGTTTTTTAATTATTTTTTTTTATTTAATTCAAGCAGCAAATATGATGATATTCATAGTAAAAAAATCTTTCAGAACTTATTGTATTAAAATAAAACCGTTTTAGGTCATAGTTTTGTATTAATAATCGACGTTTCGACGAACTCAACGTACGTCTTGATCAGGAAAAATGATACAAATGATATTTACAGTAAATAAACAAAACAAAGAAACTAGTTGCTAGGAAACAAAATAAGTAACTAGATCATAAAATTTATAATTTATAAATTAAAGGAAGCCAAAGTCTTAATTAGTGATCTAAGGTTACGTAGTTACGTAGAGTATATCGATTATCAATAAATATTAATACAGAACTATAATCTAAAGCCGTTATGTTTTAATATGACTCACATTTTGGTGTAACAAGTAATTATTTTTCGAGAAATCCATATTTCGAGCAATTAAATTTTCTACCAATTATGTTGAGAAATTTTCGAGAAATTCTTCAGATATTCTAACATAGACTAGCATGTGTTGTAAACTAGAAACAAAAGAAGCAATAAAGCTTGATTCTCAAACATTTTACCTTAATCAAGTAATTTATTTTACTATTAAAATTAAATGCATTTTAGTTACAATAGTTTATAATATAATTATAATATAAAATAAAATGCATTAATTACAATAATTAATTCATTCACAGTAGCAGAAGGAAACCTACATTAACCAAGGAGAATTCAACATTGCGTTGGACAACGAACTCTTTATTTCAAATTGCAAATAATATTCTTTCTACTTTATTACTTAAGATAAAACAATTATAATAAACACATTAAAAAAAAACAGTTACAGGAAGGACAAAATTAATTTAAAGTTGCTAAACGCTATCAATATTATTAATTAATTATTACAGGGAAATCAGATGCGTTTTCACACGGAATGAACATAATAACTTAATGACAATTGCATATTACATATCATTATATAATTGTGTATAAGTTCTTTTAAATTATGTTGAAAAGAAATAGACGGACGTTTGACCCCTTCTGTCAAAGGTCATTTAATTCCCAAACTTTAGAAATTGCATTATGTATTATGTCTTTCAAATAATCTTAACTAGAAAAACACGTAGGAGGTCTTAATCATTAGAAGAGATTTTAAAACTGTAATATATCAGAATTATTAGCAGAAAAAATATTATTGATAGGTATATAACAAATTGCAGATTAAGTATCTTGTAACAACTTATAAAGAATACTTCCTATTGTATATTGCAAAATATTTTATATAGATTTTTAAAGGTTCTTTTGTTTTTGTTGCTATAGAATTTATGGCTGTTTTTTTTTTATTTTTTTGGTTTAATAAATAACAATTTTAATTAACTGTAGATTAGAAAACTGGTTTGAGAAACTTTTCAATTTTTATATGTGCAAATACTAACTAATCAAAGTTATATTTAAAATAATATATATTTTAAAATGGTGCAAATTTATAATTCAACACCTGATGATATCAAACAGATTAGTATATGATGAGTGTAAAATTGAAAAAAATGTTGTAGCAAAAGTTGGTGTTAGGCAGTTAAGATGGTTCGGTCATGTTGAGCGAATGTCTAATGAACGTTTGGTTAAAAAGATTTATTTGAATGATTTTGATGGCATACGTTTGCGTGGACGTCCGATGAGTAGTTGGAGTGGTATGATTGAGAGTGTTTTGCGTGAGCGAAAGTTTCCAAGTAGTAGGAATAAAAGACCATGTATGAGAGAAATTATGAGTGTGAATGAAGCGAAAGTTGCTTGTTTGGATAGGAATGTTTGGAGGCGACTGATTTCGGGATGATGAAAAGAGTTTGTGCCACACCCTTTTGGGTACATGGCGTGATTATGTATGTATGTATGTATGATATTAAATCTGCTCCAACTTACAAAGCTTCTAGAAAGCAATTAAAAAACTACTTACATACACAATGCTTTTACGATATTAAGTCGTACATAAGCAAGTAATTTGTATTAAATTGTAAATATTATACTATATAATTATTGTATTTTTTGAATGACTATTTCTTATACTGTAATGGTGTTTTAATTAAATAAATAAATATTCTATTCTATTTTATTCTATGTGCTAAGCTGAGCTTATGTTGGCTATTATGGTCGTTGGATTTAAATTTAAAGAAATTTAAATAAACCAATTCCGAACATTTTTCTTATTATTTTTAGTATCTACAATGCTGTTTTAGTGCTATGTTGATGTACAGTAGTGATTATTGGGTTTGGCTGCAAGAGCATAAAATGAAATTGATTGCTGTAGAAATGAGATGGCATATGTTGTTGTAACTAGAAGGAATCGGTGTAGAAAATAGATTAGTGTATGTTGATTGTGAAATTGAAAAAAATGTTGCTGCAAAGTTTGCGATATTAGTCAGTTCAGATAGTTCGGTCATCTTGAGCGAATGTCTAATGAATGTTTGGTTAAAAGAATTTATATGAATGATACATAATCTAAATGAGAATTTGACGTTTCTAATACCGATGCGCATTCAGTTTCGCGTCGAAAATGCATGAAAAATCGAACGTGTTCTAATTCATACACACAGAAAAAAATTTCAAATGGGTAAAATTTTATCTCGAAAATAGTGTAAAACGCACACAATTTTTTACACGAAGGCTAGTCTTATTAAGAGTTAAATTTTAGTGTTAAATTAACTCTATGGAAAGTATAATTTAACTCTATATTTGGTATCATCGTGTAACCTCAACACTAAACTAAACTCGAACTGGTCATGTTAAAATAGTGCTGTCCTCGAGGGTACACTATTTCGTGTTAGTTTTAACACTACTTTTTTAGAGTGTACATTTTTCTATATAGACAAACTGAACATGCGTGTGTATAAAATATTCTGTACAGATTTTTATATAGAATCGTATTTTTGATCGATTGATTTGTTTATACAGAAAGCTTCTATAGAAAAATGCATCGTGTAAAGCCAGCATAATATATTAATAATACTAATAATACAAATATTCCCATAAAGCCTGTGTGATACGAAGCATTAAAATGCAGAAAACCAACGCATTAAAGTACGATAGAGTTCAATTTTCTATAATTTTTACGAAAATTGATCTACTGCGCATTTTAACTCATTGATTTTCTGCATTTTAATTTATCGTGCCACACAGACTTAACTAATAACTCCCATCATATTATTTGTTGTTTTCAATAACTAAACTTAATATTTCTTTCACAGATACCAATCTAAACATACACTATAAATTAAAATACAAATAACATATTTAAATTTCTTTACGACTACAAGTTACTTAGACGCTAAACTAATTACAGACTATTGTATTACCGAAATAATTTAAGGCGTGCTATGATTTTTATCTCATCTACACAATCCAAATGTCTCCAATAAAATTAAAAGTCAATATATGTAAAATCAAGTTCTATATTTTAATAATTCAGTAACTACATATGAAACGTAACAATGAGTATTTACTTTGTAATATTTTCTAAACCTAGAATATATTAGACTTCATTGCCTCAGATCTATATATGATTTCTCTAGCTCAGTGGTTTTCAAACAAAGGGGTTTCTCAAAATAAGGTGACATATTCGTAATATACCTGATAGTTTAGTTTTATGCAACATTATATTGTAAACAAGAACAGTAAATATTAGTAGTAATTATGTTAGACTAAGTTTAAACTAGGTTTAATCATGTTTTTTGTTTCCTTAAATCATGTTTAAATTAAAGTACGATAAGTTTAAAATTAAAAACTAGTTTAAATTTGGACTACAGTTAAACATAGATACAAAATCACGCTATATACCCAAAAGGATGTGGCACAAACTCTTTCCAATATCTCGAAATCAGTTTCCTCCAAACATCCTTATTCAGACAAGCAACTTTAGCTTCATCTATATTCATAATTCTTCTCATACATGCTTTTCTATTCTTACTACTTAGAAACTTTCGCTTAAGCAAAACACTCAATTATACCACTTTAACTATTCATCGGACGTCCACGCAAACGTATACCTTCAAAATCATTCATATAATTTTTTTAACCAAACGTTTATTAGACATTCGCTCAAGATGATCGAACCATCTTAACTGATTAACACAAACTTTTGCTACAACATTTTTTTCAATTTCACACTCATCATACACTAATATATTTCGTACCCGATTCCTTCTAGTTATAATTTAGCTGGGGGTATATATATATATATATATATATATATATATATATAAATGAACATTTAATAATGAACAATATACAATAAACGCCAGATGTAATAAATACACATCAGGTTATGTAAAGTTAGGTGTTAGTAGTATTTGTTAAGTTGTCCAATTTTACATATTGATGTTTAATATGCTATTTTAATGTGCATATCAAATAACAGTTGTGAATTTCTATTAATGATTGTTACACTGTCCTATTTTGGCGTTAATTTACCTTTTTTCAGCGTACATAAAAATTCCACGCATTTATCTGGTTCAAATTAACATCAATATAGACCAGTATATTGTTCTGAAAGTTTGAAGAACTCTGCTTTAGCTAATCGCATTTTCTGTCCTAGTATTATTAATGTGGGATTATGTTACATTATAAGCTAATCTTTCGTTTTACTTTTAACTATAATATACTATCGTAGTGAATATTGTTCTGAGAACAATATGTATTTAGAATATCAAAATTATATAATCTTTTCTTGTTTACATTGAGACATTCTAACAATAATTATAGGTTTTTACAAGAAGCGTATTTCTATTATCTTGATGAATAACATTTATGAAGCTTATAAATAATAATGCAATAACTCAGATATTATTATATTATTGTTTCAAGAGATTTTCTTTAGAAATAAAATGAACAAATATTTCAGGTTAATTTTCTTTTTATCAAAATTTAAAAGAATATTTGGTTTGGCTGCAAAAGCGTAACAGGAAAATGGCTGCTGGGAAATAAGATTTCTACGTGGGGTATGTGGTGTAACTAGGAGGAATTGGTATATGAAATAGATTAGTGTATGATGAGTGTGAAATTGAAAAAAATGATGTTAAAATAGTCAGTTAAGATGGTTTGGTCATCTTGAGCGAATGTCCAATGGTTAAAAGAATTTATATGAATGATTTTGGAAGGTATACGTTTGCGTGGACGTCCGATGAGTTGTTGGAGTAGTATGATTGAGAGTGTGGCTTGCATGAACGAAAGTTTTCAAGAAATAGGAATAGAAGAGTATGTATGAGAGATATTATGAATGTGGATGAAGCTAAAGTTGCTTGTCTGGATAGGAATGTTTGGAGAAAACTAATTTCGGGATAGTAAAAAGAGTTTGTGCCACATTCTTTTTGGGTACATGGCGTGATTGTATATGTATGTATAAAAAATATTATAATGTAATTTTTAAATTTATAAAATTCGTTGAACTAAAAATGCTTAACAATATCGTTAAGCTTGGATTAAAGTGACATTTCTACTTTTGTTTTATTTTGCGATAAATTTTAGTTCGCGTTTATGAAACCATGTATTAGTGATCCAAAATAATTATCGTGACTAGATAAATTCCGTAATCTTATCAAAATTACATCTTAGTAAAAAATTGTTTTAAAATGTCAAATGTCAATCAATGTCAAATATATTTCATTTCATTAACGTATGTTGTATGTTGTGATTTTTCTTATTTTATAGTTTATAGAAATTTTAATACTTTAAATTTTAATGGGTTTTTTTTGTATTTCTATTGCTTATAATAAATGAAATAATAATTTTTAAAAATTATGTATTATTTTCTAGGCTGGTATGCCGTGATCGATATATTAACCCAGAAAATTCTATTAATTTAATGGATACCGGATACAATAGTCAAAAAATGAAAAATCAATAACAAAAATATATGAAACATATTTTAACATAATTGTAACGTTTTAACATAATTTACATATTTTAACAAGAAATTTCGTGTAGGAAAAACTAGAAAATTAAATTTAATTGCAATGCAAATTAAGAGTTATTTTTCAAGTATTCCTATAATTATAACACATTTTTTTCAAACAAAACTAGTTTAATTTATTTATCACACAAAAAAAAAACTATTTTTTCTTTACAAATTATAATATATAACAACAAACTCCAGTTTTGTAACACCCAAAAAACAACAATTACTCTATAATAAAACAATAAAAATTCAAATCTGCATAGAACACGTATGCGTTGTCAATGTGGGTGACCCCCACACCTACGCCAATGGTTCGGCGCCATATAAGTGCATTTCATCGGTAGTCTACAAACAACAAACCTATACGCGCATTTTATCATTTGATTCATACGATTGTTAATTGTTACGCAACGCTGCAGGAGTAAATCAGATTCTTGTATAAGAATTCCTGCTGAGCTATGACACAATACGTATGACAACCGAGAGTGTTTTGTCGGCGCTGGAGGATCACGGGAAATTTAATATTATAATTTATTAGCGTATTGTTAGATGCTCATTTGTTTCGTGAGGTTTATGTTGCTTGAGCCCCACCAGTTATGTCGTTGATATTTTACCTTATTTATTACCTGTGATTTTGAATTTGTTGATTTTTGTGTAAAATATAATAAATATTATATTGTTTTAAATTTCAAATGTAGACAAAATTGAGGAAAATTTCTTAAGTTAACAGAAAAATGTTTCTGAATTTGTAGAAAATGTCAAAAAATCTTGTTTTTCTACATTTTTAATTAAAATTACCTACATCCGGAATAAAATTATAATGTTCAAATTTCAAATTGATTTTTTATGAATAGACAAAATGTTTGCTGTATCAAAAAATATATTTCCCAGTAGATAAGATCATTAGAAAAACAGTAACGTATGCAACAAGTATCTAAAATGATTTTTCACAATCCCAAAAATAAAAAATTGAAAGTGGCTATTTATACATACGGTATGTATACGCAATTGACTATTTATACATACAGTATTTTTACGTAATTGACTATTTAGGATAGGTTAAGTTAGTAGGTTGGTTTAGGTTTTTTTTTTTTTAGTATGTATAAATAGCCAATTGCGTATACATACCGTATGTATAAATAGCCACATTTTAAAAAATATATATAATATTTCATATTATATATATTTACCTAATATATATATATATATATATATATATATATATATATATATACATATATACATATATATAAATATATATATATATATATATATATATATATATATACATATATACATATATATAATATATATATATATATATATATATATATATATATATATATATATTATATCATAAAAATATGAAAAATTATTAAAAAAAGATTTACCCGTATCGACAGCTACTCCCTACACTCCTTACTACTATCTATTGCATATGCCTCACGTTTTTCATTTAATTCTTACAAGTATATATATATATATATATATATAATATTTCATATTATATATATTTACCTAATATATATACATATATATATATAAATATATATATATATATATATATATATATATATATATACATATATATATATATATATATATATATATATATATATATATATATATTATATCATAAAAATATGAAAAATTATTAAAAAAAGATTTATCCGTATCGACAGCTTCTCCCTACACTCCTTACTACTATCTATTGCATGTGCCTCACGTTTTTCATTTAATTCTTACAAGTATTGTCATAGCTATTAAAATTTCACAATCACAAATTTTCTGGACAATCTGTATGAGGTTAGGAAAAATTATTTTATACTTTTTAGTTCGTTTTAAAAAACGTGTTATATTAATTTTTTTAATTTAAATAATTATTTTAGATTTATATAACACTAGAAAAATATGAATGACAGATATTGTTGCTTAACTTTATATATACTCTTACTTCAACAATAATCGTCAACTTAATTAAGTGATTCACACATTCTTAAACCAACATTGTTTTAATAATTTTTAATATTTCTTAATCTGGTTGTAAATTATTATTTTTAACAAATTCATGAACTATTTCCAAATTTCCATCAATTATAAATAATTATTCTTTTGTTCTTCGCTTAAAGTTTAGCACGTAAGAAATGCCGTTGTCAACGGTAAACTAGATAAAGTTACGAATAATTGTCTGTCCTCTAGCTTTGAAGACTATAGTTTTGCCCAATTAGGCGAAGAGCCCGCGTCACGCACGAATAGCTCATTCTGATCTAGTCACCTATGACATAGAACAAACGCTATTTTAACGTTTAACTTTATCGCTATGCTATGTTATACTATGAATAAGACTGCTATTGTAATTTGCTGAACCGGATTCTATGGGTCATTGCGCAAGTTAAACAATGTCCTTTTATTTATAGTTTTTTTTTTCTTCCGATTCGTTTTTGTTTTCTTGATCTCTTTCACTCTCTCTCTCGCTCACTCTCTCCCTCTCTCTTTCTCTCTCTCTTATTGTTAAATGTTATAAAACGTAACTTAGAACAATTACTTTTGTGTGTAATATAGAGTTATAAATTTGTGTTGTAATAATAATTTTATTAAGGAATTTCTAAACATATTTTAATAATAATTAAAGTTTTAATACTCGAATATAGATTAATATATTATTTTAATATAGATTATAGTTCTGTATTAATTAATTGAATATATATTAGTTTAATATAATGAGTTCTGAAAAATAGATTGATTTAAGATGGTAAAAATCTTTCAGAACTCATTATATAAAAATAAAACGGCTTTAGTTTATAGTTCTGTATATATATTTATTAAAAATCGACGTTTGGACGATCTCATCGTACGTCTTCATCAGAAAAAAAAAAGATATAAATGACAGTTACAGTAAATAAACAGAACATAGAAACAAGTTATTTGTAATCAAATAACTCAACTTTTCAACTAAAAAAATTTAATGCACAAAAAATGATATTGAATTTGAAATTTATATTAAAATGTTTTAATATTTATTTTAAATTTACATTGATTTATAAAAGATTGATTTTAAAAAATCAATAAAATTTAATGTTTTTAAAATTTAAGTAATAGATAAATATATGTGGCGTATAGATGCAAAACTCACTATATGACAAAAAGTGAAAAATGAGATTTTGCCCGATTTGGACGTAGAATTTTACAAGGAATACGATATTTAGGTTAGTTAGAAAAAAAACTCAGTATTTAATATGAGAAACACTCTTTAAAGTTTAGTGTTGGATGCAAAACTCACGTTGATAGTTTAGATGCAAAAGTAACTGTTTGCTTTCCACCAATAAAAATTTTATTGGTGGAAAGCAAACAGTTACTTTGTATGAATTAATGATGTATAAAACCAATGATTCACGATTTTAAATAAGTATTGCCATCTAGTAACAAGATTTTATCATCAAAATACAATTACGCTCAGCTATAACAGTTTTTTTGCAAATATCTCAAAAACTTAAAATTTGCAAATAGTGAGTTTTGCATCTATACGACTCATATATTTAATATGTAAGTCTTACTAAATTACTAATATACCAATTTTTGTGATATAATAAATTTGTTTAATTGTAGACAATTTTTTTTTGTTGATTTAAAAATTGTTGATATAATAAATAAAAAATTACCATAAATCATTCAAAAAGTTATTGTGTATTATATAATGATTATAACGGAAATCGTAATTGTAAATATTTTTTAAGTATATGCTAATTCATTATCTTCCAAAAATAGCAACTAGATAAATATCTAGTATTTTAACAAAAAAAAAAAAACTTGTTTAATGAAATTATCAGTTAATTAAGAAAATAATTGTCAATTTAATTGTAAATTACGGCAGCAATTTATAGTTCTGGATATTTTAATGAATATTCAAAATATATGTCTCGCCGCGTCGCTTTTTAAAATGGTAAAATTAAATCTGTATAATAATAAAATATTTTAATTACATTATGTATAATAAATATAAAATATTTTCACGTAAATGGCTAGTATAATAACAGTTATAAAATGAAAAATCAGTTTTATCGAAAACAATTATATGATAGTATGAAAAAATATGATTCTTATATATTTTAATTTTTAATTTAATTAGATATTGATGTTCATATTGTCAATGAATTACTTTTTTTTGTACATTTACAAAGTAACTTTTTAAGCTGAACCAGTATTTCAATAATTTAATTTATATAAAAGACAAAATATATCTCAAATGTCAAATGTTCAATTTGCAATTAAATCATTTTTAAGATGATACTATTAATGTTGAATCTGCGTTACATAAGAAATAACAAACAATAAGATTTATTACTTTTCATTTGGTTTTATTGTACATGGAAAATTATATACTAATATATCACTTTAAATCATGCACAGTTTACAATTACAAGAAGATTATGTTTACCTAATCGATTTGCTAATTCTATTTCATAAAAACCTTCTTTTTTTTAATTCAAGAAATCCTTTTACTGATGATTTTTAAATGTATGATGAATGTAACGTGTTGTGATAAATTATAAATGTAACAACTGGTGTCATGTAAAAAATAATGTTGCTGGAACGCAATATTTTGAATAAACAAAAATAAGAATTTACAGCCGATTCCAAAATAAACAATTTAATTAAAGTCGATTTTAAGCCGACAAAAAAACATCGTTTTTAAAGTCCAGCGACATAAATTATTATTGCTGTTAATAAATCGATGCTTCTTTGTCAACATTTCAAACTTCGAATAGTAAAACTATTTGTAATTGTCGTTCAAAGTCGACTTTAGTTAAAGTAAAATAATTTCCCTTAAACCACAAAATATTTTTAGAAAAAGTAAATACGTATTTTGAAAGATAAGCTTTCATCATCAGTATCAAAAGTTAAAAATAAAGTCCTAATTAGTTATCTGTGTAAACTTAGATCACTGATTAGGACGCTAGCTTTATCTTTTGTTACTGATGGTGAAGGCTTAGCTTTCGAAATACGTATTTAGCTTTTTAGAAATATTATGTGGTTTAAGGAAAATAATTTTACTTTAATATATTAAAGTTGAGACATTTTCTCAAAATTTCACAAGTTACTCAGTCATTGAATCGGCTGTTAAGCTATGCATCAACGACTGGCCAGATTAACCATAGACACGTGTTTCGCTCTTTAGGACCTCGTCAGTATGATGCTTTGATCAGTTGCTGAAAGGCAACTGATTCAATGACTGAGTAACTTGTGAAATTTTGAGAAAATGTCTCAACTTTAGAATATTATTATTATATTAATTTCACCAAGTAACATTCATGAACAATTTTGTTCGATGTTATTTAATTTTACTTTATTATCTTTTCGCCACAGTAAGATTATATTTTTATTTTTATTTATTAGTTAAAGTGTTTATTATGGAATTGGCCGTTAATTTCCAAAGAATTAAATTAAAGATAAATTAAAGACATATATACTGAAAATTAACTATAATTTACATAGAAAGAAATTTTTTAGAACTCATTATATTAAAATAAAACCGCTTTAGTTTTTAGTTCTGTATTAATATTTATTAATAATCAATGTTTCGACGAATTTAACGTAAATCTTCATAAGAAAAAAGATACAAATGACATTTAGAGTAAATAAACAGAACATAGAAACAAGTTACAAGGTAATAAGCATATTTGTGAATACAGGAAAACTAGAAATATCATCTTTAAATTAAATATATTGCATTGTAAAAAAATCTTTCAGAACTCGTTATATTAAAATAAAACTGTTTTTGGTTATAGGTCTATATTAATAATTATAAATTTTATGATCTAGTTACTTATTTTATTACCTAGTAACTTGTTTCTATGTTTTGTTTATTTACTGTAAATGTCATTTGTATAATATTTGACGTTGAATATTATTAATAAATATTAATACAACCTAAAGCCGTTTTATTTTAAATAAATTACGTATAGAATAAATTGTAAATAAATTGAAAGGAATATAACTAATTATAGAAAAATTATTCGGGGGAAAAATAGCACGCATTCATATGTCAGTTATTAAATAGCAATAAATATTAATGGGTACTAAAGAACGAATCATTACAAAACTATGATTTAAATGACAGCATACAGTCAAATAATTTTGAAATTATCAAATCATTTCTCATAGCGCTGTGTACATTTGCCATAGAATTCAAAATAAGAAACTAACAAGAAAGGTGACATTTTCTGTATAAAATATACACTTATAGAAAACCGTTATGTAAACACTTTACCTTTAACCTGTTATTTTTAATTATCAGCAATATATTATTATTTTCGAGTTTAACAAAAAAAAATTCTTTATTCTACGAGCAAATTTAATAAATGATTTATTATTGAAGACATACAAAAACTGTCTATTACGTCTCGAGAATAATAAGATACAGTTGCCATATTAAAAGCCTGTCTATTGATAATTAATTTTTCAGCATATTGTCTACAAATTTCTTGATTTTTTAATTGAAATATTCTTATAATATAAATGAGTAATAAATAATTTTAACATATGTTATTATTAACCTAGTAAAAAATCTTTCAGAACTCATTAAATTAAATTAAAACGACTTTAGGTTCAGTTCTGTATTAATATTTATTAATAACTGACGTTTCAATGAACTCAACGTACGCCTTCATTAGGACAAACAAAATAAATAACACTAGGACATTGAACAAATAAATGTTCGTATTGTCATTGTGAAATTTAATATAATAATACTCAAAAATATTGAGATTTTAAATTTTTCCCAAAATTTCGCATGATAATCAGTCATTGAGAGCATCAGAGCACCGTACTGATGAGGTCCTAAAGACCGAAACACGTGTCTACGGTTAAAACTGACCAGTCATTGATGCATAGTTTAACAGCCGATTCAATGACTGATTATCATGTGAAATTTTGGGAAAAATTTAAAATCTCAATATTTTTGAGTATTAAAATAAATAACATTTACAGTGAATAAGAGAACATAGAAACAAGTTATTAGGTAGATTTTAATAGTTTATAGCAAATTTTAGCAAAAATGTAGAAACAATTCTACTTGTCTGTCGAACAATACGTCGAAACCATACATGTAGTTTTGCTATTACACAATATGCGTTAGAAAATCTTCATGTAAAATTTAAAGATACTGTAATAATTGCAAGACCAATCAATATTTACAGCAGATTGATAAAAGAAGCAATAAAAATTTATAAAGATAATATAATCAGTGTGAAGGGGGACTGATTTAAATAAAATTTGACTTCCTTTAATAAAAAATTTATAAATTTTATAATCTAGTTACTTATTTGCTATCTAGTAATTTATTTCCATGTTCTGTTTATTTACTATAAATATTATTTATTCTTTTTTCCTGATAATTTATTAATATATTATTACAGAACTAGAATTTAAAGCCATTTTATTATAAACATTTTTATTTAACAAAAGAAAAGCGGATACTACCGATATTATTTAACAAAAAAATTCTATTGTGTTAAATCGTTTTTAAAAAAGTTATTCATGATAAAAATCAAATCCCAAATATTTAATTAATTTAATTTTATTTGTATTTGAACTATAGTAAACTGTTAATATTGGTAAAAGGTAAATATCATAAAAAAAGTTGAAATATAAAAAAAGTCGTATATATTTGTATTAAAAACATGATTAGAAATTTGTCACGCAAATATAAAGTAAATAAAAGATAGTTTAGATTCAAATTTCTACTTTTCTTAAAATACGCTTAACATATTGTGATTTCACTTTGTGTTTATCTATTGTTTTTGTAATTAAACTAATATTCTGTACTAAACTACATACATACATATATATATATATATATATATATATATATATATATATATATATATATATATATAAAAGTTTATTGTTGTTTGCAAAAAAAGTTTTTTTCTGTAATGAAATTCCCAATGTAAATATACATAAATAAACGATAAATAAATTAAGATAAAAATAATTTTTATTATTGTATAATAACAGCGTATTTTTTCAAGAAAGAGTTAAAATACTTACAGTATTTTTTAATATTTTTTTTTAAGAGTAATTGTTTACTATATTTTAAAATTGCGTAAATCAGTAAAATAATATTGCATTTAATATCAATTATGATATTAAAATATTTTAACAGAATTTGAATTTGAATAAACCTGAAATATCGATACATATTAATTTTCAATTTTTATTCAACATTTACTGTATTTATTATATTTCTATGTTTTGTATCCGTTTTGAAATATTATTAATAATTTTTACTTATAATGTTAAATATATACTGAGCAAAATTTAGCATAGTGAAATAGTGATTAACTTGATTATTGTTTAAACATGACTAATAATTAAAATAAAACGGCATTAGGTTACTAGGTATCAAAATAATAATATAATAAGTTCTGATGTTAATTTGGATGTATATGTATTGTAATAATTGCTTTTGCTTTAATAATAATAAAATTATTATTATAATTCTAAAAAAAAATTACAAATAAAGATATTATTTTGAAAAAAAAAAATACAAATTGAAAAAGAATAACAAGAAATCATTATAATTTGTAATATTGTTCAAAACAATTAATAAAAAACTATAAACAATTTGATGAAATATAGATAAAAACAATAACAATACATAATTACAAGTTTACATTACCTATTACATTGAAAACAAAATAGATAAATTAATATTATTTACATATTACAAGTATTACAAGTTTATGATCAAATCACAGATAATTCTAAATATATTAATTCATAACATACATATGTAGTAACTGAAAGATTAAAATAATTTAATTTATTAATAATATTTTATATACTCAATTTGCAGTAAAATAAATTAAAGCGCAATTTCTTTACTAATTAACAAAAATTAAGATAGATTTTTTAGGTCAAACAGGTAAAAAAAACTGACTAATACAGTTAGAGTGTGTGAATTAGGTATGTTACTTATAAGAAACGTTAAAATTTTATTTAAAAAAAAATTCGCATCTAATGAGTTACATAAATAAAACTCTTTTAAGATAGTTACAAATGATGTGAGTTTATTTAATGGGTCCATTAACAGTTATTAACATTTTTATGATAGGTGTGAAAAAAATTTATATGTATATAACTTAACCTCAAAAATGTACATTTTTATTTTATCTATTTATATTATCTGAAAATAATTGCAATTATTTTACACAAAAGTTGCATCATTTGTAAAAAAAATTATCAAATATTTACGAACTGATTTTTATCTTTGGTGTTATCGCTAGATTTTCAAGGAAAAAAACATATGATTTTTAAAATATATAAGTATAATTTATCTGTGAAAATAATGAACATTAGAATAAAAAGGCTTTAGAACAAGTTACCTAGTAACTTGTTTTTATGATTTATTATTTAAATGTCATTTGAATCAGTTCATCCTGATGAAGATGAGCGTTGAGTTTCGTCGAAACATTGATTATAAATTAATTTTAATACAGAACTTGAACCTAAAGCAGTTTATTTTATATAATGAATTCTGAAAGATTTTTTTACTATGTTATTTTTTCTATTAAACGAATGTTCAAAAAATTGTCAAAAATCTTCAATTTCTAATTAAAGAAATTTAAACATACTTTAAATAATTTTATAATACATAATACTTTAAACGAAAAAAATTGCTATAAAGGTTAGTAAATATATGTCCATGACATTAGCTTTGGATTTTTAAAAATGCAATGCATGTTTCAAATAATATCTATTTATATTTAACTATTTTATAAATTCGAAAAAATGTAAATAATTTTTTAATATATAACACAGTAGAATAACTATAATTTAATTTTTTAGTAACATTATTTATTTATTAAATAACTAGTAATAGACGGAATTCAGTCAGTTATATATTTTTATTATCTTCTATGCCAACGTTTCTGCAAACACTATTGCGTTCTTCAGGGCTAAAGAATAGTTTAGTTTGTGTCGAACATAATTAGTGTTCAATATTATGTAACGCAAATATATATTATTTGGTCAGAAAATTAAAAAAATACAAATTATTATTATTGTTATATTAAAAAATTAATACAGAATTACAACCTAAAGCTGTCTAGTTACTTATTTTGTTACCTAGTAACTTGTTTCTATGTTCTGTTTATTTACTGTAAATGTCATTTGTATCAATTTTCCTGATGAAGACGTACGTTGAGTACGTAGAGAACGACGATTATTAATTTGTATTTATACAGAACTATAATCTAAAGCCGTTTCATTTTAATATAATGAGCCTGAATTTTTTTTACTATTTTTAAAAAAATAAAATACTAATCACCGAAATTTTAAATATTTATTGAACAAACATTGTTCTATATTCCCAGCTATTTTTGGAAGTAGTATTAATTCAGACTGATTTCAGCATATATATCAAAATGTTTATTTTATATTTATATATATATATATATATATATATATATATATATATATATATATATATATATATTATAGTTCTATTTAGCTTTGTTTTAATTTAAAAATTATATCTGTAATTAACGTCAAAAAAATATTTTATTTAAATTATTTCTCACGGAAAGCTTTGATTGCGTGCTTATCTTGTTAATATAAATATTATTATACCCTAATTTTACAGTTAAGTTTCTTAATACATTATGAATAACACATGTCTGTAGAGTACGTTATAAAAATGTTTAGAGCAATATCATTAAAATACAATATTACACACACACATATATACAATTAACATAAAATTAAAATTGATTGACAAACACAAACAATTATCATAAATAAATGATTTATAATTAATAAAACGTAACCTTACATAATTAACCAAGTCATTAAAATCATAATAATAATCAGAAACTGACCTGCGTAATAGTGGCGATTAAAACCACGCAAAAAATCCTATTTAACATCTGAACGTCGTCGTCGTCAGCTTCAACTAGGAAACAATTGACAGTGTAATAAGAAAGGTGAAGAAAAAAAAAACAATCACAGATGTAATAAACAAAATGTATTCGCGAAACAATTGCCGATCACTGGCATGGGAAGCGAATGCTCAGGTGATGTTACCAGTCGTCTAGTTCAAGACGACACTGCTGAGTAACTAAGTCCCGCTTTTGAATTAACAAGAATACAGGTAAGTATTCAACGTGTACTAGAGATAGAGAGAGGTTTCCAGTTGCAACAATCAGTTTTGGCGAAGCGCGAGAATCTTCGGTGCGCCCGAAGCTAAGTTCGGCTAAGGTCGGGCGTGGGTCACTCCGGGGTCAATCCGGAGTCATATGTGATTGTGTGTGCTTTCTGTGAATATCGGAGATGCAAATTTATATCTGATATGGCTGGATTGCGGTCTTATGTGGAGAGAGAGAGAAATTAATTCAAATTTAAAGTACGAATTATTATAACTGGTTTTTTTGAAATTGCTAAGTGGAATATGGGGTTATATGCGAGTTTTTAGTCCACAATCAAATAAGGGACTTAACAGATTATGGTGGGTTCCGAATCACTCAAACACAACCAATATCAGTTCAAGGTCCCGTATTCTCACCTCAAATGAAAAAGTGCTTTTTCAAAAAAGTGCTTTTGGCGTTTACTTAAAATCATTTATTAAGCATTTTAAAATAGTTTATTTAAATTTTATAATACCAAATATAATAAAAATGATCAAATATAGAAAAATTATTTATATTTGATGACAAACAGAAACAAAAAGTTATTTTAAAATTAATGATAAAAGCACTTTTTCTCGAAAAAGTGAGGTGAGAATACGGGCCAAGGTATTATTATCAGAAATCAGATCAATAAGTTACCACTAAGTATGACTGATTGTAAAAATATGAATTAAGAAAAAATGTATTATTTGGACGAAATAATTTTTTCAAGAGATACTTACATTGAATTTTTTACCATTGTGTAAGCAATCTTTATAAAATGTGATAAAAATTAGTTAGAATATATCATAAAATTAAATCTTCTTTCAGAACTCATTATATTAAAATGAAAAAGCTTTAGGTTGAAGTTCTGTATAATTTTTAATTAAAATTTGATGTTCTGATATACTGTACGTATATCATCACTAAGAAAAAAATATGCAAATAACATTAATAATAAACACACAAAACATAGAAATAAATTACTAGTTAACAAAATACCAGTAACTAGATTATTCAATTTATAAATTATTAATTAAAGATAGCTAAATTTTATTTAAATCAATATCTACAACAGTTTTATTCAGTATTTAGTGTTCTTTTCAATGATATATTTATAACTGAACATTGACTTGAGTAAAAATAAAATTCCATTTTCTGTGGCCGGTTACAAATTATAAATATGTACTTACTTTTTTAGCAGTTTGGACGAAAATAGTGTGTCAATTAGAATGTATTATTCAGTGCATATTCAACTAAAATTTTCCATAATATGTTTAAATTTAACTGACTGGCCAATAGCTAAGAAATGTTTCCAAATTTTAATAATATAAAAAAATATATCTTAAATTATCAATGAATTAGTTCTCGATATTCATTTATAGTATTACACAAAAAACTTAATTTACGACCAATATTTTCTACAAAAAAAATTCGAAATACTTTTAATATGAAACAGAATACAAATAACCTTTCCTTAATAACAAGAATAACTAACTAAAGATTTTTGAACTCGAGACCTTTGACCGACCACTGTATGCAAAAATAAGTGACGACATTTAATTTATAGCCGTGTTTTCTATATATGCTATTCCTGCAGAGAAATATTAACAATAAATTACATACCCTAAAACAGATTTATACGGAAAATTATTTTCAAAACACAAATATTATTTTTGTTGTGAAACACAAATGCAAAATTTAATCAAAGATAGAATCTTATATAGTAAATGTTATTGGAATATACATAACATAAATTATATACATATAGTGTAATTATTTTATGAAATATTGTATATTTGTATATAAATACTATGATCTATGAAAATAAATAAAATTGCAATTTTATATTGTAACATTATTAATATTCATATTTATTTTATGGTTTTAAAAATATATTAAGAATACCTAGTATATAGTTATGAAAATATTCAAAATTCTAAAGTTTCTTATCATAAAACAATATAAAAAAATTGTAGGTATTTTTTTGAATGATACAAAAATCTGGTTTTTTGTATACAGTTCTTTGACTTGTTTTTGTATAATATACTATAAAATATTACATTATTTTCTTCAAAATATAAACAATATGAATTTTTCAATTTAATATAACAAAAATCTGCTATGGCCACCACATAACCGACTGTGCTAAATAAATTTATGGAATAGAAAACAACAACAAAAATAACAACTACTATTGGTAATTAAAAACGAAACTGTCTTAGTTGTATCCAAAAATCAAAGTTGTTAATTAAAGTAAAATTAGTTAAAGTTAAATGTAAAATTACACTGATTTTTTTACAGTGTTGATATTCTATATTTAAACTCAATTTAATATTGAGAACAAACTATCTAGTCTCTTTGATTTCATCTGTTTACTCTATAATAAAGTCTTGTTATATCATAATTATTTTACCTATTATAATTATAATTTACTTTAAAATAATCAGTTACTAACAACATAAAGAATTTTAATCTTATAGTTATTGCACATATTTCCAATTAATACTCAGACGTAAAACTAAATATCTCATTAAAACTATACTACATGTATCAGCTATCAAATAATTATAGCTTAAATAATTAAATATTAAAGCTAAAACTACACAACTTTCGTCCTTGATATAAGAGAATTTAACAGCTAATTCATACTTAAATAAGGCTGTATTTATTGTATAAAAAAATCATATATAATCGTCTGTATATAAAGTTATATGTGTTGAGAAGAAAATATTTACAATTTATGCGAATAAGTGCAATTATCGCGGAGAAATAGTTTCCTTGAACCGTGTTTTACGGGCACAAAATTTAAAAAATTTACACCATAAAACGAGCGTTTGAAAAACATACGATGTAATTATTGTAAAACAAATTGTCAATTTAAATTAAAATAATTTTTTATGGTAGTCTATAAAGTTTCTAACACATAATTTGTAAAATTATCTATGTGACAATGGCATTTATTATTAATAATGTATTGAAAAATAAGTAAACAAAATGTAATATTTATATTTCCAATTTTATTATTATTGTTATTATTATTATTATTATTATTATTATTATTATTTCTTTTGCATATTTGTTTTGTAAAAGAAATAAAAATTTTAAAAGACTTGAAGAAACAATTATTGCCAGGGTTAAGGGTCTATGTGTTATAATATTCTAATATTAAAAATGATGCAACCACTTTTTAGAAATTATTTTATATGGTATTATAAAGTACAGATTATTCACATCATTTTGTCTAAAAAAATATTTCTTGTTCATTTTAATTAAGATATTAAAATTTAATAACAGAATAATATCAATAAAACCATAAACCAAAAGAAGAACCATTAAAATTAAAATATCAATTCTAATAATTTATCCTTATCAGAAAACACACAGTCGCATGTAAAAAGTCTAAATATAGATAAATTTAATATCAGTCATTATAAACTTATTTTTTTTACAATCATGCATCGCAACGACCGTGGTAAGGTCGTGGTAAACCGCGGTAATTACCACCAGTAAAACCTAGTTGCGGTTACAAATCTCCACACAGTCTTTTTGAGTCACGACATAATGTTTCTCTGTCGTATCCACGCGTTGTAGTTATTCCAACAGTAATTCAGCACTTATAGGCTATTATTACAAAAATGTTTGATTCAATTTAACTTTGTTGGCGACCGAATGTCGTAATAATTGTTTAGTTCAGTGGTTCTTAACCGTTTTTACCTATAGGTCTGTTGCATGAAACATTATTAAACAATTTGTAAATTAACTCTTTATACTTTTTTTTTATTTAATTTATTTAGAGATAGTCAATATAGGTCTTAGTTTCTTCATCTTTAAATATTTTATCTGAGGAGGGGGTATGTGTTAGTTGGGGTCTCGACTTTACGGTTAGATTTCAAACTTAGTTCCATTCAAAGGCATTTAAATAATTAGGTTAAATTTATAGTTAAACAATTATTTAAATAAAAAAAAAATAATATACCATGTTTTTAACACGGACTAAAAAGTATAAAATAATTTTTCCTAGCCCCTCATACAGATTTATAACTTCATTCAGAGAAACGTGGAGCAACGACAGCTACTTTTTACACTCCTTACTATTATCTATTATCTATTATCTATTATCTATTATCTATTGCATGCGCCCCAGGTTTTTTGTATAGGGTTATAAATCTGTATGGGGCTAGGAGAAATTATTTTATACTTTTTAGTCCGTATTAAAAATGTGGTAAATGAAATTTTATTTTTTTTATTTAAATAATTATTTCTATACGACCAAGATATTTGATTTTGCTAAAGAATCTTATTATTGTACTCTTGGTTAAGAAACTCTGGTGAGTCTGCTTGCATGTATCACGTATTTATATTAATTATAGATGAATATATAATAATTGTTTCTTTAGATGCGCAGAAGATAGAAAAAAATTGTAGTTGATCGTTGCACTTTGTTATTATTTATATTTATTTCATTTTTAATATCGTGTTTAAAGAATAGGAAAATGACAACATTTTTAAATAATTATTGTGTTTGAGCACTTGATTTGATTAGCATAAAAATACTTTAGAAAACAATATCTATTATTTAAATTACTAATTTTTTTTTTAGTTCGAAAAAACTGGAATTTTTTGTATATTTTGTACTAAGAATTATTATTTTGTAATCAATCGTTTTTAATTAAAATATTTTAATGTAATTATAAATCGTATAAGAATAAAACCGTATTTATAATTGTTGCTTTAAAAAATCTTTGAACATTTTTTAAATTGTCATATATAATAGTTCGCAAGCAAACATGTGACGTATAATCATGCAATAATAACATAATATTAAATTTATTCTTATTTATTTATTTATAGTTCTAGTTTATATATTAGCTTTACTTGAAAATTTATTACTAGTACCTAATTCGAACATGAAAAACATTTTTTTCTACGACTATACTTATATTACTTATGAATCTGTCATACAATCTAACTCAAAAATCAGACTGTCATTCCTGACTTCAATCACGAAACCCCTAACTGACAGTCTGAGGTCAACTGAGACAGAGATCTCAGCAACCAAAAAATTACTACCGTATGGATGAAATTTTTTTTAACACGTTGATCACCATATTGACATCATATTTATCCAGAATAAATACAATTATGAAAGATTCAATATCAGTTTGTGAGAGAAATTGACGATTACTTTAAGATTCCTTGCGACTGGGACAAGCATTCAGACTGTCAGTCACCCCCTACACTTTAGCTCGGATTTCAAAGTATTTGGAAATCCGTCAATTCATTCATCAGTTCATCAGTCTTGACCTTACACCTTCAATCAGAATGTCAATCTCCGGTCTGAATGTCACTCACCAAAGCTCGTGCTGCAAGTTTTCATACTCGTGGGAAATTAGTACTACCTGTGCTCGTTGTATAATATACGAAATAGTGCCAGTTGCGTACGTGCCAGTTGCGTACAATCATTATTTAGTGCCATTTGCGTACAAATAACATCACGAATTTAAGCATAATTTATCATAATATAGTAAAAAGTAACGAAGTTGGTGAACGATATGAATTTATTAAATATTAATCTACACAAATCAAATTTAAACCAATAAATATAAACTTAGTCAATTTTAAAATTAAATACTGATTTGATTATTTGTAAAAAGTATGTGCGATGATATTATAGCGTATTATAAATATTATATTTTGACCATAAGCACAACCGACCCTTCCCAAACCGCTGTACGCATCTGGCACTCGGCCTAACTAGCTTCACTACCTGGGTTTGACCCGACCCTTATTTGTTCGCAAATGGCACTAAATAATGATTGTACGCAACTGGCACGACATCTAATATACTATTTTGAAGAAAAAAGAAAATGAAATTGGTTATTTTAAAATCTATTAGTCACCTAGGAACTTTTATATAATAATAAATAATTTAATTGTAGTGAATGGAAAATTTTGGTCTTAGCAACTGAGAATTAATTTTTCTTATTTTTTTGTATATTACAAATTCAAATCTGACGTAATTTTATTAATTTGAAAGTACGCACACACGCACACATTACTAATTTTGATTTTAAATTAATTGTTATTACTTTCAAATTAAACAGAAAAAAACGAATATTATAAACAATCTTAATAAAACAATAATTTATTCATTAAAACTACAAAATACAAAATTCCAAAAATCAATCTTAATTTTTTTAACATGATTACCAAATTCACATTATACCGAATAATAAATCAATTTAATATTTAAATAATTAATTCTATAAAAAAAATCGAAGAAATTCATTTATTAAACTTGTATAAATTATACGAAGGTGTCTATTAATAAAACAATAAAAAATCGTAAAACAAATGAATGCGCTATGATAATTGAAAAATCTAAATTCCAAAACCGAAGTCAAGTACACTGGCTAGGAGTGTACAGAAAGAGAAAGAATTGGTAACTTCATAAAATAGAAGACGTTTGTTATGTTATGCAAGAATTTATTTATAATGTACATTGCAAGTGCCGGTATTGTACCTTGCTGTTATAATAGTGTAACAACATCTTTCGCGAAAGGTCGTCCAGACAAAGCCAAAGCACTGAATAACAAACGCTGCAGCATTTGAAGACACACAGAAAGTCAGTCGCTATTATAGTTACCTATTCTATCTTCCTAATAGCAGCGCAAAAAAAAAACAAACGATTAATACAGATCAAGGCTGTCATGAATTTATGACATCATCATGCATTGATTCGATCCAAAAACGAATGAAGATCAACTGTTATTTGATAAATACTGATATATACAGTGCGATTGATTTATTAGACATTAATATAGTAAAATATTTTTCGGAACTCATTGTATTAAAATAAAAATTGTTTTAGGGTTAGATTATTGGATTAATTATTTTATAAAAACGAGTTAAATAAAATTTGGTTTTCATTAATTAGAAAATATTTTAAATAAATTATTTGACATTATTAGTCATTGTGATTTGGTAATTATTAATAATAAAAAATTAAAACAAAAAATAATTCGGTAGCACGGAGTTGAACCTCGGATAGCTAGACTCGTAGCACTGTAATCACTGGACCAGCGTAACAAAACAATTGAAATCTCGCAATGCTTTTTTAGTTGTTTTTTTTTTAATTTTACACTTTTTTGTACAGAAGTATTTTCTTTGCTTTATTAAAATTATAATTTATGAAAATATAGAATATATATTCTTTCTCATGGTAATAAAATCATAATTTTTATATCTATCTGAAACGAATTTTATATTAAAAATATATATTAAGAATTTTCCATTTAAGTGTAATTTATTCAAAAAAACGTGCTAACATTTAATTAAAATCGTGAAATATATTTTTATTTCAATTTAATTTTTTGCGCTTTTTTTAGTTTATATGAAACATTTCGATAGTTTTTCTGTTTAAATCTGTAGATTTGTTGTAATTAGAATTCTAATGAAATATATAAGAAATATTTTAATTTTTATTGTTTCAATCTTTATTTATGTTTTATCATTTATCTAAATATAAACGACACACTTAATTTCGGAGTGTAGATATATAAATAAATTTGCATAGACTGATTTTTTAATTTTGCATATTTTGAAACGAGTTTTGCGTCATATTTTTTCGGTGGTAAGTTTTTAATAAAAACTATATTATTTTATGTAGCGTTTTTTTTTTCCTTTATTGAAAAGCAGTTAAAAAGTAAAAATGATATAAATAAGAAGATAAAAGATAAAAAACAATAATTTGAAATAAAACACTGTCTTGTAAAATAAAGGATGTATTGGTCGCCATAAATAAAAATTGTCAATGAAACCGAAAATAATAAAATAATGAAAATAGAAATAAAAATTATTTACTATCATTGGGTAATATTTAAATAAAATTTGAATAAAAGTTTAAAATTTATTGTGATAGTAATATTGTTAGTTAAATTCTAAAAAAAAATATTTTCCGTATAGTTTAACTTGAATCATTCGTATTCAGGGCCGGCCTGAGACAATAATTTCGAAAAAATATGGCCCATTTCATACCGGCCTTTTTAGCAGGGGAGTCATGAAGTCGAGGTGTCGAAGAATTTTGTGGAGTCGATATTTTTGTTGCGTCTCCGACTTCGACTTTTTTCGTTAAAACAAAAAATTAACAAATATAAAACCACAATATATTAACCACAAATATATTACCACTAAAAATTTGCATAATTTAATGAAAAATTTAATTTAATGCTGGAAAAAACAGTTGTTTATTCGCCAGTCATAACAAGAAAATTAAATAAGCGAACAGAACAAAAGACAATATAATATTAAACATTTTTAATACAATAATACTGAATACTATGTGAAAATATGATGAACTACATTGTATCTTTTTGATAAATCAATTGCAACATTTAAAATAATTAATAAATAATAATCACTATACTGGGTGTCCCATTTTAATCCGCCACCTGCAATAACTTTAAAATCGTGCATCGGACAAAAAAATGTTTCGGATAAAAAGTAAATGGTTTCGAGGGGGACATCTGATTCAGAGACCCTTGCCCCCTTTGGACCCCCTGGGGGGCGGGAAAGGGGGGCAACTTTGAAATCTTAAATAGAACACCCTTTTTTTTATTGTAGATTCTGATAGGCCATTAAAAAGTATGTAAATTTTATTTTATGACTTATTGTTTATCTTTGATAAATGGCGCTGCAAACAGCATTTTTTTTCTCAGTTTATCAGTTTTCAATTTAAAAAAAAAGGTGTAACTAAGTACGATATTCAAGTTCTTTACAGTTCTTTGGGAAGAGGGGGGGGCAAGGGTTACTGAATCAGATATCCCCTCGAAGCCATTAACTTAAAGTTATACCCCTCTAAACCATTAACTTAAAGTTAATGGTTTTGAGGAAGATATTTGATGCAGTGACCCTTGCCCCCCCCTCTTCCCAAAGAACTGAAAAAATCTTGAATATCGTACTTAGTTACACTTTTTTTTTTCAAATTGAAGATTGATAAACTGAGAAAAAAAATGCTGTTTGCAGCGCCATCTATCAAAGATAAAAAAAAAGTCTTGAAATAAAATTTACATACTTTTTAATGGCCTATCAGAATCTACAATAAAAAATAGGGTGTTTTATTTAAGATTTCAAAGTTGCCCCCCTTTCCCGCCCCTCAGGGGGTCCAGAGGGGGCAAGGGTCTCTGCATCAGATGTCCCCCTCGAAACCATTTACTTTTTATCCGTAACATTTTTTTGTTCGATGCACGATTTTAAAGTTATTGCAGGTGGCGGATTAAAATGGGACACCCAGTATATTATAAGCACCAAATGTAATTTCTGTAGTTAATTTAATAACATAACATAACAATCATTATCGAACTAAAAGTTGGAGTTGGATAAAAAAAATCGTAGTTGGAGTCGAAGTCGACCGATTTTTTTGTCGACTTCACACCCCTGCTTTCTATCACTTGCAAAACTGCCAGATGGCCAGTCCGTCCCTGTTTATATTGTATAAAAATCTTATTGAATGAAAAACCGGATACAACAAATATAATCAGTATAAAAGTGACGTTGAAAAATGCCTTATTTTCATTAAATATGCAAATAAATTTATTGTTTTATTTTAATAATATTTTGTTTATTTTATGTCGCAATAACCTTGATTAATAATTTCCATAAGCGATTAAAAGGTAAAAATCATTTTTGTTGTGTAATAAGGAATATCAATTTTATTTGATATTAAAAAACGTAGATGTAAATCTTATTTTAAGTAAATTTTGATACTTATTTATTACCCGTATCTGATTGTTACATCAAAATATTCAAATACGACAAACTCCTAATACGGTTTATGGTAATTTGTCTGCCAAAAACATTGAATAAGTTTGTAATGTGTTTTGTTGTAGGTATGTCAAAACAAAAAAAAAAACAAATATCTTTATTTGCACTTCAATAATTTAACAGATATATTATGTAATGCATGAATTAAATTTTTTGATGTCAGTATCAAAATTATTTTTTTTTTCTTCAAGCGTTTCATAATATTAATATTACGTTACCATATTGCCTATATAGAAAGAGGTCATTACGTTTCTAGTACAATAATGCAATTATTATACAACAGTTAGTTACTATATACACCATTGGTGGAAGCAACAAACATAACTACAACGTCAAGTGTATTTAATTGATTTAATTTGACATCTTCAGCGTCCATATTACAAAACTATTACGCCAAGTTAAGTTAATTCACAATTGCGCTGTTTATTTTCGCTTGAAATTGAAGTTGATTATTGAAAATGTATGAAGAAGTGCAAGAAATGCAAATGTGATTCATTTAAGGTAGTCAGAAACTGCATATTCGACCAAAGAAACACGATCACGTATATTTAATTTGATATTTCCGACGACTATATTAGAAATTATTAAGTCAAGTTAAGTTAATTGGCAATTCAATTGTTTATTTTAAATTATTTCAACACATCTACATAGAGAGAATATATGTTTGTATGTGTAATTTTAATTAAATTATATAAACATATTTATAATTTAATTAATATATATGAATTAATAGTATATTATTCGTTGGAAATGTTTTAAAAATATTTTTCTCTAAATGCTTGTAGCAATGCTTGTAAACAGATATCAACAGAAAAACAAAGTATTAGTAAAATAATGTTTATGTTAATATTTTTACAATATTAAGCATATTATTAACTTTATAAATATCAAACAACTTATTTTAATGATATTATTTAGATATTTTATGTATAATATTATTTTTGTTTTATGATATATATATATATATATATATATATATATATATATATAATATATATATATATATATATAATATATATACAAATATAATCATAAAGGAATAATCTGAAAATGAAAAAATCATATCGTCTCAACCTGGGATCGAACCAGGGTCCTTTCGCTTGCCGGGCGAATGCTCTACCACTGAGCTATCAAGACCATTACCTGGTTCGATCCCAGGTTGAGACGATATGATTTTTTCATTTTCAGATTATTCCTTTATGATTATATTTGAGTATTAACTGTATTTAAATGATATATCTATCAACTAACCAGATTAATGAATTGTATAATATATATATATATATATATATATATATATATATATACATTTATATATATATATATATATATATACATTTATATATATATATATATATATATATATATATATATATTAATTAATATAATTAATATTTTCTTATTTGTTTTTCTGTAATATGTATGAAAATGTATGTTTTTCATAAATTTTTACAATCTACATTAAGTAAACAATAAATATTTGACTAACTATAAAGGATTATTACTGTCCCAAAAACAGCTGATCGAAACAAGCAATTTTGATCCTTAGCTACTATAGATCTTCCGACAATTTCTTTCAATGTTTTAGTAGATATAGGTATAATTTATCTCGTCTCTATACCTAGTATGTGGTAATCACAACAGAAAATTTACAAATTTGTCCTAATAAAAATTAATGGTCTACAGCATCTATAAATAATTATTTAGAATTACAATATGTGCATACAATAATATGCAAATTACTAAACATAAACCTTCGATTATGTTTATAAATATCCAATAATTATATCATATAAACAAACATTTAACAATTAACTCTTTTACGCTAGATTAAAATGCAAAAAAAAGTAAGACAAATTTTGTGAAATTACATATTTGTATATATGGAAATGACTCTCTATTTGAAGGTCAGTTATATTAAATCTATATATACGTAAATGTTAATATTATTATTGTGTCCATGAATATAAAATAAAGTTTAATATAATTACTTGTGCGTCTTCTCTCTCAATTTGTCACACGGAGTAATTAATTAACAGTTTTAAGTATCACTTATACTATACAGAAACGCTAGATTATTTTCTTTTGAAAGTAAACACACACTGAACACACATAAATTGATGTCGAAGATGTTAAGAAGAAATACAAGAAAGCGTAACGTTCCTTACAAGGTCACGTTTGTACAACACAAATGTTCTATTAATTATTCTATACGTTCGCTTTTCAATTTTTTCTCTTATGAATTACATCGAACATGTTAAGTATTTGTTTATCAAAATATGATTGATATAGCAAGATTTTAGTTGAAAAAAAAAACCTGCACTGTAAACAAGTAATATAAATGTATGTAATTTTGCATAACTATTAAGAGTAAACTAGCAGCATTTTTTAATTTTTACTATGATAATATTGATGTAATATATTTTTTTATAAAAAAATACATTAATAGAATTATTTAGTTAAATAGATGACAGTTCATCTAAAGTTTAGCCATTTCATTATAATTTGATGAAATTTGCGAAATAGTGCCAGTTGCGTACAGTCATTAAATAGTGCCATTTGCATACAAATAAGGGTCGGGTCAAATCCAGGTAGTGAAGCTAGTTAGGCCGAGTGCCAGATGCGTACAGCGGTTATATAATATTTATAATACGCTATAATATCATCGCACATAATTTTTACAAATAATCAAGTCAGTATTTAATTTTAAAATTGACCAAGTTTATATTTATTGGTTTAAATTTGATTTGTATAGATTAATATTTAATAAATTCATATCGTTTACCAACTTCGTTACTTTTTACTAGGTATATTATGATAAATTATGCTTAAATTCGTGACGTTAAATTTGTAATAATAATTACATAAACTTTTCCTCACACTTATTTGTACGCAAATGGCACATTTAATGACTGTACGGAACTGGCACGTACGCAACTGGCACGATACCGAAATTTGCCAATTTTTTTTTTTGTATAGTGGCAGGTACAATTTCAGAAAGCTTATTTCTCTGCAATTAGCTCCAATAACAATTAATTTGTAAGTAAAAATATTTCAATATTAACAAGATATTATTATTGTTAATACATAATAATAATTGTATTGTTATCAAAAAATATTATATTTCAATCTGTTGTTATTAATTATTGTTGTTAAAGTTTAGATTACTTTTATCTAGTTCAATAATAAAAATAAATGACTAATCATTTTTTTTACAATGACAGCGTGCGAGCCAGTTTTAACTAGCTTAACCTAAATGTTTGCAAAAATTATGTAATATAAAAAATTACATTATATAATTTCAAGATAAAGCCCATAAAACAATTTCATCTTCTTTGGTTTTATTAATCAATAATAAATATATAAATTAAAAATAAATAACAAATAATTTTTGAATACCATTGGATCGAATCAAATTCGTTATAATATTCACATGATTCGCGTATAACATTCTTTGATTCATCGGTATGATGTCTGTATTTAAGTTCAAGGAGCTCACCATAGATAAATTGCACACCGCGGTCAGAAATCCCAAAGTTGAATAACCAAATTGCACACCGGTCAACCGCCGGATAACCCAAACGGATTATCGGGTTATAAAGGTCTCGGATCTTTACACAGGTACCTACTACAATACTTTTTACAGTGAGCGCTCGTTTATTCTATAGCATATTTTTACGCCGGTCAACAGCCACTGTTGGCTTAAGGTAGGTTAGGTTATAGGTTTAGGCTGTTTAGTTATGTTATTATTCAATATTCGGCATACTGACACTACGCATTTTGATATATGTATCAATTTGCATGTTTTTTAAAGTGTCTAAAAATTGATAAATATTTGGGTGGCTGGTATAAAATAAAGAATTAAATTTTGCGTGAAAAGATTCACAGGCGTTTGTGGTACGTTCTAGAAACGAAATATTTTCGATTCTACCTGGTTTTAGGTTGAAATCTTAATCTTTTTATGATCGGTGTGCAATTTAGCTATACAAAATTTCGATAAGGGATTAAAACCCAACCGGCTTGTGCAATTTGTATGTACCCCTTTGAACATATTTGTTGTAAAATATATAATAATTTTACTTGCTTCTCGACTAATATTTTGTTTTTCTGCGGTAACTTATTATTAAACTCATAAATTTACTATGCCAAGATAGATAGAATATTACAGTTCAGTTTGGTATACTCATTATAAATCACCCTGTATATAAATTAATGTTACATATGAAATACATATATTTGATTATGAAATTACATTTTTATATTTTTGAATAAAATTTGTTTCTAAAATATATTCTTGTAGTCAATAAAATAAACAAATTCTAACTGAATTTCATAAACAAAACAGATGTAAAATTTATTAAAAATGATTTATTTAATTTTATAATTATATATGAACTATTGTTGATTTTAATCTACACATAAATATAATTTCTAATGCATTGTATGTTTTTCCCTCATGGAAATAATTGAACGCGACATTGCAGAAAAAATTCGAATAATTTCTGAACATTCTCACACTGTTACATCGTGTGAAACAATTCATTAATATTATTTATATAAAATAATTAATCTTTGTAATGATTTTGTAAAATGATATTGACATGTCTAGGTATTCGACAGGAAAACTAATCGAACATTAAAACACTCGGTATGTATTGTGAGTAAGTAAATACTCGTATATTTGAGGCATTAAAAGTCTAGAAGGCCGAAATTACAAATTTCTCTGTTGTTACTAATAACATTCTACGTATATAGCTGCAAGATATTCACTAATGAATTTCTATATATCTTCCTGATTTGTAATTTTTAAAAAAATTTGTTGTAATTGCTAAAATATTTACAAGTAAAAATGTTCAATTTATGTATGATTGCTAATAATCGATAAAAAAATATATATACATTACATATATCCTTGTAAATTGACTACCGGTTATGTTTCAACATTTGATTTTAACGATTTTTTGCATGATTGGTATTATATTTTAAATAAAAATATTAATGAAATGTGTCAAGTATCAACTTAGTATTAATAACTTTTTTATTAAACCCATCAATATACTATACCACTAATAAAACTTTAATTTCTTGTGGTCGCGTAACTACACTGTAAAGAAATTTTACAATGAAAATCATTGGACACTTTGTTGCCAACGATAATCATAGTAAATTTACAAAAAAAATGTATTTTTACAAAAATTATTTTTATATGTAAAATTACAATCAAAATATGTAACACATTTTAATATTACATTTGCTAAGTAAATTTATATAACTACTTGTAATATTTCCACTTTTTAAAGTAATTATTACATTTGTGAATGTAAATATGATATTTATGCGTACATATTTACATTAATACATACATACATACATACATACACAATCACGCCATGTACCCAAAAGGGTGTGGCACAAACTCTTTTCAACATCCCGAAATCAGTCGCCTCCAAACATTCCTATCCAAACAAGCAACTTTCGCTTCATCCACATTCATAATTCCTCTCATACATGCTCTTTTATTCCTACTACTTGGAAACTTTCGCTCACGCAAAACACTCTCAATCATACCATTCCAACTACTCATCGGACGTCCACGCAAACGTATACCATCAAAACATAATAAATAATAAATAAATAAATACATAATACATACATACATACATACATACATTAATAAATGTAACAATTACATTTACTGTTGTAAATATTACATTTATTAATGTAATTATTACATTTACTAATGTCATTATTACATTTATAATTTTTTACATTTTTATATATAAATATTTGTATAATTACATAAAATAAGTATTTAAATGTAAAAATACATAAAAATTGTAAAATTCAAATAATATTATAAAATTTCTGTAATATTTACAGATTTTTAGTAAATTTACAAAAAAAATGAAAATTACAATGAAATTCATTGCAAAATTTCCATGATTATCATTGTAAATTTACACCGATTTTTTACAGTGTAGATAAAATAGAATCTAATAGAATCAATGAAGCTTTAAATCGCACAACTGTTGTTTTTGTTTTTAATATTTCACACAAGCAAGATATGATACTACAATCTTACGCTTGCAATGTGTTTAAATAAACTTGTATTAGTTGTTTACTAATATTTTAAAAATTAATTTTGATTCTACATATGTTTTCTCTTAATAAATTCATCTGTGAAAAAAATTAAAAAAGTTATTAAATTTCTGTTCAAATGGGTCAAGTGGGTTGTTTTTTTTGCCAGTGATGCCAACTTTTCAAGAAAAAAATTACTATAGTTTTATAAATAAATATGGCTACATTATTTATCCGATTTTAATCAAGTTTTCACAAAAGGTTTTCCTAGTGCTCACATAAATTATATAATTTTACTAATATACAGTGTTGCTAACTTTTTGATAAAAAAATTTCTAAAATTTTCAAAATTTAATTCTAGCTTTACTATTTTTCCGAGATTAATTAAATTTTTACAAAAGATTCTATTAGTGCCCACATAAATTATATAATTTAGTGTGTTGTACAGTGTTGCCAACTTTCTAAGAAAAAATTACTAAACTTTATTTCGGTTTCATTGTTTATCCAAGATTAAAACAAATTTTACAAAAAATTCTTTTGGAGACAAAATATAAATTTTTTATTTCTATTTCTTAATATTTATGTGATAATGTCAATATGGGTTTATTCATATACTTCTAATCTGGTTTTATCACAATTACAAAATCTTTTAATTTCGAATTTGTCATCTTAAATCCAAAAAAGGATAAAAGTAATTTGAAACTAATGATATGTAATAAATATTTACTCACTTTTAAAGTTCTTGCAAAATTTACGATAATGAAATTGCCAAAAATTTATTGTAAATTTAAAATTTTAAGTATCTCCGTTGATGGAAATGGATAAATTATTACATAAACTTATAAAATATTGTTTTATTATACAAAAAATATATATGCAAACATACTGATGCTTGATAAAGAAAAATATTAAATTCAAATTTTACAAATAATTTTGCATTATAAATATTTAAAAAGGTGCAGTATTTCAATAAATATTTATATGTTCAGAACAAGTATCATTTACAATTTAAAAAAAATTATTTATTTGCATTGATGCATTAAAAGAAAGACACGAAGAATAAGTCTATTTATAAAAATAAAATGACATTATTATTTATGTTTTGTCGTTAGAAATTGAAGATGGCTGTTTAATTTACAATTTATATAGGTATAAATTCAATAATATAAATTTTATAACTGTAATACTGCAATTTATTTAAGGTCATGTAAGAATATAAACTATTTATATAATTTTAAAATTTATTAGTAAGATGTATACTTACTTATATACATTCCTTTTTTCCTAGAAAGCAGTCCAACTTATTGCAATCAATAAATTTGAAATATTGTATTTATAAATTCAATAAATTTTAGGAGGATAATATTTTTAACATACATACTAGTGCTGTAAATATTTGAAAAAATTATAACCGGATACCCGGCTCCAAAAATATTTGATATCCAGATATCCGATTCTCGAATAATTTGAGATCAGAATCCGATATCTGAACCTAAGATTCGGATCCTAAGTTCACTTAGTTACACAACATACGCAACGTAAAAGTCTCATTTGCACAGCAGTCATTTTTCTTTTATTATTTTTAACGGATTCAATTAAAGTTTTTATACTAGTTATATAATTATAAATATAATGATAAATATTTGTGACAATTATTATTAATAAATATGACTGCTTGAAAAAAAAAATAAAACTGGAGACTACAATACATAAGTAAGACAAAAACTCTGGTAATAATATTCTTCCATTAGTTAGTAGTTAACCTCTGTCTATTATTAAGAGATAGAATTTAAAAAATTAACATTACTTTCTTTACATACATACACAATCACGGCATGAGTATGGCACAAATTTTTTCCATTATCCCGAAATTAGTTTTCTTCAAACATTTCTATCCAGACATGCAACTTTAGCTTCATCCACTTTTATGATACCTCTCATACATGCTCTTCTATTCCTACTACTTGGAAACTTTCGTTCACGCAATATCATACCACTTTATCTGCTCATTGGACGTCCACACAAACATATACTTTTAAATCATTCCATCATTCACATTTCAATCATACATTTATTAGACATTCGCTCAAGGTGACCAAACTATCTTAACTGACTAATACCAACTTTGTTTTCTTGCGCAAGTACTTGAAGTACTTAATAAGAAAATACCAGTAAGACCCAGTTTAAATCCATACGAATTTTACCGCAAATATGCAAACAGACGCGTTTTATATACATATTAGATTAACATTTTACATCTAATTAAAACAAAAATTTTAAATTAACCTTTAAGTGTTTTACAAGAAAACAAAACAAAAAAACTTGAAACTATTTCGTAATCTACCGTATAATTAGTAAATATATCAATTCAATATACATTAATTTCTGAAGTGCTGTATCGCAAATAAGCAAAAATTGGAACGTAAAATACATAAAATCTCTTTTTTTTTATCTAGAAAGAACATCAAGAAAAGGAAACGTCCTCGAAATGGGAGTGCCTTCAAAGGAATGCACGCGAGGACACAAGTTCTTCGCACGAACGCTTAATGAAGAACATTCTTGCAATTCGTTTTAAATTATCGTTAAGAAAAAAATCCGCTATAAAAACCAGCTCATCACTACCGTTGCATTCATTAACAAAAATCTACATTTTTATTTGACAGTTTTCATATCTTTTATATAATAATGGATTTTTTGTCTTGCCAAGAAACGTCATTGATTGTATAATTAATATATAACTTGATTATAATGTAGCTATTGGTTATGCTAATTTATGATATTTTAATGATCTCGTATTTAAGTTTTATTGTTAAAAATGTCAATAACTACAAATAAGATTTTAGAGTTAACTAAATTGTTATGTAAATATTTATAAAATTTAATTTAATTTTTGCATATTAATAAAAATAAGGGCTGCTCTCTTTCATTTTTGATTTCCAAAAGCTAGAAAGAAATGTGTAGTTGAATATTATGAAGGATTTTTTACAAAATTCAATTTTTTAAATTTTTTATTTTCAAGAAATTGATATTTTTGTAAGATAAAACGACTTTGGGTTCTAGTTCTGTAATAATTCATTAATAAATCGACGTTTCGACGAAATGAACGTACGTTATCATCAGGAAAAAGATAAAGCCGTTTTATTCTAATACAATGAGATCGGAATTTTTTTTTAACTATGTTGATATTTTTCTAATTATTATTATTTCGTTATTGAACTACAAACTATATAGAAGTATTTTTCTCTGAAATAAATTTTATATAACAGCAAAAAACTTAAAATTTTCAAGAATTTCTGAGAATTACAATGTTTTTTTTTGTCTTTTGAGAATTTGATATTTAATTTAATTTTTATTATTGTATCATTTTTCTTTTAGATTTTCCTGTTTTGTGGTTTGCATATCAATCCAAAGAAACTTTTTATAACTGTAAGTATACATTTATTATTATTATTATAGAAATAAATTGGATTACTTAATGATAAAATTTTAAAACAAAATACACAGTACATTTTTCTATACAAATATATATATATATATATTGTAAATATACAAAATTATTACGTTTAATACGATATAGAACAAAATGTATGGACTCATACGCAATGATATTGAATATTTTGGCAAATTTTTAATATCTAATCTGATAATTAAATGAATAATAATATTTAATGCTTCAACTAAATAACAATAAATATGGTTTGATGATAATACATAACTTAATGAGAGTTTGACGTTTCTAATACCGCATTTAGTTTCGTGTTGAAATGCATGAAAAATAGGTTATGTTCTAATTCAAACATTTTTCTCTATAGACTGTCACGGACAAACTGAACATGCATGTGCATAAAATATTCTGTACAGATTTCTATATAGATTAAAAAGATTTTTTTTTTCTGTTTTTTTTTTGCAAAGTAATAATTTATTTTTTTAGTTAAAAACTGAGTAGGCTATGTAAAAACAAATGAAACATGAGCCCTACTTTATTTTAAACAATAATATAAAATTATAATACATCAGAGCCATCTCTAGTCGTACAAATGAACTAAATTTTTAACACGGAATTTGGATCCTAGTTCACATAAATAAACAAAAACAAAAGATTGTAAAAAATTGACGAACAGATAATAATTATATGTCACTAATTGCGTTAAACGACGTTGCGTTAAACTACGTTAAAACGATAATTGTTTATAACAAATAATAGTGTTACTGTTTTTTGAAGAATTACTTATTCAAAAGTACTTGTAGAGATCGATATGGATCTTAATCTTGTTTCTTTACTGTAAATTGTGTCTATTGATCTTCATTGTCGTCGACGTTCGGACAACACATTTTTCTGAGCTTTTTTGTAATCCTTTTCAATTTGCCCATGGATTTGCCGTTGCGGGTTCATTTATAACCTCATTGTGAAACGGTAGTTGCAACAAACTCCAAGTTCGAGACGCCGAGCAATTGTCGAGCTAACCACAAGAAAGGCATTTCGAAATTGTAATTTTTCAACTTTGATCATATAGCCTTTTAGGCTATATTATCTAAGCTTTTCAATCTGTTGTTACTGTTGCGAATTTATTATGATCTCGGGCGGGACCAAAGCAGTGGCGGATCTAGAAAACTGTCAATGGATGGGGTGGCATTTTGCCTTCTTTTTAGGATAAAGGTAAATAATTATTAAGAAGTTTTAAGCCTACAAAAAAATTATTATCCCACCTTATATGCATAGCTGTATGCAAGGTGGGTTTATAATAATTGTTGTGTGGAATATATTTGTATGTATTTTGTATTATGTTCTTAAGCCCAAGGAGGGGGGGCATGGCCCCCATGCCCCCCCCCCCGTGGACCAAAGCTGAAGTTGCAACAAACTCTTCTTTTGCACCAGTTTTTCTCAACTGTTGATCTTCAAATTTAATATTTTTACAGAAGCAACAACTATATAATTGACAAAAATGTTCAAGACATGCCCACATTCAAATGTGTTTTAGTCGGTGACTGCGATACGGGAAAGACAGACAACATTTGCAACATTCTTTTCGAATGCACCGGTTAAGTGCCCGATGCATTCGAAAAGAAGTACGTGGCTATCCAAGGCGTACAAGTCCATCCACTAGTGTTTCACCCAAATAGAATAGAGGGCCTATCAAATTTAATTTGTGGAATACATCCGGGCAAGAAACATTTGGTTTACGTGATGGCTATTACATCGAAGGACAGTGTGCCGCATCACATAGAAAAAATATTCAGGTACGGTTTTCATTTTTTTATTAATTACATATTATTCATTGGACAGGCTCTTTTTTAAAATGTTACGATTATGTTATTCTTACATATTTTGATAGTTTATGTCAACAGTGTTGCTCTAAAATATTTGAACAAAATTCCTTAAAATTCCCGCATTTTAACTATCTGTCCGTAACGTCATGCAAACTGTTTTCAAATTTTTTATGCATGAATTTCAGCAAACTATTGACTTGATATGTTTAAAAAATAATAATTTAGATATTTAGTAGCAAGAGCTACAATCTTTTTATTATTTTAAAGTGAAAATTTCGGACAAAAATAGAAGTTTGTAACAAAATTATATATTTAAATCAAAAATATTAATTTTGTTTTTGTAATTTTGTATCCACAAGTAAAGGATTTGTTTAAAATATTCGTTGTTTAATTATTTATATAATTTACATTTTTATTCATTGGTTCTTCATATGAACACAACAAAAATATATCCTTAAATTAGTTTCAAAAATTTGAAAATAAGATTTTAATATAATAATTTGTTTCTAAAATTATTTTAAATTTAAATCTAAATCTTTTTTATGTTAAGATAATGAGTTCTGAAGGATTTTTTACTATGTTTATGTAATAATTTGTTTCTAGTATTACGATATTTCCATCAAATCAAATTAAATTACAACTTTGTCATGCCGATCTTGTGGTTGACTCGTCAATTGCTGGGCGATTCGAACTTGGAGTTTGTTGCAACTCCCGCTTTATAATGAGGTGATAAATGAACCCGCAACGGCAGATCAATGGCAGATCGAAAAGGTTTACAAAAGAACTCAGAAAAATGTGTTGTCCGAATGACGATGATGATGCAGATCAACGGACACAGTTTACAGTAAAGAAACAAGATTAAGATCCATATCGATCTCTACAAGTACTTATGTAATTCTACAAAACTAGTATCACTATTATTTGTTACCTATAAACAATTATCGTTTTATTATTTATTTTCCACAAGTTTTATGAATGTTAAAACAAAATAATTAATTAAATAAAAGTAATATTGATTGGATCAAGTTTGCGTACTTGAATCAAATGCCTGAATTGTTGATAATTTTATATTATCCCATCTTGTTATTAGGCAGAAATATTTTTGTATTTTGTTATGTAATAAAATTAAAATAAATTCACCATAAAATATCTTGTATTTTCCTCCTAAACCTTATACGTCAAAACAAATAGGAAAGATTCTATTTCATTACATTTATTATTTAAATCTTAGTGAACCATCTAATAAATATTTATCAGTAACTCAGTTCGGTACCTTAATTTTTTACATGATACCACTGATAAACATTATCTATAAACATGCTATATATTATTTTATATTGATACTTCTTAAGTGATTACTTTTCAAAATTTTCTACGACTCGAAAGATTTATTTTGGTAATTTATCTATAATAATTGCAATAGTTGATCAAGTGACAAGTCCTAGGTAATGAAATTTTTCAAATTTATTATGCTTTCACATCAAATGGTGCAAGATTTGTAAAAGCGTTGAGTCACTTAAATATATATGTATGACCCGAAGAGATCAAAGGTCAGGAGTTTTGCTAGACGGGACAGAATCAAATGTTTTTATTAAAAATTTCACAAAGCTCATTTGGAATATAGATGTTATGTAAAGTTTTCTTTATTTGTAAAATTTGCATATTAAAAACTATTTCGAATGAATTGCAAATGTAGACTGAATAATTTTTAGATAATTTGTTTTGTGAAATATATTTATGATATTATTCAGAAAAAAATGTAAGTTTTTGTTGCACAATTTTTGTATAGCCCAGTATTATGTATAGTTTTTTGTACAAACAAAATTTTCTGTATTACACGATTCAATATTCAATTCTATATAGAAACCTGTACAGAATATTTTATGCACATGCATAAAAGGAAAAGGTGTTAACAAAGAAATCTCATTTAAGATTCAATCCGAACTTTTGTAGCATAATTTTTTCTGCTTTATCAGGGCGAAATCGAAAGTGATATGAAAACATTTTTTGGAGAAAACAAGAACAAAACCAAACATATAATATAATTGTCATAATTATCCGCAAATCTTCAGAGGTACTGGACAAAAAACGCAAACAGTAGAGCTTAATAATTCTAAATATAAATCAGTCTTTTAATATAAATACAATATATTTTTCTAATATTTATTACGTGTGTGAAAGGAGATTTAATTTTATCGTCCATGACTTGTCAAAAAAACTTAAAAACTCAATTAAAAAAAATTAAACCTCAAGCGACTTCTGATAGCTGCAATACAATTTATTATGTCTCGAACTCATAATCAACGATTTTTCCAGATTCCGCCCATTCGTTAACGGGTTCGTGGCCAAGTCAGTAACGAACTGACACTTTCATAATCTTTGCATATGATCGCTCCAGAAAATTACTCGACTGTTTAATCGCGTAATCGAATTATAATTTTATGTGCACGATTTTATTGATAACATAGTACAACTAATTTTTTCTGATGCACTTCTATAGTCATTTATTATTGTCAGGGAAAGTATATCTTGTTGTAGTTGAACAAAAAATTTGATATAAAGAAAAGTAATAATATAATTATGATATTCATAGAACTGTAGATAGGTTTAGATTAATTTCAGTATAAATTTTTTAATATAAGTTTTTTAGGTTTAGTTTTTAAAATGTTAATATAATATCAGTATATTTACTGATTTAATAAAAACACATTAAATCTACTAAAATATTGACATTTTTTGTCTTCTTAAGACTAGTAATATATATAACAAGTGTATAATAGTATATTATGTTAAGAAAATAAATAAAACGGCTTTAGGTTTAAGTTCTGTACTAATATTTATTAATAGTAAACATTTATGAATTTATGATTAAAACCAGGGCCGTTCCTGGCGGGGGTGCAAAAGGTGCATCCGCACTAGGGCGGCCAGCCGAAAGGGCGGCCGTGGTCCACTTTTAGCCTCAAATTAATAGTAAAATAAATCATGTTAATTTTTAAGGGCGGCTATTTCTTTTTTGCACCTGGGCGGCTATCATTCCAGGAACGGTCCTGATTAAAACTATGTATAATTTCTTAAATCAAAAGTTTTATGGGCGGAAGAAGTATAAAATATATGATAATTATTCAAAAATTTAATCCTATTTATTAGTCAGCAAATAAGAAAAATGCAGTAAAAAAACACAAATAAATGTCATTTTTCTGTAGACATAGGTTTCTTACACACCTATACAAAAATATTTAACAACAAAAAACACAATGATTCATATTGTATTTTCAGTTTTTAAACAAAAACTGGGATCTACAAATATTATATTTTCTTATTATTGTACTATAATTTCTAGGAATTTTATAGTTTTTTATTTTATTTGTTTTTATTAATTTTTCTGTTTTTTCAACAAATTTTAAGAAATTACTATATATGAATATATAAAAATATTTCAAAATTCAAGCAAATTAACTTTTATGCCATAACAAATGTGAAACAAAATTTTAGCAAATTGGAAAATTTCAATCAATCAATACAGAAACCGTTCTTTCTGTGCCGTTCTTGCCGTTCCATCTAAACTTACCTTTAAGAATCTTAAATTTTAAATACATGAATAAAATAGAAAAATTATACATTTAGAAATTCAGAAATTTATTGAGAATGACACATATAATTCTATGAGTCATATGGAGACATAAATGACATATCAATAAATACATGTCAATAGAAGTAGGTGTATTGCTAAATTTATAATTTTTGGTTAATTATTCCATAATTATACAGAAATTCAATAACCTTGCGTTGAATATTGCGTATCTTTGTTAATTTCAATTTAGTCATATTTTCTAATTAAATGTAATTAATAAAGTAATGCAATTAATTATCGAAATACAGTGTAATAATATATGTATTCCGAAAAAAACTATTGATATTCAATGTAGTAATTTTTAAATAAGTTATTTTAAATATATGCAGTGCGTCGTGTAGTCACTAAGCATTGAGGATGCCATCTACGATGTATGACGAAACGTTTGCGATGAGAATAGATCGATCATGGCATAGCAATCCAGAAAATTGTATAAATTAAATTATTATTTTACATTCAAATTTTCAATTCCTTTATTAAATAATTTTTAATGTTAATTTTTTTTAATAATCTACTAAATTTAAGTCAAGTAATGTATATCAAATAAAAGATGGTCACACTAGTATTGGTAGATTTCTTTATAAAATTTTTACTGTAGTAATAAAATCTGTTTCCAGTCATATTAACCATGCTGTATATTAAAGATATTTAGACTATAAAAATTTAAAAACAATGAAAAAAAATTATTATTTATAAAACAAAAAAGAACTTAATATTTCTATTTTAATAGTTTTAAAAACTGTTGGTTTTAGTTGCGTAAAAAGCATTGCGTGAAATCTATGTCTCATAATAGAACAATTATCGCTTTTAAAATATGAAACTATAATAAATATCATTTGAAAATATGCTAAACACGGAAGAAATAAGTATTTTCGGCGCTTGAAAGACCATTAAAAAACTCATCTTAACCTTGTACTGATAAATGAAATCACCTTACGTAATGATATTTGTTCATCAACTGATGATGATCTGTTGAACAAAATGATGCCTAATTAAAAATCAAATAATCCATCCTGTGTAATGCAAGGTCAGTATGTGACTTTTATCAAATTTTGTTAATGATAATAGATATTTGATTGATTCTGACGATTGATGCCTTATTATAATTGATCAATAATAAACAATAAATAAATTTAAGGTTAAACGTGTGCCATTGGCGAAAAAAAATTATAAATTGTTTCGTTAAAAAAATATAATATAATTGACTTCCTGAAATTATAAATTCTTTACACAATGAATATAAATATAAACAAATTTGTATTTTGTATTTATATAATTATAAAGGTAAAAGTGAAAAATTCGATTTGTAAATCTGAAATAGCATTACTTGCATAAAAAGCAAAACAGTTGACAATGAACAGCTTAAACATAATCATTGCAAGATTTATTAAACAAATTTATTAGTTTAATTACAGAATTTAAACTTAAAGCTTTATTTCATTAGTGTGAATTCTGGAATGTAATTATTGTTAACATAGTAACAAATCTTTCAGAACTCATTATATTAGAATGAAACGGCTTCAGGTTCTAGTTCTGTAATAATTTATTAATAATCAACGTTTCGACGAACTGAAAGTGCATCTTCATCAGGAAAAAAGATAGAATTTAAAAAAAAAATTGATGAAGACGCACATTCAGTTCGTCGAAACGTTGATTTATTAATAAATTATTACAGAAGTAGAACCTAAAGCCGTTTTATTCCACTTATTTTTACTTTGTTCTAGTTATAAATATTTTTGTTTTAGGTCGTTAATTAATTTTATATGAGTTTTCAAAATTCGAAAAAAGAGTCTATTTTGAAATATTTAACATTTACATATATTTATTTAAAATAAAAATACTTATATTATTATTATATAGATTATAAGGAAAATAATAATTTGAAATGTATGTTAAAAAGTAATTTTAGCTAAAAGAAATTATAAAAGGGCTTGTAGACACAGGTCATAGTTTTAAGTTTTTTATGATAAAACAATATAAAAATTGTTGAAACCGCTGAAGATATAAATATAAAATCAAACAAAATTTAAATATTTAAAATTTAAAACTATTTTGACTTTAAAATGCACTTGTAAATAATTAAAAATTCAAAAGCACAAACATATATAAAAAGTAGATCAATTATTATACGTCATCCTAAATTGTAAAACAAAAGATAACAACGTTTTATATATCTTCAGTATCTAAACAATTAAAAATTCAAAACAAATAAATAAATTACAAAATTAATGTGATATAATATATTTAATATATTTGTCGTGTTCCTATGTAAAACAAGTATAATATAAAATTTGAAAAAAATTAATAACAAGAATAAGACATCAAATTCGCATTTAATACGTCCTTGACCTTTCCATAACAATATTCATCCGTTTTTTTTTTTTTTCTTTCAAACAAGCGAAAACGATACATTTTTTTTGCAATAAAAACTAACAAATCGAAATTTATTCGCAATATATATTTAACTAGACAGCTAACACATTTTCTATATTTCTATGAATCATGAAATATATAATGCATTATTCTCTCTGATATTTTAATCTGAATCATGAAATATAAATAGAAAGTATAACTTTTTAATTGAATATTTTCATGTTAAATAACAGATGATGTTAATTCTCAGTAAGAAGTTTTAATTTATGAGAAATTAATATAAAGGAATGCTCATAAAATTGTATTACTAGATTATGAAATTAATTAAAAAATAATACTACTAAAATCTTTAAAAAATCTTGAGAAATGAACTATTTCTTAAAGAAAAACATATTTGACGACAGAATTTGTTCATGAAATCTACAAGTTAATGAGCTTTTGTCATTTTTTATTATCATTGATTATATAATGTTATAAAGGTACGAATTTGTAGTATAATTTCATCATTATGCAAAACTTGTAGAGTGTGTAGATGATCTTTTCCAAATAGAATTTGAATTGAATATGACATGATATGACACAATTACATTTAAAAACAAAAGAAATTTACATATACGTTGATCGCCAATTAAACGTTACGCATATTTCAAATTTTTAATGCAAATTTTTAGGCCCGTATTCTCATCTCATTAATAAAAGTGATTTTTGCCAAAAGTGCTTTTGATGTTTATTTAAAATTATTTATTAAACACTTTTTAATAGTTTATTTAAATTTTATAATATCAAATATAATAAAAGTGATTTATATTTGATCAAAAACAGAAGCAAAAAAATATTTTGAAATTAATGATAAAAGCACTTTTTCACGAAAAGTGAGGTGAGAATACGGACCTTAAAATTTGAAATAAATTGAAAAATAAAAAAAATAAATAAGAATTAACTAAACATAAAATCTACAAAAACGGCCTTGCCCTTTAAATATAAATTAACTTGATCACGTCAAAATTTTGATGAAAATACAAGGCTATCTTCTGTGAAAGAATTTTTAATTATAATCCAGTTTATTTTATTTCATCAAATGCAATTTCTTATAACAAAAACTTTTATTTACATGTATAGTATAAAAATTCGCAAATTTATAACATTATTAGTTAAATATGAAATGTATAATTTATATTTTGAATTATTACTAATAAAATCAAATTTATATTTGCAAATTGGAGAGAAAGCATGTAATACATATGCTGCCATCTAGTGGATCCAAAACCAATTACATAAATACTTTCTGTTTTTCTGTTATTCACAACTGTCAAACCAATCTAACCTTAATATTTACGTTTAAAAGTTAGTAAAAACTTTAAAATGAATAATCCTTTAGAAGGAACAGCACATTTACTTCATGAATTAGACAGTAAGTTTATGGAAATTTTAAAAAATTACAATTTTTCTAAACAATATATTTATTACGATAGAAAAACTAATGGTACTCTTACGTGATGGACGTACTCTTATTGGATATCTCCGAAGTGTGGATCAATTTGCAAATTTAGTACTTCATTGTACAATAGAAAGGATTCACGTTGGAAACGAATATGGAGATATATCTAGAGGTGTTTTTATTGTTCGTGGCGAAAATGTGGTGTTGCTAGGAGAAATTGTATGTGTATTATTATTATAATACGATTGGTTCATTTGTATTTATATTATAAAATATTATAGGATCCAGCTAAAGAAGCAGATCTTCCATTAACACAGGTATCAGTAGATGATATACTAGATGCACAACGAAGAGAACAAGAATCTAAACAAGATAAACATAAACTTTTATCGAAAGCTTTGAAAGAACGAGGACTGAATTTAATGCCAGATTTAGGTCATGATGATATGTTCTGAACTTAATTAAGGTGTAAATTTATTTTGAAATATCATTTTTTTTATATATAATAAATAAAACATATTCATACAAGTGCAACATTTTATTTACAAAAATAATCTATATATACAACCTCTATAAAATCATTAAATTAAAACGAAGTTTCGTATATAACGGCTTCGCCGTCCGAATTATACTGTTTTGGTTTAAGAATCGGTTCTTTATCAATCGTTCGTCGTTTTGTCGATTGTAAATCACACGGTGTACCCGGACGTTTGTTAATTCGCTCATCGAACGAACTTGAATTCGACGGTGGTAAGTTTTCATCGTTTCCGGAAAATGGTAGCGATGTATCCATTGAACTGCAACTGTATCCGTAATCGTCTGTTCGACTGGAAAAGCTGGCATCAACTAGCGATGTGCCAAGAACACTTCTAGACCGCGATAGAGACGATTCGGTGGTACGTTGTTCTTCTAGTAAACTTGAGGTACTATTGGATCGTTTTAGTAAATTCATTTTCGGTAGACCACACACATTTGTACCGGATATCAGTAGTACTGGTTTCCGGCTTCGTGGAGTCATCATTGTTTCCTGAAAATAAATATACGATCTAGTTAATTTTTTATTTGACTTTTTTTATGTAAACAATTGATTTATATTTTTTTGTTTTATTCGTAAAAAATGTTAATCTGTGAAATTTGTGTTAAGATAATGATAGTTGCAAATTGAATTAGTAAAGCAAAGAAGAGAATAGTATAGAAACAAGAAACATTTATTGAACTGCAGGTTAAGTCATCTTTAGTTCTAGAAAATTTTCAGGAAAGACACATTTAATTGAAAATTTATATATTATATGGGGCTGCACCCGGCATAAATATCTTTATTGTTGTCACATTCCTTTTGAACTTATTTTTAAAATATACAGAATATCCGATATAATTAGCTTACCATTTTGACACAACAAGAAAGTAAATTTTGCTTATAATTTGTTTGCATTTATACAATATTTCGACATGCACTTGTTTATGAGAATTTCATAGCACTCTTCAAAATTTTTATAAATATAGTTTTCAAGAAATTTATACCAATTTTTAAGTTCCATATGGAGCTCTGTATTCAATGATATAAAACGTATACTTTTAAATTTAAATTATCAAAGAAATTACAAAATTACTGATTTTTGAATATAAATTTTATTCAAAGAGGCTGTGAAAACAATGAAATCTATTATTATTATTATTATTACATCTTTTCTGTTTGTTGTATTATAAAATAATTTTGTGGTTTTAGTTTCCGAAAACTAGTATTAGATGTAATTTTAATTTTAGTATACATATGTTTTACATTGAAAAGATAAAAAATTATTCATTTAAGCCTGATATAAAATTCTCATTAAAAAATGCTTGTAAAAAGTACATGTTAAAATATTGTACCAAATCAAAAAATTAATTATAACTAAAAATCCGAAGTTAGCAATATTTATATTTTTGTTAATATTTAGTGACCTACATTTATTTGAAAAAATAAAAGTAAATTAAATTATTTTCTTGTTGCGGCAAATTTTGTCCAATTTAACCGACTTCGTAAGTTACGGTTCTCGAAATATCCATGGTATGCCAGTTACTTTGAACATTCTGTATCTCATAAAAAAAAATGAATGTTTCTCTTAAGTAAAAATTAAATTATTAAAAAAATTTCGTTCGGTCCAACCAACACTAAATTTTGCTGTAAAAATTAATTAAATTTTCTATATAAAATTATAAATGATAATCAAATTTCTATTATCTACGCAAAATGTTCTTTCTACGTTGAAGGAATGTAACTCATACCTGCATAGCCCTAGACATTTTTTGTGTGGACCTTGTAATCGGTGACATAGATTTCCGTCCATGATGACTTAACGGTGTAAAAGTAACATCTTTATTAAATTGTATTCCAAGTGGAACTACAGCTGGTGTACTAGTTAGATAAGTGGTGGCTTCCGAACTTAGATCGGGTTCAGAAAAACATCTAGTTGCCTTCTTTACCGGTTCACAGCCGTCATCTTTGATTAGATCTTTGGTAGAAAGATTTTGACTAATATTGTCACTGGATAAAGCACGAATATCATCGCTTATTTGTTTACTATCGAGATCTCCATTATCAGCTTCGGATTCCGATGATGATTCACAATCCACGCAGAATAGTTTCGTCCGGGCAGCCCCAATAGGTACACAGTTTGGACTCTGTAATATGCACAATGGACACATGCAAACATTTTAGACACAGACAAGACAGAACACAAGATATTTTCAAGACAAAGAAGGATGCACAAACAATTAGTAACGCTACACAAAACACTAAGCATGCATTGAACAAACACAAATATCGAAAAAGAAATACTGTTGTGTGAGTTATGTTATCATTTTATTTTATGCACAATAGTAAATATTATCAAAAAATAGATTGTTAATGTTCTATTTACACCATTAATTTTAATTTCGGATAACTATCTGCCAAATAAACTTTACATTTAATTAGCCTTTTTTTGTTTTGTAATTTTGTCTTTTAATAATTTTTTTTTGTTTAATTTTTTTTCATTTTACAACCAACAAACATTTTGGAAAATTTCGATAATTTTTCCGAAACTGAAACTATTGGCAATATCAATGGAAGCAAATAATAAATAAATAAATAATATATTATATAACAAAATTTGTACTTATTTTTACGGACCAGAAACAAGTTAAAAACTAGTGATCTTATGGAGCAGTTTGCCAAATAAGAGTATGTATGTTTGCAGGAACCGGGTTGGGCGATATCGTGCTGGTTTAGTTTTTGATGCCGTTGTGTCGGCGGTAGCGCGCGCCAAAATATAAGCGCACGGCGCGCATGTATCGCTGCACACGCCCCGCTCCTGCAACAATACAGAATTTAAAGCTCCAGTTTTTTACGATGCAATTACGCATTTAAAACTACCGATACGTTTCCAAAAACTATATATGAGATTCATTTTTTTTTACTAATTAATTTTATAAATATTGCACAAGAAACATATTGAAACGTATCGATAATTTTAACAAAATACATTACAAAACTAATAATTTTTAAACGCAACAAAGTTCGCTAAATGACGATTCGAGACATTCGCTGCAAAATTCCGCACACGCGGTACCTACACTGAGCACTTCGTCGCTAGATGATCGCATTTTCGATGCGTTTTCGGCCCGTTTCATCGTCTTGTGGAAGAAAATGTGTCGTTTGATTGAATCGCCGAGACTTCGACTTCGTAGTGCACTGCCTTGAATCTGTAGCGGGGTTCCATTACCATTTTGTCGATTAAATTGTTTCACTAGTTTTCGTTTCTTCGATGATTCGGGCAGACTTTGAATATAGGCGTAAAGTTGTGCTAATGCTGTTTCAGTCGGATCGGTAGCGTGTGCTCGAGCCGTTCGTTCGCGATCGACAAAACTGTAGACGGTGTTTGTCGTTTGACCACCGGGTGATTTTTCCGTTGCCGATGACGAGAAGTAGGAGCGTATGTCAACTGCAAGTTTCGGTGGTATTTCAAACAATCCCACACCTTTTCGTATCATAAACGCAACAATGCCAGAGAGTGTTTGCGAGTCAGTATGCAGGGCTTCGGGCGATAAACGACGTGGACATAATAGATGCGGTGTGAATAGCGTTGCTAAACTGTCAGCAGACATTTTATTCTTCGGTTCTTGTTTGGCTGTTTCGTGTAATAATTGTAATACGTCTCGAAGTAGAACTCGATTTTCGGTTGGCAATAGGAGTAGTAGTAATTGGAGTGAGCGTAGTAATCGAGTTTCGGAGTTTGGTGCTTGAGTATTTTCGCCGTTACAACAGAATTCAGCGATTTGACAGTGGGCTGGATAATGGGCGTCTGTTAATAGTGGTTCGGGTAGTTCGGCTAGGAAGCCCTTTAGAACGGAAGCACAGTCGTGTACACTATATCGACCGCCGTCTAAATTTAATGGTTGGCCTTGATTTAATAGAGCACGAAGTTCTTGCTGTCTAGCTAATGAGCCTGTTCGGCGAAATATGCCTTCCGCACATATATCTAGAATTTAAAAACAAACAAAAAAAAATAATAGAAAAATCTCTAAAAACAAAATTGTAAATACAAAATAGTTTAAAAATAATATTACAAATATACCAATTCGCAAATAAGCTCCAGCATAATACAAACGAACAAAAGATCATCCAGATGATCTTCTGTAAAATTTCTGTAAAATATCAAAACAAACATATTTCTTAAATATTTTAAGTTAGTTTGTACTATGCTATAATTTTATAATAATTATACCAAACTGCTACCTGCTTTTTTTGTTTATATAAAATATATTGCGAATACATACTTGGTTCTTTTCCGAGATATTCTATTAATTGATAGACTTGACAAATGCCTTCTTGAGTCAGCGGAGCCCCATCCATAACTCCGCGATTGGTACATTTTGATTTTTTCACAAAAGGCACAAAGCTCCATTTTTTTAATTTCGTCTTCTCCGTAACGCTATCAGTACTATATTAACAAATAATTGAATATGATAATATTTACTAGAAAAATGCGTGTGTAAAATTTACTTACTCATCAGTGTTTAGATCCAGGACAAATGATAAATGCATACGCACTAATGTATTAAATTGATCACAGTTTTCACGGCGTAATTTTTCAGCCCAATATTCATCACTTGTGTTGTTACACGACATTATTGTTACACGATGTTCACTACTCACTCATTTCACGAAGACTGGCGTAAAACCGACTGTACAGGTTAATTGATAGAAACCGTTATAAACGTTAAATTAAATTAAGAAATTCATTTCTCAATTGTTTTACGTAATCTTAATTAACACAATAGTCTGTAAATAAAATAAAACAGAGTTCTCAACTCCATTGTCAATAAATTACATTTTTATTATACAATACACAACACCCACGCAATCACATAACCGGTAAGATCGAAACATAACTGACAAACTACCTGACTCCATGCGGTAGTAAATACGGTAGTAGCCGGCACCGTTGCTACGGTAACGATTTGAAATTTCATGTTGATTCAGTAGTACCAACTCAAAGTAATTAAAATAAATTGAGCAAAAACTATTAATTTTTTCTGCAGGATGCAACTTATTTATACATTAAAAAATATGTTTATAAATACTAAGTTTATATTTAAATCTTTTTTTAAGTTCTATTGTTATATGAATAGCAAATTATGAATTTCAATATTTTATTTACCTCTTGTCATCCCCTTCCATGGGCCATTTAACATGACCTGTCAAACATAAATGTCATTTTTTAAACTGATATTTTTGATTAGAAATACATAACAATGAATTAATGTGATATAATTTATAAGCTGTATTGAAACTAAATAAGTATTAGTATTATTTTATCCATATATTAAGTTTTATAATTATAAATAATGAAGAAAGTAATGAAATTTGTGAAAGGTAGAAGAGAAGACGATGCTCAAGTAAAAAATGTGTCAAATGATTCTAAAAAGATTCCTATTGAAAAAACAGAAGATTGTTCTCGAGAAGACGATTTTATATTGCGCGATAAATCTATTACGAAATTACATAAAGCTGTTTGGAATGAAAATTGCGATAAGTTAAAAAATATAATTAAAACACATGATATTGATATTACAGATAAATTAGACCGAACAGCTCTTTATTTTGCTGTTCTGAAAAACAATTGTAATATTGTAAGCTTGTTATTAGAAAACAATGCCAACCAAAATATACCAGACATCGACGGAATTACCCCCTTTCTAAAGGTACAAGATTTGTTTTTTTTTCAATAATGTTATGTTTATTATTGTATGCTACTCTATTTTTTTTTTCTTTATTTAATGTATATATATATATAATTCTAGAGTGTTCAACTTGGTTACAAAAAATGTGCTGCCATATTATTAAATCACGGTGCCGATGCAAAAAAGACTGATAAAGATTTAAATTCTTGTCTTCATTATGCCGTAATGAGTAAAAATTCGAATATGTTATCATTTTTAATCGAACATAAAGTCGACTGTAATTTGCCAAATGCGGTAAGATACTGTTAGCTAATTAATTTTCATTCTTATATAAATAATTTCATAAATTTATAGAATGGAGAGTACCCATTACATATCGCTGTTAAAACAAATGAAATTCAAACAACTGAAATACTTTTGCGTCTCGATTCCGAAATACTTCATACTAAAAATTCTTTAGGCCATTCTCCAATGGCATTGGCAGAACAACTAAATTATACCGATATAGTGTCTCTTTTACGTAAATACGACGCGCTAGGCAATAAAAGCACAACGAATTTTCCAAATAAAATTGATGAATGGAGTGATAGTCCGATATCGTCCCCATGTAAAAGAACTTTATCGAAAATTTCCAAACATTTTTTTAGCGAAGAAACTGATATAACTGAGGAAAAATCCGAATCAGATATATCAGTTAAATGTTCGGAAAATACATCACCGCAATCGGGAATTATTCCACCGCCGTGTAAACCATTGCGCAGTTTAGAATATTTACAGTCGGGTCTCAATTTGGAAAATCGTCCGGTTCATTTATTAACTTTAGGTACAGTTCGAACTAGACATATCAGCATGACTGAATCAGAACATTCTAAAAACAATACGCCACATCGCTATAGTTATCAAGGCGATTTTCATTTACAAGGAGGTGGGGATTCTTTAAATAAAATACCCGATGATAAAGGCGAGAATAGTGCTAATGTATCAGTAAAAAGCAAATTATTTAGTAAGTTAGAATGTGATTCTACCTTGCAAAGTGATTGGGGCAGTCATGAAAGTTTACCATTAGATGAACTTTCGTTTCGAAAAGATAAAAGCGCATCGAGTAACACGCCCAAAACATCGAATTCTGGAAGTCTACGTGATAAAACCACAGACAGTTTCCTACAAAAACAGTTTTCTATACTAGAAGATTACGAAAAGAAAAGGTTTTCAGTTTCGTATGAAATCGATTTATTAACAGCCAAGTTAGATAAAATTGCCAACAATTCTGAAAGTAATTTGGATGATATTGACCAATTGTTAGAGGATAACAATAGGATCAATGCACAATTAGAAAAATACGCCGGTCAGTCTGATGTCCTACTGAGCACAATAAAAAGCAAATCATTACCGAGAAATTGCGAACCATTCAGTTCGTACCATAAAGGATCATTTTCATTACCGAGAACTCTGGATTCAGGGAAAGACCCGTTTAAAGAGATGCGTTCGTTTGGCTTTAATAAACCAAGGTCGCATTTCTTTTCACTCAAAATGCTGAAAGGCGAGAAACGTACAAATTTTATCGATAAATTACGAAATATGTTTAATAAAAAATCGCAGATTCATTTACAAGATCAAACCGAAAATGGTTCCTGGTTGTACAAAGAAAAAACCACTGTAGATTTAAAAAGTTATACATCTACTAGTGAATATAGTTCGTCTTCTGTTACTAATAAAACTATTAGGTCAAATGATTTAAAAGCATTAGAAGAGGATAGAAGTATTATTGATGTGTCTTCTGCCAAGTAAGTAACTTTTTATTTGTTTACAAATATTTATTAATAAATGTTACATGTTATATAATTGAAATTATTTTTTATTTTTGCGTTTTGATTTAGTATTTAATTTTTTTGGCTTTTTTGGTTTTTTTCTTTCAATGATTCCACAATCAGAAATAATTATTGGCACTATTGGTCTACCGTGTTTTGTACCGAAATCACTTAATTTAAATACATTTATTGCGCCACCAATAACTTTTCCAAAAACTACATATTTATCGTCAAGTTCTGGGGATTCTTTAAATGTTATGCAAAATTGAGAATTTACAGTTTTATCTGGTGATGCTATCATTGATAAAACACCTATATAAAATAGTTAATTAAACTTTTAATGAAACTTTAAATGAATTAATTGAAAAATACCTGCTTTAGTATGTAACAAATCAAAGTTTTCTGCATCAAATGTTTCACCATATATGGAACTTCCGCCTTTTCCAGTTACATCTCCTGTTATTAAATGTTTGTCCTTATAAATTTTATGTACTGGACAATTTTTAAATGTTAATTTACTATGATTTTGACAGAATGTCATAAAATTATCTACAGTAAGTGGAACATGGTCATTATATAACTCGACAATTAATCTGCCTATTACTAATCCGTCGTCGATTTTAAATTCGAGAAAACATCTAAAAAGAAAATAATTATGAATTGAAAATTTTTTTAAAAATTAATTTGATTTTACATTGGACGTTTTCCAGTATCAATTAAATCTAAATTTTTACTAATTGATGGCAATTCTTTTAATTCTTGATCCTTTGTTTTTTTCACTAAATTATACGGAGGATATTTGGATTGATCGATAATTTTTTGAGAAAGATGTTTCCAGCTTTTATCATGTTCTTTTTTTTCATACAAAGATTTCTATAAATTTTTATTATTATTATTTATATTCAGTAATTAAAAATACTATTTGCACAGCAAAATCTTGATACACCATTATTAATTTTTTACAACAATCTTTTGTTAGTCTATATCTAGTATTTTTATTTTTTATCATTTTTTAAATGATCTAACAAGATTTTACTGTGATTTGAATTGTAAAGCGGGTGGTATTATAAGTTACCTTTCTTAAGAAAACTAAAAAAAGTTGTTAATTTTTTTAACTAGAAAAATTTTGCAAAACAAACAAAAACTTTATTTATAAGTTTTAGTTATTAGCTATATTAGGTAACTTAGACTTGTAGATAATTTTACAATATTAGTTTCAAAAACGTGAATTGTTTATTAAAACTTTTTGATAATTTTTGGATATAAATACTTCAATTCAAATTTGAAATATAAATTACGAATTTCTTTTTGTAGTAGTCCGAATAAATATTAGATTATTTATTATATGAAATTACCACTGTTGTTAGTTTTTGATATATATTTTTATTTTCCTTGTTTATTTTCTTCAGTTCTTTCTCTTTCTTTGGCCATTTGGGATATCTGACATATGCATTTGGATTGAATGTATCTACCATTCCCTAAAAGCAAAATATTATTTATGTGTAAGTTACTGTTTTTTTTTATTTATTTATTTACTCTATATTAAATATTTTATTGTAACACAATCACACCATATACTTTTAGAATGTAATAGAAACGTTAGTTGCATTTTTATCGTATGCACAATTTTCACTCCGTTCACATACATAATACTTCTCATGCAGTCTCTATTATGCATTAACTTAATAAACTATAATTTATATTGATTTATTAATAATTAACCGGTAAATTTTATTTTTTATTCTTTGTAAATTTTTATACACGATAGATATTTTAGAAACATTTTGAAAATAATTCAAATTTGATTTCTAACTGTGATTTATTATTAAATAGTTTTAAATACATCAATGTGCTTAAAAAAAAATGTTTTATTTTAATATAATGAATTCTGAAAGATTTATTTACTATGTTATTGATATAGTAATAACAAGAATATACATATGAAAATGTTCCGTTGTCGTTTTTCTATTAATTTAATTGAACTGAACTAATGTTTTAATTAAAAATTCAATGTGAAATTAACAATTGTTTTGTAAAGTTTAGATAAAAATATTAAAAATAAACCGATTAATAACCATCACCAATTATGATTAATATTTACACCCATTCGGTTTATTCGATTAATAGCTTGTAGTATATATTTATTGTCATTTATAATTCTCCACTGTTTTTTGTAATGTTGAACACAATCGGGCACATTCAAATATTTATCCGTTGCATATTTCGGTGGTTTTGCATCGACTTTTGGTGTCGCCGTGAAGCACTAAAACACGATAGATTTGAATATTTTAATAGAAATAAAATAATCATATGTAGATACTAGATAGGTACCTTTAATAAATGTTCATTGTATGTTTTCAAATCTCCTACTAAGACTGACTTATGTACAGATCCTGGCAAATATCTAGGTGTTTTTCGTGGTATAAATTTCTTGCATTGACGATTTTTAGAATTTGAACTATTCATTTTGCTAACAAATTAATTTTGATATGCACATATATGACAAGTAATTTTAAATAATAATAAAAAAACAATTGAACGCGAGAGGTTTATAAGTCAAAATTTTTCATATTTTATGTTATCGTTTTGCATTATTTCATTCAAATTATTGTTATGCTTTATTGAAAATATATAATTGTGTAAAATATTTCTAGCAATGAACAAAATAAAGTTATTGAAAAGAAAATTATGTCATTGAACAACGGAAATACATTGTCGCGAAAATCCACCATGAATAGAAAAATTAGAAAATGTGACATGTGTAATACTTCCATTTGTGGTGACGATTGTCACTTACGGAAAACATCTCAAAAGGTAATGTTTTTATTTTTACGCTATCTAATTTACGGTGCAATTCTGTAGCGTTGTTTAAAATAAACTAGACTTTAAAAAAACTAATCGATGTTTTTTAAAAAACGACAAACTAGAAAATTATTATATAGGATTCGATGAATGAATTATATTGTAGCTAGTGAATAATTTCATTTAAAAATTAAAATGTTATAACAGAGCGTACATTCAGTAGTAAAGAAACCTGATAGATTATCAGAAGCATCTAAACAAAATCTATTAGTAAAAGCTTTTTGCGAAGATTGTTCGCAATTTGTATGTCAGAAAATATCTGAAGCTGAAGAGAATATTATAAATAAAGAAAAAATAATAACTTTACTGCGGGAACAAGTTTCTATACTTAAAGATCGTAATGTTAGAAGTATTAATGAATCACAGGATATTTATCTAAAATATGGTACAGCTAAACAAGAAAGTTTTTGCTTAAGGGCACTGTGTAAAAAGGTATTTTTAAATAAACAGAAATAATAAGTCTTATATAAAAATCATAGTTTATTAAATAAATTATTTGTATAGTATTTTTTTATTATAGTACAACTTCAAAATATGTATGTGCTTTTATTGTTAAAAAGTGTAGAATCATATGAAGTAGAAAGTAAAATTAAAAAATTATATATGTTGTATAATAACATGTTTTTAATTGATATGGTGATTTTATAATTAGATTAAAAATATACAAACATACACAATCACGCCATGTACCCAAAGGATATGGCACAAACTCTTTTCATCATCCCGAAATCAGTTGCCTCCAAACATTCCTATCCAAACAAGCAACTTTTGCTTCATCTATATTCATAATTCCTCTCATACATGCTCTTTTATTCCTACTACCACTTGGAAACTTTCGCTCACGCAAAACACTCTCAATCATACCACTCTAACTACTCATCGGACGTCTATGCAAACGTATACCAACAAAATCATTCAGATAAATCTGTTTAACCGAACGTTCAATAAACATTCGCTCAACATGTCCGAACCATCTTAACTGACTAACACCAACTTTTGCTACAACAGTTTTTTCAATTTCACATTCATCATACACTAATCTATTTCGTACCCGATCTCTCCTATTTACACCACATACCCCACGTAAAAATCTCATTTCCTCGGCAGTCATTTTCCGTTTATGCTTTTACAACCAAACCCAGCATTCACTACCATACATCAACGTAGGCACCAAAACTGCATTGTATATACTCAAACGAGCTTCTTTGGAAACATTTACATTCCAAGCAAAAGTTCCCAAAGCACCCAAAACCTTACAACCAGCATTTACTCTTTTTTCAATTTCACGATCAAAACGGTCATCTCTAGACAACAAACTACTCAAATACACAAATTCATCTACCTGCTCTAAACGTGCACCATCAATATATACATTATATTCAGTTGTCAAGTCACTCTTCTCAAAAACTAAAACTTTGCACTTATCAACATTTAACACAAGATTCATAACTTAAAATTTTAGTGGATTACATAAAAATTTACATAATATAATAACACAAGAAATTAATTAGAATTTAATATTTATTAACAAATGAAAAATAAGTTGATTTTGTATATTGTATAACAGGGATATACAGACCACGGGTCGTATGAGGCTCCCGATTTACCATATGTGTAACAAGTAACACGATTTTTGTAATAGCTTTTATAAGCCATAAAGAATCTATGTGGCAATTGGCCTTAAAAAGTCTGTGCATCTCTGTTGTATAAATTTTGTTTAGAAAAAATAAACTAAAATTTGCTTATTTGTATTATAAATGTCTTAATAATAATATTAATATATAGT